>CM063254.1:17870146-19230146 GCA_032158295.1 Pycnopodia helianthoides | reverse complement strand
ATAGCACAGATATGGAAAGCTTACGTCACTGCATTGTCCAATCATAACACAGATATGGAAAGCTAACGTCACTGCATTGTCCAATCATAGCACAGATATGGAAAGCTTACGTCACTGCATTGTCCAATCATAACACAGATATGGAAAGCTAACGTCACTGCATTGTATTCAAATTAAATCATTGGGCCTATGAGACCAGTGCTCGTCTTTATCCTTGCGGATATAGACAGGGGACCAGTCTAAACCAGGGGTAGCTATTTCCCATCTCAAGATGCAGTTGTCAGTGTTGTAGGTCTCCAGACCAAACCTTGGTCTCGAGGCTGGTCTTGATCTCAAGACGCAGCTGTCAGTGTTGTTGGTCTCCAGACCGGTTTCCCCCTCGGACCTTCAGGTCTTGGTCTCAGTCTCAACTACACCTGCAGCTGTAAGATGATTGCATCACTCGCAAGATGTTTGATGGCACAGACATTTTTGGGAAAGAAAAGTAGAAAAAGAACAAGACCTGCACAGCAGTCCAACAATTTTACACTTTGGAAGGATTAGAACAAGCCGGAACAACTTTTTTTTCCTGTAAAAGGTTTCTTTATTTCTTATTTAATGTGTATTTCATGAAGTAAATGGAGTAACATGAGAATCTAGTACAGCATTGGTTATAGAACCCTAGTATACTCTTTCCTGATTGTACATATTGTCTCTTTGAATCAAGCTGTAAAGTAAAAACTTGCTAAATGTTGGCTTTTAACTCTTAAAAGAAAGAAGGGGAAAAAAGAAAGAAATTTACCTCAAACTTTTGACATCTTTGACGCTCAGTGAACCCTCCTAGTCTGATTTTTGTGAAATATTTTCTAGAACCAAATCTTTCCATGAGACAAAGCATTGCACTGTTTCAGTCTGTGGGTTCGACTCCCTGCCGTGACAGTTGTGTCCTTAAGCAAAACACTTAATTGCTTCTCACCACCAAGGAGTAAATGGGTACCCGTGAGAGAAGACGGTGCTGCATACTCCTAAGGAGTTCGTTTAAGGAATGCTTTAGTGTCTGATGATGAACAGGGGTTTAAGAGGCTTTGAGTGACCTACCTGAAAAAGTGCATGATAAAGAACCATTGACAATTTTTGTGCTTTGTATCTGCTGTGGATCTTTGTGTGAGTTGGGTTGGAATCGAACCAACAACCTTTGAAATCCAAGAGTAGATATCTTCACTACTAGACCACTGTGCTTGCTTAGTGACAAGAGAACAGTGCATTTTTTTAAATATGAGATTGGGTACCAGTACCGCAAGCTAAAATGAGTAAATTGTAAATTGACCTGCGGCCAAATTCATTAAGCTGTCAAGCACAAACGATTAGCAGAGAACAATTAGAAGCACAATTGGCGTTACCAGCTAAAACACCATGTACATGTAATGCATATAGTATTTGACTGGTTCCTTGCGTGGCCTAACTATCTGCTCAGCAATTTGCAAAGCACTGTTAAAACAGCTTAATAAAAAAGGGCTCCGATAGTAACCAATGCTGTACCGTGACAAAAAAATCCAGTGTTACTCCAGTGCAAGATTAAAATCAATCTACAATACATTGCACATGTGCGTGGTTTATGAAGTTAATTAATTCGTAAGAAACATATAAAAGCCTCTATCAGAAGGGACGTAACAACCAGAGACTGTGCTTGTCACTTTACTATAAACCCTACGCCCAGACATGGTTGGTTTTGTAACAATATTATTCCCAGGAAAAGTGTACAGGAACAAATTCAAAACAACTGTACTGTATTGTTACAAAACCAGCCATGCTTTCACCCTTTGCTATGACTAAGGCCATATCCGAATCTGCGGCTACGGCTACGCCTGTTGCTTAGGACGACTGATATATAGGGCATTCAGCCGTAGCCAATTGCCACCAATTCAGACAGGGCTCTTTGTTATCAATTGGATTACCAACTGGAACAAGGTCAAACTTTGCGGCCGTTTCCTGCCACTCTAGGCGTGTTGGTGATACGTTACCTGTGGGCGATTACCAGTTGGTGATGGTCTCGTAAAAAGGGATTTTTCACTTTTTCTGATCACTCGTTGCAGAATTGGGAAAAGCTCACAAGTTGCATGACGACCTAGAATAAGTCTTGAATTAAACGATAATGGTTGTGTAGCTTGTAAAACTAGTTTTCACATTCCACCCCTCCCCCCCCCCAATTAAGACAACTCCTCCCCTTATTATGTTTGGCTGTGGCTACAGGTAGACCAAAGTAGATGCATATATACTTGATCATGGACACTGCAGCCTTAAGCCACAGTCATAGCCACTCAATTCAAACAACCTTCTGTACTCTATTCTCAGCAGTGTTGTTTGGTTGTTATGTTTCGCACAAGAATAATGGTTGTTTGTAAACTTGGGTGTGACCCCTGGCTATATGGAGTTACAGGTTGAATGGCTTTTGACTGGCGACCCCAAACAAGGATATTGACAAAATAGGGAGACCACCAACATTAGGGCTAGATAGCTCAGTTGGTAGAGTGCCGGCACGTTAATCCGGAGGTCACAGGTTAAAGTCCTGCTCTGGTAAATTTGTCCGTCTTCAACCCAAAATTATTCCAAGATTTATGATGTACCCGCATATAACAAAACTTTGGAAAGACTAGAACTTTGTGCCCACTTCTTTCCTGAACAAAATAAAAACAGCTGTTTTGACCGATTCCTTTCAATGTGAAATGAATCTTCTGTACTATTTACACGTCATTAAATAAATCTAACTTAGTACCTTAAATGCACACTGACTGCGTGCACATTATAGCTATATCTTTGGCACTTTCTTATACTTAATTTCATACATATATATATACACATATAAATACTATATCCACTGAATAGAGAATTTTTCACAAAGTACAAAAAAAAAAACACTGTTTCATAAATGTGCATCAAAAATTTACTTATAATACCAATTGAATATCAAACAGATATGAACAGAAACGTTGACAGTGTCTTGACACAGATTTTAAAAAAGAAAGAAGGTGAATGTAAACTCGTTTCGATTAGTTTCAAGTCAAAAAGCATTTTTTTTGTGAGATTCACCAGATCAAAATGAGTTCTTGTTTGCAGGCTTGATATTTGGCCCTGGGAAAAAAAGTAAAAACGTTTTATTGAGTATAGGGCAGACCTACATGTTTCTATGGTGTCGGGTTTAATAGACTCTCAGGCTATATAATCACAGTTTTTCAGATTTTTCCCCAAGGGCGAAAAAAAATCGAAAATCAGACTGACGGAAATACCCAACCCCAGCAGATTTCCGAGGTTCTGCGAATCTCAGTGAGTGCCAACTCAAATTTTCTCACATGACAAAATCAAATCCCAGTGCTAATTATGAGAACCTTTGTTGTCTTTCCTTTGTCAAGTCAGTGTTTCATTGTGATTTCCTTGATATTTTCAAAGGAAATCGATTACTTAAGAAGCTCAAAAAAGTTCAGAAAAATAATACAGAGGATGGGCACGGAAAACTGCTCATAAATCCACCTCAGGTGGTCAATTCTGAATTCCTTCCCAGTGGAGTACTGCATCCCACAAAAACAGACAAAAACAGGGCATGGTATTTGTGGGAATTTCAGTAGCTGGGTCGACCAAGCCCCGAGTTGTACTTAGGTGACACTTTACTCTACTATATTTTTCCCCCCAAAAGAAGTCCCAGCATTTACTCAGCAGTTTTCTTCAACTGGAGCTGCGTCCTCGTTAGAGGAAGTCAAGAAAACTCCCGATGGGGGGCAACGATGAGACCGGACTGATGATTCGGACTTCATTGTTCAGGGGCAGCTTGGGAGCCAGACATCCATTCCTCGTGTTGGCCAACGGACAGGGTAGGAATCTTTCCCTGTCATGATACGCTCTATCGTACAGGACGTCATGGTCGTGTGTACCGATGCAAGTCGAGCTCTCAGGGTATGATGCAGGACTACAGAGGGCGCTAGACATCTTATGAGGGACACTGTCCATTCTTTGGAAGGGTTTAAGTTCAACTTCCGGCTCGTACTGGTTGGCGTACGTGTAGCTGTGCTCTGAGGTGTACTGGTCCCCATGTGGGTACTCGTGACTGTACCCGTTGGTGTACTGGGTGCGTGGGTAGGTTAAGCTGTCGAGTAGTTTCAGTTGCATAGCGCCGTTGACTAGGTACGAGGCGTAGTGCTCGGTTTTGCAGCAGTCACCTTGGAGGAGCGAGTCCATCCCCTTGTTGCAACTGTCCATTTGGTTGCAAGTGTTCGAGTACATGCACGCAGCTGACTTGAAACTTCTAGTAGGCGAGGGGGGCGGGGAGAGGGTCTCCGGCGCAGAGGTGTGCCCTGGTGTGAGGTGATCGGGGTAGTGTGAGGCGTAATGCCCCTGTGGGTAGAAGGACTGAGGCGAGGTCTGCGGGGTGAGCGGGAGTTGATACTGAGATAAGTGATGGTGGTAACCCGATACCATGCCCCCACCCGTTAACTGATGAGGGTTCTCCATGAGCATGAGGGCGTGCTTGCGGTACGAGTCCACATCGTACATCTCAGGCGGTAGATGGGCGACCATCTGGTACATCGACAATGCTGGGTGAGGCTGGGGATTGGGGTGCAGAGGTGCAGTGTGTATAAAGTCCTCGGACGTGTGCGCATAGTCGTAGAAGTTAACGTTCATTGGGGGCGCTTCCCGCTCCTGCGAAACCTTTTCTAGAGTACTGTGGATCCCCTGAGTGGCCTTCTGATAGCGGTGCGGGGCGTAGGTCGAGGGATAGACGGGGGAGTGCCGATCCGAGGACTGATGGTAGCTAGAGGGACACGCCCCGTGGGGACTGTGAAGCGACGCCGAGTAGTCGTCCTTGAGTTTGTACGGACTCTGACTCGCGACGACGTAGGTATCGTTACTCGTCCACCGTCGTTTAGTCTGGTTACAGTCTGTCTGTGGGGGACTAGACGTCGATGGTTCTCCTTCCACACCGGTCTGGCCCTGGTGTCGCATCTTGAGGTATTCATCAAGACCGTACCTTGCTCTTGCTCTTGCCTCTTGTTGAAGATATGAACTGTCTGTCTCTCTATAAAAAAAATTAAATAAAAGGGAAAACATTTTAAAATAAAATATTCATGTATTCAAGCATTTGTATCCAAACTGTTGACCAATCAGGATTGAGAGTTAATGCATGCTTGAAGATGAGCAAACACAAGACTTGAACTCACCTGACTGGGCAGTGGGTGAATATAATACAGTTCTTGCGTGAGTTTTTCACCATGACCTTTGCCCTCGTGTGAAGCCACACCCAGGATAAATCCTTCTTGACCAGACGGAAATACAAGGTGTGGTTCTCATCTGTGTCCATCACTGCAGAAAGAGAACAGAAAAGAAATATTGATCAATTGATCGTTAGAAGTTGGAGTGGTTTGTTTCGACAAGATTTTCAAATTTATTTTGGAATTTGGGAGAGATTTGTTGAATAATATTTTGTTCTCATATCACACATAGTGGCCAAATCAAGGCCCTTTAAAACATTAATCCTGTTCATTAGGCATACTTGGACAATTCTTCAAACTTTCTCAACTCAGTTGGGAGCAAACAACCATGAGCTGCTTAAATTAGTGCTATGGGGTTAATCCAACACAAAACCATCAGCACTCACAGGTTCCCATTTATACTCCTGTGTTAGGAGAAGCAACAATGGTTAAGTGCCTCGCTCAACGACACATGTGTTATAACCGGGGCACAATTTCATAGAGCTGCTTTAAGCACAAAAAGTAGCTAAGCACAACAAATTTATGCTTGCCAGAATAAGGTTACCCGCCAAAATACCATATCACATGTATGATCTGTGACTGGTATCCTGCTAATTGTCGCTAAGCAGAAAATCGTTAAGCACCATCTTCTGCTTAAAGCAGCTCTATGAAATTGGGCCCGGGAATCGAACCCACACTCCAATGATTCAGCCATCAGAACTTGAATCCACTGCAGTTGACCGCTCGGCCACGACCGGTTTCAACCAGATTGTGTTTTTTTCCCGGGGGAATACAGAGTCAGTTCTACGCAAAACAACTGCAAATATTGTTTTAATATTTTGTATTAAAAAAAATATGTAAATATAGACACAACTTACAGGTTTTATGACAGGTGTACATTGCAGCGAGGTCGTTGGGGTGAATCATTTCATAGAGAGACCTTCCTTCAAGTTCACTCGGGTCAAATCCTAAAATGTCATTTGCTCTGCAAATAAAAATACATCAAAGACTGATTCAGATGTTTGGGACACATAGAGGTCAACTTGTTTATCTTCGGAATAGTAAAAAAAAACAAAAAAACATTTTGTCTGAGGGAACAAAGAACAGTAACTAAACGAAACTGAGGATAATAAATTATTGTTCTAAAATTGTTTTGCATGATTTGCCTAAATAATATGATCAATTGTATCTGAAAAATAAGTCAGACTAAAGGAAGTTACAATATATTTTACCAAGTGAGGGCGTGTGTAGCCATGGATACAAGGAAATGAACATACAGTCAGTCAAAATAAAATTGAGATGCAAGAAAATTTGCTGTTGAAAGCGCCCCCATGTGGTCAAAAATACAGTCAAATGTAACAAATTAAACCACATAGAATTGTAAATAAAACGCAATTAACATTAATATTTCCTCTAGGCCAAGTCTAAACTAAAGTTTAGATAAAAACACATTAAAAATCAAAGCACATTTAAAATCAGAGAATTGAAATAAATAATGGTTAAAATGGACAGATGTCGAAGGTTTTCCAGGTAATTTTTGGGCAAATAAGCGGCCAATTTAAACGCCAAATAAATCTATTTCACATAAAAATCAAAGCTCCTTAAAACAGTCATTCCATTTCACTTAATGTGTTAGCGATTCTTCTTTTGCGTCATGCGATTAAAAAAAGATAACCATCCAATTTAAGGATTCACTCGAACGGCACTCAAATTTGCAGCAGCTTTTCACAGAAGTCTCTAGTTGTTTCTAAATTGAATGCCGATTTCCGCATGGCTAAAAAGAACCCCTTTTAAGTTTAACGGAATACGATGCTGTATAAATCCACACGCCTCAAAGCAAAATTGCTTTAAAATATGAATAGGTAGAAGTGAAATAGGTTGCCTTTTTGCCGAAAAATGAATGAGGAAAAATCTTTAGAATACTCTTTACGGTGGGGGCAGACATCACTTATAAAATATCACCTCCTTAAAGTATCTGCCTCAATCGCTTCCCAATTATGAGAACAAATGTATAACAAAATAACATCATAAAATTCAAAATATTTCATAATTCAATAATCTAGAAGTATCCATGTTATACATTTTCCTTCACAAACAACAGCAGGTGGTTATACTTTATGCAGTGTCAATAACAACAACAACAAACATTTACATAGCGCCAAATCCATCGATAAAACCGCTCACAGGCGATTTACATAAAAAAATAATTCAGAGCAAACCTTAAATGAGATTTAAAAAAAAAAAAGTATCTGCAGTGTCAATCAGGGGACAGTGTCGACGAAATTTTTTATCTGCAAAGAGCAGTGGACAACAAAAAGTGAGTGCTTGGCCGAGAGAGTTAAGCCATCGAGGCAGGCTGGCTTATCGTGAGGTCAAGTGTTTGAGCGATACCATAATCTACAGAGCAATTAATAGAATCCTAGCTGATTATGGATGATTGACAAGAAGGGGGGGGGGGGGGGGGGTAGGATTCTGAGAGATGCCAAGATCTCCCCAAGCTACCAACTTTACCAGTTCAATCAAAACAGGCTGAAAAACCAATTTTAAATTTCATAGAATCACATCCTTTCTCTCCGTCCGAAAACAATCTCGGCTGAAAATAGCTCCGGCTACTTACTTCTAGTCTCGCGAAAAAAATGAGACGGGAAATTTTTTGTGTGTGACAACAATTAAATCATGATCAAAATTAGAAAATATTATTGCTTTGGGGAAGAAAACATTGAGGGCTCTTCAGGGGGGGAGAGGAAGGGATTGGTATTTTTTTGATGGCTCGTGTTTGCTGATCAATCCCTTGGGCAAAATAATCTTGATATTATTGGTTATCGTACGTCAACCTGCCAACCAGGGGATAAGGGCATGTTTGTGGATGTACTACGGAAGAGTCAACAACAAAAAAGTGTGTATAATTATTTGATTTTTCAATTCCTAGCAGTAGCCAGTGTGAACTATGTGTAATGCCATGCATCTTAAACTGTAAATTACAAAATTGTTGAAAACAATTTGTGATTATACATTTTTTATAGAAACAACGAATTCGGTCGAGGCATGCACAAGTTCAAAGCCGACTTCCCGAACTTTAACGGTCATCTTAAGGTCACGTTGTGAGTTGTGAACCAATAAGAACGTTTTATAAATGGGGCCGATTTAATTGAACCTGTCAATACACTGTCTGGAAACTGGGCCGGTTTAAACGCCCCGGGACACTACTATGATGAAAACTTTGAATTGAGTCAGATTTAGTTGTAGCTCTATTGACAATAATAATAATAGTGATTATTTATCAGGCGCATTTAATCATTATATCAAAGCACTTTACACTATTACATCACAACAAGTGTTTATTGGGCGTTAGGCATTCCTAAAACCATTTCAACTCCTTAGGAGTATGCAGCACCAGTAGCCAAATAGGCACACGAGTTACTCATTATTCACATCAACAGTATCTACCCTGGCAGGTAACCATTGACTCATGGATGATGAGAAGCAATTATAGTTCATGTGTCTTGCCCCGAAACAGCAGAAGTGTCAAGACTGGGATTCGAACCCGCACCCTGATGACCCAGCCATCATAATTCGGGTTCGATGCTTTAGATTGCTCGGCCCTGACATGCTACGATCTTGTACTATATGAGTGACCAATGTATCCAGTCAAGTCTGCAATTTAAGGAAGTCGCGCTCTCAAAATCCTAAATTAAATGATGACTGAGTCATCAGGGTGTGGGTTCGAATCCTGGTCTTAAAAAAAAATCCTGGTCCTCAAAGCTCTTTTAAAGAAAAATTGATTCAGCCTCACCTTGTGTCTAGAAGCTTCACCCTGAGATCCATTTCATGTTTGCTCCAGAAGATGTTCTGCTTGAACTCAATGTCCGTGTCTTGGGCAAGAGAGGCGAAGGGTCTGAAGGCCAGGAACAGAACCTGACACGACGTGCGACTCGACTTGATGGCACCTGGAAAGGAGCGCATTGTACCGCAGCAGTGCATTTTCTACAAGAGAAGATGGGTGTGGCAAAAAATATAGTAACAATATGTGACAATAACTAGTTCAATAGCTTAACGTATCAATGCGCTTTACATTAGTGCCCTGGTCATTGGCCCAATAACATGCCTGTAATCTTTCTCAGCTCCCAGGGGAGTATACAACCCTGGGCTGCCGTGGCGCTCCGAAGACTTTTTCAAACAAAATATCAACCTCAACCCTCGCAGGTACCCTTTTATACCCCTGGGTGAAGAGAAGCAATTATAGTAAAGCATCTTGCTCAAGGACACAAGTGTCATAACTGGGATTCGAACCCACACTCCGATGATTCAACCACCAGAACTTGGAAAACCACAGCAATCAGGACTGAAAATCCAACCCAAATGCAAGCCTCCAGTCCTGGACTTGAAATAGAGTCACAGAGGTAAAAGACAGGGGCGAAAGCACTGAGCCAACCTGCATGATATTGGCTGGCACATATAGCGCTAACAAGTTAACAAAATGTACTACAATGAAATCAGGTCACAAGGTCTAGATTGAACTCACCACAAAACCTGTGCTGGTCCCATTGAAGCATTTCATCCTACACAGGAATGAAACCTTACTGGAGTCACCGGTACCCTGCTCATCCACTCCACAGTTGACTCCATACGCCATATCCAGCTGGGGACAAAAAAAAGTTAGTTTTGGATCAAGAATATTTCTAGGGATGACCAAATTTTGACAAAATTTAACTTGCCTAACCTCAAGAAAAAAACTAACTATTTAATCTCAATCCCGAGTGGCTCTGAGCCTTGTTTACTAATTGATTCCTTCCTCTATGATAACTCTTACTGCCTTTATCTTAAACTCATCCTAAACTCATCTTCAAAATAACTTGCTTTCTTCTGTAAAAATTCGAAATCATTTAGGAAAATATTTTTTTGTGATAGAGGCATTCGGGTGTAGTGACGTATAGGCTAGGTGGGGGGGGGGGGGGTTAGAGTTAACAGATCACTCACCTGTGAGTGTGAGTGGCAGTTAGTGGGTACCAACGTCTGCTCGAGTACCACTTTGAGTTCATGATGATCGTCCGGATGAATAATGCCATAGAGACACCGATGAACCAAGTCCACCTGATGGAACCCAAGATGACTGGAGATGTTTTCAGTTGAGTAAAGAATCGTTCCGTCTGAGGTGACGACAAGCAGGAATCCATCCAGAGACTGAAAGGTGAGAAAGAAATAAAAGAAGTTGATGCATGGCTCATGAAGCTGGATATTGTCACGGGTTGAATCAAACAGTCTTACTTAATTAACTCATCTTTATTACCAAATCCATCAAGAATGTAAACAATATATACAGAGAGAATGAAAAAGAACATACATATTAGAGGGGAAAAGAAAAAAACTACAACAAAGCTTAAAAACGGAGGGATCCATAAAAAGCACAGCTTGTCGAGTAAGGGACCCCTAAATTATGTTGTTTGTAGATTGGGTACATCAAAGGCAGGACCCAAGCTACAACCAAAACAATAGGATAAAAGAAAAACCTAGCATAAAAAGACAAACAATAGAATGAAAATGGAGAAATTATGAAATGTATAAGCTTAGAAAGACGAACAATATGGGTAAATTAACAAAGGAACGATTTTAATTATTACAACAAAAAGAGAAAATCAAGAGCATGTAAATTATGTATTGGAATCAGGTTAAGTATAGTAATCAGAAAACAAAACTGAACATCAAAGATTTAATAATGAACAGGTGAAATGAGATTGAGAAAATGAATTTAGTCAGGATACTACTCGCAGGATACAAAGATCAGATACCAGAAGTCTAGGAGCTTGACCTGTCCAACTTAAGAATTAGAACCACGCCTGGCTGGAATTGTGAGCAAGCTACGAGGGTACCATTGCCTTCGACTCCCTTAGTAACCATTTCTGGGTATCATTGTGATTTCAATAAACACAACATAAACACACCATGCACACAATCTGTGGAGATTTCATCAAACTATGTGTTCATGTTTTTAGTGAAAGCAATTATCATAATGTGCCTAACTTAAAAAAACAATACATCATGTAATAATGTTTCACCCATCTGCTTTATTTAATTACTGTCAATGTTTATACAGAAATGGTTATTAAAAAGACAATTTTTAACACAAAGCACTGAGGTCCGTGCACAAAAGAGCACTTAACACACACAGTGTGCATGGAGGCAGAAACTTTGTCTACCTCCATGTTGAGTGTGACTATGGTGTGATAAGCACACCGTGAGAATTTTGTTACTCGTTTGACGTTCGACATTCGATTGTCAAACGAAGTACCAGTTACTACAGTTACTAGTTTGACATTCAACTTTGTGCACAAAACCAATAGAACTGCAGTACACTCCGACAGAAAAAGTAAAACATTGTTTTATTTACAATTTCTACATTCGTTATAATTCACCCACTATCAAACGACTTATTTCATGCATATTCAGATAAACATGATTCCTTCCATAAATCTAGCTAGTTCAAGTAGTTGTTTTACCTTTTTTTCATTACCCCTTCACAAAAGATTCAAAGATTCACAACAGTGCAGACATCTTTTCTTTTGATAGCGCGCCCTCAAGCGTAGAAATCTGGTAAACGCGGAAGTTTTTATCTCTCCCTCGAGTTGTCAAGTTGTTTTGGTGTAACGTGTGTGTTCATTATTTTATCATCACCCCGTCACAATGCATTCCAATGTGGAGATGTTTCATACACTCATCAGATGAGCTCATCTCAGTACAAAACCAGGACTGAAGCTGTGAGTATTCAACGTATGTGGGGAAATTACAACTGGAAAGAACCCGAACCCGCTACGGATTCTGTGAACACCACCGCAAGAAAACCACTCCAGCCGGCCACGTTAAGTTTGATGGCACCATGATAAAAGTGACCTTTGATTATGACGACCAGATTGATCTGGTACAAGATTGACAGTACTGGACAGCTGTTTGTTACATAAAGCAGAGGTTTTTATCAGTTGACTTTTTCAAGATGGTTTACGCATTTATAATCCACACTCTTAACCTGTCTGCCGGAGCCGGGATATGCAGAGTGTTGTACTCCTGTGTATTCGGCAGTGAAGGTGCACCAGACTATTTTGTTGCTACGAAGGCAGACACGGAGGGTCAAGCTGGATCAAGCCCTGCATCAGTGACACTCTCACACCAAGTCAACGACACGAGAACGGTCAGGAAGGAGCAACTAGCCCTTGTGGCTCGCCAAGTCCAGTCGGAGTACTCATTCAGAAAAGCGGTGTACGTCGGGGACCATGCAGACCAGGATACCAGTTTCTCTGGACTTCTAGACGACCCCAGCCAATTTGAACACGGCATGTTTCGTCTCAAAGGAGGCGACCCATTCCGTGGCGAAAAAATCACAGTATGGCTAGGACTAGGCTCCGTTGGCTTTGCGTTGATCTGTGAGAAAAACGAAAATCGACTCCTAGCAGAGGGCGCCCTCAAGCTGTTAGCAAGGTACCTTCAGGAGCATGTGCAAGCTCTAACTCAGCCAGTCGAACTGCTGACTAAAGGTGACCGTGTAGCCGTTATAGTTCATCAATTCCTACCAAGTGGACGTTGTTATTCATGAACCATGCTGTTACTAAACAGATTGAAAGAGACATGGACAATTTACTTCGTGGAAAGTGAACAGGACCATGGCCCAATTTTTAAGCGCTACTTATCGAGGAATTCTGCACCGAGGGCCTGTACAATTACGCTCTTTAGAGGGCGCTGTAAGCGCAGAATTCTGTGGTAAGCAGCGGCATGAAATTAGGCCCAGGTTACATCAATAAGGCTGCTGAATAGAAAATGCTGCCTAGGAATTTTATCGGCTAAGCAGTAATTAGCGGGGCATCAGTCACATGCCATATACGCATGCTAAATGACATTTTAGCTGGCAACCTGTTTCTGATAAGCAAAACAAGTCTGTGCTTAACAAGTTTTAAATGTTGATTTGTCACTTGCAGACTAAATTGGTATTGACTTTAATTCAATATTTTATGCTGAGAAAGGATAACAAGCTGTTTGATTAAAAGCACTGGAAATTGAGTTTAAGTGCTTTTTTGGGAATCTGTTTGTGGGTGATCTGTAAAAGGAAAATATCATTAAAACATTGATTTGTGAAATATTAATTTAAATTGCTGGGAGAGATTTTTGGCAGGGACTTTCTATGTGACCCTCTGGCTTATGAAAACATAAAGTAAATTTTAAAAAATAAGATAAAGTAACAATTGAAGTTTGAGCCCAAACAAATAATATAAAAAAATGTTTTGTTCCAGAAGTTGTCTATTTCAGAATGAAATAAGGTATGAAGCAAGTGATCATTTTGTTTATAAATAAAAGTTGAAACTTTGAAATGATAAGCAGTGCATTAATGTGTGGTGATCTACCAATTGTTTGTCTTTAAGTTTGTTTGGCTGGGGGGGGGGGGAGGTGAGTTTTGATTTTTATAATTTGGGGTCAGTTTTAATAATAAGACCCTGGTGCAGCCACATTGGTTTATGCCTCATTCAAACCAATGTAATGAAACCGAGGCTGGGATGGCAACTAGCACCTTGCACATTAACATAATTAACATACTACAGTAAGGTGTGTACCATTTTGCTTAAAGGCCCTGTACACTATTGGTAAGATCGAAAAACAAAATGTTCACAGATTCACACATAACTTACATGATCTAAAGTAAGCAATGGTAGAAAGGGTTCCTTATAATATTTCTGCCTAAAATGCTATCGTTTCTGAGAAACGAGTAAAACAATAGTAATTATCGCGCGCGATAATTTGAAAAAACAGAAAACACATAAGATCTCTTTTCACTATTTTCTCGTGACCTCGATGACCAATTGAGCTCAAACTTTCACAGGTTTGTTTGTTCATGCATATTTTGAATCACACAAAATGTGGACACTGATTTTGAGCTGTTACCAAAAGCGTACAATACCTTTAAACATTTTGTGCATGATATTGTTCCTTCTGAAAATGCATTTTACCGTCGGATTAGTTACATCAAAATAAAACAAAACCGCCTAAAAAGTAAAACTGACCTGCATTGACTCTACAATAAACGAACATTTCCCATTGTCTTAATGTTGTTCTTTTCCTTTTGATTATTGAAAAGAATTTATATCAAAAGTTGTTATCCAAAATCTCTTCTGTTTTATCATTAATTATACGAGCTCGATTCAACAAACGTTGATTTGATAACAAGTCACAAGTGCGTTGCCGTTCGGTTCTCGACTAACGAGCAATCCGAGGTATATGTTCCCACTATACAAACACATTTTAGTGCAATATACAAATTAGCTTTGCATAGCGACTGTCAATTTTCATTTCTCAGTTCGATGGAGGTTTTTTCCCGGCCTGCAGACATTTACCCTAACCTATGGACCTAAATAGAGCCACTATGTATAATTCAATTAAGTGGTAAATACTAATTCGGCACTGCCGCAACACTCGCCAATTTATGTTTTCTTTTGTAAAAAAAACAGACCTACTTTACAATGCAGTAACCTGAAAAACACAATATTCTACTCCATTCCGCACCTGATTTCGAGAGAGAAAAAGTACGACAAACTCCACCGTTTCGCTTCCTATTTCTCATACTAACGTCACTGCTGGCCTCAATTTAGTTTGTGCGGCACCATTTTAAAAGTGTTCTGATTTTGGTATCAATTTTGAACGAACAACAAAAAATATTTGTAAGGATTGCACGGGTGTGAGAAAGCCGAAGAACTTTAAAAGGTTTACGGGCAACAATTTCTTGAACAAAAATCTCTTTACATCACCAGAGTCTTTTCGGCATAGAGATATTTTACGCAAACCTTACAAGATTGAATCTCAGACAACCATGGACATCTTCAACCCAGTACTCATGTACATGGTGAAAACCCTTTCGATACCATAGAGACCGAAAATGGCTTGTGCCAAAATACCCCCTCTAGCGGCTGCAAACGGTTGCAAGATTTGACCACATTCCTCTCAACCCCCAAAAGGTTAGAGTACAAAGGTCATGACCTAATTTGACATAATCCAATGTTTCCCATGTTATTAACAAGGTAACCTTTATGTAAAACGAAACCATATTAATTTCTGTTTTATATCATTTTGTTTCAAAAAAATCTCCTGAAGACGAGCAGAGTATCCTGTTCGAATAGAGAACACACCGGCTCTTCTCACAGCCACCACTTCTTTCAAGAGAGTTCTATCTATCCACATGGTTGTACCCTCAAGTCTATATATAGTTTATCTGTCTACACCATGCAAAGCTTCAAATTTAAATTAATGACGAGTTGATCAGACCCAAGTTCCAAATGGAAACCTAACAGATAGTAATGTACAATAAAACAGGTCTGTGGATGGGTATACACGTGTTGATGAGGATAAACATTTATATTACAAAATCCAAAATTAGGGTACAAAGTTGAAATAGATTGGAAAACAAATTTTGGTATATATATATATAAAGGGTTTCAAATAACATAGAGCTTCATCGTGATCCCGGCAAAGTATCATTTGGAACTGAACGTCGCTGTCGCTAAATAAAAATGGTGGATTATTATGTATTGGTTTAAAGAAAGCAATAGGCGAAATACAAACGAAGAGTCACCTTTTACAGTCTCTCACATTGTAAACCAAAACCGCCCTCTGAGCTTATTTTTTTTTTTACCGAGTCAGTGTTTTTAGGGCTTGCATGTCTGGTTGGTATGATCTATCATTTTGCGATACACGAGACTGGTAGATGCTTTGTATTGTATGATGGAGGTCCCTAGCGATGTGTATTTTCCGTCAATATTAACTAGTATTGATGCCGGGTGATTCATTCCTTACGTATCCAAGATATGTACTTTATGGGTGAACCTGCGTCTTGTTCCCTGCATGCATATATGTAGCATGGATGCATTGTCACTATCCACACAAGGGATCAGACCTTCCAGCCTCGGTTTGGATACATTCTTGTGAACGAAGATCTTTAAAAAGATGGCAGCACAGACTTCAAAACGTAGCTCCACTACTACCGAGAAACATGACGCATTGAGACCAGGTGTGATAAAGCGCTATATTATAAGAACTACATATTATTATTACTACAGTTATATGGGATTAAAACAATCGAACGGTTCAACAAACCAAAGATAAGAACATTTAAATAACCGAGGTTATCATTACCTCCAAGGCTAACTGGACTTCCGAGCGGTTACAGAACTCTTTGCAGGCTGCATCGGCCGATAAATGCTCCCTTTTGGCGGTGATGGGTTTGCGACTTTCTCTGCTCGATGACGTCTGCTGGCAGTGTAGGTCCGATTCGTCTTGCGACAAGGCAGAAAAACCTGCAACTGTAAAGGACAACAATTGACACTTCGTGAGAACACTAATAATTATTCGAAATGTGTTTTCGAGTAATCGAAAGCGTGTAGATGAAGTCACTATTATTGTTGTGACTTTACTGGTTTCAGCTTGATCATGTTCCTGTGTACACTCTATAAAAACGCCTGGGTCAGAATTGACCCGGATCCCAGGGGGCGCCAGACCCATTTCCGGGTCAAGCTGACCTGGAAGTAAATTTATGTTCTGCAGCACACGCTGGCTACGGAGTCAACAGTTAAGGGATAGGGAAGAACAGCCTATCCCTTAACTGACCCCATAGCCGACGTGTGCTGCAGAAGAAACAAAATCGCAACCTGGAAAGCGGTTAATAAATGTCAACTCAGATTCTGTGTTAGTTTGACCAATTTCTGGGTAATTTTGACACAGATTCCGGGTCATACGGACCCCCCAAAATGTGTCAAGCCCCACGGGACCGGGTTTCAGGTCAATTCTGACCCGGAAGTATATCGTATCCCGTAGCCATTCAAGCAGCCGTTTGTTATGAAGAAGGCTGTCCGCATTGACGGTTTGGGAAGTGGCTATGGCCGGATCACAAAGCCGTATTCTTCAACGCTGTCGTTGCAGCCATAGCCGTAGCCAAAGTCGCATTGAATCAGGCTAAATTAGTCGGGCACCTTTTTATATTGTATCGATGCTGCCACTATATAGCAGACTGTGCAGGGGATAAGACAAAGATTGTTAACCCAAACTCTGGTATTATAGCTTTTATAGATGCAGCACCGTTTTGTCTTAATTAAGTTAGGCGATGTGTCCGACTGTAATGGAATTGAGGGAAATGGTTGCATATTTCCCGCTGGAAATAATAACACTATAGAGACAATATACTTTCATTCACTGTACACTATATAGGATGACCTGACAATCATAGTACATGGGTCTCCACTCTGTATTTGTTCGGGGGGCCTGGCACGGGTCTTATTTGCCAAGACGTATTGCGTTTATATGGAGTGAAACTGTTTGCAGTACAGCCGGTGGGTGTGTTTGCCTATCATAGCGCCGCCTGTCTGTCTAGCTTTGCTTTGTACAGCAAAATCACCCAACTTGGACCCTAGCTAATTAATCTGTGGTGTGGAGAAAAAGAATCTCGCAGTGTATCATTTTCGTAACATCATAATGTAAAGTGATATTTTGAGCGATGGGTGAAGAATTATTCTCCGTTGAGGTATCTTTTTTTAGACGAAGAGAGAGAGAGCTATAATGTTGAATTTGTTGGCTTTTGTTTCATGTTTGCGAGACAAAAAACCTTACAGAGTGGTGGTTTTTTTTTTTAAAGTGGTTGATGCACGCAGGAGAGCAAACATCGAAGTTGATACAAAAGACTATTTACTCTGCTATAAATGCAATGTTTAAAAACCAATCGATCAATTTCTTAAGCCATTTTCAAATTTAATAACTTCACTAATTTTCCACCCAAATAAGCTGCCATGCTGGCCCAAAAGAATCACAATTGTTTTACATCTTTAAAAAAAAAAGTAAACAATACAAAACTTATACATTAAACACCTTACTGTCGTCAAACTTCAAATTATGCACAAAATGGTCGAAGGCTACTTGATCCCAGTGTATGTAAAAACTGAAATACTAAAAGCCGGAAAACCCCGAAAGGCAGTGAAAAACCACCTACCTTCTCTGCCCCCCCCCCCACCACCGCCCACCCCCACCACCACCCATATGTTTTTAGCGCGAAACGTAGGCCTACTCTACGTCCAAAACTATATATCGTTGCTGACGGATATCTTTAATTTGCAAGATTAATGCCAGTGTATAAACAGAACACAAATTAATAAACTTATACGTTACTATTTCAGAACAACTTGCAGGTACACCTGCCCATTTTTGTTTAAACAAATAGATTAATTAATAAATAACTTTGGATGGGCATGACAAAAAGGACCGCTTTAATGATGAGCGCGCATCAGCCACAGCACGGTCAGTATAAAGGCTCGCTACAGGGTCGCACCACGTAACGATCTGTACCCAAAGAGGGGCACGGCGGAATGGTTGGGTTGGACGCCCCCCTTTCCAATCCTTATTCAATGAAATCCCATCTCGGTGAAATCCTTTCCACGAATACCTGCCGCTTACAAGATAAGACATTGTGTGGTGATTTTTTTAGGTAGGAACTGCACTTGTGGGGTGTTGGTTAAACCCACAATGTTTTAAACAGGAAAGACCAAAGATTGGTACAACACAATCATAGGGAAAGTCCACAATGTCACTCTACTAAACATGTCTGTCCGTTAGTTTCACAGCACTCCAACGCCCTCAACTCTAAACACTCCCGGGTCGGAAGTAACCCGTACTCCGGGTCCCAGTGAGCCCATTTCGGGGTCAGGCTGACCCAGAGTGGTTTAATCAAATTGGACGGAGTCTGCGTCAGTTTGACCCCATTTGGGGTCATTTTGGAGACATTCCGGGTCATACTGACCCCAAAATCCGGATCAATCCGGGTCAATTCTGACCCGAAAGTTTTGTTTAGATGGTCCCTATATCCCTAGACGACTTCACATGAATTTATATTATTGTGGTATGACACACCTCCCCCACCCTATACCGGTATTTAATTTATGCATCAATAAGTCCACTGAACACCTCTTGTTCCCCACCACGTTTTATTCCTTTTTTAAATAAGGATTTACAAACAGAGATGAGCGACTACAAATAACAGCAAAAAGGCTCTTGAACTTTTACCGATGCCCCTACATTAAAGGAACATTACAGAATTGTTTTTTTGCTAACAAAACAGTTGCTGGCAGTGTACGCACTTTATGTAATCCACCATATACATAAACTGACAAACCTGTAGAAGTTTGAGATCGATCGGCCATCTGGGTCACGAGAAAATAGTGAAAAACCGATTACACATTTGCATAAAATCATATAGATTCAACAAATCAATAAAACGCTCACTGGGCGATAAACTCCAATCGGAAAATTAGTTTATTAATTTCTCATCAAATATGGCATTTCAGACAGAAATATTTCAAGGGATGTTTTCTACTATCATCATCATTAGACCGTGTAAGTGTTATGTAAATCTGTGATCAAAAAGTGTATTTTACAAGTTTTTTTCTTACCAATTCTGTAATGTTCCTTTAAACACAATTCATACACGAAGCACAGTCAGTATCGAAGTTTAAATATTATACTCCGGTCGACGTGCACTACCGGCATACCATCACAGTTCTTCTGCTGGTACTTTGTGTTGATTTTATTTTGATTGCCGATTATTATTATATAGTTTTTTAAAGGACTTGATTGAACTTTTTATACGTTTTTCTTTGTGATCAGGGGCGAGGGATGTTGGTTGGGTAGATGATAAACTACTACTGTGGTTTAATGAATGAAATGCGAAATGATTTTGCACAAAACCTAAAAACAAAGATCGGATAAAGCAAGTGTATTTTGTTATCCAATAAAGACAAAACATTCTTTCGAAATCAAAGAACTACTATCTAAAATATCTGTATATACAAAAAAAGGATAAATAATCATACGCCCATTGCCAATCATTAAAATATCAATCTGTAATTTGGGTTTCCCCGCTCCACGAACCCCCGGGTCTTGGATTCAGCCTCGTCCCCCGACACTGACACCCAGGTCTTGACAATAACACTGAAAACAATAACACGTAGACAGCCGTATCTGGCGGGGGGGGGGGGTTGCTGTTGACGAAACAACGAATTAGAGCAGTTGAACCGCGGGTACTGCACCCAGACCATTAACCCTCAATTTTCCCTCGCAATTAGATACAAATTATTCCGAAAGCCCAAGTAATGAAAATTAAGGAACTAGACCATCGCAAATTACATCAAACTCCCTGCGCAAGGTTTGGGGTTTAATCAAACTGTCACACGCAAATAAAAAACCCGCAGAAATTGTTTTTTTTTCTCTCCTGCTGCTGCTGCCCCACTCCCCCCTTCGCCTGATCAGCGATATCCCAGAGGGACATATCTTCCCGTATCCCAAACACACCAGTTTACATTCGCCGTGCCGAAGTCAACACACACATACGTCCACGGGTTACATTCCAATGCTGACGGGACCGGGTGTGTGTGGGGAACGGTATAACTCGGCGGTATCGAAATTAATTTCAACGGTCGGGTGACGGGGGAAGGCCGCTCCCGGCAACCCGTTAGATTCCACTAAACCCTTTGGTCACAGATCCTATCTCGGGGTTTAATAACATCAGATTTAGAAGCAATTGTAATTGGAAAGATGGCCTATTTTCACACCTTTGCAGGGGGGCTTTCACGCGGCCGAAGTGGGCAGTGAGAGATAGAAAAAAAGAACGTCCAAAGGACTTCAAACGAGTCTTGGAAGATCCACTCGGGGAAGCCATTCAGGGTTTAATTAAAATAGTTTTTTGTTTGTCAATCAAAATGTCTTTGTAGTTTGTTTCCAATTAGGCGGATGATAGCCATCCAGTTTGCCCTACCCTGTTTTTCTGCCACTTCAGAAGCGAATTGACGTGGAGGGTTTTGGGGGTCGGAGATAGGGAGGTGATTCACGTCGAGGAGTGTGGTATAAACTATAATTGCTATACAATCACGCGTACATTCTACCACACCGTTCAAACTGTCCTATACACAAATTATTCCACTGTATTTCAAACTGCTATTTCTTTTCTATAGCATTTTGATGCTTTGCATGGTGATGAACACAAACGTGGAGTATATACACTAAGATCTTTAACACAGTACATTGGGAAATGGAACTTACTAAGGAAAGTCAGTGGAAGAGATGGCGAAATCATCTACAACAGTAAATTTGTTCACTCCAGCTAGAAATATATAAACTTGGTGACATCAACAGTGAGGTTCCGACTGCAGTGAATTGCAACAGCTGAACCGCATACGGCGATGACCAATGCCATTCAAAATATACCTAAAGGTATAGGGCCATAGATTGGTAAATACTCAAAATATTATTGGTCATAAAAAGTTACTTGGTATATAGCACTGCAGCTGTTGATAGTATAAACTATTTGAAAAAAGGAAACGCGAGAGTTTGTTTCCTTCACGCGTTAAAGCACTGTACCAAAGTGGTCCCATGTTCGAATACTCGCGAGACTTGCACGGTCCGTACAAAAATAGTTTATAGTGAAAACCGCCCAGACCACGGTAATCACAGTGTATAATATTACAGCAACTAATTAAGGCAAAAATGGTACCGTATATTTTGATTCAAATGACAACTTTTATGAAATTATTTGAATGTAAGAAAAAAGGAACGTAGACACAATTAATCTAATAAGCCATTTTGAGATATGGTGGACACAATGTTATAGGTTTTGGTAAATTTGTCTGTGTACGCCCGAACCAAACAGTCACTCCTATAGTGTCCACCATATCTCAGAAAGGCTAATTCCTTTGAAAGGCTGTATTAATGATTGGCTTTGGGATAGCGGCTTACGGCTAGATCAGACCAATGTTGTAATTGCATCCATTGACCATATTATAGTCAAAGCCGAAGTCACGACTCTCACACACGTCTAAATGATGAACCGTTCTTTCTCTATTTTTGAACACGCTGTAGAAGTATCAGTCAACACAAATTATCGCGCCAAATTGAGCAACACACACTTGAGTTAATTAGATGAAAAAAAACCACTTGGTCAAAAATACCCTTAATTAGAAAGAAAAGAAGGGTTTGTTATGGGCGATCTGCTGGTCCGTTTCATCGTTGGTGCGAGTGGGTTTCTGGGGGGTACGGACGGGGCAGGAGGGTGGGTTGGGCTACCGTTGTACGGACCAGTTGACGGCCCGTCGATATCAGGGCATTGTACCCGCTGTTTGTCTACTCCTCAACATGTCGCCAGTTTGTCTCCTACAACATAGTTGACACCTGGTTCGGGCTTTATGACTGGAGCGTCATGCCTCTCTTGTTCAGCGCACCACTCTATGGACGTGTGTACATTGTACATGCGAGCCCCCAAAGTGCCCCTCCATCAGGGTGAGAATGGCCCGGTAATGCACCCCTTTATTCTCTTATCTTTTCTATTGGTTCATATTGACGCATAATATTTTTTAGGTCTGATTTGGGATATCTTCATTTTATGAACTTGTGTAGCTTTAGGCTATTGTGCCGTGTCGTGGCCATGTGGCTAATGGCGGTGGACTCAATTTCTGTAATTTACAGATTGTGGGTTCGAATCCTGCCCTGTCGCGACACTATACCCTTAAGCAAGGCACTTTATCATAAATGCTTCTCTCAACCCAGGAGTACAAATGGGTACCAGTGAGAGCTGGGGAATAACCTACGATGGACTGATATCCTGTCCAGGAAGAATATAAATATTCTCAGTCGTGTATTAATGGCAATGAAAACGGATATAAACACCGGCCTGATGAGCCATATTGGCTCGGGACAGACTTTACTACTTTTTACTATAGCCATATGCCGGCCAAAAATATACCATAAAATACATTAAAATGACACAGTGGCCATCTTGGGTGTGGTTCCCTATTACGTAGATACGTAAAAGGACCTGACCATCTCCCTTCCAACTCATGATATTGTTGAGCATTAATATGTTGCATGCTTTTTAATAGGTTTACGGGGATATTAATCAACAAGCTTTTCAGAACACAAACTCGAACCCAGGGCATTTCGCAGTCTTCCCGGGCAGATATATCAGAAGTACACGCCACTGATTGTTATTGACGTTAACTTGTAAGCTTACTGTAAGTAATAGGTCACCATGAATAAATTATTATGCCTTAGATTGAAAGAATTGGTGCAGCCGCTCACGACTTCCGTCTGGGCGAAGACGAAAATGTTCTAATCTTTACCATACCGCATTCACAGACACGTACACACACTGACGACAAATAGACGAAGAACAGGCGAAGAACAAACTCACAAGTGTTAAATTGTTCCAGGTTTTTCGTCCATATCTGTTATTATTCAGTCTGATACTTATCAATGTGGTCATGGAGTAAAACAAAGCCCAGCCAAACGTTTATTGCTTAAGACATTACCATGGCAACATAATTGGCGCAAATGTTCCTGGCAAGTATACGGGCCGTGTCGATAAAGTGGCGTCAATATTTCTGCTATACAAATGGGAGACGTTTCAAAACCCCCGCACAATCCGAAAGTGCACGCCTCGTTGCGAGCCAAAAAAAAAACCACCAACCTCTTCTGTCAGTAGTTCTTCGTTTTGGTTTCGAGTCAACAAAGAACGGGTAACCCCTCATCTGCACTCGCGGCCTTCTTAAGTGCCGTACCGTAATGGCTGATTGAACCAACCCCCCGAACAAACACGGTCCAAGTAAGAACGAAGCATGCCCAATTAACATTTTCTCTCACCGTTCCTTTCAGCGGGGGAAAAAAACCACGAAAACCAGATTTACAACAGGAAGTTCTTTGTTTCTGTATTCCTCGTGGAAAAAGGGAGGACTGTTTTCGTTTCCTCTTTAAGGACCAGACGATTTTGACCTTGAGAAAGGACCCAAAATGTCCTTGAGATTTCGTCAAAGTAAATATTTACCGACAATTCGGCGGGGAGGAAAGGGCGTGAAGTTGTGGACTATGGCAACATCTCGGTTGCGAACCGAAGTAGTATCTCTGTTCATGCTTTTAAAGTTATCAACACATCTTCTGGAAATAGAATGGGTTGCGGGGACAGATTTTGCCGTGAGAGGAAGTCGAGAGAGTGGCCTGCCACACGGCGTAAAAACATTGAAATGTGTCGACATATGAGGGAATTAGGCTAAAGAGTAAGCCTGACTGAGTTCCATCCATGGTATAGAATCATTATGATTAGTAGAACAAGGCAAAACCAGGGGATAACGACGTAGATGTAAATGGAAGGGAACGGCCGGCGTAAAGTGAAACTTGAAATCGTAAAATTCAAAACTGGACTAAAAAATGAGATCAAATCATCGTCCGTATTGAAGTGGAGCAAGATGCAAACTGGGTCCTGGCTCTAATGTGGGAATATCACCCAGTACAAAGAGACAGCATTCATCCATAATGCTGCAGACGGACAAACAGACCACAGCAAGATAAAATACAAAATACATCCAGATAAAATGATCCAATGTGTCACACCACCATTTTCCCACGTGGGTTCTGTTTTTCATTCACTGACTGGTTCGTAATTGACTCCTCCAAACATTAGCAGTTTAAAAGGAAGTGCAACCACATTGGTCTGATTTTGACAGTTTATTGACTGATTGAGGAGTGCTTTGCTTCAAAGTTCTTCTGGAACAAGGCCCGTGCTATTTGGACAAACACCTAGTAGAATAAAAGAAACACCCAAAATGATGCCACAAAGTCTGTTGCTGGCATCTGTTCTGATCACTGTGATAGACATTTCCGTCTCATCACGAGAGAGGGGGCACGGGGCCGAACGGGGCTTTCACCGGGCAAGACAGTGTGGGCAAACTGCGGTGCGGGTATACACCACCCAACGTGTGCTTTACGCACATGTTACGGTCAGTGTTGCTGGGGGTAACAATGACACGACAAGCCAAACTCAAACTTATCGGCAAAACCCATCTCTAAAAAAAAAAAACCACCAAAACCACCCGCTGATGTTTCTGACTTTTAGGTCAGGAGGGGCCTCACCTACACCCATTGTGGCTGATAAGGAACAAAGACTAAGCTATCGTAACGGAACTATCTTATCTACAATTAATACGGTTTATACGTCCCTCAACAGGCCAAGCACTTGCCAAAAGAATGATTGACAGTTATGATCGACTGCCGTATTTTCGAAGTTATTTTATATCCTTAAACATTATTGTCCTGTTGTTTCTTTTGCAAAGTCACCAGATTTCCATTTACGTTTACTGGTGTCTTTTTCAAACTCTTCTTTTTGAGGGTGCTCAATGGTAACTTTATAATCAACTCAACCATTGGAGAGACATGCGTTAAAATCTAGCTAAACATCTAGTATCCATTAACGTCTGTGTGTTCTGACAGTTGATAACTGACGTAAACATAACGTAAAAAGGAACATAACCGTATCACCTTTAACATTATTTTGTATTTTGCAGTAATGTACATAAACCGGGCAATAATACAAATAGTCTTGCACAACCCTAAGGTGTTAATTAATTAAAGGTACGACTTATAACATACATTTGTTTTAGTATAAGTTTTTTTAATATAAATGTTTTTTTCAAGAGGATAAAATTTATTTCAATCCTGTGAAAATATCATCCAAACAAATTGGTAGCGTTAAGACAGTACGCCGAATAAAGATTACGTTTATGAATGAAGGTGGATGCATAGAATGGAATTCAGTTTTTGTGAATAGTTTTTTTCCCGAAAGTGATTGTAATTCGAATGAAAACATTTCTATGGATGATGTTTACCATTATCACTTTTATAATGGAAGCAAAGTATTCAAAATGTTTTCCGACCATTTCTAATTCTTCAAAAGGAAAAGGTCTCGTACTTCAAAACGTAGCTCCATATACCTTGCAGGAAAATTGATACTGGGTGCTTTGAGACGCCCATCGGGTGTGATAAACGCTTAAAAGAATGGGTATTATCATATCAGTTATTATTCTGTTAAATAAGATTGCTTTAAACCCATCCAAATCGGACTGCGTTGAGGCAAATTCCCTTTAATTTGAAGTGAAATGACAAATGGGAGAAATTGTTTCATTGAATAAAACAACACAGTTGCTAATTCGATCGATAGCGATTTTCATTTTGCTTTCCTTCTGGTGAGTTGTACTATCACCTGTACAAGCATAACAGTACAACGACCACATCGGTAAACACAAGCGGTGCCAAGGGTATATACACACGGAGGCCTGCGACGCTGTCACTCCCACTGACTTTCCGCAGCCACACGGTGTGTTCAGCAGTCACCGCAGATTGCCAAGTACCGGGGTGGTTTGCTTGTTGTGTGTGCTTTATAGTCCGCGAGAGAAGGCATGATTATTGTTTCTATTAATATAGACATGTGTGTTGACCAGACTAAGTGTCCACATATAGTGCCGAGTACAATGGCGGGACATTCGGTTGTGCGTACAGTTCACCATCAGTCATCGGCAGGACAGTCTCTCCTTGCCAAGTGCTGTTGGTGCAGCATGGATGACTGGGGCACGGTGTGGATATTTATTTGGAGAAGGAGTTCAATGCGATATTGTTGAGGGGCAGAGCTGTACAAACGATCGATGGAGGTGATGGTGGCGGGCGTTATCGCGATCATAGGGGCGAGATGTGACGGACGCACCCAGTAATGTAGCAATTGGACAGCGTGCGCTTGGGTGGTAGATTAGGTCATTATGGAGTTTGATAGCACCGAGTTGCGTGCACCTCAATTCACTAAGCATAGTTCCCTATATCCGGAAGTCGGGTTTTTCTATAGTTATTCTCATGGGGACCAGACTATTCACATCACTCTCCCGGTTGGACCATTCAAACGGATGCAAACAAAATGGCGTCACTTTGGTAAGGTAAAATTTTGAGAGCCAAAAAAACCTCATAACAAACCAAAAGAGAAATGAATATGAAATCAAGTCGCACTGAATGAGGACAAGTAAGAATTATGAATGATCAGAGCTGAAAAAAATGCCAAACTCTAGGGTCTCCATTATGTTTTATCCCAAGAAAAGTGGGGCTTTTTTTGTCTCCACAAGTGTCCATTTCGAAATAACCCTCTTCAAAACTCCATTAGTGAAAGTAATTTTTTCCCGTATCAAAAAATGAAGATAATTATTATGAAGAGTAGATTCATCTCAATTATGTTGGGCTAAATTGTAACGATGTCAAAAGAAACATCGCTCGGGAACACGCATACCGACGTAGCCGCTTACCGGAGTTGGTGCTTGAGCGGAGCAGAGGCAGAAGTTGAGGGGTGCACTGCTGCGATTCTTCCCATGGCAAAGTCCCCACTTCACGGCAGCACGGCCGTGCTCTGTCTCGCACGTGCTTGTTCCCATAACTCGACCCCGTGACAAAGGGATGCAAATCATATAGTACTTTGTCCTTTTCTAAATACGACTTGAATATGTTTGCCACGTGGAGGAAAAATACTAATTTTTGAAGAGTTCACAAACAAGGTTTTAAATCAAAATAAAATTACGCAATCTTCCACCAGACGGAGGATCGATTAAGTTATTGCCAATTCAAAACAAATTAACCACAAAAGTGAGAGATATCTTCAAATGTTCGAACAATTGAAACACGCAACAGATACCACATAAAAATATACTGGAAAAGATACCGAAACAACGCTTTTCGCAGTTACGAACACCATTTTCAACAACACATCAAAAAGTAAAAAAATGAAAGTGGCGTCACAAAACGAGAGCTGATTTTAACAAGAAAATCACTGATAACAGTCTAGTTTTGCAGAAAAAATGTGTCTAAAAACATGTTTTGCAAAAGCTGAGGACGCTGCTTGACTAATTCAGTCATAGCCAGAGCTGTGTGTTGAGAGAGAGAGAGAGCTTCGACATAGCGGGACCAGTTTTCTTTGGTCATTGTGGTTGCCGGACGCCATTTTCGTTCCAAACGCAGCACAACCCCAATGCGCAGTCTAGTCTGGCACCCCTTGTTCGCCGTTGCGTTTTTTTGGAGGGGACCGAAGATGCCTTCTTATAGACATTTCCATTGAAACGTCACAGCCCGAGTTTTTGCCAACCGAGGTGGAAAACTATGGAAAGCCATAAATGCAAAACAAAAACAGATAGCCACAGTTTTTAACAATGTTACACAAATATTCAAAAATAGTCTTGAATTTGTTGGAAACAAAGCAACCAATCATGAGAGGTACTTCACTTAATTAATAGCTATACTACACGGCGTCCACACACGTCATACTCGTGATGGCCATACTCGCATTTTCCCACTAATCGTTGAAGCCAGCGTAAAAGCTGACGTAGTTCATGTTTGACTTGCATCACGCAGACTGACTTGAGAGTTACGCACGGTTTTAGGAGATGGTATTCGTTAAGGATAGTTTTTGACTCAGACATACAGTTTTAAGCATAGCTGCTTTCATTATAAGCGCATTGTTTTTTATGATTGTCAACCACACAGTGATACCATTTGGGTATCAGATTATACGGGGATACCAACCAACAGGCTTGGTTACCAGGCTATGTTTGAAGGCACTGCCCGTATCAAATGCCGACCAGATCGTCTCATGGTGTATGCCCAATCGATGCCCAGTACACAAACAGTCTACACTGCATGTTGGCCAGCATGCGTTATTGGATAGTAATTGTGATGCGGCCGGAATTAGACAACATCTGGTCCCATCGGGAATGGTGCAGGGACTTTTGGGCGTAAGTGCAAGAATTCACACGGTCTGGAATTGTATAGCGGTCATAAATCAGAAACTGATCATGTACAAATATTTTTCTTACAGTGTAAAACAGAGTGTGTATTCTGGACGTGTGCTTACTGTGTGTATGTAAGGGTATTGGTTTACGTCATTGAAACAACTGATCATGCAGTGGAAATACGAAAGAATCAAAATACGTAATTCAATTTGTACTGACATACCGTCATAATGTTATGAATCACAAACTGATCGCAAGGAGATCTAAAAGGCCGATCCTCTGCTTGTTAATGACGCAATGCGCAATATGACGCAACATAATTCAACAGGCACACGTCAACACTATACAAACCCCTTTCTATGGACCGTGCAAGTCTCACACGTATTGTGACGTTTTAGGGAACCACATTGGTCACATGTACATTGCTTTAGCGCGAGAAGGAAACGAACTCGCGCACTTTAACGGGTCCCAATGTTTGAATACGCACGAGCCTTGCACACTTATGCTAAATGACAAGTTGCCTTTACAGGTAAGAACCCACTGCGCATGACCTGTACGCGTTGTCTCAATCTCTTATTCTCCACACTGAAAACCATCCATCACTGAACTTGAATGCCTCGACTCCACACAACTATCATTCATCACTATCTGTTCCAATACCTCAAGCCTCAGCTTCCTGATTGCTTTAATTAGCCCAATAATTCGCGCGTTCTCAAGTGTGTCGTGCGCGGTCAGACCCACGGCAGGGGCCATTTTGACTGTAAATTTGACCGAGGAGGCCCTCAAGAGACGGGGTATGAAGATAGACCATATCGTGTACACGGGGCCCGTTTAGCGTGTGTGGATATAAGGCGATGATAGATGCCAGTGCAAACACAGTACAGTTTGCTTCCCTCGTGCCCTCTAAGAGTGATGTATCGAGAGTGGACCAGCCGGTTTACTACAGCAATAATTAGCTCTCTCTCTCTCTCACTCTACCAAATCCAGCGGCCAGGGACTGGGAGAAAAAACTATCCCAGAATCGCGCCAAATGTTCTTGCACGAACGTCGCCCAAAACGGAAGGTGCCGTTCTTCAAAATGACGTCAAATTTAATAAGACGGAATGGGGGTTTGTCCATAAAACACTTCTGTGTTGGTTTTTGTCTCGTGGGGACCATCTATCATAATCCATGCAGGGAGCTAAAAAAAAACTTTGTCATTCGAAAAGAGATCATGCAGGGCAATTTCTTGATGTCAGCGAGTATAACTTTAAAGACCCAGACCGGACTTAGGGAAGCTTGACCCGGATTCTCCTTACAAAACAAAGAGAGGGGAAAATAAATATTTGTCCTACGACTGCATTTTGAGCACACTCTCGACAGACTCACAATCAATAGGGAACATCAAGTTACAAGAAGGTCTGCCGATGAGCAAACCAACTTGGTCGAAAACGTCCCAACAACAGGCCATCACTACAAAGACTTATAAGCCACTAGTCACCGATGAGAAAACGCAGCGTGCATTGCTTTTTTTTTTAAAGGTAATTGTAATGTGAAACTCAAAGCAATTATATCTCGTCTGAGTCGGAGACCTTGACCCAATTTGGGTCCAAATGCCGCAGGACATAGTGTCAAACTGACCAGGAGCCGAGGTCTCTCCAGTAAGACAAAGGGCTGAAGTGGACTTATACTTTATGGCAGCTTAGCAATAAAGAAAATAATTGAAGCAACAGTCACAAAATGTACGTCAACTTACATTTTGGCGGGAAACCTGTTTCAGCTAATCAGTGAGTCAGTGTGCTGCATGCTGCATGTAGTGTTGGTAAGTCACATTGCGAGTGACTCAAACCAACAGTTCATGGTCCAGTGCGGACGCACAATCAAAGCGCATTGGGCGGTAAAAAAAAAGGCAGTTCCTTGCTCGCACGTGGCCAATAGTGGATCCCAAGGAGATAGTCTCGATGTACATAAATAAAGTAATTAAATTAATCAAGGTAAAAAAACCTTGTTCGTCCAGTTGCGTAGAATAAACAACAGCCAAACAGACATGATGCGTCAAGGACAAATGGCTGTCAGTAAATTTCCGTTTATTATTCCTTGCTTACTTTAATAGTTTAAAATGACAGAATTGCATTTACAATATTTAGTCGCGGAAATTTCATGTAAGATTTAATATACACCAAACAATGACTGATGTTGGATGTATAGCCTATCAGTATTATTACAATACCAAATTGTAACTATTTCATGTAATACGCAATATGCGATGGTAGTACACACTATATGACCCAATATCATAGAGCTGCTTAATTTAGTATAAACAGTTGCTAAGCTCAAAACAATTTTGCTTACCCCTCCCAGCCGCAACACCATAACTCCTGTTTGCATTTAACACTGGTTCCCTGCTTGTCTTTCCTTAGCAGAAATCTTACCAAGCAATATTTTCTGCTTACGTTTCCGTATTTGGCTCCTCGGTTTGGGTAGAAAACAAACACTCATATTGGTGGTCATCATTTGGTTTTTGTCAACAACGTAATGCTGATGCACATTTTATATAGAATAATACAATAAAAGTCACATGTGAAAGTTTCAGCAGAAAAAAAGTGTCTACTTCCCACGAAAACAACAAAAAGGAAAGTCACTGTTATTTTCACAAGAACGTCGAATCCATTCACATAATTAGCGCGGTGACAGCGGGTACCAACCGCATCTCTGGCCGCAGCATTCGCGAACGGACACCAGCCCCAGAAATCTGAGAAACGATTCATGCATGAATCATTTCTCAGATTCAAATATTGTGGGTGAGAAATTGTTTAAAACCTACTTCGAAGGGAATTCCTTTCTCAAAACCGTTTATAGTATACTTTCAACGTCTGCAGTGCTTCTCACCAAGTAAGTTTGTTATGGTCATTAGTTGTTGGAGTGCTTAATACTAATCCATGTCCATAACTTTAAATCACGATTATCAAGACCCATTTTCGCACTCCCCAGATAAAAATATGATTTTTGTTGACATTATGAGGAATGGACGCACTGCAAGAAACAAATTAACCGCAGAAAAACCCTTTGTGCTTCGCATCCTCCCCTTAATGTCTTACGACACTGACATTTTCTTCATGTTTTGATTACAAATACATCTCACTCTACACCCTACTCACTACATGTTATGACAGAGGCAAAAATCAAGGTGTTTATATTAGCTTTGCTTGCTATACAGTAGGGCCCTACTCCATGCCAGGCTCTCCAACTACACAACGTGTTCTGTTTGCTTCTATTTTCCAGTTTGCTTTGTCATCAGTGCCAGCTAGAGAGCATTTCAAAGTCTGTCTTGTGTGTTGTTGTGTTTTTTTTTTTTTGCTTTCCTGGTTTATGTTTTTCATTCGGTAAATATTCCAACCAGTGTTTTTTTGTTGTTCATGGTTGGCCTGTGATGAAAGCATGCAGTCATTCGGGCAGTGGTACGAAAGACATTTAATGAGCTGACGCGAGAGACATCTTTAGTAATCAGGGACCGTAAGAACTTAAAAGCCCCCATTTCCTGGTTGGTTCTCGTCTTGTCTTCACTGCCTAATGTGTCGGACAATCGCTAATGCGAGTGGAAACAGCGCGCCGGGTCCCTAACGGAGCGCGCCGTAGATCAGAAGTGACAACCCCGTCTTGTTGCCGTTCCTCCATATCACCAGATTACCGTGGACCCGGTAAACATCACAGGTCGTTAGTGTACGGGGAACACAAGTGCGCGGTGGATGGAAAAAGAAGAGAGAGAGGGGGGGGGGGTAGAGGGGGGTAAAACTCAGGAGGAATTGATCACCGCTTTACAATATTCGACCGTCCATTACATGTATTTATCCGTAAGGAGATTTCCGTCAAAGATTCTTGCGCGGATGTGGGGTCATTACTACTGATTCTGCGGATATTTTATACGACCAGTGTTCCGGGACTGCAAAGCGCGAAATAAATGGTCATTAATGAATCGAGCTGGGGGAGAGGTATTGACTTTTTGTAACGACCAGAAATACTTCACGTACAAAATGTGTGCTCTGAAAGAGATAATGTGGTTTTTTTGTTTTAATAGGGTTTCTTTGTGGAAAGAAAAGCTGTTGACTGTGTACCTCTGGCAAACATACGTTGCCGCATTGCATTGTACTTGCCCCAATACAAAAAAAAGGGAAAACTCTATTTTTTTCTTAAAATATAGATCAGTGCTCATTGTCTGGATTTTAAATGAATACTTACGATTTGTAAGCCACATTGTTGCATTTGTTTCATCGAGTGCCTTAGTCTGTAGACATATTGATCTGTGCAACTTGTGCCTATTACTGACAAAATGGTTTCTAAAAGGTTCAGCAAAAGTCGACAGAATCTAGCAGATTTTGTTTCAAACAGGCTCAGTTATAGTAACAGGTGTTTGTCATTTCAACGGTAATACCAATAAAAATGGAGATACAATTTGAATTTGTTTAAAGCGCAAACAAATGCTATACAAATAAGACAAACGGTTTTGGTGTAACAGGTGTTTGGTTCCCTGACTTATTCGATGACATAATATGCACAATGAGATGAAGACCCGCTACAATAGCAGTTTACTAGTGACGTCACAAACAGTACACATGCGTTATTCAACACCAACACTTTGTCCATATTTTGTACGGCAAACGGTGCTGTTTAATTAAGTATTGTTAACTTAGAGTTGCCCAGGTCTCGCTCAACAAACTGACGCAAATTTGAAGAGGGTGTTAAGCAAAAAGAAATAAAAAATTACAATAAAAAAATCATCTCCATAACCAATTAGAATGAGATTATTGTGACGTTGTGAATTGACGTTAAATGCGGGAATAGAATGGAATGTGCGACTCGGCTTTTTTTTCTTCGTTTGCATTCAGAATGACGTGCATGACGTCACTCGAAAGAGCCTATTGGTTTCAGAAATTGTTCACATTTATTTAAGGTAAATTATTTAACTAAATTATTGTACGCAACAAAAAAGATGGTTAACGGCCTGACGTTTCGACCCTAGCAGAGTCTTTCTCGGTCTAGAAAGACTCTGAGGGTCGAAACGTCAGGCCATTAACAATTTTGTTTTGCAGTTATACCATACAGGCCCTTTGGTTGGTAAGCAGTTTGCAGAGTAATGACTAGATTTAAAAGAACATTTTTTGGTACGTTTTGTGGGCGAAGACAAGACAAGTCGAAATCCACCTACGTCTCCATGCTCATGTTGGGATTTCGGAAATCGGGTGAACTCGTGAACTTAGCGATTCCTGGATACAGGAAGGACTGACTAAGTTAGCGGAATTAGATGTGCCGTCGAACGGTCACGTAGTTGTGGCTTTTAGCGCACTAATATCTCCCGCCATTGAACCCGGCAATATCAGGAGGAGAGAGAGAGAAAAATCAAAGACAAGAAATGTTTTCTGCCGACGGGTATATTCCGGATGTGTTTTAAAGAGAAGTTCCATTGATGGAAACAAAAAAAAAAGAAAGAAAGAATGTAAGCGCTTTCTGGGGACATCTGTACGTTGTCGGAATTGATTGATTTTTTGGCGTGGGTTTTACGAAATTCTTGAAATTGAGGAAGAAAGTGTTGAGCGGAATTTATTTGGACCGATTTTGGTAAAATTTCGTCATCATCGATGTAAATGTGACTTATAGTTCTAAATGACTTTTTTTCTCTCTGTGCGATCTAAAGATATTTAAATTTTGTACTGATTTGACATGACATTTACAATAGGAAAAAACAGAAACGTCAGCTTTCAGTTTAATCTTAGGTAGCACGTGTAATAAAAACAAGCACACTCTTTGGCTTATTATATACCACTTCCACATTTTCCCAGACTTTAATCAATTGCATTTTATTTTTGTGTTCATTTATTTTGTTTATTCAATGATTAATGGTCCCCTTTTTGTTTTGGTGGCACCATTTCACGATCAAAAATGGCTAATTGGGTATTCCTAAATTCGAGACATAATGTACAATATTGTTTTATTTTTAACAAACACTATTGTGAAAACCCAAAAAGAAATGCAGATTAGGGGCTAAATTAGATAATAAGTTTACTATTACTTTAAATTTTAATCTATATTTATAGCTGTAATGTGCAGGAAACCAGGCAGAAACAACAGGCCTACATCACGTTGTACCTTGGCTGGTTACCTGATTGCTTAGCAAAAGTTGTCTGTGGTAAGCATAATGCTAAACAGCTATAGTAAAAAAAATGGACCCAGGTATTATTTGTATGTGTTATTTTGATTTACACGCGCGATGCACTCAGGGCGAGATTTATGGGTGAAGTAATAAACCGATTATCGCTGATTTTTATGTCAACAAGTCAGAAAAATGAAAAGCATCAAACCTTGTTTTCCCTGCCACTTTTCAGTGGCTTTACAGTCTCTTTCTAGTACTCTGCTCGGTCAATCTTTGTTATTTATCTCTTAGCATTTTGTCTATTGTTTACGTGTGCGATTGGAATAACAATAACCCGTCGAGGGAGTGTTTAGGCGGGCCGTGATCGCTTCCTGGCTACCGCGCGGTGCCATCATTTCCCCGGCTTTTGACTCAGGCTGCGTCCGGTCCGTGAGTCCGCGCAATGCCGTGTCGACTCACCGCTCATAATGTGGACCAAGCGCGTGCGCTTCATCCCCTCCTGATCTTTCCACTCCAGTGCCCTCGCTCTTTTGGGAGTTTTTTCTACCCACTATACTCCAGAAAATCCCTCTACAAATCGATCATGAAAATCATGATATTGGATTTCTCATGCCATCAAAGGAGAATAGCCGGTAATGCTTTGTCGAAACTCAAATGTATAACACAGCTCAGCGGGGCCCGGCACACACACAAACAAAATAAAACGAAAAAAGCAAAGTCTGAACGACCTCCCAAATCAACAGGCTCGAATCAGGGTAAAATGAAATTCAATTGCAGTTATTATATTTATACACTCAACAGATTTCAATAAAGCTTTCTAATGATCTGAACTACACGGACGATTTGCCAATCACTCGATATTGATTTTTCATTGTGTAATTTTCTTTAATAAATATAATATATTTTCACGGAGCACTGCGCGAGTGGTGGATTGAGGCGTAGCACGACGACGAATTTTGAAGATGGCTCCGGAGAGGGAAAGGGGTGGAGACTATTTGTGGTTGGGGGTGGGGTGGAAAATCAAGGCATTAGGAAAATCAGCGATCGCACGCGAAAAAAAAAAGAAAAAAACATCTCACGATGCATCTATACTCATTTGACTGGAACCAATGGCATTTTAATTGGCGACCGTGCTAAGGAGAAAAATCATTACTTCGAATAATGAGAACAAATTCCCAAGGCCACAGTGCATCATGTCTGATCTGGGCTGCTCGTCAATGGGTCCCCACTAATTGGCAGCCATTTACCGCACCATTATCCATGCCGGTAAGTCGCCATGATTTTATTGGATTTCGTGTGCGAGGCAAGAGTCTCTCGGCTCTACTGTCATCGCCATCCAACCGATAATCAAGACACAAAACACTAAAGTTCCATTTCAGAGAAGAGAAAGAAAGAGAAGAAAAAAAAAATGTTGTTGGAAAAGTTGACGATGGAAAGAAATGTCCTTAAAAAATCGTGTGGTACGGATCGTGTTGATATTGGTTTTGATTTTTTTGTTTAAATACAAAAAAAACCAAACAAAAACAAACTAGACTTAAACGTTTATTGAAGACTTAAACGTTTATTGAAAGTTTGATTAATGCGTGGTAAACTTTGAATAATTGTGTTGTTGATAACAGCAAAAGGTGCGCCAAGTATTATAGGTGCAACTTGTTTGTTTCAGTGAGGCATATTTATCTGTTTGTTATGTTAACCATGATAAGCGAACAATTATAAGTAACAAAAGCACACTGATAAAGTAATTAAAAAGTGTATTTGCTTTCATGATGATTGATTTCATGACTTCATGGTGATTGATTATTTTAGTTGAAGGTATTTTAGTCTCAAATCAAGAAATATTGGCAAACATTCTAGGTCCTCATTTACATGAAGGCAGTTTTCTTTATAAATATGATGAATTTATCATTTACCAGGCAAATAACAATCGGTCCTTCTTCTTTGTCTTAAGCCGCCATTTTGAATTTGCGAGTTCGCAAAAATTCAAAATGGCCGACTTGGTGAAAGCTGCAGCCGGTATCAAACCCCGCGATTTCGAAAGGACCGAATTTTTCGATTGAATTATAACCATTTCTTGTTTTGTTCTGCAAGTCTCAACACCCATCATAATTGAGTAATGCTCCGAGGGGTCCGTGCACTACATGCCAACCAGACCTTACAAATTAGTTAAGAGTCATCATTCTATTAATTATGCGGTGCCCCGAGGCTCGTGCGCTGACCCACGGACCGACGCAGGCCGCGCTGGAGGGCAACCAAGACCCGTTATATCATTAAAGATCTGTGACGAAAATGAATGTCACTTCCATCCCCGTAATAAGGCCGTGCGTGCCCGCGCATCAGCCAGCGCCAATTGTGCCGAAGACCAAAGTCGCGGATAAGACAAGACGGACCCTTAATTTTGGCGCCTTAGCACCCAATTTGTATCTAATTTCTTTTCTTACTGACAAGTTCGTGGTGGGACATTGCTTTGAAATCACGAGATTTGATCTGATTTTTTTTTTGGTTTGAGAGATTATTGCGCCACTCGGTGCTTGCTGTGAGGTGTGAAGTCTTCACACTCACTGTGGGCGTTGTCAACTCATTGCAAATACGAAAAGGTGTTTTTGTTTTTTCTTCTATATTTTATTCGAACCATAAAGTAGAACCTGGTTCTGTTAAATTGGAACCGGTTTATATTTATGTGGTTCGCACCTTCAGCCTCCACAATATTGTGTGTGAACTTCAGTACAAATTCTAGTTCCAGTTTTTTGTTAAAGTTGCTTTATGTTTTCTTTCTGTTTGCATGAATTTAATTTATCCGTTTTTGAAAGAATGTTGGAAAGGAACAATTTTAGTTTACACAAATTTCGACCAAACTGTCATCAGCAGGGGTGTGTCTCGAACTTGGTATTGCAAAAAAGTATCCGAACTTTCTCTTGTGGGTAATACAGTTCCATGGCCTATTCAAATTTCGCAATTTTCCATCACACATTTTGTTTCATTACATGTTAGTCTTACAATGAATTTAATAGGATTCGCAAAGTATTTCTGCAAGTTCTACACATTTCAAACTGTCAACATGTCAGAAGGAATTGCATTCCACTCTTCAGGCACGATCAGTTCCATTCATAGCGAGTAGTATTTTTAGTTCCAGGCAACCATGACTTAATTTTTCTGATTCCCCAAAACTACCAACAAAAAACCCGTAAGGCGACAAATGAATTCTTACCAAATAATAAGACCCCCCCAAAAAGACCCCCCCCCCAAAAAAAAAAATTAAAAAAATTAAATAAAATAAAAATGGCGTTCGGTTGTCCCATGGTGGGTTGTGTGTAACCGCATTGTGTGATAGCTATTAAAGTATAAATATGTTTACCAAAGCAAAGCAAAATACTTTGGTAGGTAAACAGAATATTGGTTTGGTCGGGAACTAGACATGTCGAGTTGTGTGCACGGGTCTTTTGACGACCCCACAGGCACGCCATATGTATCTAGTACATCACGTTGTGCAAGTCCTTTGGTCTAACATCATCAGCTAAATTGTAATAAATTACCGGCAAATAATCGGAAAGCAACGCACGTATTTCAAACATATATTTTCCATGATGTACAAATATTTGATTGCTTGCTAACTGGTGTGGCGGCAAATGTCAAGCGAGTTGGGCCGTGCCCAATAACCGGCGCCGATCCCTATGGAATCACACAGGCCCAGAAAGCGGCGCAGTATGAAAGCTTTCAGCATTGGACACACTGTTTCATCTTCAGTAAACAATTTGTAACCCGGCTTTTTTTGTTTTCAATTCACAAGTTTCTACTCTATTTCCGGGCTAAAAAAAAAAAATCGAACCTTGGTTTGTGGCCTAATGTGCAAACATGACGATGTGTTGAACCAAACACTGGTTATTGTTTCCATCTACTGTGATGTCGATAGTTGTTCTTTTGTTTCAATTGCTTCGATGTGAAAGAAAATACAGCTAGAACAAATAACTTTGCTGTTATGGTTATATACGATTGATGTAGACACATTTTGGTTGTACACACCTGTTACGAAACTGGGCATACAACTCAGTATGAAAGACGTGTTTGCCTCAGTCTCAATCTAGACTGTATAAGTATAAGCTGTCAGTTTGCATTAAGGAAACAATCCGTTTATTTCCGGATTTGATAATGATGTCAGAAATTGACTTTGGAAATTTGGAATATTTAATCCTTTATTGATCATGGCTGATTGGGGAGGTGGGGGGGGGTGCGGTCCAACGATCATAAGAAACGCTTGTCCATCAACATCATCTTCTAGTAACTTGTCTTTTTTTTGGGGGGGGGGGGTTTCTATGGTTGCAGGGTGCGCGGCCATCTTGGGTTTTCTCCCGTTCAAACCAATGTAAACCAAACCGAGACTGCAAGGACAAAAGTCGGCTCCTTGTTTGTTTAATGGAAGACGGTATTGATAGTTGCAAATGCATACAGGGAACCTGCTTTAAAACAAAATGGCGACAGGGTGATAATTTAAAGCCTCAACCCACAGTAAAAAAATCGTTCACAGTTTCTCTTGCTGTTTCAATTTGTTAGTGTGTAATTCAATGTAATGGTAAGAAAGTGGGTTTTGCGTTAACTCCATATAATTTTTTTAATTTTTTTTTTTATATACAAGTATAAAGGCTAAAGCCACTTTTGGTATTAAGGGCCTACAAGAAGAAAACTTTTAAGATGAAAATAACTCAAGGGAGCTGTAGGTAGGAATTGATATTCCTCTTAAAACAGTCTAGAGTGTAGGATGGAGGGAAACATGCACCAGGCAAAGGGTTCCAAAGAGGTGCAGTACGTGGAATAAAGCTTTTGGAATGGCTCTTTGTTCTACATCTCAGCAAAGCAAGAGTGTATGGGTGAGAAGAAGCAGAAAGCCTGGTTTCACGCTCAAACGCCCTGATAGGAGGAACCAGGTTGGACACACTGGTGGTACCTCTACCAGTGTGGACAAGACGGAGGCTGGATTTCTCCAAATAATATCTCAAACTAGCTGAGGCATACAGCAACGTTAGAGCATGTTTTAACAAACACCGGCACTCAATATCCTACTGTTCAGAATGTAGGACAAGAAATGGAGAACCAAATTTGAAAAAATGACTGGAAAAGTCAAGCACAAACTTCAAACGGCAACAGTGAGACAACAGAGATTTTCAAAGTTGCATGTATCCGTCCATAGTTTATAAAAACTGCATGACGAAAATCACTACGGGCATCTCAGCAAACCTTCGCCGTTAATTTCAACCCAATAAAGTCAACTCGTTTCCCCGTCAAAAAATAAATAAATAAATAAAATGATAAGCAGCAGTCCCACCAACCGCAGACTCCAAACGCGTGAATAGCATTAGCAAAACCGGGTACCACCCTGGAGCGCGCAAAAGCCCCGCGCTGTTTAGCTCTATTGTACGGCACGTCGGACCTGGCCGGCGGGATGTTGGTGAAATTTGTTGCGTCTATTGGTGTCCCATCCCACGCCGCGGGTCATCTCTTTATCTGAAAATCTCCACCGTCGCAATTGAGTATTAGAAATTAGCGATTAGATTCCTCTTTGGAATGAGGCAATATTGTTCGAAAATAAACAAGAAAGAAGAAGGGGGAAATTGGGCATGGCGAGGAACGATATCTGTGGTTTTTTCTTTTTATTTCATCTTTTTTTTTCACATGTGACATTCTGCTGAGGCTATAGGCGTTGGGGTTGAAAAGGTACCGTAACTGGTACCCCGCGGGTATATATACTGAACCGCGGCATCAAAGAGCTGGTATGACGGAAGTGCGTCATTTTTTTCCCTTCTCTTTTGCACCGTGCATGAAGAGAGTGAGCTCGGCCGGGTAATTCCGGTCTTACTCCCGGGGACCACATCGCTCAGCAATACCCACTCTGGGCCGGCAGCTAAAAAGCGGACAGCACACAATCAAAGCCTCGGTCTCCCGTGGTCTCTCAATGATTGGAAGTTTCTATCCAAATCACACTGAAATCAGCGTTTCAGAAAATTCGCTCTCTAGGCGTTTTCAACAAGACGGGTTCTTATCGGGCGTCGCCATCGGGTCCCGGGGATTTTTTTCTCGAGCCAAAGCAAAACCCTGGGAGTGGAAATATTATAACTTTCTCCGAGTTGCTAATATCTAGGAAAACGGTGGAGGCCCTACGGGGTTACGGGGGGAAATACCGCGGCATTTTCTGACCCACATAGGGCCACATATTGATTTTTTTCCTCCCCCAGTAGTGATAGTTGATACACTGCGGGTCATTGATATTTGGTGGCTGCTCGAAGATTTCTGACTCTCGTAACATTAAAGCGTAAAACGTAGATTTAAATTTTTATGACGAGACGACGGTTTTCTTTTGCCACACCTCATACCGCCCTGAAAACCAAGAACCGAAGGGAGATGCATCGTTTCACACAATTAAAGGCGCCAAAAGTCAATCGTACTGTAAACAATAAATTGGAAAAATTGCTTAGGCCTATTAGTAAAAAATAACCGTGCAATATTTTTAAACCGCATTTCACATTGCGGTTTCATCGGTCGTAGCAAATAGCATCTTTCAAGTTCCATGAACGAAATAGAAACAAAACATTCTGTCAGACTCGATACGTTCACACGGATCAAAAAGAAACAAGGGACGAACGAGTTTCTTTACAACTCCAGGGAGGTTCGCAGTTATCACTTTGATCTCACAGCATCAAAGTACTCCGTTGCCATGACGACAACTGCCCAATTGCCTGCGATAGAGGCCCCGATGTCGTCTGCTACGTTAACTAGACCCGTAATAGACTGAAGAGTATTAGATATAAAGCAAGTATAAACTGACTATGTGTCCGTAAGCTTAGTGTACCGCGGCCCCAAACACACACAACATGTCCTACTAGGTCCCTTAAGAGCCGTTATAAATCATTGTTTATCCAACAGGAACAAGGGAAGATCCTTCTTTATTTTATAATTTTTATATCGACTGCACGGCATTCGGGTCTTGATTCCGATCGGGACGACAGAGCGGTGCTTAGCGGCTTTCCGCCGCGCTTCCTCCCCGGGCGAAGCTTCGCAAACACGGCCAAGGATCGCTAGTAAAGTGATGGATGCTTTTGCCTTTCTCCAATCGGCAAAAACCTAACACTTCATAACTTCAGCCAAAGCCTCACAAAGAAAATCTGTATTTTAAGACAATTCTGTTACTATTTTGTTAATTCATAAATTCATAAACCCCTGTTATGAATGACCTTAAACTTGATATGATTTTCAAAAATAATTCTTATAGCCTTATTAGGGCCTACAAGAATGACGGTGTCTCTACGACACAATCGTTTGCGAGTAGGAAACTTGCATGCAAAGAACGTCAGTTCGAAGAACGTGAATTAGCTTCATTATTGCTAACAACGTCAATTAATGTCACTAAATCGCCATTTATACACATTCACGAAATTAAATCGCTATTTATACAGATTCAATTATTAGAACTCATCAATTTCGATAGATCGCCAATATGTATATTAAATTAACAACCACAATGATTGATATTAATAACCCCATATGGTAAAACAAAAAGCAAACAGAAGTCTCGATTTGATCGTAAGTACTTTTTAAAATATTGTAGTATCAATTTTGTTTGTACAAGAAAGACATCGATTGAGCCGAATTCCGTATTGATTAAGAGTTTGTACTTTGATAGGAACAATTTCTACTAATCAATAATGATTATCGACACTGCCCCGTGTAATTGCTCTTTATATATATATACTATTATAAATATATGTTTTATTTTAACAGCGTGTGTACACCAGTTGAATACAATTCGTTATTATTTTATGCCAATTGTCAACAACTCACTATTTATTTTATGTCGATGGTTGACAATTCATTATTATTTGTTTCAATTGTCCCGCAATTAAGTACTATTTTATGTCAAATGTCAATTATTCAGTATTTATTTTATGTCGATTGTCGACAATTAATTATTATATTTTATAAGTTTTCAATATTAATAGTATGTTTATATTTTCTGTCGATTGTCACTCATTCGTTATTAAGTTTACCGGGTAATATTTTACAAACTTTATTGGGCATCTTCTTTGTTGCGACTCGACTCACGAGAAGAAGAAAAAAATCACTTTAAAACAATATTCTGTATAAAATATAAAAAGTATTTATGAGTTCCAACTTGAGATGAACACCGGCGACCAGTCTCAATTTTTTGAACTTTACTCTTCTCAAATTTGACAATCAAAAAATATTATTCATTTGACAGTTTCGACATTCACTCTTCGGCTTTCCTTCTTTACTGTCAGGTTGGGGGAAAAACAATAATCCTTTATCCATTCATTTCCACAAACCCTTCAGAGAGTTTTCGAAAAGTCATAATTCTCTATATCACAAAATGATATGAATGTATAGCCATTTTGAGGACAGTGAACTTTTTGAACAGACGCGGTATGTTTGAGGTCTATCTTCTCTCGAGAGAGCGATTGGTTCAAACACGCTCCCACAGTGCAGGGGGTATTGGTTTTTTCGTCAACTTCAAAGTGCACACCCATTAAATACGGGCACCACGGATAGTGCATTTTTGTTTTTATTGCCAGTAAGACAAACTCATTTATTCACTTGTCTTTAAATATTAGTTTCTTTGAGTTTGTTTTTTGCAAGAATGCCGGTAGTTATTCGTAAGATATTAAACCATAAAGCTGTATTGGTTTGTGTGTGTGTGTCAACAACTGCCCTTTGGGAACAAACAAATTGCGAGAGTATTTGAAAAAGAAAAGAAATCATTGTCGTTATCTGGAGGTCGCAACAAAAAAATCCCATTGCCAGGTGTGTTTATCCCTCGTTACAAAACAAAACACATAACTCTGATTACATCCTGGAGGTTTGTGGAACAAAAATGCAATCAAAAGGTCGCAATTTATAATATCATGAATTGCTGTAGCTTATATTTCTGTATTTTTTTCTTCAATTGAAAGTATACAAATAACAAACATCACATGATGTGAGTTGTTGTGCTAAAATAATATTTAACAGTAATTAGCCTGCAATCATTGGTTAAATTACTTATAACAAACTCAGTGCCGGGTTCAGAGGTTGCCTTTAACATCAATTAAATAAAGGGTTAGGGGTTTCCCCTTTTTCTCCAAATGCAGCGGTTTTTTCTTACATAGCAATTTTAATTGTTTCATTATATTTCTGTTGCTTCATATTGCAGTTTTGGGCATATTATTTTGTTAAAGGGCATTTTGGAAACAAACAGTATTTTAGTTTAATGTTTGTTATTCCTTCATGTGTGCCAATGTTCTCTAAAATATACATTGAGTTTCTTCCATTCATACAAAAATGCCTTTAATCTCTTGTGTTTTGTTAAATTTATATATTCTCGTAAACTGTCATTTTCATGTTTTACATGAGAAGTTAATATTAATAAAATGAAATCAAGAAATTAGAAAACTTACATTGAAATACTCATATTTATTTTGAAAGCAACATCAAGAAGTGTTTAGCTCTATGTTCGATGATTTAACTAAAGTTAGACATGTTTCCGTTAGAAAACAGCTGTCATATGTAACCACATTTCTCTCTCTCGAAGCTGTCAATATTTCCCAACAAATTCATCTCTTTTTTTCCCAGTACGTTGGCGAGAGAGTTTCAGGCCAGTTGAGAGGAATTACTTTTGAAGAATGGGTTTAAATGCACCAACTACAAGAAGAGGAAGACGTTCGGAAAAAAAACTTCAGCGGTTTAGAAAATGACAAATCATTCTTTTGCATGATGCAGCTCATTCCGGTAATCAACTAATATGTAAAAACACAATTGTTTTTCATTCAATTAGGTAAATTTAATTAACTAAGGAAAGTGAATATAAAACACAACACAACATCTTTAACTATCGCAGATCGACCTTCCCATTATATTTTTCCAGTGACCCTTGACCTCATCATGTACGAGATTCCCCGCTTTAAAACACAGAACATGTTCGTTTGTTTGTTCGTCTTTTAATAATTTTCCAAGCGGTGGGTAATTGGCACCTCCAGTAATGATTAACTCAGGCGAATTCTAAACACAGTAACGTCTGCCACTTGTGGTAATTTAATATTGGGGCGAGAGAACACTGTGTTTTTTTTTATAGATTGAGTTGGTGCAGATTTTTTGTTTGGGTTGAAATTGTCGTTGATTAGAGACAATGATTTGGAAGGCAGTGTTCTAGTTGACCGATTCATAAGCGACCCGCGTTCCGATATATGACATTCTACGAGTGTTGAAATAAATATATAAAAAAAACAAAGAAAATAGAACTAGCTGTTGCAAACTGCTTACCAACAAAAAGGACCTTTGGTATAAAATTAGTGCCAAAACATAAATGATGGCCTTACGTTTCGACCCTAGCAGAGTCTTTCTCGGAAGGCTAAAAAAAAAAAAAAAAAAAAAAATTAAATATGCCGGCCGTACATACGTAATTAACGTCACAATTCACCCTCAAATTGTGTTTCCCCCCAAATTTGTTCTATAATAAATGCTACCAATTTCCTAAACGTAAAAATAAGTTTTACTTGAATATTTAGAGTAATTATTTTATAAAACATGTTTATGACCTTTATGAGAATGGGTGAATCCAGGCTTGGACGCAGGGTTAACGAAAGCTCAACATGACAAACTTGAGTTTAAAAAAGTGCTTTAAAAATTATACTGCGCTCTGACCTTCACTATCAATCATTTCTTACTAAATAACATTAAGTCTAGCTACAAATTCGGAGAAGGTATTAATGCTAAAATTTTGCAACTTCATTTGAAAACTCTCAATCATTTAGGGACTGGTTCCCCACACTCAAGAAATACCGATGCAATATCAACTCAGACAGGCCAACAGACTATCACGAGTTAAGTGCAAGAGTAATCGTTTGAAATAACAGTCACATTCCGTAAATGTCAACAGCTCTGCGTCTTAGCTAAACATTTTTTACAAATTTTGTTTAGTATTTTTCTTGTTGTCAGTAAAATAAATCACTATTTATTGAGTGCTTCTAATTTTAATTTTTTTATTTTAATGTTGACGTTTTCTCGGTTTAGCATTTGGCTATTAGTGAAATGTTTTTTTTTAATAAACCAGTATATTAAAACAAATAGTAACAATATTCCGTCAATGTTCTAGGAAAATATACCCCGTAATTCAGGTTTAAAGGAACATTACAGAATTGGTAAGAAAAAAAACTTGTAAAAATATACTTTTGATCACAGATTTGCATAAAACTTACACGGTCTAACGATGATGATAGTAGAAAACATCCCTAGAAATATTTCTGTCTGAAATGCCATATTTGATGAGAAATGAATAAACTAATTTTCCGATTGGAGTTTATCGCTCAGTGAGCGTTTTATTCATTTGTTGAATCTATATGATTTCATGCAAATGTGTAATCGGTTTTTCACTATTTTCTCGTGACCCAGATGGCCGATCGATGTCAAACTTCTACAGGTTTGTCAGTTTATGTATATGGTGGATTACATAAAGTGCTTACACTGCCAGCGACTGTTTTGTTAGCAAAAACCAATTCTGTAATGTTCCTTTAACACAACCCCCCGTAAACATCGAGTGTGACTTATGCCAGAACCTGATGTTGTTTCTGTATTTGGTACATTTGTGTACCAAATTCTAAACTGTTTCAAAGCTGACAAATATTTGTGCATTTTGTGCAGGGTATAAGATGTAAAAGAAGCACGTGCTTTTTTCATTGTCAAGTAAAGAACCACAAGGGAAACTGACTATGGGTAAGTTTAAAATAGCTTGGGGTTGAACAAAGAAAAATTGACAAGAGCGGGATTTGAACCAACGACCTCCGGATTAACGTACCGGCGCTCTACCAACTTTAAATTATTCTCAACGATATTCAGCGATGTACCTTTACTAGATAGAACTAAACCTCGGAGTGGTCTGGGGTTTCGATTCCTAAAAAAAACAGCACTGTAACTAAGAATAATTTTGTCAACGTAGGATATTGACTTTCATGACCATGGCCCAATTTCATAGAGCTGCTTAAGCAGAAAATATTGCTTAACAATTGTCTGGTAAGCAGAAATAAGCAGGATACCAGTCACAAATTGTACATGTGACATGGTATTTTGGCCGGTAACCTTGTTCTGGTAAGCATAATTTTGTTGTGCTTAGCTACGTTTTGTGCTTAAGGAGCTCCATGAAATTGGGCCCTGGTTACTGATTTTGCAAACGTCAGGGGACAATTATTCCGCTAATTGAAGTGAATTTCTCACAACTTCAATTGAGAACCGCAGCTGTCTGTTTTGGTTTGAATTTTTTTTTTATAAACGAATTTAACATGTCCAACTGAAAGCTATCACTGTAGACAACGAAAAGGCCAAATTGGTTTTTCGATAAAGTTAGCTAAAACATGTCTTCAATTCATGAAGGTTGTTATATTATAGCTTTAAAGAAAATTCGAAAAACACATTTAAAGTTGTTCCTTTTAAACACTTACTTTTTACAAATTTGGCACAAGTACCGAATATTCCGAGTAATATCTCTATCTGGGGCACTGCAATACAGACCCCCCCCCCCAAAAAAAAAAACCCCACAAAAACAACAACAAACAACAAACAAAAGCAAGCAGCAACAACAACAACTCTCCCACTGGCACCAATAATCCATCTTACTTCAATTTAGTTTTGATCGAGCCCTGATAAATTGTTTTAGATTTCTTTAATTAACTTGCACTATTTTGTGCTATTTATAGACAACGCTTTCATCCGAAGAATAGTATAACAATTTTTTTTTATAGAGATATCAGCGATTATTTGTTCCGGTAACCGACAGAACAACAACAATCTTTTTAATGTGCCTTTTTAACAGATTTGTTAAAAAAATTACAAAATCCAATTAAATTATGATGATGTAGTCGGAGTTGTTGATCAATAAAGTCCAGGTAAAATAGATGTTTAAAAGCTTACTATTTCTCGTGCCATGTAAGTAATTGATTAAGATTGTTATTTGAATGAAATTTATATGCAAGGTTTTCAAAAATATTTGTTACGGGCACGACGTGTTTAAACTTTTACCGAAACATAGACAAAAAATATTGGTTTTCAACTGTAAAGTATTATATCTCTGCTCAATTTAAGGGAACTTGTATTTAAAACGTTTTCCAACTCAAAGGTATAGGGTCATAGATCTGTTTCTGTAAACGTAAAGCTGATTTTTTGTCAAAAATATCAAGAAAGATACAATAAAAGTCACCTGTGAAAGGTTTAGTTGAAAACAGCGACTAATTGTTCAGAAAACAAAAGAGAAAAACTGTCACGATATTTTCGTAAAGAACGTCGAAACCGTACACGTTTAGCGAGGTCAACATTCACAAACGGACACCACGAAAATTTGAATCTCCAAAACTCGCCTTAAGGTGAGTTCATAGGAGATTCCACATTTGTCAACATACTTTTACTAATTTCTTATCAACGGGGTCTTCAGACGAAATCATTTCGAGGATGCTTTAAAGAGACTGGACACCTTTGGTAATTGTCAAAGACCAGTCTTCTCACTTGGTGTATCTCAACATATGCACAAAATAACAAACCTGTGAAAATTTGAGCTCAATTGGTAGTCGAAGTTGCGAGATAATAATGGAAGAAAAAACACCCTTGTCACACTAAGTTGTGTGCTTTCAGATGCTTGATTGCTGATTCGAGACCTCACGCGTATGGTCTCAAAATCAATTCAAATATTTTACTGAGAAATTACTTCTTTCTCAAAAACTACGTTACTTCAGAGGGAGCCGTTTCTCACAATGTTTTATACTATCAACAGCTCTCCATTGCTCGTTACCAAGTAGGTTTTTATGCTAACAATTATTTTTACAGAGTAATTACCAATAGTGTCCAGTGCCTTTAATACTACCATTACTATCTTTAAAACAAGTAGGCTTTCAGATAGAAATTACTCACAAAACATTTTAAGGTCATTACCAAAGTGCGACCCAACCTTTAAAGCCACTCGAAATGTATGCATAAATCACCTGTCACCGTTTAAAAACCCCTTTTGAACAAGTTGTTGTGACCTTACAGGTGTATTGCGCCGTACGAACAACTGTAATTAATAAGCAATTTGAGGCATTCAATTAGAGTGCACTGCATCGTGCATTCAACACAAACCGCCATGTTTAGTGAGACAATTTATGGTGTGGAACGTACCTTGAAAGAATATTTTGGTTCTGAAGTACGAGATGACCAGCCGGAAGACCGTCTGGCTGTCCAGCTTGCGGTGCAGCGTGGCCTTGTCGATGGGGAGTAGATTCTCCAGCGCCTTGATCTGCTCTCGTAGTTTGTCCCTGTACCGCTTCGACTTGAAACTGCTTATCACCGCGTATAACCGTCGACAGGAGAACGGGGTCCGCGAAAGGCAGGCACCAAACACGGTGGTGGCAGGTGTTTAATAAAGAGAGAATCGGGGAGAGAATAACATACAAAGTGAAAAAAAAAGGTACAGCGTTGGAATTTGTGTATGAAAGCCAGCGTGGAAGTATGAAGTACCCGTTAATGAACGAAACGAACCCTTGCTTAAGATTAAGGTCTCAATGGTGTGGAAAGGGGGGGGGTGTTCGTGAAAATGGCCGGTGATTAGCTCGCGGGTAACGTGTAGCAACTAAACTTTAGGGTTTTTAGAACGCTCTTTAAATAAATAAAAAGCTGTCCTGCGGGCGTGACGTGTTAGGCTTTGCCTTAATATTTTGTTGCCACTAATTATTCTCAATTGATGAAATAATAATAGGTTGAATGAAAATAGGCGCTGTGCCTGATAGGTGAGACTTAGTGGGACCAGCAAAAGTGTGAGGTGGTGATAGCATACCTTGGATCAATTTTGGACGAGCCTGCCGACCGTAGCCCGGATTGCTGCTGCCGGTGCGCCGGCCTGGTGTACGGGGACATCCCTGATGTAGCGGCGGTGTTGTTGGACAGTGGGCCGGTGCCGCCGTGGCGTGCTTGCTGCCCGTGGACGAAGTTATCACCGACGTGGCGACTCAGCATAGCTAGCCGGACAGCTCTTAGCGATCCACACCGCGGTGGGCTCACCTCACAGAGCGACCGGGTCGTCGGGCCAATATGCTCGGGGAGCCGACCGTCTTGGAATCACGGAGTCCACCTCCGTATAAACGTAGACACGTCCCTGAGAGTTTAGTCAAGTCCCTTTAGACGATGCCAGGCTCTCTTCATTAACAGCTTTGCTCTCGCGTTGTGCGCTCCACTATAGTTTCTTTCCTGGATACAAAGTATTTTTGCTCGGCTCGTCAATAGCGGGCGTCGTTCACGTCATGATGGTGACCTTTCCAGTTTAGGTTGACCTTTCGTAATTCCACCCACTTGTAAGCAAATGACGTTTATAAAAGACTCACTTGACACAATTTCAAAGATGATCACAAAAAGGCCCTTGAAGAAGAAGAAAACAAAACCACACTTCACCAGCAGACGTCATTAATAAAGAAAATCAAGAATCATGGACACTCACTTAAGCCCAATCATCCATCCTGCGTAATTTTTATCTCAAATTGACGAACAAATTAAGAGATTTTAAAGTTAGAAATAAGTAAAATGAGAGTGTGGCATATTTAGATGAGCGGTGGTCTGTACGGCGACTAATGTATATTCTGCCATGCATGCATCGTGTGTGCTGTGCGCAGCCTTCACACAAACAATGGTGGGTGATGAACATGCAGTACTGAGCAGGCGCAATGATGTCACGCTAGCCATCCATAATCACCGATTCGTTGATTTGCCCGATGATAAGCAAAATCGGATGAGATTTCAGCTCTGTGTAGACATTTCATGTACATCGAATACATACACAAAATAAACACCCGATGCCAGACAACACTGTTTGAAAAAAAATGTTGATGTTTATTTTATTTTTTATTTTTACTTTTTTGTAATGGCGATGAGACGAAAATTTGTTTTACAGGAGAGGTTGGTGTTAAGTGAAAAGTTGGTTTCAGAGGAGAAGATGATGTTAAAGGGAGAAGTTGGTGTTAAAGGAGAAGTTGGTGTTAAAGGAGAAGTTGGTGTTAAAGGGAGAAGTTGGTGTTAAAAGGGAAGTTTGTGTTAAAGGAGAAGTTGGTGTTAAGGTAGAAGTTGGTGTTAAAGGAGAAGTTGGTGTTAAAGGAGAAGTTGGTGTTAAGGTAGAAGATGGTGTTTAAGGAGAAGTTGGTGTTAAAGGAGAAGTTGGTGTTAAGGTAGAAGTTGGTGTTGAGGGAATATTGGTGTTAAAGATGTGTTTAGGACGATTTAGGAAAAAATCTGTGAAAAAATGATTGTTTTGCAGAAGAATGGTGTTGAAGATCGTCTCTGTTCAAGACACGGTCTTGCTGTAGAAACAGAGGTCTTCTTAAAATCAAGACGAGGCTGTTAAAGAAGTTGTTACTTTTTCTAATGAAGATATTTCAGCAGATGATTTTGCTAAAAATTATGAGTTTGGTTAAAAAAAAAAAAAAGGGATTGCGGTAGTAAATAAATATTGGTTAAAGTTGGTAATGACAAATTGAGTATAAAGCACACTGCCATATTCCCTTTGTATGTTTCTGCGTTTGAGAATTCACGGTACGGACGCTGACCTTACGCGCAAGCTTTTCAAAATTTACTTTATTTTTTATCGACAATGTACAGATTATTCATCCAATGATTTTAGCTCCTTCGATGTAAAACAAAATAGATTTAGCCGAAAAAACTTCATATGATTTTATGATCATTACATTCGGGGTTTAATAAAGGAATGGCCTTTTGACCCGTGTTAATTTTTCTTTAAAAAACGGCAGATTTTTTATTTGTTTTTTTTTTAATCTGGAGAAAGGTTTCACTAAACCATACCTGTGGTGTTATAACCCAGCCGAGATTTGTCCATGAGTAACTAATGCTATGCATTGTAGACTGACATTGTTTGTTCATTTCTCACTCAATTCTTTGCTTAATATCAATAAGCCTAGTAGTTTGTGTTTGTGTATGACTCTAAAAAGCCTACATGAACTCTTCACCCTTGTGTTGTAGTAAACACATCTTCAAGAGGATAATTTTCAGTAATCCGGGGGTAAATTGACTCGCTATTCAACCCGAGCCCTCGATTTTTTGAAAGCGGTACAACATCAGAAAGCTAAATCTTGTTTGACTTAAGGGGCCTCTTCTGAGGAAGGACTTTGGTCAGTTTAAATGGCGATTGTTTGATACAAAAGTGGACGAGCAGTATAATGTGAATGTATGGTACTAACATGGCAGGCCGGAGTGGAGCAAGTCTGCACCCCCCTTGACACCGCCGGACAGACAACCTAAAACACCCGCTAACCGACCCGTGCAAAGCCCGCTTGCAGTCCCCCTAATAAAGTTTTATCATGACGGCGTCCCCCACCCCCACTCGCCCCTCCGGGTTGACGGATAAAACCCTCATCCCGATGCAGTGCCAGTAGTGTGGGCAAAGGCTATCTCCAAAATTTCTTAAGTCAACACGAAAATTAGAAAATAAATGGCAATTAGTTTGCGTATGTGATAGGCTGGTTTATCTAGGGCGATAGGCGTATGAATGACGGGGGGAGCGTTATCAGTTGGCGTCGAGTAGCGCAAACAAGACCGGGCGTGGAGTGCTTAGAGACCGGGTCGACAGCGTGATTGTTACGGCGGTCTATCCCCTGGGCCGTTGCTCGGGACTGGCTTACGAGACCACTCGAATGTTTCTTGGTGAGATCGGAACTGTATTGAAGACTATTGGCTGAAATGGCTCCAAAGTATCGTCACAAACAACCGTTTGAATCATCCAGTCATTGTGGCTCGCACCTCACGGTGAATGAACCAGACTTTACAAGCGAGCGGGAAATATAGGTCGTTCACGTAAGGTCCTTCTGTCGCATACACACAAACACACACACAAAACCATCAAATGTTGATTTCTTTATCATTCGTTCGTTTGTTTGTCATGTTTGTTGTTTGTTGTTGGGTTTTTTTGTTGTTTGTTTGTTTGTTGTTTGTTTGTGTTTGTTTGTTTGTTGTTTGTTTGTTTGTTTGTTTGTTTGTTTGTTTGTGTGTGTTTGTCATGTTTGTTGTTTGTTTGTTGGGGTGTTTGTTTGTTTGTTTGTTTGTTTGTTTGTTGTTTGTTGTTTGTTTGTTTGTTTGTGGTTTGTTTGTTTGTTTGTTTGTTTTCTACAATGAACGTTATGCCATGGTGACCTGTTGAAGTCGCTTAAAAATCAGTGTCTTTGCTGATTTTGTTTGTTATTTAGAACTTGTCAACAACAACAACACAAGACAGTTGCAATGAAACTACCCTCACCCGCAAGCCACACACTCTAAATACTCTCGGGGTCAGAGGTGACCCGGATACCGCAAGTCCCAGGGTGAGCTTGATCCATTTCTGGGTCAGTTCGACTGAGAATCTGTGTCAATGTGACCAGGAATTTAGTTAAAATCTTGACATTTTGTTTGGATTCCGGGTCACTTTGACACGGACTCCGGGTCAAACTGACCCAGAAATGAACCAGGGGTCGATTTCACAAAGCACAACGATTCATCTTAGAGATGAGTCGCCAGTATTACCATTAGTGATTTGTATTGTGACATCACACGATGCTTAGCAGCTAAGATGGATTTGCACTTAAGATCACGTTAGCTCTTTGTGAAATCGGTCCCAATCTCCCCCACACCCTGGGATCCGCGGAATCCAGATCAATTCTGATCCAAAAGTTTTTAATGTGTATTGAGGAAAATATCCAGTACGGAGACCCCCATAAAGGTGCCACACTCTGAACACTCTTAAGGACTGAAACCCACACCACAACAACCTGGCCCGAAGTGGGATTCGAACCAAGGCCCCACAGTATGATAGGGAATAAGGTTGGCAAGACAATTAAAAACGCAAACTAGACAATTTTTTGATGCTGGCGTGGACCTTTAAAATAAAAGAGTCAGTTATTTCTAGATAAAAAGAATACCTTTACTGATTTTTATTCAAGCAGAAAGAAGTCACACAAGACCATGTGACCTGTGACATCACATGTTTTCAAAAGAGCCATAGAGCCTGGACTTCCTGCAGGCATGATTTTTTCACTGCTCAATGGAAAGAAAATGTTAAATTTCATATTTTATGGAGATTGCACTGTCCGATAACTCTTATATGTATGTGGAAATTATGACAAAGAATGTAAAATGTCCCATATGAACTGTGTCGTATCTTGACTGCCAGAAAGGCCCTGGGACGGACGAGGTCACTCCTTTTAGTAAACATGGTCACATGGTCTATATAAAAGTCTCGCAAATCAATAATGATGGAAAATTAATTGTAAGGTCGAAGGATGAACTACTTATAGGAATATTGTAAATAATCATACCTAGTTGTTTTACCATAAATTGTTTTCAAAAAATTTCATGTACGCCATCGTCTTCTCTTGCCATAGACCTAGTCTTCTTTAATGACCTCAAGTTGACCTAACAAAACAAAAACCCAAATTATAACCTGATACAAACGGCATATTAACAGAAGAATGGCCACCATCAGCCTCGAAAAACGACTACCAAAGTACCTCAGGGTCTGGTAGTCGCGAGGTGCGCACACCCGACTGTTTCGAGACTATACTCAAAGAATATCAATTTGATTTGTTACGAAACGCCGGAGGAACAGTTTTGCCAAAAGATCCCCGCGCGCACAAAGCGATTTGCGCGCCGAAATAATTAATACGAGTTGATAACTCAATTGGAGCTGTCAGCATTGACGCCGATAACCTAAATAATTGTATTGGGTTTAATTGAATCACTGCCATTGAACACAGCGTTGATTAACGGTAAAACATGGCGGTTAATCCTGCACAGAGGGCTTGCTTTCCCCCCTCACCTCCGGGCTCGATAAATATTAGAGATATTCGGTTTGGTCTTATGGCCACGAACCGACACTAATTGTAGGGTTTGTGGTGAAGGGGGGGGGGGTTGGCTGAAGAAGAAGAAGAAGAAGAAGAAGCGCACTGAGCACTATTGCCGGAGAGTGAATCTAAATCGCGAAATAATTGCGTGCCGGTGAAGACTCGACTCGTCACAGTAACCATGTTTCATCTTTGGGTATTGTGTGTGTGTGTGTGTGTGTGTGTGTGTGTGTGTGTACACACAGAAGGGCATATGTGGGGTCCTGACAACAATGGAACAATGGACCCCACAAGGTCATTTCAATAGGAACAATTGGGCCCCACAAGGGAATTCTTCAGAAAAGGGAATAATAGAACAACAATAGCAGTACCCCACAAACCGGATCCGTAAGGATGTGTGTGTGTGTGTGTGTGTGTGTGTGTGTGTGTGTGTGTGTGTGAGCGTGTCTACCCGTTGAAACTTGGGACTCTGACAAAAGGGATCCGGGTGTTTTGACAGAGCGAGTACGTCCTCGCTTCGCTTTCGTGAACAAAACTAAGTCCAAATACTGGGATAACAAAGAGAAGTCTTCAATTTACGGGATTGGAAACAGTTCCATGGTTTGGGTGATGAGCCAGACTGTAGTGTACTTTACAGCAAGGGTGTACCCCACTAAATAAACTCCCATAGAAAGCATACAGGGCAAAAAAATGATTACAAAAATACTTTTAAAAATACTTAGAGGTCTCACAGCTTTTAACAGTAAAGAGAAAAACATCCATAGACTCATCAACTTTTATCCTCTGCTCAATTTGACACGGGTTATCCCAAGGCCCGTCGAGTTATTCTCCCTCCAAATCATAAAACACTCCTACACTTGTGTAAATTTCCAAGCGTTCGAGCATTAATCTTGAACAAATTACGTTACGGCAAATAGGACTACTTTTCAGGGCCTATGTCATCTAAAATAGGCCTACTTCAAGTTGGAAGTCAACAACCCCCAGGTCACAATAATAAGGCAAAATCTGAACACTGTAACCCTTTTATTTGGCTCTAAAATCTTTCTAGTACAGAATATTTTGAGGGGCTACAAAACATTCACGAGGCCGTCGGTCTCCCCTCCCCCAACCCTCTTTATTGGGGTGCACTCGTATAAGGACCTTGCTCTATGTGCGTACCCAAGTTGGAGAAGAAAACGACTGTTGGATGTTTCAGCATTCTCGCCGCCTATGTTTATTTTGAAATTATTGGTTAGACTTATGTATCAACCAAGACCATAAAGGGTAACCGAGACGGCTTCATGTTGACAAATCCGTTTGTTTAATCCGGTTAATCCGAACATCCAAACAAGAATTATTTCCGGATCAGAGAGGAATTCCTGACCAGGACCGGCGTAGTCCCGGCAGCCACGCCGAGTAGAGCAAAACAAGATCGTGAGGTCAACGCTACGGAGCTTGAGATGTGCCATCCAACTCCTAAACACGATTTTGAAGTTATCGCTAAGGAGCTTCAGATGTGCCATCTGACTCCTACACAAGATCGTGAGATCATTGCTAAGGAGCTTTAGATGTGCCATCCAAACCCTCAGACAAATCCTTGGACAAGCCGATGCTACTTTTTAAGATGTCGACAACACGAAATAATTGATCTTTTAAAGTCGACATCTTGGTGGCAGGATGTCGTCACATCATCGAAATCTTTGTCTGAGGACTGTGTGAACATTTACCAGAGGGTGTCGTCACTCTGTGGTAACTGTCTCGGGAACTCAGCTAATAAGATGACCCGTCAAGGACTCCGTAGAATTAGTCCCAGTCCGCTGAAAATGCACCCTCTTAAATAAACTCTCTTAGCATACAGTGCAAAACACTAAATATTCAAAAATACTTTTAAAATATACTTAGAAGTCTCACATCTTTTTACAATCAGGAGAAAATAGTCAATTGGCTCATAAACTGTTTTCCTCTGCTCAATTCGACATGGGTTGTCCCATATAAGGACCGTCGAGTTATTCTCCTTCCAAATAAAAACACCCTTACACTTGTCTAAATTTCCAAACGTCCGAGCATCAATCTTGAACAACTTTACCTACACCTCTCGGCAAATAGGACAATTCTTTAGGCCTAGGTCATCCAAAAAATACTTCGTGTTGGAATCAACGACCCCAGTCACAATTGGGCAAAAGTTTACACTGTAGGCATACCCCTTGGTTCTCAAATCTGTCTAGTAGTGTGGAATATTTTGAGGGTCTACAAAATATTCATGAGGTCGCTTGTTGTCTCCCTATTAGTGGGCGCACCTCTTAGTGCAGTAATCACACAGTGCTGCAAACCTCTGGTTTGACCATGGAGGAAGAACAATTCTGGTTTTTTTCCTCCATGGTTTGCCTTACTGAGGAGATATGGACTGTTTTTTGTTTATTTATTACTCAATCTCAGCTATGACATGGCACATTTTAGGCTATGTAAATCAATTGTCACTGAATGCATTCGTTTTATGTAGTAATACATTATTTTGGTTATTGCCCTAAACGTTCAAAGAGGATGCCACAAAAACCGAACACAAAGTTAATACATTCTGTTCTGGGGTCGGCGTCTAAAACACTAACCCATACTTTTTATAATGAGCTGCTATAAATCTATCTTGTCTCATCAACAAGGACCGTCAAAATGGATTTATGGAGGGTTACGGAAAAGATCAAGTAGGCAAAACTTTCTGCCATTGACAACCAAACTTGTATTTGCTTGTCGTAATTTACATTTCTGTTGTAGAATGATAGCATTGAAATATCGTTTAAAACAACAATAACAATAATATAGTTATCTGTCCATCGCGAAGAACAATCACCCATCTACCATTCAGCCCGCTGGGCCTCAAAGGTGATAGCGCCCTCTATCGAAGTATGGGTGTCCTAGCCAATTTTTATCGGCAGATCATGACATTTTTAACATGCCCCCACCCCACCCCCCTCGGGGAGGAAAGGGTGTTACCCGGGAAGGGTGTGTCACCTACCATGTATGTAGAACATTAAATATGTCTGCTTTCTTGTTAGATTCATATAAATGTACCGAACCAATCAAAAACTGGGAGGGGTTTGCTCTGTATCCGTGGTTCAAGGATCAAGATAACCAGCGAAAAGGGGGGGGGTTGACTTTATCTTTGTCCCCGGACCCCCCCCCCCCAGCCCAATGAAAATGTATAGTTACGCCACTGCACAACAGAACAATTTAAGGACATGAAAATACTATAACAAAACTTTCCTTTTCCCCCTTACCGCCTCACCCCTAGACCGAATGTCAGAGCGAGCCACAAACTCAGTATAACGCCCTCTGTAGATGGAATCGTGAGTGTGAAAACGAGAAGACAACACTAGAGGTCGCTGTTCGGAATGACAACTTCACGTCGACTGTTCTCTCGAATTCGATATAGCGAGCCTCTTGTATAAAGTAGAGAACTGTTTTGAACTACTTTGTTAAAACAACATCTTTTAGTATTGACCAATACTCCACTTCGTCTTGTATGTGAAAATAAACAAATGCACGCGGTCCCGCCAAAAATAATGTTAAAGGAACATTACAGAGTTGGTAAGAAAACAACTTGTAAAATATACTTTTTGATCACAGATTTACATAAAACTTACACGGTCTAATAATGATGATAGTAGAAAACATCCCTTTAAATATTTCTGTCTGAAATGCCATATTTGATGAGAAATGAATAAACTAATTTTCCGATTGGAGTTTATCGCTCAGTGAGAGTTTTATTCATTTGTTGAATCTATGATTGCATGCAAATGTGTAATCGGTTTTTCACTATTTTCTCGTGACCGAGATGGCCGATCGATCTCAAACTTCTACAGCTTTGTCAGTTTACTTATATGGCGGATTACATAAAGTGCTTACTTTTTACACTGCCAGCAACTGTTTTGTTAGCAAAAACCAGTTCTGTTCAAATAGGGTGAGGCAATGATAGGTGCATCGTCCGTACATTTCGACCGGGTCCTAACTTCAACTTGTCCAAAACCTTCACAGACATCTCATACTCAGATTCACATAAAGAGCCTCTATAAGTGGTGCACAAGGAAACGGCTTGCCCTGCTCTATTTCAGACTCGAAGTGCTTGTTGTGTTTCGTCAACCACATCGATGAGTGCCGTTATGCCTTAAAATCCTTGACAAAATAGCTCTCCATAAATAATCCAGGGTGCTATTGAGCCAAGACTTAAAATAGTTTGCGTTTTTTTTTTAAAGCAAACTGTCAAGGTGGAAGATTTATTTATGAGAACTTTTATGTAAGCTGCAATTTCAAACCCAGTGGCGAGTCATTTTCATATTGTTGACAACACATATGTCTTTTAGAATGGGGTTTGGATTTGTTCGTGCGTTTGTTTTATTATTTCTTTGTCCTGGGTGCTTGACTCAAGGTTGTGAAGAAAAAAAATCATCAGGTATGTGGTTTTGCAGTCTGCAGAAACACAGCCCAATTTCTTTTTGTGTGTATGGCCTCAGCGTGAAACACCACAAGTATCTTCACTTAGTACTTCTTAATGGCTCGTAAATCCAGCAATTCGGAAGTGAGTTTGTTTCCCATGACGCAGAATAAGAATGTTGAAGCTCTCAAGGTGAAAGCACCGCGACTTTAAGAAAGCTGTCCGAACCACAGCCCGGTGCGATTTCCCTTTGGACTGAACCTCACAAATTCTGGGGTCAGTTCAAGTTTTGATGACCATAACAAATTGATGGAGTGTGTACTTGAGGAAGTCTGGCCCGGATTTCTGTCTCCCGTTTGTGAATATTTTGGTTTTTATTTGAAACAGTGGTTCCTCCCAGCTGTGGAGAAGGTGGAGGTTCTTAGTAATACGTCTTGGATTTGTTTCTTTTAACCCAACTCTTTCGTTTGTCTGTATCGTAGTCTCTCCATCTGTCTTATGACGCCCCTCCGTCATCATCGTTATCGTTTTACTCATTATATCTTCATTTCCATTATCTTAGTCCTAAAGCAAGGCCACCATCTCAATCCGAAGCCTGGCCATCATCTTAATCCTAAGCCAGGCCACCATCTTAATCTTGAGCCAGGCCAACATCCTAATGCTAAACCAGGCCAACAATCTAAGCCAGGCCAACACATCTTAATCTTAACCAGGCCAACGTCTTACTCCTAAGCCAGCAACATCTTAATTCTAAGGCAGGTCAACGTCTTAATCCTTAGCCTGGTCACCATATCAATCCGAAGCCAGACCACCATCTTAATCCTAAACCAGGCTAGAATTTAAATCCGAAGCCAGGCCAATATAATATCTTAATCCTAAGCCAGGCCAACATCAAGATGATCAACGCTTAACTAAAACAGCGTTCCTTTTTTACAGGCCCAGTTGTTTCACTCTAAGTTCAGAAGTTCATCCGAACCGCATCCCAATTATTATTTTTTTTCTGACTGACTTCATCAGATTCCCGGGACTTTCTAATTTCTCCTTTATAATCTCTCTCAAGACCGAAATTATGAATCACCTGGTCGACTTGTTTTCTTTATAATAACAAAAGTGTTTATCAAGCCGGAACGCTCCTCAGTTTCTGGTTGTTTTGCTGGTTTAGCTTTAATTACACATAATCCATGTCTAATTCAGTGGAATGTTATCTTCTACACATCTGGACTGAAAATGTTGTTTTGCTCGTGAAAAAAACTCTTTTCTCTCGAGTCACAGAATTACAAATTATGATTCACTCTCATCAAACATCAGATCTGGATTGAAAATTGACATTTAAAACTTGTCATTAATGATTGAAAATGTTAACATAATAGGAAATGATTGATTCCAAAGCGGGCCTGCTTTTTATCACAAGCCTTTCACCTAATATAGAATCCCCCCCCCAAAAAAATAGCCAGAGTGTAACTTTAAATTGACCAGACACATCGTGAGCCAACAAGTTTGGGCGATGCAAGTTTATAATCGAAACAGACATCGTGAAAACTTTGGTGAAAAAAACCTTGAAACAATCCTGCACTTTGTCTGTATTCAAAAGGAAGCGCAAGAACTGTTGATTCCTAATCATTAGGAAACATCCACTGTCTTCAAGATGCCTCAGGTATTCTCCTTAAGACGGTAGATTTATATTTTTAAATAGTCTTTCCCTCCACGAGAGTACCCAGGGATATTTGTGCGCAGCCGGTCCTGTGTAGTCTCTCGGGAGCGTTCACAATTGTCAACGCTAATCATTGTGGTACATACTTGAGTGCTGTTTGTGCAGAGATCGGCCCGGTGCGCGCACACAGGGGGAAGTTTCTTGTCAGTTTCAAGGGGGCTAGTGGTGCCTCCGTGCGGTAACTAAGCCCCCTGCTTGGGCGACAAGTTTGAAGTCACATATTTCTTGTCCCACGGCGAGGCTTAAAGACATCCTCTGCGGCTTTGTGTTATGGAAATAGATTTTCCACAAACAGTTGCGTTACGTTAATTGGATATAAACATTTGTGAACAACACTACACCTGCAATACGCAAGGGGCTTAGGGGGAATGCACCTTTTTTTCGAGGGAGGGCACTTTTGGCCAATTAAGACTGTAGCTTCCGTTTGCATTTTCCTAAACAAGGCCCTTTTCAGCGCTCTCGTTGTGTAATTTAGTATTTTATAAGATAATCTGATGTAAGAAAAAAAAAACATATTTCTGCGTGTAATTAGAAAAAAAGGTTTACAAAAAACAGGTAAATTACTCCATATTAGGGTTACAAAATATTACATTTGATTCTGCTAATGTTTAATCTCAAAGGTCCAGGCACCTGGGGGGGGGGGTCATCAATTAGGGACACGTGCCCCCCCCTCCCCGAGTACCGCCCTGTTCTGAACAACCACTAGGGCCCATTTTCAAAAATTTGCTGAGCACCAAACAATTTTGCTTACTGGAAAAGGGTTAGGCTACCAGCCAAAACACCATTGTGTGTGCACAGCTTGTATCTGGTTGCCCGCTCATTTGTGCTAAGCAGAATTATTTCAGCCATATTTTCTGCTTAAGCAGCTTCTATGAAATTGGGCCCTGGCGTGTAATTAATACCCCCTTCCGTCCGTGGGGGTTTCATCACATAACAGCCCCGATTTCTAAAAACCTTATAGGGCTTTATAATCAAGATAGGGGACAAGACACACTGTGGGCATAAACAAGCTTTCTAAAAGTACCAGTTATTTTTTCCTGTTCTTAATTATTCAGCGACAAACACGTTCAACTTAGAACACTTAAATGCCTCTCCCGATTGGTTGACCTGAACTCGACCCCAGGAATTGCCGCACTTTCTTAATTTGCGTAAACATTTATTACGAGTTGTTGGTAACCTCGAGAAGATAACCATCGCAATGAACTATAAATAATTTCAGAAACGTCTTGACTTTTTCCTGGGGAACTTCACACGCATTTTAAGGTTCTAAGAATTCCGTGTGCTGTTTCCATTTAAGGTATTTTACAGGATTGAAGGAAGAAAACACTTCATTTTATAGTCTGAAAGCTTACTGATTACGAAGCTCAAATTAGAACCATTTTTTTCTGTAAATCGTTTCCATCTGAAATGAAGTCATTTTCGAGAAAATATCTGAAAACTTTTTAAAAATGCAACAGCTGATTTCGGTTGTTTCATCAACCGGAATTTAAGAACAATGTGATCACATGCTGAAAATTGTGCATGGTTTTTCACTATTTTCTCCTGACTCACACTGCGGATTAAGCCCAAATCTTTCCAGGTTTGTTACTTCATAATGGTTGATCACACAAAAAATGAACACTGTTTAGCGACTATGTTGTCAGCTCTACCGATCCCGTGTAACACCTTTAAGCCACGGCGATAGAAATAGAACCACGTAAAGCTGTAAAATACTGAACTTCAACCCAGCACCATGGCAATATTTTCTAGCAACATGTCGTTTCCCATTACGTTTTCTACATGGATCGGTCAATGGGTAATTACGTATCATTCAATCCCGTGAGTGCAGATGCCAGAGACTATCTGGCACCGTCTCATGATGGCGCTGTCACATCGAATCAAGATTATAGCTCGGGGGTGTTGGAGCCTAACTGTGGTAGACCAATAATCATTGAGTATGTATAAAGAAAGCCCCACCACGTTCACTAATGAACCCTATCGCAAAAATAATAGTCTCATCTTTGTGGTACAACGAGAATCGGTTGTTGTTATGTGTACTGGAAACATAGCAACGATCGGAGCAGAATGATAAAGGTCAAGTGATGGGTCATCCATGGGCGTTGGGGGGGGGGGGAACTTTGCAATGAAGGACCCTTCCTAAACCCACATCAAGCTAATTCCACTGCATAACCTTCACTGTCCAGGACTGAGGAAGATTGAGGAAACAAATTCCTGTCGTTATACCGGTCGGCAAAGCTGAATCTTACAGAGGGTTTTACAAATACAATGGGTCTCACAACCTGAAGTGCCTGGCCAAATCACTATCTCCACCCTCTCCCCTACCCCAACCATATTATCTCCTGATTAAAGAGGAGTTGCGGCCAACTATCGATTCGGCCCAACATAGTTGGGCCTGACCAAGTAAAGTTTGGCCATTCATAACTATATTGTTATGTGGTCGACTCCAACTATAGTTGGGCTGATTGTGTAGTTGGGGGGAACATCCTCATTCCGCGCCCAATATTGCCACTCTAGTCTTAGCAAGGCGACGAGTTTCTTTCAATATTTCTTCCCTTGCTTGACACCTCTCCACGATGACAAACTAGCTTCATCAGGTGAAGAGTATTCCTCCACTCAGCAAGATCTGAAACATTTATGTTCAAACTCCCACTCTCTTCTGTTACCCACTATTAGGCACTCGCATTACTGCCCCGTGGATGTATCACAGCGGTGAGTTGGCCACCGGGGCCCAGGGCGCCCATTCCCAGGTGTTGACTCGTTGGGTGTGGACAGGTTTCCCATTATCAAGTTCTATTGACTTTGGTAAAGACACCCAGTTGAATCACCGATCCTCACTTACCAAAGTGAAGTTCGGAGAACAAAAGTGAGTGGGTATTGAGACGTATCGTGTGTTGTAACTTGAACCCGAAGGGTGTTGTTTTTATTTTGTATAAAAAAAACCTTTTTTGACATAAAACTGTTACCTAAGGAGTTTGGTGTACGTGAGAAGGCAACGTTTTTGTCTAGGTATCCTTGATATTGTAACAAAGTGCTCTTAGCACGTCAAGATGCAACACTGATTAAAGACAGCGGTTTACTGCGTCTGATGTTTTCAATTGTTTTAAAAATAAGTATAGTGGTATAATAGTAAAAAATAATCCAAAATGTGTAAAGCGCCATCTATCTATGATCGAACATATTCTGAGGCGCTGGAAAAAAGAAAAATGAAGAAAACATATAATTTATTACAAGATACTTCAATATAAGATAATCAAAGTATATTATGTAAAAGAGCATATCAAAGAGAGGTTTGCACACTAACAAAATACAAGTTGATAAACACAGTATAATATTTAGTCAGTCATAAGCAATACCGAACAAATGTGTTTTAAGCATGCTTTTGAAAATGTCCAGTGAATCTGTAGCTCTGATCTTAAATGGTAAAGAGTTCCAGAGTTTGGAATAGATACTGAAAAGGCACGATCGCTGTAGGAGGTGGTTGTTTTAGGGCAGTTAGAAGAAGTTTGTTTGTAGATCGAAGATTGCAACTGGGATTATAAGGTGGGAGAAGTTCCTAGAAATACAGTGGTGCCTTGCCATTCATAGCTTTCCATGCGGGCCATATAATGTTGAAGTTAACACTAAAAAACATTAAGCATTTCGATTATTTTGTAGAGGTAACAAAGTGCACATTTGAAAATCATGTTTGTTCTCATTAATCAAACAGGGGGAGTTTGACATTTTACTCGACCAGATCATGCGAGATCAACTTTTGTCAACTCGTCCTCGTGGAAAGCATTTTTGTTTGTATAACGAGCCTTGTATTTAATGAAACCATTTCATAATTACGTTTTAATGTTATTGTCTGAGAGTACTTGAGTTAAAGGTAGGGTCACAGATTGGTAAATACTCCACAAATTAATGACCATCATAACAAACTTACTTGGTGAGAAGCACTGCAGCTGTTGATAGTGCAAACTATATTGAGAGAGGATTCCAAACAATTTTTGAAACAATTTTTCACCCAAAACATTTGAATCTGAAAAAAAATGATTCATGCATGAATTCTAAAGGCTGGTGTCCATTCGCAAATCCTGCGGCCAGAGATGCGGTTGGTACCCGCTGTCACCTCGGTAAACGTGGATGGAATCAACGTTCGTGTGAAAATACCGTGACAGTTTCTTGCTGTCTTCTCAGCAAGTATATAGACACTGTATAATTCTAGCTGTACTTTCACATGTAACTTGTATAAATTGTTTGTTTTCTAATTGTGCCTGTAAATCAGCATCACGTTGTCAAAAAAAACCAATCTATGACCTTACCTTTAATAGCCAGAGAGTCACAATTAAGTTAGCTTTGATGGGATTAAGCCTGATTGATTACTTAGTGAGAGATTAAACTTCGCAATACTACACAAGCAATTTGGACAGACACTCTCAAAACAATTCCCTGAAACTGACTCAGTAAAAAGGTCTCCACCGTATTATTAAGTAATTCTCAAGGGTCTACCGACCATCTTACTGTAGCTAATCTTCTTGGCTGGCCACCCAGTTATCATCCAGCCATCTCACTAGCTGTGGCTAGCCGGGAATATTAGACCTAAGTGCAGGCGCTTCCGTGCAGAGTGTGCCGGCCCTCGCCGTGGAAATTGCGAGTAATTGGATTGTTGTATGTATTATACAGGGTTGTGTGTGCGTTATGGCACGCCATTTCGAACAGGAACCAGTCGCCTCAATGATACATCAATGTATTTTGATACGAGTACATTGATTCCTATCCTCTGGTTTCTATTGACACACATCATTATTGTATACAATAAACCTGTGGAAACGCGTCACATTAGGCAGTTACTTTTTCAAAGAGTAACCGCCTAATGTGACAATTAGGCAGTTACTTTTTCAAAGAGTAACCACCTAATGTGACAGTTAGGCAGTTACTTTTTCAAAGAGTAACCACCTAATGTGACATTTAGGCAGTTACCTTTTCAAAAAGTAACCGCCCCATGAGACAAAACGTCGAATAGAAGTCTTAATAGTGGTCAGGGATTTTGTGTACGTGTGTTAACAAATACAAATTATGTATACCCACTACATATAAGTTAAGTTTAAAATTTGCTTTTTGTTACAAATCTCAACTTTTTATCAGAGTCCACTAGTAGTAGCAATTGAACAATACAGGAAGTCTTCCATTTACACAACTCACAATACGCGGGGGGTACACGTGAATAAAGGTCAATGCATAACCACTTATTTCAGCTGCCTGTAAATCCCTCATTTACCGAATCATGAAAAACATCCAGTCCTCAAAACTACTGATGCAAACCATGCCCTTGTGAATGTTAAAGGTATTATACAGGATTGGTAAGGATACCAAAATTATCATTGTTTCATTTTATTTTTAGTCTGCAAGCTTACTGATTATGAAGTTCATACTAGAACCTTTATTTCAGTGAAATACTTCCATCTGAAATGTAGTCATATTCATGAAAAATGTATCTGAAAACCTTAAAATGCTGATTTCGGTTGTTACAACAAAAATTAAGGACAATGTGTTTACATGCTGAAAATGTATAATATGGTTTTTTTCACTATTTTCTCCTGACTCCACAACGGATTGCCCAAATTTTCACAGTAATATTTCGTGTATTAATCACACAAAACATGAACGCTGTCTACGACTACTTTGTGAGCTCTACCCAATCCCATGCAATACCTTTAACTGTTCCCTGTTACTTCTCACCTTCTTGGTTTGACAAACAAGTACAAATTAACCCGAAAACTGATACAACGTTCCTGACTTTGAAATAAAGCATTTCCAAGACTGCGCTGCTTGCGTCCTTGTTGGTCAACACAGTGTTGAGAGACAAGCCCACACGCACGATTCATTACAGCACAGTCAAAACTGTCAACCCCGGGTGCCATACTTCCAAATTGACTCAACCTTTCCACAGTGCTGCAATGTCGAGACGATTGTCCACTGGACCAAGAGGTCGCGAGTTGTGGTCCCACAGGAAAGAGGTAACGCTCACAACATTTATGATATTTACAGTTCCAGACAAAATTGTTATGTTGAGAGTTTGTCCACTTGGAACTTAAAGGGTGTGTACAACATTGGTGAGATTGAAAATATAAATGTTCACAGATTTGCACATAACTTACATGGTATAAAAATGGTCATGGTGGAAAACTTGCCTTGGAACAGTTTTGCTTGAAATGCTATAGTTTTTAGGCAATTAGTACAACAATTAGTCTTTATCTCGCGCGTCCAAAACCTGATGTTTGAAAACAGTGAAAACATATAATGGGTTGTTTCACTGTTTTCTCATGACTCCGAAGACCGATTGAGCTAAACATTTCACATGTTTGTTATTTCATGTGCATGGTGGGTCACATAAAGTGCGGATACTGGTCTTTGAAAATTACCAATGTTGTACGTGTGCTTTAAAGGAACTAAGTAAAAAAACACTTGATCACGAATGAATATCAGTTATGGTATGGTTGTAGTAATTAACAAACTAGCAAAACACTGATAAAAATTATGAACCACTGGTATTACAAAGGGATCTTGTTTGTTTTTTAATGTTTTTTTTTTGGTGAGTGTTTAAATTAGTTTGTTTTTGTTTTGAAAGTTGTATTTTTTGTTCTTCCTTTGTTTTTGAATATGTCTTTAACTATAATATTTCATCAAATTACTGAGCTTTGCATTGAACAATATTGGGCGTCTGATTTGGAAATGCGCGAGCCTTTTGCACTTTGTGGGAGGGGGTCAGTGGTGCGTTCGGTAATGGCCAAATGTAACAGCATCAAATTCAGACAATTTTTTTTCACACATTAATAATAATAAATTAATAATAATAAATATAAACAGAACTTATAAAGCGCCCTACGTTTGCAACATAAACCCCCAAAGCGCTTAAAAATAAAGGAAATATTGACGGAACTTTAAAGGGGACTAAAAGCACAGGCACTTTATAACAAGAAGCACAATGTTATGTAAAAATATCTATACACATTTATATAATAAAGTCATAGATACAAAGCAAATACAGACTATACGAAAACAGCAAAACGTTTGTAAAAGGAACTAAGTCACAGCCCATGTCATGAAAAGATAGAGTTAAATAATTCAGTGATTCTAATGACGTCATTACGAATCTGGGCCGCAGACGGTCAAAATGTTAAAAAGTCGACCACCGAGTTGTTTCAGCGACAAGCCACCTTTAAAGGAACATTACAGAATTGGTTTTTGCTAACAAAACAGTTGCTGACAGTGTAAGCACTTTATGTAATCCACCATATACATAAACTGACAAACCTGTAGAAGTTGAGATCGATCGTCCATCTGGGTCACGAGAAAATAGTGAAAAACCGATTACATATTTGCATGAAATCATATAGATTCAACAAATGAATAAAACGCTCACTGAGCCAATCGGAAAATTAGTTTATTCATTTCTCATCAAATATGGCATGTCAGACAGAAATATTTCAAGGGATGTTCTCTACTATCATCATCATTAGACCATGTAAGTTTTATGTAAATCTGTGATCAAAAAGTATATTTCACAAGTTTTTTTCTTACAAATTCTGTAATGTTCCTTTAAACAAAATGCGGTGTAGTACACACACACAACGACCTGACTCAATTTGTGTGAGTCTGCAGTAGTCAGACTGGTTTACACGACACTTCTCACTTGACTCCACCTGTCTCTTATATCCCCAGCCCGCTGTCCCTAGAGCGAGGGTGGTATCACTATAGGAAGAAATAGTATACCCCGATTCTCTAAACTCCCCACTCCCCCTTATACGGGAAGCCGCGTAGCAACCGTGATTCCCGTTTTTCGTCTTGAACAAATCGTCCCCACCTGCTCAACCAAAGAAAATAGGGTGGAGGCTCAAACGTAAGCTACTGCTGATCTTGTACCCTTCCTGTAGATATCATTTTACTTCATGTTACTCCCTTTTGCTTTTCAGTTTCATATAATCCTGATGAAGACGATCAGAGCATACTGGTCGAAACGACGCGTCGAGTTGAATACACCACCCGTTCTGTTCACTGACAACTCATAAAGAGATTATTTCCATTAGCCTTGTTGAGATATGATGGACACTAGGAGTGTACTGTCTGGTTTGTGTGTATACAGACAAATTTACCCAAACCTTTAGTGTCATAGTATAGTGTTTCCATTCCACCGTATCTCAAATTGGCTTATGATATTACCGCAAACCTTAACTAAAGATAGGACTCCCTTTGACTTTAAAAAACAATATTTTGAAATAAACTGAAACTTTCACAGTTTCTGACTACCCGATGACATTCATAATTTTTGGCATTCGTTGTTTCCATGGTAGCGAGCGTCAACAATGACAATGTCAGTCTTACAGAAATGTACAAGTAATACTGCAGAGGGACTCATTCATAAGACCAACGTTATTTCCGTGAACCTACAATTTTAGGCACAAGTCATTCCGGTCTGTCCTTGCCATTCCTTTCTATCGAACCACATTCCAGAAAAGTCACTGATGTAAAAGTATCATGCTTCACCCGACTGAAATCGTAACTGGCTTTGCATGGACTCTAACCCTAGACTTTTCTTTCGGAACAGCTTGACTATTTTGTAGCTATCGATGAAATTTCAGGAAAAGAAATCCTTGTAACCTGTCATAAAAATAATCAACCTCTGGTCTTCCCTCCAGAGACCTCCATTGTGTCAGATGATGAGGACACAAGGCGATCTTTTTAACTTCGGACAATCTTGAAAGAATGCAGACGTATTTCTTCATTTGCTTGAGGTCACCCATAGATGTTTACCTGCGCATTTTCAATTGTAGATTAATTAAGAAGGAAGGTAACACCTCCGTCCGAAGGATTTTTCTTGCTCATCGTTTGGTTTTAGTTATTTTGTGTTGACAGAAGTCAAGCGACGATTTATACCATATGGTAAATTTCTTTTCTGACAGAAATACAGTCACACAGCCAGTGTTTTTATTTCAACTTTGAGATAAGCCATTCGGATGACATGTGATTTGTCACGAAGATAACTACAGTGACAACCGTCAACCTTGAGGTACAGTCTGACCGGTAAACTCTGCCCCAATAATTGAGATTAACAATCGAGTCAATTGGCAATTATTTGAAAGTGGAAAAATAGGAACTAAGAGCTTTACTGGGGCTTATACACTGCCTTCAAATTTATCACAATTTTGCTGTTTGAAATTGCTGCTTAATTAACCTTTTCAAGAGTTGTCCGTGCCTGAGTGAGTAGAGTGATTAAACAAACATAAATTTACTTCTCAAAAATGTATTCTGTCTTGAAGTTACACAAAAACCACACAATTTCAAGGGTGTTTATGTGAGTTATTATATTCTACTTTTAAAATAATAACTAATATTATACGTAGTTCTATACAGGCGATTATCACATCCGATGGGTGTCTCAAAGCGCTTAGTATATTTCCTGCAAGGTATTGTGGAGCTACGTTTTGAAGTATGAAACCCTTTTCCTTTGTTTAGCCAATCAAACCAGGAACACCGGGGCAAACCCTTTCTCCTAGTGATACATGCACCGTTTTTTACGTGCAATACAACATACGGGACCTACAGCTTTACGTCCCATCCGAAGGACAAAGGACAACCAATGTGTCCCAACGAGACTAGAACCCACACTCTGCTGATCAGAAACAGCAGAGCTTGAGTCCAGTGTTCTTATGTTTCCAACCCATATTCATTTACCCTTTTTTGTAGCCCAAAAGCGCCCAATCTGAAGGCAACGTGCCCCTTTAAGAACAATGTAAGAATTATAAACGATAAACCGATGCAGTTGTTGAGACATCACATAATTTCCTTCGATGAGAACATTCATGTGGAAATTTGGAACTCACACTAATCTCATTAAAGGATGTTTGACATGGGAGATTTTCCGTCATTGTCAAAAGTAGAGCAGGAATGACAAACAGCTGAAGCTACACAGACCTGTATTTTCAATTCTTTCATTAATTAGCCAGTTCCTCGTTCTTCTTGAATCCACTTAAAACTGTCACCTCGCGATGCTATCCATTTACACTTCGATGCCACGAGTCGCTACTTTTCCCTTTCTAAAATGGATTGAAAGTAACTAACGTTTTATAGCAGTAGTCACTCTTCAGTTGCCCTAGTTAAATCGGTAAACTTTTCACTCGGTTAATCTTTCCAATCGGTCAATCTTTGCAATCGGTTAAACTATTCAATCGATTAATCTTTTCGATCTGTTAATCTTTCCAATCCATCAATTTTTGTGTTCAGTTAAAGTTTGAAATTGTTGAACAATTTTCAATCGGTCACACTTTTCATCAGTTAAACTTTTCAATCGCTCAATCTTTACGACGGTTAAACTGTTCAATTGGTTAACATTTTCAGTAGTTAAAGTTTTTAATCGGTTTAACTTGTCAATCGGTTAATCTTTGCTAATATGTAAACTTTTTTAACTGGTTAAATCGGTTTTGTGGTTCTAGTTATCGAATCAACACTTTACAAGCAGGTGCAACTTCGAGTTGGTTGAAAATAAAAATGCTGAAGAGCTTTTAAGTTTCAGTGCTAAAGATATAGGTTAAAGGTCAGGATTTGACGCGGTGCTTTGGTTTGTTGAAGTAATACACGACGAAACTTCACCGCTAAGTAGGGCAGGATGGGACCAGCCCGATTAGTCTTAATGAATCTACTCCCGTGAACCCCAAAGCCTCCCCGTGAACCTTGGAGCAGTCCAAGGGACTCCAAGATCCATCGGATGATGGAGTATAAACTCGAGGCTTCAGATCCAGTTGATGAACTGTGTCCTTGTGTGTGCTCAAAATGTGGTTTGTTTGGCTATGGATCAAAATCAAACTTGTCATTACGTTATTTGATGGAGTGGCTTCTTGTCTATGGGGAGCAGGCGGCCGGGCTATAAGGGCTGCCTGTAATGCTTGCCTATTTTTAAAGGTATAGGGCACGCCTTTGGTAGTTACTCCCAAAAAATAATGACCATAAAAAAAACTTACTTGGTAAGAAGCATGCAGTCTGTTAATAATGTATGCCTTCTAAGGAATGTGGTTTTTGAGAAAGGGATTGAAAAAAGTCAATCTGAGAAACGTTTCATACATGAAACCTTCTCAGATTGTGTATTCCAATTACGGTTTATTTCATGCGTGGACATAACCTCTCCAGATTTTCAGCGATATAGTCAAAAACGCTACCACCTTTTGAAATGAAATTTCACAGGTTAGTTTTATTGTGCATTATCTTCATTTACATAAAACAGTCGGACGGTTAACAAAAACCAAAGGTGTACTCTGCCTTTAATGTAGCTATATTATGATTTAAAGATAACTTTGTATAACAGTGCATAATTATAAGCGAGCGATTTCGTGTTGTTAAAAGTACAAGTTTTTTGTACCAGTTGAGTTTTGCGGAATGTTTTTTGTTCTGAAAACATCAGAAAAATTAGTGTGAGCAATTGTGATATCAGGTACACATTTAATATACAATCGACAGGGCAAAAAAGGGTAAGTGGGCCACTTGCGCAAACTCTTCCTTCATCAATGATTAAGATCTCAATCTGAGCAATTTGACGTCGGGATCTTGACTGGAGGATCGGCTCGCCACAGGTCCGGCAAGGTGCTTCGAATTTACTCACGAATGTGGGCCTGGTTCGGGTGGGGGGGGGGGGTATACACCTGTCCTCTGGGTCGGGGCCACGCCCACTTGAAATCGATGATAGAGGGCCCTCTCCGATTTCTGCCCAGCGGGGGAGGGGTGGGGGGGGGTAAACTTGGCTCGGATAACCTAATACACGGAATGCATTTTTTAAAAGTACATACGCTGGCAGTGAGTCATAGGTGCGTGCAACCTTTAGAGTGGTTAGGTCTGTTTTTTCCTGATTTTGCCGAAGAGTTGTTGCACTTTTGCGTTTCTTGAGTTTACTCCTCTCTCTTTTAAACAATTAGTTTGAACCAACTCTGTAAAGCCTTACCGATTGGAATTGGGGAAATGGAGTTTGTCTCTAGTTTCATTCGAGATAATTGAGACTTCTTAAAGGCTTCTAAAATATATATTTGGGTCAAGATGGATAAAGAGACCAGTGAACATGCGGGATATAGTGGGAGAAATATATTTTTAAATATTATTTTTCTAATTTTACAATTATACAACACTTTTAATAATATAAGTTTTTGAAACGACCTAAAAATGTATCCAAACAGTCTTAGTTAGTTTGCACTAAGATGTTCTACTTTCGAAAACCAAAATGTTTTATTTTACGTAAAACCACATTTTAGTTCACTGTGGAAATTGTTTTGACAGGACGTACGTAAGGAACAAGTTTTGTGTATGGTCCCATAGGGGGTGGGATCAAGGGGGGTCAAGGGCTTCGAGCGGGGGAGGGGGTTCAAGCTCCTTTGTTACGCAACTGCCAGTGGAATGAGCAAGAAGGAGAAAACAGTTGATGAAGAAGACGTAAGACGTAAGACATGATATTCAGGGTTCGCCATTAACTTTGTTAATGACTGGTGTGGCCAGAAGGACCAGTTAGCTTGTCATTTCAATAGTCTGCCAGCTTTAACACTGGTCCTTATTTCAACTAGCCAGCTGGGCAACTTGGAGTGGCTTTTGAATGGTCCTAAGGTGTTTAAACTGACATACTGTAGAGCAAGCAGCAACATACATATCAGGATATGGATATGACAAAAAATGTATATATAAATAAATAAATAAATAAATGAATGCATACATTATGATAAACACAGCCTCAATGTGGTGATGAATATTGAATGCATCTAAGTGAAGTTAGACCGATAAATAATTCACGTAAAACATTCTAAGTTTTATAGATATTCATTTACATTTCAACAAGGTACAGTAAAGCCACATGTTGAATGATAGGTTCTCTAATACGTCAACCAGAGACGTAACCAATCTTTGATTATGTCGTTCGGGGAAACTTTTTTAGGTGGAAATAAAAACTAAGAACCGTCACGAAGGTATGATTGAGTTTAATGAATCGTGCATAAATTAACAGCATCCCCACACGTCCAGGATGCGTGCTCGTTGTTTTAAGCTCTCCAGAAAATGTGTAATGATCATCACACATCCCATGACCTTCCCTGTTCCCTCGACGGTTCACACCGTGGGAACATTGTCTTCATCGTATACAGTCGACTGTTGTTATATCAGTAAGGTGGTCGCTGGAACTGGCCAAACTAACTCTTTATAACAGGAAGGTTGTTATAAAAGGACAGAAAAACAAAGAAACGCAAAGCAGAAACGAGATTTGGAACTTTAGAAATATAAGAACAGTGCTGTTTATAACGAGGGTTGACTGTATAGTGACTGACTTGCGGTAATTCACCCCCCCCCCCCATCACAACAACAAGAACATACATCATGTATGGAATTTATTTCTCAGCTATATCCACGAAGTGAGAAGAACAGTTGATTTAAATTGATACTTTGATCGTGATTTATGTATGAGATTTTTATATACGATGGACAGGTGTGGAGGGTTCGGTGTGTCGGTAAAGTGTGGATGAGGGGATTGGATCGGCGCGTCAAAAGGAACAACATTCAATGGATCGACTGTTTGGGGATTTAAAGGGGGGGGGTAGGAATTGGAAACGAATATTCTTTTTATGACTGGAGGGTAGAGGTTGAGCATTTCAGCAGATAATGTGCAGAAAATGTGCCCTCTGTGACACACTGCATGAGATATGGCACACAGCTATAGCATGCCTTAAAGGTGTTGTACACTTTTTACTTTAAATTATTTAAGTTATGTGTGAATCTGTGAACATTTGTGTTTTTCGATCTTACCAATAGTGTACAGGGCCTTTAAAGGCGGGGTATACTTTTGGTAGTTTTCAAAGACTAGTACGCTCATTTGGCATATCCCAACATTGTGCATGAAAAAACAACCCTGTGAACATTTTGGATCAATTGGTCATCGAAGTTGCAAGAAAATAGGGAAAGAAAAAAACAAACCCTTGTTGCATAGAATTGTGTACTTTCAGAGAAAGGCTTCATGGATTTCGGGCCATAAGGCCTTCGCATTGTGGGGGTGAGGGGTGGTCAAATATTTCTCTATTACTCTTCTACACTTTAACCAATTGTTACAGTGACACGCCACAACTGTAGTTCAGTTCCGTGACGTCACAATGACATCATCATCAGTGCTCACGTCACCAAAGTATATAGTAATTTTGGGGCACATTGTATTGGGACTTTTGAAAAAAAGGCCGCACTATTTGTTCAAGGGCGATTTTGCAATGGCCCTATAGCCGGAAATCCTCCTTAAGGCATGCTGTATAACTGTGTGCCAAATCTCTTGCTTGTATCAAAAAGCATTTTCTTCAATATATTTTACCAATCTGCTAGACTTACTCAACGGTCGGCCACCCTACATGGAAAAACTGTTGTTTAAAATACCTTTAAAAACAATTATGTATAGCCTACATTTTGTGGTCCCTTACCTCTACAAAGGTGATGTAAAAATGGAAAGGAACCGACTGGATTATTGGGGGGAGACCCCCCTCCCTTATTGGAAGGATGTATCCTCCATTAACTCCGCCCACTCTTCCTTCCTCCCGTGCCACCACCCTGTATGTGTATTATGCGGAACTGGTAAATATTGTTGTAATACGAACAACATTGCATGTTATGGTGAGGCGGTGCGTACAGTGCGGCCCACGCCCAACATCAAATCCCGACCAGGTTGGTGACTCGACAAAGTTCATGAACTTCGGGAACTTGGGTTGGTCTCACCGTGGCAGAACCCTTCTATTTCTAGAGGTTCTATATCAGGATCTTGTACTTTTTGTTATGAAGTAGCAGTTTTGATAGTATAAACAACAACCATTTACTATTTTTATTGTTATGTTAGGTGGTTGGAGAAGGGCCAAAGGTGCCTTAGGGGTTGTTTTAGAAACAGGATAGCAAAAATAATGCCAACAGGAAAGCAAAAATAATGCAGACATGATTGTCAGACTCAGATCAATGAGTACCTTATGAACCCCCACAACAATTTCTACAGATCGACCTCACACACACACACACACAAAACAAAAGTTTGCCGGGTTTGTCCAAAAGTGCTTCCTTTTTTTGCCTGCCAAAATCTAACGTTGGGATCGTTTGTAAACGCAATAATTGTCATTGATCACATGACACAAGCTTTAGCAACTGTTAAATTCGTGTCGCACGAGGCAGTTAATACAGGCTACCAGTTCCAGGCAATCTCCAATTAGAACATTCATTCACATTAATTTAGTTTTACTCGTTATTTTCTTGAGGATAGTGAGTTACAGCTGAGAAGAATATATATTGTGCTGCCGAAGTGTTCCTTTTGCATGCAGTGCAGCTGGTTGCCTTCAAGTTGCCTGAAAACATTGCCCTGTGTGACATGTCCTTAACAATGAATCATGACGTCACCGAATCTTCACTGTAGATCTATGCGTATACCTGAAGCATGCGATCGTTATTTGTTTTTACCCATTTTGAAATATGTGTAACCATTTCGAGGCCAGTAAGCAAAGAACAGTCTGGCCCCCTTTTATTATCAGTATCTGTAACCGTTATTTGGAAACGGGATCAAGACGGGGGGAAAACCGAAATGGAGGTTAGTTTTACAAGTAGCATTTAGTTTATTCCCCTAAAGATCCCACCATATTCAATTTGCCGAATCTTCGGGCATTTGGGTAAATTTGACGAGTCCTCGCTCTTTGATTTGAAACAGCCTCAGTAGCTTTGGGTACAATGTCATGTTGAACGGTCCCACCATAACACCACGATAGCGCTGACAATTTATAGGTCCTTTTGCTACGGCTCTAAATGCACGTGGGCTGAACTTGATACAACCTTAGGGTGTGGTGTTCTAAATTACACCGTCTGTGCCCATTGGACGTATAGCCTTTGACACAGTGTCATGTAACGGTCTCACTATACACAACGATACTGGTATTAACACTGACAATTTCTAGGCTCGGATGCTTCGGGCATGTGGGTGAATTTGACACAGCCTTAGTAGGGTGTGTGTTTTAAACCACACCGTGTATGCACATTGGACGTGCAGCCGTTGGCAAAATGATCCTATCATAACACCACGATAGCACTGACATGGGTCCCTTTGCTGCAGCTTTGGGCATGTGGGTGAGTTTGATACAACCTTAGGGTGTGGTGTCTTAAACCACGGTCACCACACCGTCAATGCACATTGGACGTATAGCCTTCGGCACCGTGTCACGTACACGGTCCCATAACACCATGATAACACTGGCAATTTCTGAGGTTCGCATGTGGGTGAAAATTGACACAGCCTTAGGCTGTGGTGTTGTAAACCACCACACCAACTATGCACATTTGACGTAGCTTTTGGCACAATTGTCATGTAACGGTTCAACGTCGTTTCTCTATGATCCAACCATAACACTATAACACTATGATAACACTGACAGTCGTTCGGTCCTTTTGCTGCAGCTTCGGGGGGCATCTGGGTGAAGTTAACCACGATTAACTTATCTTAGCTTTAGGGTGTGGTGTTTTTTAATCCACAGTGTCAATGCACTTGGACCTATAGCCTTTGGCCCAACGTCTAACCATCCCGCCATAGCGCTATGATAACACTGACAATGTCGTGGTTCATTTGCTGTAGTCAAAAGCGAAAAGGACGTCCACCCTCTCGGCCCAGGATGTTGAGGAACCCCAAATCATACATAACAGGCCAATGATATCCAGGCACATGGTTACCACTGCCTTGGGCCAAGATGTCATGTACCTGATTATCTATACAGGCAATTAAGCACATAAGACGACAGCCTTGGGACGTTTTCCTTGAGGAGAGTAGATCCGCGCCAGAGGCACTGCGTTAACTCCCCCGACGTTAGCCACACAGTTGTAGGTCAGTGCGCTGACATGTGTCATATCTGTTGCACCTTTAGTTGTCAGCTCACTTGCCACACCTGGTGCCACTTTGTGAGAGGGTCCTCAGACACTTATTTGAAACATGAGTAATAATGAGAACTGTCAGCTGATTGTGATATAACTGAATTGCAGTCCCGCCTTCTAGCATGGAGGTAATTCTACATCCATCCTTCTATCTACTGAATGACAGCTAAAAAAAAACTATACTTTCATAGAGACATGTGCAGTTCTGAGACAACTTACAGAGCCCAAAGGCTGATGCTGTTGGATTCTCGTGGATCCAGAGAGACTGTGACAAATCTAGTCAATCCAGCTGAATGTTAGGCCGTATTTGTACATAGCCCATACGCACAATCGCCATCTTAAAAAAATTACCACAATGCATCTCGGGAAACCGAGTATAGTTAAAAAAACAAATCTAGTTGCCAAGATGGACGCCATGCTGTGTTTACAAGTACATGTACTGTGCCAGGTTTTAGTATAGTCACATGATTATAAAAGAGGACGTCCGTAGCAACATCCTCGGCAACAGCCGTGGCCACTTCGGACATTCCGCTGGATTCACTAGATTTGTCTAAGTCTTTCTGGTTCCACTAGAATCCAACAGCATCATCATGTAAACCTTTGGGCCCTGGAAAGTGTCTCAGTATAAAGGAATACTGCATATAAACTGTTGGTCTATGAAAGTACCTGTTGGTTTGGTTGATTCGCTGTATCCGTCAAAATAAGGCAAACCAAGGGATTGGTTTTTTGAGGATTTGAAGCAGTTGGATCTTTAGAAGAATCCCAGAATAATGTCTAGGTCTAGCACGGAGGGGGGGGGGGGTTATATAGTAGAGTGTCCATAGGAACCCCAGTGCCGTCACAACCACATTGGGAGAAAACATCATTAGACTCTAATTGACTATGGGGGCCTAATTTTCTCTACCAACAAAATGAGACCAAGACTGGAGTCTTTTTTACCATGATGAGACCCACAACAATGTCTGTTTTTGTACCTTCGGTTGCAAAGGGCGCCACGTTAATACCGTTGAACCTTAATCAACGCAAATGACCTCATCCAGTCCAAAGGCAGTTTATAATGTGACATCACGATGGCGTCAACACACTGTTGTCGTTTTTGTTATCAACCTGACCATGGAGCTATTATGAAAATGACCCAATCATTGGCAAGCCCGTGAGGACACCTAACCCCACTGTCTGGTTATCGCATTCGAAGATCGCCATGACACTGCCCCTCAACACACAACTGACATCCTTTGTACGCTGGGGGTACGGTCCTAATGACCACTGTCACTGACCACCCTAATGGCCGGAAGTTACGACGATTCCCATAAAGGAAGTCAAGGCCTTTGTTGGCAGCGAGAGCCAGATGAATGAGACGTGTCCGACCATTTGGCTCCACTTACTTGCCCTGATGGCCAGTCATTTACACGTGAAGCGTCAGCTTTCGGACTTGTATTGACGATAACGAACGGCAACTCACTGTCCATCGTAGCTGATGATGATGAAGGTAACACCTCAAATCTGTAAACACCTCCTGTATGGAACGCCAAAGAGGGCAAACATTACGATCAACACATTGATCTTCCACACTCTCTTGAGACCAATAGACAGAGCTCAACGCTGGACCCCACAACAGACTCGTCCGAGTGTGGTGGCCGCTCTCTGAAGAGACAATCGCGGATCCTGGGAGTCAATTACTTACAGGAGCCAGTATTTCGAGCTATAGTAAACTGTGGCTCACCAAACCAAGTTCTCGCGTGTTTTTCTCTCAAACCATAAGACCATGTGACATGTGACATCACGTGTGTACAAAAGAGCCACAGAGACTGGACTTCCTGGTGTTAGGCACGATTTGTGCACAGCCCAATTGGAAACACACAAACCCATCGCTACGGAGATCGCAACTTTTGATATAAAGAAAGGGGGGCAACATCTCCAGATGTTGTTTTTTATAACTCTTAAAATGTAATTATGACCTGAAAATGAAAAATTTCTCATTATGACCAGCGTAGTATCTCGCCTGCAGGAAATGACCTGGAACGTACAGGTCACTTTTTTTGTAAACAAGGGTTACATCATACTTGGTCTATAAAATGCTCGTACACTCTCGTTCATTAGTTCTTGGCCACAATAGTTGGACCAACAAGTATGTCAATGGATATAACTTGCTTCACCTCAGGAACCAACACGAGTTGATAGCACCTTTAAAGCCACAAATGAAGTGATATTTAAAAAACAAGGGAAACTTACTAGGGTCAATTTTAAAGTTAATTTTGTGCTGAACAAAGAAAACACGACAAGTAGAAAAGCACTGGCTTCGGCAAAGAAAATTGCTACAGTAGAAAAACATTTCCGGAGTGTACGGACACTTACTTCTTATTTTCAACACCGATTAAACAATTGAGAAGTCACAAAAAAAATTAACATTGATGTCATCGATTAAACATGTTTCCAACAGTCGTCAACAACTTGAGTTTATCAAGACAACCGTCTTAACTATAACCTGATGAATTACTCCACAATTGCTCTTACGGTGGTGAGCTCATCTCCTTAAGACGGCCAAAAAGATGACAGCTTAATTCCACACACAAACAAATCAGAAATGATCCCTTGAACTTCAGTTTGATGGAAGTGTTTGTTTCAGTATCGTTTGTTATTATAACTCAAGAAGGACTTGAAGAAAAGAAGAAAACAATCTGACTGTAAGATATACGACCTCTTCATCCTCTCAGCCTAATCTCTCAACTCTAAACTTGAATCTTGGACGCTTGTCAAGCTACTGGCAGTACAGAAGAAAGCTGCTGAACGAAGAGCGGTTATTATTCGCTGGGTCTAGTTCCATTGTGTACACTCAATGGCAGATAACGTAACATCTCGCCCTTTTCTGGAGATTGCACTGTACGAATTTTATCAACTCTCGATATATGAAGAAAGGGGAATGCATCTCAAAACTGGTTAAGCTGTTACTATTTCTAACTCTGGAATTTATGTTAAAAAATAGCCGTTTTAGTCTGATAGATAAAACAAGGAAGGTAGTGTATCACTTAAAGACTAACTAATTACGTAAAATACTGCGTGAGCTTCCGTAGCAACAAAATGAAGTAGTTGTTGCTAAGAAAGCTCATGCAGTTTTTTTGTGTAACTAGTTAGTTTTTAAGTGCTACCACTACCTTCCTTTGAATTTATGTTGAAGTTCTATTACAAAATGTAAAATGTCCAATATAACCAGTGTAGTATCTTGCCTGCCAGAAAAGGCCCTGGCATGTGCAAGGTAATTCTGTCCGTAAACAAAGGTTACATCAGGGTCTGTAACTCTTGACTTTTTTGAGATATATAACCAAACAAACATATGAAGCTAAACCCCGAACCACAACCATCGTGCACGTTCTATGGTAGCTGTAGGGGTAGGGGTAGGGGTAGATAGGGTAGGGTAGGGGTAGGGTAGGGTTAGGGAAGGGTTTATAAAGGGTTAGGGTAGGTTAAACAAATTAGGGTTACCAGCTGAGAAACGGAACCAGTGCCTACCATAGACCGTGCATGGTTGTCGTTCGTGGTTGAGCTTCATACGTCTGGCCGGTTATATGCCTCCCTTTTTTCCACACTGACGTTTTGACAAGGTTAACGGAGAGCGTTCTTCAGCCCCAAGTTCATCTTTCACTGCGCCAACTAGAGGAGTTATCAATTGACACCAGCTGATATTTTCTACCACACGGATTATTTTTCCATGTTCTGACGTAATCCCGTCGATGGTCCGCATCCTGGCAGCTCTTTCACGGCGGGTCAAACTGCACTTTCTAGTCACCTTTGAGGTTGACCTCGGTGACTATTTTGGCTGGGTATCGGTGGTTTGTAATTAGCGCTCTAATTTCATACATGGCAGCAGGCATCCTGTGTAGGAGATTCATACGTCCCATTACGTTTCCTTAAAAAAGCTCTCACAAAGTGCAATGAAATTTGATACCCTGACGACTGTTCCAAGCGGCAAAGAATAATGAACTGCGGTAAAACTGTTAGAACCCTCAACATCATTTTCCGTTGAAAACATTCAAGTTTGACAAAAGTTTCATCTGGTGGATATGACATGATCGTGTACCTTAAACGATTTACTCTCAACTCGAAACCTTCTGTTGTCTCATAGTAAACCACTACTTTGCATTCCCTTGTTTTTTTTTGAAGTACAATGCCGGCGTGACGTGGCCGAGCAGTCAAGCGCATGACCGGACTCGAGCCCTGGTGTTTCTGACTCAGCAGAGTGTGGTTTGAGTTCCGGTCTAACACTTAAGCAAGACACTTTGAATAATCATTATTGCTTTGTCCTTCGGATGGGACGTAAAATACTTAAAGGCAGTGTCCACCTTCGGTAATTACTCCAAAAATTATTTACCATAAAAACTTTACTCGGTAAAGAGCACTGGAGAGCTGTTGATAGTATAAAACGTTGTTAGAAACGACCCCCTCTGAAGTAATGTAGTTATAAAGAAAGAGGTAAAATTTCACCCAAAATTTGAATCTGGGCTTCAGGCATGAAGCCTTTCCAGGAATTTGAAAGCACACATGCAACAATGTGTTCTTTCTCCCATTCTTTTCCTGCAACTTTGATGACCAATTAAGCCAAAATTTTCACAGTTTTTTTTTTTAAAATGCATATTTTGGGATATACTAAGTGAGGATAACTGGTCTTTGACAATTGCCAAAAGTATACAATGCCTTAAAGGCACTGGACACTATTGGTAATTACTCAAAAATAATTGTTAGCATAAAAACTTACTTGGTAACGAGCAATGAAGAGCTGTTGATAGTATAAAACATTGTTAGAAACGGCTCCCTCTGAAGTAACGTAGTTTTTGAGAAAAAAGTAATTTCTCAGTAAAATATTTGAATTGATTTTGAGACCTCACGCGTGAGGTCTCGAAATCAAGCATCTGAAAGCACACAACTTCGTGTGACAAGGGTGTTTTTCTTCCATTATTATCTCGCAACTTCGACAACCAATTGAGTTCAAATTTTCACAGGTTTGTTATGTTGTGCATATGTTGAGATACACCAAGTGAGAAGACTGGTCTTTGTGACAATTACCAAAGGTGTCCAGTGTCTTTAAGTCAGTCCCGTGTGTAATGCACGTAAAATAACCCATTACAGTTGCACTTATCGCTACAAACAAGACGGGGTTTGCCCCACGGTGTTTTGTGGCAGTGGCCCCTGTAAGGAGACAGTGAGTAAAAAATGGCGCAATTTGTACTAACAACTTTACAAACTTCGGATGTGCAGCTCCATCACAACACAGCTGCGCAACGGTTTTCCAATAAAAAACAGACAACTTCATCAACGTTTTGACAACGGGAAGTCTTACGTACATTAATCCTAAATGTCAAATAAAATGTCAAAACATTTACGTATGAGTTATTAAACACTGTCCCTTCAGATCCTACGTGTTTTTAAGTAGACACTTTTAAACAAGAACATCGTGCTTCAAGACCATCGTAATGTGACACTCTAAAAATAGTCCGTGTCAGAATTGACCCAGATTCCGGTGCCCCCCCCCTCCTCCAGGGGGCCTGAACCAGGGTCAGTTTGACCCGATACCCGTTACAAGGTGACCCAAAATCTGTGTCAAAAGTCCAGATTTTACAACAACTTATATGGGTCACATTGGCACACATGCGAGCCAAACTGACCCAGAAAAAAGGACCAGGCCCTCAGGGGCCAGAACCGGGTCAGATGTGACCCATGAATTTTGCAAGTAAGTCTATCCCAACTTGCAACTTCAAGATATTCCAATGTTCAAAGCACACCATTATAAACAGGCACCCAAACGTATATCACAGACATGCCAAAAATAGGATATCAACGGAGAATGGACTTCACCACAGACAGACGGACGGAGCTGAAACCGGAGCCAAAAGCCACAACCACGGTTTCGAAAACGGCCCATTGTTTTGGGTGGTGGAATAACAGAGGCCGGCCAGCTGATGTACATAAAGATTCTGTGTTCGTTCACCTTAAGACTCGCACAGATACTTCACATCCCATTCTCACCCTCAAGACTTCCAGAAAACAGGATGGGTTTAGGTCAAGCCGTAATTTGCTTTCCCTCGAGGGTCCCATGAGTGAATGCAGACCTCACCTTGGAGCTACTGCAAGACTTTGGATTAAGAAGTGATTGCTCGTTGGTGAGTATGGATTTATATCCTTTTAAATCCAAAGGTGCTTCTTCTTTGTTTAAAATTTCAGACAGCTGAGATTAATTCAAAACTTCTTGAATTACCTTTTCATTTTAATGTACAATCGTATACTTGTTTTTGCTCTCTCTTGTGTCGAAGCAGCGTGCCTTCGGGTTTGCCACATTGTAAAGTTTGACTCGATTATCGGTAAGTGGCATCATTACCTTTATATGATCCACCTGGAGTGGATTGAGCTGGAGAGATTTAGAGACATTTTCTTCAGAAAACCACAGGAAATTTCGCATTAATCTTTAAGATTTATCCATGCAGGGGCTTATTTTTGAGTGAGGGCAAAGTACGGAGAGGGGAGGAGAAAGAATTTCGTGAGACGGTAAAGTTAAATTTTACTTCCCCACACAAAATAAAATAAATATATACTACTAAAAGTAAATGAATATGTAAGCAATATAACCGTGAATAATAATAATATAAAAAAAATAAATAGATAACTAATAATAGCAGATTTAAGAAGGAATCATTAGTTTTTTGGGGGATCATAGTGTTGATAATTTTTTGTGATGACTTGAAATAAATGAGGTCGCATTAAACTCCACACAAAAAGAGCATAACAAATAATAACAAATATACAAAATAAATAGAAATGTAAACTAAAAATAAACATTTTGTGCAAGGCCCTTTCTCTTTGACGGATACCAGATATCATTTCAATAATATCATATTTTGAGGTAGCGAGTTTTGTAGAGCCAAACCTGACACGCAAATTTACCACTATATTAACATTCTTTTACTAACAACTTTTATTAAATCGAAGAGAGAAAAAACACAAACGTACACGTCAATATTGACGCAAGTGGTTTTATTTCTGACAATTGTTTTTGTTCCTTTGAATAATTAACCATTTGTGTGGTGAATGAAATTGTACACACATAATGGAGAATGCAGTGTTGGACATCATCACTGACGTCAGCCAGCCCCCCCCCCTTAGTGAAAAAACAAACTGCACTTAAACCCCACTCCTTCCTGTCAACACGTTGCAAATTTTTAATAAGATTGTAGATATTTTCTTACTGTAGGCCCTACCAAAAGATATTTTAGCTTTGGCGTAAGCGGAGAGAGTCATCTGGCGTCTTGAAACAGGAAGGTAATTTGATCTTAGTCCAGCATGTTCCCTTAGGGGTCAGTCTCTGAATCTAAACAATGTAAGTTCACAGGTTTTTCAAGTTTGTTTTGCTTCTATTCTGAGGTTGACAGATTGGTTTAACTTTCAGCGTTTATTGTCGTGTGACGTAGCTGCGACCAAGCAAGCGGTGATGCTAATGTAACTCTGGCAGGTTTTGTACCCCCGTGATTAAAGCGAAAGTATTTGTTGTGAACATCAATGAAGACCATGACAGTGTCTTAAAAAAGGGAGTAAGTGCCAAGAAGGTGGGAGGATCAGACCTTCATTCTTGGTGAGACAAAAGAGCATGAAGACTAACCCATTTGGAGACACAGAGATGCTTAAGCAGAAAACATCGCCTAACTATTTTCCGTTAAGCAAAAATGAGTAGGATGCCTGTCACGGTACTGTGAAATGGTATTTTGGCTGGTACCCTCACTCTGGTAAGCATCATTGTGTTGTGTTAAGCTACGTTTTGTGTTAAGCAGCTCTATGAAATTGGGTCCAGTTGCTGCTGAGTTTGAGGCACATGATCACAATCATGAAGAACACTCAACCAATCTCAGTTCTGCTTAGCGGGGGAGTGGTACCAGTCACAAACAACACACCATTGTATTGCAATTTGGCTGGTAACTTCATGATTCTTAGTGAAACTAACTCTATGCTTAGCAAGTTTCACGTTGTCAAAACCGACCTAATTAGACTTTTGGATAGAATAGCGAGAAGGAACCACCTGCTTTTGATATAAATCATCTCCATGTAGATTCATGGGAGAGGACTGGTTTCCCTCAATTAATTAGCACACGTGACTTCTATACGACATCAGGCCTGGGAAATATTACATTAGGCTTGACACACGGTGATCCTCAGTACAACAGGTTCTTATCCAGGTTAACTAATTACCCATATCGGTGTGTAACTGATAACGACGTTTCGTCATCAGCAGTGGCTAATTTGGATAATTGTGTAAGCTCATTTGTTAATATTTAGACAGCAAATCTGCTCCAGTCTGGGATACGCTTAATATTTCATGAGTTAAAAAAAAAACGTGTTTTGGGTTAAGGTAGACCATTGAGTTGTGTTGGGGGATAAAAGAGCATACATGACACCGTACATCAGAATGTTCCAAGCTTTGGTTGATTGCCGTGCATAATATTGACGAGAGTTTTAAAGCACATGTACAACATTGTTAATTTTCAAAGACTAGTATCCGCATTTTATGTGACCCAACATAATAAATGAAATAACAAACCTGTGAGAGTTTAAGCTCAATCGGCCTTTGGAGTCATGGGAAAACGGTGACAGACTCCATTGTAAGTTTTCACTGTTTTCCAACATCGGCTTTTGGACACGCGCGATAAAGACTAATATTGTTTTACTCATTTCCTATAAACTATAGCATTTTAAGCAAATCTATTTAGAGGGAAGTTTTCCACCATGACCATCTTTATACCATGTAAGTTATGTGCAAATCTGTGAACATTTATTTTTAAATCTTACCAATGGTGTACACACTCTTTAAGAATATAGCAGTAGAAAAACATATGACAAATGATGAAAACATTCTTTATATCATGTTACAAGCCGGTGATTTCTACCTCTCCATGGTCACATTAAAAATTGTTTTGAGGATAATTACGAAATAGTTCTACTGGAAATGACAAAAGATTGGAAGGAAACTGACTTCCCCAAAACGTTTGTGGTCATTTTAGAGAGAGGCGGAAGGGGAACAACATAAAAACGCCATTGTATGCAGCCGGCTGTCTGAGGCGCAGTCATGCTAAAGTCGTTTTCTAAATGTTCACGACATTACACAAGTTCGTCTCAATCCATCTACCACAGACCACGGATCTTGACAAAAAAAACACTTTATATAGACCTACTCATACTACTTATTAAAGGGGAACGCACTTTTCTTAGACCCCCCCCCCTGGTTGAAAGACAACGCTGTTTATTCAAAAACTATAAATCGTCACTCGCTCATTGAAATTACATCAATTTTTTCTTCTAACATGACACTAACACCTTGTGCAACTTTTATGGCGCAACCTTGACTTGACCCGAGCATGGGGTCAAAGGTCAAATAATCAAGTTGTGTAAGCCGCCTTTGAACCGGGGTGGGAGTTGTAATAAATAAAACGATCAATTTTCAAAGAGGATGGGATATGCCGCAAAGTGTGCTCAACCGTACTATAATGTGTTTTGAATGATTTGAAAACCTTGGATTAATAGAAACTACATTATGAAATCTATTTTTGTTGTTGTTTTATATCATTCCGGGAAGAATTTAATGACCCATTTACAAGTTCAATCGGCTTAAGATCGGAACCACCCCCCCCCCACCCTCATGAAAAGATTGATATTCCGTCTTAGTACAATTTTGCTGTAATACTTTGGCCGTTTTCTAAACCACGGGTTTGGGCTTGGGCTTGATGGGCTTGGGTCAGTTATTTAGAAAACGTGTGCTGTCCTTATGGGGGCTTCAAACAGGCGAGCGGAGCCCAAGCCCAAGCCCAAACCGTGATTTCGAAAACGGCCTATGTATTCCCACTGCGTTGCTCTCATGTTCGCCACACACATGGCTGGTAAGAAGTGATCCCAAAATGCCAATACACCATATCAATAAAATATTTCATTTCGTCTATATAAAATAATGACACTGAACCCCCCACTGCTGCTCTCTAACCTATGCTCCAATTACGCAACTACAGAATCAGGTTCTATATCCATTCTGAAAACAATCCAACCACACAACTTTTTCACAATATCCACCCACTCTCCAGACGCCCGCCGACCTCTAGCGTTGACCACAGCGTGTCATTCTGCCGTCATTTATCCCTCCATTATCGCTTCCCACCGTGCCAAGAACACCCATCTCCACACACAAAAATAAAATATTCCCAGCCGCTTGTTTTTGCGATCGGACCCGGGAACTAACAGGCCATGTCGCCTGCCAGTTAATCCCCAAAAGTAAAGCAAGTATTTTTTGTTCCCATCACAAGCATAGATACTTCCCCCTGATGTCACAGCGTCACTTTACACTCAATTTGTCACAGTGGTACTGCCAACAGGTGTATGGTTAGTCTCACCATGGAGCTATCACAGTTCCAAGACAAAGTTGTGTAGTCACGAACGCCCGCAGTCACAATAAACCTAACCAGCTATAGTAGAGCCCAAATGAACCGCTCGCCACCAGAGGGCCGGCCATGTGATTACACAACTGGAGAGTCTTGTAACCAAGACTAGTGTATGGTCTCTGTCCTCACTTTATGGGTTAATAAACACATAAAATACTAGTCCCGTGCTACCAATCCTACCCATACCTATAACTGTACCAGGATGCAAGCTGTGATTATGTGCAGTCAGGCGGTCAGAGGCTCTCAACTGCTAAAAATTATTATGCATTTTTGTTTCGGGGTCGAGTCATTGTGGCAAATTACACAAAGAAGAACATAACTTTTTATTACGGGGTAGCAATTTAGTTCGATAATGGGTGTTAATGCACTTTTGTGGTGTAAAGATTCCACTGCTTTTGGGGAAAACATAAATTTGGACCGCTCAGGATGTCAGCTGCTTGTGCAGATCTCCATTTAGTACATCTGGTATGATACTTTTTAGAGAATCGCTCACAGAGCTTGCCTCAAATTTCGGATTCCTTCCACCAGTGGGTATTTCTCTGTCTAAGCACTGAGCCTATCATAGCAAAAAAGGTAACCAGATTTAATGACTTGTTCTCTTTTCGCTAGGTAATATTTTAAGTAAGCTGAAGTGATATTTCACTCGAAAAACAAATCTCGACTTGACCAAATCAAGATGAACTTTAGATCAAGGGTTTTCAGTAATCCGATTCTGAAATTTCTCAACTATTGAGCAGCATGTCCAGTCATTGGCTTTAAATTTTCTATTTCGCTAAAACTAATTTGAGATTTTTATAAAAAAATACTACCATAATTTTTTATGATTTGACAAGTTGTTCCGAGCCCAAGACCAAAATGAACCTATTCCTAAAATCAATGTTTACGCAAATGTTTACTTGACTAGTTTTGACCGACCTTGATCACCAGACGTCTGTCTTCAATTTGTATTGTTTACGTGATAGTTTGTCTCGAGGATGAAAAACACATCAAAAAAGGGCAAGGAAAAAAATCTTTACAAAGAGAAGTCCAAAACCTTCCTTGTCCAAACAAAGCGTTTTCAAATGGCCAAGATGATTTATCCAAGAGTATTTTTACACATGCTGTAGATCGACTCTTTGAACCCCAAGTTCCATGGTTTGTTTTCTCGCACGGCAGTGCACAATCCCCCTTGCCTTCACCTTCGCTGTGTTTACACCGCTACGTCTTCAGGGTACACCACACACACGCAAGAAGAAGTTTATTGGCGATCTGATTGGCCCTCTTGCGCCCAGGAGGATGTCCTGATTGGATGATAGATTACCCCCGTCCCTGTCAATCATTGGGAGCGCTGACAGCTTCACAATAGCTCCTCCCACTTTGTACTAGAACCTGTGTATTGCATGTGAAGCATACTCAGCATGTGAGGTTTATGGCTCAATAGTTTGCATGTACTGATTGAAACACGCACCAGAATGTGTGGATATTAACTCCAAAGCTCTCACTGTATGAACAAGTTCTTGGATTGATAATACGTCAAATCTTTTTTGCCAAAAGTCACCACTCCAATTTGTTTGCACAACTCTGCTTTGTAGAAGTTGCACCTATTTTTCTGTTATCTTCGCGGGCAAACGTGAAACTCTACCATCTGCTAAACAAACTGATGTGGTTTTTTCCACTGGAGTCATATCTGTTTTGATCTCTGTTAAAATAATTTTTTTGGGAAAGCTAAGTTACTGTGTGTGTCAATTGAGATATTGAAAACGTGTGGGAGTTCGACTGGAACACATTTTTATCGTCAGTATGAATGGAAGAACTGCCATGTGGAATTTTAACGATGGGAGACAACGGATTGTGAATATTTATTTGTACTGTATAGCTGCAACAGTGTGCTGCTATTTGTCTTCACAGTCTGTCAGTGCTGCACAAGGTAATGTGAAATAATTGTTAAAGGCAGTGGATACTTTTTTGGTAATTGCTCACGAAATATATAACCATAAAGTCTTACCTGGGAAGGAGCACCTGTGAGCTGCTGATACTAGTAATAAAACATTGTGAGAAACGGCTCCCTCTGAAGTAATGTAGTTTTTGAGAAAGAGGTAATTTCTCACTCAAATATTTGAATCTGAGAAAGGCTTCAGTCTCGGGCATCTGAAAGCACACAATTCTATGCAACAAGGGTGATTTTTTTCTTTCATTATTTTCGTGCAACTTTGATGACCAATTGAGGCAAAATTTTCACAGGCTTATTTTGTTTTGCATATTATGTTGGAATACACCAAGTGAGGATACTAGTCTTTGACAATATAAAGTATATCCTGCCTTTATTAAGATTACAGTGCAATTTTTATGGACCAAAGCTGACAACTTTTGTTGAATTATTCTTTTTAAAAAAGTACAGGAATCGTTGATAAATATTTTACATCAATCGTGGTAAAGTTTGTGACTTTATTTAAAAGAGGATAAAAGGTGGTGAATTGCATTAAAATCAATTTAAGGACATGATTTTTGTTTAAATTACTTTTTGAATATGTGAAGTAGTTTTGAAAGAAAAGATGTGATATTAGAAATGTTTTGTGGAAAATATTTTTTTGTGATGCAGTTTTTAGTGACTTTTTCAATAAATCCATGCATCACCAATAATTTGTCCTGTTGATAACAATTTCTTTACCAAATATGTTATAATTTTTTCTTATGTTGTAGTACATGTTGACAGAGTAATTTATACCCTTAAAATTTCTAAAAGTTCAGCAAATTAAACACCTTTATTGTCTACTTTATAATTATCATCTGAATTTGAGATTTAAAAAAAAAGGTATTTTATTAGAAAGAAGGTGTTTCTTATTTTTTGCTTTCCGATTTTTGATGGTTTGTCAACAACAGGGATTCAGTTTATTTCAAATTCTTGTGTCTTACTGACTCTAGAGTTTGCAGGTTCAAATCTCGCTCAAGTAAATTTTTCTTTGTTCAACCCCAAAATACTTCAACTTTACCCAGTCAGTTTCCTTTGTGTTGTATTACTTGGTATTTATAAAAACACATACAGTACATTTGCACATCAGCCAAAAAAGAGTGTGCAGAAGAGAACAAAAGCAAGATTGAACATCAATTACAAAAGGTACTCAGCTGATGATGCAATCAAGCTCTAAAACTAACCCAATGGGCCAATCAACTCATAAAAAATAACTTATAAACTACACATTCACGAAACATGACACAACTAAACTCTACACTTCTAGCAGATTGTCAAATGGACCAACTTCTACAAATAATATGGCTAAATCATGAAGGAAGGAAAAATGCAGATGAAAAGGGGGGGGGGGTGTCAAACAAAAATTGATTTGAAACATTCCGTGTTTCTTGATCCACAAATCAAAATTATAATTTTGGGGAGTATTTGCTTGGAGATGCTAAGACATCCGGCCCTGGAATGTCATCTTTGAGAGGGCAAGGCCATTTTTATTTTGCAAAGGTGCTCTCAATGGAAAGTCTTTTGAAGAAACTTTGGGAGGGGCACAAAGGCAAAGACCAGGGGCAACAGAGGCCATGGCCTCCGTGGCCCCCGTGTAATTGCAGGCATGGACATTATTCACTGTGCAGGCTCAATCATTGCCTGAGATCCATTTGAAAATGACTGTCAATGAATCGTGAGTCATAATGGTTCAGATATGTTCTTCCATCAGGTACATATAGATCCAACTTAAAGGAACATTACAGAATTGTTTTTTTGCTAACAAAAGCTAACAAAACAGTTGCTGGCAGTGTAAGCACTTTATGTAATCCACCATATATATAAACTGACAAACCTGTAGAAGTTTGAGATTGATCGGCCATCTGGGTCACGAGAAAATAGTGAAAAACCGATTACACATTTGCATGAAATCATATAGATTCAAAAAATGAATAACACGCTCACTCACTGAGTGATAAACTCCAATCGGAAAATTAGTTTATTAATTTCTCATCAAATATGGCCTTTCAGAAAGAAATATTTCAAGGGATGTTTTCTACTATCATCATCATTAGACCGTGTAAGTTTTATGTAAATCTGTGATCAAAACAAAAAGTATATTTTACAAGTTTTTTCTTACCAATTCTGTAATGTTCCTTTAAAGGTATTATACAGGATTGCCACTTAGGATAAAAAAACCAACAATTTTAGTCTGAAAGCTTACTGATTATGAAGTTTATACTAGAACTAATTTTTTTCAGTGAAATAGTTCCCTCTGAATTGAAGTCATATTCCAGAAAACTGTATCTGAAAACCTACAAAAACGCAAGATCTGATTTCAGTTGTTACAACCATGGAGCTATGTTACAACCAACATTAAAGGTATTATACAGGATTGGTAGAGCTGACAAAACAGTCGCAAACAAAGTGTATGTTTTGTGTGATTAATCATATACATGAAATAACAAACCTGTGAAAATTTGAGCTCAATTGGTCATCAAGGTCACGAGAAAATAGTGAAAAGAGACCTTATGTGTTTTCTGTTTTTCAAACATCGAGTTTATTATCACGCGCGATAAAAACTGTTGTTTTATTAATTTCTCAGAAATGATAGCATTTTAGGCAGAAATATTTTAAGGAACCCTTTCTGCCATTACTTACTTTAAATCATGTAAGTTATGTGTGAATCTGTGAACATTTGTGTTTTTCGATCTTACCAATAGTGTACAGGACCTTTAAGCACAAGGTGTGTAATGCTGAAAATTATGCATGATTTTTTCAATATTTTCTCCTGACTCACGCAACGGATTAAGCCAAAATTTTCACAGTTTGTTATTTCATGTATATGGGTCGATCACGACTATTTTGTCAGCTCTACCAATCCTGTATAATACCTTTAAAAAGTGTTTCGAGTAGTTAAAGTGAAGATGATTAGGGTGATTCTGTCTCTTTGATTAGAGGAAGCACATCACAGATTCTCAACAAGAGAGAGGACCTGAGGACCTGTGGGTACATTAACCTGTCAATGAGGAATCCCCAGTAGGGGTTTTCTTCTTCTTCACTTTGTTTGACTGGTTACAATTGTGACTGCCATGCCAGCATGGAAATTAATCTAAATCAAGTATAGTTGATGGGGGTGGGGTGGGGACGCTGTGACTCACCGCTCCCACTCACCTAAAGACCGTGCCTTGTTCAACAGTGGCAGGTATTCAATGTGCACTATACTGTGCAGACTAAAGTTTATAACATTGAATACCGAGTGAGGATTCCCGTGAGAAAATAGTTGACTATTTGGGTACGGTATTGTGTTGAGCAGATACTTTTTGCAAAACCTTATGATTTGTGGACATTCAAGAGCAGTAATGGAACTAGGCATTTTCATGGGGGGAAGGCATAATTTAGGGGGCTATTTGTATCATCCGAGCTATAATTTTGTGCATTTGTTGCTTCTCATTTGGGGGGAGAAGAGGGGAGGCAAGGGTTCTGAGCAGGGGGGGGGTGCTGCCCCCACCTAGGTTTTAGCCAGGATTTGGTAAAAGGGTGTCCAAATTTGCTGGACACTGGGTGTTACATTTAAATGACATAAAACGGGTGTCCAAGTTTAAAACAGGGTGTCCAAAAGACACCCAGAGAACCCCTCTGGGTAACACTATGGCCCCCCACTCCCTCTGTTACACCACCGTGTTGAAGATTAAATTTAAATGTACCAAATAATGCATAATTGCAAAAGTTTACCCACCAGAACATACACTTAATTATGATATTATCACTATCTGCCAATAGCCAAGCCCCCATACCCCTTCTCCAATGCTACAGTTTGTGCACGTCTTTTTGTTTATCCTTAGTGCTTTCTGTCACTTGGAAAGGAAGTATTGCAGCAGGCCAATCATATCGAACCATTGTTTTTTGAAATTCACCAGTAAATAAATTCAAGAAGTTCACCCTCTAAAAAGTAGGTCAACATTTCAAAGATTTGTTGAAGATAAGGAGAAGCTGTTTACACCCCTCACCCCAAGAAAAAAAAGTTATAAAGTTAAGAAAATACGGAACCCATTCCCGAAGTTTTGTAATTGAGATCGTTATCCTAATCATAACAGCATACCTGACATGTATGAATAGACCATATTAGGCTTCGATCTGAGCCGGTGGGCTTCACATTCCCGCAAATAGGCAAACATATCCATGCATTAACAAAACAAACCCAAGAAAACAAACAATAAACAAAATACGGGCCAAAGCGGAGTGAGTGGGGTTCAGGGGAAGCCGGAGATTGCGGTTCCTTCACCAGCCTCTGGGCTTCGTACTTTTTCCAAAACTTCTAAATTCCCTTCTTTTTTTTTTCGAAGAAAGATTTTGCTCTATTATTCCTCCCAGGAAAAAGTCTAAACAAGTTTAGGAAACGTAGTCTGAGAATCAACACGTCAAATGTGACGTTGATGTTTTTTTAAAAATCTTTCTTTACATAGGGGTAAGCCTGGAGTTTATTATGATAGTATGTGGTAGGGCTATACACGAACTTGACTTTCTTCCCAAACTAGCACAATAAGAGGGGCACTCCTCCCTCCTTATACAAGGCGAACCCTACACAGTGAATAACGTTCCAGATTAATGTACTCGATCGTGAGATATAGGATTAACTCCTTCGATACAGGGAGAGTCAGTTCGAGAAGAAATAAAACCTGGAAATAAGTGACTTCCAACCTGTCGTAACGGTTAAAAAAAGTGCACTACACAAAAGACTTCTGTGATGGTTCATCTAAGCTTGTTTTGCTTCCGTTGCGATCAATGTAACCGAATTGAGGCTCGAAGGGCAGAACAGTCTGACCCCATTTCAGTTTGTTTAGAAGCAGCATTCATTATTGCTACTGCACACACGAGGTACCAGACAAAGAAGATGGCAACTTCATAAAGGTCAGCCTGACCTCTGTGGATCTATAGCTTTGTGCTCAAAGCTCCACCGAGTGATTTTACAGTGATTTGTTTTGGGACAAGTCATGCGATTTTTACACAATGCTTAAAACATGCCATTCCCTGTCAGCCGGTACAATTGACATCAACAAACAGATGTTTTTACTTGTGTCCCTGGTATTTCTTTATTATTATTTTTTTCTGTAGAATAAAACCACAGAGTGTTTGAGCTGTCATTCATCATTGGGACAAAACCTAGAAATTTTTATACTATCAAGGGGGGCCAAAGGGGTTGGGTCCTGGGATCCCCCTGATGGTTGATTCGAGGTTTTAGTGTGGTGTACTTTTTTTTATTGTTGTACATTTCTGGTAATGAAACCAAGGATGCCTCATAAGTGAACTTAATCACTGTAGCTCACAAGCCTGAGGAAACCTGTGAACAAGGGTGCTTGCTATAAGTGAACCAAAAACACTGCTTTTACGTGCACTACAAATCCTAGTACAGCTTAATAATGTCCCATTCAAAGAACAAAGCAATTGTGGTAATCTTGCTCGAGGACACAAGTGTCACGACCTGGGACTCGAACCCACACTCTGCTGATCAGAAACGCCAGAGCTTGAGTCCGGTGTTCTTAACTGTTCAGCCACAACAATATGATTGGTAAAGATTAACAGTTCTTCGTACGAGGAGATCTATACACAATGTAAACTGCTCTCCTGAAATTATTGAGTAGAGCTCTTTGCTCTCCTCAGAACTGAACTTCACTCATTAATGTAAAAATTGAAATTAAAGCCCATTTTTTAAAGAATTTGTACATGATATTTCAATCTGTGAGTATCTCTAACAATTTATACCTGTTTGCAGGATTCGATTGGTGGATTGCTATTTTTGTTAAATGATCAAAGCAAATAAATGCCACGTTGGTAGTTCATTCCATGCTGTGAACAAAATAATGGGGTGTGCTTCCAAAAAAAGGGTTTTTCTAAAAGTTTTTAAAAATTAAGGAGTGCTAATGAAATTTAAGGAGTGCTAATTTTTTGCTCTCCTGTGTCAAGGAGTGGGGAGGAGAGTGATAACACTCACAGTCTACTTTCAAATGATGGTTCCGATGATAACATTATCAGCGTTCTCCCTTAACATTGGTCCAGCTGGCCAGACACCAGTTAAAACCCAGGAGGAACAGTCAAAATTCTCACCAAGTGGTCTGGCTGGCTGGTTTAGTGTTGAAAAGCATCCCTACTGTACTCAATATGAAGTACGGATAGGCCTAAGGGCAAAAGCTGGGGGACCAGTGAAATAAAAAAGCTGGCTCTGGTCCTGCTGGCTAGTCACTGTTAAAGTTAAGGACAAACCCTGAATTTATGCGAACGCTACACTCGACTTATTTTTACGAACCGAGGAAGGGCAAGATAAGATGAATAACTTAGTCAGCGCTGTCCCTTTTCAGGTAATATCTAGTTCTTAATAAATAACGAAAGTTGAATTAAATCACAATTTTCGCTTCGGATGGCATGACCTGACAGCTCTCACGCACCATCTGTCATTAAATCTTGCAATCAGGGGCTTTTATTGGCCACTCCAAATACAATCCTATTATAAACACTAATACGGGGGGGAACTCGGATACATGCAATTCTAAAGTGAATCTTGAAAGGCTTGTTAACGACCATGAGACAGACAGTCTGCTGAAATATCGGATTTGCTTCGGTGTGTCATCCTGGAGGTAGATTAATGTCTTCTAGTTTAAATTAAGCGTTCATCTTGGGCCCTCGAGCAAATCCTGAATACGAAATTAAAATCGATGCGGTTAGTTTGTGGCCTTCATGGAAGTGGAGTTTCATTTCATAATATTAAGACAAAACTGCTTTAATGGGATGACAAGACCATCCATAACTGGCGAGGAAATTATGACAGAGTATCGCTTCACCCAGTGATTTATTTTTTACTTTTGGAAGTTCAAGACTCTTTTAGCTGTTAACTTTTTGTCTGATCACAAATTCTCTTAAAGTCTAGAATCCAAAGGGTTTTAATACAAAAAGGTGGAAATACCACAGTCTCGATTCCAATTACCTCCTCACATTTATCAATTTTTTTTAAACCTCTTTAACCAACAATGGAGGTTGATGGTTAACCCAATTCTACCTCCATGGAGGATCCAACAATGGAGCTGTAACAGATCGAGAGACACAAGAATTTATAAACCTTTCCCAATCATACATGCTAACTCTACGGAGCTAGCTACAAAGTCCAATGTCTGCCTCCATAGAAAAACCCTCCCTGCTTCTCCACCATGTGTTGCACTTCAACGCCCTGGTGTAGAGGAAGGGCTGTGTTTATTTTCCTTCACAGCGTGTGTTGTAATAATTTCTAGTAGGGCTCTTCACAGCACAAGTGGGAAAGTGCTTTCACATGGGCTGAGCACTGTCATCATCATCATCATTAAATCTCTGTAACTAATATAAAGCATACAGCGAGGACCTATAGAGAAGCATGGTCTGCTGGGGATGGTTACGGGTCAGAGTTGGAGAATGGAATAATGGTCAGAGCATAGAGCTGTGAGGTCAGAGAGTGAGTGGTTGAGAGTCTGTGACTCGACCTCCATGATGCTCTTGAGTGACACCGTAGTTCCTGGGACTTGACTTGACTTGGGATTTGATTTGGGACTTGACTTGGGACTTGATTTGGGACTTGACTTGGGACTTGATTTGGGACTTGACTTGAGCTTGACTACATGGGTTTATGAGTGACTTGTCTTGAGACATGCTTAGCGTTACTCTATGCATAGAGCATAGAGCAGGGTCAATCCTATGACAGGACTTAAAACTTCCTCTTGGGACTTGCCCTTCAAGGGCTCTATTTGGCATAAGGCTTGGCTTGGACTTGGCTACATTAGTTCATGTCTTGACTTGAGAATTGCTTAGCTCATGGAAAGCTGTAGCTAGAGTAGCTTATATCCTCAAGGGACTTCCTCGGCACTCAATTGGATCATGATTGGACCATGGAGGAAGGAATGGATTTAGGACTTGACAGCTTTGGTTCCATGCTCTATGATTGGTTTATGTCTGTACTTGAGACTTTACCTTAGAGGGATCAAGACTTGACGAGACTTCCATGCAAGGACCAGAAACTTGACTCAGTTGTTTGAAGGCTGATAAAAAAACAGATTTAAGAAGAACTCCATTATTTAATAGATGTTAAATTTGCACCAGGGATGAAGAATGTTATTTGGTTTTACCCTTTCACCAATGTGTGTAAAGCACTGAATACTCAGTACTTCCCCGAGTTCTGTTAAAAAAAAATCCACAGGCATATTATTACTAGGGTGGGATTTGAACCTACAACCTTTGCCATGCCAGAGCAGATGTCTTACCAACTAGACCACCGAGATTGCCCGGTAGCTAGAGGCAGTTCGAATCTTATATTTTAGCAATTTAAAAGATGTTAAACTTGCACGGGGATAAAGAATATTATTTGTTTTTTCCATTGTTGTAGAGTACTTGCACTACAATGTGCATGTACAATGTATACAGTGTGTTGGGAACCACCATAGAGCAAGGTCCTTACCTCCATGCTCTATTATAAGCAACCATAGAGCAAGGATGGAATTGATAATTCAATGGTACTGTCACTGGCCCTACTATAGGGTACATGAGGGTTTTTTTTTTGGGGGGGGGGGCTTGGTACTAGAAGAGCAGAAGATGGGTTGGTGGTCTGGTGGCATGATTGTGGTGGGTGTTGTGTGAAAGGATTAGTGTTGTAAAAGCTGGGATAATGACATGTGGCTGGAGTGTGTTATGCCCTGGAGCTGGCCTCTCTCCCTCCCTCTCTCTCTCTCTTGACTGTCTAACCATTGAAGAACCATCCCCTATCTTGTTGAGTGTTTTTTTTATCAATGCCGGTTATATCACTATGAATGTAATCTGAAGTTTACTGGACATGGTAATGCTTAGGTGTTGAGTTCTGGTGGCAATTCAAAGGTTGATCAATATGGTTGACTGAGACATCTATGCTGAGACTGAGTGTGGTACATTAGCACACTAAAAGTAAACAAAACATCACTTGGAGAAACTGTTTCCTCATGAACAGTTTTTGCAGTCTACAAAATTGTCTTTGGTTAAGATTCACACAGATATACAATTTTTACAAAAAGATAGATAGTCATTCACAGCATGTTTATGAAGACATTTTCAAGCATGACGTTTCTGAGATCAGCTCAAATTTTGCCTTTTGCCATAAAAAAGGGGGAAAAACTTTTTTTTTGCCCTAAAAAACCCCAAACTTATAATACAAAAGTTGCATGCGTCAGGCAGTTTCCTCTTTCGTGGTGATACAAAGTTATTGTCTGCATCAGGGCTCAAATTTTGGACGAAATTCCACAAGACCGTAGGGCTTGTCACTAAATTTTATTTCACAAGACCTGATTCTAAATGAGAAAGAACTTTCTACACAGTTTAACACTGTAAACTGTTTTTATTTGAACGAGTACTAAGAGAAGATTTATCTCATTATAGCTTAGTATTCTTCAATACTCGACAGAATTTAAAGATTCAAGATTCAAAGTCAACATTTGAACATAATTGTTTTGGGGGGTTTGGGTTTTTTATTAAAGATATTACACTGTAGGTAAGGTATTGATACTCAATTGAAAAACACAAGCCCGTTGGATTTATCCGGTCAGGAATAATACTGGCCCGATGCTAAAATCACTGTCCTTTGGCCTTCGATTCAGTGTAAAATTTGATCCCTGTCTGTCACTAGAATCGGTCTAGTCTTGGTGCAAGACGTTCTTACGTTTTGTTGCGATGGTTATGTTAGTGTGCCGAGTATTCCGATGAACAACAGCATCTTGCACCAAGACTAGCATCAGTCTTGAAAACCTTTACAAGAAAAGTTAGAGTATACAGTACTTCATTCCAAGAAGACGATAGGTTTTTAACCAACTCTTAATAATATCAACCCAAACTCAGCCCATACAGCAGTTGAACAATTGATGAAGAGGACACGAGCAATTAGGGGTACCAAGAACTCGGGACCACCAGGGGCTAAGAAGACGATTCCCCCCTATGAGACCGCCTGCTGGTGGGACTTTGAAAGCGCTTGAGTGTCCATAGTAGAAAGTAAAAAAGAATCTTGGATTAGGAGTTCATTGAGGCTTTCCCACTCAGTAAGTGGCAAGAGACAATGATTTAAAACCAGGCTTTAGAAAAATGGGGGTAGAGGAACACACATGATGACTGTAAATTGGGTTGTTGAGGGAATGGAACAGGAGTGGAGTTTTGCTCTTAGCGTTCGGGGAAACATGCCCTGAGAATTTTGTCATATTCAAACTAAAACCTGAAAATCTTTTAGAATATTCTGATAGGGAATTACAACCAAGACCTTGGATTTTGATGTAAGGCTCTTTAGTTGCTTGTAAGTTTGTGATATTTTTTATATTTGCTTTATGTTTTGTCCCGAAGATTGCGGGAAAAAAAAACTTCTTGCTGACTAGGCTGCATTTCAAGCTTATGAATTGTTAAACCTTTGACTCCTCATGTTTCAACTGAATGTGAAATCCGACTGTAAAAACTGATATCAAGTTGTACATTTTTTATGAGTGGGAAAATTAACCGTGTACCCAAAAAAAAAAAAAAAAGAGAGGAAAAAAGCCACCACCTGTGCCGTGATTGAATGACACTCAAACGGCTGTTATTTCAGAAGTAATTTTGCACTCCTAGGAATTATTAGTAATGTCACACCTGTCACGAAAAGCGTTTGGGTTTCTGGCAGGCACAGTATGACCACATACACCAATGGATTGATGTAAAGCTACTATGTAATATCATTCACATGCTATATCCAAGGGTTAAAGGTAGGGTCATGGATTGGTTTTCGTCGCGTAAGTCGTAATGCTGATTTGTAGGCAAGTTATGAAGAAAGAAACAATAAAAGTCACATGTGAAAGTTTCAGCTGAATACAGTGTTTACTTGCTGAGAAAAACAGCAACAAACTGTCGCAGTATTTTCAGAAGAATGTCGAATCCATCCACATTTAGCGTGGTGACAGCGGGTACCCACCGCAGCATTCCCGAACAGACACCAACCACAAGAAATCTGAGAAACGATCCATTCATGAATCGTTTCTCAGATTCAAATGTTTTCAGGTGAACAATTTTCCAAACCATATTTCTCCGAAGGGAATCCTTTCTCAAAGTAGTTTATACTATCAACAGCTGCAGTGCTTTGCACCATGTAAAATTGCACGGTCATAAATTCAGGGAGTATTTACCAACCTATGACACTACCTTTAAAGTTAGGCATGAAAATCTGTTTCCGTTTCACTTTTTCAGTCTCTGGATAGCCACTATCAGTACATGCATATTTGAAATCGGGTAGAGTTTTGAGGTGTGAGGGAAGATGTCAAGGTGACAAAACTTTAACAACTGTTGTTGCAGACTGGAAATGACTGTCTTCTTCATTTTTAGAATATTCAGAATTGAAGAAAGTGCTGAAAAAACTCAGTAATGATCTACTACGGTGTTTAGTCCATGGTGGTCCCAAGTTGTTTAAGGAATTCATTTCTGTAATTTCCCTGTAGATTTCATCCAGATCATTTCTACAGTTTTGTTATTTTGGGTGCATGTCTCTTTTACATAGTCATACCTAAAGAGGTGTGCCCATTTTGGTACCGGTATTCACTTTTTTGAAAAGTAGGAATTTTTGTTCACCATTTTTTGAAACTGTCCAGTAATTTTTAATCTATGTTGTCTGTTTCACTTAGACTGTTTTGTACACTGAGAAGGAAAATTTCCTGTTTTCCGTTATAAATAACATAATTTAATTACAGTATCTTACCACTTTGATTGATTTATGAACAACTCACAGCAAAAGTGAATATGAAATACAAGAAATAGAAACCCAAATTTAAATAGAAACAGTGATGACCTTTTAAACTTCCCGTCAGATTTTTCTCAATTTTCATAACCCCTTTCGGGCTCAATAAATTTCCTGGTAATTCCCAAAAATTTAATTTGACCCTTGCAAACTTGAAAAAAACATTTCTCTGGAAATAGCTACTCCTGCTCGAGGCTCAAATATATGGGCAGAAAAATTTCATGGCTTGTAGCTCATGTTTGTTACTGGACCAGAATTTTATTTTTACAAGACCAGGATCTATGCAAATTTTTCTATAAGAATTTTTCTACAGATTTTAACATCATGTGACCTGTTTTTATTTGAACAAGCACTAAGTGAATATCCCATTGTCTCATGGTATTAAGTATGCTTCGATACTCAACACCATTAAAAGATATTTACTCAGAGTCAACATTTGAGTATAATTTCTTTTAAATTGAGGATTTTTATTACACAGTGAGGAACTGTTATTCAATTGATGAATACAAGACCACCAAACATGCCTGGTCGTCCAATGTTAAAATCACTGGCCTTCAGTCCAGCATAAATTTCAAGCCTTGCTGCTTGTAAGGCAAACATATTAAGTGTGTGTGTGTGTCTTCCCCCCCCCCCCAAAAAAAAGGGTAATTTTAGTGTTGGAAGTAGAACTAAATCAAAGATGGCTCTAGGTAATTAGAAAAAGGGAAGTCAAGGTTTATGTATGTGCCCTGGGAAGAAGCTCTTGAACAAAATAAGTCCTTGATCATTTTTTCAGTAAACACTCTGCCACTCCACTCCATCCGAAGGTATTTGCATGAGTAATCTATTGTAAAATGTGATACACAGGTTTCATACTACCATTGAAAAAAAATCTGTTCAAGGACCAGATAATCCACATGTCCATCATGGGGCATTATCGTAAATGACACCCACGGACCCTCATCAGAGCTGTCCATCTCTCCGACCATCCTTTGGACCACAGAGAAAAACTCCAGGTGGGATTGAAAGCCTAGTGGACCATCCATTGATACCAAAGTGATAATCTAGATATGTCATCCACCTCCATGGTACAAAGGAGTGGTTTTTTTTTTAAGAGTATGTGTTTACAAACCACCTCTTGTCAGATAATCCGTGGTAGGGGTTACCTCATGGGCGAGCACATGTACACCAGCAACCCTCTGGCAAAAAAACCTTTGTTGCAAATTTTCTGCTAAGTGGATTTGGATGGAGGTGTTGGGTAAACAAGGTGCAGGAAGTTTTTGATTATTATGGTTTGGGGAAACTGGTTTTTGTTTGCTTAGCAATTTAACCCCTCTCTCTACCCCCCCCCCCTCATGCATGGAATTGTGATTGAGGGATTTATCAATCACGTAGGAAGTGGATGTTTGTCTTTCATTAGTTGTTGAAAGTGATTATTAATTCCGGGAGAGAAGAAACTCATTGTCACTTGTGGTTAGGGAGTTCCTATTATTTGTTCTAACTTTCAAGGTTCAACCTAAGCCACAAATTTACAATAAAAACACTGAGCTTTTTATTTCCTGGACCATTTTTTGTTTGTGTATTTGCTTTTGTGAGTTTTACATAAAAACAAACAAACAGTATTTTTATGTCTCGTTCTACTGGCTACAGCTTAGTGTGTTTTTTTTGTTTTTGTTTTGTCTCCTTAATAAAAAGTATTGTGTTGAAATTTAATCCCAGGAAGGTTGTTGTTTTTATTGACAAATTCAACAACAAAACCAGAAATCAAAACAATTTTTTAATTTCAAGAATTACTCTGGCTAGCAGTGGAGATTAACCATCACATTCGCCTCCAAACCGACCTTTATTCGACCTTATTCAAAGTTTGCATTGGTATAGGTAAAGCATTTATGGTTTTCGAAAAAGATACAGCCAATAGGGTTATGTCGATTATTTTGTGATATAAAGAATCTAGTGGGGCAGATAGGGGAAGTATTTGGGTTGGGGGAATGGTGCCTTTGATGTACAAGCGTGGAATTTGGCATACAATCAAGAGTATGTCATGAGAAAGATTGGCTATAGCTGTACGGCCATCGCAGATTTGAATTTTTGGGAGAATAACAAGCATTTTTCAAGACTGTCCAAATGGCTTGGTCATTACATGTTCTTGTTTACTACTAGGTGGGACTCGAACCCATGACCCCTGCCATTCTAGAGCAGAAATCTTAACCCACGTAGACCACCGAGCCAACCTGGGCCCAACTTCATAATGTGCTTACACACAAAAATGCAGCTAAACTCAAAAGACACAAACACACCAGGGTAAGGTTACCAACACTAAAACAGCATGTGACACATACGTAACATCTGTGACTGGTATCCTGCCAATTATTACAAAGCAGAAAGTTTGTCAGCATCTCTCTCTACTTCTGAGAGTCCTTGGCTTCACAACCAGAATTCATAAATGAAATTAAGTATAAACGAAAAATTTACAGCTCTATGCAATTAGGCCCTTGTGACAAGAAGCCAGTTGGAATCCTGTTTAGCAGAACGTACAGGAACACTTTAAAGCACATGTACAACATTGGTAATTGTCAAAGACCAGTATACACACTTAATGTGACCCAACATATACATGAAATAACAAACCTGTGAAAGTTTAAGCTAAATTGGTCTTTTGGAGTCATGAGAAAACAGTGAAAAACCCCATTATATATTTTCACTGTTTTCAAACATCGGATTTTATCATCGTAATAAAGATATATTGTTTTACTAATTTCCTAAAAACATAGCATTTCAAGCAAAAAGAATTTCAAGGGAAGTTTTTCACCATGACCATCTTTATGCTATGTGAGTTATGTGCAAATCTGTGAACATATTATATTTTTAACCTTACCAATGTTAATTTTTGGTTTTTACCCATACACCGATGTGTACCAATGTTGTACACATCGATGATAATTAGTCATTTTATTTACCCTATACCGATGTGTATTACAGATATTGGCATATTGATATTGCTTTAAAAAAAAAACAATATAAAGACAACCATTGATGTCGTTCTTCTATATCAATTTGAAGTGGGGGGAGGAAATGATATGCGTATAAAAATCACTGTGCTGCCCCAAGACGTAATGGACTCGCGTTCGCTCTACAGAACGATCACCTTGCATCACTGTAGAAGGGCATTACACATTTTTTCAGCTTTATCAATTCCCTCCCGGCACTGTTTGCTTTTCATATGGTAGGATAAAAGATGTTTACCGGGCACCTGCCATTAATTTCCCATTGAAAATAAACACACACCAGAAGGAACCGACAGAAAATACTGTTGGGCTTCATTTTTGTTATCGTTAATTGCATCAGCTACGGCCACAGGACCGGTTCTAACTCGTCCTGCCACTCGATGGAAGAATTTAGCCCCTCACAAAGTCCTATAATTTTTTGCACTTTTGTGATCGACAAAATTCTTTATTGTTGGGACAATCAAAGTCATCCTTGGTGTGTTATAATGGGGATGTATTAATGGTATTATAGCTTTAGGACCTGGCTGACCTTGTTGGGATAATACGTTGGAAACAGATATCCAGTTGGGGGTTGTCATTTTGGCCATTGTACATTTTTTCGTGGCACGTTTATTTTGATGAAATATTACGACATTGGAAGCAGACACAATTTAAAGTACTGGAGTTGGACTGTGTGAACAAGTTAAAAGAAACTTGTTTCCACTTTTTATTTTTACTTGGATTGATTGATGAGAGACTTGTTTATTTCAAAAGTAAAAAGACGTCCCAATCAGAAGATTGAATTGCATCTAAGTGAGTTGTAGTGAATGTCTTAGTACAAAGGTTTTTTGAATGAATTGAAACGAATGAAAGTTCCAGGTATGTTCAACATCAACATAACATAAAAATTACCCTTTATAAGGTGCTATTCCATCAAGATCGCAGCGCACATATCAGAAATTAACATGGATAGAGGTGAGTCTTAAGAGCTTTACGAACTAGAGATAAACTAAACAGATTCCCTAATGACATAAGGAAGATTGTTCCAAATCATTGGTCCAGCTACACTGAATGCTTTTTGACATAGGGAACATTCAAGTGAGTGATGTCAAGTGTGGACCGAAGAAAACTTGGTGAAGTGCAATGTGACAGTAAATTGAAAATATATCATGGAGTTTTTTTGGTTCAAGCATCTATATTTGTGAAAAACGGTTATGATAACCACAGACCATTTTCTAAGAGGGGATCCACTCTCTACCATAAGACTCCATCTGGTGGAACCCTCTACTAGAGAGACGGATGATTGGATCGATGTGACACCACAAACCATGCTGTTTGTTAAACTGTCTTCCCCTTGAAATATTTGTTACAAGAAAAGTATGCGCCCCAGCGAGGCTCCTGGACCCATGGACACTCTCCCAGCTTCCTTGATCAAGTGTTGATCTAATCAATCACAGAATCAATCACCACGGGAACCACACACAGCCAATCAAGACCCTCAAGGTTGATGGAGCTGGGGCTTCCTCCTTGCAGCAGGGGCATAATTACCCACATAGCTCACCGGAGAGAAAGTTGGTTCCCGGTGTTAGGGTGTGTTACTTGACAACAAAATATTTCACAAGATTGCTTACTACCTTCCGATTGTCCTTGATCTGTTTTTCATTTACTGCACTATTTTTTTTTCTTTTCTTCTTTCTTCCGACTCCATGGTGATGAATGTTTTGGCGGACTTTCAATCTTTCATCTTACTGGTGGGCAGACCAATGAGTTTTCTTGTAACTCTACCCGGGGGAAAACCGCTGTCAAATTTGAAGTAATTTGAATCAATTATTGTGCACCTGACCTACCTCCACATGCCGCCAAAGGGGTAGGACTAAGGGTCCGATATTGTTGAAACACCATTATCCATTTCAGAGCAGTGAAAAGACATGGTTTTATTGGAAGAGCACATTCAACTATTCACAAATAATAAAGTTGAAAGAAACAATGTTTTAAGAATCATACTGTAATGATCAGTTTGATGTATGTTAGACAAATCCTTTCTTTCAATAAGTCGGCTCTCACAAAAGTAAACCAATCGGTTTTCCCTAAACAGGCCTTCAGTAAGATTCCATCAAACTTTTCAAGTTTTTATCCTACAAATATTTGGATAAATACTTGTGACAAAATTTAAAAGTTGCAATCTTTTTAGACATACCTCAAAGTTAGCGCTTATTTTTCAGTGACAGCTTGTAGTTTCACTAGTCATCAACATTTTCACTATACTCAATTTTTGTTACTATACAAAAAAGATGCTTTTCAACACTGAACTAGCCAGGTGGACAACTTTTAGAGAACTTTGACTGGTCCTCGGTGTGTTTATTACCAGCATTTGGCCAGCGGACCACTGTTAAGGGGGACACTGCAATGTTTGTGTTTGTTCTTTTGCTCTTCAGTATTTGTTTGTTTGTTTGTTTCCCATCGATGGAACTTTGCAAACTCCTACAAGGGGATATAAACGCCAAGCTGGCAACAGCCAATCTCTCTCATACAAACATTGGTTTGACAACTTTTATGAGTTGCACCATGGTTGCACCAATCAATAAATTGTGATTCTGTAACTAGATGTCAAAACTTATTGTAGTCAATGTAAAATCAGTGGTTAGCCTGGTAGGATTCGAATCCACAACCTTGGAACACTGTGTCTTTAATACCATTAAAGATGGCTCAGGGATAACACCGCACAAACTTTTCGTGTTTAATTTCAGGATGTTCCGATGGCACAACAGAAGCGTTTGAATCTCGGCACAGATTGGCGGCCTGCGCTGGTACGTGGGAGGGTCACATCAACAACAGCAGCTCATTATGCGCGCAGGGATGGAGCGTGTGCAGTTGGACAGACGAGACCATTTTAAAATCAATCTCGTGGGCCGATGCCGTGTCCACGTCGGGGTGTTATGGATACGATGCGGCCCACGACAGAGGCCAATGTGGGCCCTGTCATGATAGTATTGAACAGGTGAGTCACCGTTTGGGGTATATACTTAGTCCCCGATGGATACTTTTTACCACCAATGGGGATTAATTATAAGGCCCTTTGTGGAAAAACAAAAAAAAATTATAATTATCTCGATTGGGATATATCTCTACCCTGATTGAATGTTGGTTCCTCCATTAAGGATATTAATTATGCCAAACAAAAAACCCTTTATGGAAAAACAAAAACCATCATAATTATCCCCATTGGGATATATATGTCTACCTCGATGAAAACTTGGTTCACCCATTGAGGATATCAATGGTGCCCATTCGAAAAAACCTTTTGAAAATAATCAAACATCTTTTATTGGAAGTTGCATTTTCTACAATGTTTGGAGCAGCTAGGCCAAGTTTAAATCTCTGAGATAGGGCCCCTTGATCAACAACAAGAAAGAGTATATTTGGTTTTACCCTTTCACCAATGTGACTGTGTGTAAAGCACTGTATACTCAGTACTTCCTCGAGTTCTGTGAAAAAAATCCACAGGCATGTTTAACATCTATTAAGAAAGAGTGTCCAAACAAGAATCTCTGTACAATAGTCATACAGTTAGGAAACTATCGGGTTGTCCAGTCACCATTGTATTTCCCCCCTGAGTCAAACTTTGATTTCAGGATATGTTTTAGAGCTCTGACCCAAAAATGACAAAATCATTCATCACTGAATAACAGCACAGTTGTCTCTTTGCGAGTCTTGATAAAAGTGATTTACTAGTCGAGCCCACAGACCGAGTCAATTTAGAGTGCAACTCTGTGGACTGTGTTGTTGGACCATGTTTCTTGAGGTTGGGACAGATCAGGCTGGAGTGACTCTTAAACTAGGTCACCACATGGGCAAAGTACCTTCTCCATCCTCACTTCATCCCCTTATGGTCTTCATAAGTAAATTGCTGCAAGATTTTAGAATCTAGTGAGGTTTGCGGAGACACCATGTACATAAAACTCTCTCCATGAGTTGTGGTGGTTCTGAAAAGAACCGGTGGTTTTAAGATTTTAGATTTAGGACCTTGTCCATAAATGTTCCTCTTTTCAGAATCTATTATTTCGGGTAACTCAGCCTTTTCACCTTCTAAATTTAAAGGTAATATACATAGGATTGGTAGCGCTGACAAAATAGTCGCAGACAGCGGTCATGTTTGGTGTGATCAACCATACACGTGAAATAACAAACCCGTAAGGCTTAATCCGTCGTGTGAGTCAGGAGAAAATATTGAAAAACCGTGCGCAATTTTCAGCATGTTAACACATTGTCCTTAACTTTGGTTTGTGACGACCAAAATCAGCTTTTGCATTTCTGTAGGTTTTCAGATACAGTTTTCTGGAATATGACTTCATTTCAGAGAGAAATATTTCACAGAAAAATTGGTTCTAGTATGAAGTTTATGACCTTTCCGCTTTCAGACTAAAATCACAATGATGTTTTTCATCCTTACCAATCCTGTATAATACCTTTAATTTATCGTCAACCTTTACATTCCCTTCCTTCATACACTGGCCCTGCTTTCTCCTCAGGGTTATGTTTCATCTCTCCGTTGTTTGGTGGGCAAATATTATTTCATGGAGTTTCCCTTTTTTTTCGGTATCGATATCCCCCTAAATCCTCTCTGGGAGCCCTGTCTCTATTACCATAGAAAAACGGGGTCGTTGCATCGATGACGGATGCCTGACGACCCTATATAAACCACAGGTGTTTGATTATTTCACCTGGTGAACACCTGAGCCGATCTTCGGGGAGAAAAACATCCCCCCTCGGAGGGGGCGACTTGTTCATTCAGGCAACAGGACCCTCAAGCATGGGCCCGGACGCCCGGTATTACTATGTCAAATCCACCATGATGAATACAAAAACACCTTTGAATTAGCTTGTTGCACTGGGGATTTCAGTGTACGTTTCTTTGTTGTGACAGGGAGGGCTTCAGTTAGCTGTTTTTCCTGTACAAGAAAGAGTTGCCACGTTTGGGTCTCTGTTTGCCCGGGCTAACCCTCCACCCCCCCCCCCCTTTTGAGAGCTTGCAAGGCATGTTTTGCAAGCTCAGTACTCGGTCCAGTTCTTTTTTTGACTCATGCATCGTGATCGCCATTGTGCGGGATGTTTTGCTTGGGTTTCTCTCCTTCAGTTTATGGCTGTCCCACCCGAAGAAGAAAGGATGATTAACAGTGCCACCATGTGTATTATTATTTTTCTGTTGTGTATCGAAGCTGGCCCACTTAGAAAAGCGTACATGTTTTCTTGTGTTGATTGTGCCCGGAATTCCGCTCGGGATAATCTACTTGTATTGGGATCGGGTCACCAGTTTATCGCATTCTATACGGGGTCCGTGAACCGTGATATTGCTATTGAAACTATTGAGCAGGACGCCGGGATTGTTTGTTGAGCATTTTGTGGAGCAGGATTTAGCTCAGCCTTGAGAGTAGGGGTACCCTTGCCCAGTAAGGGAAGGGGTCACAAGAGTGCAATTACGAGGATCGAGTGCCAGAGGTGACGCACTTTTCCCCTATAATATCCTAATAATCCATTTCCATGCCGAAATAATTTGCAAAGCAAACAACAATTTGTACCCTACTTAGGTTTACTGACAGTCAATCCCTTACAAAAAAAATGTTGTGCTTGAGTCGTTAACTTTTCAAGTTTCGCGTGGACTAATTAGGGGGGTAATTGGCTATTTAATGACGTGAAACTTTCCAGGTGTCCTGACTGTACTTTGAACCAGAATTCTTTGGTCTGATGGCAAGAAAGGCTGTAGTTATAATCCGCCAAGAACTGTTCTTTCTGAGAAATTGAATTCCGAAATTTGGTAGATGGACAAATCGCTGATGGATGAGAATTGACGGACCATCATGAGAGCCAAGATTGTGGGTCAAACGTGGCCGTAGGTAACACAAAATTTCCTATGAAATAACTTTGAACTTGTATAATTTCTAAATATTGGTTCTACTGGAGAAGTTGCTCAACAATGGTTTCAAAAAAATATATATATATATATATATAAAAGTTTCTGCTGAGTAAAGGGGAGTATGGATTACAAAATTATATTCACCCCATGTGCTGAAAGAGTGACAGAGGAAAAGGTATGCCAAGACTACCTAAAACCTAAATTCTTCTCATTTTCCCCGAGTAAATGATATAACAAATTGGCAGGAAAAGTACTCTTGATTCTCCAAACAAACAAAAAGTTACGCCAACAGAGAAAAACAGAGCGCCTTATGCACAAACCTCACTCAGTGACATTTTCGAGCTGATGTTGTTAACCTTCACAGATGTTACACTTCATTAATACCCTTACAACAAAAAAACCCGCATATGGTTTTGGACGAATAAAAAGTACATGTGAACTCCAAGGAAAGTGCCGGACTTCGAACCCACACTCACACTGCTGGTTTGCCGGCAGCATCTGCTTCTACTCTTTGCATGCTGGACCATCGGACAGTATGCTTCTTAGCCAAGTCACACTGACATTTCACGATGTGTCATGTAAAATTAACGCTGTGAAAACAGTTTCTGCTCTTGATTTTCCCCCAACGATGCCAAGAATCTCATGGATTAATTAATGAGAATCATGACCTTCAGAGTCCTCACAGTCACTGCTGACGGGCCGAAAGGTATTCAAGAGGCAACTTTGACAGTCTTCTTCTCTTCAAGGCAAAGGTTGAGATGTTGACTTGTGTCTTGGGTAGACGGAGGTCCTTGGGGAATGAAAGATGGAATTTTCAAGGTTTGCTCCCCGGGAAGCAGGAGGTGATGAAGAGTAAATCTGTCTTGATTTTCTTGGATTTTCTCTTACTGTTCTGTATTTTCCAAAACTGGAGTGTTATTTTTTGGACACTTTGCTTTGGGTTTGGTTTATTGACAAGTCTTAATAAAGTTACATATAACTCAACCGTTTGAACTGAATTGACCTTCTAAGTAACAGAGTTGTTGCGGGTTAGATTTATCTAAACACACAGATTTTCCACCATCTGAACTCTCTTAATAGCCTAGCTTAGCATTGCCTTTTCACAGTGACCACAAACTGCAGAATTAGGAAGGGACTTAATGATGTGTGTGCCACTGTCTCACTGCAACTCCTGTTTGCCGTTTTAATGCTGCAAAATTGTACTAAGTTTTGTGCACTAGAAGGTGTATTTTTTTGCAATTAAATCAATGTTGGTTTATGATGAGATTCACTCCCCCTCCCCCTGTATGCTGTAACTGCACTTCTAATTGAAAATCACAATCCCTTCTTTACCAACCCAAGAATTCCAACTATGTATGTAATAGCATAGAGCAAGGATAATAGCTAAGCAGGTTAGAGAAAGGATAATAGGTAAGCAGGTCTGAGCACCTTGGGAGTACCCTGGGACCGGGGTGTATCATGTGCAAGGAGTGTAGGATTAGGCTGGCCCCAGATGTAAGCCCACCATATTAAGTCAGGACGTAAGACCCTCCTTAATCCCATGCTATTAAGGACAACATCCTGTGCAGATTGGGTTTCAATTGTGTCAGACCAATTTGCTTCAAGGGTAGCCCCACTAATTAGCCATCTTGTGGAGGCAGCTTGTGACTTGTTTCTTCAGATGGATGGAAGGGGAGGGGGTGATTTGGATCCTTGGGTGACAGGGTTACGATGGGAGAGAACTGCAGTCTCATTTTACATCATCGATGGTTGAACCCCCCCCCCCATATGACAACAGAGGACTCTAAGCACAATACATTTCAGACACAGAAAAATACAAAGGACATGTTGTTATGATTGCTTGTGGCAGGTTGCCTTTGTTATAAAAAAGGCTAAAGTCTGTCCGAGCCAGGCCGGTGTTTATATCCGGTTTCATTGGCATTAAATGACAGAGAATATTTCTATTCCCCCTGGACAGGTTGCCAGTCCATCGGCAGGTTATTCCCCATCTCTCACCGGTACCCATTTGTACTCCTGGGTGGCGAGAAGCAATTATGACAAAGTGCCTTGCTCAACTGGCAAGACCATGATGTGAACCTCACTTGCCTTCGTAATCTTGTGCAACTAAATTTCTTAAAATGCTAAGCAAATCTTTCTTTTTGTCAGTCTTATTGAGTAATGATTCTAGTTACAAAAGTCGATCTCTTGTTGTGATTTTTTTTTTTTTTACAATGGCATTTGAAATTGTAAAAAATCCTCTGTGATCCTCAAAATCACTGCAGTTGAATTGTTGTGGCGATTTCAGTAAAAATGATCTGCTTGTCTAATTTTTAAGATTAGTATCGTAAATTGCTTAGATCCCTTTTTCTAATTTATTCATATATTAGTAAAGTGCCATGAACACAGGAAATGTGCGCTATAGACATTCAGGTTGTTTATTATTTATTTGTTTGTCTGTGTTAAAACTGTGCACAAATGGCGTGGGGGGGGTGGTCATTTGGCACCCCTCGAAAAACCGAAAACCAAAAGAGCCCCAGTTATGATTTTTAACATTACACAATCCAGACATTGTCTTATCCAATGTCACCACCTCGTTTAGGTCCTAGCCCTCTCCGTGCAGATTATACATGAGGACAGGTGACCTCCATGTCATAACACCTACTCCTAATCCAACGGATCTTGTCACCTTGGGCAATGGCCATCTTTGTTATTTCTACACTTCACTGATATACAACAAGCAAGCCAACCCCTTAATCTTGTTAACGCCACCATTCACTTGGTTGGGTAATCCTGTTTGGATGCAATTAAGCATGAGATTGGTGGTTTGCACTGGTTGGAGGATGTGGGAGCAATCTTATGGTTGGAAGGTTAAACTCATTAGTCTCCAGGGAGGAAATACTTCTTCCAAGACAAATACCAGAGAAGCGGCCAGTGTTGCACTCAATCCATAAAGGTGGATTGAGATCCAGCATTTTCATCAAGACCACAGATCAAGACTTGGTGTTGCATTTACACCAGTGCCTGGTCCAGCATTTGAACCCATTTTTCGATCACAGTGTGCACAAAAACACAAGCAAAAAGCCCGCCATTCCTAGGAAAAACGGAAATGGCCACGTTGAATTGCGGTGTCTGACCCACCTTTGCGTTTTCACTCGTTTCTCAAATCCTTGTTGCCGGATCTGATCCACCCATTGCAGGGTTCAACCCTCCTCAAATGGTGGATTAAAAATGCAGGATCTTGAACCGAGTCTGATCCTGTTTTTTTGCGTTTAATCCACATTGGCGGATTAGATCCGGGTCTGATCCACCTTTCTGGATCCAGTGTAAACGGGGTCTTAGTCTCCAGGAAGCAAATACTTTTTCAAGACGAATACCAGAAAAACAGCTTGTGAGAGCTTTATCTCAACTGGCATTTCAGCCAAATGGCACAGCTGGGCGACCAGATTAGCACTCTGGTTGGACTCTGGTTCGAATCCCCACACAGACCGGAGCCTTTCATGTGATTTGGGTTTTCACTTTTTCAGTTCCTAGGCAGGACGCTAAACATATTTTGTATTTTACTTTGCCTGATCCATTCCTTGCACAGGACCTGGCCTAACCAGACTACAAATATTTCTTTCATTACAAAATTTGAAGGATTTTCTCCTGTCATGCAGAATTGAAAATCAGACAACTTATGATAAAAAAAAAAATCAAAAAAAATTCCAAGTCAACTTACAATGAATATCCAGGATTGACAGGTGTGCAGGAGGACGAGGTGTGACACGTGTCACCCAGCTGGCCAGAGTACAGAGTAGAGTCCCCAACATCAAGGGTCTCACAATAAGAAAGTCAATAAATGAAACTGAACTTTCTGACATATTCCAGATTGATCTTAGTTCAGTGCTAGCACATGTCCTCATAACAGTCTGGTGTCAGCTGTTTTCTACGCAGACAGCGGCAAGTTCGGCCGAGGTTTTCACATTTTTCGATAAAAGACAAAGTTTTAAAAAAGTGGGGAGGAAGTCTTCTTGACATCCATCAACAAATTGCAAATAGTTGACTTTCAATGAGGATAACACATGTTCAAGTCGTGGGAGCAGGATATAATTCCATGACAATTCTTTGTTGAGATTGATTTCTATAATTTCCTTGGACTTGTGGTTTTTACGGTTTTTACGTGTGTCAACCACGCAAAGTTTCAAATTCAACGTTTCAAATTCAACGTGATGAAGTTTTACTGTCACATTCTGTGTCACCTAAATACCCCCAAGAGCCAGCAGTTAACTGCTTGAGACAATGTTGTCTTTAAATACCACTACACTGCCAGGGTGGTGAGGTCAAAGGGCAAGCCCAAGACAGGAAATAAGCTGTCATCCCCTTAAGTCAGAGGTAATAGCTGTGAAGTCATTTCTCAGCTGACAGATCGTCTTGTTAACCCTCTTGCCCATCCAAAGCCTTTGCCTTTTGTGTTCCATTTGTGCATTCATAACGAAAATTACTTTGCTAGTAGTGTCTCTCATCCAAAAATCCCCCTTTTAAATGTATTATACAGGATTGGTAAAGGTTCAAAAACAAAATTTCATTTCGTTTTATTTATTCATCATGTGAAAACACATGAAATTTTTATCCGATGTACAGCATTTGAAAAAATTACATAAAAACCTACAAAAAGAGCATCACAGTGTAGACAATTATTTACACAAGAATTGTTTAATTTATAGTCTGAATGCTAACTGTTCATGAAGTTAATACTAGAACCAATTTTTTTCTGTGAAATATTTCCCTCTGAAATAAAGTCTTTTCTGAAAACCTAAAGAAAAAATGCAACAGTGATTTCGGTTGTAAACCGAAATTAAGGAAAATGCGTTTACATGCTGAAAATTGTGCATGGTTTTTCACAATTTCTCATATTTTTACTCACAACGGATTAAGCCTCAACTTTCGCAGGTTTGTTATTTCATGTATATGGTTGATAACACAAAACATGAACGCTGTCTGCGAACTACTTTGTCAGCTCTACCAATCCTGTACTTTTTAAGGACTTGAAGAGTTCCTATGGTTCTGTTTTGCCTGTTACCATAGAACCGCTTGAAACCAGCCGTACCCTCTCCAAGGTTTAGTTCGACTAGACATTGTCCTAAAAGGGTGTGTACAACAGGGTAATTACACAAGATATTTTGGGAAGATAGGCTTTAGATGGATCACGCCTGGATGGAAGAGGGTAACACTAGCAGGCACACAACATCCTGAAACCCCCCCCCCCCAATAACAAAAAATAATCTGCCTTACATTCTATCGGAAATGTGAAACAGGCCGCGTCGTCCGTCATAGATCACTGGCCTCATTTCTAGCGATACAAGAGAAACTTGTTTCACGGCTTCTTAGAGAATACTTCTCCCCGCCAAGAGAATATTCTGAGAACAGGAGGGATGCCTCATCACTGGGAAAATAAAAGTGCGGGGGGGTGGGTGGGTCGGTGGGGGACCACGACACTTATATTTATTTTGAATTGGGATCCATAACTCACTTTGAGGTGGGTTTTTGGAGGATCAAATTTATTTTCAAAATACTTTTATTGATTTCTAATCAGTGGGGGACATTTCAGACAAAATAATTGGCTGGATGCTGACTGCCATAATACCATTTTTTTTTATAACAAGGAGGCTTTTTCAGAAGGAAATTACACAAACAAAATTCGGGGTCACTACCAAAGTATGACCCTACCTACAGACAGAAACAGCCGAGTCACCCCCAGAAACACTTAAGAGCCCATAAAAGTTCCCTTGAGATTCGCTAAACCAGTCATTGTTTGTTCCTGGCAGGATGATATGGGGGGCGTAGGGAGAGGTTGCCCCCATCAAAATGCTGGCCAGACCTCCTGCCTAGGCAAGGGAAGGATAGACGCCAGCTGCTGTATGGACGCCCATTACAACAAGGCCTGCTCCTATCGGCCTGGCATCACCACTGGTGTACTGTGCTGTAAGAAATCAGGTAGGTTGACAAGAAGACCATGGAGGAAGAAGAAAAAAAAACATGGAGGTAGACATACCTCCTCATGGAAAGACGAAGAGGAATTGTGTTCTCTGCCCCCAAAACAAGATTTCAATCCTGTGAGCTTTTTTGATCGGTGGGCCTGTTGACTTCAAGAGGTTTTTAATGGTACTAGTCAATTGGTGCAAAATAGTGGTTTGACCTGGACAAAAATTGCAACAGAAATAATTTCTGTTGAAAGAGTCTCTTGAAACCCTCCCATATTGAAAAGGTAGAACAAATGGAAGGTGGGGAAAAATTGCTAATTTGCATAAATAAAAAATGCCTTTTGCCTTTATTTTCACTAAAAAGGTAGTAGAAAGTAGATATTAGTAGAAAGGATATCATCGTCCCATATTATATTTCCATATACATTTGAACAAGACAAACTCATTTCAAAAATGGTCGCAATTTTCCCCGCCAAAACCAAATTAACATAAGTTAAAAAGATAAGATATGTAGCCGTGGCGGATACAAACCAATTCTTAAAATCAAGTTTTAAAAGAAACAGTGAAGTTGTTCAAAGTACATCTTGAAAGTAAAATTAAACAAGTGTGTGTCTTCTGACTCATGTCTGTCTCTCTCCCACCACCACCCCTATCATCATTGCCTGGTCGCCGTATGGAATTATTGACTCCCTAACTGCTGGTTATTTTATCAGACTGAGAGTTGAAAAAGGGCTAGGCCTATATAGACCATATAACCTGTGATATCCCATGATTACAAAAGAGCCACAGTGCCTGGACTTCCTACAGGGCGTGATTTATACACAGCTCATGGGAAGACAAAAATAAGTTTGATCTTTTTATGGAGATTGCACTGTCTGATTGTATCAACTTTTGATGAAGAAATGGGGCACATCTCAAAGCTTATTCAGCTGTTACTTTAAAACTTGTGAATTTATGTTTAATGTAAAATTTCCTATATGACCAGTGCAGTATCTTACCAACCAGAAAGGCCTTGGAATGTACAAGGTCACTCTTTTTATAAACAAAGGTTACAAGGTCAATAATGAAGTTGCCTAGGAAATAACTTAAAGGTATCAAAATTAAACAGGTGTTATGGGGGGGGGTCTATCATCATCTATTACATAATGATTCCCTTACTACTGGTTATTTGTCAGAGCGAAAGCCAGTCATTCTTGTGTATTGACTCCCTAACTACTGGTTGTTTATCAGAGCGAGGGCCAGTCTTTCTTGCACATTGACTCCCTAACTACTGCTTATTTATCAGAGCGAGAGCCAGTCTTTCTTGAACATTGACTCCCTAACTATTGCTTATTTATCAGAGCGAGAGCCAGTCTTTCTTGAACATTGACTCCCTAACTATTGCTTATTTATCAGAGCGAGAGCCAGTCTTTCTTGTACATTGACTCCCTAACTATTGCTTATTTATCAGAGTGAGAGCCAGTCTTTCTTGTACATTGACTCCCTAACTATTGCTTATTTATCAGAGCGAGAGCCAGTCTTTCTTGAACATTGACTCCCTAACTATTGCTTATTTATCAGAGCGAGAGCCAGTCTTTCTTGAACATTGACTCCCTAACTATTGCTTATTTATCAGAGCGAGCCAGTCTTTCTTGTACATTGACTCCCTAACTATTGCTTATTTATCAGAGCGAGAGCCAGTCATTCACAACCGTCTCCCAGCTGAGGAGACTCTTCCCGAAGGAGAAGGATTGACCCTTCATTGTCACGCATCAGGCAGCCCGACCCCGAGCATCAGATGGCTTAAGGACAGGTCACCGGTCAATGCTAAAGATCCAAGAATCCATGTAGCCCCAACAGGTCAGTGAATAAACTTGGGATGGGGTTCGAATCCAGCTCAAGTGGTCCATTTTATTTTCTTTTTATGTTGTCTTCCGTGAACCTCACTCTCAAAGGAGCACAGATAGTTTTCCCTTGTAAAATGCATATCTTTGAAGAAAATATAAAGTTTGAGTGAAACTTTACTAAGGAATTCAGAAAAAAATATAAATAATAATAATAATAATTAAGATATTTGTAAAGCGCCTAATGCAAAAGCCTCTAAGTGCATAAAGAGAACAATAAAATATACAATAAGTGAAAGAAACATTACAAGTAAGCAGATTACAAATAAGCACTTTCAAACAAATGAGTTTTTAACAGAGACTTAAAACAATGTAAAGAACTAGCCTGGCGAATATGCACAGGAAGACTATTCCAAAGAAATGGAGCAGCGTAAGAAAATGATCTTTGACCATAAAAAATGGAAAGAGCATTACTGTGGGTGCTATGGGTCAGCAAACAACAGATGTTGGTCCCATCTGGCTATCCAACCAGGATTTGACCCTTGAGGTTGTCCATCATTTATTATCATACAACACAAGAAAAAGAAGTTGCTATGGGTTAAGGCCTTGTGGATCGTCAGAGCTTCCCAAAGTACTAGAAGAATCAGAAGTATCAACTAATACTTATAAACCTTCCCAAACTTGGATACGAACATAATCAATTATTACAATTAGAAACAAATTTTTAGGCCGATGCACTTTCTTTTTTTAAAGTATTAAAACAGCTCAAGAAATCTGACATTGAATATCAAAACCAATGCCCACTGAACATCAAAATCATGTTTGTCTTGATTCAGGCCTGATACTTCACAGAGGTGACACGGGTAATTGCCTCCAAGCCCCTGGTCATTGCCTCCAAGCCCCTGGTCATTGCCTCCAAGCCCCTGGTCATTGCCTCCATGCCCCTGGTTATTGCCTCCAAGCCCCTGGTCATTGCCTCCATGCCCCCTGGTCATTGCCTCCATGCCCCTGGTCATTGCCTCCATGCCCCTAGTCATTGCCTCCATGCCCCTGGTCATTGCCTCCTTGCCCCTGGTCATTGCCTCCATGCCCCTGGTCGTTGCCTCCAAGCCCCTGGTCATTGCCTCCATGCCCCTAGTCATTGCCTCCATGCCCTGGTCATTGCCTCCTTGCCCCTGGTCATTGCCTCCATGCCCCTGGTCGTTGCCTCCATGCCCCTGGTCATTGCCTCCATGCCCCTGGTCATTGCCTCCAAGCCCCTGGTCATTGCCTCCATGCCCCTGGTCATTGCCTCCAAGCCCCTGGTCATTGCCTCCATGCCCCTGGTCATTGCCTCCTTGCCCCTGGTCATTGCCTCCATGCCCCTGGTCATTGCCTCCAAGCCCCTGATCATTGCCTCCAAGCCCCTGATCATTGCCTCCAAGCCCCTGGTCATTGCCTCCATGCCCCTGGTCATTGCCTCCATGCCCCTGGTCATTGCCTCCAAGCCCCTGATCATTGCCTCCAAGCCCCTGATCATTGCCTCCAAGCCCCTGGTCATTGCCTCCATGCCCCCTGAAATGCTCCAGTACAACAAGTGTTGTTTCTCTCAAAGAGGTGCCCTTTACAATTAAAAAAGGAAAAACTGATTTGCCCTGATAAGAATGAAGTACCAGGGCTGTTGATTGAAGAGTTATTAGTTGGAGTTAGTCGATAGTTTCACTTTAATAAGCGATGACAATTTTCAGGGAAATTGTAGGTACCTTCTGTGCAAAGAAACTTTTTGAATAGCAAAACTTAAGACAGGGATGTTGGTTGGTAATGATGGTTGTTCTTCCTTTTCGTCTTCAGGTACCCTCTATATAGGAAGTCTCAAGACAGAGGATGCTGGTCAGTACTCATGCGTTGTGGTCAACTCGGCCGGAATGGCCAGAGAAGATTCATTCCTGAAGGTCACCAAGAACGGTAAGCTTAAAATCGATGCGCTTGACCTTTTCCCCAAAACCTCGGCTAGGGCTTGGGCTCTGGCTTGGGCTCCGTAGTTAATTTTGGAGCAGAGCACGTTCTGTTTGATGTCTCCAACATCAAACGGAGCCCGAAGTCAGATTATTACAGTTTGGTAAAGTTGATTGATGGTTCAAAAATGTTGAACTTGAAATTAAAATAATCAAATTTCTAACCTTGTAGTAGTGGACATGGAGCACAATATAACATAATAACACGAACACACTGGCACTTAACAGAATGAGTTTTTCATTAAGTGGCTGCAGTTTTGTGGGTTGAGCAAAACAACAAGGCAAAAAGAAGTGTGGGGTTTACTCCTCAAAAGGCAAGAAGAAGTGAAGAGCTTTCTCCTTAAAACACTCGGATGTTTTAAGAAAAACCTTGGATGTTTGAAACCATTCTTTCTAAACAAAAATTGCGGCCAACGAAACACTTATTTCCTCACGACAAATGCTTCCCTGTACAGTCTGTACATGGAATGGAATTTTAGAATGCGGCTGGATGACAAAAAAAGAGAGACAAATTTATAGTTTAGAAGATTGGAGGAGATTGGCGACTTTTGTCACTTGGGACAGCCTGGTACTTGTCCTTCACTTACAGTCTCCTATAGACATCTTGATGTTTGGGTTGATGGAGTTTGGATGAACCATGTAATATTATGGGGTATTGGAAGTTCCGTTGAGTTGGTCTCTGAGTTGGTCACTGGATCACATGTGGGAGCCAGACCCCCATCCTTACATCATTAAGAATCATATGATACTCTTGGGATTTCAGAATCTAGGTCATCTTGTTTCTCATCAGGTGACCCCCCCCCCCCTTCCACCCTCCCCAAACCCCTCAGTGAATACAACATAATTTTGTTATTTTTACCTTTTATCTATTAGAGAACAAAGAAAATTGTTGGTTTTGACTTGAGGTTTGTGAACTTAAGTTCCAGTAGAGCACATCATTAATGGACAAACAATACAGCATTAGAAATCAAAAACTCTCAAACTGTTAAATCATGGTAAACACTTTTTTTTCCTGTGGCCACCATTCTTGTTTCCCACCATTTTTACATTTGCATAAAAAGATCAGAAGAGTCCTTTGACAAATTGTTAAAAATGTGAGGTATTCAGTTTGAAGGTACAGCCCACTGGTACCACTTTCTCTTTAATTTGATTTGGTTTGATTTGATTTGCTTGGAGCACTAGCCAATGTTGTCCTTGTTCCACAGGTGTGCTTATACTACGCATTAAGGAACAAAACACCTGGGCCCCAACTTCAACAGAGCTGCTTCAGCACAAAAAAGTAGCTATTAGCACAGCAAATTTATGCTTACCAGAATATGGTTACCAGCCAAAATACCATGTCACAGCACCATCTTTGACTTGTATTCTGCTTTTGGGGGGCTTAGCAGAAATTTTGTAAGCAATACTTTCTGTTTAAGCAGCTCTATGAAATTGGGCCAAAGCTTTCCGGTCTCAGGCTGCTCGGCCTGGAATTTTATTCTCATTGCAGAAATGGGGACACTGAACAATGAGTTGTTCACAGACAAACTTTCCTGGGGCACCGGGGGTACCGGGGCACCGGGGCAAAAGTAGAGTGCACAAGATGCAGTATGTACCTTGAAGTTTAAGACAAATACTTAACAGTTTGGAAAAACTGATTTCAAGTGAAGAATACTTCTCCAGAAACAGGTAGAGAATGGATATTGGCACTTCATCATAAACAATATTGTAGTCATGACAATGTCAATAAAAAAGAAAAAGAAAAGGAAATTCTTAGTCATTTTTGAAACTCTTTGTTTCAGGTTAATTCTAGCAAATCCTTTCTCAGATAAGACCTGAAGCAATTTGTTTCCATCCGGGAAAACACTTCAACAGGTCCAGCCAGGTCCTTAAAAGTCTAAAACATTTAGTCTCTTTCTACTCTCCTTTTCTTATTTATGACTAACCGCCCCAGTATTTCCTGACTAGAGGTTGATTATCTACGGGAGTGATCGAGACCCAAAGCCACCAGGTAGCCAGGAACAGCAAATTGATTTAATAAGCCATAGCAGTGGAGACATGGCCTGTTAAGATTAGTGCCGATAGTCGTAAATCGCCAAGAATGCATTTGTCTTGATTAGGGTGTACAGCCAAAACCTCTGTAAGATTTTTCCACTGTGAGTGAAGACTGAAGAGGCCACCTGTCCGATATTTCAAACTGTGGTCTTTTTTTTTTAGTGCTCCTGCCAGGGTAATTTGCAGATCATAACATGGAGACACATTATTGTTTTGACCTGTATGAAGTTGGCCTCCTTTCTATTGTGTCTAAATTGTTGTGTTCCGGGAACAAGGACATAACGAAAAGTAAGCAACTAATTGGCCGAATTGTGTTTCAAGAAAACCGAGTGTGAAAGTATGATCGGTCTTCTGCTATTCGTGAGTCATTATTTTTATGGGAATGGGCAAACATGTCAGTGGGGGGAATTCTAGCCACAAAAATGTAATGTAATGCCATATTTTTTTTGTCTGGAGCCATTTTATTTCTTACAACAATTAAAGTACTTTGTATGTTTGGAACAAGCACACACCGATATGGTCCCCTAGATCCTTACCAAGCCCTTTCTTCCACCTTGTGTGCCATTAGTAGCAATTTTTTTTTACCCTAACCACCCTTAATCCCATCAAAGTCCACTGCATATTTTGTTTGATTCTGTTGGACTGAGGACTGCACTAACTCTATTCTTTACATGGGACCAGGCATACCACCACGAACCAGAGTCCACAACCAGTTTGGGGATGCTGAGTTACTGTTATGGTGTTGGGGCTGAGGCTGCACTAGTAAACTGATTATGCTTTACATGGGATCAGGCATACCACCATAATCAGAGTCTAGTTTGGTGTTGGACTGAGGACTGCACTAGTAAACTGATCATGCTTTACATTGGATCTGCAACCAAGGGAATAAACCAAGAAATCGGCAAAATCACTATCAGACCCCTAAAGTATACCATTACTCCTGGATCCAAGAACAATACCAATCTGGAACACTCACTCCAGCCACAAGTTAAATCAACTACTGACATCATATTAAGTCACTCCTTGAAAATATAACAATCTAGTAGGATAGGAGCTTGCATGCATGATGGTCTGCACGTTTATTGCCCAGTGGCGGGCCCGTTCATGCAGTATTGAAAAGACAAGACAAGACAAGACTAGACATACCACCACCATAAATCAGAGTCCAACAGTTCAGGTATTTTAAGAGATGGTATTGGATCTTGTAAGAGGGAGGAAGATCCTAATAAACCACTCAAGGAAGTAAGGGGATTATTCAAAGGAAATTAAAATTAGAGTGCTTAATTAAAAAAGAAACTTAATCCCAATTAAAGTGCCCGTTAGTGAAACTTTTTACGAGATTGTTGAATTCGTCAATCTCTGTCCTGATTCAATTGTTTACAAGAATAAGGTTTTTTTTTAATTATGGCTTTTCAGACACAACAAAATAGCTCACAGATTTATTTTTCCAATTTTGTTTGGGTCAGGTTATTTATGAAAGCAGATGTGTACTTGAGATCGGTCCAAACAGAGGAAATGGTTAATTTCACGCTTCACTGGGCTGATCATAACATCTGCTAAACATGTACGCAGGACGTTAACAAAACAGAGTCTTGGGGGAAAATGAACAAATAATATAGCTGTTTTTTATATCAGGTGTAGGTTTTTTTTTTTCATTTCCGCACACCCATTTTTCGAAGACTGAGTTGTTCAACTCAAACGTGTTGGCCGCCCTCGTTACAAGGTCAAAGTTCTGTTATTGACAACCGACTTCTGTTTATAAAAGTAGATGTCACTCAAACTCAGAAAGTTGGATTGAAATCTCAAAAGAGAAATCGAAATTGCTAAATCTGACGGACTACACTGTGGTGGAAACATCGAGATAAACCAATGGGCTGTTTTCAGAGACACTGACTGAGGAGATTTTTTTCATTGTGTAGCCTACTCAATAGAAAACTTACAATTACATCCTATTCCAAGATGTAATGCCTAAAATCCTACTTAATAAACCATTAATTTAAACCTTTTGTACATTTAAAGAAAGACTGTGTACAACATTGGTGAGATTGAAAATATAAATGTTCACAGATTTGCACATTGTATAAAGATGGTCATGGTGAAAAACTTCCCTTGAAATAGTTTTGCCTAAAATGCTATAGTTTTTAGGAAATGAGTAAGACTTTATTGCGCGTGTCCAAAACCTGATGTTTCCCAAACCGTTGGTTTCCCATATAGCACTATCCTAAAGAGCAAGCTACTTTGGAGTGATTAATTCAATTCCTGTGTAATGCTGCAGGGATCTGTATTCATAGACAAACCCAAGAGCCATTGTCTTTTCGTTCCCTCGTTATTCTTGAATATATTGGTGCTCAATGTTTTGAGTCAACTAAAGAATGCAAACAGAAAACTTGTAATGCCATCTGTTATTAATAATAAAGGCTCTGTGTTAACTTTGCAGCTGCATATAATGACGGGGAAACTTATGAGGTAATTTGACATTTGGGTACCCCACTTTCTGTTTCCTCTCACAGCTCCCAAAGCTTGCCGTGACGGCTCAACGGAAGGCCTCTCACATCTTCAAGATGTTGCAGCCTGCGCCGGATCGTGGAAGGGACATGTGCGCAAGGGGAAGATCTTGTGCGCGCCGGGGTGGCACGTGTGCGATCACAACGACGCGTCGCTGCTGAAGGTGGTCGACTGGGCCGACGCTAACGAGATGAACGGTTGCTTTGCGTTCAACGCAGCCAATAACTACGGAACTTGCTCAAGGTGGGCTATGTGATAACGACTTGGACGGGAAATGTATACACGGATTAAGGGAATTAGATGTATGTGAGAATTTTAGTCGAGACTTAACAAGTCTAGTGTCAAGCGGAGACATACAAAGTACCTTTCCTATTTAAATGCAGCTCTCAAGCTGGAAAAATTTAAGAGGTAGGAAAAAAACATGGAAGTGAGTGCTCTGCGTTCTTAAAGCAGGTGTTATTTTGAGTATTAATAGAGCAGTTACAAATCTTCACACTTTTCCGGATAGAATTTTTTGTCGGGAATTCGTTAGATAACCATGTCGACTGATCGGTCATTACCAACTGGCTAAACTTTCACTCTGTTCACATGCTGAAACGGGGTTAACATTCCAACTGAAACCAAGTTTCAACTTCTTCGTTAACCAACTCTGATTTATGGCCGACTATTAAGGGAAGCATTTAAATTGGTACTTAGTCACAGTGGCATATCCAATGGGGAGGCACGGGCATTGCCTTCCTACCCCCTCCCACCCACTCTTCCCACCCCCACCCCCTTCCTAAAACCCCCTTCCTAAAACCCCCCTCCCAACCCCATGCGCCCACAGTGTCAGTTTAAAGTGTTGCAACGTTGCATACGCAGACAATTTATCGACAAAACGAATAAAAAAACGTGCGTTAATCTGATTTTATTGCCACCTGTGGGGAACAAACAATTTTACCCCCTGTCTCAAAATCCCAGGTTAGCCAGCCGCTTCTACCGTAAACACGTCTGGGGTACTCCACTGGGGATTCTTGTCTCTCCGACCGTGGTCAGAGTTTTTTAATTCTTGACCAGACTTTGGAGAGTTCACCTTCAATTTGACCCATTTATAAGTGACTGACTAGGGAGAGCGGTAAACACTCAGGAAATTTGTTAATGCTTTACAAGATAGAGCAATCAAAAACGATCAATCGTCACTAGGAAGGACCGTCCCAGGTTAAACGATCGATCATCATCGGATGATGAACTGACCGGTAAATGCCGAGAGAAACAATGCAGGACCCTCTTGTTGTGTCGGGAAAAACGATTTGACGAACAAAATTGGAAAAAAGCTTCGGAAAGTTTTGCTCGGCAAAAATTGATTGCAAACACTGCTTTAAAAACCACAAGTACCGAAAATAGATTTCTCGGTCCTCGTTTCAACAATTCGCAAATAATGATTCTATTTCAAACGGAGATAATAGAAATAGCTGTCGCAAATTGCGTACCAACCAAAAGTATCTATGGTAGAAATTCAAAAAAGTAGTTAGTGGCCCCACATTTTCGACTCTTTCTGAAAGGGCTATTTAAAACTATTAACAAGTGATGATTGTAACGTGGCAATCTGTTCCGTCACTCCTGCTGCAGCTTAACCTGTTGTCATCCCTTGTCGATTGATTACATCATTCTGTTCCATCGTTACCATGGCGATCAATTTGTACCTGCCCGGAATTCGGCTCCAAATCAACGACAGTCAGCGCTCAATTGCGTTTCCGCATTTCATTTCCTCGTCTATGCATCGTATCCTTAAGGACTTGTTGGGTAAATGGCTCGTGCAAGCAGCTCGCTCGAGTAATTACACCTTTGTGCATGGTAACAAAAACTTATTAGACTAGTAGTTCGTGAAAACTTCCAAGACATAAAAGGTTCGCATTCTTGACCAGCCTTCCATTGCCAAAGAACACAAAACAAAATACCAGAAATGGTGAGGGTGAGGGTGGGGGGAGTTGGACAAAAGAATTGAAGTACTTTGAGGAAGGTGCAAGCTTATACAAAGTTGTGGTTTGTTGACTTTCGATCAATAACATAAATTCTTCCAGGCCTAAATGGCGACAAAACAAATCCAACAAAAGTCTCCACATCATCCACTCTGACTCAATAATATTGAGCTGGGGGAAAATAATTGCATGTTTAAGCTAAGTAAACAAATCTAATAATTTACCTGGGTTGAAGTTTTGTTCCACATAAACTTATCAACAGACTGGTAGTACGCTTTGACTTCATGCAAGAATGAAGCTGTCACATCTTGGATTTCCAACTTTCTTACTCAATTTGAACGTAATGTTGGAGCCTATTATCAGTGAATTAAAGAGGCACTCCAAGGTCAAATTCAGTTTTTGTGATCCACTCATTTTCAAAGAGATAGAGTCCTTGTAAAAAGTTACAAGTCTCTAACCCTTTTGTTAAAATGGTGTAAAATGCCACTGTGTTTGATATCCTTCAACTGCAACTTTTGTTAAAATCGGAAACCGTGTGATGACGTCACATTTCAAATAATATGGTCTGTACATTTTTCTACAAGGAATTTCAGTTCATTCCTGAATTTTGATGATGTTCAATCAAATAGTATTGCATTTGACCATTTGACAGGCAAAACAATTCCTCTTTGGAATGTATAGACATATTTATTTGCGCTGTGCGATGGCATCATGTTTCAAATATTCACTCAGAAAAAGTATCAAATAAAACGATGTTTGACACCATTTTAACAAGAGGTTAGAGACTTGTAATTTTGTCCCCACTTACATAAGGATGCTATCGATTGGGAAAATGAGTGGATCACAAAACCGAATTTAACCTTGGAGCTCCTCTTTGAGCAAACACAGTCGGATTATGATCTTTATCTGCTTCAAATTTAAACCAAATTTACTGGCATCATGAGTGAGGACAAGAGGCAGCAATGATGATTGAGAAACTGACATAGAAACGTAATGTTGGAGCCTATTATTAGTGAATTAAAGAGGCACTCCAAGGTCAAATTCACTTTTGGTGATCCACTCATTTCCCAAGTGAAAATGAAAAAAAAAAATTACAAGTCTCTAACCCTTTTGTTAAAATGGTGTAAAATGCCACTGTGTTTGATATCCTTCAAGTGCAAATTTTGTGTGATGACGGTCTGTCCTTTTCAAATAATATGGTCTGCACATTTTTCTACAAGAAAATTCCTCTTTGGAATGTACAGACATATTTATTTTTGCTGTGCTATGAAGTCACGTTTCATAGTTCACTCTGAAAGAGTATCAAATAAAATGACATTTGACACCATTTTAATGTAAGGTTAGAAACTTGTAATTAACGACTCGTATTTATTGGGAAAATGAGTGGATCACAAAACTGACTTTGACCTTGGAGCTCCTCTTTGAGCAAACACAGTCGGATTATGATCTTTATCTGCTTCAAATTTAAACCAAATTTACTCGCATCATGAGTGAGATCAAGAGGCAGCAATGATGATTGAGAAACTGGCATTTCATTTAATTTTTTAATTTGTTAATTCTAAGTAGGATTTGAAGCTTTGCATGGTGGGAGTATAACCAAGAGAGGTTTCCGGTAACACCATGTTAAAATCTCTTTTGAGTAACTAATGGTTCTGAAAAGAACCGGTAGTTAACGACTCAACGTTTCGATCAGTATGCTCTGATCGTCTTCAGGAGAATGCAAAACATTCACAAGTACATGTACAAACATAACAAAATGTATTTAAAACTTATGTTGAACAACAGGGGGATGCGAAAAATGTAACAATCGCCAAAAGGCGTATGTCCCCAAATCTCAGAAAAGCCAGGAAAATATTAAGGCAAGCAAGGGCATAGACATACAAAAACAGCACAAAAGATCATAAAAATCACTGAACAACTACAAAGGCCGAACAAGACAGAAAAAAGATCACAATGAAACATTAAGGAGAGTCTTTAAAAGTTGACCAACATAACAAAAATGCAGGTCCCTAACTTTTTTACTGGATTCAAATGTGAGAAAGTTTAGTTTTAAAACAGAAAATACTAAACTTTTTGTGATAATAGTTACTTGTTTGAGGGGGGCCGTTCAGCCTTTGCTTTCAGAGGGTTTAACATTTGTCTTAAAGGAACATTACAGAATTGGTTTTTCTAGCAAAACAGTTGCTGGCAGTGTAAGCACTTTATGTAATCCACCATATACATAAACTGACAAACCTGTAGAAGTTTGACATCGATCGGCCATCTGGGTCACGAGAAAATAGTGAAAAACCGATTACACATTTGCATGAAATCATATAGATTCAACAAATGAATAAAACGCTCACTGAGCGATAAACTCCAATCGGAAAATTAGTTTATTCATTTCTCATCAAATATGACATTTCAGACAGAAATATTTCAAGGGATGTTTTCTACTATCATCCTCATCAGACCGTGTAAGTTTTATTTAAATCAGTGATCAAAAGTATACTTTACAAGTTTTTTTCTTACCAATTCTGTAATGTTCCTTTAAAAGGGTGTATAAATAAATAATATATAAATGGATAAAAAACCTCCACAGGTTGGTTATTTCATGTGCTATATGTGGGATGACATCAATTGTGACTACTGGTCTTTGACGATTACCAGTGTTTTAATCCTTAGAAGAAAGAGCCCACCAACAACATTAGACAACACTGTTGTCCCCAAACAAGCTGTTTTGACTTTGTGTACATCAAGGCTCAGCCTGTTTGTACACTTCCCATTTTAAAAACAACGCCCATCAATGCGTCTGAAGTTAGTTCTTCAGGGGGTCAAAGTTATGATATTTATGGCTCGATTGTCTGCAAACTTTTTAAAGTGTTTTGATTTGATCAGGGGTATGGCCAAGAGCGAGGGGGGGTGAACGTCAGCTCAGGGGGGGAATGGGTGGATTCAGAGAGGAATGGCAGTAACGTCTCCTTCACGCTGAATTCCTGCCAGTGCTGCATTGTCGTTGAGGAAATCAATTAATAAGCAATGTCATTCCCGGGGGGGACTAGGTTTAGAGCTGTCAGGAAATGCTTTCCCATGTCATGCGCCTTGCTTCGTTATGTTAGAAACTGCTCATAAAAAAAAAAAACACCACCATCCAAGTATACATAAATCATGCCCTCATAAAAGCGGTCTTAATCAAATACCATAAATCTACATCACGAAACAACCAGCTATCCTGTGTTTCTACCAGTCGAGTCAATGTAACCAAATCGAGGCTGGGTGGACAAATAGTCTGGCCCCTTTACGGGTATGGGATTCAACATGACATTGTACTTATTGCATATAGGGTACATGACAAAGCTGACGGCTGCTGTTTGATGAATTTTTTTTCCATCAGCAAATTCCATGGAAACTTGACAAATTATTTAGTTTGCTCAAATTAAACGTACAAGACGCAAGAAACGAACAATGTCTTGTCCGACTTGAAAATGCTATATTTTCTTGTTTACTGTCTGTGAACAATTCACCGAAGAATTATATTATTCATATTGTTCAGGGACGAGAGTCACTCCCAACGAAAAAAAGACTGAAACCAAGATCTAAATTTTATGAGGTGCATTTCCACCTTTTGGTAACCCCTGGATTTTAAGATTTCAAGGAGCATCTGGGAACAGTGTCCTCAGTGCTAGAGAGGTAGATCCAAGGGCAGGATTTCTTTGTTGCCGAAGAAAAATAACACCTATTTTTGTCATCGAGCAGAAAAATCTGAATTTAGATAAAAAGGAAATTTCTCAACCCTGGTTATTACTTATTAATAACACTCGGAATAATAATCGGAAATCAGAGTAAAGTAGGAAATATATCATGCCTGCCCTTTTGCAACTTCTAAATGTTTTGTGTTTTATTTTTTATTTAACAGTTGCTCAGGGAAGAAGAATCAAAACAACATGGCAGGGGTTGGGCGCCACTGCTCTCAACGGCGAAAGAGACAATCGTCTTGCCTCGGTGAGGGGAGGATTGACGTGTTCTACGGGAAGCAGAAGTTGGGCGCCCCCAGCTGTTCGTACCAGTCAGGTCTCGTTTCGGGCGTTGTTTGCTGTCGCTTGGTTTCGGAAAACAGAGATAAGGGTGAGTTTCTAATGGAGCGGTAACGATCCTAAATCAATTGTTGTGTTGCTGTTGTGGATTAGTAGTGTGCTTTGTTGAGAGATTTGAGGAAGCAGTTGGACTGAGAAGTTGTCGAGTGATGACAAAAACAACAACGACGTCTTTCATTTTAGTGTGAACTAAAAGTATTCTCATTGTAAATCGAGGTTGCTAAATGAGACAATGTCTCGGTGAAAATTCTTAGGAGATTGATTTGAAAGACTTTTAGTGAAGGAGAATGTAAAAATATAAAAACACAGAGTTTGAGAATTTTGATGAGTTAAAGGGAATTACATCATTGGTAAATGTTTTTTTTTGAGAAAATATCGATGAAATCTCTGTCCACCGACCCGTTTACATTTGTGCGTTTGTGACTGCTGTGAAAATCAAGATCAAAAAGGTGATGATGTTAAACTGTCGGACAGACCTTGTATTGAAGCTCACAAGTTCAAATAGTGGTCGGGGGACCACCGCTTCATAATGATACAAATTGCATTTCTCTCTAAAATGAAACACCTGGAGAATTGATTTGACTGGATACTTATTGGGGTAATATGTACTTTCAGTCAAGTAAGCTATTTTGTGGTAACTTTGAAGTAAAATTTGTTTCATATCTGAAATGATGTAACTAGCGCCCTTTAATTCATTTTTAATATTTAAAGGGGTTCCTTTCTGTTGTTTGTTTATTTTCTTTTTGATTGTAACTTTTGAAGAGTTCTTGAAGTGTATTTGGGTGTATTTTTATTTTGTTAATGGGGACGGTTTAAAATGAAATTCTTCACTTGTGATTATTTACATTTTTCTTGTCGTGATTTCAGGAGAGCCTTACTGTCCGGAGAAATGTGAAAATGGAGGCACCTGCGTCAGGGGTGGAAGATGCCAATGTATGAAAGGTTACAAGGGCGCCCTCTGCAACATCCGTAAGTGACGAGAATGGAGTTGTCATAAAATAGGAAACTTTAGTCAATGATATAACGAAAAGTGAGGAAAGTAATTCAGTGAGGGTGATGATAATAATTAGTTTGTTTTTTTAGTGAAAAGTTTGAAAGGTTTGTGAAAATGAGAGGGGGAAACGCCAAAATAGTTCCACTGTGATAAACCAGCTGAAACGTTTTCAGAAACTTTAGTACTTTTTTTTCACAATTTAAAACGTATGAAATCAGCTGAAAATGTAATTTCATTTTTCGAAAACATCTTGAATCGAAAAAGAAGATGGACATTCTGAGACTGTAGACAACATCTTTAAGGAAAACTCTGTACTCTCTTGCCCCATTATTTACAGCAATTTGTGAGCCGGAATGTGATATCGGCAGCGAGTGCAGCAGGCCAGGGGTATGCAGCTGTAGAAAGTTCTCAGACGATGGTCTGTGCGGCTCAGTCAACTCAACGGAAAGAGTAAAAAACGCTTCACAGGTGAGATTGGGTGCTTGGTGATGTGATACTCACATCAAAGACAATGTGTTTCTTCAAAAGGAGCAATTTTTTTTTATTTCTGAGCGAGCTGGGACAAAAGACCACAATATTTTAAGAAATATGATGCATTGTTTCACCAGATGTTTTTTCGAGCAATTTGTTGATGGCTAATAATATACAGATGTTCCCTTAATATTTCCAGACCTTATAAGTAAGATAGTTCTTTTAGCTAAGTAGTCTCCCGAATTCTACTCTTCGGCAGTAGATTAATCAGCAAGACAAGCTCTCAAGAATAATACCTACAGGGCATAGTTGATACACCTGGTGTTACCGCAAACTGAATATACATTGAAACCTCGCAATGCAATGCCTCATAATTCCAGACTTCTGAACCCAAAATCTAAAGGTAGTTAATGGTACCGATCATTCAGAGAAAATTACTTCCATCGGAAATGATGACAAGACAAACCTGTTCAAATGAAATTGTCACAGAAGGTGAAAAGGGTTCATGAAAACAATGATTGTAATTTCTGAATCAGAAATCTAAATGTAGTTAATGGTACCAATCATTTAGTCAGAGAAATACTTCCACCGGAAAGTGATGACAAGACAAGACCTGTTCAAATCAAATTTTTCACAGGCTAGGGTAGAAGGGTTCATGAAAACAATGCATGTGCCCCCCCCCCCTTGCATCAAGCAAGAAGTTTTGCCGGGGAGCCCTCAAACATTAAAGGAGGCAAGGTTGAGGCACTTGTTGACTTTTTAATCAATAACATCACTTCTTCCTGGACTACATGGCGACAAAACAAATCCAACACGGTTTTCAAATAATCCCCTCTAACTCCACAATATTGAGTCTTGCGGCTTTAAGTTAAGCAGCCAAAATGGAAAACAAAAAAGGAAAGTTTAATCTAGTCGGGAAGTATCAAAAGAGGCTTGGACTGGCAAACAGTATTTATTTGAAAACAAAAGTGAGAGGTGTCAGTTCAATTTGTTATCCAATTTGTTATCCTTTTTAGCTTTGCATCAGGGGGAGATAGTATGAAATGAAAAATTCTGAAAATTTGATAAGTCTCCTCTTGGTGTGGAGATGTAGCCAAGTTGGGGTTGAACAAAGATATTGACAAAATAGGGAGAGCACCAGCATGTTAATCTGGAGGTGGTTGGTCAAATACCAAATACCGCTCTAATAAATTTGTGTTTGTTCAACCCCAAACTATGTAAAATTCACCAGGTCAGTTTCCCTTATGGTTTATTAATTGACATTCTGATTTTACATTCCTAGAGGTTTACAGACTCTCTACATCCATCATTTCACATAAATATCTTAGGGTTTGGTTAAAACAAGGGCCGTCTTTTATGGCAAATTCGCCTCATGCAACAAATCCTGTGCAAGAATCAAAAGCAAGAAAAGTTCTCTAAAGAACGTAATCTACACAGCAAAGTAAATATACACATGGTGTTACCGCAAACTGAATACACATTGATACCTCACCATGCAATGCCTCAAAAAACCAAATAAGATTTTTCAAGCTGAATTGTTGTTTCCTTTAAAAAAAGTATACAAGGTTGATGCTAAATAGCATCATACGACAAAAACATCTTTAACAGAAACACTAGTGATAACCCACTAGTTAATTATCATGAAAAAATCACAAACCTGTTGAATACAAGAGAAGAAAACATCCGACTTGCAGTTTGATTTTAAATGAAGTGTCCCAAGCAAGTCACTGATAAAACAAAATTGGGGGGGGGGGGGCGGAAACCTACTTTTTGCAATAAATAAATGATTCTTTCCTGTCAAGCTTCACCAGTTATCTGTATCGGTTTGCAAGAGTTCAAAAATGCATCTAAGAAATTGAAAACAGTCTAGACACTTTGAAAGAAATACTTTTTTGCAAAATCTAAAGGGATCAGTCTCTAGTCGGCCAAGATGTTTGGATTCTTTGGTTCTAATAGAAGAATCACTTACAGGAATGAGGGAGAAGAAAAACATGTTAGAATTTCAGGTATTCCCCCCTGCCCCATAATATAATTGTATAAAGACCGATGTTAAATTTGTCTTGTTAAGTAATATTTCCTGACGTTTGAGTTGTCTAGACTCGAATCAAGCCTTAAAAAAGAAAAAATACTTTGGGGTGTGTTTTGTGCGACTCCCACGTTATAGATGAACCTGTTGTCATCTATTTAGTGGTTCTCTTCAGTTGTCATTCGAGGGTTGGGATTTTTTCTCTCTTCGGGGAGTCTGGCCGTCTGTCATCGATAGGGGCGGGTCTTGGATTGTGAGGAAGGAGGGTTAGTTTGTGACGTCCGCAGGATGAACTGAGAAGGGTTTTGTTCTTTGGGTATCTGACTCATCAGTAAAACTAAGTTTCTATGATATCTGATGCCGTACACAATAATTGGAGTAATTAGGGAAGTGTTTATGTGGCTATTTTTGGGCAGAGAGATAACTCATCGGGAGACGATGATAAGAATCTTTTGGCGAAACTTTACTCTTCAAACATAACTGGTTCCGCTCAGAATGGTAACGTCCAGAATGCCACAAATCAATCATCGACTCGTCACAACAATTAGGAGATTAATTTGGGTCCGCTATGACAACTTATGTCAGTTCTAAACTCTTTATGGTTCAGTGAGGGGTGTATTGATTTTTTGGGGGGTGGGGGAAGGGGGTTTAAATAGGGTCGATGGAGACATTTTACATGGTTTGGAATCATAACTTTGAAAATTCTGTAACAGCATTTTAAAAGAGATTTCTCGTTATTATCAAAGGGATGTGCCGACGGATCTGCATGCATGGTGGGAAATGTGAACATGGCGGATGCTTCTGCCCTGCGACCACAAGAGGGCGCTATTGCCAACATGGTAAGACCATTTCAGCCAACAGCTGACAGTTTAATTGCAACATTGATTTAAAAAAAGGCTATGTTGAGGGGTTACACACCTATGTTCTACACCCCTATGTTGAGGGGTTACACACCTATGTTCCTACACACCTATGTTGAGGGGTTACACACCTATGTTCCTACACACCTATGTTGAGGGGTTTTACACCTATGTTCCTACACCCTATGTTGAGGGTTTACACACCTATGTTCCTACTCCCCTATGTTGATGGGTTTACACACCTATGTCCTACACCCTATGTTAGGATTTACACCTATGTCTACTCCCTATGTGGGGGTACACCTATGTTTGAACCCTATTGAGGGGTTACACACTAGGTTCCTACACCCTATTAGGGTTCCTATGTTCCTACACCCTATGTTGTGGGGTACACACCTATGTTCCTACACCCTATGTTGAGGGTTAACACTATCTATCCCCTATGTTGGGGGGTACCCCTGTCTGACACCCCTATGTTGAGGTTCACCTAGGTTCCTACACCCTATGTTGAGGGGTTACACACCTATGTTCCTACACCCTATGTTGTGGGTTACACACCTATGTTCCTACACCCCTATGTGTTTACACTGTCACTCCTATGTGAGGGGTACACACCTATGTTCTGACACCCCTATGTTGAGGGGTACACACCTAGGTTCCTACACCCCTATGTGAGGGGTTACACACCTATGTTCCTAACCTTGTGTGGTTCACACTATGTTCCTACACCCTATGTGAGGGATAACTAGTTCCTCCCTAGTGAATTCTCTAAACCTAAACCACACCCCTAACCTTACTGTGTTAATCACGAGGGTTATTGGAACATAGGGGTGTTAGAACATAGAGCAGTCACAGTGGACAAAGTAAGAATTCAAACTCCCAAACCATAGAACTAAACTGCCCGTAACAAGTCAAGCCCCACTGCAGTATCTAACATGTCTCCATTTGTCACCTTTCTTTCCAGTTCTCCCTCCATACAACGACTTCAAAGAGATATTGTTCGACACGGTACGATAAACGCAAAAAACACCCTCTGAGGACATAAATACCTGTACATAGAATCTTAGTATGTTTTTATATTTGATATTATTGTTAGCCTTCATGTGCACTTTATCGTATTTTAAATACTTCTAGAACCGTAAAGTGGCATCGCTGATTTAAGTTGTAAAGGAAATATCTTGTATATATGTACACTATTACTTGTCTTTAATATTATTGATACTTGTACACTGTGTTATAGGTGGGTATTGTGGTCACCGGCCGAGTTTATTCTTTATTTATTTTGCTGTAAATCAAACGAATTGCCCGTTCCGGCAGAAACTAGAAATACTGTAATACATTCTGGGTAGGACGACCAAGGAGATATTATTCATTTATTATGATTACCTTTTGGTGGAGGGGGGGGGGCAGGGCTGAGGGGAGAAGCAAACAAGAGATTGCAAGAGGCAAATGGTTAAATCAAAGGCCCTTTTCGAAACCATGTTTTGGACTATGGCTCAAGCTCAGGCTCTGTCAGTTGTTTTAGAAAACATGCGCTTTCCTAATGGTGCTTTAAAACAGGCGGATGGAGCCTGACCCTGAGCCCTTGGTTTCTAAAAGGCCAATAAGACTCTTCTCTAACAAGTGGACTCGTTTGGAGGGGCGGGGATAGGGGGGGATAGGGGCGGATAGGGCGGGGACCATCTCTTCCTCCCACACCAGATCAGCAATTAGGTGCAAGTGGCCTTAGACAACCAATATTTAAGAACTGAAAATGCAAAATTATATTTGTTTTAAAATGTAAACATATTTTAACATCTTTATTATTTTAACTTTCGGTGGAAATACAAATGATTTAAAACATTTTTTTAAGTATCCAATTCTTAGTATTTCTAACTCCTATTTGTTATTACCGACTCGGTACAATTATTCTTAAAATACTTGGTATTAATTTATCATGGAATGGTATTTCAGATTAATTTATTTACAGTGCTTTGGTATCGTTCCTTTATTTGTGATTTGCTGAACATTAGTTTACCTTGGAGTATCATGAGTGACAAACCAGGGGGACCCCACCCAAGGGGGCCACACCCTGGTGGCCACACCCTAGAGTTACACCCCATAGGTGCTAAGACCGACAGCATTGGTTTTACCATTACACTGATGTGTAATAAGCACTTTACTGAGTCTTGCGGGAAAACATATATATACAGACTACTCAGTAGGATTCGAACCCCTGACCCCCACATTCTGGAGCACCGAAAACGCAGTGACAACAGACCAGTGTACGCAGTTCTCTCTAAATCTATGAAGAATAACCCCCAAATTCCAGACCACTCGGTTGGATTCGAACCAACGACCCCCCATTCTAGAGCACCAGTCATGCCCAGTGACGAGAGAACAGTGTACTCAAGATTTCTGAGTCCTATAAAAGAGAAATAATTCACAAGCTCCTCGGTTGGATTCGAACCCCATTCTGGAGCACCAAGTGAAGAGAGACCAGTTCAAATCCTGTAACTTGAAATGGCAGTGGGTATTGAATCAATTTTATAAATGTAATAATTAACACGCTTGATGGCTTAGGCTTAAATTTACTAAGTCATCATATTTCTCAATATTTAAAATTTTTACCAGACAGGGTAAGTTTTATTGCCTTTTGATAATAGCACAGTTTTCTTGTAATAAGGCTATCTTAACACCTCAATCCCTGACAAAATCCATGATGATTTAATCAACTGGCTGCGACCAACTCATGGGTCTCGGCAGTGCTGTTCACTGACAAAGGAACGGGAAAAATCATTGGGAGGTGATTCAAAACGACACCATCCAAAATTTGAAAAGCATATAAAATTGTCTTTACTCATGAAAGAAAAATCTGTCAAAAGATAAAAAATAGAGAGTAACATTTATTTTATAGAAAATAGAGAAAGAATCTGTTTCAGATAATAATTATCAACGCTATACCAGATCTTTTAAGCTATGACAATACAAAGTATGTAGACACTTAAATAAAACTGTAGCAAACATGCTTGCTTTAAAAACAATTGCATTTTTTGTTTGTTTTACATTGGTTTTTGCACTAACTTATCAAGTTTTTAAGTTTGTAATTTTGTACATTCTGTGTAATGTGATTTATTTAGAGAAACTGTATGCATATTAAACCTCATATTTATTAAGACACTCCACTGATTTTTCGTTTATATTGTTATTTCTCAAGATGAAACGGCTACATTTTTATAGTGGCAAGACTAAAAAAATTACTGTTTGGTCACAATATTTAAAGTCTAAACGCTGCGAAAAAAACCTTAATCTAATAAAACCAAATGTACCGGTATGTAAACTCTAATATTATTGTATATTGAGAATATTACTGTTACTGTTACCGTCAGTGTTAAAATGAAAATCATTGCATTTGTTTCACCAATCCTTTAGAATTAACAATTGTAAAGATTGTCAAGTATTTGTCGTACAAAAGCTTACAGTTAATCATTGTATCAAAGAACATATATTTGGATTTATAAGTCATTATCAAAATCTTTTTTTCCGATTTTAGGAGCCGGTTACAAATGTTTTTTGGAGCATGCACGCTGTTTCTTAGAATCACAGAAGGAGTCAATGTTTATCACGATGCAGCCATGTTGGGTTTTTGCTCCATTCAAGGCAGTGTAACCCATACCGAGGCTGTAAGGGGGAAGTAAAATAGTCTGGCACCCTCGTTGTATAATCAGAATCAGCATTTGATAAATGTTATTGTATACAGGGAAGACAGGGAAGATGACTTTAAAATGTTCCAGTCATTATAACACTTCTAATGATGGATTTTTTTTGTGGAGAATGAAATGTCTGGAAAATATTTGAAAGAGAATTTAATGTGTCCTGATTGAGTGAGTTGTACGGGCCTCGTCACACAAGGCAATTTTACAGGCAACTAGGAGGTAACCAACTAAATACATTGACTGGTCCCCTGTCTTCATCCGCAAACCCAGTGTTTGAATTTTACAGGCAACTAGGAGGTAACCAACTAAATACATTGACTGGTCCCCTGTCTTATCCGCAAACCAAGTGTTTGTTGAATAGATTACTATGCAATGAAGCGTAACTACTAGACTGAAAATACAGTGTGTTACACCTGCAAGCGGGACCTCATATTGTCCCTCTTTTCTTTGTACTGAAAAGCAACAGCTCCCATTGGTTTTGTACATACCTTCCAACTGGGGACCTTTACCCAACTGGGGACCCCTAACCAACTGGGGACCTTTACCCAACTGGGGACCCCTAACCAACTGGGGACCTTCACCCAACTGGGGACCCTATTGTCCCTTATGTTATTGTCCCCAGTTTGAAAAATCGTACGTATTGTTACCCATAAGACAAACGAGATTAATCTTCTCTTAGTGTTTGTTCAAATACAAACAGTTTACATATTAAACTGGGTTGACAAATTTTTTTGTATAAAAAGTCTGGTCCAGTAAAAAGTTTTGAGCTACAAGTCTTGTGGATTTTTTCACCAAATTGGAGCACTGCTGGGCGCCTGTAAATTGCCCTGTGTGACACAGCCCTTCAGATTTGTATTCATATTAACTACAATGTGGCATTTTAGACTAGAATATGATGTCAGTTATTCTACCTGTTGAACAGTAAATTATTGTGCCATATTTAGAAATAACTGCTTTCTAAAAGTGTTCAAATAAACAACAAGAATGTTTTAAAGCATGTACACAAAAACAGTCTCAAATATTTCCTTTAGGTCCATCTGAACCTTTTCAAAATTTTACACAAGGTTCCCAAGATTGCTCAACAATTATTGGTCCCTACTGCGGCAACGCCCACCTAGCTTTGGGAAAGACAAATACTGGTCCAAAATAACAATAAATTAAAATAAATGACAAATTCCATGAGTTATAGTACAAAATCTTAACAGTGGTATTTACCAGAATTTACAATGCCTGTAGGAAGAACGTAATTTTAGGGTAGGAAGAAGGGATTGATGTCAACAACAAAAAATCCCTTAGTGGGGGGTTGGGGGTCGGGAGTGCAAACCCCCCCCCCCACCCCGGGTCTGACAAACAGGAGGCCTGGAATTACAGACACCTTGCAGACAATGGCTTTCATTGTCTTGGCCTCGCCCTTGGTGTCAATCACAGTGTCCATAGGACAATCTGTAATCAAATAGAAAAAGTCGCAGACACAAATTCCTCGACTTGGAATGATCTTTAGAATCAATACATCACATCTTGTGCATCGTTCGCGTCCCAAGATTTTGTGCTACTTCTGGCTCAAAAGCTACCACACAGTCATGTAAAAAAATAACCTAAATTCCCTTGTTTCATCATTTTTAAAGTAAGTCATACGACCAACATTATATCTTTAAGTGTAAAAGGGGCGTTCAAGAACTTCCCAACAATTTCCCAAGTAAAGAAAAGCTCACTCAGTGCATTTCCTATGGGTTCTGGTAACCATTGCAACCAATTTGCATAAAGTGGGCGTGGCTTATGGTGGATTAACTCCACACCATAGAGCTGTATTGACTACAGCTCTAGCTTGCCGGGGTTTTGAAGAAGCCGTGTTTAGCGCATCCCTGTTTGTGTACAAACCTCTGTACAAACTTGACATTTTTGTACGGCTGTTTGCATTCGAGTGTTTTTGGTCTTTTCTGTACGTCATCAAATCAACTACGCCGTGTATGTAAATGCACAATCTTTAAATGTGCTTCGAGACTAGACTGTGAGCATAACCAACCCATGTATGTCAGGCGACAATTTAACGCGCATACGTCTGTACCAAGACGTAGCAACCTATTAAATAGATTTGTTCTTGCGCGCCAATTCACCGCGCATACTCCGGTCTGTATGCGCATGGGCGACTTTTTAAAATGGGCGACTTTTCAAATTAGATTTATTTTTGCAATCTTTTGAAGCAGATTTTGCTCTTCCATTGTCATCTAGAGTAGCATCGAATCCTGAATGAACTTGTCGTGCTCTAAATTTTGTCGGAAGATGAACACGAGTAGAAGGCACTACATATTAATTTCCATAACTTCAATAGGGGAATGGAGAAAGCTTCAACAGCTATTTCAGAAAATTAACCAAATTGAGTTTGTGACTCACTGTTGAGTCGTTTCTGGTAACCCAATTGAGTTTGTTTGTTTGGCTCACTGTTGAGCCATTACAGGAAACTCAATTGAGTTTGTTTGACTCACTGTTGAGCCATTACAGGAAACTCAATTGAGTTTGTTTGACTCACTGTTGAGCCATTACAGGAAACTCAATTGAGTTTGTTTTGACTCACTGTTGAGCCATTACAGGAAACTCAATTGAGTTTGTTTTGACTCACTATTGAGCCATTACAGGAAACTCAATTGAGTTTGTTTGACTCACTGTTGAGCCATTACAGGAAACTCAATTGAGTTTGTTTGACTCACTGTTGAGCCATTACAGGAAACTCAATTGAGTTTGTTTGACTCACTGTTGAGCCATTACAGGAAACTCGATTGAGTTTGTTTGACTCACTGTTGAGCCATTACAGGAAACTCAATTGAGTTTGTTTTGACTCACTGTTGAGCCATTACAGGAAACTCAATTGAGTTTGTTTGACTCACTGTTGAGCCATTACAGGAAACTCAATTGAGTTTGTTTTGACTCACTGTTGAGCCATTACAGGAAACTCAATTGAGTTTGTTTGACTCACTGTTGAGCCATTACAGGAAACTCAATTGAGTTTGTTTTGACTCACTGTTTGAGCCGTTGCAGGAAACTCAATTGATATTGTTTGTTTAACTCACTGTTGGGTTGTTGCTGGTACGGTACAAACACTGCCGTCTTCCATCCCAAAGTAAACCTGTCTTGTCATCTTGATGAAGAGACCCGTCTCTACAACTCCTGCGTATCAAAAGAAGAAGGAAAAAAAACACCTCAAACATCATGTTGCAAAAAGTCTTTGTGTTAAATATTATTTGAAGTAATAAAACATAAGGGAAACTGACTGGTTAAAACATGGGAAATTTGAAGTAATTTGGTGTGAAACAAAGACAAATTTACTAGAGCAGGATGTGAACCTGCGACCTCTGGATCAACGTGCTGGCACTCTACCAACTGAACTATTATTTAGCCCTAATGATGCCTGAATAAAGATATTGACAAAATGAGGGGACCGCCAACATCAGGGTAGAAATAGATCAGTTGGTAGAGCCCCGGCATGTTAATCCGGGGTAGCAGGTTCAAGTTCAGCTCTAAACAATTTTTCTTTGTTAAACCCAAAAACATTATTTGAATAAGATTCATGTAACTGTTTCCTACCAGGGATCATCTTGATTTGTTGGTTCACTTCTTCCCAGCTGTCAGGGACGCACTTGAACTTCCAGTCCAGGATAAAGTTACCGTTATCCGTCACCACCGGGCCCTGATGAAAGAGAACAATTCACAAAACATTTTTGTTAAAATCGATACAAACCTAGGAAATGATTTGACTGACATAAATTTAGTCAATTTTTCATTGTTCAACCCAAAATTAAAAAAAAAAATTACCCAGCCAGTTTCCCTTGTGGTTTATTGCTCGATATTTTGTATTGTGCTTAAAGACACCGGACACCTTTGGTAATTGTCAAAGACCAGTCTTCTCACTTGGTGTATCTCAACATACGCACAAAATAACAAACCTGTGAAAATTTGAACTCAATTGGTCGTCGAAGTTGCAAGATAATAATGGAAAAAAACAACACCCTTGTCACACGAAGTTGTGTGCTTTCAGATGCTTGATTTCGAGACCTCACGCGTGAGGTCTCAAAATCAGTTCAAATATTTTACTGAGAAATTACTTCTCTCTCAAAAACTACGTTACTTCAGAGGGAGCCGTTTCTCACAAAGTGTTATACTATCAATAGCTCTCCATTGCTCGTTACCAAGTAAGTTTTTATGCTAACAATTATTTTGAGTAGTTACCAATAGTGTCCAGTGCCTTTAACAATGATTGGTTTGTGGAGTTCTTTTTTAGTGATTAAGTTAACTGACCGCTTTGCTCTTGGCCATCCTGAGTATAGCTTCCCCACCAAACCGTGTGGCCAGGGCGATCATGATAGGTCTATAGGCGAGTGGAATGACCTCGATGGGGACGCCCCGATCCCAATGCTCTCCTAGCTGACTCGATTTCTTCCTTAAAGAGAATGAAACAGTCGACCGTTACACGGCTGAATATCAATGAATTTTTTATGTTATTTTCTTGTATCAATGGCAAAGTAATAATAACAGCGATGAATAATGTTTTCTTGTTTCGTTCGCATCACGTAAATTTGGTTCACAAGCGCCCTCACATAATAATAATATCACGTTCTTATAGAGCGCATTTCAGTTACATATTATTACCCCTGGGGTCGATTTCACAAAACTCTTCCTAACTTAGGACTAGTCCTAGGCAATGCTAAGAGATAGGACTAGTCCTAAGTACTGGTCTTAACTTAAGACTAGTCCTATCTCTTAGCATTGCCTAGGACTAGTCCTAAGTTAGGAAGAGTTTTGTGAAATCCACCCCTGGTCACTGGGCCATTATTTTATTCCTTAAACCATCTCAGCTCCCTGGGGAGTATACAGCCTGTGCAACAAGTATGCGCTACTAAGCTAAATCAATCACAAGAACCATCTCTGCCCTCACAGGTACCCATTTTACCCCTGCGTGGAGAGAAACAATCATAGTTAAGTGTCTTGCTCAGGGACACAAGTGTCACGACCGGGACTCGAACCCACACTCTGCTGAACAGAAACACCAGAGCTTGAGTTCAGTGTTCTTATCCGCTCGGCCACGACACCCCACATGGTCAAAAATACTGCAAATTACAAACACATCAATGGAGAACATGAAGCGTTTTTGACCTACCTGAAGTCTGCTACGACAACCAAATACTTGGCATTCGCTGCAACGATCTTCTCTTGGGTCAAACAACCACTGTGTCATAAACAAAAAATGGTCTATTACTACATTGAATGTTCATGCGCCATGAGCATCAAATTGGCAGAAATTAATAATAAATGCCATTATTATTATTAATAATTCTAAACTATCTAGCTAGACCCATTTACCAAATACACCTATGTTGTTTACACATGTTAATCATTCTTGGAAAAAATGAGCATTTTTGACAATGAAATAATAATATTATTTAATATTATTTGTATTACTGGGCCAAATCAATCTAGATAGATGTTCAAGACATTGAGAAAGGAAGACAATTAGAAATCAAGAAATCAAATCAAAAACATAATAAACGGTAACCTTACAACAACAGGTGGTGAATAAACATGTATTAGCAAAGCAATAAGTAAACAGATAAACAACAACAAAATCACACTTTAGAAGCTATAGAATGCTGTCTTGAAAAGTATGGACATTGGAAATAATACAAATATCTTGAAATATTCCACTAAATGCGAGACAGAAATTCAAACACCAGGGTTAACTCATATCAGCCTCAGCTTCAACACAAACACTGATAGCTTGATTGCTGTCTGTGCAACAACAGTAGGCATATAGTACTATCTGTCATTAATACGACAGTCTAGTTCAGAGTCTTTTACTGAAGGATCCCAAACAGTAAGAACCACATTCTGGGGTCTGCCATAAAACCTGCTGGGGGCGGTACATAGCAGCCATCTGTTGAATCTTCGGTTTATTCGTATCTAAACTACAAATCACAATGGCGTCGGTCTACATGCACACGACCTTTGACCTGATGGAAATTAGACTAGCGCTGTTAGTCTCTTGTAAACGCAACACCATCAAAAACACAAAAGAATAAGAACAACAATGTGTACATTACAGGGTTTAGGTCTTGCAATGTTCAATGCAAAATACATATATACAGCTCATGGCCTTAAGTTTGAAACATTTGGCAGGAGGAGTGAGTTGCTGTTGGGGGAGGGGCTTTGGAGTTAGATGGGGGCAGGGGCGGAAGGGAATGCAATGCAACAGATGCAAGATCTGTTGACATGGTCAGTGGTCAGTAGGCCATTTTGGAGTCAGCAAGGTGCCTGTGAAATACCTGTAATACAGAAGTTGAGATAAACAACAAATAACAACATACATTTAGGCCCTATACCACACTTTATACTACATTTCTAAACGCCATGGTGCTGTTGTCTTCATAAACTAACTGGGCAAAGCCAGGACAACAACACCAAGATTACATAGACACATAAATACAAATGGATACAAGAACATAATCATATTATTCGATCCATGAATGGTAAACAAATTAGATAAGGAAAATATCAAAGGGTTGTACAACCATACATGGAAAAATAGAGACCAATAGTATACAAAATAAACAAGTTAGACTTGTCACCAAACCCTTTGGGCTTTTGGCTCTACACACTTTAATAATATAAACACATTCAGGGAGTCATAAATGTTGCACTCAAGGTCACATGTCAAAGGTCAACTTACCCTCCTCCTTTAATGAGATTGAGGTCACAGTCTACTTCATCAGCACCATCGATCGCAACGTCTAACTAAAAATAATTTGAATAGATCGGTGACAGTAAATGATTTGTTGACAGTGTCTTTGACAAGAGTTCTGAGTTTGCATACATGCTGAAAGATTCCAATACATTTGGGACTCTTATTCTTCACAAGATTGTCTACGAGTAGGCTTTCACATTACAGTGACTGATGATGCTTAACCCTCCTACTGGCTGACCATTCAATACCATTCACTGTGGTTTTAAATGACAGATAAACTATGCCCAGCCTGCAATATGATTTCACTGTGGTGAGAGCACAGTACAAAGTACACAGACAACCCTCCTACTGTCTGACCATTCAATATTATCAAAATGTGGTTTTGAATGGCAGATAAACTGCAATACGACATCATGTGGTAAATGCAAACAGTATAGTCAAATGAGTCAACCCTCCTACTGTCTAACCAACTATTATCATCCACATGGTTTTGATTGTATACAAACCATGCCAGCCTGCAATATTGTGTTGTGAATGCATCAACAGTACACAGTAAATACATGTACCACACAGTTAGTTCTGTTCACAGTTGTGCCACCCTACACAACCCATACAAATGAACTGTTTCAAATGAACTGGAAAATGTTCAAAGAGTAGGAGGGTTAATAACTTGAACCTGAATAATCAACAAAGAGACACAGATCTCTACAATACCTCTGGCGTTCTTTCCAGGTCACTCAATACGAGGCCATTATTTACAATCAGCTGGTGGGCTTGGAATGAGGTTGGTACACACTTCACATTTAAGTTCTCCCCGCGGACACGTTGCGCTAAAAATGAAAGGAATTAATTTTATAGATTGGACCATGGTGTAAGTGTCTGTACTTTTTAAGCTTTAATAAAGCTGGTTGAAAACAAAGTGGACATTTCCACTACAGTACAATTGCAATCCAAACCAGAAAATGTTATTACATATAAACACTTTCAGTGGAATAGATAAATGCAGGTTAAACAGAGAGGACATGTATACAAATGCAACCTAAAGGGGGTAATTTAGTAGGCCTAGGCTATAGAGACAGGCCTGGAATTTCATCTTTGTGAGGGCAAGGTCATTTTCATTTTGCAAAGGGCACTTCCACTAGAAAATCTTCAACTCTATAGGAAACTTCTAAAGGGGTACCAAGGCCAAGACCAGATGCCATGGCCTCCGTAGGCCTGGAATGACACAGAGGCCAGGGGTCGATTTCACAAAACTCTTCCTAACTTAGGACTAGTCCTAGGCAATGCTAAGAGATAGGACTAGTCCTAAGTTAGGACCAGTACTTAGGACTAGTCCTATCTCTTAGCATTGTGAAATCGACCACAGGGCATCCATTGCCCTGGTTTTGGCCTAAGTCCCCAAAAGACATATAAAGATTTTCCAATGGAAGTGCCCTTTGTCAAATTGAAATGGACTCTCCGTTTAAAAAAAAAATGAAAACCAGGCCTGGAAATTCCCGGCCAGTAGAGGGTGTTCCTTTTTGAAAACTTAAAGTAGCAAACTGATATATACGAATAATGGACAAAAACTTGTCCCTGCACGCACAGCATCATGAGATGGCTTAACAATTCTTAGATAACTCGTACCTAATCTCTCCACTGCATAGACGATCGTTGAACCACTTCCCACACCCAAACATGAATTATCCTGAAGTGAATGAGGAATGGAAACGGAATAAAGTTAGTGGAGGAAAGTATCAACTTTTTATGAATATGACAATATTTATGATTATGACAACCTTTATGTATTTAAACAAGTTTTTGAAATTATATGACAAATTTAATGAAAAGACAAGTTTTTACAATTGTATGAAAAAATACTTTCAAAGGACAAGTTTTTACAAGATATATAGGGCCTATACATACACATTTTCTGAATATTTGACAAAATATAATATGACAAGCTTTATGAACATGACAAGTTTCATGAGTATACAACAAATTTTCTGAATATATATGACAGCAAATGTTATGAAAATGACAGATTTTTTTCAAATACAAAAGAATTACAAATTTGGTGAATAAATGACAAATTTTCAAGATCATTCATCCAAAACATTAAATGAAGCACCAAAGTTGAAACCTTTATATTTTGCATCCAACTCAGCTAAATAAACCCTCCACCACAATAATGACCACAGTGCATAAATACTTTGTATCACTGAGGAAATTTATAAGAGAAATCGAAAGATAAGAATCGGGAAGTAAAACATGGAATGAAATGAAGTCAGGAGTCAATCACAAGATGGAAAACCTGGCACAAAGAGGATAAGTTAGGGGAAATTTGTGAACATTTAACATTATTAAAAAGACTATGTCAGCAGTAAATAACTGAACAATCGCATTTAATAAATTACTTACAAATTTAAGGGTAAAATTCTAAGACTCAGAAATATTTTTGCAAGACCAGAACCAAAATATTACACAGCGAAACAGTGAAGTATCATTATTCAAAATGTGGAAATAACACAAACATGACAAAGAGGGTGAACATTTTTGAATGAAACTGTTTACAATACTGCATATGATATAAATGAAGTGCAGAACTCAAGGCGCGTTAGCCGAGTAAACTAAACTACCAAGCAGACAACTTTACAAATAACCTACATGCGTGACACTGACACTCAGTGGGCCCTGTGTTTTGTTCTTATTCATATTTCAACCAATAATTATTATAACAAAATAGAAGGGTCACACGTCCTCGATGGACTTCTTTATAATTATATAGTAGTACCTTAACATGTTCATCGACGGCAGCATAGGCAGCAGATTTCTTCGCCATTTCAGTCATGTCGGCCGGACCAGTGGCTGAACTCATTTTCTTTAGCAAACAAGAAGGGGCGCTCTCGACAATCTTTTCTGCCGAGTTTCTCCAGCAAGACCGACTAATTTCGGGGTGAAATTTAAGTAGTCTTAGAGTCACTGATAGTCGCAACATAAATGCCCTTAGAGCTGAGAAAGTTGCCAAGAAATGTGAAGGTAACAAGGGAAGGTTTTTCGAGCCCACGTGTTGACAAGAAATTGCAAACACGGAAGTATTGTTTCAGAATTTAGAGGACGATCGACAGCGCGGGTAGTTTTGATTTAAAAGTGCGCCCTCAAGAAGGGATGACGTCAGAACGGCTCCAGCTGGCTGTTCGGCTGTTCGGGCTACTGGCAAGATGGTGGAATCAATTGCTGTGCAAGCGTGCCGAAGGCGAGTAGATGATTCCGTGTCTGCCATGGTGAATGACTTGGACCAGGAGGCTTTTAGACTAATGCAGGTAGATATGATAGAGATGATTTGACTCTATTGTTTTTGAGTGGGTGTGTGTGTGTTTGGTCATTTGTGTTTGGTAGCAGTGCTATGCAGTGATTGACCGTCTCCAGCGAGGCGGTGCGGTGACCTCTGGCTCTGGCTGCGACCCCCGGCCCCGGGGGCCGGACATGCCGGCGGTCGCATGTGGACAGGTCACGCTTGTTCGTTCCTATCAATGTGCTGACTTGTGTACCTCGGTTGTTTGCTCCTGCTGGCTCGACTGTGCCGGTTTAGTATAAATATTGCTTTAGACTGGGTCCACAAATAAAAATATAATGCCAAAACGGAAACGGTAGTCAGGTAGTGACGAATGAGTCACATGGGACGATCTCCTGCTCTTGTCTTAATAAAAGTTTATGGTCAGATTAGCTAATTATTTAGACCATGTATGTACATGAATGATGTGGAAGGAAGGAACAAACTTTAAAACTTCAGCTCAAAAAACTTACCCATAATTCTCATAACAGTAACAATTTAGAATTCAAATGTTGAGACAAAAGGCCATCACTTGCCTTGGGCTTCTTGGGAGGATGGAGGGTTACGATTATCGCAACTGGGGTGCAATATTTGTTTTGATTTATCATTTTTCATTTTGAAACGATTGATTATTTAGAAAGAGTTTAAATTCCAAAAAATACCAATAAAAAAACATGTATTTTGAAAAGGTCTTAATGTAACATTTGTAAATAAAATAATAAAAGGATGTTAAGCAGTATAAAACATGAAATTAAATTGTGAACATTTGTGTTGAATGTTTGTTTCAGAAAAACATGTATTTGCAGAGTGCTAAATGCTGTGACAACAAGCAAGCAAGTATGCCAGAGGTGCAGCAGTGCATCGAAAGGTGTTCCCAACCATTGCAAGCAGCCCAAACCTACATGCAGTCCGAAATGAGTGATTTTCTGGTAAGATTTATGAGTTAAAATGCCAAACACCTGTTGTATCTTTCATCTTAGGTGGCATGAAGCAAAGATTATTGAGCAATGAAGATGCAAAATGTGGAGCTCAGCCTGAAACGTAAAAATGTGCACTGCACGCCATTTCAGTAAGCAACTCTTTCGATGCAACAAAAGATAAGTGCAGACAATGACCATTGCTGTCGATGATATATCCAAACATTTGCTGCTGAAATGGCGTCCATGCATATTTTACACTCCAACAATAAATAGAGCTCCAGTAACCCATCTTGCGCCTTGGGTGCTATATAATTTTTGGAGAGGTAAATGAAAACCTTGTGACAAAAAATTGTTCTAATAATAAAAATTGTAACTTGAAACATAATATTTTTATTGTTAATAATATTTTTATTGTTCAAATATTCTTTGTAACCGTCCTTGATTTCTTTGTCTTCACGTGCCTACAGGACAGATTACAGCGATGCGGCATGCAATGTCAAGATAACGTTAAAGATCGCATCCACCCGTCCGCATCCCCACTCGAGGTCGACAAACTCAAAGGCGAGTTGGAGAACTGCGTCATTCAGTGCGGAGATAAACACATCAGTCTGCTGCCCACGATGAAAAAAAGAATCGTGGAGAATCTATCAAAGTATCGCTGATTCAAAATCTCGGTTCGGTGACTCGTCGAATAAGGTGCTGTAGTAGTGAGGAGCCTTTTAAAAAGGTTCAGAGCTCCCTGAAATATCTCTAAGAATGTGCATGTGATTAGATAAACCGTTTTTGGTTTTTAGTGGCAGCTGAAGGGTCGGGTACTTTCTCTTGGCCAGGGGTTATTTCACTGAATGAAAGATACCTTTCTGGGTCCGGGAGGGGTTGAAGGGGGTGCTAGGATCACTCGGGCTGAGAATTAGGGGCAATCAGGGTCTTGATTCGGCTGAATTTCTATGACAATTATATCTGAATTTTTATATCATGTATAGGGTAAAAAAAGTAGCCACAGGTTAACCAAATGTTGACTTGTTTTAACTACAAGCCAAAATGAACATACAATTACATTGTACGAGATTCAGTTGCTCACAGCTAATGCACTTTGCTTTGGATGAATATTCTCTCAGTGGGAGAGTTTTATCAGTTTTGTTTACTTACACAATTGTTTGTAGTTAACTTCAATTTTCGTCTTCCAATGTTAGCTTTGAAAAAGCTTATATGATTTGACAGAACTTTGCAATGCAAAATTACTTGTGATGTGATATGTTATTATTTACAATAATTATCTCAAACCCATCAAAATCCATCAGCATATTTTGTTTGATTTTGTTGGACGGAGGGCTGCCTAGTAATCGGATAATGCTTTTACATGGGATCAGGAATACCACCATAATCGGAGTCCAACAGTTTGGGTGTAGAGTTACTGAATGGTGTTGGAGTGAGGACAGCACTAGTAAATTGATTATGCTTTACATGGGATAAGGAATACCACCATAATCAGAGTCCAACAGTTTGGATGTTGAGTTACTGTAGGGTGTTGGACTGCAGGGGATGCTATCATTATATTTCTCTTTTATGTATTCATCAGTTTTTCAACAAGTATTTTACCTCTTTTAACTGCTGGTGCAGTTAAATTGAAGTTAAATTATAATTTAATCAAATGTATTTTTAATCCTGAACTCTCTTATGAACTCAAAAAATATGGTGAGTGCCAAGTTGTGAAGTGCTCAATAATTTAGCAGATGATGATTATATAATTTGTATATCTGTATATGTGCTGTAACCGGACATGCAACTGCAGTTTGCCAAAAAAAGGAGGAATTTTTCCTGGCCCAGCAAGACTTCCTACTGTGTTTCAATTTTCAATGGCACAGCCAAGAAACCAAAAACAAGGAAATCAACTGAAGAGTTGCATGTCTGTGTAATCGCAGCCTTACAATGTGGAAATGCCCTTTACTTTTTCACATTAAAAAAGAAGTTGATAATGATTTCTGATTTGGTTTGGTAAAAGTGCAACCTACAACGATCCACGCTTCCATGCTTTTTAAACGGCTAGTACATAATTGTTTTGAGGCGAATACATCTTTCTAACATTTCTTAAACTTTAACTTCTCAGGTCCAAACCTCCTTAAAAATCACAAAATATTAATAATGCAGACTTGTTTTTGTCTTGTAACAATTAATTTCAGCCCATTGCGGACTGCACTAGTGGAGACTTTCTAGAGAAAAAAAGTTAGTGTAAATGTCACTAAAAACTCTGCGATTGCAAACTGCTAACTAACTCCAAAGGACCAGGATTCTCTCCATGCACAAGCTGGCGTATCAGGCCGATACATGGGAAGTGCAGGCTGGTACACACAATAGACCGATCCATTAAGCTCCGCCCCTTACATGTTGACCAATCACAACCTTGGCTATACGCCACCGAAAGTCCGACAAAGTCCGACACGCTAAAATCCCATTAAAAAAGTAAACATGCGTGCACGCGTACTTAAAGCGCGCACGTTCATGTCGCGAGTGTGGCATTGGAGAGACGCACATGTGCTGCACACATGTGCAGTGGTGAGGCAGCCAATGCTGTGATTGGTCAATATGCTAAAGGGGTGGGCTTAATGGATCGGTCTATTGCACTTTTACACAAACAAAAATCATCACTAGAAAGCCCCAGATTGTGCATGCAGGTTTTTAAAACCGAAAATAAAAACCAAGTAAAACACATTCCGAGGACCTCGTTTCAATTCGGCATGCTTCAGCCAAACTTCAAAAATTTTGGTTCAGAATGCCCAGCAGTTAGTTTTGAAAAAAATTCTGGGGGAGTAAGTACCCTGGGGACCTTTCAAGATTTAGCCATTATTAAACAGCCGTGTTATGAACGGTCCGTTTCAACTCGGCAGGTTCTGTTTGTTAGGGGCATATTGTCGACACTATCCAACCATGCATGCATAAACACAAAGGTGTAAACACGACAACAGGTGAAAGCACCCAACGCAGTCCTGCCTGTGGAAATTGCAGAGGTCATGTGAAAATTGTTCACGTTGGTTCACATTTCTAAAGACCAGCCGTAATGTTGTTTTTTTTCTTAAATAATGTTCCCTCATTTTACCAAAAGTAGTGTTAGTGCGCACAGGCGATGTGCAATTAAAAAAAATCATGGGAAAGGCTTGACTGTTCAATTAAAGTGGGCCCAGACAGCACCTGTAAATATAATAACATTGAGCAATAATTACAATTAAAAAGCTGAAAAAAAGGTCAGTTTCTTACACACGTTCAAGTAAAGTTTGTGAAAAAGCAGTTCCCAAAATGTACATGGTAGACTTGCCTAGTCTACAGCTGCTAGTTACCCACACACTGAGTAGACTTTCTGTAGTTCCCCATGTCACATAGTTTGATCATACCTAATCAAAGTACAAATATGTAAATCGTTACACAAATTGTAAAATATATCATTCATTATTGATTAAAAAAAAAATTCTACCCTAATTTTGTTATAGAGATAAATGACTGATCAATGTTTTCAAGATGGGTAAGAAACAAATTTTTCAAGCCCCAGATTTCTTCATAAAGATGCTAGGTAGGATTTTGTGGCTGATTTGACCCAAACTATCTCTACATTTTAAACAGCCATTTTTTTATAAGCTTTCATTTTAGGTATTTACAAATAATCTGACAATAAGTGGTAGATAATTAAGAATTGAAAAGGATTTGTTGTCGTCAGGATCTTGACATTACCTCATTCATATCTGTTGGGTACAGGTACAAGCAATTTTGCGTGTTACATGTATTTTGTGCATTGTCAGTGCCATGCGAAAGTTTGTGATTTGGAAACGGCATAATCTGTCAAAATTCGCTCGGAGAAAAGAATTATTTAAAAACAACTATTTAGGGTAAAATTGGGCTGTGCAACTTAAGAAACACTTTTTTGTCACAGAAATTCTGTAGAAATTCCAACCAAAATACCTCATGAATGACTGGGGATTTTATGCAGCATTCTTCCTACTTTAATCTGATTTCCGATTTGTTGCCCTCAGAAAAATCAGTGAAATTGTTATTAAATGACCCAAAGAGCGTATCAAAATAATAATAAGAGTAACAGCCCAATATTTAAAAAAAATCTTAAATAAATTGGGAGTGAAGTGGAGTGCAAGAATTTTGTATGGAAGATTTGTATGCATTTCAGGTTTGAGAGTTTAACAGGAAAGTTATGAAAATTTCATATTATAAAAATGGTATTTAAAACGAAGATAGATAATAAATGAACATAGAAAAGAACTAGATTTCTCGTCTGAGTTATGTATTTTGTTGTTATGTTTTATTAATTTTATTACAGTTAATTTTTTTTATACAAGCTTTGACAAGATACCTTAGAATCTTCGACTCTAAATCGGCAATTGAAATAAAGTTATAATTGGTGGAAAATAGCAATAAAATAGAAAAAGTTACAAACTAGAACTTCGGAGGCTTACTTACCAGTTCCAATGACTGGATGAACTGTACCTCAAGTGATTCTGATCTTCGATGCTTGGCAACAGACAATTGACCATTTTCAGAAAACTGCCTGCAAGAATTACTTGGTTCTTTGATCAAAATTAAATTGATTTAACACCAGAGATAATAAAGGTGTTCTGGAATAATATAATCATGTTAAATTTAAGACCCTGCACAACAACAATAGCTTTTTGTACTCCTGGGTGAAGAGAAGCAATTATGGTACTGCGACTTGACTGAGGTTACAAGCATCATGTTTATGGCCTGGTTTCAAACTCGTACCACGATGACCTGGCCATCAGGAAACTGAATATATGAACTTGTTAATTTGTGTCTGATAAATAGTTCATTTGACAATAAGTACAGGTATTTAACTTTAATTACTTTTGTCGTGTTTCATACTCACATCATTGTAGAATTTCAACTCGGAAATTCATGTAAAAGCTTGTGACCTTGCACTAGAATACAGAAGGTCAAGGGTTCAACTCCCACAAGAATCATTTTTTAAAAATTTCCACAGGACTCATAATGCATCAAATACTATTTGCATTTTTGACCCTTACCGATAAAACGATTCATCCCATTGCAATCGCTAAATCTGTAGAAATACGATGAGTAGAGTGCACTTAAGAACTACACAAACTGGAAGTTAAATTTTTCTGTGTGAGAAATACGCCAGTCTTGTCAAATCTTGATTAACCATGATTGAGTCACTGTACATTATAATATTGCACATGCATTCTACAATGCTTACATATAAAATAAAAAATTAACAATGGCATATATGTTTTTCCATTTCTACTAAAACAAAACAACGTGTTGATTTTCATAACAAAATCATAAAAACATATTCAAGCAAAGAAAAAAAAGTTAGCATCTTTTTGGGGGTATTTGTTTTCCTCTTTTGCCTGCCATACTTTTCCTCTGTAAATGAGCTCAACACAATCTCTTTTAATATAAATATAAATAAGCACATTTGCTTAGCACAAAGCAGATTTGCTTTGCAAAGATGGGTCACCAGCCAAAATGCCATGTGATCTATATATTTTTTGCCTGGTCCCCAGGCTTTATAATCAGTAAGCTTTCAGACCAAAATTAAACATTGGTGTTTTTTATCCTTACCAATCCTGTATAATACCTTTTATAAACATGCTTAGCAGAAATTTGCAGAGCCTTATGCCCTTCTGCCAGGCACCCAACGATTTATCCGTTTAGCAGGGAATAACCTTTTTCCTATGCACACAACATTTTGACTGACTTTAATAATCGGCGGGATGATTTCCTAGACCGCCTCCATCATGATCTCCTCCAGCTTCTTCAGCATCTTAGTGAGTTGCTTCTGATCGAAGGCGGGGCTGCTCCGCTGCTGAAGATGAACAAGATTGCGATACTCCAACTCCTTGAAGAAAGCTCCCTGCTCAACGATGCCGTTCAGAATCTCCTAAAAAGATGGAAGATGCAAAATAAGAATGCAAAGAATTTTACTTCAAGAAATGACAACAAGGGCTTGAATTTCAAGACAATTTCCACTACGCAAAAGGTCTTGTAGCTCAGAACTTTAGACCAGAAATGCTGGTACCACAACAATTTAATAGATGTTTATAGATTTTGTGGTATCTGCTCCTAGAATATGGGATTCGAACTGCCTCTAGCTCCCGGGCAATCTCGGTGGTCTAGTGGTAAGACATCTGCTCTAGAATGGCAAAGGTTGTGGGTTCGAATCCCGATCAAGTAATATGCCTATGGATTTTTTCCATTACGCTTACCGGAATAAGGTTACCAGCCAAAATGGCATGTCACATGTACAATCTGTGACTGGTATTCTGCTTACTTTTGCTTAGCAGACCATTTTTAAGCACTATTTTCTGCTTAAAGCAGCTCTATGAAATTGGGCCCAGGTGATAGCAGACATACCAGGTAAATTTTGATTGTTCACATAAATCTGAGCACGTGTACATTTCCGAGAACGGTGGATTCACCGGGTAAGTCTGCTGCCACCTAGGGTCCCAAAAGTCTCCTCTCGTATCTCCAAGTTTCAAATGCTACTTACGTCTGTGTTTTTGTACATGAGTTCATAGTAGTTGCGTGCATGATCCAGATCGGTCTCCCTGGACATGGTGATGTTGGTCAAGTTCTGCTGCAGAATGAAGATGTTTCTACACCTGTAGATTCAGAGAGCAAATTTTCTCATGAATGACTTCAGAAACCACACCATTTTGTTACAAGTAAATTATCTTTGAGTCCCACAACTTGAGAGGAGGTCACAAGTTGGGAGAAAAATTTGGAGGAAGCTAAATAGAAAGATGATAAGAAATCATACAGACAGATATTTATTAATGTAATATTTGAGAAAATAGAATTAGCTGTTGCAAACAGCTTACCAATCAAAAGGACCTATGGTATAAATGCACAAAAACATAGTGAGTGGCCTGATGATTCAACCCTAGCAGAGTCTTTCTTCAAGGCTATTAAAGGAAATTACAGAATTGGTTTTTGCTAACAAAACAGTTGCTGGCAGTGTAAGCACTTTAATGTAATCCACCATATACATAAACTGACAAACCTGTAGAAGTTTGAGATCGATCGGCCATCTAGGTCATGAGAAAATAGTGAAAACCGTTTACACATTTGCATGAAATCATATAGGTTCAACAATGAATAAAACGCTCACTGAGCGATAAACTCAAATCGGAAAGTTAGTTTATTAATTTCTCATCAAATATGGCATTTCAGACAGAAATATTTCAGGGATGTTTTCTACTATCATCATCATTAGACCGTGTAAATTTTATGTAAATCTGTGATCAAAAGTATTTTTTACAAGTTTTTTTCTTACCAATTCTGTAAATGTTCCTTTAATGATAACGCAACACACATAAACAGGTAAACTAGTGTAACAGAAGCAGTCAATTCAATGTTGGGAAGAGAGAGAAAAAGTAATTATTTAGTGACTGAGGCATATTTGAATGGAGAAAGTAAGGGTTAGGGTTAAGATATCGTGTACGTACATTTTCTTGATGCCGTTCTCGTTGATTCTCTTGATGTACTGGGCACTGTTGATCAGATGAAGGAGATGAGATGACCAAGGCCTTCAAAGACATACCTGAAAGAGTAATAACCCGATTAGATAAGATTGGATTAGATTAGATTAGATAACTAGGCCTTCAAATATTTACCTTGAATACACACACAGGGTCAAATGGATTAAGATTAGATATCAGATAACTGCTAACTACACCTTCAAAAATTACCTAAGTTAATACACAACACCGAATCAGAATGGATTAAGAATGGAAGACAAGCAGAGTATACTGTTGGAAACGTTGAGACCACACCAGCTCTTCTCAGAGCCAACACGTCTCCTAAACAAGATTTATTATACATGGTTGTATCCGCAAGTTCACTTCTATAGTTTTTCTTATGATCCACTGGTGCAAAGCTTCAAACATCACTTAAGAATGGATAAGGTACGGTTACATGAGATTACACGACCAAGGCAGTCAATATTGTACCTGAAAATACACAATAATCAGATTAGGTTAAGATTGGATTAGAATGGACTGGATATGAGATTAGGTACCTAAAAAACTTAGAAGATTTATATGCACAATAAGTAAGCTTGCTGTGAGTCAAACTTCTGGCCTTACTTGAATTTATGAGGCATGAGGCTTGGGTTTAGAGCTTCCTCCAACGTGGACAGATCTTTGTTGAGTTTCAGCACATTGGGGTCAGGATCCACATTGTCAGCGCTGATGAAGAAACTAGACTGTAATGCAAACACCCGGGAAACAAACAATGAAAATGGCCTTCAAGAAAAGCTCTTCGGATGTCATGATTACTTAAGAAAAGCTGTCGAGATTATTAAAATGCTTTGGATAGTGTCTCTTTCTTGCTCAATATAAATACATTGACTACAGCGCCAAAATCACACACAGTTAATGCTCTAAGGTGTTGAAGCTCAAAGGTAACAGTGAAGTTATTTCTGGTAGTAGCCTCCTGAAATGAGATGCCCTCTAGGAGTTTCTTGAAAGTGATGAATGCACTGTTCATGGTGTGTTCGCAATTTGGCAACGCAGAACCAGCAGCTGGAAGATCTCAGCGCGTACGTCTCTGCTTCCACAGAATCTGATGTCGGCAAAAATAGCAAGGCAGTCCTGAAAGTAATGAGGTGGGTCGCCTCATGTTAGAATGGGCAGGGGAATACTGCTCCCAAAATGTGGTCTTTGACAACTTAAGCCAGAAATCCATTTGTTCGTCATGCGTTGTGCTTAATGCCTGGTGCGCAATGTGTAAAAATGAAATACGCGCCAAGCAAGGCACACAATTCCATGTATCCATATTGTGTGCTGTGTTATCTGTAAATATCATGTAAATTGCTTGGCGCGTATTTTTGTTTCAAGGGGTTGCCTACAACGCATTATGCACATCGCATGACGGACACATGGATTCTCGGTCTTTGCCAAACATTTTTTAACAACCTGTTTAGCCACAGGGAGAAGGTAGTAGAAGCAGTGCAGTCTCAGCTCCAGATGAAGAACTAGCAGACAGATATCTGCCAGCTCTTTAAACTCCTTGGCTTGTGAGATGAGGGTATGAAGGAGACTGTCTTCAACTGCAGGTACCTCCTACGAGAGAAGACAAGACAGTAGATGATATAACTGTGGACTTGTTTCACAAGACTCGGGAAAGTACCGAGTATACAACAACTATGGATTTTGAGGCATTGCATGGTGAGGTATCAATATATATTCGGTTTGCAGGACAGTTCTTTTCAGAACTGAGAAATCTCCCGAATTCCGAAAAATCTACTCCGCGGTAGTAGAAATAAATAGCACGACAAGTTCTCTAAAGAACAAAATCTACACAGCAAAGTAGATATTTATACACATGGTGTTACCCCAAACCGAATAATATTATAAAAAAAAAAAAAAAAAAAAAAAAAACACTTAAAAGTTACCTGATCAGTTTCCCATGTGGTTTATTACTTGATATTTAAAACAAAAATTGCATCCCAAGGTGATCCCTCTGCTGCCGCTTCCCAAGGTTGTATCAGAAACTTGGTGTGATCCCTGGCTCACTTGGCAGTTACGGTTGAATGGCTTCTGACTGGCACCCCCAACAAAAAATATTGATAAAATAAGGAGACCGCCAACATCAGGGCTAGATGGCTCAGTTCGTAGAGCGCCGCATGTTAAACCGGAGGTTCAAATCCAATCGCTGGTCATTGTTTCTTCGTTGAACCCAAACTTACTTAAAATTTATCCAGTCAGTTTCCCTTGTGGTTTAATTCCTTGGTATAAAAACAAAAACAAGTGGAAGAGAAACACAGAGTGTAAAGTAAGACAGTCAGCTTTTATACTTACTATGGTAATGCCTCCTGGCGTCGTTAACATGTTAATTCCACTACTTGGCAAGGTACCAGCGAACATTCGTATACCACTTGAAAACCACTCCTAAGATTAAGAAGAACAAAAATGTGCAGGAAAAAAAAAACAGGTGAGCTTTCGGAAAAAATTTTTAAAATTACGGAAATTCTATATGATGTACTACCAATCCCAGTATACAGGACCTAAGGCTTAATGTCCCATCCAATAGGAATTGCAAGAAATTATGGTCAAGTATCTTTCTCAAGGACACAAGTGCCACGACCAAGGCTCAAACCCACATTGTTGCTCAGAAACACCAGAGCTTGAGTACGATGCTCTTAACCGCTCGGACAGGACACGCCACGATCAACAGGGCCTGTCCTACAAGCCTCGCTAGGAGGGTCTGCACTTACCAGGCTTTCATGTAGATTGGCTAGAAGCTTGAGGGATGGTATATCACAAAGCACCTCATGACCCTGTAGAAGTTTATCCCCAAGGTTGGTCACCAGAAGCTCCGACTCCTGCCACGGTCAGAGGAAAAAATAAAAGAAGAAAATAGAATTAGCTGTTTGCAAACTGCTTACCAACAAAAAGGACCCACGGCATAAATGCAAAAAAATAGTTAATGGCCAGACATTGCGAACCCAGCAGAGTCTTTCTCTTTTTCCAGGATAAGTGAGGTTCCAAAACGAGGTTCAACCCTGAGTTACCGATAGTTTAATTTTGCATTTCTCCCATTACCTTTGCATTTCTCTCTCTGATGTCTTCAATCGTCTCCAGCACGGCGCTGTCTTTACCATCTTTGCCTTGCTTGCTCAGCACCTGAAGGTTTGCCCAGTTGGGCAGCAGTCTCAGGCATTGGTTGATGTCCTCGTCCTTAACCCAGCTGGCACTCACGATGCGTTTATCTTCCGACTCGGGCTGGACCAAACCTTGATAGTTAAGACAGATAACCACATCATGAGAAGAAAAAAAAACGCAATTGGCCGGACAGTTTGGACCCTAGCAGAGTCTTTCTCAAAAGGCTAAGTGCCAACACAACACACAAAATACACAAGTTCTTTAGGCCGTGTCCGAATTGGCGCCTACAGCTAGATTTCAGCGTCACCATGCATTGAAATATTATAGGTCATCCTTAGCAACTGTAGCCGCCAATTCGGATAGGGCCTCAGTGTAAAAGAAGCAGTTTACAATGAAAAGGGAAGAAAAGGAAGGAGCAGAATGCAGTCAGAGGAAGAAAAAGATGAACAAAGACAAGTAAAGCAAGATTCTGGTCCGATGTGGGATTTGAACCGGGGTCCACAGAGGTAAAAGACAGGGAAAAAACCACCAAGCCAACCTGAATGCCCGATGTTTACCTCTGTATATGGCATAACAAGTGTCCTTGTACTCCTGTAGTATGTTACAGATCATATTCAGGAATTGATCAGCATAGGTCGGCAGGTCCATCATGAGTTGTCTAAGATCTGAGATGGCGTGATCAATGATGACCGTGCTGTTGAGTAGAGGACGGGGGCGCTGACGGACTTCTGGGTTACGCTGTCCACCAGTGACTTGAGGGCATCGTTGCCTGCAAACAAGGAAAGGACCGAAAGCATATGACGTCAAACTTTAAGCACTCAGAAACCGAGCCCAATTTCATAAAGCTGCTTAAGCACAAAAAGAAGCTAAGCACAAAGCATTTTTGCTTACCAGAATATGGTTACCAGCCAAACTACCATTACACATTTTTCATTTGTAGACTGGTTTCCTAATTTTTGCTTCACAAAATACTGATAAGCTATGTTTCAGCGTTACATAATGATAATGAAGCCTTTTTGTATAGAATCAGTACTACATTTACACAGCTAAACTAAATATGCTTAGCGTGAGACACAGACAAGCAGAAATTAAAAAGAATTTCTAATTTATACCCGATCACTATGAACAAAAGTAAAAGGCTTGCTAAGACATTGGGGGCTCTTGTAAAGAGACTAGTGACACAACAGTGCAAATCATTGCAAGATGAGACCCACAGGCTTGAATCAAGTCTAGTTCTACATTACCTTTGGTCGCAGTGTGTAAGTTGGTTTCAATTTCAGACAGAAGGTGACCAAGGAAGATGTCTTTGACGTAGTCACTAATAAACTCATGAAGCGTACAATGGCGTCTGCAAGAATCAGTTCAATACTTTAGAACAAAATGACATTTTGGGGCAAAATCACACAATTTGGGGAAAATATTCGTTAAAAATGTGTATGTAAATTATTGGTAATTTAGGGTTGAACAAAGAAACATTTTCTAGAGTGACCTCTGAAAATGACAGGCGCTCTACCGACTAAACTGTCTACCTAATGTTAGCTAAAGGTGATCCCTCTGCTGCCACTTCCCAGGTTGTATCGAAACTTGGGTGTGATCCCTGGCTATACAGCAGTTACAGGTTGTACGGCTTCTGACTGGCATCCCCCAAACAAAGATATTGACAAAATAGGGAGACCGCCACCACTAGGGCTAGATGGCTCACTTGGCAGAGCACCGCCACGTTAATCCGGAGGTTGCCGGTTCAAATCTCACTCTAGTTAATTTTTCTTTGTTCAACCAAAAGTAAATTAGAATTTACAGTCACTTTCCCTTGTGGCTTATTACTTGAACTTTTGGTGTTCAGAAGTATTTATTTCAAGGAATGTATCTAACAGTATAAAACTGTAAAAACATCATCATAACAGGTGCCAAATTTCCCTGCCCAAATACTTCGCCCAGGGATGGTGTCTGGCTCTTCAACAAGGGTGGGGGGGGGGCTAAATAAAGATTCCAAATGTCTTGATCTTACCCGTCAGGCAAGCTCATAGCGATCTCAATGTCCTTAATGAAGCTGTTAAGCGGCTTGAAGATGAGGGTGATGTTCTTGACGCTGGGTTTGCAGACCATCGGAGCTTCCTCCCCTTCCTTCTCGTCCTCTGTCTGGAATGTTCCATCCTACAAATAGGGGTGGAATTACAATCGCTTTAGCCCTCAACTCCACTGACATTGTGGTCTTAGGAATCTGACTGGATCCTCTCTAGATAACAAACGCTGAAGATAGACCCCCTTTACATATGGCGTCACAAGCTCAAACAGCGCCCTCACTGAGGTCAAAGGAAGACCTATCATTGGCTGGGAGTTGTGCATGGCGCGCACGCGCCTGTAAATTTCCATCGTTTGACCTCAGCGATGGCAGCCTATGCAAGGGGTCTGAAGGATTAGTATTCCTAACATCACATCTTCAGAAGTAATTTAAACCAATCCCGCGTTCTACATGTGATCTCAATGAACGTGAATTACACTAAGGCCGTGTCCGAATTGATAGCTTCAGCAGTGGCTATAAGCCACTTAATTCGGAGACCGCCTAAACTACTGCATTCACCTCAATATAACCTCATCCCTAATCAACCTAGTTTGATCTAGTAACATGCTAGTTCTAGTTATAAGGTTTAAACTAGTTATGATAGTTAGACAACATATTGATTAGCAGTTTCACTATGGTTAAATTAGTCATGACATGATTATGATGACTATGTTACCATGCACCGTCACCTGTGCTCTGCAAGCTACCTTCAAGTTGTACAAACTGCAGGCTATACAACCCCCAAACATGTGGGGCCTGGAGCTACCTCCCGTGAATATAAATAATTTAAAGAAGAAAATGATTTGAAGTCTGTTCCGAATCCTCTGGATGAATGTGATACATAAAGATCGAGATGAGTTAAGAGTACGACAAAATGATTGGTATGGCTGATTATTATTGTTATTCATAGCATATATTTCTGGTAAATGAAATCAGGGATTTATCATATGGTGAACTTAATCACCATAGCTCGCAAGCCTGAGGAAACCTATAAACAAGGGTGCTTGCTATGTGAACCAGAACCACCAGAGTTAACCCCTACTCATCCACGATAAGTGTTCTGGGCTCTTGTACATGCACAACCAATCTTAGTACACGGGAACTACGACTTAATGTCCCATCCATAGGACTAAGCAATGATGGCAAAGTGTCTTGCTCAAGGAAACAAGTGCCACGACCGGGACTCGAACCCACACTCTGCTGATCAGACACACCAGAGCTTGAGTCATGTGCCCTTGACCGCTCGGCCATGATTGGTACTCGTAAAACTTTGATCTGTCGGACTAATTAAATGGTAATTCTCCCAAGAATTAGAGGTTTTTTTTACTCACTAGATGGCAGCAGACTTACAGGTCTCTAACTGCCCTGCTCTTGTTAATAGTTGACCAACCATTCAACTGCATGGGTTGTGTAGGGTGGCACAACTGTCCTCAGAACTAAACTGTGTATATAATATGCACTGCTGCCTATGCATTCACAATATGATATCATTTTGCACACTGTCCAAGTTTAATACAGGCGTGCAGTTGCCGATTGTCAACAAATTAGGAAATTTCAAGCACAGCAAGACTCTGTACTCTGTTTCTCAATTTTCAATGGCCCAGGAAATCGTCTGATCAGCTGGAAAGTTGCTTGCCGGAGTTTATCAAAAAACAACAGTGAATGATACTAAATGGTTACACAGTAGGAGGGTTGACTATGTACTGAGTAGACTTATTCACCACATGATATCATATTGCAGACTGTGAGAAGGTTAAATTCTTGGAACAACTTTGAAAATGTGAAAAATATACAACGATCGAGTTTGTTTTACAAACTAAGCGTGCTGTAACAAAATCGTCCATTAGTTCTGATACTTGTGTTGAATTAGTAAGCTACAAACTTTTCCGTCTAATTCAAAAAGTGATAATGGTTAATTAACAATCACCGACTGGTGCATCACCCAAGGTGCCACCAAAGTACGTTCAGATTGGTTTTCTCTACGGACCATCTGACTGAATTGAATTGTAGAAGGCCCTCAAATCCCGATCATTTTCAGCTAAAATGGCTCAATTTCAAAAAAATAGGCTAGAGGCAGAAAACGTTGTTCTTCGAGTAACCCGCTAAAGTATAACATGAAATGAGTGTGTGGTAGCTGGTTCCCGGCCAAGCTAAAGGATAAATTTGCTAAGCATTTTCCCCCAACCCTGCTAAGCAGCCTCAGGGTTTTAAAATGATTTGTCCTTCCCTCCTTCATTCGATTCAATTCAATCACATACCACATATGAAACCAGTTAATAGAAATTAAACATTCTCCGCTAAATTAAAAATTCTCGGCTAAAAAACAATATCAAACCTTGGCAGTCTCTTTAACCTTTGTTTTGCCGGCCTGTTTAGTTAACAAATTAAAAGCAAATAATATATCGGAAAACAACAAAATTAAAAAAGCAAAGTCAATGTCTGTTAACTGTTCGATGAAAAGTAAAATCCAATAAACAAAAACAGTTAGTGCTTATGTTGGCATCTTGCCAGGCTTGAAGAATTTTATCTTTATGAGAAAAAGTAGGGTTTGAAACTTTGCATGGTGGAGATACAATTAGTAAGGTGTGCAGTAACACCATGTACATGAGTAGGATTTGAAACTTTGCATGGTGGAGATACAACCTAGTCAGGTTTGCAGTAACACTATGTACATGAGTAGGATTTGAAACTTTGCAAGGTGGAAAAATAATCTAGTAAGGTTTGCGGTAACACAATGTACACGTGAGTTGTGGTGGTTCTGAAAAAGAACCACTGACATAACTGACGTTTCGATCAGTATGATCCGATTGTCTTCAGGAGAAAGCTGGTCTCTGATGCTGCAGGCTGCTGAAGATGATCAGAGCACACTGATCGAAACGACGGGTTCTTAAACAACTGAGAGAGATTTTGTATGCAACTTCAATTACTGCAAACCTTAGTTTATAGGAAAGACGTTTGTCTCCATTGCAGAGAAAATATCTAAAACCTTTTAAAAAATGTAATTAAAGAAAGATTTAACATCACAAACTGCTGATTAAGTTATATCTGGGGGTTTTCTCAAATATCAAAAACTAAAAAATTAATGTTGTCAACTCTTGAAAGATTTCTTCAGTCTTCAGGGGTCTAGTGTTCAAACAATTTTTTAGTCTCAATCCAAAGAGTGGTTGAATGACTTACAAATCCGTAGTATTCTTGTTTCTGTTCCCGCATGTAGTTAGTCATGCTAATGGCATGGGAAGACATCTCAAACCGGAACAGGGGGACCTTCCTATGCCTGGTGGATTTACGTCTGTTGAAGTACAGTCCAATATCACTGAACAAACGGAGAAAAAATACATGGGTGATAGTCGTTACCGACAAAAAGGGAATAATCCTGTTCTAGTCAATTTTCCTTTAGTCACCCCAATAATGATTTAAATTTACCCAGGCAGTTTCCCTTGTGGTTTGTTACTTGATAAACGAACAATTTTAAGGGAAAACCTTGTGTGCCATTTTATAAACTCTCGGAAAAGTAAGCAGGTTGAAAACAAAAGCAGTAATCTACTTTGGGGGTAACAACTCAAAAATATTTAGCACTTTTCTCTTTAAACAGGCAAAGGAAATAATTTAAAACCAGTTCCAAGTTTTCTTTAGCTATATATGATGACCAGAAAACAACTTACGTTGGGGCTTCAGTAAAAGCACTGGAGTTTGCTGTACGGAAGCCGTCACGTTTCGAACGTCAAGGTAATTACCCAGAAGAACTTGCAGCTGAAGGGTGGAAAAAAAAGTAAGGACCGAGTCAACACTTTGATCCCAAATGGACTACAAGAATTATTGTGTACCACACTCATAGATCCTTGTCACTAGGTTGGTGGTAAAGCCTCATATGTCATACTTTATTTTGCTATGTATACTGTTCGACACTCCAAAATTTTATTATAGGAGTCCTATATTGGTAAATATAGGAAGCTTGGGACACTCTGCATACGCTCATAAAATGGAACAGTCAAGACTTTACCTTGTGGTTGTAGCTGCTATATGGTACTCAAATTCATCCAATGTTTGTATACTAGTTTACTTCATTGTATTGATATTTTATTGCTTCAATTCTTTTGCTTTAATACATGTTAAAAGTAGCATTGGTTTCATGTCTAGAATCTTGCAGAGTCTTTATCACAGGCTAAAAGACATCAAAGCGCACACATACAAGTATGTTAGTGTAACTGAAATTGTCTGTTGAAAAGATTTGAAGAAAGCAGGGAACAGAGTGTTTTGTTTTAATTATATGTTTAAATTAAAAAACAGATTTTGTGCTTATATACTTACAACAGTCTGTACGTTGGACCAGATGTCACCCATTGTGTACAGCTGTAACATCGCTACTGCCCTGTATGTGGAAAATTAGAAATATAGCAAGTTCAACTAACACTCTCTACATTAGTTAGTAAAAAATATAAAGCTGTTTTTCTCAGTGCATGTTACCTTTGAAAACCACTTTAATAAAAAACTCATTGGTGATTTGTTGTAACTTTAAAAAAAAAAAGTATTCTATATTAATTGTATTATCTATTTATTACTAGTATATTTCTTTTTGTGCCAGTGAAAAATGTAATAATAAAATAAAATGAAAAAAGTAGATAAATAAATAAGTGTGTGAAGTACAAATGAAACAAACTTAAGCGTTCTCTCTTAACAGTGATCCACTGGCCGAATGCCAGTTAAAACACCTGAGGACCAGTCAAAATTCACTCCAACTGGTCCGGCTGGCTAGATTCAACCATCCCTATTTAAAATGAAATACAGACTAGAGTGAAAAAGCTGGCAGACTACTGAACGGCAAGCTAAACTGGTCCTGCTGGCCAGTCGTTACAAAAAATTAAGGGCAAACCCTGGTTGCTGGCGATGACCGTACCGAGGTTCTTTGGAGAGACCCAAGCACGCACATGTGCCCATCGCCACACACTGAACCGCTCAAAAAGTAGATCCAAAAGCTCTACCAGAAGCTTGGGCTGGTTGTGCTGTGTGATGTTTTCGCCTCGTTGCTTAGCACTGCAGTAAAACATTTTACATAAGTAAATAAAAATAATAATATTAACCATGAAAACAGTGATTAGTGTGAGGAAAGGGGGCATCTCACCAAGTGTGATTTGTCATACCAACGGCTCAGTGCTATAAGGTTGTTAATTGCAATTTCATATCTGTAATAATCAAACTGCCATTAAGTGAAAAATGCATACAAGTTTGAAAAAATCTATCAAAATAAATTGTTTTCTTAGAAACTGAATGTTTCTTTTTTTGCAAAAAATACATATCTTTAGAGACCACTCTTGATCCATAAACTCCAAATATGCAAAATCAATTTTAAGAAATCCATACAAATTACACTAATGATCTTATAGTCCCAAGCCAACGATACCTGGTTCTGACAAGACCCAGCAGGGCTAGAAATCTTATTTTGAATTAAGAACGATAGCTCACTTTTCAGCAACTTCTGTTGTTGTCCTCTGTACAATTTTTGAGAGTTCAACTTGAACGCACCGTTTTATGGCCTGGTGGGGAAAAAAGAGACAGAAGACATTTTGTAATTATGAATATTTGAGAGCTTCTCAAAAAGTTGCAATTTAAAATAAATTCACAATTTTTTTGAATCCCAAATGTTGGAGTTTTAAAGCAATTAGTCTTCATCGTCTCCGAATCATCCTGTTATTAGCGCTAATTGCTCTGTTGGATGTGTAACGAAAATCAATCAATAAATAGTGTGGGTTCTACAGACAGGGAAGAGCGTACCTCAACAGCTTCTGGTATTCTCTTGAGGAGTGAGAGAGACTCTACTAAGATGGCCATGTAATGCTCCGGGTTATCCTCAGGTTCGTCATTCAAACTCTCTACCACCGGCTTGTTGTCTTCTTCTACCCCATCAGGGACGGTCAGCGACACTGCAAGGAAACAATTGCAGCTTAAAAATGTTTCATCAATGCGAGTTCACTAAGAAATTGTTTGCGGCACCTGCTGCCAATTGCAGGATTTGAGATTGCGGCCTGTCACCAGTCAATGCTCAGTGCTCTCTTGTGGTTAAGACATCAGCTCTAGAATGAAGAGGTTGTGGGTTCGAATCCTACCCGAGCAGTCTGTTGAATGTTTTATCTAAAGCTCTGAAAGTCCTGATTATAACCAAAATAAATATTCAAAGATAAAAATGTACCTGAATGTGGTATACACAAAATTTAGAAGTCACAATTCTTTTTAAGAATAATACAATTTTCTTGTTTTCACAAAACTGAAGATAAGGGCCACACTGTGAGGATTGGGGGGAGGGGGGTTGCTAAATAAAAATGCCAAGTTCGAAACTAATGCTACATTTGAACTGGGAGATAAAACGGGGAATAGAATCGTTAGAAGATCTAAGTCAAGTCTCCACCAACCTCAGTGCCATGATCAGCGCACTCTGAGTATGTCTCTAGTGGATCAACCACAGGACTCATGAAGTATCCAATATATTTTGATACTTCAAAGTTACACTACCAGGGGCTATGATCGATCTCGACATTCCAGGGAAAAAACAGCACGGCGAGATCACACACCACCGGGAATGAGGTTGAGTCTAACACTACTCACAGGAATGTGTTCTGGACGATCTTCGGTTTTTAGCGGCTGCAGCCAGCTCCAGCAGCGTATGTTTCTTGTTGGCGGCGGGCGCGGCATCCTGGCCGGAGCTGCGGAACGACCCTCCCCTAGTGAAGGTCACCTGGAAGTTGACTGCCGACTTCACGTAAAGATGCTGGTTCAACTCCTCGATCAGGACTTTGTGTAATTGCTGTGAAAAAGAACAAGTAAGTTACATATTCGAGTTGTGAATGGCATTGACTTCCCTTCAAACGTAAAACTCAAGACCTGGGCCCAATTTTCTTAGAGCTGCTTAAGCACAAAAACTAGCAAAGCATACAAAAATTATGCTTACCAGAATAAGGTTACCAGCCAAACTACCATATTACATGTTCAATTTGTGACTGGTATCCTGCTCATTTCTGCTTAGCAGGCATAAAGCAATATTTTCTGTCCGGCCTACCTCTTTACGACTTGACATCTCCATCTTGAGCTCGCTGAGTGCTTCTACTCCATTCAAGTCACTCTCCAATTGAGCCACTGTCTTTGTTATCAGCTCTGTAGCATGAAGGTAGTGCTTGCTCTTTAGGTAGCCGTCAAGTTTCTGGGGTACATTCTTGACCTCTTCACTGTAAAAGAAATCCTGTTGGTAAGTCAATACGTCACACACCCGCTGTACTACACACAGGATTTGACTCCTTCCGGCTCCAAAGCTGGCATATGTTTGTGTGTAATTTTGACCCCAAATCACTCATTTCGCTGTTGAAAGGCATTTTTTTTATGACAACATGATAATTCTGACAAGACCTTGAGACACTGCAAAACATAAAGTGGAGGACAAGTCCCAAAACTATTTTTGAGCCTTGCTCATTGCATTTCTATATGGGCTTCTGGTAATTGCAGGAGTCAAAGTGGAGCTACGTCACACTTGCGAACCCAGCATAGAAATCTCTTAAAGAGAGATGTGTTGGTTTTGAGAAGAACAAGGTAAGAGAGACAAACTCTTGCTGATTAAAACAATTTGCTGTGTTTTTTTATAAAAAAACCTCGGCTATCCTCTGGATTCATTTCATCATTAAAGGAAAGGTCAAAAGGTGAAAGGTCACTTACATCTGATCCAGAAGGGTCAGCACATGCTTCTGCTCCATCCCATCTAGCCAGAGTTTCCTAAGCTCGTCGCGGCGGCAGTGAAGCAGATCCTTGCATGACAGTAGGTCAGATTTGAGGCTCTTCACCCTCTCACGGGCAGACTTGATACGACCAGAGATGGCGCTGTAGGCTTGGATTGTCTTAGTCAGAGTGTCATAGTTGACTGCGATTTGCAAAAAAAATAAGATTGTTTCCTCTGTAAACATACATAATGGTGGGTTCCTTGTGTACTTTTAAAGGTAAGGTCATATATAGGTTTTTGTCCACGTAATGCTGATTTATAGGTAAAATTATCAAGAAAGATACAATAAAAGTCACTCGTGAAAGTTTCAACTGAATACAGTGTCTACTTGTTGAGAAAACAGCACAAAAACTATCATGATATTTTCAATAAGCAAGTCAAATCTGTTAATGTTTAGGGAGGTGACACGGGTACCATCTCTGGCCATAGCATTCACTAACAGACAACACAGAGTTTCAAATATTTTAACATACTTTTATTGATTTCTAATCAACGGGGGGCATTTCAGATCAAACAATTTCGCAGGATGTTTATTACCATTACCATCTTTGTAACAAGTAGGCTTTCAGATGAAAATTCTGTCGAGTATTGACGTTTTACCCGAAGGTCAAAATGAGATAAATCTTTGTAGTGCTTGTTCAAATATAAACAGTTTAAATGTGAAAATGTGCAGATAGTTCTCTCTCATTTTAACTCTGGTCTTGTAACAAATTTTCTCTGGTCCAGTATATATTTTGATCTAAAAAGCCCTGCGGTCTGGTGGATTTCCCCAAAGTCAAGCACTCCTGCATTGAATAGTTTTGCTTTAAAATGTAAATGAAATGAAACTGTCACTTTAAGGTGTCCCAACATTTGAATATTCTCAAGACTTGAACAGTCTGTGAGGAGCAGAGTATTATTACCAGCAATAAGTTTATCCAGTTTCTGATCACATTCTCGGTAGGCTTTCTCTAGTTTGGCTTTCTCTACTTCTCTTTGGTGAAGGTCCTCGCTACAGAGAAGAGCACGGAGAAACAAGACTAATGCATGATTAACTGAACAAACTGAAAAATAATTTGGGTTTGTTTGTTTGTTTGTTTTTTTTATCAGTTATTTAATGACAGCTATTAATTGAAACATATTAACAGCCATTTTGGAACAAGAGCAGGCTCTATTGCTCTATAAAATCTGATTTTCTTTAGTTGGTCTGTAAACAAACAATCAAACCCAAACCCTAACCTCCTAGACCTACTCCTAGAACTATGAAGTGCATTTTGTCTCCTTGTAGTAAATCATATTGGAAACATTTATTTACGCATTTAAAGTTCTTTTTTGAAACAGGATCTCATTAGGCTGGACGTGTTCTTTGTGTTCTAAGTCAGCTTGTGATGTATCCAGAAAATTCCCTCAGCAAAAACAAATTGCAAAAATCTAAGAATTCTCACTGTCATTCACTATTCAGAACCCTTAAATCGGCATTGCCTTTCAAAAACAACAATGGCTGCTTCCATGTATAAACACATGAACCGTTGGTTATCGTTGACCAGTGTTGTGCGCAGCATACCATTGATTATCAGTTTACAGGCTTGCATGTTGGAGAGATCAACTGGTATGCTGCACTCAACTCAACACTGGTCCATGATAACCAGCGGTTATTAATGGTAAGCAAGCAATACATTTGAAATACCAAGAAAATTTTGAGCCTAATTTTGGCGAGATCCTGTCTCCCCAAAAAAAATCTAGGTTCATAAACATTACGGGCGAACAGTTTCAAATATGATCACATAATGACATGTAATGTTATGAGGTTCGTAGACATTGTTTGCTGAACGAACCTCATCATAGATAAGTCATAGTTCTAGGCATTTATAGATATCGCAAACCCTCCAAAAATCCTTTTCATGACCTTGTCTGATTGCAGAGGATCGAGGATGTAGGCCCAAATAACAATTGCTTCTCACTGGATCAGATTCATGTATACTAATTATTACTGAGTATTCTTATTATATTAAATTTAAAACAAACAGCCAAGTATTTTTGGAGACAACGACAATGTGTTGTTTTTCTCTACAAGACTATGAGGTGGTACTATCTAAATTATTTAGTAATAATTAATTGAATTTGAACTGACCTTGCTGACAACGTTCTGATGACTGACATAAGCAGCCCTGTTCCAGTCTAAAAAAGGAAAAACAAATTCAACCAAGTGACTAATCATCAATTAATTAAAATATAATGCAAGAAACCAACTTTGGCCTCAGCTGATAAATTGATTTAAGAAAAAATAGATAAATCCAACTCCCTGATCAACATGTAATTTAGAAAGGTCTACAGATCCTTAGTTATGAATACTTTAAACAAGTACTCTTGAGGAGTCTTATCTGTGTAGCTACCCCCTCCTTTAGAAGAAGGAGGACCATACCCGCCCCTCCCTGTGTGACCTTCGACCTTAACACTAGACAGGTTTCATTAATTTGTTAAAAAGCTGACGGCTGTACCAACAAAGTGTTTCCTTTAAAAGTTCATGAACATCTATACTTCTAAGTCCATATTTATTTAATAAACTCCCCACTTACCGATTCTTTGGATTGTTTGGATGATGAATTAGCAGAGTTTCCCGTTCCTGCGACATTCTGGTTCGGCGAAACCCGATTTTTCGCGGAACTTTTCTTGACAGTCGCCATTTTCTCTTTTATACATCAACGGCTGTTGTATGACCCCGTCAGTTTCTCAAGCGTGTAAACATGCAACAGTCTTTAAAGTTGGATTTTAAAGCAGTAGTTCATAATGCTATGTTAATACGCGATAATTCTGTTATAATGTTGTTCTTTACTCTCATAAAATGGTTTCAACAAACAAAAATAAAATAAATTATGTTTGTGAAAAGTTATGAATTCAATAAATAATGTTTAAATAATATTTCCCTTCATTATTTTTCTAATTTTTTCATCTGATGGAACATTTCTTTAATACGGAACTGCACTAATTTTGTGCATGTGTGCACATGCGCAGATTCATGTGCCAGCTGGACGGTGCACAAACTGCGAAAACGGGGCCGGTGACATGTTTTTGTTTTGACCAAAGACCGTCATGTTTCTTCAAATAAACACCTGACTCTTATGCCAGAATTTAGGCTGAATACATTGAACAATGTTTAACAAGTTTGCTGCGGCCCTGCACCATGCAGTTGAAGTGGTAAGTTTTTGAAGAAATTACACCCTAACGTCATGAACGTATCGACGTCAACATGGCCAATATGGCTAGCTGCATGATTTATTATTTAGGGCACAACTTTCTAAATATTTTACAAGCTGAGGGGGCGCTATTTGAGCATTGACACAGAAGCCCCGAATCCCACAAGTCTGTCATATTATCACTAATATCAGAAGGGATTATCAAAATAATTTTAGTACAATATGCATTGGTTGGCTTTTATGTGATTGTTAACAATAACATTGTGAATGTGAGATGATAGTGTTCCACTTGCTTTTCTCTTTATAATTTCATTGTTTTTTTAGTAAATATTTTTCATGAACATTGATTTCTCTAAGTCTATTAAATATTCCATTTCAATCAGCCTTTATTATTCAGTATTTGAGATTTGATGACATTTCATTGTTTTGTTCCTTCTCTTGAAATCTTCCTCAGACTTTGGGCGATTCAGATCACCGGGTAATTTACATTTTCAAAGTTTTAATTCATTGACATAAAAAAAAAAGTAGGGGTTAAATAGTTGTTTAATCAATCGATTAAAAGAAATTAGCAAAGCAATTTAAGTGAAAATCAAAGACTAAAGACTAAGATTCCTAACGAGAAAAAGGTATTTCATCTCGTTCGTGGAAGAGACTTCATATAAGTTTAAAAACTTTTAACTTTTCCGCTTTCTATTTCGTTGCACTTCCTTGTAAAAACTAGTTGCGATAATCGTAACCCTCCATCCTCCCGACGGTCGGAGACCGGAGGGTTACGAGTCATGCAGTGCAAAAAAGTGGCGAAATAAAAATTTCGACTATTTTGGTCAGACTAGTCACCAGATTTACCAAATTTTTACCACTTTAAAAAAACATGACACACATTCTAAAAACATGGATGTGATCATCAATGTGTCATGAATCCATTCGTATTACTCAAAACATCATTGAGAAAATATTTAAAGAAAAAAAGACAAAAACTTACCAGAGACTGAGCGAAATTTTCATGATGCGTAGACAATCTCAGGTCCGGTTTTCGAACCTCGCGATTCGTGACCTAGCAACATCTCGACCAATCAGCGTAAGCAAACTCGTCGTTGAGCGCATTTTGTTGAGTTGCACAATCACATGATATTTATGAGGAAAATTTTACAGATTGAGCGCGCATTCTGGAAAGCTGTTCCTGCAATTAATCAGCGCAAACTGCAAATAGCGCAAATCCGTTAAATACATTAACTGCGTGCACGCACAGTCGCACACGAGACGATCGCCACGCCTACACAACGGTTTGGTTTACGCTGATTGGTTGATGTAGGGGAAGTGCGGTCCATGGACATTTCGGTCAGTTTCTGGTAAGTTTTTGTTTGTTTTTTCTTCAAATAATTTTTCATCGATGTTTAGAGTGTTATGAATGGATTCATTATACCTTGAAGATCAAATCCATGTTCTTAGAATGTGTGTCATGTTTTTTGAAAGGGGTAAAAATTGGGCAAATCTGGTGACTAGTCTGACCAAAATAGTCAAAATTTTTATTTCGCCACTTTTTTGCACTGCATGACTCGTAACCCTCCGGTCTCCGACCGTCGGGAGGATGGAGGGTTACGATTATCGCAACTATGTAAAAACATGTCTCTTGCCTAAAATATTCCACATAATTTCAAAGGAAGTAGCATTTTAAGGTATATGAAAAACATAAACAAGGAAAACAAAAACAATAACAGTAACATCTTACCTGAAATAACCAATGATCTAAAAAAGAAAAGAAAAAAAGAACTCCAATGTTTAATAATAAAAGTAAAACCGAACTCTGCGCTAAAATCTGTTGGATTCCCACGTAAGTTGTTCAAAACGTCAAGTGTTGAAACTTGACACAATGCTCTGCATCAGTGAAGTCAGTCGTTGCTTTGTTCTCTTGTGTCTTTTATTTTGGCCATGTGGTGCTTTGTCTGACAGACATGCAGCTTTCTCAGCAAAGGGTTTCCTCTTTTTCCTTGGGTGTTTTTCTTCCGCAGAAAACTGAATATTTGTATCCCAGGAGTTGGGGGTTATTACAAGTTGCATGTCTGGGCTTATGCTGGCCTGATACTTCACAGAGGCAACGGAGGCAATTGCCTTGGTGCCCCTTGAAATGTTCCAGTACTTAGAAATTTTGATTTCCCTCATAGAGAGGTGCCCTCTACTAAGAGGAAAACTGCCAAATTGCTAGAACAAAGTATCAGGCCTCCTTACGGAGTGGCTCGCATAACCATGCCTACAAGGTTCCAAGGTGAAATGTAATCCCATTTGTTGTGTATGTCAAGCTCCTCTCCAACATCTTGTATCTCTAAAAAAAAATTGCCTTTTATTTAATAGAACTCCTGCAGTAAGTGTTGTATAAGTGTACAGTTCTGAAGTACTTTGTTTTCTTGTCAGCGCTTGTCATTATCGTGTATCATACATTGTCATCTCATACAGCTTTTTGTGTTCTTGCAGCACTGATCTATATTCATACTTTGTCATGTTGTGTCATTAAGTCCCAAATCATAATCAGAAAAGCTGCTACAGTTCAAAAGAGCTCAGAGCGTAACAGTCCTGGGCCCAATTTCATAGAGCTGCTAAAGCACAAAAAGTATCTAAGCACAACAAAATTATGCTTACCAGAATAAGGTTACCGGCCAAACTACCATGTCACATGTACAATTTGTGACTGGTATCCTGCTGATTTCTGGTTAGCAGAAAATTGATATGCAATTTTTTTGTAAAAGCAGCTATGAAGTTGGGCCCTGGGCTCGATTTCACAAAGCACTAAAATTCATCTTAAGATGAGTTGTCAGCCTTACTATAGTGATTTGTATTGTCCATCATGCTGTGCTTAGCAATTAAGATTGATTTGCATTTAACATCAATCTTAGCTCTTAGTGCGATTGAGCCCTGGACTTTCACTGACTTAAAACAGGCTGATCCTGGCCTTGGTGATATTCTTTAAAAATTCCCGTAGGCAATATTGTCTTGACCCTTTCTGTGATTTGGCGCTTTCTCAAGGATTTGCCTTTTACTCCTAGACAAGAAAGAATGCCATAACTTGAAAGCAATCTGTCTTGTTCCACTTGCTGATTTTTTTATGTTGATGCATTTATTGGGTTTTTTGTCCGACAGCTTGCGCCGACTCAAACACTCCTTGAAGATTTCACTTTCCACTGGAAGGCCACGACACATTACTTTATCAACAGTAAAGGTGAGTCCGCGAATCAACCATTACCACAGTCTTGCGTTCTGTCTTATACCCCCTGACCTTCTCCCCAAGTCACAGAATCCATAAAAGTGTTAGGAAACATTGAAGGATCTGAATAGTAACACTTCTTATGAACTTTCTTACAGATGACAAGAAACCAGTACAAGAGAGCAACATCCCATCTCACCTTGACAACATGCTGGCCTTGTTGACTCAAGAGGAACGACAGATGGAAGATAATCAGACGGGACCCTGCATGGAGTACCTCTTACAACACAAGATACTTGAGACGTTGCACACTCTAGGCAAAGCTGATGTGAGCCCCTACCCGCTTCCCCCTCTACCCAAGCCCTTCCCCTGCCTCCATTCCACCCGCACCATAACAAAAGATCTTGAGACATATACCTAGCAAAGCTTTCACTCCTCCTCCTGCATCCTTCCCACCTTCACCGTCAAACGTGTTTGCGGAGTGGTCAAGTACACTGGACTCAAGCTCTGGTGTTTCCGACCAGCAGAGTGTGGGTTCGAGTCCCGGTCTTGACACTTGTGTCTGAAGCAATACACTTAACCATTATTGCTTCTTCCTTTGCGTGGGACGTAAAGCTGTTGGTCCCGTGTGTTGTGTAATGCATGGAAAAGAACCCAGTTGCACTTTATTGCTAAGAGAAAGGTATTGCCCCAGTGTTTCTGACAGTGGCTGCTGAATGCGCTGAGCACCTTGTAGACCCTTACAAGGTGTTACAGAAATGGGTCTCATAAATTATAAACTTTGAAAACCTGTCTGGATATAAATAATGATAAGTGCCTTAAGACGCCCATGAATAAAGTGCTATATAAAAACTAGTTATTATTCTTAAACACAAGATATCTGAGACTTTGTAATTCAAAGCTGTTAAGCCTTGTACCCACCTACCCAACTTCTTTCCCACAGTCCCACCTGCACCAGTCTTTGTAGGACTTGATGAAGTGTGTTTTGTTGTGAAATTGATGACTGTGATTTTGCTTCCTCCACCAGTGTCCACCTGGCATGAAACAAGTTGTCTTGATGTTCTTCCTGAACCTTCTTGGGAAGACACGGCAACCTCTCCTTCCTCACATCAACGTCTACAAACCTGTTCATGTAAGGCTCTCTATAAAGTAGCTGTTAGCAAACCACGCAGATTGTCTCTCCTAAGGAAATGGAGGATACACAAATATATATTACATGTTGACAAACCAGGGTATAATTTCATGGCTCTGCTTACTGCGGAAGTCTTTGCTTATGTTACCCGGTAGAGCACATCATTCTATGAATTCTAAGTGCAAAATTCTGCGGTAAGCAGAGCCATGAAAATAAGCCTAGAAGTCAATCAACTTTTACTATAACCCAAACAAAAATGAAAGCAAAAAAAGATCTTGTAGCAAACCAACGCTTGCAGTCAAAAGGTCGAAACTGTTATCTCAGGTACACTATTTCAAGAATAGAGCCCAATTCCGTAGAGCTGCTTAAGCACAAAAATTAGCACATACGAATTATGCTTACCATACCAGAAAACGGTTACCATCCAAATGATGTAATGTACTGTTGGCGACTGGTTTCCTGCTTAGTTTTGCTCAGCAGAAACTTGGTAGGCGCTATTTTCAGCTTAATTAGCTCTATGTAATTGGGCCCTGGAGTTTACATGTTGTGTTCAAAAGAGAAAACAATGTTGCTATTTCAGTGTTTACTCATGCCCTTTTTTGTTTGTTTTACGACCTCCCGCAGAAATTAATCAAAGTGTGTGGTGAAGTCCGAGCAGCTCCGACTGAGAAAGAGGAGATTCAGTTCCTGTGCACTGTGTGTTCCAAACTCAAAGAGCATCCTTACTTGGTCAACTTCTTCCTAGAGGTGAGGTACCACCCCCTAGCACGAGATATCTGCTTAGTTCACCATGTCTTGGTTAGCGCAAATGTGGGACCGACCAAAACCATTTGTGATCTGTGTAACTTGTGACTGGTGTCCGACTACTTCCTGCTTGAGTGTAAATTTGATAAGCAAAATTTTGTTTGCGGTTAATTAAATAAATTTTGCTCTTTTTTTGTGTTAATTTATTTTTTTTCGTAAGCATCAGTTCTTTAAATCAACCAGTGGAAATTGAGCTCAATGAGTTTTGTTAATAAAAAAAGGAATACCTTGTGGTTTATTACTTGATCAAAAGGAATCAATAATATCATTTTGATAATGGATTTGTTTTTTTATTTGGTAGCTTCCAAGACAGAATAGTAGAAGAGGACGAAGTAGCTCATCTGGAAGTAGCAGATCTAGTGTGGATGATCTTACACAACCAGAGTTCAGTCTGGTCAACTCACTTGTATCCCTTGTACAAAGTCCAGTAAGTAGTCGTGTAGTAGTGTATATAATACTGGTAAAAGAAACCTAGGAGTCATCATAAATCCTTTGCGATGTAGATCTCAGACCTTGAAGGGAGACGTTGCCTTGGATTGGGCTATGAAAAGCGTTTGTTACAAAATGAATATGGTTGTAAAAATGTTCTAAAAATATGCCTCAAATTTGCATGGTTTTCATTCTGCTTGATGAGTCAAAAATTTGGTTCTACAAAATGGCGGTCTGTGTTAGTTCACAAAGTAAAAGGAAAACCATACAATTTTGAGGCATATTTGTGTGGATCATTATATTCTGCTTTTAGTCTGGTACCTTTATATGAAATGAGAACAGGAAGTCATTGCCACTCTGTGAACGAGGAACCTGACACAGTGTGTTTACCTTTACAGGATAGCAGAATAGCAGTCAAAGCGTGCGAGGGACTGATGTTATGTGCTACCCTACCAGAGAAGCACGCTGCCCAGTGTATCGTAGATCATACTCAATTCTGTACTCTACTTGCCGAGAGACTCTGTACCCTGTATAATGCTCTTCCATTATCCATGGACCCTGTGGATGTTGATAGTGTAGAGGCAAAGTGGGGGTAAGTTTGACGCTTCTCTGTCCACAATTATTATACAGTCTCAGGAAGTTGTCTGGTGTCACAAACTTTAGCATATTATAAGAAGCAGAATTTTACCTCACATAACCAGTGTTTTAAAAGGATGTACATGTAACTTCTGGGTATCATCATGTGTAAATCTCTTTTTGGAGGAGTGTTGGCTCTGAAAAGAGCCATTGGTATGGTCTCCATAACCAGTGCTGTACCTTACCTTGAGTCATAGAGACTATACCTACTAGCAAGACCATTATTAGTCCATATTACCAATACTGTACCTTTTTAAATCTTGATTCAAGAGAGTATACCTGCTAGCAAAACAATCTTAGCCTACTTGTTCATTACCAATACCACAGTATTGAATACTGTACCTTGTCTTGGTTCAAAGAGAGTAAACTAACCAGGCAAAGTGGATAATGCTTGTTGTGTTTCCAAATGACTTTCCAGTTTGTACATGTCAAGCGACGGGGAGGATACCAACAAGTTCCCTGGTAAACGGCAGCTCATCTCATTGCTGTCATGGTACGATTACTGTGATCAGGTGATCGTTGAGGCTCATCCAATCGTTGCTCGGGCGTTGGCCAAGCAGATCAAGGAGCGATTCCTGGTCCCAATCATGGAGCAGCTCTTATTGCAATCGTGAGTAGTTTGGTCAAAGTTCTCATACCAAGTTCTTATCACGATATGGGGCAAAAGGTATCCCCCCTCCCACCCCAATGTTCCCACACTTTAACACACTATTTTCCTCTTGTAAAGAAATACCCCCCCCAAAAAATCCTCTAAAGAATTCCAGAGATTCCACACAATGTATTCCACACAATGATTACACCATGCTCCATATCGAGCACCAAATGAAAGTTCTGCAACCCATATAATGTTTCCTTTCTCCTTTTTACTTTCAACTAGATTTTGTTCTTTCTAAAATGCAACTTTAACTCAGAGCATTAGTTTATTGGAAAATAGTCTTTTCTCACGATAAATTTAATGCTTTGGAAATACTGATCTGTCAATCACTCAATCACTTTGTCAAGTCAGTCTATTAATTAATCAATTCATCAAGTCAGTCTATGATGAAGCAATTTATCAAGTAAGTTTATTAAATAATTTATCAATTTATCAAGTACGTCCATTAATCAATTCATCAATTCTACTGGTTCTTTATCTCAGGTCAGAGGTCGGCATCCTGACCAGCACAGCACACCTGGTCAAGTTTGTCAAGATGACTTCCTCCCCCGCTCTCCTTGATGTACTGGTTAAATTCATCCTGGGTGAAGACACACAGCCAGAAAAGCCGGGAGAGGGAGGCAACAAACTGAGACAGCGCCTGATTGACAGATGTGATCATTTATCTGACGAGGTAAGAAACTTACTTGAGGAAAACTTAAGAATCTGGTAATTATTTTGTTCGTTTTTAACAGCCAAATATTAAAAGCAGCTATGAAACAAGGACGTAGATATTTCAAATAGTGGTTGGATTATTAGTTTAACTCTATGCATCCCTTACCTGCAATATGATATCAGGTGGGGAATGCACACAGTACACAGTCAACCCTCCTACTTTTTGACCATTCAATATCATCTACTGGGTTTTGAATGTTATGTAAACTATGTTAGCCTGCAATATGCTATTTTGTGGTGATGGATCTACATACAATCACACAGATAGTTCTGTGGATATTTGTGCCATCATGTACAACCATGTTTGACTGGTGAGGTTGGTTAACAACTCACTACTCACTATAAAATGGTAACAAGAGTAAGAGGGTTAGAATATTTTCAACTTCTCTACATTCTACAGATCTGTATTATGTCCCTGAAGCTGTTTGAGACGCTATTCTGCAAATCCAATCGTCACATCATCACCAACCTTGTTCTCCGCAACCTCCTGTCTCGCGGCTACCACAGCCGGTCCGGGCACTCGGAACCCAACAGTGACCAGGGGTCAAGTAACAGTGGATCAAGCGATAGCGGAGTGGAGACGGCCTTAAGCAACGGACCGAAGAGTCCTGGTGACGTGCCCGACTCTCCCATGATGGACGGTGAGGCACCCTCGGTGGAGGAGGCAGTGACGGAGGAAGTGAAGGCGACCCCGATGTCGCCTTCCGCGTCTTTGTCTGATTCAGAGGCAGATGATCAGCCTAGTATTCACAAGATTGTCAACAGGTTTGGTTTACTTTTAAATCATAGTTAACAGTACATCCTTTACGCATCCTAGAACATCCACAATACCTATACAGTCTGTAGCATCAGAGTCCAGCGTTCTCCTGAGACTGATCCACACGTTAACCACCTCGGCCCAATTTCATAGAGCTGCTTAAGCAGGCAAAAATAAGCAGGATACCAGTCACAGAGAGTACATGTGAGATGGTATTGGGGCTGGTAACCCTATTCTGGTCAGCAGAAATGTTTTTTGCTCAGCTACTTTTTGTGCTTAAGCAGCTCTATAAAAATTGGGCCCTGTTCTTTTCTGAACCACCACAACTCAAAGTTCTTTATTCATGCACAAAATACACGAAACAATTTCAAGAAGACGCCAACCCTTGTTTTTCTTTTCTGCTTGTAGTTTCCTGAATCTGATGCCGGATGAGGCCAGATCTTCTTATCTTACTGGTGACGTTGGTTACGACATGTACCTCAGAGAGGCCCACAGACTGGTCAGTATTCGTTTCATCCTTACACCCATAGGCGTATGACCCAGGGTAGCAGGGGAAGGGGGGCAACTGCCATCCAAATTTGGCCCAAATTTGGCAAAACAGTGTGAATAATTCCGGCACAGCAAGAATAAATCAAATGGACAGAGAAAGGAAAAAGACTTGGAAATTGGTATTTATCTTTTTATCTGTGTAACATTTCAAGCAAATCAACCTCTCTGCCCCCACCCCTTAACCAAAGAGTCCCCCTAGCCTTCTCTATTCATCGTCAGGAGACTGAAGAGTATGAGACATGTTGGTCTGTTTATAAGGGTTCAGAGGTACCTCACCATGCATTGCCTCAAAAAACCACAACTCACGACAGCCTTCCGTTGTTTTTTCCTTTTCTTCCCTGCACAGTTCCGCGAGTGTACAGTGAACTGTCTTCCCTACGATTGGCAGAACTATCCCACACCTCTTGAGCGTTGCTCCAACGATGCGTTTTACGAAGGTGCCTTCCTAAAAATTCTCTTCGACAAGCTGTCAAGGATGTTAGATCAGGTAACTGTTTTAAATTATATCGTAAAGAAAATATTGAACATTTTAACACGTCTAAATCTGCGAACTTAATGTGAAAACTTTATATCACTTGTGATTTCAATTGTGATGCGATCAAGCTAAATGAGTCTTTTGTCGACCCTTGTCAATTTTTTTTTTTTTAATCTATTTGAAAGAAGTACAATCTCAGCTTTAAGGATATTAAAACCCCGTATTAATACCACCTTTGGTTCAAAAGTTATGGAAGTCGAAACACCAAGAGATGTGTAGAAATGTAAACCCCTGTCGACCTATTTTGGCCTGTTATTCAATAATGCATTTACCGACAAATGACTCATTTAGGTTGATCGCATCACAATTGTCAGATCAACTATTTCACCAATGCTGTTTCTTAATACGTCGTCCCTCTCCCTTTGATTTCTTTGTTGACAACAGACGTACGAGGTCAACTTACAGGTGACCTCTCTTCTCTCCAAGATCTGCCTGTTCCCTCATCCTCATATCCAGGAGTTTTTCTTGGATCCATACCTACCAGTTGCCTCTGGCTGCAGAACACTACACACCGTCCTAACAAGAGTAAGTGTCGGGGGTCGACCGAAGGCTAAACCTTCTGAACCATCAGAAATCCATTAGGTTTTTGTCCATCTGCAATGATAAATACTTTTTTTAATTTATTTATTTTAACAAAATATCGCCCAACTCACAAGGCCGGATTGCGACTTCAAGGTGAAGTTTACACTTAAGTTATTTTGGGCTATCGACCCACACCAACTGTCACCAGGGGCACTTTTCCGCCTACTCCTGGGGATGAAACAGGGTTACCCCCTTCACAGTCCGTAAGGATGCAGGCATGGGTATCATCCACTAGGAGCCTGGCTGGTAGAGCAGAGTGCACTACCGTCCCAGCTTTTCACGAAGCAATTATGGTTAAGTGCCTTGCTCAAGGGCACAAGTGTCATGACCGGGATTTGAACCCACACTCTGCTGCTGACAGCACCGGAGCTTGGGTCCTGTGAAATGGACCGCTCGGCCACGACACGCCACGCAACAAAAGTATTTTGTTAAAACCTTGATTTGATGTTGTTGTTTTTTAGGTGATAGCAGACCTTACTTCACGGATCAAGTCCATTCCAGACTTCCAGAAACAGGTCTGTGTGGTAAGGAAACAGCTAATGGGAATGGTAGAGGAGGACGATAGGTAAGCATGACAAAATCATTTTTTCATTTTCAGTAATAACTAGATCGGTCTTGTAATAATAATGTGGTGGGAATTTCACCCTGAAAATGGAGTGGTATGACTTAATTTTAAAAGAAAACATAAATTCATAAGTCAAGATTTCAAGAAACATACGTCACCAGTAGGTGTTTGAGGTCAGGGTTAGGTCAATGTCAAGGTCAAAGCATTTGAGTGTCTCGTTAAAATGACACAAAGTCTGACACTGAATATATTCATCAACCCATGACAAGATATCAGATTGAGGGCGCTGTTCATAGAGCCGCCATCTTGTTTTAGGATTGTTGGTGTCTTCCATTTTGTACCATGAATCACAAGTTATTTTGCTTTCAGTGTTTGATGGTGTTATTCTTATTTTTTTTCTTTCCTCTTGGGATTCCTGTCGGGTGAATGAATGCAATTTATTCATCAATGGAGACTTTACTGATGTCAAGTAAAGTAAATAAATTGGCTTAGCCTCGACTATCCTTGAACTGATAAATCAACCACAATAGGTCATCGAACCTCGTACAAAAACTCTTGCAACATTCTCTTGATATTTCATTCACATAATGACAGACTTCAATCCAAACTATTTATATTTGCAGAGGCAAGAAAACAATAGCTCCCATTATGAAGTAAGTTTCGGACTGATGGTCCGCCCGAATCCCACGCTGTCTGCCCTAACACATTATTAACCAACATTCCCTTAACCCCTGTGCGGTATATTGAGTTCAGCCCACCTCTGCATGTTCAGCTGAATCAATTCTTTTTGAAAGCTGTTTAAAGAAAAGGTTGATCTGCGTTGTTGAGATGGTCTTGTTTTTTTTTCTTTTTGCACTTGTGGTTATTTGAAGCGTGAATGCATCAGCATGCTGTGAATGCCAGCCATACTGGCCGCATGTCGGATGGAACTAACGTCGTGTGCCTCATTTAATACATTGTGATGTTGTTGAAGTTATTCACGCGTGTATCTGTTGTCAAATCATCCTGAGTGTCATAGTTGGCCGTGTCATCAGGTTGTAGTGATGACCTTTGGTTTGTTTTCATTTGCAATTTTTTTATTGATAGTTCTGAAACTATGGATGTGTCAAAATTTGAAGAAAATTGGAAGCATTAGGAAACCCATTATGAGAGCTTGCTGTGAACCAGAACCCACATTTAAACCCCATTATGTGCGCAATAGGACTTGGATTACAGCTTTATGCCCACCCAAATCCAATGTTAGCATGTTGCTTAGGACACAAGCTCCACGGTTGGCCAACCGAATTAACCCATAATCTATGTTAATCCTTACCCCTAGGAAACCTAACATCAATCCTCCACTCCATGGTTACTCAACACCAAGACAAGATTGGCAGCCTGGCCCAGTGATAAGCAACTGTTAGTTGGGCCTACAGTCCCCGGTCCTTGAACAACTTCCTGAAGTGGATTTGGGTCAAGTGATAACTTGGTTCCTTTTCCCACTTGCTCTGCCAGAATTATTATTATTATTTAGAATGCCCCGACACATCCTGCTGTAAAGACATGTTATATTTAGGGCAATTTTTTTCGCTGAATTACAGACACTAACTTGTGGCCAAGTTTCCAGGTCGCCATCTAACAAACGTCAGTTTACATAATAAACAACATTCATTCCACATGTGTCTGATCAACACCACATAGAAGAGAACTTCATTACAATACTTATACATACCAAAATTGATGACCAGGGTTTCTACATGCAAAGTCTTCCGGGAAAACTTCACCTCACAACTGTGGAGTCCAAAGCCCCTTGTCTTAATCTGTAGACTAAAATAACACTAATAATACTTGGTCCCTATATAGTGCACACCCTAGTAGCTAGATCAAGGCACTTTACATTATTATCCCTGTTCACCAGGCATAATTTAACCAATCTACAAACTTTCTCAACTCCCTGGGGAGCATACAACTTCAAGCTTTTTATATTAGCACCAAATGGTTACTCCAACATAATACCCTCTCAGCCCTCACAGGTTTCTATTTAGACACTAGGGTTGAGAGAAGCAATTATGGGCAGTGTCTTGCTTAGAAACACAAGTAACATGACTGGGATTCGAACCCACACTCCGATGACTAGGCCATCAGAACTTGAGTCCGATGCACTAGACCGCTCGACCACATTTCAGATTCTTGGTCCCTGCTTGTATCACTAAAACATTTTCAACTAAGCATGTTGTACCTCCCTGGACTCTCTGTAAACCAACCAACTTAACCATACTGATTGTTTCAATCCCAAGCTTACCTGTAACCTGAAGTGAAAACATTTTATTAATCAAAAACTTTGAATTCTTCTCCCGTACTACCCAAAGGCTTTGCTCTTAATATATTTTTTAAAAATGCTGCTAAAGAAAGTCTGCTTTTTCCTTTTGTTCACTAAAATTTTTTATTTATTATTTTGAAAACTTTCAAATGATTCATTTGTAAAAAAGATATATACTTTGAACTAGTCTCAAAGTAACTTTCTGGTTTTAAAACACTCTGCAAAATGCTGAAATCACCTTGGTTGTTCAGTGATTGAGTTACTTTCATTTCCTAATCACTGCATGGTAACCCATGTGAACTCATGCCGTTTCATTACTTCATTAATTTTTCAACTAATTTACAACTTTTTTTAAATTTGAGTGGCAGCTGATCTTGCATGTAAATAACAACTTCTGTTGCAACTATAACGATTCAAATAAAAAAAATTAAAAATAATTCATAAAGAGTTTTTTCCACTTCCTTCATGTAGTTTTAAATATACTCCCCTTTTTTGTTCCTTTAGCTTGCCATACATAGACCTTCTAGAAGGTGTGATTGTTCTGGAAGAATTCTCCAAGGAACTCGCTGCGATTGCATTTGTCAAATTCCACGCAGCCAGTGGACGAACATAGGGATTGTGTTCAGGAGTTTGTGCTCATCGGTAAATGCTCAAAATATTTCTTTGTGCAAATTGTTTTCTTTGTACTGCTTACTTGGACGAAGGGAGTGATATGCCTCAGTCATGTGGCCACCATCTTGTCTAGTTCCCTGTATACAACAGCAAAAATGAAGAGCGATTGCTGTTCTACAAAAGGGTCCAGGCTATTTTTTTCTTTTTGCATCAGTGTGATACACTAGGCCTTTGCGAAACTCCGGTGTCGGCTCGGCCAGTGGCTTCATCCTCTTTTGGGAGTTCTATGCCAAATCGCACAATTTCTTGTGCAAAACTGCTGATTGACCCTTAGTCAAAGCCCTCATTTTGAAAATGCAGAAAGCAAGATAGGTGCATCATGATTTAAGAACGTAATTTTATGCACAAACCTGGGTTCTCTTTTTGAAGGACTCATTATGAGATATTTTATTGAAGGTGTGCTCCTCTGTGAGCTACGACGGTTTTGTAAACCAATCTGAAATTTAGATAGATCAAACGCGGAATAATAAGTCAGAATATTGAGGAGTAGGTTAGGCTGTGTCCGAATTGGCGGCTACGGCTTGATCGCCGAGTCATCATGCGCTGACGTATATGACGTCCTCAGCAACGCCCTGAGCAACAGCCGTAGCCGTAGCCTAATCAGTCAATTCAGATACGGCCTTAGGCCATGTCCGAATTGGCGGCTGCAGCTATGGCTGCAGCTGCTTCTAAGGGTGTTGCTTTGGGCATAATTGACTATAATGCTTGAATGCATGTTCATGTGATAAGCCACATTTGGACACACCTTTATTGTGCCAATTATACATTTGTGTTTTTTAAAGAATGTCTCCTGACTCCAAGGTCGATTTCAATTTGGTGATGTGTTCATTTTCCAATAGATAGAGTCCATCTAAAAGTGGAGGACGAGATTACCCGTCTCTAACCTCCGGTTAAACCGGTCTAAAATGCCATCAAATTTTAAACCCTTCCAGTGCGAATTTTATCAACATCCAACACATCCAAGGACGTCACATTACAAACATGCGAGTCTTTAACATTTTTTGTACAGGAGTTTTTGTTGTCCATTCTTTAATTTTGATGATATTCAAATGATGACATTTTCCCTTCTGACCTATGCAAAAAATTTCTCTTTGGAATTTACAGACCGATTTGTTATTGATATCCAATGATATTTCAAATTTTGCTCTGAATAAGGACTCTTTCACGAAAATGAGCGCGTCAAAAAACTTAAATTGAACTTGGAGCCCTCTTTTTAAATATATCTGGTTAAGGAAAACATGGATGCCTCATAAGCAAGATGCAGCCCCCAAAAACCTGTTAATAGTTCAACACGCTGTTAATCAGAACTACCAGGGTAGCCTCTTTGTCTTCTATGAAAAATTAATATGGATTCTTTATGTGGAGATCCTAATATAGTCGGGTCGGATTCAGACACGAAACATTTCTTGTGAAGAATTGTTTTTTTCTGGGAACTCACTAATTTTTAAAATTCTATACTAATAAAATAAGGCAGGACTGTGGTTAAATTTGTGCGAGTTATAATTCGATTTATTATTAAAAATAATTAAAATAAAAAAGCTCACCCTACATGGGTCTAAATTTGCGTTGGAGGTTTTGTTTGGGGGGGGGGGTCGAGAATTGCCACCAACGTGTGGCCCACTTTGGTCTGATTGGTAACTTCTTGGTTTGCTGAAAATATTTATTTATGGTTGGAAAAAATAAATCCTTGGACCCAAGTCCCCTGTTGGTGGTGTTGCAAAAATGTAATTTTTAAGCATTTTATTTATTTCTGAGGAAATCATTTTCAGTAAATATTGCATTAAGGGATATTGAGGGACTTTTGCTATGGCTGTGGTAGTACTCTACCCACGGCTGCAGCCGAGTTATACATGGTTTTAATCGCAGGTTTTAAAATAAGTTGTTTTTAGGGAGTTTAGTTTTTATTAAGAGAAACAAAAAAGTTGTGTCAAAAAGAATCGATGTAAAAAACGGCAAATTCAGTTGGATAGCATTTTATTTAACCATTGTATAAATAATTATTTATAATAGTTACTATGATTTAGTTCTAATGATAGTTCAGGTTTATTGCTTTTTTTATGACTTAAACTTAACTTCTACGGGAGTAGGCCATTTACCCTAAAAGGCACTGGTCACTATTGGTAATTACTCAAAATAATTGTTAGCATAAAAACTTACTTGGTAACGAGCAATGGAGAGCCGTTGATAGTATAAAACATTGTGAGAAACGACTCCTTCTGAAGTAACGTAGTTTTTGAGAAAAAGGTAATTTCTCACTCCAATAATAAAAGACTTCAGTGAAGCCTTTTAATTAATGGCATCTGAAAGCACACAAATTTGTGCAACAAGGGTGTTTTTTCTTTCATTATTTTCTTGCAACTTCGATGACCAATTCAGTCCAAATTTTCACAGGTTTGTTATTTTATGCATATGTTGGGATACACCAACTGAGAATACTGGTCTTTGACAATTACCAAAGGTGTCCAGTGCCTTTAAGGGAACATGTTGGGTTATTTTACAGCAGACATTGCCTACAATTACAAGATAATTATTGTTAAACCATTGAAATGCAATCAGGACCGGCAATGCTTGATCTTTCTCTGCGTTTGCCGTGTGTGTATGCATGGAGGAAGGAAATCCATGGTGTATGCTCTCTATGTCAGTGATTGACAAAAAGTATCAATTCCATGTGACATAATATGGCAAATTATCCGAGATCGATCAATTTGCATCAAGTCAAAATGGCCACCAACGTGAACTTCCTCAACAAGGACTTGCACTGATACTGGTACCCAGTGTTAAAATTTGCACTGTATAAACCCAAGCTTTGTCAAGTAACCTACCTCTGTAGTTCAGGTCACAATGCTGTTGGTCACAACATGAGGGCACCAATCTATTTGGATACTCTTTATTTCATTCTTGCAGGGCATTTTAGAAACTACGTCTTCAACTCTGGGGTCTTGGGCTTTGCTGTGGCTATGGCTCAGTGAGCCATCTTGAAGCAGAAAGCTTTCACAACCTCAACAAATCTGTGGTTTTAAAAAGATTCTGCATTTTACAAAGACCTACAATAGGTTTGTGGGTTAAACATAACTATCCTGAACCCAACCTGGGCCTAACTTCATGGCTCTGCTTACTGCCAAACTCTGCGCTTGCCATCACCATACTTTGCTTACAGGGCAAGTGCAGAATTTCTGCACTAGCTGTGTAATCGAAATACCTAGTAACGTGGAGTACGCACGTGCACAAGCAAAAATTCCCTGCTAACCCGTGAAATACGCTTGACGTAAGCACGGAATTCCCTGCTTCCGTAATTGCTGATTCTTTGCTTACGGTAAGCAGAGCCATGAAATTAGGCCCTGATCACAAGTTCTGTATCATTACCAAAGGAAATTCCATTAAAAAGTTAGACTTTGTTTGAGTGTGGAGCTATACAAAGCAAGAAATTAGGTATAAAGGTTTTTTTTTATAATTTGTAACAGTTGTTATTTGTTTTGTTCCTGATGACTTTTTAATTTGTGCAATTATCAACCTGATTGTTTAAACCATTTTTGAATCATCTTTTTCTGTTTTAACACATTTTTTTCTTCAGTTTGTTACAATGAAGGACAAAATTAACATAACATAAGACATCACAGCTACTTACTGTTGTTTTAAACTTTTCAAACATGACATATATGCTACTATTTTTGTACAAAATAAACCATTACTTGAAGTATGTTGGTGGTACAGTTTGATTGATTTGTTAGTTTCATAATTTCAGACAAAACAGGATATATTTACTCAAAACACGTAAGTAGACGTTTTATGATCCAATTTAAGTACAAAAGAAAAAACACTTTCACAGTAATAATCGCCATCTTGTTTAAAGGGGCAGATTTCGAATACTCAATAACGTCTGTGGCGTGGTGCTCAAACTTCCACTCACCTTCCAGAAAATCTGCCCCTTGAACAACTTAGCACTTACAACGGTGAAAATGGTTACTGTAACATGTCAGAGACTTGTTTAGTCTTGATTCAAGAACTCATTTTGCATCTGCAGTTCATCACATGACCATGGGGCAGCGGCAAAGTACACACACTTACCGAAGACCAGAAAAATACTGGAGAAGAAAATAGGCTACCAGAAAATAAAACTGGCTGTCTTGAGTTATTGACTTTAGCAGTGGCTATGGCTGAAATACAGAAAAGTCAAACTCTGCTGTCATAGCCAATGGCCATCGCCATATGGCTTCGGCAGTGGCTATGGCGGAAATGCAAAAAAAGTCCTATTCTTCCATGTTGTCATTTGCAGCCAATAGCCATAGCCCAAGTCGCTTGATTCGAGTGCGGCTTATTGGTAATTCTTGCTCAACAGAGTTACAAGTATCAGCTTGAGCAGCTCTATAAAGCAAACCATAATAAACCCCCCTTGGTTGACATGAATTGCTGTGCAAAACTAACATTTGAAAAACCAGACACTTTCAGAAACGGATTTATCTTGATATAAAATAGGCAATTTACATCGACACAAGTATTTACATATTGCACAGTCAGTTAAATGCACCTATCAATTGCCAACCCCCCCCCCCCACAACCTTATTATCCATGTGACCTGGGGATTGATTCTTTTGAAGGGTTTATCCTGTCTATTGGGCATTAGTCTTGGCCCAAGACATCCAGCGCATTCTGATGCCTAATTGGTTACTGTGCATCGTATATAATGCACAATATACAGCAATACACTGGTAGCGGGCGCTTTATGGCAGGTTTGTTGATCAGAGAGCTGTGTGTGTACAGAACGCCCTCTATCGGTAAATTGTGAAAGAGCTGAACCGCTATGTACAGTCACCAATCAGGAAGCAGAATGCACTAAGGACGACTTGCACCAAAACTAATGGGGCATGAATTTAAGTGGCAATTCCCAAAGTCCAAGATTGGGATAAGCGCCTGACAGAGAAAGTAGCCTCACACTCATGTGTCTCTTAAAAGTCTTATTCTTATTCTGAAGCTATCTTCGTTTAGAACACAACTTGCTTCCAAAGACTTCGTCCCTATTGTTTAAGTACCCTACAATGCATGGTACACAAAACAAAATTGGGAAAATCTTGACCTTTTGTCTTCTTCGTGGTGAGCCCTAGAGACCAAACCCTTGCTGGGTTGGAAGGGAAGGAATGGAACCAACCATTGATATGTGCATGCTAAATCATGCTAAATAACAAATAACAGTACTTTTTAAATATAAATGCACAGTATATTAAAATGCACACACGTCATTATTGTTCAAGAACTAAACACATTAAACACATCATTATACACATCATTAAATACACAACAGTAAATATGAACTTGGTACATGTCACATTTGTGACTTTTTGTTAAACTAATAATCAAATCAGCAAGCTGGAGCAAGTGATCCTTGGAAGTAATTCCCTTTAAAATAAATATCAAAATAAAAAAAATAAAAACATGAATCGCCCTTTGTAGAAGTTGAAACAATCCCATTAAGTTCTGACGGTGGGTAGGGCACAATCTCTTAAAAAAAAACAATTGCAGGGTACTCCCAACTTCAGTCAAGCATTAAGAAAAGTTTCTGAAAAATGTTGACCTTGTAAAGGCCTTGTCACACAGGGCACTTTTTTTCAGGCAATTTGGGGGCAACTATTTGCACTGGATGCAAAAGGAACACTTCAGCAGCACAAGCGCCAATCTTCTAGCTGTAACTCACTATCCCCAAGAAAATAACGAGAAAATTAAAACATGAATGAATTTCTTTCTTGGAGATTGCCTGGAACTGGTTGCCTGTAAATTGCCTCGTGTGACATGGTCTTTAGGTTACAATCTGCACATGATTTTACCACTTTCAGTCAACGTTTATTGTTAACATAATTTGCAGTACAAGTACATGTACATCTTGTCTCAGATTTCAGTACATCCCTTTGTCAAAGGAAAAATGAAGTAAACAGAATTAGACAAGCAAAATCTGTGAGGAAAATGTTGAGAGTTTGAAGTGAAATTGAGAAGACGTTTTGCCCTATGATCATGAAATATGCATGAAGGACCATCGCAGACAGCTGTTGAGATGGATAACCCCCTTAAGGGTGCATTCTTATTGAGGCAAGAATTGAAACAGCACTGGGATGGGGGAGAGAAAACCCCTCCTAGCTACATTTTATGGTCAAGAGGCTGACAGTATACATTACACTAGGTGCAGAGGTGGCTGCTACGTCTTACATGAAGAGCACCGCATCCTTAAGACGGATTGTCAAGAAGCTGGTGTGGGGGAACAAAGGTAAGTGCACAACCACTGCCATCTTAAAAAAAAACGAGGGCGTTATAAATGTTTATAACGATCACTGTAGACGGCATCAAAGCAATCAGAGAGAAAGTGCAATGATCCTGGCCTAGAGCCTACGGACCAAGTTCGCTGAACTACCGCTCCTTAAAGAGCTCCAACTCCATTGCACTATTCCTGCCAATAAGAATTACTTGAACACGCCCTTGGTCTTTGTCTTTTTAGCTGAGAAGATATAAACTAGGGCACCAGTCACAAATGAAGTTCATAACATGGCATTTTGCCTGGTAACCTGTTTTTGCTAAGCAAGATCTGTCTATGCTAAATAAATTTATATGTTTTACAGAGGAATAAGTGTTAACGTGTTAACTAAAAATGCATTCACAACATGATTGATAAGTCAACTTTATATAGAAATACAGTGGCACAGCTAGGGCTGGTAGCACGGAAAGGGGGGGGGGGGTGTTAGAGGTGAGCGGAAGAAGCCTCAACACTCAAAGTGTCTTTGAAAATCTAACCATTATTTTGAGATATATGAACAAATATAAAAAACCTTGGTTGGCTTGGCGCCCCCCTAAAGCGGCGCCCAGGGCACATAACACCCCAAGTGTCCCCACTTTGCCCCAAGCTATGCCAATGGACATAGTAGAGCTCACTTGTCATCATTGTTGAAGAGTTTCTAAATAATTGGCTCCTTCCTGTGACCACTTCATCAATCTATTCATCAAATTTACATTTAAAACCCTTCTTTTGAAGCTTGCGATTTTTTTTTCGCCAAGTACTTTTATCTAAATATATATTCCACTATAAGTATGTATTGCTTCAGGTATTGTGTCTCAAAGGTAACATCAAAGTGGGACACACAAAAGCAATTAAAAATACTATTATTAATGTTTTTAGTTGAGATGCTACGAAGACTTGCGGGCCCGTCACTGCACGGAGGGCATAAAGACAATTAACCTTTCCCATGAGTTATGTAAATTGCACATTGCGCACACTACTGGTTGGCAAAATGAGGGGAAAACCACACGTTTTTGAATGGGGCTGATGGTGGCGTGACGCATACGCGTTTGTGCGTCTGCCTAGTGCACAACTCTTTGGCGTTTTCCAACAAGAGTGTCTGTATCCATGCATGAATGTAATTACTGTATTTCATGGGAAAGGCTAACAGCCTAACTGGTCATTGCCTTGGTGCCCCATTGAACTTTTCCCTCATAAAGGTGCCCCTTTAATAAGAAAAAAAAAGTACCTTGCCCTTCAAAGAACGAAGTAGGACAGTACTCCACGGGGTCCCTGTGAGGCCGATTTAAGCCAGCAACAACAATAATTCAAATCTGCTGATCCTTCCCAAAGCTTTCCCACTAAATACCAAGTTATTCCAACATCATGAATGTAAAGCAATTTATCTTACCCACCCCCAGAGGGGATAGAAGTCTTCAAGTCCACCATCATCATGCATGATGAATGGTTCCAATTCCCTTTAGACATCTTATAATGCACTCAACACACTTGACGTCATTATTAAGTCATTGCAGCTTGTCAACAGACTGCGCATCACGTTCCCCTTTAAAACGTTATCCCTCGGGCGGTATACGCCCCCTACTTCTTCCCCTAGTAACTCTCATTATTATGATTTACCCCCCCCCCCCCGCATCACCCCCACCCACCGGTGTAAGTTGATCCATGTAAGAGTGGAAGGGTAAACACCGAGCTCATAACATGATATGGATAAATACGGGGAGTCTCTTCCGATCTATAAATAATTTATTGTAAAGAGATTATGTTTAGCTTAATTTGGGTAGACAGGGAAGTCATAAGCCACTGCCACTAAAACACTTCCGCATGATAGAAGTACAGCATGAATTTGAGCAGCAAATGGTTCAGTCTTACTGTCCCAAATGCCACAAGGAGTTAGATCTTCTTGGTTGAAAAGAGCAGTGAAGTGCCTTTGAAAAGTTTGTGAAAAGTCAGTGAAATGTATGTGAAATGTCTGTGAAATGCAAGTGAAATGTCTGTAAAATTCCAATGAAATGACTGTGAAGTGCCAGTGGAATGCCTGTGAAATGCCAGTGAAATTTCTGTGAAATGCCAGTGAAATTTCTGTGAAATTTCTGTCAAATTCCAATAAAATGACTGTGAAGTGCCAGTGGAATGCCTGTGAAATGCCAGTGAAATGTCTGTGAAATGCAAGTGGAATGCCTGTGAAATGCTAAAAAATTGTCAGTGAAATGCAAGTGAAAATAAATGTCTGTGAATCACCAGTGAAATTTCTGTGAAATATGTACATAAGGCCAGCAATTGAAATGTTCATGAAGTGGCTGTGAAATGCCTTCAAAATGCCAGTGAAATGTCAATGAAATTCTGTCAAGTGCCAGTGGAATCCCAGTTAAGTGTCTGTGAAATGCAAGTGAAATGCAAGTGAAATGTCTGTGAAGGGCCAGTGAAATGTCTGTGAAGTACCAGTGAAATGTCTGAGAAATACCTGTGAAATATGTACATAAGGCTACCAATCAAAATGGCCGAGAAATGTCTTCAAAATGTCTGTAAACTGCCAGTGAAATATCTATATAATGCCAGTAACTGTCCAAGAAGTGCCTGTGACATGCCTTCAAAATGTCTGTGAAGTGCCAGTGAAATGTCTTTGAAACACCTGTGAATGCCCGTATCAGTACTTTGAAATACCAGCAAGTGATTACTTAGGTTAAAGTATCAAGTTACATATAACATTTTCCCACAAAATAAAAGTAAGAGCTGCTAAGCAGAAAATACTAACAAATAAATAAATTGTCTTGGCAAATACGCACAGGACACCAGTCATAAACAAAGAACATAATATAACATTTAGGTTGGTAAACCATTCCTGCTGTTAACCCTCCTACTGTCTGAGCATTCCTGCTGTTAACCCTCCTACTGTCTGACCATTCCTGCTGTTAACCCTCCTACTGTCTGACCATTCCTGCTGTTAACCCTCCTACTGTCTGACCATTCCTGCTTTTAACCCTCCTACTGTCTGACCATTCTTGCTGTTAACCCTCCTACTGTCTGACCATTCCTGCTGTCAACACTCCTCCTGTCTGACCATTCCATATCATTCATTAAACAAGGGAATAAAGGAATGGAGACAAAGTCTTAAGGCAGTTTAAGACTCGCAGGGTTGTGGCCATGCGATAAGGACTGAGTCAAAGGTGAGGTCCGTTATCGCACGGCCACGTCCCTGCAAGGTCTTAAATGGCCATTTAAGACCAAGTAGCTGCTCTTTTATTCTCATTCATGAATACCCTTTTCATTAAAAAGCATAATAATGTAGGAAAATCTGTCAAAGGTCAACGCCCTGGAAAATGTTACCAAAAGTAGGAGGGTTCATCAAACGGTATTAGTGTTTGGTAGAGTTTTATAGTTAACAGCTCTGTGATTGGCCCAAGACTTTAAAAGGTTATACAACTAGTCATCAACAACGATAGACAACGCTCTAATCTCACAGAGTCGCCGGTGGAGATCCATCTCAAAGTCTTCATCACTCTGAAGTGTGTCTTTGTCTTCGAGCTGAACGGCAAGCTCAACATAAATCTTGAAGCACTCTGTGTAATATGTAACCTGTGAACGGAAAAAAGACATTGAGTTTAACAACTTGCCAAGGCCAACCCAATTTTGAGCATTATTTATTATCACTGCCAAAAAAGCATTTTACCTTCGATGCTTGATTTATGGTATGGTGTACCCCCCCCCCCTCCCCACCTCATATTCTGTCTTCATTGTATCTGGAAAACTTAGGAATTATTTAGAGGATTTAAGGGAGGGGGGTACTTCTGTACAAGAGGAAAAGAGTTTTTTAAAGTATGGGGACATTTGAAAGAGGGGGTTGGGGAGGAAACACTCTGCCATATACCGGGCATGGTATAGTATCATGATGTTTAATTTTCCTTTGATTATTTCTTCCACAACTCTGCCCGAAGTTCCACTACAAAGAAAACCTTGTATCTGTGAGAGTGTACTTTATGGTACTCTTTAACAATAAAGTTGACCCCAAGTGCCAGACAACACTCGACAAAAATGAATAAGTAAAAGGATTTTCTATCAAAGTTGTCCTAAGATACAAGGAACTTTAGGAATGAATCAAAGAAGCACACACACAACACACACACACACGCACACACAAAAGCAAAGAAAAGGTTGACTCATTTACCCCGAGGGTAACTCATCAAGATCTAAAATGTGTAAACTCATTTTCCATATGCAATCCCTGTACCAATAGTCCTCCTCTTCTTATTTCTTGAAACTCTACTGGAGAGCTCTCTAAGACAAAATTTAATGGGTTCCAAGATGAAACAGAAGTCCGAAGACGCTGCACTTTCCTGAAAACGATTACGGATGATTCACACAACGGCGTACTACGTAAGATTGGAAGTTGAGATCGTGCCAGATTCGGACAATTTCTCAAGACCTGTAACCGAGTTGATGTGGAAGAAAGTACAATCGGCCACTGTACTTTAAGAAACTGCTACAAGGAGATGATTCACAGTAAGATTCCGTGTGTACCCGACCTGTTGAATGCATTATTTGTCTTTCCTTGGGGGCGTAGAAGCTGTGAGAGTGTCGACACAACACTAGACATCATCCGCAGTCCGAATGACAAAGTAAGGACGGGGATTTTTTAATGCCAGGGGGCATTCTTGTGGACACACCGGATTAACGTGGGATCACCACTTGACCTGGGCCCCAATTTCATCAATTGCCAATAAGCCATTGATCTTTTTTGATTACTGCTACAAGCTTTTGGTTTCCATAACCAAAAGCATTGACATCAGACAAAGGTCCGGTAACTTTCTGACAGGTATTGAAACCAAATCAAAATGAGTGAAGCAACAATACAAACCCAATAAACCTTCTTGCATTGTATGAGAAATATGAAGTAAATCACTGCGCGTGCCAATTAATGAAACTAAACCCTGACCAAATTTCATACAGATGCTTAAGCAGGCATTTGTGCTCAACTTTCTGCTAAGCAAAAGTGGGCAGGACACCAGTCACAAACGGTACATATGTCCTGGTAACCTATTTCTGGTAAGCTTAATAGTTTTGTGCTTTGCTTATTTTTGTGCTTCAGCAGCTTTTTGAAATTGGGCCCTGGGCCTAATTTCATAGAGCTGCTTAAACACAAAAAGTAGCTTACAAAACAAAATTATGCTTACAAGAATAAGGTTACCAACCAAACTACCATGCCACATGTACAAATTGTGACAGATATCCTGCTCATTTTTGCTTAGCAGAAAATTTTAAAGCAATATTTTCTGCTTAAGCAGCTCTATGAAATTGGGCCCAATTGACATTACTCGGCCACTCACCGACTAACTACCCCCCCCCCCATTTATGTGTTGCAAATTATACTTCCTAGTTAATTCTGCTAAGCAGAATGAAAGAAATTACCACTAGCAGATTTCTTAGATTTTCTTTATTTAGCAGAAAAAAATACCTAAAAGCAATAAAATAAAACTGAGTTCCCCGAAGGGAAGTGGTGTGTTGAGCAAGTCTGACTGAGTAATACCTGAGATTTGATGAGTGCCTCGAAGCAAGGTTGGAAGTATTCTACACGCCCTTCAAAGAAACGAGGCATGGCGTCCATCAGGTCCTTGTGTTGCCTGTCATACTCATCCTTAGCTGCTTCTAGATTCTTCTTACACTGAGACCAAATAAATAAGATAAATCTGTTCTTTAGCTAGTGAACATTTAGGTAGGGACTGATATTTGGGGAACGACGCTGAGAAGCGTCCATATTGGACTGCAATATTAAATTTTTGAGCATTGCAGGAGTAAATACATGGCAAAATAATAGCTGCCTCTAGATTCTTCTTACACCGAGATCCCCAAAATAAAATAAATCTGTTCTTTAGCTAGTGAACTTTAGCTAGGGACCGATTATTTTTGGAACGACCCTGAGAAGCGTACAATAGTTATCCATATTGGACTCCAATATCAAATTTTTGAGCATTGCGGGAATAAATACATGGCAAAATAGTGCGTGTTCCACAAATCAAATGACAAAGACCACTGTATGTGGTGTATAGTTATATTTATGTACAAGTAAATAAAAATAACAAATGTAGCAATTTTCAATTGCTGTCACGTCCTCAGGTTTTGCTTTGCGAAGAGGTAAATTGTTTGCGACGCTCAGCAGTTGTGTGTACCCACATGTACTAATAGATTTTACAATGAGTACTGGTATGTATTAATTGCATACTCATAAATTATTGCCTGTGTAAGCTTGCGCACCAACAAGTGTCTGTTTAAACACTTTTCCTGTTTAAACATGGCCGAGTGATCTCCTCTCGACCAATCAGATTGGATAAACTGTCTAAGGCAATTATAAATATTTAACCAAGAGAAATGTTCTTACACTTTCCAGCTTGGTGAGATTAGGTCCAGTTCGTTCTCGATCCTGGTATTTTTCTAGTTTTCCTTGACAACGACTGTACTCCTGGAAAATTAAGAAAAACAATTAACCGAGTGAAGATATAGGCAAAGAAATGTGTCTCAGGTGATGTGACGCAGGGCTGCTACTCTGGGTAGGCACACCCACAATTGTGGGGACTTTTACACTATTGAACAAAGGTCCCCACAGTGTTTTTCTTCATTAAACTGGGTCCCCACAAGGGAATTCTTTAGAAAAAGGGAACAATAGAACAGCAATAGGAAGTCCCCACAATGGTGTGTGCAATAGACTGTGTGTTCTTGTGAGGGAAAGGCAAGATTGTCATCGATAAAGGGCACCTCTGTGAGAGAATCTTAAATTTCGACCGGAACATTTCAAGGGGCACCAAGGCATTGCCTCTGCTGTCTCTGTAAAGTACCAGGCCTGGTAATGAATTGAAAAACAATTTGAAGTCTTGCCTGGTTAACTCTAGCAGTGCCCTGTACTAAATAAGTATAATGCCATGCATTTTAAGCTGTGTTTTAGAAATTGCCAATAAAAATTCTAGAGTGACTGCAGACAAGGCATACACAAGCTCAAAGCCGACTTCCAAAACTTTATTTTTGTCACAACTTGGACTTTGACAAATGCCATTTGAAGGTCACATGGTGTGTTGTAACCAATACAAACGCGCTATAAATAGGATGATGCTAGGACGACCCCTTGCTAGGCCTTGTCTAAATTTCTAAATAATCAAACATTTTTCTGAAAGAATTATTCTCTCTGAACACTGACCTGCAAACACTGCTCCCGTTTCTTGAGGGCTATGTAAAGACTTGGAAATATCGTGCTGAATTTCTTCATGGGCTCGATCATCATACGAACTGAGTTTGCATTCTAAGAATAAAATAACAGAATAGAATACAGGGGTGAGAGTGAGTTAGACACGGCTAATTTATAGAGCTGCTTAAGCACAACAAAATGATGCTTACCGAATAAGGTTACCTGCCAAATACCATGTCACATGTACAATTTGTGACTGGTATCCTGCTGATTTCTGCTTAACAGAAAATTGTTGAGCAATGTTACTTTTTTTCAGTAACAAAAGGCCGCAAGCAATAAATTGGCTCCTCTGACAAAAATGACATTAATGTTACATATTTCGTTGCTAGAATTACTCCAAAGAAATTTTGTCTCATTTCAATGCAAAATTTAACATTCACATATTGACTAATGAATGGTAAAAAAGACAATCAAACTTTCACACTTAGTTTTCTTGAAACACAATTTTGCACATCAATTGCTTACGCCCTTTTACCAGCAACTTTTCGTTACGTCCATTTTGAGGGCTCACACCTTCTTTGGTGATTTCATCTCTCCAACTCCTTTTTTCGTCTTCCTCTTGTCATTAATGTTTCCCAGTAAATGGTGAAAGAAATGCGAGTTCTATGAAAAAATCCCTAAATCAGAAAAAAAAACTTGACAAATTAAAAGCCTGGATTGTGCGAGATGAACCTACCAGTTCTTGCGTACGATTCTCAATCTGACAGATGGACTTGTCGATTTGCTCCAAGCTCTTCAGCGACTCCTCCGTGTTGAGAACGGGGCTCGCTGCCAGATTCTGGCCGATGCGACACTGCGTCTTGGACAGTGCCCCCATGGCTTCGATGCAGTGCTTCATGTCTTTGTACAACTTCTTTTGTGGCCTCATCGAGACTGTCAGGAAAATTTCAGTAGGAATAAGCAAATTAACTAAAAAACTGTGCAACCTACTTGTTTGAAATGCTCATTTCTTCCTTTTCAAATGTAAATAATTAATGTATAAAATGTGTTAATCGTTATTGAGTGTGTGAATATAACTTCATTTGATCAGTAATCATTAACACATCAGAACATTACATTTATATGGCAATTCCTGTTTATATCTGGGCTACTAAAACTTCCTGGTGGCAAGTAAAATGCACAGTTTACTGGCCCGGCGGGCTACTTCACAAAAAACTTAAGCGCAAGGCCTGTAAAATGAGATGAACTGTAAGACTGGCATCTATTGTGGACAGTTCTTCACTTGAATCTAAAGGAACAGGTGGGTTAAAGTACTTACACCTCAATCTTGTGTACCTCTTTTTCAAATTCCTTCTCCTCCTAATAAAAAAATAACCAAAGATATTAAGAATTAAAAAACAGCTTATTTAATTGTATTCAAAATATGTGTTTGCTGTCTTTTAGGCAATATTTTTGTCTGAATGCTTCTTTAATTACCTCTTTTGAAATGACAGGAGGTGCTTTTTTCGGCGACGTCAGACGACTGAAAATGTTCCTGCGAAAACAAATAACGAGACAATTTTACAGAAGGGGGAAATATATTTTATTCAAATCGAATTGCAAGTACTAAAGGGTAGTTGTTACTCTTTGAAAGTCTCTCCCAGAATTCAATAAATTTCTCAACTCAAACTAATTGTGCTAAATAAGTAAGTCGGAATCCAGCTGTAAACTTTTTGTTTTTCTTTAGGGTTTTCCCAAAGAAGTGATTAAATTATGCCTGGCACACTGTAGCATTAAGTTCACTTTTGGTCAAGGCAGCACCCGATTTATTTTATTAATTTTTTTCCCATGATAGTTGACCAATCATGGTCATACAAAGTTTTGCAATGCCAAAAACTTTTGAATATCGATTAGAAGGGAAGACTTTTCTATTCAAAATAAGATGAGGCCTGGAATTATACAGAGGCCACGAGGCCATGGTCTTTGATGCCCTGGTTTTGGCATTGGTGCCCCTTCAAAAGTTTTCCACAGACTTTAAATGCCTTAGTAGCGAAACGAGAACAGCCTTGCCCTCTCAAAGATGAAATTCCAGGCCCCGTTGGATTACAAATTTACCAGCTCATCGTGACGAGGAAAGAGTGCTGTCTCTCTTTAGAAGATTGGAAGTTTTAGAGATCGTCCACACCACTCAACACCAGCCTTCTCCGATCTAAGACCACAATGGATTGATATGCTCTAACTTGATTATGATGCAATGACGTCGTCGGGCGATGCACTGTGACCTAGTGTACAGTCTTAGTGTTAGAGGCAGAGCTCCAGGGGATGATCTCTGAGTGTGAGTATGACCTCTCAGTCTCAGCCGTGGGAGTATGCACTACTAGTTAAATCATTCTGCATCTTCACACCCTTCAACTACCTGAAAAGAAAGGGGCAAAAATGTAGTTTCTGACTGCTACTTTATCTCTCTTAATTTAGGTCAAGTTATATACTTAACTGTCCAGAAAAGTTGACAGAATGAATACAGAGAGGAACAAGCACTTTGCATAGTTGAAATGTATTAGTATTAATAGTGTGAAAAGCATGAAAAATAAGCCATTTTCAAGTCTACGGTGGTCTACGGTTGACAATGTTACTCGCTAAAATTTCCGCCTGAATTTTCTTCTTTTCTAAGCTAAAAGTAAAGGCCAAAGGTCAATAATTTAATTAGCATGTAAGCTACCATTACCAATTCTTTGAAAGGAATATTTTTAAAAGGAAAGGGAGATAAAAAGCCCAACATCCATTTAAAACACAAACAAATCCCATGGTGGGAATTTGTGTATGGACATTTGACCAACAAGGAGATATATTTAGAATGTGAGCTTTAAAAAAAAATGTACAACGATTCTTAGTTTTAAAATAATGGTTTATCCATAGAGCAAGGATTCAAGGAACATGGTTTATCCAGCATACATACCCCGCCCCTTTTTTAACCTTCTTCCCAGTTATGGTTTAACCATGGAGCTGCCTGATGGAAAGACTCAACATTCATGACATTCTGTTTTTACGACGGTTAAATCATTGAAAAAAATACCTGCTAGAGTGACCAAAATGCGTCACCTTCATATTACAAATTCTCATATGTAAAATAACAATTTACCTTTAAAATGGTGCAAAACAACCAGCAAAATGCTTCCCTTCCCCACTGACATTCGATTCGTTATCGACAGCTTCACCTTTGACCTCTATTTACCCCCCCCCAAAGGCTCGTACATAACCCGAAGAAAACGTGGAAAGTTTGATATATATGTTAATTTTTTATCACTTAAGAATATTTCTGTGGGATAAATGAATACAGTCTTCAGATTGTTTCATAAAATTTGTAAAAATTGCAAGAAATAGGTGATAAAATAAGATTATTTTTTTCACACAGTGGTAAAGGTCAATTAGGAGAGTTTAGTACCCTGTTCAGGCTGTTGGGATTTGTAACTTGTAAAGGCAAGGTATCAGTCTACCCGGCCATGACTACGTGACAGCCGAAAATACGAACATGGCGAACCTCCAACCTATCCAAAAAGTGGCCAAGCTGGCCCTAGAAACTTTCAAATATGTCAACAGAGGAGAAAAACATGTATACTTGGACAAACTGGAGGCTCTGTGTGCCAGTATGAATCGAATCCGTGCTGCTGATGTCGGTATAGACCTCACTGCAAACCGTGGCTCACCACCGGTACCGTCCACTGCTCCGGTCGGCTACATGTTCATAGCAGAGAACAGTGCCGTGTCCATGGGTGTTTTTGTGGTGGAGCGCGGCTGTCGACTTCCTCTTCATGACCACAACGGAATGCATGGTGTCATCAAGGTTCTATCCGGTACAATCCGGATGCAGTCGTTTGATCTCTTAACTGAAGATGAGATGAACAGCGTCAAAATCCCAGATTCTGACGGCGTGGTTCTTCCCGATGATGGAGAATTAACAAGAAAACTCATCCCTGTTCGAAAAAGAGCGGAGTTTAAGATAACACCAGAGAGTAAACCCTGCGTTTTAAGTCCGATGGAGGCAAACGTGCACTCGCTTGAGTCAGTTGATGGTCCGGCAGCATTTCTGGATGTTCTTTCACCACCGTATGATCCAGACATCGGGCGAGATTGCTTTTACTACAACGAAACGACCTTGTCGAACTCGAAGGAAACTTCAGTAGACCTGAGATGGTTGCAGAGGATTCCACAGCCATCAAGTTTCTGGTGTCACCAGCAATCCTATCTCGGACCAGCGGTCAACTTGGAACAGTTATAACAATCACATGCACGAGAAATGAAATCAAATTTTCTAATCAGCACCAAATACTCTAGTTGAGATTCGTAACCCTCCATTCTCCCGACGGTCACAGGATGGAGGTTTATGATTATCGCAACTAAATACTCAAACCACTGACAAAGATGTCAACAGCTTTTGTCTATTTGCAAGCAAACAACTTGGTGAACTATGCTTTCACATCAATTATCAAAATAACCACCAAAACTGTTTGTTGCTAAGGAATTGCACATGGAAACAATAATTGCTATACTAATTACTGGTTCTCCTGTCACTTTACAAAGTATTGCTTATGGCAGACAGCCATATCCCATTTTGATATTGTAAACTGTGTGCTCTATCATGGTTATCACAGCTGAGTCAGTGTTCTCCAACTTTAAAAATTAAAGGTTTGGGGGCGCCTATGACTATGAAAGCACAAAGCCCTTACAGCGTTGCGTCCGGGGCCCGCTTAAGTGCCCGAAAAGTTTTGATCGTAATGCTCTGTGATCATGGTATGCACTCTGAGATGATTCTAGCCCCATAAATAGGGCCAATCCACTTTGTATCCTTGGCCCTAGCACCAATACAGTCCTATCTCTTTGCCCAGGTGTAATTTTCGTTCCGCTTTGTTCTTGATCATGAAACTTACCGATCGAATGCTACTGTACTTATATAGATAGCCGATTGCTGGACTTTGTTGTTAAAATGTCACACATTTTTGGGGAAAATCAAATGCTTTTCAAGTCGCAAGTGTGAATTTTTGTTCACATGTTTACAACTTGCCCGAAAACCATACTTTGCTAATGTTGGGTTCCCTCAACAAATTTACTGCTACAACTGCTACAATCTATGATCAGTGCGTTCATTTATGACCTCTTTGTGAAGATGGACGTAAGATGCGCACTTCATTAAATGTAAATTATTCCACAAAACCTTGATTTCGATTGGCGCTCTGAGTAAATCAGTCTGGTCCCAATTAGATCGTAGCAGTTGATCGTATAATTGTTGCAAATTTGTTGAATGAACCCAACAAAGTATGGTTTTTGAGCAAGTTGTAAATATGTGAACAAAAATTCACACAGAAAGCATGGTGGAGAACAGTGCTGAGTTAAACATTGTTTAAATGCTTCAATTCTTAGTATAATGTAATGCAGTAGCACAAAATCATCAGATTGCTAAGTATGCTATTTTATAATAATGCTTTGTAAGTTGAAAGCAGCTGAAGTAATATACAAACGTGAATAATTATTTTGAAACTTTGGTAACATCGGAGACACAAACCTACTGAATGGTGGCTAAACTAAACTTTATGCATAAAATCTCCCAGATATACATGCGTGGGTGATTAAATATAGTTTAAGGTCGGAAATGTTTTCGTCATAGATCTTGCGTTGTGCATCATGTAGTGCCCAATCCTAATGAAAATACATGCCAAGCAATGCACATGTATAGTTTGTATGGATTGGATAATGCAGTACGGATACATTATGTGCGTTGCTTGGTGTGTACTTTCATTTTTACACATTACCCACAATGCACGAGGGACACATGTATTTCCAGCCTACTTAGTTGTTGTCCCTTGCATTGTGAGGTTTACCTTTCCCCATACGGACTTCGAACCAGATTTAGCTATAAACTTACTTCTTACAAATTATTGTCAATAATCTAAAACAATGTCAGGTTTTCACATTGCAGTATTGTGTTTATAAAATAATTGTACCAAAAGTCACAATCTTATATCGATGATTGGGCCTAAACAAATATAAGTGTTTTATGCGAGCAGGTTAATTTGGTTTGAAGATATAAACAAATATGTATAAGTTTGTGTATGTTTGATATGTCGGCTTGTTAGTAAATTATAGTTATTGATGAATAAAATAGAATATAATGTATTATAATTTACAAGGTAAATGTTTGTTCATTTTAGTTAGAGTCATACCACGCAGAGACAAATTGTATAGTTTTGTTGATGGAAAAAAATAGTTATGGCCTGACATTTCGACCATAGCAGAGTCTTTCTTGAAGGCTAAATGACCAATGGGTCATTGGTCATTAGCCTTCGAGAAAGACTCTGCTAGGGTCCAAATGTCAGGCCAGAGCTGTGTACACAGGCGGAGTTGCGATTAGAAGAGATTCTCGGTCCAAAAATCGCAAGTGCGCATACAGGGTTCTAGACTAGACTGCACACTGGGGTTGTGCTAGCTTTTTGGTCAGAAAATGGCATCCAGCAACCACGTGACCAAAGAAAACGGGTTCCTCCTTGCCGCAACTCTTGTCAATACGGCTCTGTGTCAGGCAAGTGACTGTTTTTTTGCATTTATACCTTGGTCCTTTTGGTTGGTAAGCAGTTTGCTACAGCTAATTCTTTTCTCTCTCTTTTATTCATGTAATAACAATTCAATTGCATCGGGATAAAGAATATTATTTGTCTCACTTAACCCTTACACAGGGATGTGTGATAAGCCCTGTATACTCGATGCTAAGTAATTTTTCTGAACAAAAAGACCTTTTTGAGATTGAGAACAACTAGCTTACAAATTACATCAGAAATGAATTCAAATTATTACATCCCATTATCTAAAAATTAATGTTAAACTATGACATGTTTGTTGCGTAGAATCAAGGAGGTAGAAAATAGCTACCTCCTTGGTACATTGTTATTTTTATTTAAACATCACTTTGACCAACAACAGGACATGGCGCCCTCTAACGTCAGTAAATGAATGATTGAGTCGCTTGTGGTGCCGTGTTGGGGGAGATCATACGGGGGTGTTTCGGAACGTGGGTGACCCCCCGCTTCATACATGAAATTTTAATATCCAAAACCCTCTTGTGTGATTTGAAATGAATAATTACAACACCGTATGTATTAATATTTCATCAGCATAATTTGTTCTATCACAGGCCGATTTCGCATTTCGATTTTTACTCGACTGCAGTCGACTGTGGCGACGATCGAGTTGATCATGTATAAAGCTATACATTATAAATGAGGGATCATAACACAGTCCTTTTACGGTACATTTTACCCGTAACATAGTCTGTAATAATGTTATTATACATCAATGGGGCCCTTATCACCTCTCCAAACCTCGGTTTAATAAACGTGGTTTGAAAATATATTATAATATGGCTCATCGAGACCGCACCCTTACCATTGGAGACCTTTAATTTCAATTCTTTATGATCACACCATTTACAGACGCCAATTGGCTAAAACATTGTTGTTTTTTAAACACACTTTGTAAGTACATGCCTTGGGAAAATGATATTAAATAGAAAATATGTTTTTGTTTAAAGGTATTACACATGATTGATAAAGGATAACAACCATTATTGCTTAATTTTAGTCTGAAAGCTTACTGATTATGAATTTCATACTAAAAAAAAAAATTATGTGAAATATTTCCCTCTGAAACGAAGTCTTATTCGAGAAAACTTTATATCTGAAAACCTATTTTAAAAAAAATACAAAAACAAAAACGCAACAGCTGTTTGTGCATGTTTTTTCACTATTTTATCCTGACTCACTCAACGGATTAAGCAAACATTTTCATAGGTTTGTTATTCTACGTATATGGTTGATCACACAAATCAGCTCTACCAATCCTGTATAACACCTTTAATAAATCATTGATCAGGGCAATCCTTGACGTTCTGGGTTTACTTGTAACTGTTACATATCCATTTGTTAAAGTCAATTTCTGCCACTCAGTATAACCTGATAGAAAAAAGGCCAACCATCCCAGTCTGTTCAGCATTCTCATACAGCTATAGCTGCAAAGGTATAAAAGGTCGATCACAACAACCTGGCGACTTTGCAAAAGAACACTGACCTCTTTGTCTCTTTCAAATTTTACAAATTATCAGATTTAACCTTCAAAACACTGACATTCCAAACTCTTGCTTTCCTATAGTGTATAGCTTTTCTTTTGTGACCAAAGTTGTTTGCTATTTCTTTGGCTGTAGACAAATTGCTTGTGTTTTGCTCACAGAAGAATAACATGTTTTTCCTTTTTTACCGGAAGAGTTTTGTTCACCAGAGTGTGCAGTCTCAATGTTTTTTTTTAATAGTTTGTTTTTAACTATTATTGTTGAAAGAAACACTTGCAGTTACACATGCGAGACCGGCAGGGTATTATATGAAATCCAAAAATAACTTGGCTGTTCACTATACCGCAACCGTTTTGTTCGCATAATAAAAGTATGAAAAATTTAAAAATTAAAAATGGATTGAAATGTGGGGCAAGGCTTTTTCTACCAGGCCTGTTTGTTGATGATGAATAACACAGTTAATAAACGTTGACATCAGGGACAAAGTAAAGTCAACGCAGTCCGTGATATGTGAAAATTGGATCTGCTTTTTCTGCTTGTCATTAACTTATATTCGCTCTTTCTTTTTTACGTGAAAACCAGTTTTAGCTCTGAAAGAGAAATGGTGACCCCATCTGGCAATTTGTAAGTCAAACAAAAGACTTTTGATGTAACGTCTAATCAATAAGTATAGTGTAAGGGACTGACCTGTAAAAGATAGTGCTTGCCCGTTAACAACTTGTTATGAGACGGATAGGTTCAATGTCTCAGCCATCTGTCAAACTGTACCCAGTTCCTATACCCAGTACCTATACTCCCTTAGGGGAACTATAAACCCACAGGAACACACAATGTTAAGACAGACCGTCAGGAATTGTTAACCTTTCTCATTTTAAAAGGGGATCAATTATTAATTTAAGACAACTTCAGGATGCAAATTGTCACGTGCCGTGACAAAGATACCTAGAAATCAAAATACTTGTCCCTCTGTATTTGGGTGTATCAGCACGCGTATACCTTTGGGGTGTTTAACAAAGTTCGCTTTTCGAAGAAATTACTAAGTAAATGGATTGCAACCCTAGACACGCTTCCCACTGACCGTAATTGACACAATCAATTCAGTCGACACAATATAGTGACCAAGTAGGAATCAATCCTAGACCTCTCAAAGTTATTTTGTGTATGGAAAGTAGATTTTTTGAAACTTAGGGGCCATGTGGCCTTAAGGTATAGGCTAGGGAAATGTCGTCGTAAAGCCTTATAGCTCCCGTGTTTTGTGTAATGCACGATAAAAGAATCCAGTTATACTTACCGCGAAAAGAGAATGTGTTTCTGGCAGTGGCTGCTGAATGTCCCGCAGCAACTTCCACAAATGGGTCTCATAACTCAGAAACTTTAAAACCTGTCTTTAAAAAAGTGTTTTTCTTTGTCCAAGCCTTGAGAACTTTATTGGTGGATACATACGCTATTGATAAGACTCTATCATAATCAAAATTATATTGTGGTAAGGGGCTATGGTACTCTTCGATCCGCGCTTCAGAAAAGTTACCTCAAAAAAATGGTCATTAAACATCAACTTGTCACCTCTATTTGTTTCTAAACTATGAGGTTTGCACACGTAAGAGATTTCCTTTTTCACTTTTCTGAGTAATCTTACAAGCAAATGGGGATTCCACGTACGTCACTCTTCATAACCACAGTGAACCGTGATCCGGACATAATTTTTACACTAGAACTTGAAGACAAAGAATAATTCTTAATATCCTATAGGCCTAGGCTCACGCTGTTAAGGAAATTCCCCGGTAAAGAAAAACGTCACTTCCTTTCATGCTTCTCAGACTGTCCGAATAAGGACTTTAGTTTTGAGGGGGGCGGATCATCATGTTCTTTCCGTTGACATTTTCCCAACGAAAGTTTTGGTGGAAATGTTGTATTTAATATTTTAGAGCACTGCCCTGGGCGTGTATAGCGCATAATATGCACCTTTATCACGTTGCCACCATGGTCGTGTTCCCTGTGTGTGGATAGTATTAAGGAACATTGATTCCATCATCTCGATACGGGGTCAGGCTATGCTTACCCTTAAGGCCTCGTTTCGGTTTCATAAGTTTGGACGGTAAGCAATAAAATGGCTGAACTGTGTTTAAGATATATAGACAAGTTTGAATACCAGCTATAGGTTATGAAATGAGCGAGGTCTTTGACGACCGCTTTTGACCGATGGGATTGTGATCAACTGCCCTGTGAGCAGAACGGACTCTGTCGAAATCCATGTTCTCAGTTAACCTATTCAAACAATAATCAAATTAATTAACCCAAAATCCCGAACTAAACAATTACTTACAAGAAATTGTAAAAATCACCCTTCACAAAATCCTTGTTAAAGGATGTAAACATTAATTTTGAGTCACATTGTGGAAATCCGGTTCACTTTTAGGACGTCCGGATCCACTTAATACGAAATTTATGAGTTCAAAAACATTCCTATGAGCTGAGACTCTTAGCCCTAAACCGACGTAATAATATTTTTATTGCACGAAGAACAACAAATGCATTGCAAAATTTTATTACGCAGTTAAAAAACTAAATGGTTAAGGCCACTTGCGTCCACAGTTGCACTAGTTCCCGCAATCATATCATGTAGAGTTTATCCAAGTGCAGTTTTTTTTCACTTCGGAAATACGTCTTATTAGTATTCCACCCAAATCTCTATTTACTTATAGGATCGGTTATGCTTTTGGTATTTCAAGGTACCCAAAGCAACGTACAGTACACAGATTCACTTTTTGAAAGTTTTGGAGTTGAATGCCTTACCAGACTTTCCCTTACTTCCGAGCAACCAGGAAGTGGTTGCCAAGGCGACCAAGTTCATGTTTCATTTTTGTTTTGATTCGGATGGCTTCATCGAGCAGTAGAAACCATTCAACTTAACCCCAACCTTGGCCTTGGTGTGTCGTGCATAATAGCTACTATTGACGTCACGCGATCCTCAGGCATGCGTGGCATACTTTCACAGGCCCGACCGGTAGTCGTGACGTCACCCAGCCAGTCGGCATGGTAACCCCCGGGTGTTTGGCCCAAACTTTGCGGTGGTACACCGAAGCATTACAATACCACAGCAAAGAAGGGTATGTTCAACTACAACAGCTGGAGTGAATTCTGTTAGACTGATTTGATCATATTTCATGGCTGTCTGCTTCCGAAACCCAGTTTGACGTCACGCTTAGTCATAGAGACAAAAGGGAGAGGGAAAGCCCATCATTGAGCTGTCACAGCGGTTCCATGCGGGCATTATTAATGACAGGAATGGACCAGAGTGAATAGGAGGGGGTATACCCCCATCGACCTTGACTGTTGGGGTCCTTCCGTTGGGATAATGAAAAGAGACTCTCCCATAAATAGTATTGTTATCCCACTGTAAAAGGGTTACCAGAGCTCACGAAAGGACTTGGAAAGTTTCACAAAAGTTCGTTTACTTTGTATTGTTGGGGGAAAGTTGTTTTTGCGGCTGACATAAACAGACCGTGACATTGACTTGGTTTGACTGCCTGGTGCGGCACAAATACAATGGGTGCAACATAATGGGGGAAAAACCTCACAAACGCAATGGGAAATTTAAACATGCTAGCGGTGTTTATACATCAGCTGTGTATATACACGCATACCAAATTGCCATTTTTGCGATATTGAAACTAACTGGCATTGCATTATAACTAAGTTATATAAATATAAATTGATTTTTTCACTCAACATTCTTATTTCCATCCGGGCCCAGCTGTCAGTTCAGAGATGTGTAGGATTGTGTGTGTCTACCCGTTGAAACTGAGGACTTACACAAGAGAGATCCGGGTGTTTTGGCAGCCAGAGCGAGGACATCCTCGCTTTGCTTTCATTCAAAACAAATGGGGACGACGCTAAAAATTAAAAAGACAAAGACAAAAAAATCCCCTAAAAATAAATATATTAAAACAAACAATAAGAGAAAAAGAGAAGTCCTTAATTTACAGGGGTCGATTTCACAAAACTCTTCCTAACTTAGGACTAGTTCTAGGCAATGCTAAGAGATAGAACTAGTCCTAAGTACTGGTCCTAACTTAAGACTAGTCCTATCTCTTAGCATTGCCTGGGACTAGTCCTAAGTTAGGAAGAGTTTTGTGAAATCGACCCCTGGCTCAAGAATGACGTTGTGTGTGTGGGTAGGTATAACATTAAAACCGGGGACCTATAACAAAAGAGGACAATATGGTCCCCGTTTGGGGAAAGGTCCCCGTTTGGGGAAAGGTCCCCAGTTGGAAAACGTGTACAAAACCAATGAGAGCTGTTGCCAAAAAGTTGGTGTACTAACAAAAGAGGGGCAATAGCAGGTCCCCGATTGCAGGTGTTTACACACTCTTGTGTGTGTGTGTGGGGGGGGGGTAGGTATACACATTCAAACCGGGGACCTATAACAAAATAGGACAATAGGGTCCCCGTTTGGGGAAAGGTCCCCAGTTGGAAAACGTGTACAAAACCAATGAGAGCTGTTGCCAAAAACTACAAACAGAAGAGGGACAATAGGAGGTCACCGATTGCAGGTGTTTACACACTTGTGCGTGTGTGTGATGGGGGTGCTTGGCGGACATAATAACCTATTTAGTATGCCATCGCATGAGCAGGCCTTGAACAAGCTTTCTCAGGGCTGGAGTGGGCATCCCTTTCTCTGGATCCGACTCTTTTAACTTTTTAAAGATCACCTTAGGAATTATATCATTGTGAATAAGTTTACAGACTTAATTGCAAAGAAAAAAGAAGTCAAATGCAACGCAGGCGCGTTTGCGATTGCATTGTCTCCAAAACCTCGAACAACTTAATCTGTAACAACCTTGTCACTTCTTATAATTACCAGAAAAACGGAAGGAATACTGTGTGAGGAAATAGCTTGTTAGTTGTTGAAAAGCTTTTCTTCTTGTACCTCATTCCAATGAAATTTCCCCTTGACACCAAGGGTGTTAACCTTGTCACCTCAACGCGTTCACTTATCCACATTTCAGCTGTCAGGTGGCGCAACTTGTCTAAGCTTTGACCCGAACTGAAAACCCATGTTTAATAATTGGTAATGTCGGTATAGCTGGATTGAAAAAGGGTTATGGGCCGAGAGTATGGAAAGGCGGTATGGGGGGGGGGGAGTGTGCGACCCAAAATGGTTTTTGTGAAAAAGTAAGGAGGTGGAGGGGAAGGTGTGTCTGAAGCCAGAGTGTAGGGGAGGGAAGTTTAAGGGGCGGGATTAACGCCAAAATCGGGAACAAGGATGGAAAAGGGTGAGGGAAGGAGGTGGGCAAAGGGAGGTGGGTGAAGGAGTTGTAAATTGAGGATCAAATGGAAACAAACAAACAACAAACAAACAAACAAACACCCCAACAAACAAACAAACAAACAAACAAGAAGAGAAATCGGTCTGGATCTCCGGGCGTTGCGGGAAGGAAATGAAATGAAAAATGGTTAAAAAACGAATCGATATATTTAACCTTTCACGGGTTCGCGCTTCAGTGGGTCTTGACGGTCCTGGAAGGAGAGAAAACAGTCAGCGCAGTCCATGCGTGCAACCACTAACCCTGACTCTCTACAACCTTCAAATCAGCTTGAACTAGAATACGTCCTGACAAACCAGCATATTAAGATATGACTGAGTAAATTGGATTCAGGTCTACTACTTTTTACATCCTTTTATAGTTTTCAATATACAACACCATATTCATAACCAACCTGTACAAATTTCAATCAACCTGTGAAAAATTCAACCAACGTGAAAATTTCACAAAATTTGGTGGTGCATTAAAAGGTTAACTGAATACTTCGATTTTTATTTTATCAAGTTGTATTATTTTTTTGTTATTGTTAATTTCTATTGGGTTTTTAATACTCGGCTATGCTGCTGATGTGTATAAGAAGATTGTGTTGTTGAACATTTTATAACCCTCTTGACTTTTGCTCCACGGTGTGTGAGTCAGTAACGTCACCAAAGGGGGTAGGGAATGGGGCTCCCCCTGTTTAGAACCCTTGCCCCCCCCCCCCCCTCCATGAGATCACAACAATTAATGCACAAATGGATTGTTCGATAAACTAAAACAATAGCCCCCCTTAATTGGCTTTGCCCTCGCCCCCCAAGAAAATGAATGTGTACGCCACTGATGTGAGTGTCTCGAGCGTTAACTCTCATTGTACATATCGGTAACATGCACATTGAGTTGCCGTTTATTCAGAATGATAACTAAATTGAATTTGGCGATTTCATTACAACGTCAATGCAACCACTTCTTTTTAAATTGTTTCCAAATGCGTATATTATTTTGTAAATTGTTAATGTATTCATTTGTATTTTGTTTTAATCTTTGTATTGTTTGTGCTGTAGCCCCCGTTTTACTCAATAGTCTGCAAGGATAACTGCACCATAGTGCTTAGGAAGCCATTCATAGTTAAAAGTCAATGTTAAAACAAACAAAAAATCGAAATTGTTTTGACCCACCCACCCACCCCAAATTTCGATTTTTTTAAATATCGAATTACTTAATTATATAATCTATACACTGAAGAACAAAGTAATACCTCAAACGATGCATATATTTCATGTCAAAGGTCTCCAACATCAGTAGTTTTCAATGGCTGTTCCTGGCTTAAACAAACAACTTCGTAGTTTAATCAGAAATGAAATTGGCAAGCACATCAAACTTTGTAAAACCGTTTTTAGTTTGATACAGACGACGATCTGGGCCAGCTTAGTATTTTGTTTTCCTTCTTATTTTCTCGTTTTTAAGAAAAATTAAATTATTTTAAATACAAACTGAATTTTAATTTTCAGTTATTTCTTTTGACCCAACCACCCACCCACGATTTCGAAAAAAAATCGACATTTTTTAACAGATATTTTTTTAACACTGACTATTATGAATGGCCCCTACAGTATGAAGCGCCTATAAATGCATATTATTATTTTATTTTATAATGTATAAAATACAAATGTTTCCTAAAAATACAGTTTCAGAGTGCATTGTACCGTTACCTTGCCCTGAAAATACCCATTTCATTTCAGTTCTGACAATGATCGATAATAAAAGCAATGGAAACGATAGTTTAAAAACCAGCCATGAAGGTCAATGCCCCGGAATGACCCGGAACTAATTGGCTTAATTGGCGTCATTGCATCAGAATTATTGAGTTGCTGCGAGGGCTCGAAAACAAAAACTGCAGTCATCAGATTCGATTTGACTGACGGTCGTGTATGACGTAAGTTGCATTCGGTTAATGTATCGGTCATTAAAACACTGTGTTAGCTAATGTTGTCTAATCTATTCCAAACGTGAAAACATAGAATATAATAGCTGCTACAAATTGCTTACCAACCCATATGACACGTGGTATAAACGCAGGGGGAAATGACGTCACAATCGACCCTAGCAGAAAGGATAGGGTCGAAACGTAAGGCCACCAGCAACTTAAAATGTTCTAGGGCTTTGTCACTAAGCACGGTTTCCAGTCAGAATACCCTCCGTGCATGTACTGTGAGAATGGTGGTTCTTATAGTTCCTAAAATGGTACCAGACTACTTCTCCAGATTCAACCTTGGTCTGGATGCATTGATTTTGAATGGAAGAAAACAAAATGACATTGCTGAAACCATCATGACGAAAGCAGGTTCTATACCTGTACGACTTATCCAGTCTGCAATATGATACCATGAGGGAATGGTTAGTTCTGTGCACAGTTTTGCCACCGTACACAACCTTGGCAGTCGAATGGTTTCAAATGGTCGGTCAACTCACTGGAAAATGTTGCCAAGAGTCACTTAATTGTGAAATAATGACTCACTTAAATATTTCAAACAAAACAAACAAAAATTTACAGATTACCCAGGGTAGTTGTTTCGAAATGTACACCAAACTTCTAAAGTTTATGTACAGTTATAGTAAATTCCATATGATTATTCTTCCTTATTCGAGCACATCGTACCTAGGATTTTAACCGCATGCTCAAACCCAGAGTTATGGACACGGTCTGTCATTACCCATTCATGGATGCAATAGAAGAGTCGTTAAGAAATTCCACAACGAAGCCGTGAAGAGCTAAAAGTTTCATTTTATAGGTCTAATACCCTGTCTCGTAAGAATGCTGCCTCAAAGTTATCGTTCGATTATCATGTTTTGATTTATGTTCATCGAAAGGTTTGGTTTATATATTGCTAGAATTAGCTGTCATTGTTTGTGGGTTTGGGTTTTTTTCTTCTCGTTTTTGTCTTGTTTGTTCACTTCCTGTTTTTCACTTTCAAGTTTTTTCACGCGCAGTGTTCCGTACCGTATCGCTAACGAAACGGTTAGCCGGTTTTGAATTAAAAGGACACACCTTAACAATGTAACGAATCGCGTGATCAAGCCGGCTTTTCCTTCAATTATGATGGCATGCATCGAACCAGCACTATTTAAGAGCTCGTTAAAAAAAATAACAATAAATGAAAAACATATAAAATACCTTACGTTTCTTTATGGTTTTTTTTTTTCGAATGAGAAGTTTATTGGTACCCTTGATGTTTTACTTGACATGATCTGACAAAGTTGTCGATTCCACAATGTCGCAGCCTTCAATCTGTGTCGTAACGACCGAATCTAAATATACAAGAGAAGGCACCATACTGTTTGTTTTCCCATCTAACCTCGATTTCGTTCCACTGATTCGAATGTGTATCAGGAAATGATGTACATGTATGTTTAAAGGCCCTGTACACTATTGGTAAGATAGAAAAACACAATGTTCACAGATTCACACATTACTTACATGATTTAAAGTAAGTAATGGTAGAAAGGGTTCCTTAAAATATTTATGCCTAAAATGCTATCGTTTCTGAGAAACGAGTAAAACAATAGTAATTATCGCGCGCGATAATTTGAAAAAACAGAAAACACATAAGATCTCTTTTCACTATTTTCTCGTGACCTCGATGACCAATTGAGCTCAAACTTTCACAGGTTTGTTTGTTCATGCATATGTTTAATCACACAAAATGTGGACACTGATTTTGAGCTGTTACCAAAAGTGTACAATACCTTTAAGCGATGTTTTCAAAGGACTTGAATTACGTATCACTGTTACCAACGTCATAAATAGCAATGTAAAAGTAACATAACATTTTGTTTCATTTGCTAAAAACACATTTTTTTTGTTTTGCCATAGGGTAGGTTCACTTATCAGCAGTACTCATCAAGACACAATTTATGTGAATTTAGCTCGAATTCTGCGTCAGTTTGACCCATTTCTGGGTCATTTTACACAGATTCCGCGTCACACTGACCAAGAAATGGGTCAGGCCCCCTGGTACCCGGAACCAGATCAGGTAACCGGGCTGATTCTGATCCAGGAGTTTTTTAAGAGTGTGTATTCATTGTACAACATACATAATATGCATAAAATTACGCGGCACATAATGATATTGATTACCTCGCGTGACTATAATATTCATATTCGATTAATATTGCTAAGCCAATAGCCTCGTGAATATTCATAAGATCCCGTGACCAGAGCCGGAGGTGATGTCGTCACATCATTGACCCTGAGCGAGGGAAGACTAGACGTCACTACCCGTCCAAGTTACGTATTACACGGAGCTATATAACACCATGTTTGTTTGACGTAATGCACTCACCGCACTCGTATAACTGTCGCATCGGTGCCTTACAGCTTTACTAGATATCTCCACACGAGGGACAGACCGTCAGGTCTAAGTTAATCATCAGTACGCTGCAAGGATGCGGGGCTGTATGGTATCTTTGCTCATGGAGTCCAAGGCTGCGTGCATGACCGTCCGTACTCATCGTGTCTTCAGGGATGAGGTTCCCCCCTTGAGACGCTCTTCAAGACCCGCAACACGTTTAACGTATTGTCTCCGTCGAGTTGATTTGAGCAAAAATGTCGAGTGGGATGTTACGATGAGCTTTGATTTCGGATGTAAATTATCAATAACTCACATCACGCTGTAGGACTGATTATTTTTGGTTCGTTTGTTAAATTTGTAAATATATATATATATAAGTTGTTATTTAATATTGGCCGTGGACGTATAATGATGCATTTCTCTTCTTGTTACCATGGCAATCAAGTCACAACTAATAATGCAAAACAACCTTTGGGAGCAGCTGGTCTTGATAACTCGTGGATGTCAAAAGAAGTGCGTTTTTGACGTCATTGTGACGAGGTACATAGCTAAGCAAACTTGAATTGATATCAACAGGAAATCTACAGACAAAAAGAGAACGCAAGAAATTCGGCGAATTGTCGGTTACATCAAATAACTTACCAGTTACTTTGAGCTATACGGGTAAAAACCTCGCGGACTTTTTCTTCCTTTTTTGGGTTGTTTTGATGATGCTGTTGTTCGTGTATCGTACCTATGGAGAATCAAGTAAATACATTTTACGTAAGACATGCGACTCAGATACGCTTCTCGAGGAACAATATTTCTCCTGTTCATTGGTTTCACTTGCTATGTTATTCCTCTTCAAATGTAAATGGTTTGTTTTTGGTTAATCAATCAAATTAATTTTCATTACGTAACATTCAATAAATGATTTGGCAGCAACTTTCTGTTTAATTTTACCAAATTGACACTACCCAACAATTCGTGGGAAGCTACCTCTAGGGGTTAGATATAAAACACCTGTTATAAGAAACACGTGTTGATCGTACAAAACAATAAGCCCCGAGGAAGCGCGACACATGGATTTCTTACATTACACAACAATTTCGTAGTTGTTTTCTTTGGATAAGCAGAAGAAGAAGTGACGCATACTGTTGATGAATTGTGAAGAGAGGAAAAAACGGCCTCAAAAAAGAGTCCAACACACACAAAATAGATGAAGCTGCGATTATTTTCTCATCCCACGCGCACATAACTCAAAAACGTGTTTTGATCAGGGAGCACCCAAGAGAACGTTGGTTTTCAGTCAAACGGTTGGTGATCAACTCATTCAAAACAGAGAATCATACACCACGTGTTTTCCCCTTAAATAGATACCGAGTGCTCGGGGGCTTTACCTGTTATACAACGGGTGTGTTTTTATACAGAGATGCGAGAATGATTGGTCTTTACTGTTGTGTGAGACACATGAAGTGTTTTTATCCATAATTTATAATGAATGACAGCACATTTATTGGGAATAAAGGCTCGGCACAGCATGCACAAGCTCCGTTTTCTACAGATTAGAAGAAGTCCCTCCGGACATAGTTAAGGTCAACAGAAATCCACATTAAGAATCGAAAAAAATCATTCCCCTTTTACAAAATAATGATTAGAATTGTACTTCATACCTGAAAATTATATTGGTTCGAAATGATGATTTGGCCCAACACATATTGCACTCTAAAACCTATACACGGAATCTGTGTCAGATGAATGGTTCAAACTGATGCTCAATTCTTATTAAAATCCCTTTATTTGTGACCAGTTTCCGGGTCAGCCTGATCCATAAGTGGGTCATGACCCCAGGGACCAAGAATCCGGGTCACGTCTGACCCGGAAGTTTTTTTAGAGTGTTGTTTCAATTCAAATGCCTTTTATTTGTATTTCGAAAACTTTCAATTTTACACATTGTATTCAATCTAGTTATTCATTTTTTTCATTTATGTTGATTGATTTATTTGACTTTTATGCTATTTTATAACTATTTTTCGAATCATTGATTTTGTTTCATTATTTTTTTGTAAGATAATAGCCTACACAGTTGTTAAAATTTAATATCATTCTTTTGGTTTACTTTTTAAGTATATTTTTAATTATATGTTCTTCAGTTTTATTTGTTTGTTTTTATTTATTAATCTACCTTCTCAAAACACTCACGTCACTCTTGTCCTTACAATATCTGCAAAATGGAAGTCTTATTAACAAGAAAGCAAACAATTGGCGTCAACAAGTGAACACAGTCCTGCCTCGTTGTCCAGTCACCCCCACGGCAAGGGAACATTAAGTGAATCCAATCACAGGGGAAACAGTGTGGATAATCAAAATCATTACCAATGGGGGAAGTTGTTTACAAGTTTTCTGCTTCCATGGTACTCGCCTTACGTTGGATGAGAATAAACAAAGAATATGCCCATAATTAATCAGTTTGAGTCAAAGGAAGGGCAAATACTTTCTGATTTCATATACAAATATTAAGATATTTCGAGACGCCTTCTAAGTTCTAGCGTGAGCCGTTATTATCCTCGTAATAAAAACAGTTTCACATTAGCATCTAATTGTTTTTATTTGTGAATAAACGCCGTTAATTTTTAAGAAGAACAATTTTATTATCGACCTCTTATTGGTATCTTTTCACCCGTATTTAAGCAGTTTTAAACTCTAAAAACGCCCGAGTCAGATTGACCCAGATCCAGGTCCCGTTGGGGGCTGACCCATTTCTGGGTCAGTATGACCAAGAATCTGTGTCAATGACCAAGAAATGGGTTACACTGAAGCAGAATCCGAGTTGAAATTATTTTTAATTTTTACCCCTGGGACCCAGAATTTGGGTCAATTCTGACCCGGTAGCGTGTATATAGAGTACATATTACCACAATTAAATTTACCACAATGTTTTAAAAAATAATAATAATAAAAGAATTTATGTTAATGAAACAAAAACAAAATAACAAATTATGCGAGGGAGGGGAAAACGAAATAGTTTGGCTCTGAAAGCTCACTGATTAAAAATATCAAACCAGTACCATTCTGAAATACAGTGTTTGTCCAGAAAATTACATTTGAAGACACAATGAATCACTGTTTCTTATTTCAATTGCCACAATCGAAATATGCCTAATATAAATGTGCACAAAATCCTTGACAAAGCATAAACCGCTATTCGTTATTCTCACTAATACGGTCCAGATATGCTCATTTATTTATTTATTTAATAATTTGATATTAATTTATTTATGGGTACCAACTGGTTTTTATTAACTTGGTATTAAGCTATACAATATACCGGCCTCCACATCAGTAATTGACACAAGGATGGTTTCGTAATTGTAAACTGCACATCCGTGGTTTTTACAACGGCGCGTTTCAATTAAGGTTTAATACAAGCAAAATGGCCGAAGGAGGGTTTGCGTTTTATTGAAGATACACGAGGGGGGAGGGGGGGGGGAGCTGGAGATAAGATAGAATGTGATAACAAAATGTAGCATCTTCAAGATAATATCCTGGCGTTAGTTTTACATCTTCTCATCATCTTCAACATCCTGCCAATCTTAATCTTTGCTCCCTAACTAGACTCATCTTCTCCGGGAAATACCGAATACATCCTTGGCGTCTATGCAAGGAGTCTCATTTCTTTCTATGAAAATTGCAATACGAGGAAGGAGCCGAGATTATTATAAGTCAAAACTTTCATCATATTTTCAGGGGGGGGGGGGAGGACTCACAAAAGGGTGGAAAATCGGCTGAGGGGGAAAATCGTCAATTAAACGGGACAAATTTAGAGTTCTGCGTCAAAGCAGCTGAAGGTTTTTGCGATTACTCGTGCTGCTGACGTGGGGTTGACGTGTTCGAATCCTGAAACAGGAAAAAGTGTTTGCCATTCACTGGTGATTAGGACTACGGTATCTAACGTCACCGAGAGCGGCAACTGATCAGAGGGAGAGGCTGCTACCACGGGACGATTAAACACAAAACGGGAGAAAAACAAAATCTTTCAAAAGAAACATGGACAAATGACCTGATTGAGAAGGGACACAAACGGTATGAATAAAACTGCTATGGGAAATTGCATCGATTTCAATTGTAAATTGGTGATGGCGGGGCAGTTTTGGGCGGACGAGACCGGATCTTATTAATCAGTTTTTCGGATCTTTATTTATTTTTGACATTTTGGAATGACTTCCTGGTAGCAAATTTATTTTCTGCAGCACACGTCGGCTATGGAGTCAACAGTTAAGTGATAGGGAAGAACTGCCTATCTCTTAACTGTTGACTGTATTGACGAAGTGTGCTGCAGAAAAAAAAATCGCTTCCTGGTAAGTGATGCGTTGTAAACGTATAGCCTACGTTTCCATATTAGTTGATATTGCGAATATGCTGTACAGCGTAAATGACAAAACAGTTTTGCTTTAGAAACCCGCTATAAACAAGTTGCTTTTTAAATGAAACAGGAACATTAAAAATATGGAATTGCCTGTAATCAATAATTTAGAATTATGGATCAACCCCTTAGGGAAAATGGGTCCGTCTCCGGTTGAAGATTAAGCAAATTATATAGCATACAATATAGGTCAAGTTTTGTTTGTTTGTTTATGCAACGTTCAAACTGTGTCTGATTCTCCTGATGAAATAGTACATTATCGACACCGCTACTAAATTTTCAAAAATGACCCAAAACGGAACCAGACGGCTATTCGTTCCAGTTTCCATTTGAATGGAATAAAATTAAGATAGCTTTGCTCTGAGGAAGGTAAATTGTTACCATTTAATTTGTCAACGGCCCAAATGGGTCTTCGGAAGAGTTCATCAATGCTTATGATGCTGTTGCCTCCATCTCTGGCAAGAAACCTCCCTAAAGAAAAGAACAGATTTAAACTTTAGTCAATTAAGAAAGGTACAGCTATTAGTTTGCACGACTTTATCTTTGAAATACGCCAGCATTACTACGTAGCAATGACCTCAAACGGTAATCGTTATCATGTATTTTAATTGTTTTATATTGCTCAGTCACACGGGAGTTACGATATGTAAAATAAAAGATACCATTTTCTTAATAGTCTGATGGGCAAGTTTCTGTGTTTCATAATGGTGAACCTCGCTCGTTCCAAACTAACATACAGTTCACCATATGGGATGAACAGCTTTTCATGTACTCTTTAATGGGAGTTTGATAATAATTTTAAAAAATGTATAATACCAATCACTAAATACTTACAAACAGGCAACTTTTGTATTGCTTACAGAAACGCTAATTTTGTCTGTTTGTGTTCGAGGTTGAAACGAGTGTGCGGAAGTCAAATTTTAAAGCTACTGCTAGAGTGGGCTCCGCAGCTTTCAGTTGATGAAACGGTTTTGATTAAAAAAAAAGACACAACATCCATGCTATGTAACCTTATTTTTAAATCATAACGCTCGAAAATATTATTGGGCTCGGTTGACAAAGAAGAATATCGTATAGTAAACATGACGTAAGGGATGTAGGGTGGGAAATGTTTGGTGTTCTTCCGTGGAATTTGTTGATACTCTAGATGTAATGACTTCTCGGTACAAAATAATAAATTGTTAAGCTCGAACTATTTTTATAAAGTCTGAAGCAAATTATTAGAACATTTTTACCGGTTTTCCAGATAACTAGGAAGCGTTATTTATGGAATTTTATTTTAACAACTTCCTAATTTGGCGAGCACTTTATCGCCGGACAATGCCAGTTAAATTTGTTCCACGCTTCGTCCGGGGTCTCTAACTCGTCATATACTCTCCGTTATGACGCAACGAAACACGTAAAACACGTAACAGTGGAGAAGTTCAAGGGAGACCTGGACGGTGATCACTTCATCAGCCGCGGTACAAAGGAACTTTTGAACGGCGAGGATTCGGTTTCACTGGCGGGTGTGTGATTGCGGCCTTTTCACGCAGACAAAAGACTGATCCCTTTTGATGGGATAGCGCGTGAATAACTGCATGTTTGACTTGGGTATCGACGGCAGAAATGGATATCAGACTGCACCAGGGAAGTCCTTATTACGTCGACTCCTCCACGTATCATACGTAGTTGTCGACCGTTTTAGGCTACAGCCAGAGTTCGGACAATTCACCACGAAATCTGCCCCCTTTTTGGAGTTGAAATATCCAAATATGGACACTAGACCTGAATTTCAGATGACACCGATAAAGGGTAATGCTTTCAAAGATGTCCCTATTTTTAACACTCGGGAGGAAGAGTAGTCAAATTTGATCCTTGGTGTGATTGTGTTGGTCGAGGAAGTGAGTTTCACCCGAAATGCCAAGACGAGATGTTTACAGTTATGAAGATCACTTCTGGTAATAACAACAATGACGTTGAAGATAACATCCTCTCGCAATGATTCCTTGAACATCCTCAATGCGTTGGTTTAGGCATCCGATCTCCCATCCTTTGGTCTTTGCATCCCATAAATATCTTTTTAAACCGCCTTGTCTCTTAATGAAATAATGAGCACGCAAAGAAAGATCTACCAAGAACAAAGACAGAACTATCTTTTTGTATAGACCCACATCCGCGGTCTTGACATTTTCTTTTGTAGAAAACCCAATCCGCAGGAATATGTGAGCGTTCCCTTTCAATAGACTTCGGCCTACCTTTCCTTCCCAACCAAAGGTCTAAAATTTCTGAATGGTTTTTGTTTCCAAAACAAACTTTAACACTATGATAATTCCTTCCACAACATTGGGCAAAGGTTATTTTTATATTTTTTTAATATGATTAACTATCTCCACTAACTTTGAGGGATGGAGTATATTAAGGTCGTAGCGGAACATCAAACATTAATGGAAAGCAATAATTTATTTCAATAAAAATATTAACATTTTCCCCCCAACAGAAACTTATAACGACGCTAATAACTGCAAAGATTTCATACATTTCTGGTTATACTTTTTTGTTTACGGTTGGGCAAATTAATAATGAACCACGGCGGAATTCTTACAGATTGTTTGTAAGAAATAACGGGATCTGGGTTATATTAATAAAATAAAAATTGCGAATTGTCGTTAGCAAATGAAAACAGTTTGGGAATGAAGCATACCAGGTAATAATACCGTAAAAATTATATAGCGTGTACTTTCCTGTTGTCATAAGAAACGGAGATACACAGCCATGAAAAATAACACAAGTGCCTATTGTTTAAAATAGTTCAAATTGCCCAACACTCTGGAAAAAAAACATCATGTATTACGGGTCAGAATTGACCCGTAATACATGTCCCATGGGTGCTTGACAGACATTTCTGGTTCGGTATGACCTGGATTCTGTGTCAAAATGACCCAGAAATGGGTCAAACTGACGCAAAATCTGATATAAGTTTAATTTTGTTTAAACCTTCCAACCCCAGCCTAACCCAGAAATGGGTTAGGTCCCCCTTTGGACCCGGAATCCGGGTCAAATCTGACCCGAAAGTTTTTTGGAGTGTTAAAAGCTGTGGATTGTTGTGAATTAAGTTAAGGGAAGTATGTTAATGGGTATAAACGTAGCCTAAAGCTATAGACTGAGGGTGACTTAAACTATTCCGGCTTTGATATACGAAATAAGGGAAAATTTGCTGTAACACTTTTGATTAAAAATCGTTTTCCAAAGATTGTGAGACAGCGTGTTAAATAAGCGCCGGAGCAAAAGTGGGGGCGCTGCCGAGCTTGCCTACGGGCAGCAATACGTCGCAACCTCCGCAAGAAAACCCGCCTACGACTCTCGAAGTCGTCTTCAAAAACAAAATCAAAAAGATTCGATCAGCCCAAAGTATAAATAGGGTTTTATTCTCATTGTAATATGATGTTCCTGACTGAGTTTACCTTGAAAAAATGTGGATAACTATTCTTACTTTAAATGATAACCGAAGAAAATCCGAGTTGACGCATGAAAAATGGTGCAAGTTCCTAAAAATGAAACACACAAGTCGACCTAGTTTATATGCGAGCGAGAAGCTTTACACTGGAGTATAGACATGCAGAGGGCGTTCATGTACGTGGGTGCCTACTAAGCTGATTTATGTTTACTCAACTTTTATGTAATTTTATTAAGCGTAAAACGGAAAAAAAGTATGCGTAAATATTATACAACATTGACAAACGTTCTCAACGCTGTCATCTTGGTAAACGATTTGATTTAGTAAAGTTAAACCTTTGAAGGACAGAGATTTCAGTCACATCCAATTATCTCAAGACGTTTGTTAAGAGGTGGCGTATAGGCCTGAAGACTTGAAGGGAATTGGTTCGATACCTAAAGCTTCAAATCTTCAGGGACGTTTTCTCTTTAGCGGAAGTTTTGCGCACGGTATACAGTACATATAGAGAATGTTTATTAATTCCCATTGGATACCTTTCTCTAAGCACTAAGTTTTGATGGTTCTCCGAGACACCATCACCATGTTCTTTACCGGGGCTGTGGTCCCCTATCGCCAAAAACGCCGGGTAACCAAGAATCACAGCTCAACGATAAACGCCAGACATGGCTCGTGGCAATCTATCCAGTCAGATGGTCAGACTGCAACGGCCCACTCTACGACGAGTTTTTATCGAGCCAAATTATCTTTCGGGCAGCAAAACGCGGTGAACATTTTTTTTCTCTACACCGACCGATCTTGAAGATCCGTCTAAAAGGTCGAGGTGTTCGGTGCAAGAGCCCACTACCCTGGGAGTTGCCAGGTCAGTGGTAAAAAGCACTTTGCGTAGGAAGGTTTCAGGTGTGTGTAAGGAGGTAGGACATTTCGTGATCAAAATGTAATTTAACAAACGTCTTAGAACAAACAATCTGTTATTAAACACGCGGTATGATTATATACACCTGACTTTTTGGAGATATCCACACTCAACTGACCTCTGATAGCAGGATTCCATTTGTGGCTGGGGCCGATAAGCAGGGTATACCTTTATGTACAACGTTGAAAATTGTGAAGTGAATGGCGCCAAGAGGAACGCCTATTCACTAAAAGCAACAATGTGACAATTATTTACATTTTCATGAACACATTCTGGATGTAGAATTAACATTTTCAGTGAACTTAGTCGAAGTTTTGAATTTCTCTGACGAATTAGTTATCCACCAAAGGGCACACTGGGAGAACATATACGTCATGGACGGTGTATAGGCCTAACTTGCCTATAAAGTCCAATATTGACCCAAAATACTATCAATTTTGTCATGTTCCCTGCACCCTGTTCAGAATTGACACGGATCCGGGTCCCGTGTGGCCTAACCCATTTCTGGGTCAGAATGACCCGGAATCTGTGTCAAAAATGACCACGAAATGAGTCAATCTGACGCAGAATCTGGGACAAAATCCCATTTTTGAACAATTTCCGGGTCACCCTGACTTCCATTCCAGCCTCGGTTTCAGTTGTGTTGACTTGCAGTGGATACCCACAAAATAAAGGACACGTTGCCTATAAAGCAATACAGCCGTTTTTATTCTGTAGTGAGGAAAGCACGAAGTTTTACTCTCCTTCACCGTCTATCGTTCATCCGCTCCTCTCTAATGACAAGTGAACGTCTACCGTGAAATAGCCAAGAAAAGACTTTAGATTATCAGCTATCTGAATAATCAACCGAATCTTCATTGAGATAACCAAAACAACAACAACAACAACAAAACTATGCGTAGTATTTGAAAGCAACAAATATTTTAGAGGTGGGTTTGCAATGAATTAACCACAAAATGTGCTATGAGCAACGTACTCATAATGCGCTCGGCACAAGAGTTAAGAAGCAGCAGCGTGGGTTTTTAATAGCCTATGGTACTGTCTATCTTTTCCTCTACTGATTTCACCTTTGTTAAATAATCGAAAACAATATTTCACTAGTTAGGCCTAAGCAGAACCTTTTAAAGTTTATTTATACGCTAAGATCTTTAAGCTTGAAAGGTCCAATTCGTCGTCAATTATCAGACATTCCGAGGGGCATTGGCTTTCTTGGGCATTTTCTCAGCCTACACCACTTAAACTTTGTCATGAAAAAATAGATCAAAAGAAAAGAAGAGGCTTTAAGAGAATTAAAAACTTTGCGTGGTCAAAACACAGTCTTGGGAAATGTATAATCCACGAACAACAACCAATAGTTTCGCATGACTTCACGTATTGCAAAGGGAGCGTCGTCAGTTTCCAGATTTCGGGTCACAACCACCGAAATTGAAATTTAAAAAACTACAAATTCTTGTCCCCAAATCGATTTCCATTCGCTTAAGGCAAATTGTTTGCCCAAAATAGCAGAAACGCCCAGTTGGGAATCTCTTGGGAATGTAGCGGCTATAGTTATCGTTCTGTGTGCTTATTCTATGCGCGATGTTGTTCTGCTCACTCGAAATTTCATCCCACTTTCACAACCGTCGGGTCAACTCAAGTTCTATTTATTTTTTTATTTTTTTCCAACCGAATTTCCCACATGGTTTTACCAGATACAAATATGTAGTCAGTACATCATAATTGACCCTAATCGAACTGGGGGAGCAATCTAAGATTCAGGGAATACAAGCTCAAAAAGCTCGGCAAGTGAAGATGAAACTGAAGAAGCAACGTGTTACACCCGCCCACCATGCGGGGGCGCGGTGCTTGCTCCCCCACTATTATTTATGTGATCGCTGGCATCTGTTAGTTTGTATGTTGAAGGCTGTAGGCCTCTTTGAGACGTTGAGGTTGAGGTTGGCAAACCAAGGCATCCTCTTTGTAGCTAAAGGATAATTATGATGATATATTCAAAGGAGGATCCCTGGGTAGAATCCAGGGTAGCTGTTTACTGTCCCCCAATGTATATAAAGATACAACTTGCACGCAGTCGGTTTAACTGTCTTTGCTTGATAGTCCAAGGAGAGGAGCCGCCATCTTGGCCAGATCGTTATGACTCACAACGTGACAATTTAACAAGAGATACTCTTGGGTCAACGGATTCTAAAGGACACAATGCTTATAATAATGAGTACGAGGAAGATTATTTTTTTGACATTGTATGCAGGTGAAAATTTATCGAGTGCATGATATAAAATATAAACACCTCGCACTAAATAATATGAATACAAAGAGAACACCTCTGGGTCACAAATCCTGAATACAATACTATCTGCCCATCGCTGTGCAATCAGGGACTGCAGGCCCTGGAATTACACAGAGGCCATGGAGGTAATGGCCTCAGTTGCTCTGGTTGGTCTTGGTGCTCCTTCCAAAGTTTCCAATAGACCTCAAGATTTTCCGATGGAAGTGCCCAATGCAAAAGGAAAATGGCCTTGCCCCCTCAAAGGTTAAATTCAAGAACAACGAATTGGCTCAATCTGTCTGTCCAGCCATTTTCCCTCCACTGCAAGAAGAACGCCTCTTCATCCATTTTCCATCAGTGCTGTCCTCTTCCAAATAAAGATACCCTCTTATCTGTATTCTCTGATGTCATCCATCCACCTTCATCATCTACCTCACCCTCTGGTATAGGAGTCCAGTCTTTCAACTTATGGGTCCATCATTCTGTCACCTTTCCTTCTAGCAAGGTGACCAGTCCACCACCCTTTCTTTGATTTGATTTCCTATACATCATTATCTTGCACTTCTGTTTTCGTCTTAGTTGCCAAGCCTGTTCTTTTCTTGATGTGACACCATCGAGGCATTTTCCATTGCTCTCTTTTTCTCTCTCTCTGTATATCTGCGACTATTAACTTCCTCTCCTGCCTCTATAGTTCTTGTCCAAGTTTCTACCCTACAACTGGGGAAAAAAGTCTGGTAATTTTTCACGATTTTCTGCCATTGTATTCGTAACAAACCAGGCACATGTCCAAAAATGGCCACTGAAGTGTGTTTCATCACTTTTCCCATCATGTTAGGCCTACGCTACCAAGACACAACTTCAAAATGATCGATTAACAATAAATCGATAGCAATACATCGATATTGATTGATGGATTGAGTGGTTGATTGATTCCCTGCAGTGCACTATAAGTTTGGGTTCCTTCAAATCCACTCTTTTAAGCATAAAGATATATGAGACCTTCACTGTACAAAATGTCCGGTTTTCTACTTTAAAAGAATGGGTTAACAAAATATGATTGAATCAATGAAGTATCATGAGTCATTTTTCAATTATATTAGTCACAGGTAAAATACATCATTAGGTCCACAAAGGTGTTGTCAAAAGGTTAAACGACGAGTATAGTGTCACAAGACGTTTCAAGAAACATATTTACAGAAACAAGAAAATAGCTACCCACTCTCTATCTCGATAGATGTTCCCCTTAACTTGAAACCATAGTTTTACATACTTGTCTAATTTACTTCCTCAATGATTTAAATCAGCCTAATCTACAATCAAATACAAAATCGCTGATTTTTTCTCGTCATATGAATTTGGCGTTGAATGTACTCAAACATAAAATGAAAGTGAAAATAGCTTGGTCACTTTATTTGAGAATAAGAACTATTGCCACCGTTACAGGGTACGCGACAAAAATTGCCACACCTACACAATGTAGATGTAGAGACATGTGGACATATACGACTGTAAACCATAAAAGCATCATGATGCTCTATTCTAAACATCAGCTGAAAACCAACACACATTCAAAAGATTCCTAAACTTAAGTTATCCAACCTTTTTCAACGAAGAATACAATTTGCTTGACAAATTCTGCATTAACCCCGTACACGTTGAGTCGAGTGTACCGGTGATCAGAGCACAACAACTATTACATAAGTCTGACGAGACATTAATTGACACTAACTGTTATTTTTTCATTTTTCTGGACCAACCAAATTGGTAGTTTAATAGGTATCACAGGTATTGATTGTGAAGGAAAAATGCCAAATAGACCGTGGCAGCCAACCCACTTTTTCCCATTCAACTGAATGTACTCAAACATAGATTGAAAGTGAAAATAGCCTGGTCACTTTATTTGAGAATAAGAACTATTGCCCTACCAGACAAAGATGGACACACCGTCAAGGATTGTTGAAACTAGAAGCATGTTTTGGCGACAATGACCGGAAACAAGTTTCGGACGTAAAATTAACTGACCAAAACAATTTTCGAGAGCTACGCGAAAACGGTTCTGTAACCAGAAACAGTTCATGACGTAGGTACATCTCTAGAAAATTCATGTTTAAAAAATATACAACCTTTAATTTATTTTCAAGTAATGGAACTTAGTCTTTGAAATCTTATCAACATTATTTAATTGTTATGCTTCAGGGTACTTCGTTTTAAAAAGAATTCCACTGACATTTTCCGATAGTTTTTAGAGTCCGCCATCTTGAAAACCAAGCCTAACCGAGACAACAAGCCGGTTACGGTTTGGTCAGAACAGCCGCGTCAATGTGGTTCAACCGAACACGCGAAAACATTCAACCAATGACCAAAAACTCAAACATGTTTCTGGTTGGGGTCGCCAAAACGCACTCTAGGACACTAAACAACTCACATGTGACTATATTTAATTGGTTTTTAATAAGATGCAGATAATACCTGTTTTGTAAACAAAATGAAAAAAGATTCAAGTGGTTGGTTTAATGGTTATACTGTACTCTGATTACACCCAACTAACAGTCTGGCTTCGGTGTCACTAAGATGTACTCACACTGAAAAACGATACGGGTTCAAGACTTGACTATAGGTTTACACCTTGTTAAAGGTCACAAGGATAACATGGGCTTTGGGTGAAATCTCTGTAAAGGCCTACCAGGTGAACATTGCTCTCTGCGAGTATTGCCGAGTTTGGGATATATTCCAGGTTTTACGCTATTTAGTTTATGCTTTCTCCTTTGTAGTTGTCCATATAGACAATAATCCAGAGAATCTTAATTGTATTAGTATATGAAGATGACTTGATTCCTGTGTGTTTGTTTGCCACAATTTTTACTACCGATATGAATGGTCATCAATTCAGCACACCCACTCTTTGTCCTCATGGTCGATCAATGGTTCACCTTTAGGTACCCAAGGGAACTCTCATATGTAGACAGCGCCCACCTGCCCTTATCCCATGGGTACACATATACCTTAGCCCAGTGTACCCACGCAGGAAATGGGTTGATGGTGCATTAGTGGGTGTTATTGCAGAGAAAGATTACTTTGGGTTCACTCCTACGCAAAGCGTGCAACAGGCCATGATTTTGCTCCGTTACACGTGAAAATCGGTGTATACAGCCGGTTGGTCTGTGGACAAGGCGGTCGTTATTTTTGAACCCAGTACAATGCACGTGGCGAGGCACGGATCGTTTGAGTGACACTGGGGTGCCAGACAACACTTTGACCATCAATGAACCCAGTCAAGTTGATCTTCCATGGACAATGAAGAGCCAATGTTCCATGATATTTATCTTCGGGATCGTTTAGGGCACTAAAATCAACATGTCTTAGGCTCTTAGCTCAAAGGGCTGAGGGGAGTTAGGCTAGCTACGACTGAATTGTACGGACAGATTTCTTTTATATAGTGCATGGTACATATACATTGTATTTTCCTAAAACCTTCATTATTATCTTTTCTCTTCTGGAACCGGTTGAGAACTAAGAAACAGAAAAGAAATAAACAGACAATTAAACTGAAACCCAAAGCTATTTTTTCTTTCAATACAAAAAGGAAACTTCAATTCATGTCAGACCCTATCCCCAAATTAACTCATATACAAGTTATGTTTAAATTACGATTCAAATAAAAACAGCCGGTACCCTTAGCACAAGAAATGTCTTTTGTAAAAGGTTTATAAACCGCGATTAGAGTTTTTGATAATTAATTCAAAATTGTTTTTACCGACACTGTGTTTTCTATCTCCCTTGTTGTACAGAGAAAGAAACCACACACAAGTCTATGTTTCTTGCAAAGAATCTGCGCAAAAAGACGTTTTCTGTGATTAACCACTTCTTGAAATTTATTCTTAGAGAGTTTATGGCCAAATAAGTCTTCCTGTGGGAAAGAACATCTCCTTTTATGGAATACTCTGTTTAAAACAAAAATGAAGTGTCTTATTCCCAAATCTGAATTTTCGTAAAGGTTTCAAAAGTATAATTTTCAACTATCGAGTTGACTATCACGATATAATCGATGTGATTGTAAGGAATCAATCACACAGAAAAAAATGATTTAGTTTGCTTTTGACTGATCCTTGTAGAGTTCACTTTTCCTTTCAATGCTGTTTTTGGACAGACATGATTTTAAAAAAGAGTTTAAGTTGAAAAGTTATCATGTCAAATTGTTTACCGCATCCGCTTCCCCCTAAACTTAAAAGGTATTCAGATAATGATTCAGAAGTATATTATCTGAACAGGCGGAAACACTTACGGGATATAATTCCGGAACATTTTTATGGGATTAAATTCCTGATGGGAGCAATTTAAACAAGCAAAACATTGTCTGTTTCCCTGGTAACAGCAATTTGTTTTGCTTATTTTTGGTAGACTTGACAACTAAGTTGGGGTGCTACAATATTGCATTATTATAAAAAACAGCCATTTAATGGAGCTTATTTTATTATTAATAGCATAATCAATGTTATTGTTAATAATATTGTTAATGTTATTATTAATATTACTGTTAATGTTTTTACTGACCCAATTATTGAGGGGTGTTTCAAAGAATATTGCTGGTACTTGCATCCTTTACTTATTGTTGTTGTTTCGAATGTTTTGTTTACTTTGACTGAAACAGATAACAAATGTTGATCAATTTCGAAATCTTGTCTGGATGCTTTTGGATTCCTGCTGGTACTTTCTAATTGTTTATGTTGTTGTTGTTTTTAAAAGCGCCAATACAAATTTGATTATACATTGTCTCGTGTTTTGTTAATAATAATTTTCCCTCTTTTTGTGACGTATAGTAACATGTTCTTCTGAGTCACAGCTAAAAGTGACTCATGCTTATACCTTAGTCATTTTCCACTGCTATAGTTTTGAAGAGCGTACAGAAAATTTACTACACTGCAAAAACTGGGGTGTTAAAATTGACACCATGGGTGTTGTCACATATAGATACCAAAAAAGAATCAATATTTACATCATAGGGTGTTAAAATAACACTAATTTCTGCCAATTAACACTAATTTCTGCTAAAACAATTACATTTGAGTTATTTTAACACCCTATAATGTCCAATTCAATTCTCTTTTTGGTATCTATATGTGACAACACCCATGGTGTCAATTTTAACACCCCAGTTTTTGCAGTGTATTTAAAGTAAAATTTTACCGTGTGACTGCAAAAATCTTCGTGAATAAAAACTATAGGCCCTTTTTGTTTGAAACAATAGAAATTGTGATACGAAAGTAATATTAAAAGGTATTATTGCTTACATAACTTGACAGCGACATTAACAACGAGTTGACGGTCGGAAGTTTAAGTTCTAAGATCGAAAAGATGTCAAAATATTATTTTCAAATAAAATAATAAAAATATGTATAAATTCCGCGGTTACAACAAACAAAAACCGATTGAATATCAACTGATACTTCCATCAAAGTCGGACGGGTTCGCTGCCAGATATTATACGGTGACTCATGCTATTTTCGCCCACCACCTTCATGCCATGCCCGCTTTTAAACAAGCGCGTTGGTGGCCCTCGAATTTCCGGCGACAAGCCCGAGTCTGCATGGGAAGTTATTCATTTGTTAAGTTTTATGGTTCTCTTTAGAAGTCGTTTCGCAAGACTTTTTACGAAGAAGAGAGCTTGAGAAAGATGACGTCAGTCTATTTCGAATCTTAAGGATACATCTGATGGTATAGCTTCTTGTTTCACAAACGAGTTTCTTGTCTTATAAACGACAACAGTTGTATAAATCATATTGATAAAGTTAATGAAAACCACTATTTTACTCTGCTCGTGCTTTACTTCATAATGAGGTCTCAATAAGACTACACGTAAGGGATTAGTTTTCACACTAAATTGAAACAAAAAAGGAACAATATAAACCTACATTATTTTATCCTGACAGTTTGTCCTCACTTTATTTTATGTAAATCGACCCCTGGGTACTAGTTCTTAGGGGTACTTAACCCCAACCAAAAGGGTCTTTGGCTAGAGACCCTAGAGTCCATATACCCCAAATCCTCAACTCTAGACACGCAAATTTGTGGACTTAATGTAACGTTATAGAGGTCGGTATGCCTATTCCAATGAAAACCATTTGATCCTACAGTACCATATCCTATACAAAGTCAGACAACTTCATTAATATAGGATTTTGGAGGAGATGTGATTGGTATGGGTTATTGTTGTAAGAAACACGAGCCATTCTAGGTAACCACTAGCGACTATTATAGCATTACAATGTTTCAGGAAAGGAAACGGGATTCTTAAACTGTCTTGTCCAGTAAGCCTTTTGGAACCAGTTGTTATGATTTTCTCGTCAAGGGAACTCGGCAAACTCCCACAAGGGGATATAAACACCAAGCTGGCAATAGCCAATCTCTCCCGACAAACATTGCTTTAACGTATATATGAGGATATGCTGTGGAACCGGTGTAGGCACTAAATACGCACGGCTATTGTAAGAGGGTGGGATTCGAACCGGAGCAAATAACAAAAACCAAAACAAAAAGAACGATACCACCATGAAAAAGAGCGAAAGAGAGTTAAATATATCTCCTTTGTTAAATGTTCTTCATAATTCATTTTGATTTATCAAAATTGTTTTCCTGACATGGAGCAAATTCTTGAAGAAGAAAAAAAATAGTCACAAATTTACGCATTAAACCTTGGTAGGTTGCTTACGCTAGATTTTAGGTTATGATTTTTGACATGACATTATCCAAACGTGGCACTGTTAATCCAAATTGTCATTGAATTACGCACGTTGTCATGAAACGATAGTTTCCTATTCTATACGTGAATATTTTACAACTTCCTTTTCCTCTCACTTCAACCGCAGACTTTTAATTTTTTTAGTAGAAACTCGCAGAACTTTTTAGCCCTCGGCAAAAGAAAAGCGTGTATCATGTCATTCCCTGAACACCGGGACGACACCCTTGGGAACACGGGAGCGACGGCTCGCAACATCCGGCTGAACGATACGGAAATTTACAACAAATATTTAGAGATCTCGTGTAAACGTTGGTTTTATTTTACCTTTTGGGCGAAAACTATACTAGAATTTCTCTGAAAAGGACTTTAAAATGTTAAAAAAAGAAAGTAAATCTGATAATTAGTGCCGATCTAATGTTCATTCTATGAAAAGCCTTTGAAATGTTTTATAAAAAGACTTTATTCCCGACTGATCTCTTTTAAACCCAATATTTGTTTTACGAATAATACAATGAAAAACAAAACTTATTAATAACATAATCTGTTAATTTATTTACGTACATGTCTTTCGTCACGATTGTTTAAAATAATATGATTTTGTGTACACCGTGACGTGGAAAACTTGTTTATATGAGGTGGTTGACTTTAGATTTGCTATAGCTCTCTGAACTCTAAACATTCAAATTCATGCATGCTTCGTATACAACGGGCTACAGTACCAATTTTTTTTAACCCATCAGTATTTTTTTTTTTTTTACAATTAGTTTTGATTTCTTCTCAAGGTCCCCAATAGTATCGTCTCGGAGTTAAACGAGTACATTTTGAAATGACACCAAAAGGCAAATTGATGTTGTCATCGAACACTGACTCCATCGCATAATAGAGATGGTGGGTAGGCCCACGTTGTCTCAAGAGACTCGGGAAGAAGAAAACAAATGTATCAAAGGTGGTCAGGAAATTGAAACCGTAAGAGGGAAACGGTTTGAGGGTGTGCACGTCACGACAGATGCTCCCTAGCAAACTGGTTAAAAAAATAATAACCAAAAAAAGGGGTAAACTTTGGTTCGACAAATAAAGTGTTTTCTCAACTATAAGTAATGGTCCTTTCTTAGGAGACTTTATAAGAAATTTATCAATGGTTTGTTCTGGCGCCAAAGAGCGGCGTCTCTCTCGTCAAGTCATCTGTCTTTTATTGTAAACCCAACAAATCACATGTCAAAGACGTCCGACGTGGCCTCGTCAAATTTCTATATTATTCATACATCTTTTGTAATATTTTTACAGGTTAAAGCATCTCCGGTTACGAAAATGTATCAAACAAACAAATCGCATTTTATAGACGCTCAATTTGTTTTACAAAATTCATTGGTGCACCAAAAAATAAGAAGTGGCGCATGAACTTCAAAAACGAAGAAACCCAAAAGGAAACAAGTTTGGCCACGATGTTTTTCAAACTAAAAACAATTCACTGCGAGCTTTAGAAATGTTGGGGTCGGAGAACGTTGGCAATCGTTGTTTATCAAGGACGAAGTTTATTTCATAAATGGGTGAAACAAATAAAAAACTGTAACTTATAGTATAGTTACAAGTATCTTTGTTTTATAATATTGGGTTATTTCAAATAATTGCCTAACGGCAAATAGTCGATTAAAAACAAAACAAAATGAATTTGTCATCCCTCTCCCATGAACTCCAAAAAGTTAAACTTTTTTTACACACTTTTATAACTTATCAAGGAGATACGCAAAAAGTAGTTATTTGGTTGTACTAAACGTACAACCTTTAATTTTTTTTATTTGTTGGTAAATATTACATCAGCAGTAAACAATTTTAGTTATCAAACATTTCTTTCAAACGGCTTTTTGAAAGGTGAGTGTGATGTCAAGGAAACGCATCATGGGCAAATCAGCGTCTTCAGACGGCGCTGCAAACCACAATGAGTTGGCTCAAAAGCTCTGCGTCAGGAGGGCAGGGAGCCAAGAGTTTCTTAATTGCCAGTTCAAGATCCTTGCAAATGAAATGCATCCTTTACAGAAATCCTTCTGTAAATTGTTTGTTAATGGATTCTCATCCAAATGCCCAAAACCAACCCGTCAAGATTAATTTCCTCTTGTCTTATATCGCACTGTTGCGAAAGAAGTTAACATAGATTCAAGTTTATTCGTTATATCGTTCATTGTCATTACCGATCTAAGATATTCAAAAAAGACGTTTCAATAAAAATTAAAACAATAAAGGATACTGAGGGGAGGGGGGGGGGTGAGAACGCCTGTCTGAGATACTATCGGTCGATACAATTCTAAGTTCTTCTACGGAGTACCGTGCGAAAAGGTGAGTTGTTAAGGAGATATAATTTATTACAAGTCAATATACTGTGATATTTTCATGGTGTTATCACAAACCTCACATAATAGATAGGTTGCAGTGTGACGTAAATCGGCCATCTTTACGGGCAGTTTAGAACAAACAGTCGTGCGTTTCGTGTGAGAACGGCGTGCAGCACGCGCGCATTTCACGAAACTCATTGCAGGATTGGTCAGTGAACAACGCGGCTGCGTTAATAAGTTGAGCGTTTGACGCACCTGCAAGCCAAAATGCAATTTGCCCGTAAAGATGGCGTCTACTGGGAACTATCTATAGACCCGGGTCGGAATCGACCCGGATTCAGGGTCCCGTGGGGCCTGACCCAGTTCACGGTCAGCTGACCCGGAATTTGTGTCAAAATAACCCAGAAATGAGTCAAACTTGACGCAGAACCCGAGTTAAAATTCGATGTTTTGAGCAGTTTCCGGGTCATTCTGCTTGGACCCAGAATCCCGTGAGTTTTTAGAGTGTAGATGATGAGTTGTTAGGCTATGCCACCGGCCAAGTTCGGACTTGACACACTCGAACAAGATATTCTCATTACCGTACTTCTATCAAACTTGTGTTTCCGTCATGCACAGTATATTCAATTAAACTGATGAACTGAAAACAAGTTTTTTAAATTTGCATTCTTACTTAGGATGCAGCTTTGGAGAGTCTCACGTTCAAAACTTCTTCTACACAGCAAAAACTGGGGTGTTAAAATTGACACCATGGGTGTTGTCACATACATACCAAAGATGGAATCAAAATTGTTACTATAGGGTGTTGAAATAACACTAGTTTCTGCAAACACAACTACATTTGTGTTAATTTAACACAATCTGTGTTTATTGTGATTCTCTCCTGGTTGTGACAACACCCATGGTGTCAATTTTAACACCCCGGTTTTTGCAGTGTTGATTAATTAATGCCCATTGTAATTATGAACCAAACATTGAAAAACTAGGCAAACACTTCTTATCAAACAAGATCTATAATGATAGAACTTTCTTATATCAATTGATTTAAGACAGTTGGAAAAGGGTAAAAACCTTTCTCTTCAAACACATCAGAAGTAATTGAATTTTTCTTAAAGAGGGAGTCAGCAGCCCAAAGTATTTTGATGACGGATGAGGGATAACCAACTTAAAGTCAATAACAATTTACCTCTTTTTGTAAAAAAAATTACAAACATTTTTCATAAAATTACAAACATTTTTCATATACGTTACAAACAATATTTATATTATTAATATTGGTGTAGTTTTAAAGATCGTTATTATATTTAAAAAATACTTTAAAAGCTAATTACAGAAAAACGATTAATAAAGAAGCTTCAAGTACAGGAGTTGTGGAAAAATCAAACAACAAAACCAAAACACCTTGTCTTCAAAACAACAATTCAATCACAACTTGTCATAAACATCTGCACGTAAGTTGGTTCCAAGCCGTGACCGTCAATATTAATTCTTTTGTTTTGCTGCCGCGTCCAATTTTGACGTAAGAGTACAGATAAGGATAACAACACCGTCCAAAAAGGGCAACAAGACTGAGTTTTGTTTTGAGTTTTGCACTTCAGAATCTAACAATTTATCACTCAATCACACTCCTCTACGATTCATCAACAAATTGTGTAACTACGTAAGCAGAGGTATGATTACATCAGACGTTGCTAAAAAACATCTTGCCCGCTATTTTGTTGCCATGTATATAAGGGTATTATTTCAGTCGAAGGCTCAAGACAGTTTGAGAGGGGGGAAACAAGTCGATATGCCGGGATTGACTTGTTATACAAGAGCATAAAAATATGACTGTTCTCATCATGCATTATTAATGTCTAACGTAAGTGATTGTTTTTTAGGACAAGGTAAATCTGTTTATATCTGTCAATTTTATGTTTCTCTGCCGCAAAAAGCCGTCGGTACCGTACGATTTAACTTTTCACTTGGGGGGCGGGGGAGCCAAAAGGAGTTACTTGTCTTTTTAAAGAAATATTTGAATACACAATTAAAGGCTGTCAAAAGTGACATCAAACGACAAATCCAGACCTACTTGGGCAATAAAACACCGCTATCAAAACAATAAGAACAACCGATGCTAAAATATGGTGAGCCGATGAATTGTTCTTTTCAATGCTACCTTTTAAAACGCGATTTAGTTTATTTTACATTAAAAGCAGAAGCTGCTATTGTAACTTCCCCTTGTACTTTTTCTCAATAATTTGTTCCGAAACCAATTAAAATTTATTTTTAATGGATACAATGAGAAAACGAGCTTTGATATTTGTGTCGCACATCCTGTAAGCCTATGTTAAAACTGTAAATTAGAAGACGTAACCAAATAACATTTTGAAAATTGCTCCAAGCTAAATGCTTCTCAAGTTTAATGACGAAAGTGATGCTAATCTGTATACCTTTGGTGTATTATTTCCATCGTCAACAAATTCACGTGTTTGTTTGTTTCCTATTTTTATGACATCATTGACGATGATGCAGGTGTGAGACCGTGTACCCTAAACGCCATTTTTTCTCTCTCTTCGTGAATTCAAAGGGAACACCTTGACACCACGTGCAGCGTCAACTGATTTGAACAAACGTATCAATAACGGTTTCCTCTTTTCTCGATGGTTTCGGTGTTTGTGTGTGGGGAGGGTGGGGGGGGGGTCGGGACCATTCTGAGGAAACTTGGCGGATATTACGTCTGTAATAATGCCGTTTCCGATTTTCCTTCCAAGGGAATTATTTTCGTCGCATCAAATAATTATCCACTCTATTAACAGATAAACTGGGGCAAGAATGAATTATCTATATGTAACTTCAACCGTATCGGATGTTATCGTGCATTGCAAACAACAAAGAAAGGCCAGATCCGATCCCTCGAGGGAAAACTGGATTGTACGTAAATCTGCCTCTAGAAATCGGTCGAAAATGAAAACCCAAGTTAGAATGATTATTTCCGGGTAAAGCAAAACATCATATAGTGCCGAGAACAAGATGAGCGTTGAGACTGCAGTGTCTTATGATGTGGCGTCATTTCACGACATATGCATGGCAGTCCGTATCGTAATCACTGAGCCGCTGACGTACGCATGCATTAAATCGAGAGCGGACTATATTCATGAATGGTCTTGTACACGTCAGTGACAAAACGTGCTACGATTGGCTGTCGGAGCGCTTAATATTCAAATAAGGTCGCTCGCGGTTGCTACAGGCTTTCCTATGTCAGTCTCATCGTGGGAGATTACAGCAGACTGTAGAGAGATGGTTATTAAATATGACCCATTGGCGTACGTATCATCCAGTGAATTCGTAATCAGCTCATTGATGACATCACGAGCTGCTCGCTACGACGATGCTGTGTCTTGCGTCAGGCAGCGGTGGAACTCGTGAAATAGGCGAGCTGGCTCGTGTGACGACATCAGTCCGTGCACATTAGCAGCAATCAATGGCTGAGGCAGGCTAAAAATAGCCACGGCGAGGGCTGGATGACGACAGCAGTGCGAGGTCTTAGCAAGACGGGTTGCAGTTTCCGCGACGTACGTGTAAGCCGGGCATAACCCTGAGACGAATACTGCTCCGCGGTCCCATGACCGCACATTGTCTGCCCCAGTGACGATTTATTTGAAATAAGGAAACGGCACTTCTCTTTTAGCATTGTGTCCGTCTCTAGAAATAGCTGGCAAATGATGAATTATCTCAGGCGGGTGGTTTCCGATTGCTGAACCTTAAAAAAACTCGATTGTGTACATTTTTAGAATACTTAAGGATAAAAATAATCCACATTGTCCCTTGCATAAACTGTTGTTTTATTTAGGCTAACCATTATCTGCACATGAAACTTGTACTTTCATTTAACAACCGTCCTTTGTATAACCCCTTTTATTGCAGTTATAAATACCATAAATGCATTCAAAAAATAATTTGAAAAACGCCGAGTCTATTTTCCAGATGTCCATGCCGTTAAAGGGGAGCAAAACATTATTTCTCAGAAGATGACAACTTTAAAGGTATTTTCATTTCGTGTTTGAATTAGGCTGTAGACGCACTACAAATGATTTACGTTCGATTACGTCAAGACACCTCACTAATGACGACATGATTAAAACCACAATATATATATTGGAGAAAGATGCGTGTACGGTTCTCGCGTTAGTTTGTTTGTTTGTGTGTATTTTTCCAATAATGAGCATTAAAACGATTGTCCTTCAGTCGTTAAACTCTCAGTGGTTTAAAAACTTCCGCTTTTGTTTCTATATTTGGAGCTATGCAAATTCAAAAGGGTTGATTAAACAACAAAGTGAAACTTAACATCTTTTTTTTCAGAAACAGCTCATGTGAGAAAAACTCAAGAGTTATTTTTAAAGAGGGTCTCCGTTTTTTCCATTTACATATATAAAGACTCTATCTGTTAGAAAATGAGTGCACCACAAAACTGAGTTCGACCATGGAGCCCCATGGGCTGTGACCCAAAAGTCAAAGTTCTTTGTCTGTCAATTGGTGTGGAACAAGGGGAAGGGGTTCTGGTGAAATTGTTTCCATTTAATCTGACGTCAACTGAAGTTTTTTTTATCACGTAGGAAACTATTCCTTTATTCAAAATTCTCAGTAATTCTGTGTATCCAATAACATTAATCTGTAACAAATATTGGATATTTCAATAGAAATAATTATTTTATAAACGTAAACAAGCTGTTTTCCGGAAACACGTGAATGTAAAAAAAACGTGTTAAACTTTCTACAACCGTTTACATTATTTACAAGAGAAAAAAATCCTCTTTAGTGCAAATTTTATGGCCCATTAGACAAAAACGTCACACCTCAAGTGTTAATACTATCTATAAAAAAAATCATTATTTCTCTCTTTTTTTTTTTTTTTTTTTTAGAAACAAAGATAAATAATTGATTTACTGCGGTGTCAATTGCAACTGTTGCCAGAGAGTAATACGACACAGTTCAATATATTATTCAGTAGTCATATGCTAATGACCTCGTTCAATTTAACTACAGCAAACGATCGCACCGGCGCAGTGGCTATTTCTGCTCGCTATTAACGTCATTAACACAATCTGTTTACGTCGGTGGGGGATTCGTGCTATTTATAGACGCCGTAAAACAAACGAGTCGTCAAAGATGATGGGTCGCGGGAAGCGGGAAATGGTTGGTCGAGCGGAGGGGAAATGTATTTTTATCCTGTAATGGCGATGTGTCAGGGGGGGCTACCCCAACGGAGATCCCCCGAACGAAACTACTATAAAAGATAGGGCACAGGGAGCATGAATTCAACCACAGAAACCCACTACAGTACGTCCTGCTGTCTCACCGGAGTTTAAAATGGTTTCCCTATGTCTCAAACGCATCTCCTACTGACGTGATCTTATTTCGAAAAATACTTTTGACACAAAAAATTGCCTCCGGCACCCCTTTTTTACCTCTAAATAATAAGGTATCCTTGCCAGGTTTTGGACAATTATAAGTGAAGCTATCATATGAACGTATCAAATAATACAGAATCTCCCTGGAGAGTAATACAGGTGTTTGCCAATTCGCTTCAAATAATTATTTAAAAAAAAACATTTTGGGGTGTTTCAACAAACATTTTTAAAATCTTGACTGTTATGCTTTAAAAAGTCAGCGTATCAATTCACTCCAGCAATTATTGCTCGATGAGTCTCAAATATCCTCCCCCTATACTGCACCAAGTTCCACCATCCTCCTTTGATATGATCGGCGTCAACATTTTGTGTCCAAAGAAGAATGAGAGGAGGTTATTGTCAAAAGGTTGTTGATCATTGTTGTGACCGACGTCAGTCGAAAGATGACAGGCAGCTATCGGCAGGGTTTAATTATTTATTTGTTTGCCCATTTTTGTTATTGTTTGTTTTATTTCCATTAAAGTAATTAATACACAAAAACTAGTATGTTTGGTTGAATCTATACTCAAAAGCGCACACCAAACTTGCATCAAATAGCATATTTTTTTCATATGATAAAACCCCCACAAACAACAACAAATCATTCAAATATCTCAAGAGATCTTCATGCACTCAGCTATCATTATCATTCCACGTTGGTGCAGTCTATACTCAGTGCTTTAGCTATCTCTAGAAAACTGTTCGCATTCCTTTATAAAACTTTGGTGCTCAAGCTTGTAATTTTCATTCGCAGAGATTTGAAATAAATGTCAACAAAAATGTCTTCGAAAGGAATACCTCCACCAAATACTTAGCTGTGTAGAACAAAATGCAATTCACATTTAAAGTCACTTTGGTAAAATTTATGCTTAGGATACACATTTTGTTTTTCATGGTTTCATCAATAATTATGATAAAACCAGATCATGCCCCCCAAATTTAAGTAGTTTACTTTTATTAATTTAAATGTCCATTCTTTGCCAGAATATGTGCTGAACAGTTCATTAAACGATGATCAAAGAACAATGTATGCACACATTGCCGAGATATAAAAGCTGTGGAAACAGTTCAATGATTAGATTAGATTTCCAATAAATCCAGACTAAATGAACCAAATCCGATTGGCTTTTCATGGTATAACATGTTGTTTTGAATTACGGAGAAGCATGCAAGACAAATCTTCGCAAATAGGAAACACAATGTTCTTATACGGCATCGGTTAAAGTTACAGCCAAGGGTTTCGTTTTTAAGTACGCAGTCCACCTTGGAAAGCATACTTTTGTGTGCGTCATTTTGTTACGGGGGTTTAGGCAATGATATATACAAAGTTTCATTTGCGGCTGCAATATTGACGCCAGCAACTGCAAATGTTTGTGAGTTTTCATTGATTGGTTTCTCAAGTAAGTGGGTTTATGCGGTTTCGGTACAAGGGAATCAGTGTTGAAGGTATAGGGGTTTTCCCCCCAAAACAGAAAAACGATGCGCCCACCTTTTTTGGAAAACTCTTTGGGAATAGGCCCACCTTTTTTCGAGAATCCAGATATCAATCATCATTAGTCGGGCCATTACTCCATTTGTCTCACAGTTTTTGTCCACAACCATTTTTTTAAACGGATTGATTGATAAAAGATTCTATCAGCAGTAGCGTAACTAAAGGGGTCCGCAAGTGCACCCCTAATTAGTGTCCGTGCCCCCCCTATTGAAATTTTGACTATTTATAGATTAAAATTTACCCGAATAAAAAGTTACATTTTATTAGCTTTTTTGAAGTACTTTCAGTGTTTTTAAAACTATTTTTCTATTTACACGCAGACAATGTATTTATTTTACCTCCACGATAGATTATAATATGACAAAAAAGGAAACGACATCAAGGGGAAAAAATGTAAACGAAAACTACAGTTTTAATTGGCCAGAAGTCTCCTACAAGAAGAAAAATGGTGCACCACCTTGTGCCCCCTGAACTTTTACCCTTGTTTCGGCGCCGTATGTCACTAAATAGAATGTTGCTCTGGCAGCGTTCGCTGTTACTTTGATTCAAGCGGCCACGGGTGTCACAAGATTGTTCTTACTGGTCGATTTGAGCACCTAATGGTCCACTTGCTGTTATGTTGGGAAACGACCATACTGCTGATGGTGATGTTAAAAATGTATGTTTTAGTGATAATCCGCCCTAATTCCTCTTACCTGGTACATCTGTCATCCCAAAGAATTCTCCCTCATTGAGTCTCTGTGGCATCATCTAAGACACGCATGACGATCTAAGATGGCAGACGATTGCTGGAAGAAAACACGATCCACAAAACTTGAGAATCGTTCAAAGCTAATCATTTTAAAGATTGTTCTTAAAGGATCTTTTAAATAAAAAAAGTTATAGTCGTTTAAAAAGCATTGAATGTTTGGTTTTTTAAGTTCAAGGCGAGTCCAAATATTGAAAACATAGTTTTTGAGACAACAAAATGGAAGTAACCCGAAGATTTCAAATCACGAGAGAATTGTTTCAGATAAATATTATAATCGCAGCTTAATATCTTCCTGGTATATTGGAAGCGATGTAAAACAGTCACCCCAAAAGAAATCATAAAACGTTTACCAAGTTGTACAAAAGTATAATCACATTAACAATTAGGTTCAATCAGATTTAATGTTCAAATTTTACAAAGTTAACAATGTTGTATGTCTTTTTCATCTCTATGTTAAATGCAGTATAACAAGGATGTCCGGATATCATGTATCGATTCATTGTCTTTAAGGACAATTTGTTTTATTTGGAGTTCCTTTCACATTAGTCGGAATGTCATCATTTTCTGCTCTTTATCTTAAGGCAGAATTGAATCCCTCGTCTTAGCCGGTGGAAATTGTCGATACTCGTAATCTGTTTAGTTGTGACAAACTGACATTTTTGTTGAGTGTATCATTTTACCAGACTTTTTAAAGCCGTTTTGGCAACTTGTAGGCGATGGAATACTTCTCGTAAAAGTTCCGCTGGCATTCAAACGTAAATCCAATTGAATGCAGTTGTAACAAACAAACTGAAGCTAAGTGTTTAATCAATGTATAAATCAATCGGCAACAAGCTATTGTTACTTCGGCTTACGTAAACAATGAAATCTTATATCAGTCAGCTTGGGAACGAGGTTGGACTGACGTTTCCCCAAAATATTATTCTAAGCGAACTTGATTTGTCATCATTTGTGTGTGGTTGTTACGTTTGCTGTGAAGTATTATAGGTCATAATAATGTTGCATTTTTGATAAAGTTCAAGACTATGTTTTGTCAGTAACCTGATAGTTAGGAACGTAGAACGACATTTCAAACGACACCTATTTTATATCGATTAACTTGAACACAGTTTTGCTTTTAAAGGTTAAATTTGGACGAATTGTGAATGAAAGTAGAAAATAATCAACAAACACAAACTTGAAGGAGACAAATTAATTCATACAAAAAAGTGATGCCCCTGAAAGAAAGTTGTTCAAAAAAACATCAAGTTATATTTGTTGACTGTGATTATTGATTTATCAAAACTACAATATTGATCAGTACGAAAAATTGTAAGATGTTCCTTGTATCAGAACAATACACCTCACTCAGAATCAACACTTCATTTGGCTGTACATGAACCTTCAGAGCTATAAAAAAAAAAGTACGTGGGAAGGAAAAACACCTTTGTTGGCCTGATATAAACAAACAAAATACATGTACTGTGTACTTAATGATCTACAGAATACCATGCTTGTTACTCTATGGAGGCAACGGAGGCATTTGCCTCTCTGCCCCTTGGTTATTGCCTTGGTGCCCCTTGCAATGTTCCAGTACATATTGCCTCTCTGCCCTTGAATATTGCCTCGGTGCCCCTTGCAATGTTCCAGTACATAATAATATTTCCTCACTGAACTGCACTTTTTACCAGGTAAAATCTGCCTTGCCCTTACAAGAACGAATATCAAACTTCACAAACCAAAATTGAATGTCATACCTTAGCATTATGCAGCCATTTTGTTTCTCATATCAGTATCAATGTTACCAAAACGAGGTTTGGACGAAATAGTCTAAATTTTCCCTTTTAAGGAAGAAGAAGTGCAGCTACCATTCCTCGTATTTTATACGTAAACACATCGAATCCGGCCCCTCAACATTTCAAGCAAACTTGTAAAAGCATTAACGAGAACAGTTGAATATTATTATTTTACTTCTCAAAATTTGTATACGAATTTCATTTATCGTTTTTATTCCTCCAGTGATCCATTTGTTCTCTTATTGTCTTAAGTTGAAATCAAAGCCAAATTAATTTGTAACGGAAGTAAAAAAAAAAACATAGCCGGGTCCCTCTTAGTGTACAAAAATGCCAACGCTTGTAATATCGCATAATGTAGGAACAAGACACGGTAATACGAAAAAGTAACCAGAAGGTAAAACATTTTTGTTTAGTTTGCGAATCTACGAGAAAGAAATTGTTAAATGAATGAAAGAAATGGTACAAAGCAGCTTAAAAACACCGTCCTCCAAATATCTGTATAGTTGTTTTGAAATACACAACTTTGCAAGTATTTACAACCATTATTGGATCATGTACCAACGTGAACTATATTGAAAACATTAAAACATATACACTTGCTATTTCAAAAAAAAGGTGAACTAAAAATCTTAATTTTCACACATGATACTAGTATGCGTTTACAAACGTCTAACAAAAGGTGACACAACTTTTACATACCGGTATTTTTTGAAGCCGAGTGACGCGACCGGTGGCTTTCAAAATAAGTTTCTCACTTTTGTTCGAAATTAAACTCTATGTTACGGTCTGTGATGATGGTTTTTGAAATTCTGACCAGGCACTACAATGAAGAGTGTGAGCAATGACTGTTTCTTTACTTTGAGTTATGATTCATGGTTCACAATCTCCAAGGATTTATAAATGAGATGGGTTAGATGGCGAGGAATTCCGGCGATTCGCATCCATGACAATTACAAGAAATGTTACAAAGTTTTTAATATCTAACAGAGGTGGCAAAGGCCACGTGGCCAAAATTGCATACCAATGATTCATAAAATTATGCTAGTTGGAGTGGTGTTATGCCAACCTTGCTTATGTTGATCCAAACCTTGAACAATTTAAAACATGTTATTGGAACGTATCGTCCTTCTAGAAAGTTCCAAGTCCTTTGAAACTGAACATTTGTCATTTTCTTCTGCATAGCATTGAGAGTATTTTTTTGTTATGCCAACCTTGTTTATGATGAAACTTTCACGAACAATTTGAAACATTTTATTGGAACGTATCATCCTGCTAGAGAGTTCCTAGTCGCTTAAACCGAACATTTGTCATTTTCTTCTGAATAACGTTTCAGTAAAAAGAAAAAATATGTTGGCCTTTCCCAACTACAAAACTGTTGTTTCGTGGGGGTGTCAAATATCAAAATGGCAAATTGCCCCCTTCCTGCGTCATGGTCCTCTAAAACATTTCGACTACCACTCACTATCAACCAACCCACTCTTTAGCCATGTGTTTCATAACTAATCCAAAATATACATGCCTCATTTACTTACCAACGAACGGTGGGTTTGAATCTGACTGCATTACTAGTCAATAATATACCGTTAACAAATGTGGCGTTTCCGAATATTAATTCATCAAATCTACCGGATTTTGTTAGTTTTGGTTTCACCATTTTCGTGCAAAATCAATAAACCAGATTAATACTTATACGTTGGATGTTATGAAAGATATATTAAAAGATGAAAACAATGGGTTATAATTAATACTTCATTTGTAAAAGTTTACTTGCTCGTTTGGCTATTTTTTTCATGATTCCGGTATAATGAGCGCATTCGATATTTCACATTAAAACAATTATTGTTATATCTTTTAAAAAGGATGCTAATAAAGGTTGGTAACTACAAAACAGGCAAGGAAGAGACACAGAGACCTTATATAACTTGGGTGACAAAAATAATTTATTTTTCCCCGTAATATTTCTTTTTTTTTTCAATATAGTACAACATCATTTACAATAGTATAATTTACATCAGGTTATCTCGTACATCGTTTATAATATATTATAAACTAACCATTTAAATAAGAGCAAGTCTTGTAAATCATATAATACTTGTATATATACGAAACAACAAACATGAGGAATGAATCCACAGGGTTTTTCCTGTAGAAAATGTTTTTGATAAATCTGAGCACTGTGATCCAATGGACCAGATTTTTACAGAGGTCCATGACTGTTGAAAAACAGCATTATATGTCTGATGTCTGAACATTCGAAAAAGACAATCACAAGGCACATGTTGTTGAAATGATCACACATCCAAAAGGAAAGTGCTTTACACGGCTAATGCCTGGTGTATATAACACCCTCGGACATACAACACATACACACACGATGTAACTTTCATCAAAAGCGCTATCGTTGCAGCATTTCTAGTCGATATCAAAATTAAAACATCAAAAAATGAGCTGTTTAACAAGTTTACATTTCTCAGCAAATGAATAGCAAATAGCAAGTTTATTTTCTTCTGCTTGTATACATTCGATCTGAAGTAACACAAAAAGCACAGTGACATTGACAAGTGAATTGCATGGCAAGGGGCGGGTTGTGGTTGTGAAAGGGCTTTTTTTAGTTTTGCAAAATATTGGTTGACAAAAATAAAATCCTGGACCTGCAGGCGGTGTTTTATCTTGGTAGCAAACGTAAAAAGTATAAGCGATTTAAGTATCTATACCAGTTTACAATTTTGTGGTATTTTGCTATGATTTGGGTCATGGAGACCGGCTCCCTTATCTTTGATTTTCGGAAAATGAGTGACAGCAAGCCTGTTGCATTCAGCGTACAAAAATAATTGAACGAAGTGATCAAGAGGAAATATTAGTGCCTTTACAAAACAAATTGTTGTTTTTTAAAACTTCCCTAAAGCTGGCAAGAGTGTTAACTGTTATTAAAGGCCCCAAACCAGAGGGGAAGAAGTAATTTACCCATCGGAATACAATCAAATGCATTTCACCAAAGTGTATTTCAGAATTTGTTAAATACATTACACTAAGTTATGCTAATTAAACTATTTTATGATTTGCTCAGAATCTTCGCAGAATTAAAAGAAATTTCCCCTTTGAAATGCATAGCATTTTTTTAAATAACTTCTCTGAAAGAGATGGATTTTGAAAATCCCATACCCTTTCTATGCAATGAGAAACGAGTTCTAAACGGTAAGGTTTTTGCACTTTACATAGGCCTACGCATAACTCTGTGCAAAACAGACCAACTCAATTTTGTTAAATACTTCCAACTCAATTTTGTGAAATACTTCCAGCAAAATGAAGATAAGTTAGTGTTTTGGTGATGCGAATTGGAAGTGTGCAGAATATTAATGGTAAATTGCTCTGGGTTATAAGTAATTCGGGAAAGTGAACAATTGAAATAACTTGGTGCGAAATTTAAAAGAAAAAACATGTGGGAAACATTTTGTCGACAAAACGTCCTTGATAATATACTTGTACCAAAACTACATTTAAAGTCCTTAAGACGTTAAACATGCGATTTACCTAAAGAGCAGAAAGGAATAGAATGACACAATTTGTACCAGAATTTCAGCATAAAATAGTACTACTGACTACAGCAAATTGGTCCCGAAAATAGTGCAGCAACTTTGTTGTTTTAACACCACGTTTTCCCAAATTAAGATGTTTACAATGCTTTTTTGTTTTTTCGTCTTTTTTGAGTTTCTCGTACAAAAACACAACGGTTATTCGTTTAAATGTCAACCACTGAAAGAGGAAATAAAAGTTAGATTCTCTTTCGAAATCGTGAATACAAAGTGTAGTCAGTTTACAGTGGTGTACAATGTTGCAAAAATCCGGCGATTGTGCAGTATTCTGAAGCTGAAAAGAGTTTAAAAGTCTTTCTTGGATTTTTTCTCTCACTGTGGATATATTCTACCACGGCGGCATGTCAGTTCAAGGGTGGTCCAGGGGTCTAAGACGCACTGGTTGTTACCGTGCTCGCCGGTAACGAACACGATGAGGAGGGGGATGGTGAAGTATGAGGTAACTGATAACTGCATGAGCTTGCCCCTTTCATCTGTTCTGATTCCTTCTTCACTTTTTGCCGAAGATGAATTTTACAGTGCCTTTTCCTTTCGTCACTCCGGGCAAACTTACGGCCGCATGTGTCACAGGAGTATGGTTTCTCACCAGTGTGGGTACGGATATGGGTTGTCAAATGATCGCTACGGCTAAAGTTCCTCAGGCAGATCCGGCATTGAAACGGTTTTTGTCCCGTGTGGATGCGAATGTGACGGGTAAGCTCGTCACTTCTAGAGAAGCGTCGGTCGCAGCTCTCAGCAGGGCAGGCGTACGGTCGCTCGTGTGGTGGTGTCTTACCGGGTCGACTCACGTACTTTCTGGGTTTGGGTGATTTACCAGTGACTGAGGAGCTGGGGATAGCAGCGGGGTACGGTTGGTTTAGAATGTCAGCTGGGTTTGATATTTGCAGCATCATGCTTTCACCAAGCTGCTGTGTGTGAGTCCGAGAAGAAGCGGGCTGAGGTGAGGTTTGAGTGCGAGATGTTGATGGTGACATTTTCATCGAGATGGGTTGCTGGTGTGAGGGATGAACATGTTGCGTTGATATCTGGTGTTGTTGCTGCTGTACTGGACGACCGAAGGCAGAACTCGAATCTAGAGATACCGGCCAGGTGTACTTCAAAACACCGTCAATTTTTATGGACTGTTCGGCGAATTGTGTACCCACTGGTTGCGAAGCAGATGTTTCAGCTGCACATGCGGCACTGCTAAGCGTATCAACTAGTGTGTCGAACGAGGACAGACCACCAGCCTGGGTGTAGGCGCAGGAATAAGGGGGCAGATGTTCTGTTTCGGTCATATCTGGGGATGACATCGGCAGAGGTTCAGTACAGATTACATCATAGCTTGACGAACTAGTCGGTGTGTAAGATTCCTCCCTGCCAAGACGTTGGGTCTCGACAGAAACTGACGATTGACTGCCACTTGGTGCTGTCTCGTTGATGAGTGTGTTGGAGCTGCTGACAATGTTGCCGATGACTGTTGGAGTAAGCATCCCCTGATCACCCGATGGCCACCATGAAGTCGGATTGGGGGACCCACTGGGGCTCTCTTGGTCCGGAGACATATGAGGTGCCGTGGTGGTGATGGTGCCATGGTAACACAGAGGCATCGTCTCATTCCGGCTGTTCATGTTATGATCATGCTCCAAACTTGGGTCGGTGACCGTGTGTTTGTATTCAAAGTCTTCCATGTTGCCTATAGAGTGGGAGAACAGAATGAGAAAATCATAAGTATGATGTCGTTTTAAATAAAAACATACTGAAGTCAAAACATCAACAAGAGTTGTTTTCTGACAATTATCATCAAAATTAGGTCGATCAAGTTTTTTTAGTGACAGGTAACAGTAATCGAGTTGAATATTAATACATAAAGACATCTAACAAAGGGTTAAACATTGAATAGAACAGGCCGATTCATTCAATCGTGGCAGCATAATGCGAATATAACTTGAGAATAGCACAAACAATTTCCGTACAGTGTGTGATATTCAATTTCATCTGTGTGCATGCGAATAGGCACGGATTTACTATCAAAGCACTGGATGTGTACCGCACTACACTACCGTCAAGCCCACGAGTATTATTACCGCGTGTGCGGGTGTGAAGTAGTGGAGGCTCCAGCTGCGATTGACCGTACTGAAGTTAGTCCATGTTCCGATCTAGTGGGTGGGTGCGGGTGGTTTTGAACATGTGCTGCCCACGCCCACATGCCGTTAAGGCTCAATAATTTTCAACTCAAAAGAAAAACTAAGGACTAAGTGTCCACCCACGTTGTCATTGAGAGTTAGGTAAAATATTCTTAAATTATAAACTCATATGAAAGGGTGCATGTTCATGGCATGCCACACAAATCCGTAGTTTTACTAAATTTTTGAATTTGAGACAAAATCAACTCAAACCATACTCAATGTTTCAAGGAGGGCGAAAAAAAATATCAAAGTGTATTTAAAAAAAATAAAAAAACTATGAAAAAATAAAAAAAATAATAAAATAGATTATCTTTCAAGTGTGAGGTACAGTGCAGATGCGCAATGAAATAACATTGTTTTGAACTAATTAAACAACCAACTAAATAAAATTTGCAAAGTACAGCAATCCTAATTTAATTATATAAAAAAAAATCAGAAAGAAAACAAAAACACGCACCTTCAAAGTTCGGGAGATCCACTTGTTCGCCGATGAACAGGTCAGTATTGGACACAGCCATGGAGTTAACAAATGCCCTGGTCAATTCGTCGGATACGGTAGGGTATGACCTGGATCCAGAGAACGACTGACTGAAGTAACTCGTGTCAAATTGGCTGAGCGCAACCTGGGAAAGGGTGTCCAAATCCATTCGCATTTCGCTGGATTTTTGTTGTTTCTTGCTCATACGTCCTGCAGTTATTCACAAGTGCACGACGAACTCTGCGTCGAAAAATTGACCGCAGAATGAGATCTCATAAAACCTCGGAAATATTCAAGCAAGTCCAAAAGACAGAACGACTGTTTCCGATGTTCATCGAGAAGTGCCGAAGTTTGGAATGCTTACGCCGAGGTTTGCTTGGTATATTTATTCGTTTTTCATTCATAGCTTGAATGCTAACCTTATTAGGGGAGGGGTGACACGTGCCTGACTATACAATGACGCCGATGAATAGCGATTGACGTCATAGTACTAGTCGCTATAGCTACTCGCTGTGTGCTTTGAGGCAAGGTCGCCGGGACTCGTCGATTCAGTACACGGGAGGGCATAATTAAATAGGCGCTACTTGTTATGGACGTTAAATGTTTAAGGTATCAAACTCAAGTAATTTAGCTTACAAGTGTTACAGTTTGTTAAAATACTTTCACAGATTGTCCCTCATATAGTTTTGATGAACATTAAGCAGAATTCTTTTCTCGTAGTAAAATGTCATGCCACCTATCAAACCGAGTGCAATGGTATCGCCCAGTCGTAGCGCTGGATCGGCACTTCGGATCCCGGGAATTACTAAATATGGTCATGAGATTCTTCGTAAACGCAAGCCGAGCATTTATTACTTCCGATTGATAGTACTACGTCAGAGATATGCCACGCCTGGATAAACAAACCGAAGATTAACGAAGCGGTCCGACTGGACTCCGGTTCTCACTAATGGGGAGCACGGGTGAATAGTAAACAAAAACGTTTAATATTCAAAAGGTTCGAGCCGGGTAGAGTTCGACCCGACCTATTATTATGCTAAGTATATTCCCAGTAAAACGTAGTCGCCTTTTCTGTAAACGGTTTTGGTGCAATTGTGAGCGTTGTTTTTAGAATGGAATGAGCCTTACCAGGTTAATTTGAGACCGGTGTTCTCACGATCTATTCCTTGGGACATGCTACCCACTCATACCCAATGTTTTTCCAGGATCTGTTTTCGGGTTTTTGTTGTTGTTTTTTTTACGAGAGGTGCTTCAATGTTGGGACTCAGTCTCACCACGGTGAATCGGATGACCGAGAATTGGGCAAAAAAGGTAAGCTTGTATTGCATGCACTGAGTGACCAGATCACGTCCAATAACTGCATGTAATAATGTACACCGATGGTTTCAACATGGGTGTCTCTGTTCATGGACTGCACATGGTGAAACTCACATCTTATGATTACTGAAACAGAGTAGGCATTACTTAAACCTTCTGTACTGAAACTAGTATTTTTACTTTGTAAATTTTATACCACGGTTTAGTAAACGGTGTCTTCATTACGAATACACGAGTGGCATTTCAACGTGACGTTGTAAATAAAAAAAACGCTAAGAATTACCATATCGAAACAAATTTGATTCAATTATTTACCCTGTCCAAACGCTATCAGGGCTATCTTATTATAGAGCATGACACTTTAACCATAAATGAAGTCGGTGGACATCGGCCAATTTATAGAAAACCGAGGAAAAACAAGCAACATGGGAATTGAAAAAGCACCCAATTGGAAAACCACCTGCACATGAAACTATAAACTAAGTGTATTTTTCTATGCCTGAAAAACAGGCCTATCGTCTGTATCATGTTTTGATCCAAGTTGTTGACACTTTATGGCATTTGAGAATGTTTACAGTGTAGCCTGGGAAATAATTCAAAAATAACTCATGAAAATGTATCTGCCCAATAATATTTAGAGGTAAACTTTGGTCTCTAGGAGTATTGCTAAGTGAGTCATGAGCTAAGCGTAAGTGAAGGAAATCCCTGTAGAAGCGGTTTGCTCGGTGTATGCGTCATGAGCTTTTTCCCCATCGGTTAATGGGAGCTTCCCCCCTCCTGAGCCATCGCTGTTGTTGCTATATTTTTCTCCGTGATGCAATAGTGTTCCAGTTTGTGAAACTGTTTAAAGGTGACTTTCACAGTTGCATTTACACGAGCAATTGTTTTTTAATCAACCCCAAACCATACTTTTGTCCACAAAACACATCCAATAATAACATGCTAAATCCTAAGATATATTTTACATTTTAATCGAAGTGAGAAGATTTTATTTGTTTAGTTTTTTTAAAAAAAATTACACTCATTTTTATGGATAAAGCATAGTATTGTCCCACTCCTCTAAAAACCTAATTAAAAGGCTAAAATGTGGAACAAACGTTCCGGGGTTTCCCGTTCGAAACCGCAGACAGTTTGCACTGAACGGAAATGGATATTAAGCCAGCACCGTGGCACGTGCCATTGCGATAGCATTACATATGTGAAACCAAAAATGCAAATCTGCTTGAACCCGAATGAACGACGTCTGTTTACGTTGAGTGGTGTATATTTTATACAACCTGCTGGCCTTGCCAGTACATGTGAATATGACCCGGTACCTCCCTATGAAGTATGTGTGTGCGGATGTCTGGTAATTCCACCAGCACACAGTACTTTGTGCACGTTAACGTGGAGTTTCCCCAGATGGTAATGCTATGCATGGGGCATCGGAACACACGTACATGTACATGTACCGTCTATCCACACACAGGGAAAACGTAGGCCATTTGATTTCCGTAACGTCAGCTACCCGGCAAGCTTACCATGTCATTGCAGGTCAGTGCAGGGATCAATTTGATTTGCGTAGCTGGATCTGGCCTTGAAGTTCCCAAGATCGAGTATTGTCGTTAACAGGCGTTTAGGTTTATGGTTTTGTGTTGGGAAACCTCACTACACAGGAAGTAAAATCACTAATGCACTGGATGTACATGTAATAATGTTTTCACAGAGCAGAAAGACATTTCATCGTCAAAGTAAATCAATCATTATTAGATGAGATTAATCATTCAATAATCTTGTTTTAAATTTGAGGAGGTGGACAAAAACAAAAGAGGGAAACATTCTGTAGTTACCCAATATCATTCTCAATCAAGAAAAAGCCATAAGCCAACAAACAAATATAATCTATCTACTGATAGTGATAAACCTCTTATATGATCGCAATACAAGATACGAATATAAGTTCAACAAAAATCAAGTTAATGAGACACAGTCATTCTGTTAATATGAAAATTAATCATTTAGGGTATCTGGCACAGTGACACTATGCAAATAAATAAATAAATAAACAAATAAATAAAATATCGAAACTGTTACACCCTGTAGGCCTGACACCTAGCCTACGTGTTTTATTAAACAGGTAACATGTAGTGTGTTGGAAATCCCTAATTTTTCGACAGAAAAAACAAGTTAGTTTAAGTGATTTATTTTTGTCTGTTTAATATTATAGTTAATTGAGTCTTGGAGGAAATAGCTTTTTATTCCTGAACTTAATTTTTACTTAATTTCTGTTTTGAATCAAGTATTCGCTTTTACTTATTTTTTGTTGAGTGATAAAACCATACTTTAAAATGGGTGTTTCAAAACATGAATTGGTTCGAGCTTGCCTGGATGTTTATTTACATTTGTAGTTCGGTTGCCAAGACATCCCACAAAACCCTCAACAGTTATATGTAAATTGCCAGTAACCACATAAACATAACCTTGTCCCAACATAACCCACCGATAAGGCAGCCCCAATTGTCAAGCACCAAAGCGTTACGACTGACTGCATAACTTTGGCACCACATGAAAAGAGCCGCCAAAATGCCTGACGAGTTTGCTGGAGTTGAATGGTGGCAAGTGACCCACTTTCCCACATTCCTAAACAGGCACAGCCTTAGCAACCATTCGTGGAATTCAAAACAAACCAAAACACACGGCTATCAATGGGGTTGATAGAGGCGATTCACGCTTCAGAACTTCTTTAGAACTTTCTACATTTGACTGTACACCCGAATGGATCTTGTCGGAACACGATAGAATTGAAAATAAGGCATAATTTCTTTTGCCTTGGGAATGGTGTAGAGAAGATTCTGGTATATTTCTTGGAGTAAAATATGACGTTCAGGGTAAGGTAAACATTGATAGTGTCGAGAGTGGCAAGATGGTACCCGCATATTTTCTTAATTAGTCATTGAAGTATCTCGAAGATTCGTCTGCACTATGTGTGAATCTCGTACACGTACATAAACATGTACACGAAAATTGCAGTCAGTTTGCATGTGCATCCAACAGATAATGTTTAAATGACTTTTTTTCAACTCTATAATAATTTAGGTACTGGGCAGTGTATGAAGAGACGATGTTCAAACACTATATAGGCAAGAATTTAAACCATTACGGGTACTTTCTGGTGTGGTCTTAGTACTACTGTACTAGTTACTACTTGCACTATGTAGGCTACTAAGAAGTAGCAAGTATACCAAACTCTCACTATACGCTGGAACAGTTGCATTGGAAATTGTATTTATGGAATTCAAAAGAGAAACACGGTAAAATCTGCTCTTTTAAAATTAACTGAGGGAATGAGTTTCCTTGTAGGGTACAGAATGTAGTAGGAAGGTGTCATTCCTCATGAAGCTGCCTTCCTCTTCACAGAAAACACAAAATGATGCCCATAAAATAATAATCAATTATTAAATACTTAATTTGGAAAAACATTGCTTATGATTGAAAATTGTCCTTCCTTCATAAACAAATAGTAAAATATTTTCTTTCTATGAAAATGATTCCATTGGGAAATAATGGTAGAGTCTACCATTTGTCATTTGTAAGGAGCTATACTGCTTATACAAATACAATATATTGTAAGATTTAATTAATTTGGTAGATCTACTTATTGGTGATATTGCAAACTCTTCTTAAAAACCATTCGGAATGTGGTCTGGTTTCCAACAAGGCAAGAAAATTGTTTATACTTGATGAAGATCCATTTCCTCTGAAACATTTATTGTACTGGTGACATAAAAGGAAACACTATCTCTAACGACATTTTATGTTTGTTTTCTTGAAAATAAGACTACTATTGAAAACCAATGTTATATTATGGAAACAAAACAGAATGAAATGACAATTGCGGCTCTGCAATTCTTGAAATACAACTTGGGAAAATCTCAATGGATGACATTTCCTTCCGAATCAATTGTGCATAAGTTACTGAGAAATGTTGTTTTATTTCTAAGCCGGCAGATTTAGTGATTAAGCAAAATATTTTTGGGAAGCCAACAGACAAAAGAGCCTTTTGCACAAGCATTTTCCTCGTAAAATTCCTCAAACAAGCTATTTCGAGAGGAAAATAACTGCGATTTAAATAAGCAAAACATTTCCACTCTAGATTATTCTAAGGATTGAAAGGGCCATAAACGTCATCATCTGCTGATTTTATATTCACCTCCTAATGCAAACGCAATGTATATTACCTATGCCCATAGGATTCGAGATGCTCTCAGCATTCTACACGATATTGAGCTCTATGAATAGGTTGATGCTGCCCAATGCCTACTCATTTTTAGCACGGACAAAAATAGCACACGCTGGAAAAGACAAGACACTGTCCTCACTCACACAAAAATATAAAGAAATCTGCTGGAGTAGTAATATTAGAACATCATTGTGAAAAGTCGAGCCCAGATGCTCGTTTCGTCATATTGTAAAGGCCAGTCATGTCTACGTAACACATAATGGCACCCAGGTCTTCTTCATTACACAAGCTAGCATTTATAGCGATGAAAAGCTTGGACTCAAGGATAAAAAAAAAGTCAGGGAGTAAGGAAACTAGAGAGAGAGACAGAGAGAATAGAAAAGTAGGGGGAGGGTTTACAATTTATAACCCAAACAGTGACTATTTTTAATCAAACTAGCCCAAAATAGGTTTGTGTATTTTCAAAACAAGTATCTAAATATGGATCATCTTTGACGTCACTTTCATTTGCATGGGTGATGAATGAAGTTGATATGACGTGGAATTGAGCTAATGTTTAATTAAACCTGTTAATCTTAACAGCTCACTGGGCAGCTGTCTGCCTGTACACCTACATGGCTGCATGTCAGGGATGAGAAATTTTAGACTTTTCTCTGAATTTAGACTTTTTTGAAAGTCTGCCCGATAAACAAAAAACAAGCTGTTTCTTCTTCAAGTTGAATAAGTCATGCTGTTTGATCTACTTTACTATTGCGGAGGATCCTTGGTATCTATAACTCAGGGGTTACCAAAAGGTGGAAATGTTGTCATTTAGATTTGTCCTCTTAAGATCTGGATCCCAGTTTCAGACTATTTTTGTCAGCAGTGACTCTCAAGGTCCCCTGGTAGGGGAAATTCCCACCTCAACTACTATCAAGATCCTGGGCCTATTAATCCTGCCGGGTTTACAGGCACATTTTAAATCTAAATACAAATTTACTTTAATTAAAAAAGGGATTTTTATGTATGGCTCTACACAGAAATCAAAACAGATGGAACAGATATGTTTTGAAGGTTTCTGAAGAACTGGTTGATGGGAATTCTCAAATGTGGGCTGGTATGTTGTTCCATAATATTAAAAGAATCAACCAGGGATTGTTCATTGTGCTTTAGATGAATGTTTGATTTCACCATAGTCCTAAGAGATTAAACAAGATATCCCCATCCAATCTAGACAGAAATCTTCCTTACTAACAAAACAATAAGTAGATCTAAAATAAATAAATAAATAAATAATTAATTAAATTCTTTATCTCTGTATTTTAAAAATCTCTTTACAGTTGACCTGATCTGATGTGTTTAATGCCATAGAATCCAGGCTGAAAAATTTGTCATTTTGCCAACTAAAAAATCAGTATTGATGTTACTGCCACATTATTGAATACAGATGGGTTGCGTGCTGGGTGAGCAAGCCTTTCTTGAAATAGTGGTTACCATTGGTGACCGAAGAGTGCCCAAACAACCTTCATCCCCACCGGAGTCAGCAAAGTGGCTTTCATACACCCTACCGAAGAAAATGCCCCTGAGGCCCATGTATGCTATAATGACCATGCCATCAGATCAGTACTATTATCATTCCATATGTTGCATACATCCAGACAATACAATAGGCCTATGCCCAGTTGGGATCAAGGTTTTACCTAGGATTTGAAGGGTGTCAAAATTTACTGGAAATTTAAAAACCGGTGTCCAAATTGTTCACTTACAATACATTTACATGTGATTGACAGATAAAACAGGGTGTCCAAATTTAAAACAGGGTGTCCCAAAAACACCCAGACACCTGTCTGGCTAACACTATGGTTGGGATAATAGGACCAGAAACCTAAAGACTCTGTCATGCTTGGTCAATCTGTCATGACTGGATCTTTTACTTCCTGTTGTTGTAACAAACTTCCTGTTGAAGGCTATCTTTCTAATATGAAAAGTGCCTATAAGTTGTACACAGAAAAAACAAAAACAAGTGTTTATTGCTTATTTTGGGGGATTTGGGGCAATTAAAAAATTGACCCTGAACTTACTACATGTATTCTCAGGAAAAAAAAATAAAAAATATGGAAAATGGTTTATTATTAATGTCTGCATAAACCAGAAATAGTTTAGAGGAATAAAATTTTGCATTTTCACAGTTGGTGACATTCTCTACGGAATTATCTCAACAGTAAAACAAAACATATGTTTCAAATATTTACATCCACTTTGACTTAAATGGAAAAGAATATGCATTGATCGAAGGTCAACAAATGCAATAACTTTGTTCATTGAATGTTGCAACAAGAAGATTTAAAATCTTTAATTCCTAGAAATTTTTAGAGCCCTGTTTTTTATATCAGTGGCCAAGGTTTATAATGCTCTAAAACAAAGTACAGCGCTCAATAATTTCTGGAAATGCTAATTTAGAAGGTCAGCTGTACCAGTAATAATTAAAAAATGTCCTTGTTTAGCAAAATACTAAATACTGACTAAGCGGGAACTGAACAAATAAAATCAAGACAAAAACTTGAAGATGATTTTAGAATATTAATCAAAACATCAGGTTGTTACTCTACCAGTTCAGTAACATTACCAGTTCAGTCCAGTACCAACATTGTTTATTATCAATTACCACAATGCCACAAATATTTGTTTCTAGATCAATAGTACTACAGTGTAGAAAGTCTTTAAAATTATTCATAGGTTTTTTTTCCAGGCTGAATTGTTTTCAGTCAGTCACTAAATCTCGTTCATAAAAATCCTCTTCAGTGATAGATGGCTTTTCTAATGCAACAGCCACTAATTTGAATATACGTAGGTAGGGATCAAACACAGTATACGGCTCTATTGCACTCAGTATTAATGCAGCACTTCTTGCATTTATACCGTATAGCAAATTACTATATACTATCTCAACTGCATACTGAGTGTTTGTATCAAGGAAGAATGTAAACGATGATTTCCAATGAAAGTCTCAACAACTATACCAAGAATTTCAACTGCATCTTTTTAATTTGGACATGTTATTATCAGCATTTCCACTGTGAGTTATTCTTGTTTTGATATTCAGGCTGTTTGTTTACTGGACAGTGCATGAATCTAAATAAGTAATTCATCAGGAAAGGCAAAAACAATCTGTACAGCACAAAATATTTATTTGATCTTGAATTAAACACTACCCTAGAAACGAGACTAAGATTGATGGTTATTTTTAAAGGGATTAAAATCAAAATTTCTGCAAACACACTGATTGCCCATGGCGATTTTTCTGTAAATGAACAATCAATACACTCCAATTCTAAGTAGTTCTCAGCCGTTACCAATGCTAATCTAGTGACTGCGATCATGGTGTGATATCATTAAAAATAGGAAGAGTATACATGTTTAAAATTGTCCCTTCCCCTGCTCCTCCTCCTCCTTAAAGAAAGAATGAAAAGGATCACACAATGTTAATTTCAAAAGGTTAAAACACAAAGCTATCACATGATTAACTTGTGAAAAAATGCCAATAAATGAGTACACAATATTAAGATTATTACATGAAGTAAGTACTGTGGTTATATTTTGCCTATTGCCTGGCTTGGCATTTCAACTAATTGGGTATTTGAATTATTTTTATTTTTATAAAATTGAAGATACAATCATGTTTCTTCACGATTATTGGTACTACTACAAATTGTCTACAATGAGCTTTCACATAAAAAGTATAAAAATTGATTTTCCAATAATTACCACTCTTGTTGCCACTAACTGTATCGGGAAATATAAATTTTACCACACTGTCAACCAGAAAACCTACTCAGTCAATTATGGGGAATAGGCAGCACCATTTACTGCTTATAATTTCACCCCCCCCCAAAAAAAAGAAAAAAACACACACAAAGAAATAGTTGTTGCAATTTGCTTACCAACCGATGACCTGTCTTGTAAATACAAAAAGGTGGTTTAATGGGCTATGCTTTCACACTATAGCAGAGTCTTTCTCAAAGGCTAAATGACAACACAACACACACATGTACATGTACATGTACATGTACATGTACATGTACAATGACTGACATGTACATGTACATGTACATGTACATGTATAATGCACATGTATAATCAGTTTTACATTCAACATCAAACATTGGTTAACTAAATAAGCCTTACAACGAAAATATTTTAGTTACTTCAAAAATAAAGTGACAACAAAATTCACTTTAAATTTTACTTTCCACAGATACAGTCTAGTTTACTTGTCCCATTTTTTCAACCACAAGAGAGTCAAGCAGTGCGAACAGATGGCCTTATCCTGACTCTGTTACTATTTTTAGTATTAAATTAAACTCTAATAATAATAACTGAAAAGCCCACCTCTGGATACATGGAGAGAAAAATGAAACCCACCCCCAAAAATAAATACCACACTATTTATCACTTTACAACCTGTTCTGTTAGAATATTTGTCCGCAATCTATTTATATCTTTTAATTTACTCCGCCTATCATCTCGTTATCTCAACTCATCAATCATTAATTTTTAATCTAACATACTTCCCAATTTCTTTTTCATAAAGTAGTTTTTACTTACACATAAGGTAATGCCTTTTTAGAGTTTCATTTTCACTTCCATTTTAGCTTTATTTGAAAAAAAGAAAAAGAAGAAATAAGCAAAAGTTGCATCAGAAAATGATTTCCAGTGTCGTGATCAACAGAATTAACGTTGAGTTCCAGAGATACTGTCAATATTAGGATTTTTAAACTCATTCCTACGTCAAAGGTGTTCCATGTTTATAAAAATTTCAAGTACATTCGTCGTGGATTATTACTATTCATCTATACCCTCTCTTTTTAGAATTTGACTAGAAGCTGCTGGTACTCCTGAACGTACCAACGTCAGAAGGATTTGCTCTAATTCAGTATGCCTTACTCTTGTAAACAGCAATTTACATGCCCATAGGGTATTGGAAGGGCTATCACAATTGAACTGACAGCCTTAGTCATTTCTGGTGGGCGTAATTAACAAGGTGATTCCTGTAGGTACTGGGTGTTTTTCAAGGAAATTCTCTACTTTGGGTTTGTTTATCCCAGTCTGGGTATAAGTCACCCATTTGTCCCTTGTGATTATTGCCCCCTCTTCCAAATAACAGGAAAAGGAATATGAGTGCTCAAGGTTTTAGGATAACATCTTCTCAGAAATGAGGAAAGGGCAATATTTTCAATAACAAGTAATAACCTTTCCATCAGATTAAGAAATTAAAAAATAAAGGTTTAGTCTCTGGAGTCTTCTTGAAATGAGACATTTAAATTGGATTATTTAAATTAGCATTTACCAAAAAAGGGAAGATGTGTCTCTGAGCTTCGATTAGTTTCTCTGATTTGACTGGAGACAAAAACTTGGCTCTGCAAATTAAATGATTTTTTTTTACATCAAATTCAATTTTTTTAATAAATTGACATTTTTGTAAAACAATGAAATCTCTAACAGGAGATTTCGTAGTCAAGTGCAAAAGGCATTCAATTAGATCATTGTTTTAATCGAAAGATACCTTTCTCAAGAAATAACATGATTAATTTTCAAAAATATAGGGTACAAATGTGGGCTTGGAGTCAGTTTGAAAAACTCTTTCAAGTCAATTTAAAATCAAAACAGACAAGATCAATATTTTCAGACTAGAGTAATATAAGCAGTGAATAACAAAATGCAGTGAAACTGGACTTTCACTAAAGCAAAGAGAAAGAGAAGTACAATATGGTACCCAGTGTGTATGCATAGTGAATGTGGGCGTAAGATGGAATATACCCATCTGATCAAATGTTTGTCCAGAATAATGACAGCCCTTGCTTTATTGTTCTAGTCCACGCAGGACACAAGCAAAGTGCACAGAGCAACCCGCCTTTAAATCGAAACCTGTTGTTTTCCACCAAATGGGATACCCAACACCTAGTGTACCCATTCTGAAGGCGAGTGGGTGGGTATATTCCTCCCCTTCATATCAAATGTTTAGCTAGGATAAGGTATACATGAGGCTGCATGATTTGTTCCAGTTTCACTTTTAAGCCTGTTCATCAGCAGTCACCCAATACCCAATTTTGCCCAGTCTGTACTCTTTATGTGTGTGGGTGAGCACTTGTAAGGAGCCTTTTCTCCTCACTGGGTTGCTTGTCAAGGGTGCAACTGGGTTCCTGTTCAGGGTGAAGACTCTCCATACTAAAGGGCCATAATAATCCACCAATGACCTGAGAGGTGTAACAAGGGAATTGTATTTCTTAACACAAGAGGAACTGACTTTTTTAAACATCCCACACTCGAATAAGTACTTATTTGCAATTCAGCTCACAGGTTGGCTAACCTCACAGTCTCAAATGTCCACATTGATTTTATAATCAACTTTCAAATAAAAGTGAGGATATATTATTTTTATACTTTTGTCAACCTGCAGTTATTTTTGTTTTTCTGGGTCATCTGGTGGTCAATCAAACAATATTCAGTGGATGTCAGCATTGTCAAGCAAACAGTTAAACATCCAAATTGGAAGTCGTGGACAAAATATTGAATATTCCTGGCATCAGTTTTTATCCAGCAGAAACACAGGTTGAGCAGGTAGCTTAAAAGAGAAAAAAAAAAAAACTCTGCCTTTTGATTGGTTTAGAGTGCGTCACATGATGTCTTATTTTTACTAGAAACTTGCTTTACATGCTACTAATGCAGCAAACAAAGTACTGTACCTTAGCAACCAATGTACTATACCTATAGAAATCAATGTACTATACATGAATGTACTATACATGTAGAAACCAATGTACTATACCCATAGCAACAGCAGCTTCTTGGTACCTAGACGTATAGGCATAGTACATAAGGGTGTCAAAGAAACAAACAGTGACTGCTTTAACTCATGCTATGGTTGAAACTACCACTCCCTCGGTGATCCCATGGGCTGTCCATTTTCCCTTGGCTTCATCTCGAGAAAATATAGCGCACCAAGGGTCACCTTGGGAGTCGTAGTTTAACCACAGCACTCAAAAGCAGACACTATTTAGTTTGCCACTCAATGGTATACTTTGATTGATCCATGTAGATCAATGTCGATTTGTAAATAATTCCTTCAAATGCCTGATTTTGAATGATTACTGATTAGTGATGTCACTCTATCACTTTGTGCCCAAAACAAGCCATTCTCAGAATTCTAATGGACAAGACATTTCAATCTTATTGAAGTCAATGGTTTGGGTGTTGAGTTACCTTATGATGTGGTAGTTTGATGCCTGGGATATGCGACGATTCCAAGCAAAAGACACAAAGTTTTTGGGGTAAAGGTTTATCAATTTTAACTAATACAAGAGCATTTAGGATAAAGACTAATAAGTTTGTTTTACAAATAATTCAAGAAGGGTACACACCTCAGCGTTTCTTGGAAAATTGATCTTTATATAAATAATAATATGCTGGTATAGGTATGACGCATCTTGTATGTTTGCCGCGTTTATTGCCCAACTTGCCCCTTCCAAGCACCACCTACATGTCCCTTTTAAACTATACAGTACTTTGTTGGAATTATAAAAATATTTAGAGCTGTATTCCGACTTGAAATTTCAAATGTTCTTTACAAAACAGATTTAGGTTTATGTGTCAGGCTTATTCTATCACTTATAATACCGTTTTATAACTGGAGGGCGAAACGTGTCCTTCAGTTTGGATGATTAAGGAGGCCTATAATTTCACTTCTAATCATAAAGTACTGCCTAAAAAGCAAGTTCAGGAAGTAGGAAGTATATACAGTTGCAAACGTATGGGAATAGGTGAAAGTGAAGTAAGGGAATCCATCAAAACAGGGCTCGAATTAAAACTTGACCAGTCCAAGGCCAGTGTTTTTAGCATTGGGCTAGTGAAGTTAAGAGTGAACAAATCCGCCATTCTAGTGTTTTTGAATGATAATGCCTCACCTCATTTTTATTTTTTGTTAAATATGTTCAAATGTTGACTTTGAGTCCATTAAATACCTTTCGATTCTGCCGAGTATTAAGTATCATTAAGATTCTGGTCTTGTGATAAGTTTTCTGTTCCAGTAAAGACTTTGAAGTACATGTTCTATAGTCTTGTGGATTTCTTCACAAAATTTGAGCCTAGCACAATGAAACAAACCACTTTGCACAGTTGCATGGAGCTACAAGAGATGACAATGTCATCTCTGAAATACAGGTGTAAAGCTGTAAGCACATCATCTCCAATTGTAATCCATTGGTTGCTATTAAAATGCAATGCTAAGTGCAACTGAATTCATTTGTACTACATGGATTATTCAATGTTAAACTGTGTAAATATGTTCAGTACTTGTACAATGTCAAATAATAATCCAATTGTACATGTATACATGTACAATACACCCATACATGTAGTTGTATACATCCGACAACAGAGGGCAGTTTAGGATACTGGCATGCCCAAAATATTCCACATAATGCAATGCAAAAAAAGATGTTGGTGTATAGAGTGACCCAAACACTGAGGGCAGTATACATTATTAGTGGTGAAGCTACAATACAAGTAAATAAAACTTGGCCTACTTGCACATCCTGTATAGGTTTAGAATTGAGTGGGAGATATATTTTTTTAAATAGAAACAATAATGGAGTTTAGTGAAGATGTTCTCATTAAAACTTTTCAGCGAGGGACCAGGGCCCAATTTCATGGCTCTGCTTACCGCGGAATTCTGCACTTACGGAGCCCTTGTAGCACATAATTCTATGATACGTAAGTGCAGAATTCCGCGGTAAGCAGAGCCATGAAATTGGGCCCTGTTTGGTTGGCAGCACCCCTGTGGTACAGTGTCAGCACCTGCTGACAAGCTTTTTCCATAGGTTAACAGGATTTATTTCATATCCTCATCATAAGTGTGCTGTTAACTGTTGTCCAGGTATTGCCTGGGTTAATTTAAGCTTTTTGTTTGCTTAATTAATTAAGTTTTATAATTTGGTTTTCATCTACCTTTGACAAGTGACATACGATTTTGTTCACAAAGGATACTGGCAGAGTTTTGTTCTGCCCCAGACTCCTCTAACTAAATCACTGACCCTTTCCTAACCGAATCACTGATCCGTGTTAATTAACACCCCCCTTTGGGACGTGTGGCATGGTCCAGCTTAGAATACCGGTATCACATGAGCTGACCAGTGTGCAAGATGTAGTTAAGACAATTAAAATATTAATGTCAGCAGCTCTCTTAAATTTCTTGGATAAGAAATCTGCTTTGATTTTGTTGTACCCTCCAATCTCATTGCAACTATTTTTTGTTTATATTTCCAACCAACAGATCTCAGAATTGGATTTTACTACGTGAAAAAGGCTATTCAAAGATTCATTTCTGGTGTCCTTGGTAAGCTTTTAACAATAAACATTTTAGGAATGGGAGTTCCTAATAATTTCATAAACTCTGAACAGGTAAAAGTTATTGACAAACCCACTCACAACTGCCCACTCAGTTCCAATAAAACATTTTGTGATTGTCAAAGCCATTTAAGTATTTCTTTATAGTTTCACTCTATCGAGAGAAGGTGTAAGTTACTTGACAAAACCTGCTCAATTCTACTGTAAAAATGTGTAAATCATTGTTGTATAAGGCGTCACAACTATTTAAGTTTGGAATTTTGTATAAAGTTTTAAGTGTACCGTTTTAGTAATTAACAAGTTATGACTGAAAAAAAAGAAGGTTTTGATTGAAATTTATTTTACAACTCTATTAAAACCATCTCTGTCATGTTCCTGGCGTGCAATGTACACCGTTTCTCATCAAAAACCAAATTGTTATTAAGGGGCTAGACTTTTTCGCCTGACCTGCCTCATTTGGAGTGGTTAGAAAGGAATGAATACAGTTACAGGATGGTTACATTGGACCTAGATCCTCTCTGCCATTTTGGGCGTCAAAATGTACGGAGAGAGAATTGACTGCCCAAAATGGCCGAAATTGTTGACATGCATTGTGCAGAGATGCTTTCCACGTCGTGTGAGCTAGGGTCAACAGCATCTCACTATTGTGTGGAGGCTGGAGGAGTCTATAGTGTTGCATTGTAAGACATGGAGGCTTTGCATGGTTGAATTAGATTGATCATTAGGCCTAATAAAAAGTTGTTGATCAGCTCAAATGTTAAAATTTATTTTCCAGTTTATCAATCATTTTTAGTAAACAAAAGCTTTCAACCTAACCACCCAAAACAGTAAAGCAGCCCAGCCCATCCATCCCAAACCCATCAAAATCCAACTGCATGGTGATGGTATGTTCTGTCTGATTTTCTTGCACTGAGAACTTCACTTCGTAAACCGATTAGTTGCTTTTTACATGGGATTACCCCAATTGAGTAGAACAGTTTGGGTGTTGAGTTTCACTTTTTGTGGGGTTGGATTTTGGTTTAAATACATGTTCTAAGTAAGGAAAGATCCAGTAAGTAACCAAAGTTATTGACTAGCACCAGTTAATAGTAAACATTAGGTGGCAAGTACAGTGTCTGTGCCAGTTTGGTTTAGCAAAATGGAACGTAAAATCTTTTAATTTTATGCCTTAAAAACACAGTTTTTTTTTAAATGTTGAATAATTTATCAAAGCGTACTTTATCTCGAAGGTTTCTAAGAAACAACGAACAAATAACTTACCCCCAAAACCACGGGTAAAACAAAAACCATCCAAGTTTGTTCATTGCAGCACACCGGTTGCTGGAATGTCACTTTTTACCAAATTGTCGAATGTCGTCTGCTAAATTGTGCCACACTCACCTCGCGCTCTCTAGCTCTGCAGTGCACGCTGCAAACTTTAGTGGTGGAGTGTGTTTGCCGCCCTCTTTAGTTTGACTTCAACAGGCTATTATTTTGTTGTCCAACGGTAACTTTATTTACCGCCCTCGCGTGATTGAAATAATCGAAAAATTCAATTATTGTAGTAATTATTTTAAAAAAATGTTGCGGCCTTTTCTGTAACCCTTTCTTATGACAATGGTTTGGGTGGGCATCGATGTCATAGGGCCAAACCAGGGTTTTTATTTCGACTTTTTTTTCTCAGTGATCCAAAGATATTGAGAGATCATGTTGTTTATTTATGTATTTTGTGTTTTATAATTTTGTAATAATTTAAACTTTGCTGTCTTGTTAAAAAATGTATGAAACAAAGTGGTTGGGAAAAAGCAAAAAATACATTTGTTATTCTATCCAAATTACACAACAATCTGTGAACATAAAGTAGAGAAAACTTAAAATAGGCCAAAAGAAATAAAACGTGTTTTTGTCAGCCAATTGTAGGATTTTTTTTCTAAAAGGCAGCTTTCCAGACATTCTTTCAAAAAACTTTTCAATTGATCCCAGTTTTATTTTTTAACAAGTAAGATTGATTCAGCTTAATTTAAAAAAAAGGAAAATTTTAGGGCAATTTTTGTTTCTGACATACTTTTAAAAAAATCTTTTCGATGGATCCAAGTTGTAAAAAGCAAGCATCAAGATTAAGTTGGTGCCTTTTTCCCTCATTACCAATTGTGTATCATAAGGAAGCGATAATGGGACATTGAGAGAGAAAAAAGTAGAGAGTCATGACTAATATCTCATAATTATGACTTTACAAATATGACTTCTATATACTTATAAATATGAGATTTATCTCATAAATCGTCGGCTCAGGACTATTAGGTACTTAGTGCAGTTTGTATGGATTTCATAAAATTGATTTTGCATATTTTAGAGCTCCGGGTAAATGGAGCTTATTGATGAAGAGTGGTCTCAAAAAATTAGTTTGGCAAAACGAAACATTGAGTTTCAAAGTCAAAAATGACTTGTAGATTTTGATAAATTTTTTCGAACTTATTCGCATTTTTCACTTAACGACCTTTTGATCATTACGGATTTAAAATTGCAAGTAACGACCTTATAGCACTGAGCCAAAGAAATATGACTTAATTGCCACAATTTATAATAATTATTATGACTTAAGCTAATTCATAACATGAGATGTCATGACTTTTGCTCATTCATACTTATGAAATAATTATAAGTCATAACTTTGACTCTTTTTTGTTGTCTCTCAATGTCTCTTTAACACTTCGGTAGTAGCGTACCATGGAAAGATGTGAACTTCAAGTATGTAACTTAGTTTTAACCGATAGCGGATAAAAACACGATAAAGGAACTGCACAGAATTGGTTCTTGGAAGAGTGCCCATTCGTTCAAATGTTCCACTTCACGAAACTAAATCTTTGAACATTTTCAAAACAAATACATGAGAACTTCATCAAAATTCATGTCGTTGACAGATAGATATCCGTATCAGCTTCACACCTGGCATAGCCAGAACAATAATATGTTGCACGCTATCAAATTACCCCCCCCCCTTTAAACACAAAAAATTTACTTCGATGAAAGATACTTTCGATGAAATTATGATTTACAGATGTCAAGTTTTACTAGAACTAATGTCATCTGAGTTGTGATATAAGTGCTTCAGGGCAATGTTTTTGTTATCTATAGTGAAATTAATACTCTTTTCTAAACATGGATAACTGTCAAATTTACCAACTTACCAAACCATTTTAGTTTGTAGAAAGGGAGTGCTTGATTTAGAAGCATACACCAGATTTAATTGGCAATAAATCAAATAAAATAAGTACAGTACCTGTGTCCGTTTTTATTCTTGAGTTGTTTATGATTATTCTCAAAAATACATTCCCGGGAATTTTTCAGAGGAAATATAATAAATAGACAATAAATAATATCAATAAATTACATCAATTGACACCTCAATATTTAAATACAACTAGAAACCTAAATATAATACTATAAATAAGTACCTGAATTGCATGCACAAAATGGGGATACGACTGTAGTTTCTTAGTTGGATATTTAAAAAAAAAAGCTCACAGCACTTTACATAACTGAAGATTTCCAGATATTGATGAAGAACTGCACCACAAAATTAATATTATTGCACTACAAGCATTTTGATTTAGGTAAGAAATCCATCAATGGCAAGAAGTGATAAAAAGAAAAGAAAAAGACTGAAAATCAGCCATTAACAAAATAGTGAAGGTAAACCATTGAAAGAAGTGCCGAGGACCTGGTAGTCATAGTTACACACAACCAGGGAATCAACCCGAGTTCAATAAAGAAGCAAAAACGCAATTTTCCCCCCCCAAATCCCCTGTTGTGTTGGTTGTTTTAAAAGACTTCTTTCATTAGAACATAAAACGGCAGTTGGTTTATTACAAAGAATTTGCCCGATGCTTAAGTAAGCATCCCCCAAATCTGTATTTGCTTTTGTCTTAATCCAATACCCGCCCCCTTCCCAAAATACATTTTGAGATTACATCTCAAATTTTTGATCATAGCTCAAACAAAGAGCACTTTATGCGGCTTCCTGTACAATAGCTCGATCTCTTTGTTATGAAATAGTAGTAGGCAGTTGACATTTTCAAACAACTTTTTCTTTCTGATACAGAAGTTCAAATGTCCTTGATAATATTGCTAAATACAAGCCCCCAAGTCAGAGGAGTAGGTGGAGGACCCCTCTTATATCGAGGATAGCTTTCAATTTAAGCCCGGAGGACATTCACCAGAAATTTGATTTAACAATTTGTATCTCTACTACCATCGCCTACCATCGCCTACCATATAAGTAAACTGACTAAAGACTAACAGCTGAGGCATACAGTCACTTCAAGAGTAGAACCCTCCTGAGCCTGTAAGCACCAAAAAATGCTAAGCACAGAAAAATATTGCTTAGCAGAAACTGGCTACCAGCCAACATTCCATAAATTTTAAATTGTTGCAACTGGTACCCCACTCATTTTTTGCTTAGCAAAGAAATGTGTTTAGCACTATTTTCTGCTAAACAGCTTTATGAAATTGGGCCCAGGTATGACATATCTTAGGGGCATTTCAGAATAGTCAATAGTCAATTTTGTTTTTCTTCTTCCCTAAATTGTTTTGAGGGACCCAACCACCCACCCCAAATTTCGATTTTAAAAATATTGAATGACTAAAGAACAAAGTAATGCCTCAAATGATGCAGATATATTTTTGATCAACGGTCTTCAACATCAGTAGTTTTCAATGGCTTTTCCTGGCTTCAAGGAACAATGATCCGGGCCCGCTGGGTATTTTTGTTTCCTTCTTCTTTTTCGATTATTATTTTTTGTTTCTCTATTATTTTTTAATAAAAACTTAATTTCGATTTTCAGTTATTTCTTTTGACCCACCCACCCACAGTTTCGAGAGGAAAAAAAAAAGTAATTTTTTGTTTATCGACTATTCTGTATGGCCCCTTACTGCACACAAGGAAGACATTGCTTAAAAAGCTGCAGAGGTGGATAGCTAGCTATGAAAGTGCAGAAATGAGTTGCTGCAGAACCACAGTGCTGCTTGGATTTAATGCTGCAGAGAGCTTCCTTGCATCAACCCCACAGCAAAACGATTCTGCAGACGTAACCGTCTGCAGATCTAACAAGAGCTTCTACATACTTCCACACTGCAGAGCTACTCTGCTTCCCTGCAGAATTGCCGCACTTAATAACCGTCTGAACAGGCCCTAAAAGCAGGCTGTTCATGACTGAACCAAAATGCAGACTGTGATTGGCTATTAAATCCCCAACACACACAGATGCATCATTTCACCTTCCATTCACAAAAAAAAAGCGACTCGTAAAGGTAAATAAACCGAGCTGTCTTTGAATAAAACCAATTTACCAAGCACATTCTCTAAGATTTATTCAAGAGACTCCACTTTTGATGTTGGTAAAAAAACCATTCTGAAATTAATTTCCATTTTTGTGGAATGATTATAGTACTTTTGATTCTATCAAACTCCCCCCCCTTAAAAAAAGCAAAACCAAAATAAAAAAACATCAACAACCAAATTAAAAGAGGGAGGGGATTGTGTATTTCAATCAAAAATGAATATTTTTCTCGAAAGATAAATCAGAAAGTCAAAATTCATCATATACTCTTTGACGTTAAAACTTCAAAAGAAGAGTACCTTGGATAATACATAAGAATACAGAAAGCTTTAAAAAACAATAAGAAAAACCCAAAACCTGGAGAGGAGAGAGAAAGAGAGAAGAAAAAATGGACTCACCGTTGGTCATCATTAGAAATAACTTGACAAATCGCATTCCCTATACACAAACATTATATAAATCCAGCGTTATATGAGACTATACGTACTCAATTGCACCATATGCCTAAATGGAGTGGATCACTTCAGATTCACTCACTACTCTGTACGATTGTGAATGCACAATGTGAGCCGGACGATGCCCCCCCCCCCCCTCGTCCTATACAGTGTGTGAAGCAATCAGCACCACACACGCTGCCCACGGATTCCCACGGAATGAATTTCTGCTTCTGGAACCCACCATAAGAGTGGGAGTGATGTTGAGTGGTTAAATGACAACACATAAAAAAAATAAAGAGAAAAAAAAGGGCAATCGGGCCGACGACGACGACACTGAAGAATGTGTGGTCAGTGTTTGGGCAGATGTGTGATGAATAGTCAATTAAAAAAAAGTTTAGCTGGAAGGGGGAACGCCCACGCACGAGGGTTAGTGGGGATAAAGGATGGATGGTGCACGTACCACGAGATGAGGAATTTAATACTGATGACTGGTGTGATAGGATGGAATTAGAGTGGGATGATGGCCAAACCACAACCGGGGCCCAATTTCATAGAGCTGCTTAGGCAGAACATGTTTGCTTAAAAACATTCTGCTGAGCAACTATAAGCAGGATGCCAGTCACAGATGCTACATGTGAAGTGGTATTTCAGCTGGGAACCATTTTCTGGTGAGCATAATTTTGTTGTGCTTTAGCTCATTTTTGGGGCCCAATTTCATGGAGCTGCTTAAGCACAAAAAAGTAGCAAAGCACAACAAAGGTATGCTAACCAGAATAAACCAAAGCCAAACTACCATGACACATGTATGATTTGTGACTGGTATCCTGCTCAATTCTGCTAAGCAGAAAATTGGTAAGCAATAGTTTCTGCTTAAGCATGCTCTATGAAATTGGCCCCTGGTGTTGGGTGATTCACAGGGATATGTCTTGGGACTAAAAGTCAAAAACACTTGATCACAGATACACAAACCACCAATTCTTGGGAAGTTTACAGTCGACAGCCAACAAAACAAACGAAAATCTCTCTTACAGTGTATAATGTGAATGAAACTGCTCTGAAAATAGTTTAAAGGTTTGTTTGCCTAGTATTTTCTGCATCAGTCTTAACTAGTTTTTGATCATGTGTTTTTTAAACAGAAGAAAAACCATTTCCTTTAAAGAATAATAACTATTTCAATCTACTTCCCCCACCCCCCAGTCAAAAAAACCCAAGCCAACAACAACAACAACAACAAAATCTTTAAGTAACAATGTTTTAGTAGGCTTGAAAAAGTAAGATCTTATAATTAACCATAAACTAACAAATTTTATAGGCAACTGTTGTTAATATTAATAGTCATACTGTGTTGAAGTAGATATCTTAGGCCGTGTCCAAACAGCTGGCTAGGGCTATGGCTAGTGCTGGATCACCGCGTCACCATGCGTTGAAGTACAGGACATCTTTAGCAACACCCTTAGCAAACAGTCGTAGCCCTAGCTGTAGCTGCCAATTTGGATACGGCCTTATCTTGCTATGTCGCCATCTTGAAAATGTTGAATTTCTCCAGTTTACTTTGGACTGCCATTATCTGGATACACAAAAATAAAAACAAACAAATTACAACAAATAATATCGTCAGTATAGACAGGCTTTCAATTACAAGACAAATTGATACTATTTACCAGGAATAGAATAAATGATTCGAAATAAAAAATTCCACTTGAAAACAAAATATTCTATTACTCAATCCAGTGGTGATAATTTGTGAGTCCATTCCACACTCTACATCATGTCTCTGTTTTGTATATCAGGTTAGACATTTGTACATAAATGCCAACACTTCCAGGAACTTGCATAGTCAACACAATTCCCCCCACATGATTCTCCTCGGCTTCGCTTCTAGCATTGGTTTCAATAAATTAACGCTCGCCAATATTTAATTCCACCCCCTCATCCATTGCCCGCCCCCATCTAGTGGTGGGTCGTCGGTTAATCATTTTCAGCGGTACACCTGAGGTGGGTGGAATTGTGGAAAAACGGAAAAGCTGCGGGTACAATGGTGAAAACTTGTGTTTGGTTGCCATCTGGTCATGTAGTCGGATTGTTTGTTCATGCATCAGTTTGTTTGGGTGTTAATTGCTTAAAGGCACCTGGCAGTGGTATTTCTTTGAAAGAAAAAAGCTTTTGTCATTAATATATGTATTTTGATGATTGGAATGTGAATAAGCAGTTAACTAAGGTTTTAAAAAATTAGTTCTTATTTTAATTACAAATTTAAGAGAAGGCCCCCCTTACATTGACACATGGTGGCGCTGTTCGTGACGTCAATCAAGGCACAATATTTGAAGGAAAACAATTTTGTGCGTATGCGGACGTCACCCACATCACAGTATACATGTACTGGCTAGCGTATACTAGCTGGCACATCGCCTGAAAACGACGTCGTTAGTCTGACTTTCGCGACCCACAACCGCTTATACTTGTGATCTGCAGGAAACAAATGCAGACTGACCCCATCATTAGTTGTTTAGCTGCATACAGCAGCAATACACCTGGTCGGCATGGCCGGAAAATGCAAGAAAACACCCTTTTTTGAAACGTACAAGATCACTACTAGGACCTACTTGCACGTGTGTTTACAACGTAAACGCAAGCAAATTCGAGGGGGGTCGATGTTCGATCGAGGCGAAGTCTGCCTTGATTGACGTCACAAAAGGGGATGGGCGGAGTCACCCCCCGAACAACTTTATCAATTTTTTTAACACATAAATCCTCACAAACAATTGCTCAAAAAATTGTTTTATTGTTAATACACATAAATTCTTATGTTTAAAAAAAAAAAAAATTCTATTTCCAGGTGACTTTAAAGGGACACGTTGCCTTGAATTGGGCGATTTAGTGGGCTATAGCATTTGAAAGCATTTGTTATGAAATTAATATGGTTGGAAAGATATTTTTAAAGTAGAATATAATGATCCACACACATATGCTTCTAAATTGCGTGGTTTTCCTTTTACTTGTTGAACTAACACGGTCCGCCATTTTGTGGAGTCAGAGATTTGGTTCTACAAAGTGGCGGACCTTGTTAGTTCACAAAGTAAAAGGAAAACCACACAATTTTGAGGCATTATTGCGTGGATAATTTTATTCTACTTTTAAAACATCATTCCAACCATACCCAATTCATAACGAATGCTTTCAAGCGCTTTTTACAGCCCAAATCACCCAATCCGAAACAACATGTCCCTTTAACTGCTTTGTCTGTCCCTGTCCGACTGACCACGGGAACATAAAAAATAAAACAAAGTGCATTATGACGAACTGTTCACAGAAAACAAAATTGGAACCTGGGCTCGACTTCACAAAGGCTTGCATGTCAGTTTGATCTCACGATGTGTGTCATTCTTAATTGCTAAACAAAGTGTGATGTCACAATCACATCACTATGGCGATATTGACAACTCATCTTAAGATGAATCTTAGTGTTTTGTGAAATCTAACTCTGGTCACCTTCTTAAGCAATAAAATTCAACAGCCCCAATCTGAGACAGTATATTTTTAACACTTCACAATAAAAAGGATCCATGTTTTTGCTACACAAGGAAGATTTTTTCTACCATAAACAGGATTTTTGTTCCCTGTACTTTTCCAAGAGCAATAAACAATGAATTTCTGTGATTATTTTTGGTTTGTACAAAAAAATATTTTTGAATTGAATTTATGCCACTAAAAGTTGTAAATGTCATTGAGAAACCGCTTTATATGAGTGTCCAAACTCAGTTCCATTAAAAAAAAAGTAAATTTTGGGGGCTGAAAATAATCCTGCACAGGTAATGGGAAAAGGTTTTTTAATCCCGAAACGAACTGGCGATAGTATGGTCCCCTTTTTATAAGATTTAAACAAATGGAGCCTGTTTTTGTCCTGTTTGTTTTTTAGTTGTTATTGCAGTTTTGCAGCAGACTCAAGTTCTAGTGGCTGAGCCATCAGGGTGTGGGTTCGAATCCAAGTCATGACACATGGTTTCCTTGAGCAAGGCACTTAACTGTAATTGTTTCTCACCATTACCCAGGGGGGTAAATGGGTATCTGTGAGGGCAGAGATGGTTCTTGTAAATGATTTTGCCTGATGCACTACATACTTTGCAGCACAGGCTGCACATTCCTCCAGGGAACTGAGATTCCTTACAGAAACTGACGCAGCGACTGGGTAAGAACATTCATGCACCAACGTACCGGCGCTACATTAATGCCCACAGTATTATCAATATCATCTCCAAGATAACAGGAATCATTGTCTGCGGCTTATACCTCTGAAAGAAAATGGGTCAATTTGAAAATCCGTTTCCCATGCAGACGCACAATTTATTTATTTATTTAAAACCGTATTTAACGAGGGTAACCCATCCAGCAAAATGCTGTTATGAATGTCTAAAATTGACCAATAAACAGGCGTTACTGACTTTTCCATGGCCTAATGTAGGTTCATCCTGAAGTGACTTCACTTATCAGCGATGTTAATTGTATTAAAATGGTAATTACAAAAGTACTATGTAAAATTCTGCCCCTGATTCTCAAGATAATCATAGACCAGCGTGTGGAACAGATCACATTAATGATGAATGTTTTTGCATACACTAAGTATTCAAACCAAGGCCCTGGCCAATATCACTGAGCTGCTTAAACTTTAGCAGACAATATTGCCTAACAGTTTTCTGATTAAAGCAAATGTTGCAAGAAACCAGTCACAAACTGTACATGTGACATGGTATTTATGGTATTTTGGTTGGCAACCTTTTTCGGCATTTATAAGCACAATTGTTTTTTCGCTTAGCTAATTTGTTGTGCCTATGTTTTCTGCTAAGCAAATGTTGCAAGAAACCAGTCACAAACCGTGTGACATGGCAACCTTCTTTTGGTATAAGCACAATTGTTTTGCGTTTAGCTAATTTGTTGTGCTCAAACAGCTAGCTGACCCAAATAGACTTTGCAAATATCACTGGTATTCGCACATTGGGACCCGTTTAAGAGCGCTAACGCAATGTATGTGGGACCAATGTTTGAATATGCGCAAGACTTGCACGGTCTAGTTCAAAGGTGTGTCCCTCCATTATTTCCCCGAAAAAATTCAGAGAGCCTTCAAATTGTGACTTTTGACCCGACTGTGGCTCAAACTATTAAAGCCAGAGCCGCCAAAGGGCACATGCCGTCTTTCAATTGGGCCCCCGAGATTGCTTTGAGAGAGGCAATGTTGGTTACAAGCTAGGGTCAAACATTATAACAATTTTATGCATCACATGTAGATTGTTCCTTCTCAAAGAAGATTTATAAATTGAACAACAAAAATTTGTTACATTTTTATTGCTCCTTTAATAATTAATTTCTTTCATTATCAGAGAAGAAGCTGAAAGGACAAAAATACAATGTGTTTTTTTTATTCCTACAAAAAAAAAGGGAAATCTCAAAGGCTTTACTAATTGCCTGGAGTCTGAAAACACTTTGAATCAACATCTTTCTATTTGCAAGAATAGTTGATCTGCCAAACGACACAACTTCCTCTGTTCACGGTGGCTGTTTTGTAATCCCTCTGCGCTCAAGTATCACATGCTTGTTCTCACAGCCATCAAAGGGCTGTCCACCCACAGGACAAATCCATTCATTTGCTTCCCTTCAACACGAGGCCAAAACAAATTCTGCCGACCACCCACAAATACTAGCATACTTATTTGGGATTTAAAAAAAAACTCAGGGAGGAAATAACACTATGAAAATCTTTGTCTTGGAAATGGAGTGAAAATTCACTTTAGCCTGGAGAAAAAATGTTTACTTCAATTCTTAACCAGTTGATGCTGGATGCATGTCAGCGGACTGGAAAAAATAGGGGGCCGCCTCCAAAGTTCTTCTGGGCGTTAAAGGAACATTACAGAACTGGGTTTTGCTAACAAAACAGTTGCTGGCAGTGTAAGCACTTTATGTAATCCACCATACTTAAACTGACAAACCTGTAGAAGTTTGAGATCGATCGGCCATCTGGGTCACAAGAAAATAGTGACAAACCGATTACACATTTGCATGAAATCATATAGATTCAACAAATGAATAAAACGCTCACTGAGCGATAAACTCCAATCGGAAAATTAGTTTATTCATTTCTCATCAAATATGGCATTTCAGACAGAAATATTTCAAGGGATGTTTTCTACTATCATCATCATTAGACCGTGTAAGTTTTATGTAAATCTGTGATCAAAAAGTATATTTCACAAATTATTTTCTTACCAATTCTGTAATGTTCCTTTAAAAACATCTGGCGTCAGCCAGTTTGGAAAAATATGGCGTGTATTCGCATAATTTGGCGTGAAGTGGATAAACAAGGACATGAAGAAGTACAAGAAATTCAAGCGTTTACCTTTCCTTTCCTTCCCTGTCTTTTCAGTTAGAAACTGGTACCCTACTGTTGGCGCGCCGAGATTATTCTTGGTCTGAAAATACTTGAGGTCGAAATTTGATCTTCCGCTCTCGGGGTTGCCATAGAGGGTACTGTCAGTGAACTTCCCACGAAGTTGCCTGTAGGCGAAGAACTGATAGCGATGAGGGCCACTGCCAGCTGGAGGGCTTGGGGGAGCGTAACCTGTAACAAAAACGAGAGTTCCTTATTTACTTAATTCTCCTCTTCTGAATAATAAAGTCACCCTAACATTGATTTGAATTACTTAGTCAGGCAATAGACTGTGCAGGTTTTGCGTGTATTCAAAGTTCTAAGATAATAATAATAATAGTGGATACTTATATAGCGCACGTTCCGTCTTTCGACGCTCGCGGCGCTTTAAGCCCAAGGGTGTGTTTTCGCGGCCGTAACCAATAACTGTTTTCGGTCATTTCCCAGTGATTAACCAATGGCCCCAGAGATTCTGTCCCCCATATGGGAAATTAACATGTGCTGAAGGAGGATGATTCAAAAGAGGGCGCTATCAGAAGAAGCTTGTACACAGTTGGCCGTATGAGGGGACAGAATCTCCTGCCACACTGGCACCATACTCTTTCAGTTAATGTAATGGTTGCACAATCTGGGCGTGATTGGCAAATGGGTTTTCTAAAAACTAAGCATCTTTGTCCCAAGTTTTTTATTCTGTTTCAATGTTAAATTGTTTCAATATTAAATTGTGTGCTATATACAAATTTAAATTGTATTTTTAAACAAATTGCTATAGGTAATTTTATTTTCAAGAAATTTGTACAAACATAATTTTAAATGAAGATTTGGTTTCAGAGAAAAATAAAGTTTGCCTCAAGTTTGTGCAATACAAGGCTTGCAGATGAGGCTATAAGACGATCCCAGAAAGTAGGTATGTGTCCAAATTGGCAGCTATGGCTACAGCATCACCCATAGCAACAGTCCTAGCCGTAGCTGTAGCCGCCAATTCGGATACAGAAATAGCAGAGGATTTTTGAGCCAAGGTAAAGTTTCCTTCTAAAATAACAATTTTCTAAGAGATGAAACTCAAAGCGTTGTGTACGTCCAGTGTAACAACGGTGTATCTCCTAAAAGTATTAACAGTACACCAAGTTTTAAAAGTGACAAAACGATTTATCTTCAAGCAAACTTGAATCCTCACTTCTAATTGGTCGATCCATTACAACAACAGTGTAATATTTGCACGGTCCATATCATTCCCTGGGTACTGTACTGTTAGAACTCCGCGTAAAATTTATTTGTTTTAAGCTGCGCGGCAAGTTTCCTTGAAGAAAAATTCATTACGGAGAAATATAGCGCATCTGTGTCCCATGTCCAACTCAGCCTTTGGCGTCGTTAGACATGGGACGCAGAAGCGCTATACGCATCGTTTTTTGTACACAAAAGCTTACTTTTTATCTCTACTCCATGTTCACTCGTAAAATCATCTCCCTGAATGAGGAAGAAAAAAATTAAAATAAAACAACAACCAAAGAAGCTGACATAAGAACAGTAGCCCGAGGAAATAACTGTGAATATTTATTGAATTATTTGTTTAATTATTCCAGTCAGCAGGGAGCAACTCGTGGCTATAAGCTTTGTATACATGGGTAGTTATAAAAGAGAAGAAAGAAAATGAAAGTGGGAGGAAGGAAGCCCTTGAGATTTGGAGCAGGAAACCCCTGCCCACACTTTCATACACCATTTATATTTGTGATAAATTGATCATATGGACACATTAATTGTTCATTCGATTTTTGCAAATTACCACCCCCCAAAAAAACTGGTCACAATAGTACCCTTTAAAAGTCCACTTTCCCATTCTGTGTGGCCGTGGGATCTTTATTTTTCTTTTTACAACTATTTGTCTGGAGGGATTTCAACCGGTCGCTAGCGAAAGAGTTCAGATAATTGTATGAGACGGTGTTGGAGGCAGAAAATTTCAGAGTCTTGATGAGAGAGTGTAGGTTCGTGTCCAGATTATAATGGCTTTCGGCAGTGGCTACGGCTGAAAGGCCAAAGTCCTATTCTTCAACATTGTCACTGCAGCCAATAGCCACAGCCGTAGCCGAAGTCACTGGATTTGGACGCAGTCTAGTAACGTCGTGCTCAGTGTGTACACACATTACGCACATGTACAGTATATTGTATACTGGTGGGTTTATAGCATTTTTTTCGGAGTGAAAACTGCGACAGCCTTGAGCAAGGCTAAGCTGTTATTGATTCTGCTGACTTATTAATATTAATTTCTGGACACAAAACACTATGCAAAGCACCTAGTTATTCAGGAATCGATACAGAGTGTGACAGATGTATCAGCATGTATACATGTGTGTACCTCATTATCCACGATCAGCCAATGCAGATAATACATTGGGTTGCCTGACTCAGTAGGTGCATCAGGATCCACCATCACAAGGGTGAAAAAGAATGACTCCTGTAAAATGATCAAAATTGAAAGGAAAACTATAAAAAATATGGTCACTCAGGTTGGTTCAATAATGGTTTCTTCCCTGCCTTGCACCTATCTGTGAACCCACTTTGAATGCCCAGACCGGAGCCTTGCATGTGGATTGGATTTTCAGTTCCTACGATCATGGGGTGGGTTTTCCCTATTTGTTTTTTTTTTGAAGAAGAATGCCCCCTGAAAAATGAACAAAAATTAAAGGTGTTATACATGATTGGAGGGATAAAAAACATCATTGATTAATTTTTAGCCTGAAAGCTTTATGATTATGAAGTTTGTACTCGAACCATTTTTTCTGAGTGTCAAATATTTCCTCTGCAAAATGAAGTCATATTCAAGAAAATGTATCTGGGAACCTACAAAAACGTACCATTCAGGCTTTACAAAACCAAAATTAAGGACAATGTGTTTACATGCTGAAAATTGTGCATGTTTTTTCAGTATTTTCTCCTGACTCGATCACACAGCGGATTAAGCCCAAATTTTCACAGTTCAGCTTGTTGTTTTCTCTGGAACTTTCTGACCTGTGTTGTGTGGTTTGTTACAAATCTTATTAGAAACAAATTCTGATCTCTCACGGGAAAAAAGGAACACAAGACAAAGATCTCCCAACTGGATATGCAATTCAACAACTATCTTTTCAACACTTTGTTATAAAGAATATTGAATTGTTTACATGTTTAAGGAAAATCAATGTAAGTTATGTAAAATGGATGTTTTTCTCCCATAGTGATGTTTAAATGTAACAGGTGTGGAGTCCGTGATCATCATACCAAATTATGAAGAATCTGCCCTTATAACTGCATGTACAATGTACTACTTTGATCCGAGACAAAAAATAAGCACTACCTGCAAAAACCTAATACTCACAAGGACCTGTCATTTTTTCAAGTGTTTTTTATTTTATTTTATATATTTTTATGTTATGATTTTCATAGTGTTTGCTTTTCCTTTTACAACAATAATTATGTTATTGTGTGCTCATTTTGTGTTCTTAAATTTATGACATTGACAAGACATGGCGCTCCAAAGGCTTTTTCAAACAAATATCAATCCCTACCCTTGCAGGTACCCATTAATACCCTTGGGTGAAGAGAAGCAAATATAGTAAAGCATCTTGCTCAAGGGCACAAGTGTCATGACCGGGATTCGAACCCATACCCCAATGACTCAACCATCAGGACTTGAATCCGATGCTCTAAATTGCTCGGCCATGACACCCTACCACTTTTATGTGGTTTGTCTGATGATGATACATAAATAAATGTCAACATTCTCATGACAAAGTCTGGGAAAGATGATGAATTCGACCAACACTTTTTAACTGAAGACATTATCAAGTTTTTTATTTACCGCCAAAACATAATCATATCTGGGTAAAAAATAAGATGACAATTTGTTGTAATAAGGTAGGCCTAGTTTAGTGCGAGAGAGCTCCATTCTCTTTTGGAGGATTGTGGTTGTGATGATCAACTAATTTTGCGCCAATTCACCTAGCCGGGAAGCAGGGGGTTGAAAGTTTACCGACTCGGGAATTTAAGCATGATTTTCGGGGATATATCATTTCTTAATATTACGGGTCTTTGAAATTTACAAAAAGTTGACAGAATGAGAATATGAAATCATGTCTAAAAAATAGGAAGTGAAAAAGGGGGCGTTGCTATTAAAATTGTTTGAGTTGAGGGTTCACAAAAATGACAAAGATTTTGCAGAAATGAATTGTTTTGTTTCTGTTTTTATAACACCCACAATAGAAGAAAGAAAAATAAGCAAGATCTCCGTCTGGAATTTTTCAAAATTTTAGGAGCTAACTAAACTTTGTTTACTTTTTAAGTTTAACTTTATTGCTTGGCACGGAAATGAACAATAAGCACCCCGCTTTAATTGAGTAAAAAGCTGCGAAAACGGGTTAATCGAAGCATTGAAGAAACCAACCTGATCAATATGTTGTTTACCTGACGAGAGTGAATCTGCTTTTATACCCGTCTTCTGTACGATGATGACTTCCGGAGCATCCCGACCGCGAACAGCTTCAAGGTCTCTCTTCGTTCCGCATTGTGGCTCTGCTGTCGAGTTTTCGTGAGATTCGGCAAGTTCATCTTCGGGATAATCTACTTGTAAAGCCAGATCTGCATTTAGATTGCAGGGATCTTTGCTTGCAGGAATAAGGTCTGCGCTTACTACAGATACACAAACTACAGAAAACAACAGGAAACTACAAAAAGCTCGGCATTTTTGGTGTGGTTCCGTTTCGTTGCTTCTTGTTTCATGTGTTTTAGCTCTAATTCCCAGCATTTGATGCACGGTAAAAACAAAATTAGTGTTGCGTTATATGCGCGCGCGTGCACACATGGGCTGATACACGCATTGTTTACTAGACGGCTGTTTCAAGTACAATAGTATTATACTAATGTCATAAAAACATACCAATGCCACTGGAGAACCATCCCTTTTTGTTAATTTGAGCTACCTTAGTCAAAAATAGCTCCATTGTGTACATCTTATATAGGACATAAACAACTAATTTTCCCCAAATGGCTTGAATTTAATTACGAGGTTTTTTTCATTACAAATTTCATAAAACGACCGTTGCTGGTTATTTGACTTCTATATATAGCAAACTGATAAGAAATGTGATGAATTACCAGACTAAAAGGTAAATCTGAATCATGATCTGAATGCACCAGTGCACACAGCTCGGCTGCCTGACTCAACAAACTTATGTGTTGAAAGAGGAACGACTAGAAACCGCCGGATTACTTTGTCTGCATAATTGGATTTAATCGTAAAATCATGGGGTTTAAACGATTCATCGAGCTTCCCAACAAAGTGCAGATGCCAACTTTGGGACTTGGCACCTGGAAGGTAAAGTAAATCAATGAGTTGCATACGATATACTCGATAGTTTTTACTTTGTTGGAGCAGTTTGAAACTAAATGTTAATAAAGTCGCCCCATATTTTGTTTAATTAACCATGGAGCTATAAAAAGGACTCCATGGTTTAACCAGCTTCATGGTTTAACACAATGTGGACAAGGACCATTTGTCATGTTTTTTGCTTTGTCACTGGTCTAATCTGACTCTTGGCGTGGTAGCCGGCCCCATTCAGCACTAGCCTGTGGTAGTTTGGTACTACTGGAGGACCATGGATTTGTGGTTCTCTGGTTATTTATTTTATTATTATTTATTCGGCCATTTCAAAAAATACTAAAAAAACATACACTATACAGTATACAAAGGTATAGGTGCCCCATATCAAGTTGGCCAGGATTATCAAAAGTGTACTCAAACACTGTGACTCGAAAGTCTGGTAGTGTCTGTACTATTCATTACTTATAAATTACTATTAATTAGTATTGCCCATGGTATTACTAGTATTAATGCATTTTTAATTCTATGGTGTTGAAGGATATTTATCGGACACAAAGTTTAACATTTGAACCCTCTTTTTAAGAAAATAATTATGTAAAGATGTTACACAATCAGATATTACAGCTCAATTGAAAAAACAAAAAAAAAACGCAAGACTGCCGGACAGGACTAGTCCAATCATAAGACATGTAAGATTACTGGCACGACGCTAGGATCACTGGCCTCGCGCTTGTGGTCCAGTAAAAATGTTGAGCCCTGCCAGCACATTAAAAATAGAGAATGTAGACCTTTCCAACTAACACTACTGGTTTTTCGTGCCTTTTTGTATGGGGCTGACGGTTGCATACGCGATTGTGCGTCTGCCTTGTGCACAATTTTGGCATTTGTCAACCAACAGTGTCTGTACGAATGCATGAAATGATGTAGCATTATTCATGGGAAAGGCTAATTGTTTCAATCTGTAAGTAGTCAATCATTTTGAGGAAGCCTTATCATTTGTGATGTGGCACTTGGTGATATTGCATAACTAAGCTTTATGACCTTTGAGCTACATTGTACATGTGTACAGTCTGTTTACTTTGGGGCACAACTAGCCTAGAGAAGATAAAGGTCGATGAGGAACCTTTGGAAGCATTGCAGTGCACTCTCTTGAATGACCACAATTAGTATCAGGGCTCAAATGTTACACTGGACCGCAGGCCCGAGGCCAGTGATTTTAGTGTAGGACCAGGCTGGCATAGTTTATCTATTATTCAAAACCACAGTGGATGATGTTGAATGGTCAGCAAGTAGGAGGGTTGACTGTGTGCTGCGTAATCACCACACGACATTGTAGTGTTGCAGGCTGCCATGTAAAAGGCCTAGTTCATCATGTATCTATTCAAAACCACAGCTTGGATGATTCAAGTGGTCACAAAGTAGGAGGGTTAATAATAAAAACGTATAAAATCAACATTTTTTGTTCTCCTTTTGCAATTAGTCAAAGCCCGGTGAGGTTACCGAGGCTGTGAAGGTAGCTTTGGACGTTGGGTACCGTCATCTTGACTGTGCTGCTGTTTATAACAATGAGCCTGAAGTAGGGCTCGGCTTGAAGGCAAAAATTGAGGACGGTACCGTCAAGCGAGAAGATGTATTCATCACCAGCAAGGTAATGGATAATTGGTTTAATCAGTCTTTAAAACAAAGAAAATCCTGACTGAACTTTTAGCCCCCCTAAAATAATTATAAAACCCTATAAAAAGTAATTGTTTTCATTGATATTGTGCAAGTGCCGTATGAATAGTAACCTCATTTATAATTTACAGTCTGGGTTCAGAAGTTCTTATTCAACTGACACTAGCTTGATTCACCTAACTGATAATATTCAATCTCAGATGGCCAAAGGTAATTATACAGGTATGGTGTTATTGGATTTGCAGAAGGCTTTTGATACTGTAGACCATGTGATTTTATGCCAAAAACTGCAAGCTATGGGTATTCATTCGGATTCTATTTATTGGTTTCAGTCTTATCTCTCAGATAATTGTCAGTGTAAATCAGGTAGAATCTCAACCAATGAGAATAACATGTGGTGTTCCACAGGGAAGTATATTAGGGCCCCTGCTTTTCCTCTGCTATGTGAACGATATGAAAATGAGTGTCCAATCTAATTTGATGCTATAGGGTGATGACAGTGCCATGTTTATTTCTGGTAAAGATCCTAAAGTTATAGCCGACAGTTTGAGTACAGTGTTAGAATCATGTAGACAGTGGCTAATTGATAACAAACTGTCTTTGCACCTCGGCAAAACTGAGTCTATTCTTTTTGGATCCAAAAAGAAGTTTGCTATGTTGATAAATTTGAAGTTTCTTGTTCTGGGAAGATTGTTACTCCTTCAAACTCAGTTAAATATTTGGGTATTACATTTGATCGGAGTCTTACTGGCGAGAACATTGTAAATTCTGTGATTAAAAAGGCCGGTGCTAGATTACATTTTCTTTACAGACATGCCAACTGTTTGAATGAGAGATCTCGCAAAACACTCTGTTCTGCTCTCATTCAATGTCATTTTGATTATTGCTGTTTATCCTGGTTCTCTGCATTGTCGGTTAAATTGAAAAAAAAAGGCTGCAAGTTGCACAAAACAAATTAGTCCGATTTATTTTAAGTATGGATACTAGATCGCATAATTATTGGTCAAACAGAATTGAACAAATTGAGAATGTTAAGCGTTAATGACCGGGTTACACAATTCAAAATAAACCGTGTTTATAAAAAAAAATCATGACATGGCACCAGACTACCTCTATCAAAAATTTATGAAGGTCTCAGATATGCAAAAATATTCAACAAGGGGTAGTTCCACCAATTTTATTGTTCCTAGAATAAAAGGGACAGAGTGCAATACATTTTTTTATACTGGTATTCATGAATGGAACCTACTTCCTAATAACATAAAATGTTCTAATAATTAGTATTAATTTAAAAGAGCAGTGAAACAACATCTCTCCTCTCAATCACATTTTTGTACATTTTTGATTGCCATTGTTCACTTTTTCCTGTGCAATTTTTTAGTTTTGTATTTAATTGTTTGCATTGTGTATTTTTTAAGGACCCCGATGGAAATAAGCTGATTTTAATCAGCTTTTTGGGCTATCCTTGGCTTTTAATCAGTATCAATGTTTTTTTTCTTTTTCTCTCTGTATGCTTGATTTTAATGCCGAATAAAATAATAATAATAGATATTTAAACAGCCCATGGGCCTGAGAGGCACTTAAAGGCAGTGGATACTTTTGGTAATTACTCAAGAAATACATTACCATAAAAACTTACTTGGTATAAGGAGCACCTTGGAGCTTCTGATAGTATAGAACATTGTGAGAAACGACTCCCTCTGAAGTAATGTAGTTTTTGAGAAAGAAGTAATTTCTCAGTAAAATATTTGGGCATTTTAAAGCATACAATTCTATGCAACATTCTATGCAACAATTCTTTTCTTGCGACTTCAATGACCAAATTGAGCCCAAATTTTCGAAGGTTTGTTATTTTATGCAAATGTTGGGATACACCAAGTGAGGATACTCGTCTTTGACAATTACCCAAAAGCATATCCTGCCTTTAAGGAGACAATTGACGTTCTATGTTGTTTTATTTGTAGCTATGGTGCAACAAAACACCACCCTGATGACGTGGAGCAGGCTTGCAAGGAGACTCTCAGGGAGCTTGGTATCGCATACCTGGACCTCTACCTTATACACTGGCCATGGCGTACCAGGTAAGTATAATCAAGCAAGTAATTGCTTCTCCTCACAAAGGAGTAATGGGTACCCGCAAGGACCTCTACCTTAAACAATGGCCCATGGCTTACCAGGTAAAGTATAATAAAGCAATCAAGCAAGTAATTGCTTCTCCTCACCAAGGAGTAAATGGGTACCCACAAGGACCTCTACCTTATACACTGGCCCATGGCGTACAGGTAAGTATAATCAAGCAAGTAATTGCTTCCTCACCAAGGAGTAATGGTACCGCAAGGACCTCTACCTTAAACAATGGCCCATGGCTTACCAGGTAAAGTATAATCAAGCAATCAAGCAAGTAATTGCTTCTCCTCACCAAGGAGTAAATGGGTACCCACAAGGACCTCTACCTTATACACTGGCCCATGGCGTACCAGGTAAAGTATAATCAAGCAAGTAATTGCTTCTCCTCACCAAGGAGTAAATGGGTACCCGCAAGGACCTCTACCTTATACACTGGCCCATGGCTTACCAGGTATAGTATAATCAACCAATCGAGCCAGACACTAAAACTATTAATTTCTTTTCCTCACCAAGGAGTAAATGGGTACCCGCAAGGGTTGAAACTGTGGATGTGAAGGATTTTAACAACCTGTGCACCCAGGTGACTGCCGGTGCTGCATACTCCAAAGGAGTTAATGACATACATGTGGTGTTAGCCAGAATGGTGTCTGGGTGTCTTTTGGACACCCTCTTTTATCTGTCATTTACATGTAAATATATTGTGAATGAACAATTTGGACACCCAGCTTTTAAATTTCCAGCAAATTTGGACACCCTTTTACCAAATCGTGGCTAAAACCTTGGTTTAATGATGTTTCAGTATCACTTCAGGCCCCTATGAACAGGGGTAGTTTTAAGTGCGAAGCTCCTTCCTCATGCAACAGATTCCTCAGTTTTACTTAATCGTTCTTCGCTAAAATTTTCCCTTTTTTTAGAGGGGTGATGAGAAGTTCCCTAAAGATGCAGACGGCAAGTTCATCAACGCTCCAGAGATCCATTACAAAGATACCTGGACGGTAAGAGCGTCTACATTCATGCTTCTTTTTTGTTTTAATGAGCTTCTCAACGAGGGAGCTCAGCTCAAAGCTCTCCACAAGGGGATATGAACGCTGGCCACAGCCAGTATCCTGATCACGGACAGGGTATACTGTCTGAAACGTTGAGTCCCTCGGTTCTTCTCAGAACCACCATCACTCAAAAGAGATCTTTCTACAAGGTGTCATCGCAATTTTTTGTATTTATTGTCCTTCCACCATGCAAACCTCGAAGTCTTATTTAGCCAATCTCTCTCATACAAACGGTGGTTTCACGTCTATGATTATGAATTGCACAAATCAATCAATTGTGGTTCAGTAACTAGATGATACTTGTTTTGATATCTTCTCGCTGGTTGAATTCCACAGTATTGTTCTTCTCTCTTCCCCTTTCCTAAAGTGATCTGCGACATAATTTTGCGCCATTGACCCCTTGTACAACGCGGAACACACCTCCGCAAAATGCGCGTCTACCATTTCTGCTATTTTGAGAGTCAAAATGGCGGAGAGGATGTGTCAGTGCGCTCACCGATGTGCTATTATTCATTTAAAAAAACAAAACTTCTTATCCACAGGCCATGGAGCAATTGGTTGACAGCGGGTTATGCAAAGCGATTGGTGTATCCAACTTCAACTTGAAGATGATACAAGAGATCCAGTCCATCACCAAGGTCCCTCTCTCTAATCTCCAGGTAATGAATATTCATTTAGTTGAATAATTTTGGGTTAAACATAGAAGAAAAAAATGACTAGAGCAGGACTTGAACCTGCGACCTCCTTTCCATAGCTCTCTGTGTTTATATTAATTTGTGTTCCATCTCTTTGGTTGTTGACCTTGTCTCTGCCCCATATGTCATTGGTGTCAGAATGACTACCGGTTAACTTTAGGTAGATTCAATAAATATTCATCAAGCTTATAATACACCGATCCAGTAGGCCACGCCCCATGACAAATTGACCAATCACAATGCGGGATTTAAGGTCTGACACTATACCGCCAAGTTTGTCCGACAAAAACAACGTGCACGGCGGACGGGGGGACACGCGACACGTTTGTTTGTTGCTATGGTGGGCGTGGCCTACTGGATCGGTGTATTGAGTTTCTATGTAAATCTGCAGAAATGGTGAGACGCTTTAAAGTGATTGATTTTAATATAACCTTTATACAATTCTTTAGATTGAGCTGCACCCTTACCTAACTCAGGAAGAACTCGTCAAATATTGCCAAGACAACAACATCTCGGTAACCGCCTACAGCCCTCTTGGGTCACCTGACCGTCCTTGGTAAGTCGGGACCCCTTTTTAATCATGGTTGTCTGCATTCGTACCATTGTAGTCAAACTGAGGCTGAGAGGACAAATAATCTGGGGCAAGGCTCTGGTCTGGGCCCAACTTCATAGAGCTGTTTAAGCAGAAGATATTGCCTAACATTTTATGCTGAGCAAAAATAAGCAGGTACCAGTCACAGATGGTACATGCGACATTTGGCTGGTAACCATATTCTGTTAAGCATAGTGTTAATATGTTTGGTTTTACCGTATACCAATGTGTGATGACACTGTATACTCTGTGCTTTCCTTAGTCATGCTGAAAAAAAAATCTACAGGCTTCTTTGATGGGATTTGAACCCTCAACCCACGCATTCTTGAGCAGATAGCTGAACCGCTATAGACCACCGAGCAGGCCCTGTTACGAAACGCCAGTTGGAAATCTGTGGTTAGCAGCAGTTACTGCAAACATATTTTGTTGTGTTTATCAGCAGGTCTATGAAACCAGGGCCCAATTTTATAGAGCTGCTTAGCACAAAAATTTCCTTAGCATGAAATTTTTGCCTTGATAATCAGGATTACCAACCAAATTTCCATGTGATTTTCAGGATAAGCAAACAACAGCTGAATACCATTAACAAGCAATATGCAACAAATGGAAATTTGGTTGGTAATCCTGTTTTTATCAAGGAAGAAATTTCATGCTAAGGCACATTTTCGTGCTTAGCAGCTCTATGAAATTGGGCTCAGGCCCTGATGTAGTTTACGTTTGGGTATTCACGAGAGAGACGGTTGTTTTGCTATTCTGATCCCATTATGATTGTTGACTCTTCCAGGGTCAAAGAGACTGACCCCAATCTGATGGCCGACCCGGAGGTGCTCAAGATTGCCGAGGCCAACCAGAAGAGTGCTGCCCAGGTGCTCATTCGCTTTGCTCTACAGCGGGGTGTTGTCTGTATACCAAAGAGTGTAACGCCATCGAGGATTAAAGAAAACTTGCAGGTCAGTGGTGTTTGGGATATTTTTAGTTTGTTACTTTATTTCATTTTGATTGATTTGTGCCTCCAACCTCTCACGGTCAGACCCCAACCACCCTCCCCCACCTTTGTCTCCTTTTCATTGTTCATCCCTTGCTTTTAATGAGTACTTTCTGCGTTTCTCTCTCTCTGCTTTTTCAAATTCTTTTCACTTGACTGCTTAAAAAAGAAAAGAAAAAAAGAAAGGGATACTTATGCTTGTTTTAAAAATATTTTCAGCCACTAGATTTTGAACTCAACTCAAGTGACATGAAGGCACTGCTAGACCTCAACAGGAACTACAGAGGTTGCAGTCTATCTTGGTAAGTCTTATCATCGAAGTTTACTCATTTCACCATTCAAAGACATTTCTTATGATAAGGGGAAAAAAAGGGAGTGGCGATGAGGTCTTACCAGGCCATTTTAAAGCGAAAGGGTCATGGCCGGGTAGTATCGCACGGTCATGACCCTGCAAGGTTTTAAATGGCCGTTTTAGACCGAATCGCTACTCTTAGTCCTATTCACAAACTTAAAAATCCGTTTTGGGAATGTGTAAAAATAAAGAAAAAACTGTCGTATTGAGCTTGTCTATTTGTAAAACGTTCAATACCTACACTTCGCCAATGGTCAAATTGCATACAATGCTCAACGTTTGTGCGTACGAGCGTGTACAAATAGATTTTACATAGAATACCGTATGTATTGATTGCATTATGTGTTATTAGACATACTGCTCGGGTGGGATTCGAACCTAGGACCCCGTAATCTAGAGCAGATATCTTAAGGCCAGTTCGAATCCTGTAATCAGCAGGGGTTATCGGGAACTAATCAAGCTGTGATGAGTAAAATCTGACCATCTTTCCCCCCTCCCCCCTTCCTCTTCTTGTCTTCTTTGTACAGGGTGGATCATCCTCATCATCCATTTCCAAGTGTCCAGTAGCGTCAACGTCAATGTGACTGTAGATAATGACATGGTTTGGTTGCGAGCATAAGACTCATGCAATGGTTCTGTTTGATTCGGTTGATAAAATTGACTAATTAAAAAAAAAAATTTGTAAGAGTACTTTTAACCCTCTCGTTAACAATTTTGTTTGACGTGAAACTGCTCGCTGGTGGCGTAATAGTTGACCACTCAAGTATGTAACACATCGTCTTACACAACAACACGCATTTGATCAGAGGCCAGAGCAAAATAAGTAAAGAAAAACTTTCTCGCTTATAGATTGTGCAAGTCTCGCGCGTATTTGAACACTGGGTCCCGTTTAAGTTAAAGTGCGCGAGTTTGTTTCCTTTACGCGTTAAAGCAATGTACGTGGGACCAAAGCGGTCCCAAAAATGTTTGAATACGCGCAAGACTTGCACAGTCTATTAAATTTCCTTTTCATAAAACACACAAATCAAACAGGTCAATAAACAAAATGGTAAACAATCAGCCAGCTTCTCAGAATTACTTTCCAAACTGTTATATGGAATCTCAAACACTTTTTTGTACAGAAGCATACGGCACTCCGTAACCATTTTGGCATTTCAAATCTTTCCACTCCATTTGGTAAGGATTGCAAAATAGCAACCTTTTTTTATTGCACTTCCATTGGAATGATCCGATCAGTCTCTGTCCAACCATTGTAAGCTTGGGTATGGAGGGTGAACCAGAACAAGGTCAAAACTACAAATTTACGACAAACGGAGCTTGTGCTCAGGCGGGAGTGTTTTTTTGTTATTGGTAGTCTTGGTCGACTGAAACAGTGATGGTAAGAAAGAAGTGGAGGGGTGGTACATCATTGTTGAGTTGATTAATTCTTTGACAAACCAATATACCTCGAGATACACAACTAGAAGTGTTTTAATGGCAGTTGGGTCTATGTCAAACTTGCTTCGGTATCTGATTAACTGTATTTGACTATATGGCTTCTTTGGTAGGGATTTTACTAACTTAACATCTCAGGTAGCTTTATGCTTGCCATTTGTTAAATCGAATATAGGCTGATTGTTGTGGTACTTTTCTTTTTAATTTACTAACATGAAATGGTAGAATTCTGTTTAAATTTGATATTAAAAAAAGCATTTAAGAATCTGGTGGTAGATTTTGTAAGTTGGAAGTAAATAATATACAAAATATTGCGTCATAAATACCTACTTCTTTATGTGGCATTTATTTTCTGCGAAAAACAGGATAATTCACACACAATAAATAGAGTAAATTGTAATGAGGAATTAAATAAAACCAAGAGTTTTCAACAAAATATTCAATAATGTCCATCTTTGAACTTGATTTTTTCTCTGCATAATTTCAGGAAAACTGCTGTGGCAGTTGATGTAAATTTTTGTTTAATTTTAAAATCGCAGTAATTTTTCTGCATCAATAGACACAAATGGCGACGGTAGTCACGTGACGCAAAGTGGGTTTACAGTGTAAAAAAAAAAAAACCAAGCAAGCGACGCGCAGTGTGCATGGAAAAGCATGGAAAAGCATGGCTGTGTTCGAGTGCTTCTGCTGTAAGGTAGGAAGCAGCCATGCTTTTTTCATGCACATTGCGCTTCACTTGCTGGGTTTGTTTGCATTGCATACCCACTGTGAGTAATGCGACTCCGTTCGCCGATTCTGTCTATTGCATACAAATTATGTTTACAGCTCTCAATCCTTAAAGTTTTATAAGTGAAGCAGCTAGTCTCAAATAATGTGGGAGGCTCCCGCTGCCCCCTCCTCCCCCTTCTGGTTACGCCACTGCTGAAACATGACCTCTGAACTTGATGAAATTTTACACAAGGTTGTTTTGTTTTGTATCGCATTTATTGTAAACTAGAGGATGGGAATTAATGTACTCTTTCACCTTTTAGAGACCATAGCGGCCGCAAGAAGGCTTGTTCAGAAATGCTCCTAGCGGCTGCAGACGGCCGCAAGATTTGACCTTGTGCTCGAACAAGAGCAAGAGGTCAAAGAAAAGGTGTTGGACCGAATTGGCATGTTCCAATGTTTCCCATGTTAACAAAGAATCTACAACTCTAAAACAAACCAGTCAAGAAATCAGCAAGATTAGCAACGTCTGGGAATATGATGATGATCGTACAGAAATGAATGGTCTCTAAAGGTTTAAAAAAAAAAACATGATGTTTCTTCCCTTTAAAAAGAAAAAAAAGCAAATCCCACTTGAATACTTCCTGCTACCAAAAATATAATTCAGCTTTCATAACTAATATATTGCTTTTAACCTTTTATTTGCATTAAATGGAAGATAGATACTGTTTATTATAAAAAAACCAAAAGCCTGCATACAAAAATGGGACAAATACGTCAGCTTTAAATGAAACACAGAGCATCTTGGAACGATAAATACTTGAAGAGAACAACTTACTTAGGCCGTATCCGAATTGTTGGCTACAGCTACGGCTATGACTGCTGCTAAGGGTGTTGTTAAGGACACCCAACACACGTTGGCATGGCGATCTAGCCGTACTGTAGCCGCCAAGTCGAACACAGCCTTAATCTTGGTGGTTGATGTGATTATGTTAACCCTGCATTGAAACAGCCTTTTGGAAGAACTTTTCACTAAACTACCACACACTGGCAGAAGGTACACCCCGTTTTTTAACCTAATACAGATAAAAGAAGAATACCACTTTCTCTTTACTCGTTGACCGCCTCAAAATAGGTCTTGGATCCTTTGGGGTCTGGCTTGATCTGGCAAGTTAGAAAAAAAAAATATCTCAATGAAACTGGAAACATCAGGTGTTTTTTTTCTTAATCCCAAGCTAGTCAATGTATCATTATTTAATGCAGATCCTTTGTTAATGTCATGCTTCTCATAAACAAATAATTGTTTACGAGAGCAAAGGTGAGAATATTTTCACGAGTTGAAAGAAAGATGGAATGTTCTATTCATTGAGGCAAATTCGGTTGGACGCCCTCTACTTTCACATTATGAAAACATTCTCTCCATTGCACGAATACACAACACTCCTTATTCGTTTGACATAACATCCAAGTAGTAGATCTTTGTTGTGTGATTAGAGGATAACACTATAAGAAATGTAAATTTTTATGTTGAAGTTTGAAACTGTTCAGTTTTTCACCCACAAATTATTGAGGAAAAAATATTCAAACTTACCGTAGCGGAGTCCGGGGTCCAGCCTGCTGGACACACCTCCCCGTGCTCGGCTACAAACTGAAACGCTTTGACCAAACGTAAAGTTTCATCCACTGACCGTCCAACGGGCAGGTCATTCACGCTCATGTGCCGTACAATCCCCTCAGGGTCAATCAGAAATAGCCCTCTGCGTTCAAGAGAGAGAGAAAAAAAACAGATTTTTATTTCTTGCCTCCAGGGAAATTTTTACTGAGGGTTGTCTACAGTGTAGGCAAGTAAACTCATGTTCCTCATTAAAAGCGGCAGTGTGGCTACCAGGGGCGTGAGGGGGGTTGACACCTCCAATAATTTTCTCAGTCAGCATTTTGTGCCTCAGTTGGCAACTCTAATCCCAACCCTAAACCTAAGCACCGAATCCAGCAGCACAGAGGCATCCTGACTAAAACTCAGTCATTTTGCCCCAAAAGGTTTGTTGTTTTGACATTATTGATCACATTGGGGGTTGTGTGTTGGGTACTCAACCGGGTGGCATGGGTGGCTAGGACGTAAAGTGCTTGCCTCTCATCGCTGTGGCCCTGGTTCAATTCCCGGGGAGGGCCAAATGCACGAAGACCTGTGTTGCTTGAAGGGTTTTTCTCCCTCAAAAAAACGCTTTCTATCTCTGGCTGTGCTCTTTGGTCGTAAGGTTTTATGTGGCTGTCTGCCACAAAATACCTTAACATGAGTGCCACTCCACCACATTGTAGCTGCGTCCTTTGCAATTCAGCTTCTCAGCTGTGAGTAAGGACGATTAGCCTCCCAAATTATTTGCTGTACCATTGGTTTCCATGTTGGGCATGCCTGTCTTTCTCAAAATAGTGGAGTTTTGTAGTTTGGCAATTTGTATTCCGAAAACACCCTTCCAAAGAAAATGCCCTTGTTACGCCACTGATCAAAGAAATGTGCATCAGTTAATTTCCCTGCTTCCCCTAGAAGTGGGCGTGGCACGTGTAAACACTTATCCTTCGCCCTTACCTTAGTGCAACTCCTTCCTCGTCCAGTAAGATGCCATAATCCTTGGAGATCTTCTTTTGGAAATCACTAAGGAGTGGGATGTTCATGTGACCAAGCCCACCTTCCTGAAGTTGAGAGAAGATGTAATCGGGTGTAATTTTGTTTATGATACGTTTCTACAGTGAACAGAAAGATTGGACAAGAAGGGTCTATTTTCACCGTCCTGCTATGACTACAGGGACAGTCCCCCTTTAATATGCTAAAAATACTCCTTGAATCAATTGGCTCATCGGCTTTGACTGCGGCTATTGGCTTCACTTGCTTTGTTCTAGTACAGACAGATGAACTGTCTGCCCAGCCAGATTCATAGCACTGACCTTTCTTGGAGTGTTGATCCAGGCAAGATGGCTGAAATGTGAATCCACGGACACACCCATGACGACGGTGTTGAGTTCTGTGAACTCACTAGCTCGCTCACTAAATGCGATGATCTCGGTCGGACAAACAAAGGTGCTGCCAGGTAAATTCAAAAACAAGGTACACCATCAGCAATGTAAACAAGTAATGACAAATACAGAGACAGCTAAAAAAGCAAACAGCTTCAAAAAAACGATGAGGGCGGTGGTGATCAACTGGTGTTTTTTATACTTGGCCTTATAAGTTATGAGGGGAAAAAAGGAACCAACTTTCCAGTTCAATGAAGCAAGTTTAAAAACCTAAAACATTCCGATATACTTACAAGTCTAAGGGGTAGAAGAAGAGTACCAAGTACTTTCCCCGGTAATCTTCCAGCTTAACAGTTTTGAAGTCTCCGTTCACCACCGCTTTCCCGCTAAAACTAGGCGCAGGTTGTTGGACCCCAACGTTTAGACAACACGCTGATCAAAGAAATGGCAACAAATTTGATGTCAATTCAACATTTTCAAAATTTCAGTTTCGTCCAGTTTAGTGAAATGTCACTTCATGATTTACATGCAGAAACTTTTTAAAATTTTCTTACATGCACTGAAAGGTTGACTCTGTGCTCTGTACACCCTGTTCAGACTTGGACTCTGTCGTCCCTTGAGAGAGAAACTAGCCGGTAGAGCTCTAGTGTGAACATGGTGATGTCCTCTCTGCACCAATGACGAGAAGCTTCTTGTAAATGAAGACATCTAAAGGATTAAATACAACATGGAAAATATAGAATCAAATAACTGAATATTGAATTGAATAATGACAAATGTTCATCCAATAAATACAACAAATTGGACCTGCTAAGTATCATGCCCTGGAATATTATATTAAAATAATAATTATTATTATTTTTCAATTTACCTTTTAATTATTTAGGCCTATTGCTTGGCCGAGCAGTCTAGCGCATTGAATAGTTAAAGTTCTGGTGTCAGTTTGATCAGAGTCTGGTACCTGACTTGCTCTATGCTCAAAGGTGGGTTCGAATCCCGGCCTTTACACTTATACCTTGAGTAAGGGCTAAGTTACTTAAGTTAAAGTCATACTCCCTGGCGTTATCCTGACTTACGGACATTGCCGAGTAGAAAATAGAACTTGTTGATGTATCTCTCAGCCCCGGCCCCTAAATCACCCTACCCTCCCCGGCCCTGCTGACCCTACTCGTAAACTATGACGAGTCTCAGTCATAAGTTATATAGGAGTAGGACAAGGTCAAGGACTCGGAGTACGCTCCTGACCCCCAAGCCTCAGCCGCGCGCGCCCCAGTCCCAGCCCCTTACCCCCACCCCACCATCCCCACCCCCACAACGTCTAAAATTAAAAAACACAATTACCTTGTTGAATTTAAAGACAATGATTATGTTAATTGTTCAACTATTATCTGACTACTTACCAACCCCAATCTTGCACAGTTTTGAAGAGCCATTTTTCACCTTTAAACTTCTGCTCTTTAAATGCGCCCTCAATGTAAATCTAAATTCCAGAAAATTGAAATTCAACGGCTGTTGTGTGTGCTTGTTAGCAATATACATAAAACAGATCAATTATGGAAAGAACTTTCGCGAAAAAAATGAGGTTAAAGGTTACAACGCATGAGCAATACTCAACGTATCTTGCATCACATGTAAATTTATACGTAACCGGCTTGTACTTGTTCAGTGCATTGCACGTGTGGTCAAATCTCAGTCGGAGTCGTCTATGTTGTCACGGTTTTCTTGCAAATTTGTGGCTGTAATTTGAACAAAATTTTAAATTATGATATCTGTTGGTAGAATAACATCAGGCTGCTTACGCAGCAGCTCGATCTGTCTGAGATCGTTCAGCCAGCAAGGTCAATTTTCAAGTATTTCAAGAACGGTAAGTCAAGTGAGTCTTCGACAAAAACGTTTTGTGTGTGTTACAACACAAGTGTGAGACAACTCGTCACAATTTTTATATAACCCAGGCCAGGATGTACATGATCGAATGATGAAACAAACTAATTTGGCTCATCATGCCGATATTGCTGTAAACTCACCAAACCAAAAGGCTTAGGTTTTACTCAGTAATGAGCGAGCAAATGTTGAATTGAACAAATGCTGCATTAGGATCAGTGACTGAAAAACACCAGTTGGATGGCTGGAACTTGGAAGCGAATCGCCGAATGGGATCAATTTATGGATTGGGACTGAATTATGTGTTATTTTCATTCTGAATGAGTGAATGATGTGCTGTTTTGTTGTGAACAGTCATTTGTAGGGCTGGTCCCATGGCCAAGGCGAGTTTGAAACTGAATACATTGGCAAGGCATTTGATGTTTGGCAAATAAAAAATAATATTAATAAAATTATACAATGTCTCAAACCCTTTCCCCTTTGGTCAGTGAGTGTGACCATCGGGAGGATGGAGCATTTATGATTATCACAACATAAAAAGGTTTTCTCGGCAATGGTTCACAAGTTTGATTTATTTGCAGGGAGCATGGAGTATCATCAACACAGACAGCACACAGCCGAGGCGTTTATACTCCTCGGAGGGTGTCAAAGGGAGTGTGATCGGCATCGATCTCGGCACCACAAATTCCTGTGTAGCGATCATGGAAGGGAAAACAGCCAAAGTCCTTGAGAACGCCGAGGGCGCCAGAACGACGCCGTCCGTAGTTGCATTCACAGCTGACGGTGAACGATTGGTCGGCATGCCCGCCAAACGACAAGCAGTTACGAATTCCAAAAACACATTGTACGCCACAAAAAGACTGATAGGCAGAAAGTTCAGTGATCCTGAAACTCAGAAAGACATGTGAGTTCAAATCCACCAAGTGTGAAGAAAAACTATACAGTAAACTTGCGGGTACAACAATGTATGAAACTCTTTTGGAATGAGTGTTAGCTCTGAGAAGAACCAATGTGGTCTTGACGTTTGTACCCGCAAGTTTACATAGCTTTTCTTATGATCCACAAAGCTTAAAACATCACCCACCAAGTGGCCTCCGTGTTAAATTCTAGGCACAGTGGAGCTCTCGGCCCAACAGAACTGGGTTTTTTTCTGTTGATGGGAAGGTGTGAGGGACTGGGAGTTAAGTTTGTAATTTTTTTGTTTATACTATCGAGTCTACTCAGGATCCTTGCTCACTCTTACATAACCCAACACCATGGTAACTCAGCACCCAAACTGTTGGACTCTGATTATGTGGCATGCCTGATCCTATGTAAAGCAAAATGAGTTAAATAAAATAGTGCAGTCTTCAGTCCAACAGAATTAAACATAACATGTTATGTTAATACGCTGTTCGATTTTGAAGGGTTGGGGATGGTTAGGGTTATATTTGTAGAGCATAATACTCTTCTTTCTGTGATGGCATACAATATATTTTAGTTTTTTGTTAGTTTGTCAAGAGGTAGAAGTTCTAGAAATCTGTAAAATTCAGAAAATCTTGTAACATCATCTGCTCTTTTCTCACACTACAGCAAGACTGTCTCGTTTGATATAGCCAAGGCCAGTAACGGTGATGCGTGGGTCAAGGCACACGAGAAAGTGTATTCACCGAGTCAAATCGGGGCGTTCGTCTTGATCAAGATGAAGGAAACGGCCGAGAACTATCTTGGTACGCCGGCAAAGAATGCCGTCATCACTGTTCCAGCTTACTTCAACGATTCCCAGAGACAGGTGAAAATTAACAATCCTTCACCCTTGAGTGCCACTTGGCTTCGCTTGTTCTTACGCCAAATTTTTCACTTTGTTCAAGCATTCCTTACTTTTAGTCAGAAATTAAAACCAGCACCTCGTCCAAAGGTGTGGGATGGGCTGATATAGACCATGTGAACGTTGTTTACAATAAGTGTGACCTTGTAAATTCTTTGAGTATTCTGGCAGGCAAGATACTACACTGGTCCTATGGGAAAGTTGACATTTTGTGTCATAACTTCCATATAAAACCAATAGTTATGAAAGTAAAAGCTGGACAAGTTTTTAGATGTGCCCCCTTTCATCATATCAAAAGTTGATAAGAATTAGACAGTGCAATCTCCATAAAATATAAGATTTTATGCTTTCTTCCATTGAGCTGTGTACGAGGTCATATCGTCTATATGCACATGCCCATTGGACCATTCCCCCTGACCTAATAACCCCCGGTCACCTCTCCCTGTTTTACGAAAGATTCGACCAACAATAATAATGCCGCTCTATTTTGTAAATCCATTTTTACTGCAGTCATTCTTTGCCTTGTACTAAAAATTGCACTCGATCGCAGCATTCCCGTGGATGCCACCTAGTTTCCTATTGAGACTACAAGTTTGAAGAATGAATCAGCAGAAAGTAGAACTCACCCTCTCCTTTTTTTTGTTTACTGTCACCAGGCAACCAAGGATGCTGGACAGATTGCAGGTCTTAACGTTCTCAGAGTGATCAATGAACCTACTGCGGCTGCCCTGGCATACGGGATGGACAAGACAGACGATAAAATGTAAGCTGAAATCGAACTTGACCACTTGACGTCTGTATTAAAAAATCTTTAATGTGCCTGTCCCTCTTTTGAAAAAAGTACTTTGTGTGCCTGGAAGAAGGGCGTAGAGCCTGTATTAACTGCGCTTCTTTTGGGCACACGACGATGTCTTAACAAAACTTGCTTCTCTTGTAGCATTGCGGTGTACGATCTTGGAGGCGGCACCTTTGACATCTCGGTTCTGGAGATTCAGAAGGGAGTCTTTGAGGTCAAGTCAACGAACGGTGATACTTTCCTCGGAGGCGAAGACTTCGATAACGAACTCCTCAGGTTCCTCGTTAAAGAGTTCCAGAGAGAGGTACGAATGTTTTTCTACTGGGGAAAAGATACGCTTGAGAAATTTATTTTTACGTTTTTTAAACTGAAACTATTTTTGCAAACTTACACAATATATAGCCATTTGCAAGTTATTTAAAAAAAAAAAGGTCTGGTTCAATTACTTGTTTAGTCACAACATACCGCTTAAATTTGAATTCCTCAGTCTATAGAGACAGTTGCTATGTCACATGATTCGGGTAAGCTTTTGCGTAGTTATATATAAGACGGCGAACACCCAAACACAATTCTGAATGAATGCGTATGGCACATTGGTACCACGGTTTGCTCATCTGGAGGTTGCTATACAAAAGCTTGCCCTGAACCATTTGACATAGCAACTGTCTCTACAGTCTGAGGAATTCAAATTTAAGCAGTACCTTCTGACTAAGCAAGTCATTGTACCAGACATTATTCAAATCGAACTCGCAAATGGTGTATTAGTCATACGCTTTCATCTTCTTTTCTAGACCTTGGTTTCATTTGAGTGGACCCTAACTTCCCTTGGGTGATTTACTGCAATCCTTCCTCACTCTAACAAAATCCAAACACCTTGTAGTAACTCAACACCCAAACTGTTGGACTCTGATTATGGTGGTAGGCCCGATCCTATGGAAAGCATAATCAGTTTACTAATGCAGTCTTCAGTCCAACCAAATCAATTGAAACATGCATTTGAATTTTGATTGGTTGGGGATGGTTTGGGTTAACACATTTGCTTCGGTATTAAAAATCCTTTTCCCATTGCCCATTATTTACACATTTTCATGCTATCTCATCCCTAATAAAGGCGGCAAATTTGATCGATTCCGTGTTTATGAACTCCTTGTGTATTTTCTTTTCAAACATTACAGCAAGGAATTGACATCACCAAGGACAACATGGCGCTACAGAGACTCCGAGAAGCTGCTGAGAAAGCCAAGATTGAGCTCTCGTCATCACTTCAGGTAAAAACTCAATTGTAAAATTCCCAATCTCAAAAAGTTGCTGAGCCTCTTGGCTTTTTAGCAAGATGCAGTTGACTAGCCAAAATCAGGCCTGGAATTTCATCCTTGAGAGAGGGCAAGGCCAGTTTTTATTTTGCAAAGGCCAATTCCAGTTTATGGGAAAATTCTGAAGGGGCGCCAAGGCCAAGACCAGAGGCCATGGCCTCCGTGTAATTCCAGGCCAGCAAAGTGTTCAGCTTTTATATTAGCTGTGGTGAAGTCGATTAGGGTAAGAGTGAGGCCGGGGAGGATTTTGCTCATGCAGTGATGCTTCTATTTTTCGTCAACCGCATTTCTTTAGTCAAGAATGTGGAAACAAATCCCTCTGAGCATGTTTTGCAAAATTCTTTACTTGTGCCCCACTTATTTGTGTCAGGATTCTTCCCCTTGCATACAGTTGGATGGTTAAGGTTCTACTTTATTGGAAAATAAAAAGTGTAAGCTTAGAGTGTGATTGGGGGTTGACCCCTCCCCGGTTTTGTCGCTGGATCCAATTATCATAATTGCTTCAATATTTTTCCCACCAGACCGACATCAACCTACCGTACTTGACGATGGACGCCTCAGGACCAAAGCACATGAATATGAAGCTGTCGAGAGCCAAGTTTGAATCCATCGTAGAAACGCTGATCAAGAGAACCATCGGACCGTGTAAGAAGGCCATCCAAGATGCGGAGGTCTCCAGCTCAGACATCAAGGAGGTCTTGCTGGTCGGTGGGATGACCCGCATGCCCAAGGTGAGTTTTTTCCTAGTTAACGGCAACCCTCCTAAATCTTTCTATATCCTCTTTGCTGAAATGAATGATTCGGGACTGAGGGCCTGTAGGCTGAAATAACAATTGCTTATCACTGGGTCGGGCATTTCAATCTTTTCAAAGTCCTAAACAATTTGATGAAGAGTGATATAAAAAGGAGGATACTGGAGGATTGAGGTCATCTGTAGGCAAATGGGCCTAGTGAGTAAAGGATATTTTAATCTTCAATAACTTTTTTTAGAATTCAGCAGAACTGAGGTCTGTAGGCCCAAATAAGAACTGCTTATCATAGGGTCATGTATTTAAATCTTATCCAAGTCCAAACAACTTGGTGTGGAGTGACATAGGAGAGGAGGATATTGGAGGATTGAAGTCTCCTGTGGGCAAAAAAGGCCTCTGGAGTAAAGGTTAATGGAGAGGTAACCTTCGCATTTATTTATTAATCTAGAGGATAATTCAGGCCTTGAATTTCATCTTGGAGAAGGCAAGGCCTTTTTTTTCATTTTTGCAAAAGCCACTTTGATGTTAAAGTGGATACTTAACTCCAACCAACCAAACCCGATAAAATCCAACTGCATGTTTTATTTGATTCTTTTGGACTGACGACTGCACAAGTGAACTAATAATGCTTTACATGGGACTGGGTAAACCACCCTAATTAGAGTCCAACATTTACTAAATAGTGTTGGTTTTAGTCAAGGAAGAGGAAGGATCCTGGTAAATCACTGGAGTTAGGGTTAAGAAACTCTTTTTTCCTAAATATGATTAATTGAACATCCTCTCCGCCCCTTCCTCAGGTTCAAGACACGGTCAAAGATCTTTTCGGCCGTACCCCAAGCAAGTCTGTCAACCCGGATGAGGCTGTAGCCATGGGCGCAGCCATCCAGGGAGGCGTCCTCGCTGGTGACGTCACCGACGTCCTCCTTCTCGACGTTACCCCTCTGTCCCTCGGTATCGAGACGCTCGGCGGAGTCTTCACAAAACTCATCAACAGAAATACCACCATCCCCACCAAGAAGAGCCAGGTCAGCTGATGCGATGCTCGCTTTGTTTAATAATTTATTGGCCAGTCATGATTTGAACTTGACAGGGATTTTAAAGAGCCACTGGCCTCCCCTTGCCCAAGAGACAATTTAAGAGATCCATGTAAGCGGTATTCACTCCTTGCTGAGCAGCCCGTGACACATTGTATATTTCACAATTACAGAGCTGCCAACTCTCCCTGTTTCTGCAGAAAGTTCCCTGAAAATAAACCAATCTTGCCATGTTCTGATGAACAAATTTGACAATCTCCCTGATAATGGAAACTTTGTCTCCCATTATGTTGAGTGTAATTCTAAATATCTCCCTGATTGTTGTAAAAAATCTCCCCATTGCCAGATGCAAATGTTGGCAGCTCAGCATTGAATGCAAAAAGTTTTTCAGATTTGTCGGCAGTTCTTGCAAATTCATTCTGAATGCGCACACTTGCTGTCAGATCTTCTTGATCATTTATGAAACACCATTTTGTTTTTCTTTTATACTTAGCACAAATGCTTGCTTACCTGTAAACAGTTTTTATGACAATAGCCCCTTGTCGTTGAAGAAGTGTGACCTTTTTCATGCAGTGATGTTTATATTTTTCGTCAACCGCAATATCTTCTTTACGGAAGAATGTGGAAAAGACTTTTCTGAGCATGAAACAGAGTTCTTAAGACAGGGCAGGGAACTTTTTTAGACGTTTATCTAAATTCAGACCTTTTTTTGTGTGCCTTTTGAAGAAAAAAAACCCTGTTATTTGCTTCAGATATAGAGAAATCTCGCACTTTGGTTATACTTCTCTAGTGCGGAGTATACTGTTAACAGAATCTCTGTGAAATCTATAACTCAAGGGGCATATTTCTTCAATGCACACTTGTTACAAATCTAAATGACCTTCTTGACCTTTGACATTTGACCTTATCTTGCCCCTCTGCCCTCAGGTGTTTTCCACCGCCGCTGATGGTCAGACTCAGGTAGAGATCAAAGTGTGCCAAGGTGAACGTGAGATGGCCGTTGATAACAAAGTTCTTGGGCAATTCCAGCTGGTAAGTTTTCATCGGAAATTGGTGTGCATCTTTGAAGCATGCCGCATTCCAGAAAAATATGCAGTCATGGAATTATCGTTAGATTAGATCAACTCACTGACTGCCCTTACACGCAAGCCACATGTGTGCGTAATCCCATGCGTGTATTTATTTAAGCAGCAAGCCTGGAGTGAGAGCTCTTGGTTTACTAGTTAGTACTGAGCCCATCAAGCTCGGACATAGGTTCTGGAATTTTGAGGATTTTTGGAATTCAGCAATAGTGAAAAATTCTCTGTCATGAGGTCCTTTTCCAACCTTTGTTTCAGCCAAACATAGTGTGTTACTGCTTTTTAAATCTTAAAAAAAAACCTCTTTTCAGGTTGGAGTTCCCCCAGCACCACGTGGAGTTCCCCAGATTGAGGTAGCCTTTGACATCGATGCCAACGGTATCGTCAACGTATCGGCAAGAGACAAGGGAACAGGCAGAGAACAACAGAGTGAGTTTCATGACCCTTAACCTTTGACCCTTTTAAACCAATAGTGGAGTATGCATTACTAATTTTAATGCGAAGTGTGATACAGTCTCTAATGGACCAATGCCTCATTTTGATTACTGTTGTTTTTTTTACAGTTGTTATCCAATCATCTGGTGGGCTCAGTAAGGATGAGATCGAAAACATGGTGCTGAACGCTGAGAAGTACGCTGAAGAGGACCGTAAGAAAAAGGCAAGTGGACTTCTAGAAAAGAAGGAGTGTCATGGCCGAGCAGTTTTGGGCGTCCAATTCAAGCTCTGGTGGTTAAGTCATTGGGGTGTGGGTTTGAATCCCGGTCATGAGCAAGATGCTTTACTATAATTGCTTCTCTTCACCCAGGGGTATAAGTGGGTACCTGTGAGGGTAGAGTTTGACATTGTGTTTGAAAAAGCCTTCGGAGTGCCACGGCAGCCCAGGGCTGTATACTCCCCAGGGAGCTGAGAAAGATTACAGGAATGTTATTGGCCCAATGACCAGGGGTCGATTTCACAAAACTCTTCCTAACTTAGGACTAGTCCTAGGCAATGCTAAGAGATAGGACTAGTCTTAAGTTACGACCAGTTACTGGTCCTAACTTCAGATAAGACTAGTCTTGTCTCTTTGTGAAATCGGCCCCAGGGCACTTATGTAAAGCGCATTGATAAACAAGAAAAAAGAAAAGAAAAAACCTGTTTTAAAATGTGTCTGTTTGTTCCAGCACCTTGAGTACCTTATTGGTGGATATGTGCGCTATATAAGACTATACATTATTATTTTCCTTCTCTCTTTCTTTTATTTGCATCCAGGATGCTGTTGAGGCTGTGAATCAAGCCGAGAACATTGTCCACGACACAGAGAGCAAGATGGAAGAATTCAAAGACCAACTCCCAGCCGATGAGGTAAATTGACCCCCTTGAATACGATGTCACATGACCCGCACGGCGCCCTCACTGAGGTCAATGGAGACCAATGATTGGCCGAGGGTTGTGCATGTTCCTATTGTTTGACCTCAGTGATGGCAGCCAATGCAAAGGGTCTATGGATAAAATCTGTTTGTTTATTTGTTACTGTGTAGTTTTTGGTTTATTTGTGTTTAACAGGTTGTTTTGCTGATTTTGTTTGAGGCGGTACAAAGTGTGTGCAAAAGTGTGTACAGGCAGTTGTCTCATGACTGTCAAAAACACTTTGGTAAAGAAAGGTTAAAGACATTTACTATGGTTTCGCCTTACTGTTTCTGATATTACCTTACTGTATGTGGTTCTAACTGGTAAGAAAGTGTACGAAATTTTAAAATATAGAATTTAGATAGTTGACAATTTTTGCCCCGCGTTCTCCCCATCTTCTTGTAGTGTGAGAAACTGAAGGAAGAGATCGTCAAGGTCAAAGACATTCTGGCCAAGAAGGATACCGAGTCTGCCGAGGACATCAAACAAGCCGCATCCACCCTCCAGCAGGCATCACTCAAGCTCTTTGAGATTGCCTACAAGAAGGTATGAAGGAGATTCTCAAAAAATATTCTAAGGTCTGCCTGTTGATTAAATAGCTGTTAGTTTCTGCAGATATAACGACATGCTGCTGTTTGATTTACTCCTCTAGAGCTGAGGATATTGTTCCCAGCAGCTCCTTGAAGTCTATAATTCTAGGGGTTACCAAAAGGTGGAAATGCCATCATTTCAACATTCCTCAAATTTGGATCTTAATTTCAGAACTTTTTTGTAGGGACTGACTCTCACCCCTGAAAGCCCCAAACTCCTAAAAAAAAATCCCTGGAAAAAAAGTGCTGTATGGCTGAGATTAAGATTCTATTTCTACAAAAATGTTCTTTCAGATGGCGTCAGAAAGAGACCAAAGTAGCGGAGGTGGAAGCAGCGACAGCAGTAGCAGCGACGGCAGCAGCGGTGGCGACAGCACAAGCAGCAGCGGCGACACCAGCAGCAGCGGCAGTACTGAGGAAACGGCCGAACAGAAGAAAGAGAACTAGCAACCGTTAGTAGTCATTGCCATTTGAGACAGTTTATTAAATTATGATGTAGAAGATGGTCGAAGTGGACTGAACCCTTTGATATGACTGCCGGCGGGCAGTAGATCCTCTACTGGTGTTCCCTTGAGGTGTACATGTGTAAAGTTTTTAGGGGTCCGGGGAAGGCGTATCTCATTTCCTGGACTGCCCCTGCTCACAAATTGTTTTGGGGTCCACAGTTTTGAGATAAATAATTGTATAGAGTGTCAGGTTTCACTTAGCACAAATGGCATCTTTAACATTCTTAACTGCATTGGTATTTAAAGTGAACCCAAAACCTGTGAATCTCTGTGAAGATCGCAGGTGAATTTGCATTTGAGATAAGTTTTGTGAAATCGAACATGTGGCGTCAGTGTTAACCCAATCCACCATCAAATTTTCTTGTAACCCATTGCTTTAGGGTTAGGGTTAGGATTAGGTTCAGCCAAACGGCTAATTGTCAGCATGGTGCCAGGTACACCAATCTGATCAGAGTCCAATTGTTGTGGTTCTGCCATGCTTGAGGACTGTGGAATTAAGACGGCTGTTAGCCCTGTACACCGAGAGAGTTGGAGTAAAGAATAAGCAAACGACAACCCAGAGCCCAAGGCCTTGTTCACATCTCAGTCAAGAGTAATATGGGGGAAAAGGGAGAAGGTTAAGCAATAAAAGGCATAATTATAAAGATCTTTGTGTTTAACAAGAGACTTAATAAGAGACTTTGGGGCAATAGGTGGCAGCAGACATCCCAGGTAAAATACAATGTTCTTGGAAATGTGCACGAGCTCAGAATTACCGGTACATGGAGAGTTGGCTGTCTGCTGTGACATAGCGTTACAAAGTCTCCCAATTTTTCTCTTCAAATTTTTATATATTAAGCTCTTTCTGTAAGATTGAGGTATTGTTACTGCAGTCAATGTTTGTAGTGTATTTGTACGAGATTATTCCCTTAAAAACAGAGCTCATAGTATAAACTCAATTCTCATACAAAAAGCTGTTCAGTAGTAAATCAATGGGGCATCAGTTGCAGCAATGTAAACTAAATAGCTTTTGTTTTAGGCCGTAACTGAGCAATACTCATACTCGTCTGTGTTAAGCAAGTTTCACTTATGTTAAGCACAGATTTGTCTATTTCTGTAAGCTCAAGATTGTTCACTTCAATACAAAAAAGAGGCATAGCCCTGGTCAGGTATGCAACTGTAAAACACAGCACAAAGAATTGCTGTGTGTGCCGGGCACTTCAAAAAACAAAAAGCCTGCAGTTGCATGTCTTCGTTGTGGTTTTGTAATATCTATATAAAACAAAGGAAGTGGCCTGTAGACTACATACATTTCCGATAAGTTCATTTAGGGTTGAACAAAGAATAATTGACTAGAGCGGGACTTGAACCTGTGACCTGCAGATTAACGTGCCGGCGCTCTACCAACTGAGCTATCCTAGCTGTAATGTTGGCAGTCTCCCTATGATGTAAAATCTATATACAGCACAGGGAAAGAGGCCTGTCCAGATTAATTCTTTTTGGGTTGAACAAAGAATAATTGACAAGAGCAGAACTTGAACCTGTGCCGGCGCTCTACCAACTGAGATATCTAGCTGTTATGTTGGCGGTCTCCCCATGTTGTCAATATCTTTGTTCAGGGGTGCCAGTCGGAAGATTTCTTTATTACTTTTTGTAACCCAGGCCGTAACTCTTTAAAAAGAAATCAAGTGTAGACAAAAGACAATTTGAGACAGTGTTCAGATGAATAATTACATTTTGGTTCAACCTTATTCTATCTTATTTAGAAACAACTTTATACCCTGTGTGACTATTTTCTGTTATTCAAATAATTTGCTGGCTTGATATTTTAATATTATTAAAACATGTACAGAGTAGTTGTGATTGGAAAGACATTAAATAATTGAATAAAGATGGGAACAAAACAGTAATGCTTGTTTAAGTCTCAAATTCATTTACTTTAACGTTTGTCATGTCAACAAAGCATTTTTGAATGCAGATTTTAGAACTTGAAATATTTGCGTTAATTGACTGTATGTATATTTACAAGGACTTGGTGCATAAAGCCTAGTCAATGAGCTACAACCAGTGTAGTAGTGGTACTTTGTACTGGTACTCACCTTTAAAAAAGTACTCGGACTTGTAGTAGTCTATACTCGGTACCCGACTGAAAAAATAACCTGTCCTCTGAAGTCATGTGCTAGATACTCGACTTCAAATGTACTCGAACTAGATATTAAAGGTATTGTACACTTTTGGTAACAGCTCAAAATCAGTGTCCACATTTTGTGTGATTAAACATATGCATGAACAAACAAACCTGTGAAAGTTTGAGCTCAATTGGTCATCGAGGTCACAAGAAAATAGTGAAAAGAGATCTTATGTGTTTTCTGTTTTTTTCAAATTATCGCGTCTCGTTTCTCAGAAACGATAGCATTTTAGGCAGAAATATTTGAAGGAACCCTTTCTACCATTACTTACTTTAAATCATGTAAGTTATGTGTGAATCTCTGAACATTTGTGTTTTTCGATCTTACCAATAGTGTACAGGGCCTTTAAGTACTCGTGGACAAAAATATATGATAGGCTACAAATTATGTCAAGTAAATTTCTGTACTATCGTAGGAATAGAGGAAAAAGGAATGAACAAAAGTGAAGTTGAAGTTTGTCTTTGATGTATACCGGTACCTTTTTAAAAGAACTATTTTTATCATAAAAATTAGGTAAAGAAACAATAAATGTGTTTCTTTATAAAGTACCCAAAAGACTCTTTTACTCAGAGATCCAACTACTGACTTGGTACTCGGCTGTTGGGCTCAGTACTCGGATGTATAACAAAACTTGGTGCTCAGATACTTGTACATGAAGCTTAGAGGAAAAAGTAGTTTGAGTAGGTAGGGATTGGCCAGCAGAACGCAGAGGACGAACATGAAATATATTTATGCATTAAAAAAGCTGAAACCTAAAAAACTTGAACCTGAACCCCGAAATAATGTAACATTTGTGGCTGGCTTATTTCTCAAGAGGTCTTGTTTTGTAGGTAAGTAAGTAAGTAATAAAATGGAAACCGCTATCCGTTTTTCCACTTCGCGAAATGAACCCGAAGAGCAGACTAGAGAAATGGCTTGATTTCTTCTTGTGTGTAGGTATTTTTTACCACGCGTCGAGTGGTACACGTGTGTAAGAAAACCCTCATAAACGAGGTTCAGCACTAAACAACTCCCGTATTCAAGATACCTCAAAATAGCGTTTGAGGCAACGGGAAAAAGTTGACGTGCGCCTGCACGGTTTTAGCATTGCTCAACCTCAGTTATGATTGGTAGCGTAGTAATCGGCAAGTACGCAAAGAGGATAAGTCTGATCGAATAGATTAGAACCTGACATATCGTTGAATTTTGTTAGCATCAGCTCTTAAACCAAGTTATGTTACCCACAGCGATAATACAATGGGGGAACTGGGGAACTTGGGGAACTTGCTCGCGCACAAACGCTTGGGGGAACTAGAGATATGACTGTATTTCTGTGTTGATGAGTGACGCTTATTGACGGGGCTTTCCGTATAAGAAAACACCCAAAAATAAGGTTCAACATTCACCATTTCACAAATTCACAAATTCACAAGCAACAGAAGAACCCAATGGGGAAACCCGTCGAACTTGCTGGCAGCCTAACGCGTGGAGGAACCAGAGATATTGACTGTATTTCTGTGTTCATGAGTGACGCTTATTGACGGGGCTTTTCCGTATAAGAAAACGCCCAAAAAGGAGGTTCAACATTCATAAGCAACCGCACAATCACAACCTCGTAATTAACACTTAGAGCAATGGGGAAAGTTGTGAGGTGCGCCTGTAATAGGCGCAGCAACATTTAACCCCAGTTATGGTCGTTTTCGTAGTAATCAACACATACACAAAGAGATGGTACTAGGCGCTCTTAAATTAAAGTGGTTTGCGAGATACCAACTGTCTATACCAGGACAAAGTCGCGCCATAAGTTTTACGTTAATTCCGAAAGGTGGAGTCGGACGCGACTGAACTGTTAAAAATGGGGATATTTTTGTGGTAATATTTATTGCCCGCACAATAGGCACCCTATGCGATATTTCACTTCTTGAAAATCGACCATATATCTTCGGTTCACTCTAAATCTACATATAGACCACATTGAGGCTCTCTCTACGTGCAAAACTAATGGGAGCCGCCGTTCTAGCACATAGTCGCGAATGAACCCCAGATATGACTGAAATTTTTGATGATTGTGATAATGCCAGAACGAGACAAGGGTTGACCGCTGTATCAAAGCTTTTCTTTACGCGCAGCCTCTCGTTCCTTTAGCGCGTGCTCAAACATCATAAAATTAAGTCATTTTACGGGTTCATTCGTTCTGATTGAGAAATAACCGCTCCCGTTAGTTAACCTGGTTTGGGTCTAAAACTTGAAAATGAAAATTTACTAGTGGTTTGCGAGATACAAACTGTGGAAGCCAGGACAAAGTCGCACCATATGTTTTACGTACATTTCGAAAGGTGGATTGGGAGACGACTGAACTATTCAAATGGGGATATTTTTGTGGCAATATTGCCCGCACAATATGCGATATTTCACTTCTTGAAAATCGGCCACATCTTCGGTGCACTCCAAATCCACATATTGACCACATTGAGTCTATCTACGTGCAAAACTAATGGGAGCCGCTCTTGCTCAAATTCGCGAATGAACCCCAGATATGACTGAAATATTTGATGATTAGTTCTGAAGGTGATTGTGCCAAAATGAGACAAGGTTTGACCGCGGTATCAAAGTGTTCGCGTGGGGGTTCCTTCCTCCATATGGTGTTAGCATGGAATCAGCTCCATATGTGTTCTGTCCGAGAGGGGCAAGCATAGGTAGAGTTTGCTGCTTGGTTCAGAGTGCAACTCATCAATAATCAAGCAATCTAAAATTAACAATTGTTTTGTAATTTTAATCGAGATGTGCCGCGGATTCATCAAATTCAAACCTGAATGGCCTATGGGTGCAAACATTCAAAAATGGTCTTCTCCTGTGTCATGTGTAGAAAAAGCCTTGAGGTTTACCGGCCATTGAGGGAACAAACAGATTAAAAAACGGGTCTTCATGAACTTATCGATATTATGTCAAAGTCACGGTATTGTTGCAAAAAGCATTTAACTTTTCAAGTTTCACTTGGCCCTTTGACCTCCTTATAAAATTATTACCTCTACACAAAAGTTCAAAATGAACATGAAACAGCCGTTGATTTTTTTTAAGGCACGTTTTCAGCAGTGCAATTTCGGCAGAGCAGCAAAACATCCGCTGTTTGCAACTCGTCTCGGACGTGCGCTACGCGTTCATCACACACGATGCACCGTGTTTTTAATGCAGTGATGGCCGCCGAAAGAGAACTTGGCCAGATAGGCAGGGCCCTACAATCCGTAGGTCAGCGTGTGGAGACAGCTTCTCAGTCAAGAAAGGAGGTAAAATGATGCATTTACATTTCAAGATTAAAATTTTCTCGACATTGGGTTGTGTTGTTCCTCACCGTACGTGCGTTATTTCCATGGGTTTGGGTCGAAGTTCGTGATGGAAAAGTACTGAGCTGACTGTGTGCAGGCGGCTAGTTAGTGTTAAGGCAAAAACGTTCGTTTGGTACAAAAGTAACAGCTGATTGACACACACACTGGACTGACTTGACAGCTTACATTTTTGCTGGCCGACTTTCTTCTAAAGTTTTTTAAAAACACACAGAGAAAACACTTCTTGTTTATTGTTGTTTGAAATTAATTAAAGTTAAGAACTTGACTTAGTATTCAAAGCAATACGGCAATACAAAACTTCTATAAATATGGTTTATTCATTCAACATCTTGTAAGAATGTTCAGATATTTTGAAAAAAAAAAATCCCCGCCCATCCCGATCCCAACAATGTTTTTTAACCCTAACCAAAAAGCTTTCAATTATTTAGATGCTATGATTTTGGTCACATCAATTAATTAATAATAATTATCATGAAAGAAGGCTTAATTCCTTTGTCAATGGTTATACTTAGTAAAGTGCGGTTCAAACTTGGTATATTTTCCATTTTTATTGGCAGTCTCCCAAAATAAACTTAGTTTAGTTTAAAGACATGAAAGAGGTAGGCCGTAGAGTAGGGGGGTCGCTCATCAATTCATAGATTGGTTTTTGCCAATGTTTTATAGGCAAAATTAATAAAGAAATTTACAATAAAAGACTAATTAATGTAAAAGTTTGTAACTGAAAACTGAGTCTACTTGCTGAGAAAATGTCATGGTATTTTCATAATATATGAATGTCAATGAATGGTACCAACTGTATCTCTGGCTGCAGCATTCCCGAACGGACACCAACCCTCAAAAAAATCAGAGAAGAAATTCATGCATGCAAATACACATGTACTATGCAAGGAATCCTTTTACAAAATAGTTTAAACTATCAATGGTCATTCATTTTGGAGTACTCACCAATCTCTGACCCTACTTAACCGATAAATTGGTATATTGCAACATTGTCTTGATTTCTTGCAAAATCCAGAGAAACCTATATGAAAAAGTTTGAGGTTGTATACTAACAATAAAGGTTTATTAAAAGACAATGTAAACATGACCCAACGTGGTGGGTGGAGCTGATGAACTTGGGTCCCAGTGGAGGTTTCCTAGTTACAATAACTTGGTGTTATCTTTTAAGTAGGTAGAGCACAGTCTACTTTCCGATGATGGTTACTCGTGATTAATAAGTAACTGTGAAATGTTAAGTTGAATTTATATCTGCGTGGATATGCTTTATGCCAGTGTAGCGTTTAGTAATTCTTTGACTTGGTGTTATCTTTTAAGTAGGTAGAGCACAGTCTACTTTCCGATGATGGTTACTCGTGATTAATAAGTAACTGTGAAATGTTAAGTTTGAATTTATATCTGCGTGGATATGCTTTATGCCAGTGTAGCGTTTAGTAATTCTTTGACTTGGTGTTATCTTTTAAGTAGGTAGAGCACAGTCTACTTTCCGATGATGGTTGCTCGTGATTAATAAGTTACTGTGTAATGTTAGTTTTAATTTATACCTGCATGGATGGTATACCTTAATGCTTTATGCCAGTGTAGCGTTTGGTAATGTTTGACTTGGTGTTATCTTTTAAGTAGGTAGAGCACAGTCTACTTTCCGATGATGGTTACTTGTGATAATACGCCACTGTCTGATTTTAGTTTAAATTTATGCTTCTGTGGAATCCATTGTTCTCAAACTATTGTCTGATTATAAAAGCTTATCAAACATCAAATCTTGGATCTTTCTAGAACTATCTAACAATTACAGGCCGTCGACCCTGGAAAAAAAATCGTTTTTTAAAAGTAAAAAAAAAGGAACCCATTTCAAATTCTCAGTCTCACCATCCCACAGGGAAGGGAAATTTTAGACTTTTATAATTGGAATCTGGACTGTTTATGTCTGCCTGGTGGAAGAAACTGCTTTGATCGACTTCTCTAGCACTGAGGATACTGTTCCCAGAAGCTCCTTGCAATCTGTAACTCCAGTGGTTACCAAAAGGTTGAAATGCCATCATTTTAACATACTCCCTACAATTCAAGCCCTGAGATGCCTGGCATACTTTTTCAAATTTACTTGAAAGTCCTGAAACATGTTCGGATGTTCAATTAATCTCTCTGAGCAAACCTTTGGTTACATCTACTTTTCCGTTGATGTATGTAGTGCATACATGTGGAATTGACACGTTCGCAGTTTCAACATGCTTAATTATTAGTTTGACTTCCTTTCGACAGATCATTGCAAAAGAATCCCCGCAATTGCGACTGGTGGCCGTCACCAAGACCAAACCCAAAGAGATGGTGATGGAAGCCTACAAATATGGACAGAAAAACTTCGGAGAAAACTACGTAAGTACTGTATGCATTGAACCTCCCTAGCCATTCACATCGGCCGAAATGATTATGCTTTGTATGAGCTCAAGAACCAAAATAGCATCCTAGAGCAAGGAGGTTTTGTTGTCGGTTGTGGTGTTGGAACGACAGGGTTTGCCCTTTACTTTTTCAGTGGACCATTCTGTCACTTCACTGGTCCGTCAACTTTTACAGTAGTCCGTAAGGTGTCCTTTCTAAATTTGCTCGGGACTTGTAATTTGAAGCAATACGAACAGTTAAAAATCCTGAGCTATAACAACAGTTTCTAATCCCTCCCCCCCTTATCTCTTTGATAGGTTCAAGAACTGGTCGAGAAATCCCATGACAGTGAGCTACAGAAATCCTGTAATGACATCAGGTGGCACTTCATCGGTCATTTACAAACCAACAAAGTGAGAAAAGTCCTCGGTAAGCTTCACAAAACAAATTGAAATGACAGTGTAAAGTTTTCATCATATATATGCAATCAGGGCTCGATATCACAAAGCACTGAGATTCATCCTCAGGCATGTTGTCAATATTGCCATAGTAATTTGATTGTGGCATCACATTTTGCTTAGCAATTAGGATTTATACACGGTTAAGAGCAATCTTTTAATAGCTCTAGCTTCTTTGTGAAATCAACCCAAGGCCCCATTCTTGACAGAGGCAAGGCGGCAATTGTTTCAAAGCTATGGCTACGACTGTTGCTAAGGACGTCCTATACTTCAGTGCATGGTGATGCAAAAATCTAGCCGTAGCCGCAGCTGCCAATTCGAACACGGCCTTACCTTTGAAGCCCGCATAACCCCTCCCTGAATCCCTACCCCTACCCTACAACCTGCAATGGAACATTCTTCTTTCTGAAAGAAAGCTTTTACAACGTTGGGAATAGTGATTTCAATTAAATGTTTTTGAACTGTCTTGTTTTGGGGCATCAACAGAGTCACCAAACTTGTACATGGTAGAAACAGTCGACTCCTTGAAGCTAGCCAATGAGATCAACAAGACATGGGAGAGGCTAAACAAGAGTCAGAGGTTAAAGGTTATGGTGCAAATCAACACAAGTCGAGAAGAACGTGAGTAACACTTATCTGAAGGCAGAGGCCATTACATTCAACAAGTTTTATAGGAGCAGTGCTGTTTTTTCTAAGAGGAAAAAATTCCTTCCAGTCTTCAACATTTTAAGAATATGTGTAAAAAATCATGTGGATAAATTGTATTATTAAACAAGCATTTTATGATTTCATGTTTTTTTTTTTCTTTTTTCTATTCTGTTTATAAGTTTGTAGATATGAACAAATTCCTATGTAAGCCACTCCCACTTTACACAAATTGACTTTTACAATGTACTGAGCTAGGTTTCTTTGAGGATATTTACAAAATAATTTGTGGACATCGTTCACACGTGTTATGCAAAAACTCTTCGTAAATTTCAGAATTATCAGTTCCAGACATAGTGACAAGAAAGCTAATTTATTGGTAAAATTACTCACAAACTTATGCCAGGTTTGGAGCCGGAAGCATAATCTTATTTTTTTCTAAAAACTGCAGCTTTTTTGATGGAAATGATTTGCAGATTTTTAACTGAAAAACTGAACATTTTAACTGTTGTACAGAAAAACATGGTGTTCCCACGTCAGAATGCTGCAACCTGTACGACCACATCAGACAGAACTGTAACGCTCTGGAGGTTGTTGGTATCATGACAATCGGTGCCTTTGATCACGACCTAAGTAAAGGTCCCAACCCTGACTTCCAGGTATGTTAACAGTTCATAATGATCATTAACCCTCCTACTCTTGGTACCGTTTTTTTTTCAGCGAGTTCATCTTAAATCATTCAACTGCAAAGGTTGTGTCAGGATGCACAACTGTGCACAGAACTAAACTGTGTACATGTGTGTGGTGCATTCACCACATGATATGATATTGCAGAATGGCATAATTGAACAATGCACAACATTGAATGGTCTGACAGTAGTAGTAGGAGGGTTGCCATTGTGCTGCGTAGGTGCATTCACCACATTATATTATGTTGCTGGCTGGCTTAGTCTATCCATCATTCAAAACCACAGTTTGCATACGCCAGGCTTTCTGAGTACACAGAAATCGGCAGACAGTGTCTTGGGTGGGATTCGAAACCTGCAACCTTCCAAAGGAAACCGTTAATACCCGAACAACTGATACCTCATTTCTTAAATAAATTGTATTTCTTAATGTTTGTACCATGCAGGCTCTTATCAAGTGCCGTGAAGACATTTGTAATACATTCGGTATCCCCAAGGAGTCAGTTGAGCTTAGCATGGGGATGTCCAACGACTTTGAACATGCAGTAAGTACATTTTAAAGCAACTCCAAGCCTCCTTCAGACCTTTATAGTAGGCCATGTCCTGATTAGCGGCTACGTCTACGGCTATTGGATTTTCGCGTCATTGTGCGATGAAGTATAGGACATCTATAGCAACACCCTTAGCAACACCCTTAGCAACATTCCTAGCTGTAGCTGTAGCTGTAGCATTTGGATACGGCCTTAATATAACAAACAGCATTGTCTTGTCCCCTGTCTTCAGTAGCAGTTACAAAAACCTAATTTCATCAAAGCGAAAGAGGGTCCAGGCTATATTGCACTTCCCTCCCAGGGGCCAGTTTTTTAAGATCTGCTTTTAAAAACAGAACAATTTTCTTGCAAAGCAAAAAAAGAGCAGGTTGCCAGTCACAGATGGTACATGTAACATGGTCTGTGGCTGGTAGCTTTATTCTGAAAGCTCAATTTTGTGTCTCAGCTACTTACGTGCTTCAGCAGTTCTAGAAAACTGGTTTTTGATATTGTCTTGGAGAAAAACAAAATTTCTACCTCATGATTAATGTCTTCTTAAAATAGTTTTTGTAAGTGAAAAAAGCAACCTGCCTGGTGGAAGTATAAACGGTCACTCCATCAATGCTCTTCACTACTTTTTATTGATGCCTTGTGTAGTTTGTGTTTAATTTAACTGTATTTTTTAAAATTATCTCTTCAGATTGAAAATGGCAGTACTAATATCAGAGTTGGCAGTACAATATTTGGGGCTCGCACATACAAAACAAAACCAGAAGCCGTCCAAACCAAGCCCGTTGATAAGGCTCCCGAGGACACGGCTTCGAAGAGTGACCAGGAGCATGTTTTCGTCACCGGTATGGCGGAGCTTGCCATCTAAACATTTTCAAAGTAGCGGCAGTTGGAAGTGCTATTTTGATCTTCGCTTTGGAAGATGCAACCCCCTGAAGAGTACCCCAAAGGAAAGCCACCGGGTTTGGGACGCCCTGGAACTCCTCCCCTTCGCAAATGAGACGGACATCAAGCTGAGGAACCCTGTCGTCCTTGTTAAAGTTGAAAATGCTAGTTAACCACTAAGTGCTACAGAAGTGATATCTTTTCATCTTTTCCTGTTTTTTTTTTTCACGCTGGTATTGACCAAAAAAAAAAAGGTAACCTGTTGTAAATGGTAAGCTCAAAACCTTAACTTGCACTTGCCAGAGTCACTAAACTCTGCTTCTACATTTCCAAGTCATTCTTTTGCAAGCCCGAATGTCGTTTTTGTTTTGTTTTTTGAGACAAATAATTTTTTGGTGATTTATAATTTGTGGAAAAGTCATGTACACCTGCCATGTGCCTGGAAGGAGGGACATAGTAAAAGATACCGGAGAGAGGACATAAGCAATTAATTTGCAAAATTGTGGTTCAAGAAAACAAAGCGTGAAAGTTTGGTCTTAAAAATTTTGAAAGGAAAAGAATTGAATAGGAAGGTCAAATTCTGCATGGGAATGAAGGAAAAAAACCGTCTTTCGGGGATTTCTAGCAACAAAAAAGGTAACAGTAATGCAATATTTGTTGTCCTTCTGTTACTGGAGAAAAGTACTTTGTGTTACTGGAAGAAGGACATTGAGCTTTACTTACTTCTTCTGGGCACTCGACGACTTGTTGTTGTCCCAACAGTAACACTTGCACATTCTGCATAATATATGAACCTAGCCCAAATTATTGGACAGTATTAACATTGTCAACTCTAGCCATCTCAACAATTGCATTTCAACCCGACCCTTTAATTTGAAAAAAAACAGGAAAAAACTTCACATTGCTCACAAATACCTTGTATCAAATAGTTTACAATTCCTGGAAAAAATCAAATTAAGATAAACTTCCTAATTTGTTGATTCAACTCAATGAGGCTGATTTGTTTCACTCAGTGTTTCACTGACTGCTGTGAATTGATTTGTGTGAACTATTTTGATGACAAAAATAGTGATTTTTCCTAATGTGCAACTTTAACATAATTTATAAGATTTTTGATTAGGTCAGATTGTTGTGCTTTGTAAATACAAGTTCACGACTGCTACATAATCTTTTGTAACAATATATATGATTTTTAGTGAAAGTTGTTTTTTTATCACATTTTTTCTAAAATTGAAAGTTAACACATACTATGTTTCAAAAGCACGATAATATTGTGGTGAAACTTGGATAATTCTTTGTTTGACACCAGAAAAAGAGAGACAGTTGTGCATCAACTCTAAAAAATAAATAAAATTGTTTATAATTTCACTGTTGGTTCATAAGAAACAATTTATGTGAAAAAATGAAATGCACAGTTCACCAGAGCCAAAACAAAATCATTTTATAAATTGGCCCTTTTACTAATTGAAACATTATCAATGTGTACATCATTAAGATCAGTATTCAAACGAGGTATAGATGGTTCGACAAAGAAGCTTGCCTGCCGTTGATGCAGTGTTCATCTCATTAAACGTTCAAATTGATGCTTGAAGCAAAATTGACGCAGCCTGTAAACTAACAAGAATTCAGGGTTCACAACTGTGCAATGATTTCATCCATACATCAAAATTGCGAGCTCTTCATACGTAAGAAGTCGAGGAAAGAGCTCATAAATAGCACAAAATTAGCACATTTTGATGAGTGTTTCTTTTATGGCAGATCTTCAAAGCGATGATGGTCATCGAAAGTAACGAGGTGGGCCACCTGGCGTTTGATTTGGCGGGGAAAACACTCATATTAGAGGCAATGAAAAAGCATGCTTAAATAATTCCTAGTTGTTTCTAAAGCAGATGAATGATGAATTATGCTTACGCACATTTTTCTGCTGAGCGTGCACAACAACTTGCTTAACGGTAAACAGCTTTACGAAGGTCGGCTGTGATAGTGTGCAGAGTGACGTCTAATTATGAGGGCATTTTGAAATGAGTTACTGCTCTAATGCGAGATTAAATTAGCCATATCCGAATTGGCAGCTACAGTTACGGCTATGACTGGTGTGAAAGGGTCTTGCTAAGGATGTTCTTATACTTCAACACATGATGATGCAGGGTTCCAGCTGTAGCCATAGCCGCCATTTCGGACATGACCTTGCAATATTTTAAACCTTAAAAGCAAATGGAGGTGGATTTTTGGAAGATGTGCACACCATTGGTAAAATAAAAAATTATTTAATACAATTAGCTGATTTGTAAGGACAAAGCATTTACTTAAAAAAAATTATATTTTCCCCCAAAGGTGTTGTATTTCTCAACAGATGCAACCAGATTTTTTCATATAAAATTACAATTATTTTGTTGAATGTTATTGTTTTCTGTAGTTTTCCTTCCGAAACTTAATGTCTTTACTCAAAAAGCATTTCCACATTCGCATTGATGTCCGGCATCTAAACTGTTTCTTGCCCCAGAGTTAAAGAACTTTAATTTTGAGATTTTATCAGTGGTATGCGCATCAGATTTGTACATTTAAACCCAGTTCTCGCCGGCTTGTTGTTTTCTTGTATATATTTATACTGTGAATATAATGCAGACAGTGTTGCGAAGTTGAAAGCAACTGTGTTAGATAAATATGTATAATATGATAATTATGAAATAAAACATATTATTACTGATGATTTACAAATAATGTCCAAACCATTCTGTGTCGGTGATGTTTGTTCTAGTTCGGTGTCCAAACAGAAACTTTACTTTGGTGGGGCTTGGGAAGGGAGGGAGGGGATTACGGTGGAAGAAAGGGGGGGGGGCAATGTTCTTTCTGGAAAAGAAACTGACTTGAAGAAAGTCTGTGGCATTTAACGATCATTTTAAAGAAATTGTTATTCAGTTACGTTTAAAGAGGCACGTCGTTGTGATCACAGCGAGTCTGTGGCCAGACATTAAATTCTGAACTCTGACCCAGTTACACGCGTGCGCGCGATAAAATGACAGCGCCCTTCTTTTAGTAAACTGAGTGAGGGAGGGTTTCTATGTTCAGCCACAAGTAGACTATACAATATGATCACCACGACAGTGCCCCTATAAATCATCTGCAACGAGTGAATTTTAAAACAAAGGTAATATAGACGATGTGACCTGTGACATCACATGTTACAAAAGAGCCACAGAGCCTGGACTTCCTGCAGGCACGATTTGTACACAGCTCAATGGAAGAAAACATAAAATCTTATATTTTATGGAGATTGCACTGTCTAATTCTTATCAACTTTTGATATGATGAAAGGGGGCACATCTAAAAACTTGTCCAGCTTTTACTTTCATAACTCTTGGTTTTATGTGGAAGTTATGACACAAAATGTCAACTTTCCCATAGGACCAGTGTTAGTATCTTGCATGCCATAATACTCAAAGAATGTACAAGGTCACACTTATTGTAAACAACGTTCACATGGTCTATAGTATAAGCACAATTAACTGCCGGTTTTCGGCTAATTTTCGTTTTGCATAAAATAATAGGTAACCAATGAACGACCCCCACACATTCTCAAATGGGACGCAGAGTGAACCCGCCAAGTTAGCATGATGCATTTTTGTAAACATGCAGTGCAAACATAAAAAACGCCCATATCCTTGATTCATCCACGGTCGCCTTCGTAACGAACAACTAGAACTTTCTACGCATAAAGCAACTAGGTAATTTTGACGTCGGTCGTCGCCGTTGCCGTACATTTTAGGTGCACTAACCGGGATATTTTAAGCTCTACTCGTCAACACGAAGTGCTATGAAATTAGCATCAAAGAATTATGACTCATCGATTGGTTGATTTTGGTTCACTTTTACAACGTAGGAATCGGGCTTTCAAAAACATTCATATCTGCGGTACATCCACGCCTCGCCTCGCGAGGCGCGTGTGGCTGTTTCCACGCGTTATGGCTGGACATTTCTTGCACTCCTCGATATCGCAGCGCCATTTGATCTCATAATCAGGAGATTTTTATGGCCCTTTTCATCCTAAAAAAGTATTGCTGGTTTAGCTACAAAGAATGGCACTCATCGCATGGTGGCATATTTCCCGCCGCACGGCGTATACAAACAGTCTTGGGTGCGAAGCTTTTAAACAAAAAATAGTCATACCCGCGGTACATCCACGCAACACCTCGGTAGGCGCGTGTTGAGCTTTCTCCACGTTAAAGCAATGGCAAGCGATATTTGCACGTGTACTGATGTTTGATGCATTTTAATCTCATGTACGAGCGATTTTTTAGCTCAACCTTGTCCGTGCATAACTGGCCGTAAACTGGAAAATCACAGACTGGCAGTTTTCGCACGGCCGCATTGTCAAACACGAGCAACGCGGGCTGGAGAGCTTGAAAAACACCCATATCCGAGGTGCATCCACGCTACACCTCGCAAAGCGCGTGCGGAGCTTTCTACGTGTAAAGACAATGGCTAGCGATGTTGCACCCGATCGCGAGGGTTTGATGCAGTTCAACCCCATTTATGAGCTATTTTACCCCGCAATCCGTCTGCACAAACTCAATCGGGCTCCTCGCTAAAGAAAACCCTCATTTTGCACGGTTCAAGCCCGGCGGTCTCTCATTCGCGTGCACAGACTCCCTTGTGTGGTAAACCAACGAGGATTGGATAATTGCCCAACTGTTGGGCGAAGCGCATTTTAACCTCGATTATGGCCGAATTTGTGACGAGCCAAACCCACGGATAGCAACACAAAATAAACGGTGTGTTCACCAGTAGATTACCTATTTCCCATCTATCAACTGCGAATTTTGGGTGTGGAGATTTTTACCACGTAAAGCATGCGAAGAATGACTTTTGGGCTTGATCATGTTTGTACCTAAAGTTACATCCTTTTCCTACCAAGCTGCGTCCGCACAAATGAATTGTAGAAACGGTGTAAAAGATTGTCCATATCTCGGGTCCTAAGCAACCGATGTATTCTTACACAGAATGCTGCAAGGTTTGAACCCAAGTTATGGCAGTTTTTCTGTACAGTGGTGGTACGATCAGCATGCAGGCAGACCATAGAGCAAGGGCAGACAGACGGGTGGGTGGTACTTGAGTTCACCATGGAGAAAACATTATCAGCAGAGATAATTATGTAGTCTGGATTGTGGGAGTTTAGACGGTTAACAAATCGAGAAATATGTCCTTTTTGCAATCCACAAACCAAAGCAAAGCCTGTTTTCGCAACAACAGACAATATATCAATTATCATCATAAATAATTCGTAAATAAATGAAGAAAGCAATTGGAAAACTGGTTGCTAAAGAGGAATCTGGACATATTTTGGGCAATATACCATTATTATCGCCAAAATGCAGCCATATTTTGTTTTCTTCCATCAAAATTAATCCATTTTTATTCCATTCCACCATAATAAATTGTGAGGTAGGAAACTCTCCGCTGAGGGCGCAAATCAAGGTACACGTAATAGTCGGGTTTCTCCAGAGAACGTTTTCGTTGATACCCGGACCTACATTTTTGCATAACAAAGATTTCAGCAGCCAAGGACATGTGACGCCCACAATTCATTCATGCTTTGTTTTGCCCTTACTACAGACGACGTCACATGGGTTGTTTTGGAGTGTTTTTGTGACTCAAATGTGATTGTAAATACGAGTATCTCTTCATTCGGTAAGGTTCCTTAGGTAAGTGTCATTTAAAGGATGATTTTAACCACCAAAACGTTTAAAAATCTATTATTTTAAGGCTTGTCGCTCGATGTCTATGTTCCTAAATCCTAAAGTTGAAACTGCATGCAGCATGGTGGGGTAATGTTTTGTTGAATGCTGGTAAGCCCCGCCCCCCAAGTTAGGTAGCTAGCATTTTTGTCTGCCTCCAACATTTTTGAATACTTTCTGTGTTTCAAATCGATGTTTTTAGGACCAAAAGGAAAGGCATGTTACTGTAGTGTACAAGTACAACTCAATATTTGTATTTTCGTGATTTTTGACTGGCCGGGTCAAAGTACTAAACAGGACACCCCCCTTAGCCTCGTCTCAGTCTGCTGATGCATTATCAAGAGTCTGCTCTGGATGGATGCTAGTTAGTTGAGCCATGGTTGAGTACATTCTACAGATTTGCACAGTCCACAGATTCTGCACAAATTTTGCCCAATCGAATCTGCAGAGACAACTTACCAATGTTATGCACATGTACCCCTTGACTGATAATGCCATTTTCTTTTTACAATAGGTTCTGTAAATATAGCCCTTGGACTTCCGCCATGAGTACTGACAAAATGGAGAGTGGCGATTCGCCGGCATCCAAGAACATCGAAGACAAAGCTCAGCCGAGAACGAGGAAAGTCTCTTGTAGAAATCCAGGTACTATACAAACATGATTGAGGGAGGTGGGGGGGGGGGGGGGGGTCGTGGAATCGAAACCCATCGAGTAGTAAGCCTGATCCAGAACTTACAGAGACTGCCGAGTCTTCCATTTTACAGGTTGAACCTTTAGACTTGAAAACAAGTCGAAATGAAGTCAGTGTGTCACCGTGCTCTCTAAAACTCTAGTGGTTAGATAGTGGTACATGTAGGGGGTCGACAAGAGAGCCTAACCAGTCTAGTTGAGGTTCAAACTGGCAGTACATGAAAGATGGTCGATTCAGCAGTCCCCAGTAAGTTGCCGTCGTTGTGTTGTTTTTTTTTTCTCTTTCTCCAGAAAAAAAGGAAGGCAATGAGTGGTCTAGATTGACTCTAAATAAAAGAATATCACTTCAGTATCATTTCCGAACACTAGGGCCAAGTTCGCGCAAAAACTATGATGATATATTGGACTAAGTTAGCCCGAACTCTGTCTAGTCGACGATAGTTGGACTATGTTAGTCGACTATTTGAAACCAACCTACTGGGCATAGTCGCATCGCTGGGTTATAAATAGCCGTTTTCATAGCACAGTGCAGAATGGACCAGTTATCAGAAAAATTATATCATCATGTTGGGCCGCTGGTTGCGTATGACTAGCATGACTAGAGTCGTTTACACTTCAACTTATGTGCGCATGCCCTACGTATACATCACTAAACAACCACTATAGTAGTTAACCATTGGTCCTTGCGCGAACTTGGCCTAGTCTGACCAGGGCTCGAATATGGGGGAAAAATCCCTGAGACTGAAGGGCCTGAAGCTCAAAATGTGTACTGGACCAGAACTGTTTTTACAAGACAAGAATCAAAATGAGAAAAACTTCCTGACAAAGTTATTATGCATTTAAAGGAACATTACAGAATTGGTTTTTGCTAACAAAACAGTTGCTGGCAGTGTAAGTACTTTATGTAATCCACCATATACATAAACTGACAAACCTGTAGAAGTTTGAGATCGATCGGCCATCTGGGTCACGAGAAAATAGTGCAAAACCGATTACAAATTTGCATGTGTTATACAATGCATGAATAAAACGCTCATGAGCGATAAACTCAAATCGGAAATTAGTTTGATTTATTTCTCATCAAATATGGCATTTCAGCCAGAAATATTTCTGGGGATGTTTTCTACTATCATCATCATTAGACCGTGTAAGTTTTATGTAATTCTGTCATGTGCCTTTAACTGTTCTTATTTGAGCAAGCACAAAGTAAGAGAAAATTTTTCTCAAAAGTGTTTTTATGGGTGTTAAATCGGACTCAATGTCAACATTTGAACATAATTTGTTTTTGTCCAAGATATTTCATAGTGAGGTATTATACCCTCTTACTGTCTGACCATTCAATACCAATCACTGTGGTTTTGAATGATAGATAAACTATGCCAGCCTGTAATATGATACCATGAGGGAATGCATGTACACAGTACACAGTTAGTTCTGTGCACAGTTGTGCCACCCTCTTGCTGTCCGACCATTCAATACCAATCACTGTGGTTTTGAATGATAGATAAACTGTGCCAGCCTGCAATATGATACCATGAGGGAATGCATGTACACAGTACACAGTTAGTTCTGTGCACAGTTGTGCCACCGTACACAACCTTGGCAGTCGAATGGTTTCAAGTGGTTGGTCAACTCACTGGAAAATGTTGCCAAGAGTCACTGAGAGTAGGAGGGTTAAATTGAAAAATACAAGAACGCCAATTTTGTCGGGTTATGAGTTTACTGGCCCGACACTCAAACTACTGGCCTCAGGCCGGGTCCAGTGTGTAAAATTTGAGCCCTGCTGACAGGAACGGATGATATTTTTGTGTAACCCTGCGGTCGGGGCCCTCCGGGGACCTGGAGTAGGGTTACAATCGTTGCAAATACTCGTGTAAATGTTGTAACTGAGACGGTGAAGTCAGGAAACTGCTTTTTGTTAATTAGATTTTTAAAATTACATTATTTTTAATTCATTAATTGTCTCCCATCAAATTACAGAAACTTATCATTTGATAATTGAAGTGTCAAATCGTCCCTTTAATATCTGTAGGCCTATATAGCGCAAGTTCATTTAGTCTAGGGCACTTAATCATCGATGTTGTGACTGATTGTAATTCTACTGATTAAGAATGTTAAAAAATAGAATAGACTTTGAAATGTCAACACTTGAACTGGGCCTAAAAATAAATTGAAATCTTCCAAAGATGATGCACCTTTTTATGCAATATGTCTGCGTCATATAAACAAGTTAGAACAAAATATAAGCGCACCAGCCCAAATTACCTGTGGTTTTTAATGCAAACAAATTGTTAATGGCCTCATGTTTTGCCCTAGCACACAGTCCTTCTCTAAAGGCTAAATGACAACGCAACTCTTATGTAGTACAAACAATATGACTGACTCTAGCTGGCCAGCAGGCAAGCTCGATGGTCTAGTGGCCGAGACATCTGCTCCAGAGTGGCAAAGGTCATAGGTTTGAATCCCACGGAGTTAATGTCTGTGGGGGGTGGGGGCAGTACTGAGTATACAGTGCTTAACACACAGCTGTGTACTGAGTAAAACACAAACAATATTCCTCATTCCCGATGCAAATTTACCAAGTATATTGGTGTAATAGAGGCAGTTAGGTGAAAAAGGAGCAGACTGCAGTCATAAACAAAAGAATAGACTTTACTGTAGCAGAAAAATTTGCTTAAGCATAAGCGTATTTCACAGGGAATAGCAAGACAATTAGGCGGCCAGCCTGCGTGTTCACCATGAATTTGTATTATGTCATTCATTTTCATACAGTAAGCACTGGAAGGTTACATGTAGCATGCCTTTTCCGTTCGCTTATGGTCAAGCAGCACTATGAAATGGAAACTCGCACAGTAAGCACAAAACCAGCTGTTCAGCAGCTCTATGAAATTGGGCCCTGGTCTGCTCTACCAAAACTCAATATTGTACCAAATGCCTACGTTTTGAAAATGCCTACGATGAATTATGCGCAACTCATTCACATACTGTCTTGGGTAAATATTAGTTGTTTGGCATGTCTGGCTCAGAACCTTTTGTAATTTGCAGACTAGACTTGTTTGTTTCTAGACGGATAAGAAAGTATTCTCCGACAGTTGACTGTTTACGGGCACAGGAATGTTATGAACGATTGGTTGAAAATTAATGATGGAAACAACCACCTTTGGCTTTGTATTAACAATTTGCAAATTTTTATATCAGCTCTCTCAGTTTATCTGTGTTCATAGATTTTGCATATCTTTGTTTCAGAAATGTAACCAAGTTTTGAACGATTCAGCAACACTTTCAAGTTATACATACGGTACATAAAAACTGCTTTCTAGTCTCGTTGTCTGCAATGATTGGTTTTTCACCCTCCTACTGTTTGGCCATTCAAAATCTCCCAACGCTGAGGTTTTGAATGATTGATAAACTGTGCGGCATGCGATACGATGTGAATGCATCCACACAGTACACAGTCAACCCTCCTACTGTCTGACCATTCAGTATCTTCCACTAAGGTTTTTGAATGATAAACTATGCTAGCCTCCAAAATGTTATCATATTTGGAGAATGCATCCCCACTGTACACAGTTAACCCTCCTACTTAGTGACCACTTCATATCTTCCACTGACCCTGATATACACCGCACATGCAAAGTGTTTGGTTTGGACATAGGAGAAGAGGAAATATGAAGATTGAGGCCACATAGTGAGAAAAATGCCTCAAGTGTCTGTATTAAAGTGTGTAAGGATCTAATCCACCAATTGCAGGGTTCAACCCTCCTCAAAAGGCGGATTAAAATTGCAGGATCTTGAACCGGGGCTGATCCTGCTTTTTTTTTTGGCGTTTACACTAGCCGGTTAGGTCACATTGCCTGATCAGATCTGGGTCTGATTCACCTTTCTGGTTCTATTAGTGTAAGTGGACCCCAAGTGTGATGATAGTGATCAGGGAATCAAATAAAGATAACTGCAGTTATCAACAGTCAGGTGATTCGTCCTTATCATCAGACCATACTCCCCAGTCAGTGGGTCCCCTACCAGTAGAAATCCAAACAAGCGGGTATGAGAGTTGTATCTACACAGGTGTTGTGATGTCAACAGGGTCTACAAACTCACTGTGCCAGCGCGGTGGGCATCGGGGCATTTTTTTCTCTGGACACCCTGTTATGACTTCGGACACTCGACTTGACTTATTTTATGCAAGAGTATTGTAAAAGCAAAGCAGGATGATGCAATTAACAGGACGCTTAAGTTCTTCACTCTTGTTAGGATGCTGGGTCCAGCCACAGCTCTCAGTGGTTTGATGCTAAACTGGCAATGCTGTGTGAAGCGACAACAAATTATAAAGTGATGTTTTGTACAAACGCTACAAAGTCTACCTGTGCCCAGCCACTAGCTTTTCTCACATAGTCTTGCAGTCTTACCAATCTGCTATTTCATCGGTAGTCTCCATCGTCTCAGAATTCCATTTGGAACTACAGTGTACCATTGAACAATCTGCAGATAGGCTATTGTGCTGAGTGCCTTTTTTTTTTTTTTCTTCTTCAAACCATAATCCTTCTTAATTGATGCTGGTACGGAAGTGAGCCCTTTGAACGTAAACTCCACATCGCCCACGTGTGTAAACTACCAGCTTGTTTTCTGCATCGGAATCACCTCGAGTCAGTCGCATGTTGAGCTTTACGTACAGTGTAGCAGGCATAACAGTCAAACAGTGCCTCAGATTCGCACATCAATGGTTTTGTAAAGAAATTGTCTCGTCATGTGGACTTAAATATTACATCAACGAGGTTTGCGATTGACTTTTTCAGTGACTAGCCAGTTGGACCAGGCAGTTTGTCATTTCACCGGTTCACCAGCTTTTTCACCAGTCCATATTTCATGTGATAGGGATGCTTTTCAACACTGAACTAACCAGCCGGATCACTTGGACTTGGAGAGACTTTTGACTGGTCCCCAGGTGTTTAAAACTAACATTTTGGCCGGCGGATCAACTGTTAAAGGAGAACGCTGATCTATTGTAAAAGTTCTTCAGTGTTTAATAAATTTTTGCTTGAGTTATTTGTTTTGATGGAAGATTCACCGTTGTCGTCTGAGATTGGTCTTGGGAAGTGAAACAGTCCAAGTTGGGTTAACACTACTTTAGCTGCCGAGAGAGTTCTTGTCGGCCTTGACCTGTCAATATCTAAATGCTTAAAAAAACATTGCTCAATCTAGAAGTGATTTTCACATTTGTTTCACTGCTGGGATTTTTGTCGGATGGTTGGTTGTGATAGTGATAATTGATTGCCTATTGGTTTCAATTCAACACCTGGATTCACTCTGAATGACTGCGGATTCGATGTGTAATATATCATATCAAGCTTGCTGACCAAGGGATACCTGCTTTACTTTCCTTTTGTTGGAACCCGGTTAAAACTCTTATACAAATGGATTTTAAATGGATTAAACCATTGTACTTGTGTGTAGTTTCAAATCAGTGCTTCATTGCTCTTACTACTCCAGCCAGAGGTTTGTTTATCTACATTTTGGAAGCTGCAGAATTGAGCTTATCTTTAATACTGTTGACATGGCTTGAGCGCACATTTGTGTACAACACACTATCAACGGATCTGAGGTGCTAAAAGCACTTTGTATTTCACAGTTGGCTACTCTATGAAAGTGGAACCGGACAATTCCCAAATTCCCTATGTGCTTGAGTTACATACATGTTTTTATAATCAGTCAGACTTCTCAGAAAACCCATTTGAATTATAGAGTCAAGTTCCCAACAGTGGCTGCACAGAGTGGACGCTTCTCAGTTTGAACTGCGACATATCCTTCAAGGATTTTTTGAGATAACAATCGCCCAAGCGTTTCCTCCATGGCTCCAACGATGGAGCCAAAACACACCTGTATCGTTGATGGATGTGCCACAAATTTGGGTAACACATACTTCTTGTTGATGTCTGTTAATTTGTAACTTACCATGGTCTGCCCTTAATTTTTAAAGCACATGTAGCAACATTGGTAATTTTCAAAGGACTAGTATCCGCCCTTTATGGACCCAACATATACGTGAAATAATAAACCTGTGAAATTTTAGCTCAATCGGTCTTCGGAGTCATGAGAAAACAGTGGAAAAACCTATTATATGTGTTCACTGTTTTCAAACATCGGGTTTTGGACACGCGCGATAAAGACTACTCGTTTTTTACTAATGTCCTAAAAACTGTAGCATTTCAAGCAAAACTATTTCGAGGGAGGTTTACCACCATGACCATTTTTATACAATATGTACCATGTAAGTTATGTGCAAATCTTTGAACATTTTTTATTTTCAATCTGACCAATGTTGTACACACCCTTTAACTCTTTCAGTGACTAGCTAGCAGGACCAGGTTTCACTCGTCTGCCACCTTTTGCAATGGTTTCACATTTTAAGGTTTTCTTTTTAACCCTCTTGCTGTCTGACCATTCAATACCATTCAAGTGGTTTTGAATGATAGACAAACTATGCCAGCCTGAAATATTATACCATGAGGGAAGCATGTACACAGTACACAGTTAGTTCTGTGCACAGTTGTGCCACTGTACACAACCTTGGCAGTCGGATGGTTTCAAATGGTTATCACTGGAAAATGTTGCCAAGAGTCACTGACTGTAGGAGGGTTTAAACAGTGTCATTTGCATGGGACTTTGAAGTGATGTGAACAATCATGGTTTATGTAGCTTCTGCAAGCAGTAAACTAGCCAGCTACTTCGATGGAAATTCTTCTTGAGCAAGAAAATTGCTGCGGGGATTTCCCTTCATTTCCTCAGTTCCGTAGCCAGCCGGATCAGTTAGCTTGTCATTTCACTGGTTAACCAACTTTTTCATTGGTCCAGGGCTTGAAGTTTTACACTGGACCTCAGGACCGAGGCCAGTGTTTTTAGCATCGGGCCAGTAAACTCATGAGTGGACAAGTCCGGAAGTCCTTCAGTTTTTGATCAAATGTTGACTTTTCAGTCTGATAAATATAATTCTGTTGATTATTGATTTAACCATAATACAAGTGAGATAAATCAACTGTAGGCATTTTTTTGTTTTCATTTCAAATCTGGTCCGTCAAAAAAAATTGTGGTCCAATAAACTTTCTGAGCTGCAAGCCCTGCTGTCTTAAGTGGATTTTCGCCCCAAATTTGGTCCATACATGTATTTCACGTGCTTTTTAACACTGAACTAGCCCAGGCGTCACACTGAGAGAGCATTTCGACTGGTCCTCGGTTGTTTTAACTAGGATTTGGCCAGCAGACCAGTGTTACGGGAGAACGCTGTGTTGTCAAACCTTTGTACTGTAAATGTTCAATATTGGTACTCCTTTCCTGAATTTAACCATTGTATGAAAACAGCTAAGAACATTTTTGACGCTTGTCAAACACACTTGCTCTTTTAACTTTTGTCTACAGTGCTGTGTAGAGCAGCGTGACTGAGGTGACTTGTGTACCCACAACCTTCCTGCCTTTTTAACGTGGAATTACTTGATCGCTAAGCATTGAATTAACTAGTTGTGCTAATCGTAGCTCCTCGATTCGTAGGTCGTAGGATTCGAGGGGTTAAGATCATCGCAACTAATTAGCAAAGTAATACTAGCTGGAATTATTTAACCGGTTTCACTTTGAATGAATATTATATTTAAAGGGAAAGCATTCACACGCTGGCTTTGTTTTAAAGTAATGTTTTACACTTTCTTGATTCTGTTATAATGATTTGCTTTTTTGTTTTGATTTCATCAGCGATGCCATGGTTTGGTATGGACATCGGGGATCCCTCGCCAAGCTCGTTTACTTCGAGCCCGAGGACATGAACCTCGACGACATGAGCACAGAGTTTGAGCCGGAAGCCCTGTACAAAATCCACCACTATCTGCGGTACAACACCGCCTACGGGTCCACCGGCGTCCGCGACACCTACCTAGAGGTCAAGAACTTGACCGTCTTTGGACACAAGGGGTCAATGCACTTTATCCGCTTCCCAACGACCAGCATGAACCTTTTTCTCGACATGGTAAAAGAGAAGAACCTTTCCAGTCTGGCCGATACCATTCATGCGACGGGGGGTGGAGCTTATAAGTTTGAGACTGGATTCAAGGAGGTGAGAGCGTGTTTATTTCTTTAACCCTCTTGCTGTCTGACCATTCAATACCATTCAAGTGGTTTTGAATGATAGATCAACTATGCCAGCCTGAAATATGATACCATGAGGGAATGCATGTACACAGTACACAGTTAGTTCTGTGCACAGTTGTGCCACCGTACACAACCTTGGCAGTCGAATGGTTTCAAATGGTTGGTCAACTCACTGGAAAATGTTGCCAAGAGTCACTGACAGTAGGAGGGTTATTTGTGAATTAAATGCAGTCATAAAAATGTCCTGTTTTAAATCACTTTTTTCACGCTACATGTATGTATTTTTTTCACATTTGAGATGTTTTTATGAAACACTCCCCCTTGAAAAACGACTTTAGTTGAATGAAACAAGTTTGAATAAATAAATAAACAAAATGTTTGATAAATGGCTAAGGTTTATCAGGAAACCGCCTCTGCCTACAATTCCTTGTTTTTCTTTCATTCTCTGATATTAACCAAGAATGTGCCAGATTTCTTTTACAAAAAAAAAAAAAAAAACATGAAAAAAGGGGTAAAGGAAGTATGTGTACAGATCATGTAAATGCCACACCTTGTACATTGTCTCTGAGTGCCTGCAGGGTTCAACTGAGTTGTTCAGATGAATATTAGCCTTGAATTTTATTATTTCATAGACAATCTGAGGACACTTAAAGTTGTTGAGTTATATTGAAGGACAAATGGCTGAATGCCAGCAAAGGCAAAAACTCTTCAGCAGCGATGTATGTTTATGGTTGTTTTGTAAACTTTTTAAAGGTATTATACAGGATTGGGAAAGGATATTAAAAAAAATCATTGTTTAACTTTAGTCTGAAAGCTTACTGATTATGAAGTTCATACTAGAACCATTTTTTTTTCCTGTGAAATATTTCCCTCTGAAATGAAGTCATATTTGAGAAAACTGTATCTGAAGACCTAAAAAAAATAAATGCTACAGCTGATTTTGGTTGTAACAACCAAAATTAAGGACAATGACACGCTGTAAATTGTGCATGGTTTTTCACTATTTTCTCCTGAATCACACAACTAAATTTTCACAGGTTTGTTATTTCATGTTTATGGTTGATGACACAAAGCATGAACACCGTCTGCGATTATTTTGTCAGCTCTACCAATCATGTACAATACCTTTAAGCTCATCATCTAATTTTCCCATTTTTCCGCCCTGCTTTTAGTGGCGTAGAAAACTGAAACTGAAAAACACTTTGTGGAGTTTTGTGTGCTGGGAAGTTTCTTGTTCTTTGAAACTTACACTTTTTTTATTTTTTTTAAATCAACTGTCACCAGGGGCACGTTGCCACCTACTCCTGTGGGTGAAACAGGGTTACCCACTCACAGTCTGTAAGGATGTAGGCATGGGTATCATCCACTATAGGAGCCTGGCTGGTAGAGCAGAATGCAAATTACCTTCCCAACTTTTTACGAAGCAATTATGGTTAAGTGCCTTGTTCCAAGGGCACAAGTGTCGTGACTGGGATTCGAAACCACACTCATGTGCTGCTGTCCACACGGGTCTGGTAAACTAGACGCTCGCTCAGCCAGGAATTTGCCGAAAACATACATGTAGCTACATATAATAACAGAGTTGTTTACACGTATGTCTGAGTTGTTGTGACCTTCATGGTTTTTTGTTTTGTTGTAACAGTTTTGGTTTAATGAGCAATACTTTTGGTTCAATTGAATTTTGAACATCACAATAAAACTTGAAAGACCAACATTTTATTGTCGAAGGAGAACTGTGAATTCTGAATAGACTGCCAGGTTTCAAGGACCATTTGAAACCATTCGACTGCCAAGGTTGTGTACAGTGGCACAACTGTGCACAGAACTAACTGTGTACTGTGTACATGCATTCCCTCATGGTATCATATTTCAGGCTGGCATAGTTAATCTATCATTCAAAACCACTTGAATGGTCAGACAGCAAGAGGGTTTATACATCATCATTCCAAAGACTAATATTTACATGTAAAATTATTGAGGGCAGTCACTTGCAGATGCCTAACATCGGAATTAAAATCACTCAAATCAATGACTATCTTTTAAATGGGGGAACTTTTGGGACGATAGGTGGCAGCAGACTTACAAGGTAAATCCATTGTTCTCGGCAATGTGCGCATAACGTAAACAATGGAATTTTACCTCGATGCTGGCCATCTAGCGTTCAAAAGTCTCTCGTTGATTTTCAGAGGTTGAATTTCTGGAAGTCCCAACGGTAACTTTTGAATTCTTTGGACTTGCCCGCAAACTGTTTTGCGACAGCAGCGCCTTACATGACCTGACGTTCTCCTCCCCCCCCTCCCTTTTCCCCTATCAAGGTGGTCAACATGTCTCTACAGAAACACGACGAGCTGAGTTGCCTACTACGGGGCATTCACTTCATGGACAGAACGATCCCCAACGAGTGCTACTACTGGAAGAACACCGACGCCTTCAACAGCGAAGCCTCGGAGAAGGTCCCCTACGACTTCCATAACCCGTACCCCTACCTGGTCGTCAACATCGGGTCAGGGGTCAGCCTATTAGCAGTCTACTCCCAGAGTGACTTTAAACGTGTCGGTGGAACAAGGTATATCAATCTGTGAAAGAATTTACAAAAGAAGGATTTAAAAAAAAAAATGTTAGGTCGAAGTCAACCATGATCCCCCTTCTCAGTCTTTTATCATGTACCGAAGCTACCACCTGTGTCATTTGAATAAGAGTCAGAAGAATCGATAGCAAATGCTAAATCTGTGACACGAACTGTTTCCTTCCCAATTTAAGGAGTCAAATTCCGCCACGATATCAAAGTTTACAGGCAGTATGCAATATGTTGAGGAACGAGCAACAAGCACAGTAGAAAGTTTAAAACTTGCATGTCCCAAGTTTTGATCATGGCCGGTAGGCTTGAAGCATGCGTGGGGGCAAGTTTTTAATATGTGCAGTCTTCAACTTAGTCCTCTGCACGCAGTGATGTATACACGGCGAGCTGTTGCTGTTTGTGACGTCACAGGTCCATGTCACGATGTTAAGTTGACCTCTTGCTTTTCAGAATTTGCGCTGGGTTGCGCCAAAAATTTGTTCTTTTACTCCTTCTTCATATTGAAATATTTTTGTTGAGTTTGTACCTTATATCAGCTTTTATTGGATAATAAAAGCTACTCAAAATTGAAATCGGGCTTGAGTTCCAACATTTTGCAGGTGACCAGTTGTTAATAGTGTGCTTTTAATGACCTCAAGACTGGTAACCTGCTCTTGCTTAAAACAATTATTCGTGTGTGGAATCGACAGATAATTTGGGGTAAACTCTCTCTGTTTCTCTCTGACTTACTCTCTCAACTCTTAGTTTGGGCGGAGGAACGTTTCTTGGTCTTTGTTGTTTACTAACGGGATGTCAGACGTTTGAAGAGGCCATTGAGCTTGCCTCAGAAGGAGACGCTACGAAGGTCGATAAGAGCGTACGGGACATCTACGGAACAGACTACAACCGATTTGGGTTGCCGGGATCCGTTGTGGCCAGCAGGTGGGTTTAAAAAACTTTAAAGTATGCCATTATTATTGTCATATATTTCTGGTAATGAAACCAAGGATGCCTCATAAGTGAACTAAATCACTAAAACTCGAAACAAGGGTGCTTGCTATGTGAACCAGAAACACCAGGGTTAACCCATACTCTTCCACAATAAGTGTTCTGTTTTTTGGGGGGGGCTCTACCAATCCTAGAATATGGGACCTACAGCTTAGTGTCCCATCCGAAGGACAAAGCAATTATGGTAAAGTATTTTGCTCAAAGACACAAGTGCCACTGGGGCTTAAGTGTAAGGTGAGGGCCTACTTAGCTGAAAAAGCACATAATAGACACACATTAACATTACTGTTATTATTTGTATTATTTTTCTGTAGTTTCTGTAACATGTCAATTAAGGAAAAGCGAGACGAGGCGAGTAAAAAAGACCTCGCCCGATCCACTCTCCTGACTATTACGAACAACATTGGCTCCATAGCAAGAATGACGGCATTGAATGAGGTGAGCTACCAGACCCAAGTTATCCGTTATCCGGTTCAAGTACAATCCGTCCTTGAGTCCGAATTAAATAATAAGGTCTCCTGAACAATGAGTGAGTTTCTATTTCTAAAAAAAAGAGGCTCTTACGCAGGCATGCAACGTCTCAGTTGAGCAGCTGAATTCTTCTTTTTTAAAACTTTGTTTTATTGCCACAGAAAACTGTAAAATCATGGTACAAAGATTTGTGTGCCAAACAATGTAGTGTTATGTAAATATTTATAGCAAGGAGAGCTTTCTAGGCCAATCAGACATGCTAAAACCTAACAGCTTCAGGGGGCTGACCCCTGAACCCCCTTCGCTCGTGAACCCTCTTGGCCCCTGACCTCGCGCCGTAAGTGCTACGACTCCTGATGGCCCCCCCCCCCCCACATTTCAGGACAGATTGACGCCCCTGCGTGACATATACCCGGTAGTGTGTTGTTAGTGCACAACTCTATGGCGTTTGCCAACCAATAGTGTCTGTATGCATGCGTGCAAATAATCAGCATATTTCATGGGAAAGACTAATTGTAGATGTCCAAGCAGAGGAAGTGGTTCAGAATTGAGGAAAATTTACGAAGACTTTAAAGTTTATAGTTTTTCTTTTTGTTTTTTTTCAACAGGGAATTGAAAGAATAGTGTTTGTGGGTAATTTTCTCAGAGTTAACCCCATTTCGATGAAGTTACTTTCCTACGCTATGGACTTCTGGTCTAAAGGGAGCCTGAAGGCGTTGTTCCTTCAACATGAGGTAGGTCAAAGGTCAATCTAGGTAAAATGTTTACAGGTCAAATTGGTCAAGTGGGAAAAGACCAACGGACAGGAGTGAAATGATTGGGGAAAGAACAGAATTCAGGGGCAGATTTCATAAAGCACTAAGATTCATCTTAAGAAATAGCAAAAAAATTGAGTATGCAGTATTTTCTGCTTAACCTCTCTTTGAAATTGGGGCGTGGGAACGGACAAAATTTGGGAGAGCTGAATTTGGGGTCTAGTGAGAGAAACGGCTGAAAGTGAGCCGACTGTTGACTGTGTGGATGTTTTTTTCCCCTTGAATCTTTCAGGGTTACTTTGGCGCAGTTGGAGCATTCCTAGAGCTTATTGGATACGACGGTGACCGTAACGGCAGCGATGATGATGAGACATGCAAGTAAGTAACGGCCTTGCACCGCGGAGGGATATCTGACATGTAGTACTGTCGTGTTGGGGAAGTCGGCTCTACTTTCTACAACCACTTCCCAAATGCACAATTTTTTTCTACCAAAGGCACTTTTCGCCACCCACAAGGAACGATTTTGTAACATTCCAAACATTCCTAATGAAAAAAATAAAATAAAATAAAACTGTGTTTTTATATCACTTAAAATGCAAATGCTCTTTGAAATGGCGTTTTTTTTTTTTTTTTTTTTCTTTGATAAGAATGAAGGGGAACTTACTGACCCGATTGAAACAGATTTCAAAACAAGGGCGTATTATATTTTTGTGAAATGTGTAACAAACTGTGGTATTGATTATGTAGCTGTTTGGGAGCTGGATAAATACAGTTGATATCTTTTGCAATATAGGAACTTCAGGCTTTGTTGTACACGCAGAGTGTATGTGGGCCAAAAAAAAGAAATGCACAAATTTTTAAAGATATATTTTGGAAGAGCTAAACTTTCAGAGAATTTTCACAAGGACACAAAATGGCTTCAATAGTGGCCAGCAATAATGACGTCACGTACGTTCGAAATGCCAGGCTCTCAGACAAACATTCCACCACTTTCGCTATCACTGTATCGTCGACGCGCCAAACCGCACTAAGAGGAAAAGTCGGTACGCGTGAGTAAACGAAAAACTTGGACATGCACGCTAAAGAAATTTGGTACGTCTGTCTGGGATCTGGGCACTTGACTTCTATTTTTAGTATTGAGTTTGGACGGCTATTCCAAGGTACATTTTTAGGCAGTACTTAATTAAGTTCACCCTTTAGACTGGTCGACCCAAATGTATATAAATGTGATATTTAATCACTGGTGACTGAATCCCTTATTTGTTGTTGTGTTGGGGGGGGTGCTGGAAAATGCTGAGCTGGCTCAGACTGTCGGCTAGATTTTAAAGGCAAAGCCTGATACAATCAAAAGATGGCTGGAGTGGTTCCACTTTATCAGAGGGCAGTGTGGGTCTGAGATAACCCTTACCCTGACGCTAACTTACTTGGCAGATTCTGTCTAAAGGTATATCAAAAAGGTAATTTTTTTTCCCAGCTCATAAAAAAAACCACACAGCTCTGGGACCTTTCCCCCTCCCCCCTTCTTAAATATGTGGAATGGTCCAGTCTAGGATATCCATGATGTTCAACTCGCTCTGGGTATTACAAATTGGGGGTAAACCATGAAAAAACATTACTTGTGGCCATCACTGAAAGAAATGGAACATTTTTATAAGCGATACTAAGACCAAGGAATTTGAGGCCATTCTCTTTATGGTTTCTGGGTCCTTTTTTATTAAAAGTGACATCAAATATTGATCGTCATGGAATTGGACAAACTTTTCTATGAAGCATTTTAGCTTTTTTTACTAGCATGTCACCTGTCAAAAAAGTGTGAATTCTAATGGTAATATGGTTGGTTACCTGTTTCTTCTAAGCAGGATTTTACTCTCTGTTTACCAGTTTTCTGTAAGGCCCAGTTCATTTTGTTGCTAACAATGTTCTTTATATTATTAGCATAACAAATTTTTGGTCAGGATTAATTTAACTAATTTCAATGTTTGTGTGTGTATCAAATTTGATGAAAACTTTTGGTGAAACTAGTTGGGTTAGTGAAAGTAATAATGAAGTAATAATGAAGGAATAATTAATGGTAATTAGGGGGTCAAATATTTTAGTTAGCCCAACAATATTAACTCTGCACCCTCATTGGTTGATTTCTATTGGTTAACCCTCCTACATTTGGTGAATGCACCTACACAATACACAGTCAACCCTCCTACTGTCTGACCATTCAATATCATCCACTGTGGTTTTGATTGATAGATAAACTATACCAGCCTGCAATATGATATCATGTTGTGAAAGCGTCTACACAGTACACACATGTACACAGTTTGGTTCTGTGCACAGTTGTGCCACCCTACACAACCCTTGCAGTTGAATGGTTTTGAATGGTCAGTCAACTCACTGGAAAATGTTACCAAGAGTTGGAGGGTTAATTATTGATAGGAGGGTTAACTATTGATTAATGTGAGGGGAAGATGAAGCAGCTGTACTGAGTCAAATTTTAAAACAGACATGGTTATTGTAGTCAGCATTTTTGTTGTTTTGTGAATCAGTGAAAAAGTATTTTTCTTTTGGCTGGTATTGTGTAAATATGAATAATTACTGAACTATAAAAGTCTTCCAACTCTACCACCCCCCCCCAATTTTCAATCATAACTATTATTGTTCAATATATGATTTGGTTTGTGTGTGCTACTTTGTTACCTTAACCCAATTGTTGTGTAGTTACTGAATCACAATGGATTGATTTGTGAAAGTCATACTCAGAGGTAAACCAATGTTAGTATGAGAGAGATTGGCTGATGCCAGCTTGGCGTTTATATCTCCTTGTTTGTGGGAGCTTTGCCGAGTTCCCTTGTTGGGAAGATTTTCTAATCAAACAAACAAACAAACAAACAAACAAACAAATCCCAGGCATTTTAAGTCCAACATCAAAACTGGATGACGATTCAAAGGAGTTGAAAGTTAACAGAAAAGTTGTACATATTTTCCAACAATATTACGCTTTTTAACAAAAAGGGCATTTATGAATGGTAATAAAAGAGTAGTAACTCGGTCTTAACCGGCTGTTTGAAACCTTGCAGGGTCGAGGCCGTGTGATAAAGGACCTCGCCTCCGGCACGGTCCTTTATCACACGGCCACGACGGTTTTAAACGGCCGGTTAAGACCTCGTCGCCTACTCTTTTATTCCCTTAGTAATGCAGCTGTTGTGACCCAGGAAAAAAATCTGAGAATTACCTTCAATGCTCTTTTTTATTATGTACTGAAATAAAACCATAATTATGTCACAGGATTTGACTTCCTAGTATTCAAAAGGACATTTAGGTTTAAAAGAGTTGAAAAGGTGATTTTTTTCTTATCTGTTGTTGTTTTGGTCAACTGGTTGTACTGTCTTAAACGTTTTTTTCATTTCAAAGACAAATTTAAGTCACTATTACCTAAAACTAACCTGTGCTTAGAAAGTGAGAGTCCATCAGGACTGGACATTTGGGGACACTAGGTGGCAACAGACTTCCAGGTAAATTCACTGTTCTCGCAAATTTGCGCATGCTCAGGGAATGATATGAACAATCAAAAATTACCTGGTATGTCGGCTGCCACCTGGCGTCCTGAAGTCCCCAATTGCTAAGCACTGAAAAATTGTGCTTAGACGCAGGTTACCAATCAAAATACCATATTGCTTAATGCTGGTTCCCTGCTATAATCTACTTAGCAGATAAATTTGCTAAGCAGCTTTATGAAATTGGGTATGGTGTTTAAAGAAAACCCACACGAGATTGTGTGAACACATCAAACCAGGTGAACAAATCAGCATGTGTTTGAACACACGAGAATGTGTGAACACACACGACATCGTGTGAACACACACGACATCGTGTGAACACACACGACATCGTGTGAACACACACGACATCTGGTGAACACACACGACATCGTGTGAACACACACGACATCGTGTGAACACACACACGACATCGTGTGAACACACACGACATCGTGTGAACACACATGAGAATGGGTGTCTTTGTCTCATTCTACTCCATGGTCAAACACATATGCTTAGGATTTCTGCAGTCCCAGTGACATTACGGAAAGCAAACTTCATCAGGTAAAAACCCCCCAAAATTCTCTCATTTTGTTGGTGCACAGAGCAAGGTTGGTGCAAGTTTCACAAGTATTAATTAGTTAAACCCCCGAACAAAGATATTGACAAAATAGGGAGACCGCCAATATAGGGCTAGATAGCTCAGTTGGTAGAGCGCCGGTACGTTAATCCGGAGGTCGTTGGTTCAAATCCCGCTCTAGTCAATTTTTCTTTGTTCAACCCCATACTAAGTATTAATTGAAAGAAGTATTTTCATTTTGTTGTGCCTTATTTATGCCGACATATATTATCTGTTATTTGTTGAAGTAATATTGTTTTGTTTTCTTTGATTTGTACATGTTAAATAAATATTCAACATTATTTACATTATTCTATTGGTTTGGTTTTTACAAAACATCTCAAATAACTTTATAACCTCTATTACTAGAATTAGGTTAAAAATGGCCCGGGGTTCGTTAAAATGTCAAGTTGAATAATTTCCAACACAGTAATCGATTTACCGAGCGGTATTGATTTATTGATTAATGACTAACCGAGCGGTCTAGCGCATTGCTTCTCGAGTTCTGGTGGTTGAGTCAGTGGAGATTCAACTCCCGGTCGTGACACTTGTGTCCTTGGGACAGACACTTAGCTATGAGTGCTTCTGATCACCCAGGTGTAAAAGGGATTAGGTACCTGGGTGATGAAGACTGTTGATGCAATTTGGGCTGCTGGTGCTGCATACTCCTAAGGAGCTGAGACGATGTCAGGAATGCTTAGGACTCAAAGAACAGGGGTAAATATTAAAAGGTAATTTGAGAGGCCTACTTCTACTTGGTGTAAAAAAAAAACATATAATAGTTACAGTGAACTTGTATTATTTTACTTTTGTAGTCATTACGAAATGCTAGCAACGATTGATAATTCCCCCACCCCAAACCATCCATTATAACCTCTTTATTTGTTAATGTCCCTGAAATTGTTTATCATTGTACGTTTCTCATAAAAAGGCCACTAAATTCATCTTTGATTTGTGGTGTGTCGAGGCCGAGCAGTCAAGCACACTGGACTCGGGCTCTGGTGTTTCTGATTAGCAGAGTTTGGGTTCGAGTCCCGGTCTTGACACTTGTGTCCTTAAGTAAGATGGCCAAACCATTACCGCTTCGTCCTTCAGATGGGAGGTCTGGGTCTGGTGTGTTGTGTAATGAATTCAAAAGAACCTAGTTACACTTTATCGCTAAGAGAAGGGGTTTGTTGCGGTGTTTCTGGCAGTGGCTGCTGAATGCGCCACAGCACCTTATAAACCTTATAACAGAAATACATTACTGGGTCTTATAGTTCAAAAACCTGTCTTAAAGGAACATTACAGAATTGGTTTTTGCTAACAAAACAGTTGCTGGCAGTGTAAGCACTTTATGTAATCCACCATATACATAAACTGACAAACCTGTAGAAGTTTGAGATCGATCGGCCGTCTGGGTCTCGAGAAAATAGTGAAAAACTGATTACACATTTGCATGAAATCATATAGATTCAACAAATGAACAAATGCTCACTGAGCGATAAACTCCAATCGGAAAATTAGTTTATTCATTTCTCATCAAATATGGCATTTCAGACAGAAATATTTCAAGGGATGTTTTCTACTATCATCATCATTAGACCATGTAAGTTTTATGTAAATCTGTGATCAAAAGTATTTTTTACAAGTTTTTTTCTTACCAATTCTGTATCCTTTAAACAGACAACAATAAGTGCTTTGAGAAACCCGTAGATAAAGCACTATATAAAACTAGTTATGATTACTAATATTATAATTTTTCTGTATATGTAGCACCGATTAATTTTTGTATAGAACTGAAAAATGTTGCTGAATTTATTTTTTTCACACAAGGTATTAACGCTGATTTTGAAAAGAGAACAACTTGTCAAGATTGAATTATTAACAATACTGAAGTCACTTTTTCCCTTTCAATTGGCGAGTTGTATTATGTTAATTTGTATAATTAAGTTCAGTACATACTCCTTTTTTCAAGGAGAAAATGTAAAAGAAATAAAATACCTAAAAATAAACTTCTGGTTTTGTTGTAGTTCACTAATCATTTCTAAGCAAACATTATTAAGACATCCGGCATGCTTGGTGTGAAGAAGAATTATTTTTCAGAAATTTTAATTAACTTATCATTAACCCTCCTATGGATGTTCACTCTGAGATGCCTCAAAGTAATGATGCCAGTATCAGTGAATCATCATGTGACAATAGTTGGTGTACGAGTTGGTGTACGAGTTTGTATGTGTACGAGTTGGTGTCCGAGTTGGTGTACGAGTTGGTGTACGAGTTGGTGTACGAGTTGGTGTACGAGTTGGTGTACGAGTTGGTGAACGAGTTGGTGTACGAGTTGGTGAACGAGTTGGTGTACGAGTTTGTACGTGTACGAGTTGGTGTATGAGTTTGTATGTGTACGAGTTGGTGTACGAGTTGGTGTACGAGTTGGTGAACGAGTTGGTGTACGATTTTTTAGTTTGTACGAATTGGTGTACAATTTTTTATGTGTACGAGTCGGTGTACGAGTTTGAATTTGTGCATGATATGCTGTGCACACAACAGTGAAGTAAGCTATGCCACATTTTCCTGTCAATGTAGTTGTTTGTATGGCCAATCAGTGCCACAGATTGCCACTGCAGAAATTGGTCAGGTTGGTCAGTCAGTCGGACAGGTCAGTTGTTCAGGTCAGTCTCAGGTCGGTCTGTCTGTCAGGTCAGGTGAGTTAGTCGATCACATCAGTCAGTCAGATGAGTCGGGTTGTTCAGGTCAGTCAGTTGGTCAGTTCAGTGTCAGTCAGGTCGGTCATTCTGTCAGGTAAGTCAGTCTTTCAGGTCATTCAGGTAGGTCAGTAGGTCAGTCTGTCAGGTCAGTCAGTGGGTTGGTCAGACGTTCTGGACAGTCTGATCAATTAGTAGCATTCTTTTAATTCTCACCAATTTCTGAAGATTTTATTAGGGTTCGGTTTTCGGGCTTTAAGAAGTCTTTAGTCAGGAACAGATTGTGTTGGGTTGGGTAAGGGTCAGGGTTACAGTCAGAGTTATGGTCAGTGTTTGATTAGGACTGAGATCGGAGTCAAGAGTAAGAGTCAGGGTTATATTCCGGTCAGGTTCCAAAACAACTTCGTTAGGGTCTTGGAAAAATTAAAGTCAAATTAAGGACCTGTTAGGTTTGGGGTCATACGGTCTACTGCCTCAATTTCAAAGTCAGGTTCAGGATCTGGATCATGTAATCATGGTGAAATAAAACTGGAACAGCTTTGTGTTTGTCTCAAGGACAAACACCTAATGTCTAGTTATTAATTATTATTAATATTCAGGTTAACCGAATAATGTTGTGCCAATTATAGGTAGCTTCGAACGAGCCGACTGTGCAGCACTTCGGTAGCAGGAGGGACATTTTTCTAATGGTGTCTTAAAACTCCACAAAAATTAAGAGAAATTTCTCTTTTTCTTGGAGTTTGCAGGGCGAAGGGAGCCAGAAATTGCCTCAAGGAAAATAACTCTAAGGAGCTCCAAAGACGGAGGGGGGGGGGGGGGGGCGTTGGGTTGAGAGGCTACAGACAATGAAAAGAACTTCATTTATAAAGACTGATTTGAGTTCCAAATCTGAGCTTTATTGACAAAAATCGTAACTCTATAACTCAACGTGATGGACCAAAGAATACAAAAACATTTAACTGTTAAACAATTTTGATTTTTACAACTCTAGAACTGGTTGCTACATGGAGTTTACTTTGGGAAAAAAACAGGGAAGGCTAATAGGGTCATTTCCCTTTTAATACTTGTGGAGAATTGAGCACTTAATTTAGATCTCCCCGAAATAAAAAAAACTTGCCCTTTCATGTAAACCACCTTCGACTTTTGGAAAAGATGTAAAATATTTTTTACAGATTTTCAAAATCTTTATCAGTGTCTTTAAAGGTATTGTACACTTTTGGTAACAGATCAAAATCAGTGTTCACATTTTGTGTGATTAAACATATGCATGAACAAACAAACCTGTGAAAGTTTGAGCTCAATTGGTCATCGAGGTCACGAGAAAATAGTGAAAAGAGATCTTATGTGTTTTCTGTTTTTTCAAATTATTGCGCGCGATAATTACTATTGTTTTACTCGTTTCTCAGAGACGAAAGCATTTTAGGCAGAAATATTTTAAGGAACCCTTCCTACCATTACTTACTTTAAATCATGTAAGTTATGTGTGAATCTGTGAACATTGTGTTTTTCGATCTTACCAATAGTGTACAGGGCCTTTAAAATAAAATGGCATTTTTTCAGTTTTGTCTCTGATTCCTATAAAATGTAAGGCTGTGTGGGAATCAAGCAACTTTGACACCGCTATGACCAGTGAAGAACTGACCAAGGCCACCAATTCGGACTTGGTGTCAACCAACTACAAGTTGGAACACACGTGTAGTCGGGGGCCAAATTATTAACTTTTATAATCAGTATACATTATTACTATTGTATACAGGAAACACTACAGATGCTAGTATCTTTATACAAGTCCAGAGCCGTATATTGGGAGGGTTGCGAGTATGTGCGATTAGAAGCCATTTTGTGTGTTGGCAAACGCAGGATGCCAGACTAGAATGCGTATTAGGCTGTGCTTCATTTGGACCGAAAATGGCGTCCCTCTATGTCGCAACTCTCTCAATAGACCTTTCCATTGTTGATAAACAAACTGCGCTGGTTGGCATGGAAGGCCGAATGTTAGCAAAACACTCAATCCTGTTAACAGATGTTTCAACACAATTCAACATTTTCTGCAAACTTTCAATTAAGTAAAGATCTTCTCATGATTGGTTGCTTTGTTTCCAACAAATTCAACACCATTTTTGAATATTCGTGTAACATTGTTAAAAACTGTGGCTATCCGTTTTTGTTTTGCATTTATGGCTTTCTATAGTTTTCCGATCTCGGTTGGCAAAAACTCGGGCTGTGACGTTGCAATAGAAAGGTCTATACACAGCTCTGTACAAGTCTATGGCGTCCATGCTGGAAAATCGCTTTCTTCAACAAGATAACTATCGATTTATTTTTAACACTTTAAACAATTTCATTTGTTTTTTTCAAAAAAGAAAAAGAAAGAAAAGAAAAGTGAACATTCAACGGTGAACTGTCCTAGAATTCTAAGATTCCAGTAAGGGAATAAATACAACACTGCCCCCAAAATAATCAGAGGAAGTAAAGCAATTCCTTGATAACTTTTACAATTCTTTGAATATTTAAAAAGATTAAACACATTTTAACGAACAACAACCAAATACATTGAAACATTATTACGCTTTTTTTTTTTTACAGGCATTAAAAACAATGAACTGAAGATGGCATAGTAGCAGTCTTCAAATACCATGACAAATGTTTAAAGGAACTCTTTTGTCACACTGTCCAGGAAAGAGTTGGGTGCATTGCATCCATATCTTTTGACCTCTGACCCGCTGTTGGCTTGAAGCCAAAGCCTGGGCTGTGTTCTGCTTGTGCAAACGTTGCAAGTCTTCGCCAACATTTGCAAGCACTTTCTCGTGGGTGAGTTTTGTGCGGCCAACTTTGACAACGTCCGCTTTCGACGGCGAATGTCAGAAATAGACGTAGCCGCAGGTGCTTTAAGATGGCCATACAATTTCAAGATGAAGGAAAGGTAAGCAGAGAACATTATTTCAAGTCCATTGTTTTTTTTTATAGTTTTGTACATTTCATGCAGATAGCAGTGTATTATTTTATCATTTTTTTTGTTATTGTGTGTCGTGGCCGAGCGGTCAAGAGCACGGACTCAAACTCTGGTGTTTTGATCAGCAGAGTGTGGGTTCAAGAAACTTGAGTCCTGTGCACTAGGATGGTAGGCGTGTAAAAAAATTATTAAAAAAAAAACATTAGGAAGAGTAGGGTTCACAAAAATAATTATTTTGTAATTTTTTAGTAGATGAGGTGAAGTTACTTCTATTTTTTTTTATTTTAAGAGTATCAAGTAAGAACTATGAAATTTAATGGCACTGTCTCGACTTCGGGCCGCTATGTTAACATCGGATGTGAGAGTTTATTACTCGGTCATCGGTTCCACTGAGAGCAAAGATTTGCGTAATTGCTGTTTGCACAAGAGGAACACAGCTCGGAAGCACATGCCTAACTGGGGCACAAAGGTCACTGTTTATGTAGATTGTTCTGAAGGTCAAAGGTCAATCCGGGAAGATGGCACTTTTTAATTCGAGGTACACTTTCAAGAGGCTGCGTACTTTACAAATTTGCTTGAAAAGCAAAGATCGCTCAGCAGATACATATCGTAGAAATGCCAGGTTGACTTTCATTGTCTGTGACGGACGTTGACGGACGAAGAAGGTTGTCTTTCTAGCTCTGTGTGATGTCATCCTCCAAGAAATCCTTGGCTTGATCCTTAGAGATGACATCGATATGACTGACCTAAAACATCCCCGAAAAAACAGAAAAGGAAAGAACTTTTGAAATAGTGGACATTTATTTATTAATTCTGGTTGTGAAAGCCAAGGATTCTCAGAAAAGCGCACTCAATCACTGGCCAAGAACCTCATGGAGAGAAGACAAAGAAGGAAGTTTCAAAAGTGGAGGAAAACCCCAGACTATTATTCCAGGGAAAGCCCTCGCAATCAGGTAGGGACAGAAAACCCAATCCTCACAGCGCCCCCTAATGAGGTTTGAAGCCGGGGTCCCAGAGGTGGAAGGCGAGGAAAGATACTACACCAACCCGACCGCCCATTTGTGGACTTGCTTTTTCCAGTCATATAGTCAGATGCAAATCTTCACTTCTTGGAAGAGACATATGTGGTTTATTTCTTGTACTACTGTTTTCTTAGAGCAGGGAGGTAAAATGGAACTCTACACCGGGAGTTTCTGGACATTAGGGCATGGATGCAACCTTCGATGCACTGCACTATCTAGGAGGGCTTGTCTTCACAATCTTACTTGTTTCTAAAATTGACTCCAGTAGGAATTTAATCGGCAAGACTCCAGCAGCTCTCGGTTCTTGAAGGTTGTTGTGATGAACTGAGCATTGTTTGGACAACTCATGAAGCATATCTGAAGACAAGATGGAAATCAAAATGGCAGACAAGTCCTAAATTACTCTCCGCACTTATGAACTCGACAAAATAGTTCCGTTTCTGGTAAAAGACATTTAAGGATAAGAATTCAAAGTGCACATCGCCCTAGTCTGAACATCTGACGCCATACTTGACTCTGTGCATCACTAGAAAAACAAAACTATCTTGGTGACTGCTTTACTTCTTTCAAGAATATTTGAAGGCTCAAGGAGATTTTGAGAACATCCTAAAAAATCGAGAAAAAAATTCCTGAGAAATCCCACGCCCAAGCTTGACAGTTTTTACCAACCTGCGACAGATTTTCTGTGCTGAGCGTCAAGCGCAGAGTCGATCTCATCAAAGAGGTAGAAGGGTGCCGGGTCACACTTCTGGATGGCAAAGATGAGCGTCAAGGCCACCAGTGATTTCTGCCCGCCGGAGAGTTGCTGCATCTCCCTGGTCTCGCTGGTCTTCCCCGAGAAGGATACCTGAGGCAAGACGAGATGCCATAAAATCAAGAATTCTCTACCAAATGTAATTATTGCAAAAGGGATAAAGATCGTTCGGATTTAGTTCTGCCCAACGCCCAACACTGATACAATACACATACTCACTGCTTCACCCCCCCCCCCCCCACTTGCAGGAATAAAATTCTACAGCCATCTTGGGATTATACTTCTGCATCCGAAGGAGGACTTGGTTGAAATTAGACCATCAAAAGGTCTATGAAACGTTGTTCGTGTTTTAAAACTGACAAAGAACTGAAACAAGTCCAGTTTGGTTACTAAAGAAATTGGTGTTTGAATACTCGGCAGCCAGTTTTCAAAGTTGATAGTGAGGGCATTGTGGGTGAAAATTAGAAATCTGCTGTCTCTTTACCTTGATGCAAACTCCAGTGAACTGCTCCACAAGGGGCACACCTGACTGTGATGATTCTCCTTCAAGCTGTATGACCAATACAAAATTTCAGCAAATTTTCATTAAAAACATTGAATACAAGTCACAAATACAGGTAGTTTACACTGAACACTGTAATCAAAAACCTGTACACGATATCCACAGAGGCTGGAAAACAGTTAGTCTGGTACCGTTTTGGTATGATGAGAACCAGCATTAACAATCGCAAACTAATACAGGGAACTTGACCAAAATGATGGCAGAATGTCATAAGTGGATCTTGGTGAATCACCGTAGGGGGGCTGGGGTTAATGAACTCTGACCTATACACCCTTTACTGACCTCAGAGGATGTTTCACTGTCTCCCTTCTTCATGACGAGGGTCGCTTTACCGGCGGGTACCAGTTTGTTGAAGACTTCACTGAAGTACTTGGACACCTGTTTGAACGTCAGCTGAATGGCCTCGTACTTCCTCAATTCCAGCACATTCATCAAATCGGTGATGGACTACAAGTCACAAGAAAAACGCAAAACCGCAAGTTCATATTTATTCACGTACTGTTACCTTCACTGAGATTAAACAAAAGGGGAGCAAGTTTAACTGCAGTGGGCGTTTGAGGTGAAGTGGGACATGTCTTTCGGTTTGTATTAGCAAGGTTTGCGGCAGCACCTTGTGATAATCTTGTAAACCATCACAAGGTGCTCCATGTTTAAATATACGTGCAAAACGGGTCTTATAATTTCAAACACAGCTCTGCGTGCCTGTAGAGAAAAATAATGAACGCTTGTGGCACCCTCGGGGCACCCCCTAGGTGTGAAAGCGCTATATGAGAACTGTGTATTATTATTATAATAATTACTCATACTATTAATCTCTTTTGAATAGTTTTGCCACTTTCAAGTAGTGTTTGTTGCTCAACGTTTCGACCAGCAAGCTGTGGTAGCCATCTGTCTCTGGGTCTTTTCAGAGCTTTTTTAATAAGCAAAGTGTCTTGCACAAGGACGGCCGTTTTGCACAGGCAAGAAACAGCCATATTGCTCAACCATTTGGAGACCACTCATTTCTAATTCTGTCTGATCGTCACCATATGCCCAGACATGGCTGGTGTTGTTCATTTTTCCTAACTCAATTCCTTTCTTCAGTGAAAATGTCTGGAAAACTAATGCGAATCAGAAACTTTTACAGGTAAACATGGAAAATGTTGTGAAATTTCAACTCAGCACAGGACCTTTACTTTGACCTTTTTGAGTTGAGTGGAAGTAAGGTCAAATCTTGCAGCCAGTTGCGGCCGCTTTGGGGCACTTTGGTTGAAGCTGCTTCCCACACTTTTACTAGAATGCGAACAAACACTTATTTTAACTGGAAATACCTGTGGGTTTGTCCCCACTTCTGTACTTTTAAATCGCAAGTGAAGCAGGGTGCCAAAAACCCTCTCAATTCAATTCAAGGCCTCTGCCACCCCCCTACCTCCCCCAAGACGTTAAAACTTACAGCATGTCCCTTGTCCAGCTCCTCCTTCCGATTGATTAACTTCTCCTTCTGATCGGAGAAGTTGACAAATTGATCCAGGGCCTTCTTATTGACGTGGCTGTACTTCTTGAGCTCCGAGTTACACTGTTCCAACTTCTTGAAGAGCTGCTTGAGGGAGAGGTGTGTGTACTTCTCGAAGGCGTCACTCGGCAAGGAGCCCAACTCCCGAATCTTTCGCATGCATTCTTCTTTCTGTTTGGGTTGTTCAGAAGAAAAAAACAAGAGAGCCTCATGAACTAAACATTGCCCGCCTGCCCTCGTCTCTTTTCTGTTAATAGGTCAGGGTTTAAACCACACCGAGATGCCATCAAACTGTTTTGAACAGTCTGTTTGTGAACATATGCTGTGTACTCCGCCAAAATCACTTTAAAAATCTCAAAAAATTCCAAGTTCCCTGTCGAGACCAAGCCAAATAGCATGGTAAATGTCAACTTACCCAAAAAACTTGTACAAGCTGGCATAAAACGTATGATGGTGTAAGTGTGTGCACAGATTCAAAGGGTGTCACCCAAGGTTTAAAAGCTGTGCTTCCCCCAAACCCAAAACCAAACAATACCGTCTAACGATTGACACCACCTTACATCAAAACTTTCAATAAATTCAGTCATACTTTTTTTTATGCCACAGTATTATGAATCTAAAATGACAGTCTTGACCTACAAATGTGAGCTAACGTTTTCACAACACCCACCTTCTTCAACAGCAGGCTCTGCTTATTGGTCATCTTCTCCAAGGCCTTGGTGTCGGTGTTAATCTTATCGCCGAAATCTCTCTCCTTGTTCTTCTTCTCCTCAAGATCCGACTGTTTGCTCAGCTGCTCTCGATTCAGACTCTCGATCTGGCTCTCAAAGTCCTCGATCCGAGCCTTGTTGGTCTCGATGGACATCTCGGTCCCTTGTAGCTCTGCCAGACACGTCTCCAACTTCTGCTTCCGATCCTCCACGGAAATTTCTTGGAGTTCCTAAAAAAAAGTATCACAACATCATGGTCTTTGAAAGAGAACCTTTAATCCAATCCACTTATTTGTAGAGATCGTCACAAATGTGTACTACCAACACATACAACGTTACTGTCACTGACATATTTATTCATCCATTTTTTCCATAGACAAGAAAACTCTCCAGTGGTGATATTTTTCAGGCACTGATTTTCTGGTATAAAAAGTACCCTAGGGATTAGATTTGCCCTGATTTGTGAAAAATCTTTAAAATGGCTTGCAGGCCTGGGTTCCCCCTTATTAAGTTCGCTTTCTGAGAGTCCTTGGCTTCGCAACCAGAATTAATAAATGAAATGAAAGTAAAATAACAGTAAGACTTACAGCTACAAGACGTTCCCTTTTTCTCATCAGATTTCCTGACAGTAGATTCTCAATCTTGTTCTTCTCACCTTCAAGCTGTCGAGTGAAAAAAAATCAATCAAATCTGAAACTTCTATTTCGGTAACATCTATCAACGAAATACCTCTAAAAAATATCGGTGACAACCCTTCTTTTGACCTTCCTACACATAGTACAACAGACTGTCACAAAGTACAATGTACCATACTGCCTCTAGCTACCGGGCAATCTCGGTGGTCTAGTTGGTAAGACATCTGCCCTAGAATGGCAAAGGTCGGGGTTCGAATCCCATCCGAGTATACAATGTAAGGGTAAAACCAAATAATATTATTTCATCCTGATGCAAATTTAACATCTATTAACATACTTGACTTGTGATACCTAAACCTCACAAGAGATGTACACACTACATTGTTCGGGTTGCGTAACTGTGGCTGTGATTGGTTCATTCGTCATGGGGCAATGCTTGATGGGCATGCCCCATCGTTGGTCAGGCCTCACACGGCCAGCCCTCCTATGACTGGACTTCTAAGGGGGTCGATAAACCCTCAGCTTACCTTAATCCTATCAGCCAGAGCTTGCTTATTCTGTTGTTCAACGACTTGATCTCATCGTTCAGGCTGTCTGCCTCGCGTTGATCTCCAACGCTCAGCTGAGACAGCAGGTCCGTCCCTGAAAGCCAAGAAGAACAACCAGGTGAAGAGAAAGTTGTGATATGGGACATACGCCTAGCGGCAGCCATTTTACACCCTAAGGGCTCAGCTGTGATATGGGACATACACTGGAGTTATGATCCATTGTCGTTGTACAATGAAAACATACACCTAGCGGCGGCCATTTTAACACAGCTAAGGGCTTAGCTGTGATACAGGGGTCGATTTCACAAAACTCTTCTAACTTAGGACTAGTCCTAGGCAATGCTAAGAGATAGGACTAGCCCTAAGTTAGGACCCGTACTTAGGACTAGTCCTATCTCTTAGCATTGCCTAACTAGTCCTAAGTTAGGAAGAGTTTTGTGAAATCGACCCAGGACATACAATGGACTGATAATCCAGTACCATTTTACAATGACAACATACACACAGCGGCAGCCATTTACACAAGAGGGGCTCTATCAATAGCAGAATTAGCAGGGACCAGTCAAACTCAATCTGCACAACATACAATGTAACAGTACTCTATTGAACATTGTTTTCTGCATTAGGCAAATCTCAGTGCAGAGTGGCTTCGAATTCCTCTGACCTCTGACCTGGATTTCCCTCAACTCTAAAACTTAGTCACTTCAAAATTGAAAGACATAATTTATTCATCTTGACAACGCACCTATTTCGTCATCCAAGGACTGGGCAGATCCTTTCATAGCTTCCAGGCTTGTGATGAGACTAGACAGACGACGTTCCTTAGGGGTCAATGCCCTCTGGATGACCTGGCTCTCTTCTTTCATGATGCGCATGTCGCTCTTCATCTTCTCGTAGATGTCCCTGTCGGAGTGGAAAGTGACAAATGCTTTAGGTCAGAGTTCATTGCCCATATTTGACGATCAGTCTCGATCACTACGCTTCTTTGACATTTCTCTCATCACAGCAGCGACAGCTTTAGTGAAAACAAACTCAACGCCATAGCAGTGAATTTGTGGACTAGCGATGATCGCAAACTGGGACATAGTCGAAGGCTGTCAAACTTCTGTCATTAAATTGAGTTTGTAAACAAGAGGTCCAGATTGTCTGATGAACAGTGGTGGATTGTACAAATCCCGAAAAACGAAGAACACTTTCCTCTTAGACAAGAAATCAAACCCTTTGAACTTTTATGCTGTTACATTATGACAGCTTAACCGATATTCGCCTGGCTGGTCTTAGTCCATCAACACGGTTCCTGCCTAAGCCCATGTAACCATAGCCACGCTCCCCCACAAAATAGAGAGAAATACCCACAGAAAGTAAATGTGCTCTCTCTTAGCAGAAATCAGCAGGATACCAGTCACAAATTGTACATGTGACATGGTAGTTTGGCCGGTAACCTTATTCCGGTAAGCATATTTTTGTTTTGCTCAGCTACTTTTTGTGCCTAAGAAGGTAAAGAGAGATCGTTGACAAAATCCTGAAATCAGGAACTCACTTATTCTTGCGATTCTTCGTTTCCATCTTCTGCATCTCACTCATGAGTTGAGTCACCTCCACCTCCACTTGTTGAAGCTTCTCCCTCAGCTCTTCGTACTCTTGCTCCTCTCGGCTCAGCTTCTGCCTCAGCTCCAGTATCCCACTCTGGAGCTCCAGACGAGACTTTCGGGTGTCGTAGTAGCCGCCCGTGATGGCGCCGCGTCGACTCACTTGATCACCTGAGCATTGTGGAAGGGTCGACATCTTAAAACTAGGAGCGTTTTGTCCGCTTCAAAAAGAGTTATTGAATGCGCACACACAAACCTACCGAGGTACGTTGTTTCTACTTGTTCTCGTGCTGATACAATGTTATTACCAAATCCTTACATACAACGTTCTTCAAGACGCCACATTTTCATATGATCACTGAAGCGTCGTAAGACAAGATACATTCTTGTTGCAATCAAATTTTTCTGTAACTCCAACAAGGCTGTATCTTTCTCAAAAGTCTTAAACCTACAAAACCGAAAGTGTGAGATAAAACACACGTTCTATTTGTTTACATCCCTGAGGAGACATCTTTTGTTCTTTGTCCTTTGGACTTTGTCCACAACATTCCTTGTGGAGCACCCCAGTCTTTAGAATTCCCCTATGGAAACCTTTTCTTTTCCCTTTTTTGTTTTGAATATTAAAGCACCGTCGCACCAAACCAAAAGTGCAAGAAACTTTTCCTTTTTAAGCTTGTTTACTGAATAGTATACATGCTTAACTCTGACATCTCTTGTTGATCAATATTACAACTTTTCTCAGGGATTCTTTATTAAAGAGAGGTGCTGGGTACCAACCTTCCAGGGTGACACAATCTAGGTTCTGGGTTCTTGAGAACTGGGTTGCCACGTCGATGCTGCGGCAGATGAGGGTCTTGCCGAAGACGTGATTCAAGATCGCCTTGAACTTGTTATCGAACTGGAGGTTGTGAAACATGGCAACGCATCCTGTAAACCAAAAGAAATCGAGAAACAAAGTTTTTTTCAAGAATTCACAAATTTTCGGTTTAGGCTTGTTGGAACATTATTTACTCTTTCACTACCAAATTTATTGTGCAGCCATGAAGGAAGTGTTTGTACCAGAAAAACATATTCCAAATGCTCCTTTGTTTTAAAGACTGGTAACTTCATCATTTTATGTTGTAATTACACGATGTTTGATACTAAAATAAACCTTACAATGTACTTTTTCTTCATTGTGTTCTCTTTCTTAAATTGTGTTGACCCCGAGTCACTGGTAGCAGCTCGCCGGATTCATGGTGTAATTTATTGAGCCTAGTTTGGTCACAATGTTTCGACTAGCCTGCTCTAGTTATCGTCAGGCGACTGAAGAGTGATTGAGATGCAGAACTGCCAACATTTGCATTTCTGGTTTGTGCCTCACTTCATTTCAATCCTTGCGGCCACAAGGGTTTCTTGGACTTACCGGTGATTCTGGGTACTGGGTCTCACGATCTTCAAGACGATTCAGAGGGAAAAATGTGACCTCTCCGGGCATCTTAGATTTATTCATCTCCGACAGTATCTTAGTGCTGATGACGTCAGTATCTACGATGTGGTAGAACAGTCTAAAGAAACAATTTGAGCGTCTTTGATTATATTCTAATTAATCAAAAAACCACTCCTACTGTCTGACTGTTCAATGCCGTCACTTGTGATTTTGAATGAAGATAAACTGTGCCAGCCTGCATATGATATCATGTGCTAGGTGCCTCTACACAATACACAGTCAACCCTCCTACTGTCTGACCATTCAATCTCATCTACTGTGGTTTTAAATGATAAACTATTAAAGCCAGCAATATAAAGTACCATGTGGTAACACAGTCAACCCTCCTACTGTCTGACCACTCAATTCATCTACTGTGGTTTTAAATGATTAACTATTAAAGCCTGCAATATAAAGGTAATCATGTGGTAACACAGTCAACCCTCATACTGTTTGACCTTCAATGCAATCCACTGTGGTTTGGAAAATGATAGATAAACTATAAAGCCTGCAATATGATATCTTGTGGTGAATTCATCTACCCAGTACACATCAACCCCCTACTGTTGATACTTAATCTCACTCAGAGTGTTTGAAGCATGGATCACTATACATAAGCCACACATGCTGTCGGCAAGTGACTGATTTTACAAGTACAGATTATCAACACTAGAGGGGTTTACTGCAGATGGCTGCTAAGTGGTGGTTTAAATCATACCCACTGCGGCAGTGACTCGTGAGTATTAAACGGAGCGCATTGAAGTTCAATCAGGACACCGTGGTATCCTTCTAGCTCCTTAGTCATTCCCTTCGATCGAAAGGTATCCAAGACCCTCTTGATGCTGTCAATGCCGCGCAGTACAGCCTATCATATCGATTAAAATATCGGTACAAGTAATCAATAATTAATAATAATAATAACAAAGCGCTCAACTCCTCCAACAAGGTGCTCAGGGCGATAACAGAGTAAATAAAATAAAGAGAAAGTTTTTAGGAATAAGCTTTTGACAGGAGGTGTTTCTGAGAGATTTTTGACAGATTGAGTGGTTTGTGCAATCAGGTAGGGACTGAAAACCCAATCAACAAGCAAGCTCAGGTCTGAGGTGGAATTCAAACCTGGGTCCACAGAGGTGAAAGGCGTGGAAAGAAACGAGTCAACCTGATTTTGATGAAACATTCACGATTAGAGAATCGTACCTTCCCCGTCATGGATCTTAAAGTCTGCTCTTTCTTGTGCAGTTCCTCCTTGGTGGTCGCAATCTCCTGCTGGATGCTGTTCTCCTGTCTCCACAAGGAACTACGAGAAAAAAGAAGACAGAAGCGTTTTAACCGATTAATCGGTAAAATGTCCCAAAGCTAGTGTTATCCTGTAGGATTACATCAATTAAATTCTTCAAGGTAAGCAGCACCAAGCATCGTCTACTCACTTTCTCTCATTTGCAGCTCATCTTTGCGTTTCTTCTGGTCGTAGTGGCTACGATTTGACAAATCCACAGAATCTTTCATCTGTTCTATGTCGATGTTTAGCTTGGCCATGCGGGCTTCCAAGTCTTCGTTCTTCTTCATGTCGGAGGCAATGTCGTCTCGCTGACGAGATATCTGATGAGGTTTCAGAAAACAGAATAAAAAAAGAGGACTTTTCAACTATCTTTAAATCGATTGTGAACTTGGGCGCCAATTTCATAGTAACAGTGTCAGTCAGAAGTGATGCTTGGATGTCCTTTGAGCAACCAACAGCAAATTTCATAAATCTGTTTAACACAAAAATTTGCTAAGCACAGAAGTCTTCCAAAGAAGAAATAGGTTACCAGCCAAAACGCTGTATAATGCACATTGTATATGCCTGGTTCCCTGCAAATTTTTGTTCAGAGAATGAAACTGGTCAGCAATATTTTCTGCAACAGTGGTAGTGGCGTCATGTTTTGATCCTAGCTGAGTCTGTTTCAGAGGCTAAACGACAGCAAAACACAAACTGACTAAACACAGAAGTGGAAAATGAAGACCTTACCTGTTCGTCCTTGTCCTTGATGGCCTTGTTAAGAGACTTGAGTTCCTTCCTGATCCACTTGTCTCGATCGTCACGGGTCGTGAATTGATTCCCTCGACCCTGCTTGGCAAACAGCTCTGTACGTCTCTGCTCACAAACCTGCAGCCTGGAGGGACGAACAAAGGAAAGCAGACAACAAATCATAAAAATACCAGCTGTAGGACTAAGCCTTTCAAGGTTTTCACTACTTCCGACTTCAACACTGTCAAACGTTATGTGTAATTTTTACCCCAAATCACTCAACTCATCATTCAAAGTCAATTCTTACGAGGAAACTGATAATTATAAGAAGAGCTTGAATCTTTGGATATCATCCTGGTTTGGGGGCAGAATGTTGAAATGATGGCATTACTAACTTAAGGGTAACCCCTGTGGATTAGATTTCACCAGGCTTTTGGAAACAGTGTCCTCAGTACTAGATAAGTAGATCGAAGAGCAGGATTTCTTTATATGTGGAAAAATAACAGCTGATTTTCTTCACCAGGCGACTTAAAAAGTCTGAATTTAGATTAAATATTGTTTTGATTATTTTCAGACTAGTCTCACCTGGCAGTGCAGCGTTCCTCCTCTTTCTTCAACTCTTCATACCGTGGCATGATGGATTCCAACTCCGTCTGTTTCTGTTGGATTGTGCTGTCAAGCTTCTCCAGCTGATCTCCGATACGACTCTGGAAAAAAACAACAACAAAAACACGGTAAAAAATTTGTGATTTTCCTTTTGTCGATATTTGTATTTATGTTCAAGGGCCAGTCTTTGGGCTGTTTAACTTTTGCGTGACACCAAATCTCTTCACACATAATAATTTTCAAGAACCAGACTCTTTTTCAAGAGTATTAGGCATAATTATGGACATTTTTGAAAGCGAGAGACCAAATCTTAACAGGGAGACCAGTCTCCACCCACCTTGGCATCCATGTCTCCGTTCACCTCCTCCTGCAGATCCTTAACGGCCAGTTCCAGTTTAGCACGTCGTTTGAACAGCTCTTGCCGTTCGTTCAGCAGCTGGTCTCGTTCCTCGTTGGCCGATCGGACGCGTCCTTTCAGCTCGCGAAGTTCTTTGTTTAATTGCTGTGGAGAAACAAAGAGAACAATTTTCACCCTCACATCCAAACAAAAATTGTCTATTTTTGAGACAGTGCCATCACTTAAAACAAGATTTCCTGGCCTTCAAATGAAATAAACAAATATTTATTACAGCAAAGAAAGAAAACACAAAACACAAGACGGAATTACAGACATTACTTTTTTAGTCTGCATGCACAAGTGCTGCTCTCATGGAAAATCTGTCGTCTTTTCAACTTTTTATGTGAACTAGGTGTCTTGCTCAACGATTTACACAATTTCCCTGTTGGTCTATATCATCAATTTACTTGACAAACAAACAAACTCCAAGAAGGCCAAGTTTCTTACCTTGATTCTCTTGGAAGCTTCTTCTTGAGCATCTCTCAATGTCTTGGTGACCTCACCGCTGTTCTCACGTTTATTGGCAAGCTGACGGACAAGTCAAAGAAAGCGGAGTGACAGAATTGAAAAAAACCATAACAAAAACAGACATGCAAGAAGAATTCCTAAAAAGTCAAACAACAACTGTTACCTCATCAAGCTTTTTTCTTGTGTCCGTCAGTTCCTGGTTGTGAATAGTGTACTCAAGAGACCTTTAAAAAACAACAGAAATTTCCTTTTATTTTTATTAGGAACTTATCCAAAAGACAGAAGGGGAAATCCTCCCTCAAAAACAATAAACAACAATATAAATTTATAAATACAATAATTAAATAAAAATAAAAAATAATGTAAAAAATAAATAAACAAATTACTAAATAAATAAAATAGATATATAAAAATATTAAACTGTTTGCGACATGTTTGCAGTTTGAGTAGAGAAGCATGTTTATGATGTGACATGTCATAAACATTAAATTCTAAGATGATTCGTACACCCCAAAAAGTTTACTAAGTATACATTTCTAAAAAAAAAAAAAAACCCAAAAACAAACCACTTTTTCCCCTAATTTATCACAGTGAAAACCAAAACTGTTTACCTTAATTTTACTCACCTTACACAAAATGGTTCACCTATGCATAAACCTACCTCCTAAGATAATAAACAGTCTAATTTGCATAATGACAAACTAGCAGCCTACCCCCAAATGGAAGTCAACCATGCCAGGGATTTCAACTTGGATTCTTTGTGCAGTGTGACTTTTGTGCAGTGCCACTCTTTTGTTGTTCCCCCAGCACATACTTTGGTCTTGCATTGTAGTGCCTTTTAACCCATTGGTTCTAAATGTATTAAACCTAGAACTACTGGAATGTTCTTTTTCTTTAAGTGCAGATGTCAAGAAAAGGGTGTGGTTCAATAGAGTGCGACAGTAAAGCCAAATCTGAGGGTAATTCACTGAGGCAAGAACAAGAATGTGAATTTTTACAGTGCACCAGAATCTGCAATGAGAGAGGTGGGCCCAATTTCTGCTTCCTTACAGAGTTATGCGCTTATAACCCATAGAACTGTGTGTTTCACATTGCGCTGTAAGCGCAGAGTTTCCGCGGTAAGCCACAAGTTCCGTTTAACTGTTCTTTATTATCATTATAAATTTAAATTCAGTGTCTGTCCAATGCAGTTGTACAGCAACTGCAATAGGGGATGAAAATGTTCCACGGATATTTTTTATTTATTACTTTTCTTCTCACCTTCTCATTTTGTCCCATTTCTGGTATTGCTTCAATTCTTCCTTTTCTTCTTCCAGAGTTTGAAGTCGCTCCTCGATGTACTTAAGAAGATCTTCAATCTTCTCACGTTTTCCCTCTGTAAAAAATCCCCAAACGATTTTTGTTTTTATCCCATCGTGCAATTATTAATATAATCTTAGGCTCTCAAAAAAACGGCTTATCAACAGGCAGCTTATACGTTGATGTTTAAATAAAGAACAAAAGATTACGGTACATCAATTAAAAATAATAAAATTACCAATAAATATATTCGAAACACATCGCTGTGCAAATTAGAGATAACTAAAGAAAACAAAAAACATTGACCTGTTTCTTTGAGTATGGTTTGACTTTCAGCTTTCCGATCATCATAGACACGGGTACCGGCCACCTCTCGTAGGAGCTTCAATCGTTGAGAGTCAGGAGCGTTGCCATTTGGTTGATCTACAAACCGGACAGAAAAGAAATAAAATAAGACACTTGGAAATAATCCGAACCTGAAGCTTGGATCCATTTTTAAATTGATGTGTGGCCAGGAGACTGTCTGGATGTGGAAAGGTAGGTTGATGGGAGACAGTTTTCCTTAACCCCATGTCACTCCATAAATTGAGTTACTAGGAGCCTTCCCTCACTCTAAGAAAATCCAACGTATTTGGAAACTCAAAACCCAAACTGTTGGATTATGATGGTATGCCTGATCCCATGTAAAGCATATCAGTTTACTAGTGCAGTCCTCAGTCCAACACCAACAGTAACTCAACACCAAACTTTGGACTCTGATTAAAGTGGTATGCCTGATCCCATGTAAAGCCTAATCAGTTTAATAGTGCAGTCCCCAGTCCAACAGAATCCAACAAAACATGCTGTTGGATTTTGATGGGTTGGGTTGGATAGGGTCAACACTTCCTTCTTGAAAATTTTGTTTGATGAAGCCGGTGTCTTATAAACCAACCTCATAGGAATGCCTCACCATGGAATATGTTCTAATCCCACTTTACTCTCAAAACGTCAACAAAAACCTCTCAGAAAATTTCTAAGGGTTGCTCCTTGACTCTGATTATGATGGTATGCCAGATCAAGTGAAAAGCATGATCATTTTATACTAGTGCAGTCCTCCGTCCAACACCATTCAGTAACTCAACATCCAAACTATTGGACTCCGATTATCTCAACATCTTGAAAAACGTCTGTGGGGGAAACTTCAACTTCCAGTTTGTGTCTTGCCTTCTTACCTTTCCCTGCTTGACGATGTAGTAAGGGTTGCTACGAGAGAACCCCGCACTCTCCAACAGATTCATCACGTCAGTTTTCCTGCATCAAAACAAAAAAAAAGCAAAATCGGTCAACCTATCTTCTTCTCCATGGATGCGCTCTTCGAAGATTGTGGTAAAATACTTTTCGGGTTCTTTTTACATTATGGGTTCTCTCAGTCTAGGGGTTTCCTCTAAAATCTCAAACGAAAATGTCTCAACCTCGTTTTCTCGTCACACGCTTTTCCAGGCCTGGGGGGGGGGGTTACAGTTCCGGGAACTTTTTGGGGGGTGCTGCCTCAAATTCATTACCAGAAAAAGATAACAAAACAAATTATACTTTGATTTAAATAGTCGGGTAGCAGACTTTTAGTTAGAGTACTTTTTGGATGAGTGGTTTGGGGAAGTACAAGATGAAACTCACGTGACCATTTTCTTGTCCAGAAAATACTGATCTTTTTTCGAACCGATCACGCGGCGTAACGTTACTTCCTCTTTTTCGATCTGTTGGTAAAATTGCAAGATAATAACACTTTATAATGTATAGTTTAATGAATCCATTACAGAATAGCTACACTTGGGTGGGCTTACAATCACTTGGGTATCCAATGGGTACACTACCTGGTTTAGAATGCGTCACTTTAGGTAGGAGTAGGTATGAATGGGTACCCGAGGTTAACTTGGGTAAAATACTGTCAGATACCTTTTTTGTATTATGAGAAGTATTATTTTAGTATTAACTGCACACAGTACATGACAAAGATGGACCCAGCATTTTAATCTACAAACTTTTGGGTTACGCTATTATTACCCCTGTTCACTGGGCCTTAAGCATTCCTAAAACTATCTCCACTCCTTAGGAGTAAGCAGCACCGGTAGCCAAATTGGTGCACAGACTGCTAAAATTCACACACCAATCTCTATCCCTTACAGGTATCCGTTTACTCATGGGTGATGAGAAGCAAATACAGTGACTTCCTCAAGAGCACAAGTGCCACAATCGGGACTCGAACCCACACTCCCATACTTGGCCACCAGAACTTGAGTTCAATGTACTGCTCGCAAGACTGCAAGACCTAGACACGCTATATAATAAAAGGACCAGACTTACAGGAATTCGATTATCTGAGTTGTCAAAGACGATTTCCACGAAGGCGGAGATGACCCTCGGACCGGTGCCCTCATGGAGGAGAGACTGCCGCTGCTCTGGTCGGAGGTTATTGAACTCATCACTGAGGACGAACTGAATGGCTGTTGGACAACAAGGTATGAGCAAGAAAAGTTGTCAAGCGTCATTTAATTTTTAAGAAAACATGGACAAAACTGACATTTTAATATTCAGTTATGAAAATCTCATGGCCAGGTCTTGAACACTACAGCCAAGAAAACATCGCACAGTCAAATATAATTTGCATACATAGGTTCCACAAAACTGTTTTTTATTATTTTTTAATTATTGTCTTCACCCAGTTAATTTCCAATATGGAAGTCCTTTGGGCCCCAACATTGAAATATCTTACCATAGAAAAAGTTGCTTTTTCCTGATCCATTTCGTCCAACTGCAAAAAGAAAAATGAAAAGACTTTATGAATTGAAAGTTTTACTAAATTCTGTACTTCATAAAACCATACATTACCGGAGGTAACTTTAAAGTGGTTATAAAAATACAGTGCATGTATTGTACGAGGTGTAATTTAAACATTAACTTACCAACAACATTGTGTTTAGGACTGAATGGTTCTATGACAGTTTGGTCCCGGTAACTCCGAAATCCCTGAATGGTGACCTTTGAAAAGAAAATATTACAAACTTTTAAAAATGATACTTAAACTTAGGCCGAACAATGAATCAGAGCGTTGTCTTTAGTCGTTACATTGTTTCTTAAATTTAAAATAATATGAAAACCAAATCGAATTGCATTGTTGCAACTAAAGTAGGTACACCACTACTAGTCATGAGTACTAGTAGTACTATTAATTACCCCTGCTGTCCCTAGTTTTACAATTACATAAATCCCCTTGTCATTTGTCAAATAAAAATGAAATGTAAATAAATGACAATAAATGCTGGATGTCATCAAAAGTAAAATAAAATGGGCCAAAGTCTATTGACAAAGAAAAGAGTATTGTAAGATCCTCTGTACATTCATGCTGTACTTGTAGGTCTACCTGGATAGGCTTTTCCCTTTCCGTGTTTTAGATCTTTCTGATCCCCATAAAATCTCCAGCACTGGACAGTACAGTGCGTTCAACACACGTAATTCGTTATGTAAAAACAATATTCGGTGTATTTGTAACATTACAATTACCAAAAAACTTACCTGTTTTATATACATATTGACAAAATCACTAGATTTTCTGACGCCACCTTATTGGGGTTGATTTTATCAACACCTTAGAAAAGCAAAATGGAGATCGCTCATCCTTTTAGGCTAAATATCGGCAAAACGCTGTCAATCTGGGGACCCTTTCGCGGAAAAATTAAGCACAAAACCAAAATGGCGCGCTTCTCAAGATTGGACGATTCCATTTTTAGTAGGTGAGTTTTTGTAGGCGAAATGTAAATAGTTCAATGATTGCTACATTTCATGCAATTATACGATTAGTCAAGACAAAATTTTCTGAAGTATACAATAAAAATGCAAAATTATCTGTAAACGTGATCATATTTGTTTTAATGGAGTTCAACGGTATACACAAATGTGTAATACTATACCCGTGCCTTAGAATAGGATCGACCATTGAGAGCTTTGTGACATGCTGGTATGCAAACATCTATCATTGCAAACCAAAAGTAGATGAATTGTTTACCAGCTTGAGGTAACATCAATACAATACAATCCTAAGTAACGCCAGATCTTTCATCGTGGGGAATTAGCTCAAATGGAAGAGCGCTCGCTTAGCATGTGAGAGGTACCGGGATCGACGCCCGGATTCTCCAATATTTTTTTCTGCAAAAAGTTTCCCTTTTTCTTTATAATAATTGTGTTCTTGCGAAATCGTGAAAATTAAAAAGGATATTTCCCTTTCTCTATTAAAAAAAACCTGAAAACACTTTTTACAAGCTACAACACGTAATCTGCATCGAACTTTTAAATAAATGTAGATTATAGATACATCAATCAAAATTTGAAATATCGCCAAAATCCGGAGCGATACTGTCTACGCATAGGAATGCACGATCTGAGAAACGTTTGGATAAAAACTGTCATATTTTTCCATATCCACATCATTTTGAATTGAAATATTTCTCAAAATGCTTTACTATCGAAAGTTGCTGTATACTTCTAACCAAGTCAGGTTTTACTGCCATTAATGTTTAGAGTGATTACCAATCGTGTACCTTCGAAAAACGTCAAAAATTTACTAAATTTGTAATTCCTTAAAAGTTCCTATTTGGGTTATCCATTTCTTTTTAAGTCAAAAGGTTTGTGTGTAGAATGCCAGTACCACACTACTAGAGTTGAAGACATTTTCTTACTTTAAAATTGCAAAAGAAATCGATAGATCATCCAGTGTTAAAACTAAAAGAAATTCATATATTTTAAGCATTCTGTCCAGTGAATGTAATTATAAGTAGCATGATTTTACGGCCGTGTTGATTGTATTTAAGAAAAAGTTTTTCAAATAAAGTTGAGGGGAAAACGGAAAAATACAATAACTTTAAGTTTATATCATTGAAAGTACCAATTGAGAATACCCATTGAACTTCACTAGATTGAAGACATTTTTATGAACTTTTTATTTTATTTTTCATTATTACTGTTCACGCAAATAAAGAACACTTCACAAACGAGGGTGGCTAATTAATACAGCTATATTGCTTTGAATTTAAGAGGCGTTAATACACAAAAACTTCTTTATAAAAAAACATTCTCCAGATAATTTATTGGGGCAGTGGGCAAAACTGAAACGCCCCCATACAAAACAGAGTACAATACCACGTGACACAGTGCAGTATCATTTCAATGTGATGACGAAAGCATCAAGATGGCGACCCCCAGTGCCAACAGAGTACAATCATTGTACTCCGAATTGAACCGTGCTGGGCAGAATGGTGACTTCCAGAGAGCCTTGAATGCATCAAATAAAAGTTTGTACTATATAGTTACTTATCGCTCATTGATAAGCACAATTGATGTTGGTAATATAACTTGTAGGTCGATTTTATTTGTACCATACGGTTTGCTTTTTCTCACGCTGACTTGATTGTGTGTGTACGAATACTATTGTGAAGTGCACAAATACGTCCAGTTTCCGGACAAGCAAACATGCCCGCAAAGGTTCTGCTTAAATGGTGTCATTGTCAGGAACCAATGACTGTTAATAAGTTATTAGAAGGGATATCAACGAAGCGTCAATACCTTTCTGCAAGCATGATGATGAAAATGCGCAGGGACTTTTTTTTAGGGGGGGGGGACCACACCTTTTGCCATATGAAATGTCAGCACTCAGTGTGCTGTTTTTTAAGTCGTGTTAGTCTGGCTCTGGCCGCACGCACGCCAACATTGTTGTTGTGACTTTGTTCAATTCCTCCGGGTTGTGAGAATGTGGACTGTAAAAAAACAGAAACCTTATAAATATAATAATATTTGCTGCTTGTGTACACGTCAAATTCAAAGAGAGCACTATATACGGTCGGGTCTGCTGCCTGAGTTTACTAAAAAGAAAGCTGGTGCTGGCAAAATAAACACTAACCTTTTTTATTAAAACAAAGTTCAAAGAAAAGGTAAACGAGGACACAAGGTAAAGTGGCCCTGTATTCTATACAAACAATTGCACCGTAAGTTTATTTACAATTAAGATTTTTATTATTTCTTTGTGCATTTTTAATTTTTTTTTTACAGTCTTGAAAGAAACGAGAAACGATGAGACAGCTTTCAATTGCAAGGTCGTCTGTTTGATTCAACTTTCTCAGTTCCAGCAAGCAATAAAAGAAATTGCAAACCATCCTTCACTTGCAAGGTATAGTTTCATTTAACCAAACATTTATTGTATTTTTATTTATTTATTTATTTATTTATTTTTGTTTGGGGGGGGGGGTGATATTGCGCAGCCCGTTCATATGAAACCAGTTCGTTTTAGTAGAGGGTTATTCCTTTCCCATTTTTGTTTCTTATCATCCAATCATGTATAATACATTTAAAGGCAGTGGATGCTTTTGGTAATTACTCAAGAAACACATTACCATAAAAACTTACTTGGTAAGGAGCACCTGAGAGCTGCTGATAATTTAACAAAATTGTAATGAAGTAATGTAGTTTTGTAATTTCTCACTAAAATATTTGCTCAGGCATAAAGCCTTTCTCAGGCATTTGAAAGCACACAATTCTATGCAACAAAGGTGTTTTTTCAGGTTATTTTATGCATATGTTGGGATACACCAAGTGAGGATACTGGTCTTTTACAATTACCAAAAGTATACCCTGCCTTTAAGCATGCCCAATAATTGAAATGACGTCATGTTTCGACCCTTCAGAGACTCTCTCAAAAACCACGACTCCACGAGTCATTCCGTAAGACAAAGAGTCATTTTCAAAGGCCAATTTCTAAACATGGGTTAAAGGAACATTACAGAATTGGTTTTTGCTAACAAAACAGTTGCTGGCAGTGTAAGCACTTTATGTAATCCATCATATACATAAACTGACAAACCTGTAGAAGTTTGAGATCGATCGGCCATCTGGGTCACGAGAAAATAGTGAAAAACTTATTACACATTTGCACGGAAATCATTATAGATTCAACAAATGAATAAAATGCTCACTCAGCGATAAACTCGGAAAATTAGTTTATTCATTTCTCATCAAATATGGCATTTCAGACAGAAATATATCAAGGGATGTTTTCTACTATCATCATCATTAGACTGTGTAAGTTTTATGTAAATCAGTGATCAAAAAGTATATTTTACAAGTTTTTTTCTTACCAATTCTGTAATGTTCCTTTAAGATTTTGTTGTTGATCTCTTTACTTTGTAGTGGACTCATGTTTGAGAAAGCTTACTGCCAGTACCGCCTGAATCGAGTACAAGACGCTTTAAACACCATTCAACAGGTCAGCGAACCCAGTCCCAAGCTGAAGGAACTCAAGGGTCAAGTGGTAAGTTGAGCACCAAATAGGGTAAAAACTACACATTCCTGCGTCTTAAACTCTGCCAGGGTTCTCTAATGAAGTCGGGGTTAGTCCTGTTCACCCGAAATTGTCGATTAAAGAAATTGTCGAAAATTGCGTGGTTTTCCTTTTACATCGTGAACAAACACAGTTGGCCATTTTATGGAGTCAAACTTTTGACTCCACAAAATGGCCGACTGTGTTAGTTCGCAAAATTCACGGAAAACCACGCAATTTCGAGGCATATTTTTGTGGATCGTGGTATTCTACTTTTAAAACATCTTTCTAACCATATGCATTTTATAACAAACGGTTACAAATGCTTTTTATAGACCAACTCGACCGTTGCAAGGCAACGTGTACCTTTAACTCTAAGCATCCGAATCCGCAAAAGTACTGAGTATACAGTGCTTAATGCACATCAGTGTTATTTTCTGTCCTCATTTAGTTGTATCGTCTGGAGCAGTACAAGGAATGTCTTGATGTGTACAAGGATCTCATTAAGAATACATCTGTGAGTATAAATGATCTGACTCAATATTCTTTGGGTAATTGCTCTACAAGTTAATGACCATAAAAACTTACTTGGTAGGAAGCACTGAAGAGCTGTTGATAGTATAAAACAATGTGAGAAACGACTCCCTTTGAAGTAGTGTAGTTTTAGAGAAAGAGGTAAATTTCACCCCGAAAATTTGAATCTAAGAAAGGCTTCAGACATAAAGATCAAAAGTCGTTCTGGGTGTCAGTCTGTCCAAAAGGAATTTGCAGAAAAGACACTCCATCAGACTTGAAGTGATTAAAAATGACAATCTTTTTCTTGGAATAGAATAAAAGAACTGACTAGTTCTACCTGATGAGATTGCTTGAGGTAGATAATCTCTCACTCGGATCGGATATTTCATTTATTCAATTTAATTCACCCACTGGAAAATGGTACCATGAGTAGGAGGGTTAATAATAAGTTTCTGTCATTATTTTTTCTTGAATTCCGAAGGATGACTTTGACGAGGAGAGGCAGACGAATCTGTCGGCCGTGGTGGCTTCTCTGCAGTTATGGCATCAAAAACCAGTGGTATGGAAACCTCATAAGCCAACTTTTTCTACCTGTCCCCGGAAAATTTATCGACATTATGTTTTCAAGTAACAAACTGCAAGGGAAACTGACTGGGTCAATAATTTTGGGCTGAACAAAGACAAATTGACTGGAGCGGAGTTTGAACCTGCGACCTCGGGATTAACGTGCCGGCGCTCTACAAACTCAGCTATCCAGCCCTAATTACCTAGCCCTAATTTTTTAATATTGGGAGCAGTTTAAAAACTAAACTATCAAAAGTTAATATAAAGTTTATGTGAAACATCTATAAGCCATTTTGAAGTATATTGTATATAGCACTAGACACTATTAGGTTTGGTAATAAAAAATTCTGTATATACCTAAACCAAACGGTGCACCCCTCAGGCATGCAACTTTTCCTCGGATCAGCTGATTTCCTCTTTTTTTATTCTCAGTTTTACCATTCAAAATTGAAAAATACTGTACAAAATTATTGAAATTTTGTAATTTCCTCTTTTTTGGTGAAGTTACAGTTGCATGCCTGACCCCTATATAGTGTCCACTACATCTCAATAAGCTAACTGCAATTATTATTACTTTTTTCTTTGGTAATGTTTTGTTTTGTGGATGCCTCTATCTCCAGCCCGATCTTGGACTGAGGGATGACACGTTCGAGCTGAACTACAACAAGGCTTGCCTCCTGTTGGGCCAGGGGGAGTATGCCAAGGCCCTGGAACAGCTGGATAGAGCCGAGGAGCTTTGTAAAGAGGGATTAGAAGATGAAGCGGTAAGCCCAACGGAGTCTTGTCTTAATCCCATCAAAAGCTTATAATTTGCTCAACAGAGAACATTGTCACTAGAATTAATAATAAGAAGCATTTACTTGGAGGTTTTCAGCTAAGTTGTATCCAATGGCCTTACACTATTACTTACACTATATGGCATTTTGGCTGGTGATCTTATTCTGGTAAGCATAACTACTTTTTGTGCTTAAGTAGCTATTTGAAATTTGGCCCTGGTGTGACCACAAATACCTTTGGTGCATCTTGATTCACAATGTTCATTATTTAAGATGCAATAAACAATCAAGACTTCCGATGGCCATTATAGAAATGAGGGTGCCAGACTATTTTACCTCCCTGCCTCAGTTTGGTGTACGTTGATTTGAATGAGAGAAAAACAAAGACGATCACGATCATATTTTCCTTGACATCCTGTTTCGTGTAGGATATGACGGCAGACGAGATTGAAGCTGAACTGGGCGTGATTCACGTACAACGAGCCTACATTCTCCAGCTACTGGGCAGGGCTGATGACGCGATGAAGATTTATAACCAGCTGGTCAAATCCCGGTAAGAATGAAGAAGATTCATTGTTGTGGTCTTGACATTTCAAACGGTGTACTGTGCTCATCTTTGTGGACCAAGGACACTTGACACTTCACAACACAATTTTTTTACAATTTTTATGAACTTTTGTACCTTGTTTTTTTTCTTCAGACCCTCGGACATTGGCCTCATGGCAGTTGCCTCCAACAACATCGTCAGTCTGAACAAGGTAAGTCCGCAGACTCAAGAACTGATGAGAAGGAAAGATAATTTGGTACATGAGTACATGGTAGCATGTTTCGGCTAAGAGCACTGGACTCAAGCTCTGGTGTTTCTGATCAGCAGAGTGTGGGTTCGAGTCCCGGCCATAGCACGTGTGTCCTCGAGCAAGACACTTTACCAAAATTGTTTTGTCCTTCTGATGGGACATTATGCTGTAGGTTTCGTGTACAAGAATTGGTTGTGGAAGAGTAGAGGTTAACCCCTGTGTCTCTCATCTTATTATCTTTTAAAAACAGGACCAGAATGTATTTGATTCCAAGAAGAAGATCAAGGCCACGGGTTCGGATGGCCTTCGTCATAAGCTCACCGCGAAACAGCGAGCAGCTGTGGCGTACAATCACTGTATCCTTATGCTGTATACCAACCAGGTGAGATCCTAACCACGACAGAAGTACAAATATTTGTTAAATCAACAGAGCGATGGGCTTAGTTTGAGTGTGTCTATCTGTAAACACAAATGACTTTTTGACACAACTTTTTTTCACGATAGACCTTTATCGCACTGCCACCATCTTGGAAGGTTGCTCATTGGCTCATTCTGTGTCTAAGATGGCGGTGTTACGCCAATGCACAAGGTCCATTGAGAAATGTTTTAAAAAATTACAAAGTCTTGTTTTACCAGACGCTTTCCCTCATTTTTTGACAAACTGCATTTGTGAATCTGAGTAGAACTGCTTAAAAGTAGTGGAAAAATAAGCAGGGTCCTTGATTTCCATGTACATTCACATCGGCACAAATACAGTTTTTACCCGAAGATTTTTTATAAATTTTTGTTGAATATTGTTGCTTGCAGTTTGACCTCTGCCGAAAACAGCTGCAGCAGTTGCGTTCATCGTATCCCGAGAGTGACATACCGTGTTTGGTTGAGGCTGCGTTGTACTGCAGGGAGAAACAGACGGACAAGGCGGTGCAGATCGTTCAGGTAAATGTGTCTGTCACGGAAAAACATAAATTTCTATTCGGGGGGAACGAGACTTTACTTAAAGGTGTAGTGTCGTTGCACTTTACATTAAAGGTATTCTACAGGATTGGTTACGATACAAAACTGAAAACATAATTTTTTTATTTTAGTCAGAAAGCTTACTGATTATGAAGTTCATACTAGGACTGTTTTTTTCCGTAAAATATTTCCTACTGAAATGAAGTCATATTCCAGAAAACTGTATCTGAAACCCCCCCCCCAAAAAAAAAAATTCAACAGCTGATTTTGGTTGTTATCACCCCCAATAATAAGAACAATGTGTTACATGCTGAAATTTTGCATGGTGTTGTTTATTACTATTTTCTCTTGATTCACACAACGGATTAAGCTCAAATTTTCACAGTTTTGTTATTTGCTGTGTACGTTTAAAACATGAACACTGTCTGTAACTATTTTGTCAGCTCTACCAATCCAGTATAAAACCTTTAAATACCCTCAGAGAAGTTTATTTTTACCACCTGACCTTTTGGTCTATAAGTACAAATGGCGCCCTCTTGTGTTTGAGCATCATGTCTGTACAACATGGTTTTTTTTCCTGGACTGAATTCGTTCATTTTAACTTTTGCTCATTTCCTCATTAAACCCAAGAGATATTTTCCCCAGTTTTTAATTTTGTTACTAAGTACTGTTCTGTTTTATTCTCATTGACGTTTCCAGGACTACATCAAGAAAAAGAAATCCGTCTCGTTGCAAGTGCAGCTGACTTTGGCTCAGATCTACATGAGTCAAGGTAAGGTGGATTTTCACATCGATCTTAAATCCTTCAGTATGTTGGTACCGAGCTGTGCACACCTTGAGTCCACAGGTTTGGGTCTTGCTTGTGACGATTGAAGGGATCTCTTACAGAGAAGTTTAGGGGTTGTGATTGTGAAAATGGCATGTCGTGGCCGAGCGGTTTAGAGCATCGGCCATGACACCCCACTGTACGGCGCATTTTAGTCTTGCCATGGATGGAATGCACTTTACAAGAGTGATTTATTATTTTTTATTGTTATCGTCTTGGGTTCTTTGATGTGTTAAAAAGGGTCAGAGATTCAGCCTAAACCCAAGAAGAGACCTGCCACCAATTTACCTGCCACCAATTTTTCAGGGTTAAAATCTCACACTTCAAACATTTTTCTCTGCAGGGAATGTGACGGAAGCCTGTAAGGTCCTGTCTAATCTAGGCGCGGACTCATACAAGCCTGGCATCGTATCAACTCTGGTGGCGTTATACACCAGCCTGGATAACACCGAGGGCGCTATGGATGTACTTGACAAGGCCGTCAAGTGGTACAAACAAGAAGGGGTAAGTGGGAAGGAAAGTTTTGCAGGATATTTAAAAACCAATTTTTTTTTTACTCTTTTCTAAACTTGTCCCAGTAAGCACTTGGAGGTTAGCATGTCTTTTAGACTTTGAAATAAAAAGAAATATTCGTGACAAGAAATCTAACTTGTGTTTGTGGAGCAGGGACAGCAGAAAGAGTTGAACACGCTCCTCCGAGAAAACACCAACTACAAGTTGAAACAGGGAAAATCTCAGGCGGCCGTCAGCATGCTGGAAGATCTAAGAAAGTGAGTGAAGCATCGGATCTCAGTTCAATTATCATTATTTCTGATTGTGAAGCCATCAGATTCTCAGAAAAGCGAACTTAATCACTATACTAGCCAAGAACCCCATGGAGAAAAGACAAAGAAGGAAGTGTCAAGTTTAGATGTGGGAGGAAAATCCCAGAGAATTATTCCAGGGAAAACCCACACAATCAGGTAGGGACTGAAAACCCAATCCTCATAGTGCCCCGGCGGGATTCGAACCGGGGTTTCCAGAGGTGGAAGGTGAAAAATGATACCACTACAAAGAAGAAAGTTTCAGTTTTAGATGTGGGAGGAAAACCCCAGAGAATTATTCTAGGGGTAAACCCACACAATCAGGTAGAGACTGAAAACCCAACCCACACAGTGCCCCCAGCGGGATTCGAACTGGGGTCCCACAGGTGGAAGGTAAAAAAGATACCGTAACGCCAACCCGACCTGACCGGTTCCCAGTACACCAATAAGTTCATCATTGCAATTCTATCAGAAAGGGTCCTCATAAAAAAGCGTAGTCATAAAAAGTAGATCTGGAGATTTAACCAATATTTATGCAGCAGAGAAACCCAACACTACTTCTGTTTTTTCCATCAAAACCTCAAACATGCGTGTAACTTTCCAGCTGATTTCCTCTTTTTCCTTCCTTTGTCAGTGCCAAAGGAAGCTGAAGATCACTTCATAGTTTCAATGTAGAGCAATTTCCTTGTTTTTTGTTCGTAATAACAAAGCCTCACGCCTATTGAAACATTGTATTGCGGTTACATAAAATAGACTGTGACATCATTTGAGCAGTTTGGCCAGCGTGTGGCCTAAATCCTCCCATTGCTCTTCTCAAATGTCACTCCCCGCCAAATTGTTTGGACTTGGATAAGATTGGAATACTTGACTCGGTGATAAGCACTTGTTACTTGGGCCTACTGGCCCCAGTCCTTCTGAATCCTCCACCTTGGCAATTGGATAAAGAGGGAATTGGGACTGTAATGTGTAAAAACCCAGACAGACTAGGCATTCTTGCTCACATGCAGCCTCAATCCTCCAATACCCTCATCTCCTGCATAAATGTAGGTCACTCCGTTCCGAGCTAGTTGGACTTGGATACCATCAGGTAGGGACTAAAAACCCAATCGACATAGCGCCCCTGGCGGGATTCGAACCAGGGTCCCAGAGGAGGAAGGTGAAAAAAGATGCCACTAACAAAGAAGGAAGTTTCAGTTTAAGATGTGGGAGGAAAACCCCAGAGAATTATTCCAACACAAATCAGGTAGAGACTGAAAGCCCAACCCACACAGTGCCCCCAGTGGGATTCGAACTGGGGTCCCACAGGTGGAAGGTAAAAAAAGATACCGTAACGCCAACCCGACCTGACCGGTTCCCAGTACACCAATAAGTTCACTCCATTCCGAGCTAGTTGGACATCTTCAGGGTTCTGCCCACAATGGTCGGTGCCGGAAAACCCGCCCGGCACTCAGGATTCCTCAACCACCACTGGCAGAATTTTGTCTGTTTCCGACCACCACACATTTTCAAAAATGTTAAATTACACTTGCAATTTCCTTTCAAATGTTTTCAACGAAATGTAAAATGAGGTATTTACCAGAAGCCATTAATTTTTAGTACTTCTTTGATTTGAGTCTATTTATATGATCTACTGTGTAACTGATCCATCTTGCAATGGTTTCCAGGGAAACATTTTTCCACCACTAAAGAAATCCTGGGCAGAACCCTGTTAGATACCATTGGATTGCCTGACCCAGTGGTAAGCACTTGTTGTTTGGGCCTACAGGCCAAAGTCCTGAATCCTTCACTTTGGCAATTGGATATACAAGTTTCGTGACTGTAAGGGTTAATGCTGCAAACTGTAGGCGGCTTAGCAATAAAGCTCTTATTTCTGTCTTCCTTGAATGTCCTTTCTTTCTCCAGGAGTAATCCAGATGATGTGAGAACTCTAGCGCAACTCATCTCAGCCTACTCCAAGTTTGACCCACAGAGGGCCCAAGAGTATCCTTTGCTGTTATATTCTTCCAATAGTTCCCCCCCCCCTCCGTAAATTAAAATAAATAAATAAAAATACAAAACCAAAATTAATAATTAAAAAACAAACCAAGACACGCACTGATAGATGATTCATACAGACTGACTGAAGTTGTCAACAGAGTTTTTGGCTCCGTAGCAAGTGCAGATTCCCTCGGGTTGACGCAGTTATTTTAAAGGCAAAGTGTACTTTTGGTTTATGGGACCGTTCAAATGTTTTCGTTCTATATAAATGTAGATACATATACAATAAAAGGTGGTAGTGTCTTTGAGATATCACCAAAAATCTGGAGAGGTTATGTCCACACAGGAAGAAAAATACATGATTGGAATACACAATCTGAGTAACGTTTCATGCAGAAACGTTTCTCAGATTGACAATTGTTTGAACCATTTTCTCTAAAACCACATTCCTTAGAAGGGAATCGTTTCTCAAAATGTTATACATTATCAACAGCTGCAGTGCTTCTTACCAAGTAAGTTTTTAAGGTCATTAATTTTTGGAGTAATTACCAAAAGTATATCCTGCCTTTAATGCTAATTTTTTGAGAAGATTAGTAATAATAATAATAACTAGAAACGTATGTTCGATAACAAATACTAAGAGAAACTATAAATATAAATATAAATATGAATAGTAAACTTGCGGGTACAACCATGGGTAAAATGTCTCTTTTGAGGGAGTGGTGGCTCTGAAAAGAGACCAAACCGGCTCTCTTCAGAGCCACCACTCCCTCAAAAGAGACATTTTACCCATGGTTGTACCCGCAAGTTTACTATTCATATTTATGTTTATATTTATAGTTTCTCTTATTCTCCACACCATGCAAGGCTTCAAACACCATTTAACAAATACTAAAATACACCTAATGATTTATCACATCATCATAGACAAAAATGAAACCTTTCTTAACGCCGTGATCCAAGATTGAGCAAAGAGCTGCCTCCAGTGGAGGTCCTCTCTGGTGCCATAGACGTGGACACCCTGGAAACCACGCCCCTCTCTGTGACATCACGCCAGATGAAGAAGACCGGCGGGAAGACGGAGAAGGCAGATGCGCCTGAAAGTAAAGAAGCTACGGACATCGTCAAGAAGAGACGAAAGCGCAAGAAGAGTAAGTTTTTGTTTGCGCTGAAGTAAAAGATATCCGATGACAAAAATTAAGTTTTAGAAAAGAAGACCAACAGACAGCCTTTGCAGGATCCGAACCTCCCACATTCTAAAACAGTTCCTGGAGACCAGTTCTACCATCTATCAGTGGTTTCTGCAAGTCAATAAATTAGAAAGCTGCCTTATAAGTTGCAGAAATCATTCTGTAATAAAGGTATTTTTTTTAAATAAGCTGCCTCTTATTAAACTTTAGGGCATCTTCCAGCGAACTGTGACCCTGCTGCCACCCCTGACCCCGAGCGCTGGCTCCCTCAGAGGGAGCGGTCTTACTACAAGGGCAAACGGAAAACCAAGAAGGGTGCCATCGGCAAAGGAACTCAAGGTGCTACCGCAGGCAGCAGCGAAATGTAAGTTGTGCACAGTGTCCTCACCTCTTTTGACATTGAGTTTTTTTATGTCTTCCTTGTGAAAAAAACAGCTGTTATTTAGCTGAAATCTTGCTCTGTTATTTACTTCTTTAGAACTGAGAAAACTGTTCCCAGAAGCTCCTTGAAATCTAAAACTCCAGGGAGGGGTTACTAAAACGCGGGTATGCAATCATTTCATCATACCGCCTAAAATTTGGATCCTAGTTTCATATCTTTAAAAACATTTTTAGGGGGGGTGGGGGAAATGGTGCTCAGTAATTTGTTCTGCTAAGGAAAAATTAGCAGGATAACCAGTCACAAACAATATACTTTACATTGTATTTTGGTCAATAACCCATTTCTGGATTAAGCAAGGTTTGTATGTGCTAAACAACTATCTGTGCTATATAGCTTTATTTGGTTGGGCTGTGGGCCCTATTTCATAAAGCCTGTAAGCACAAAACTTGCTGAGCAGAAAAATAGGATACCAGCCAAAATACCATACGGTTAACATTGCTGGGACTGGTACCTCACTCATTGTTTGCTTAGCGAAGAAACTCTGCTTAACAACTTAATGAAAATGGGCTGTGTTGTCGGCTGTCCTTGTTTAAAACTCTTGATGGTTTCTTGTTATCACTTCAAACAGGGACGCCAGTAAGACTACAAGTAGCACCCCAAACTCACCGCGAGCTGGCGTGGGACAGCCGTCCTCAGCCCCCACCCCCGCTGCTGCCTCTGCGTCTGTAGCAGGTCCATCACCACGCCAGCAGAAACTAGCAGGAGCTAAAAAAAAGCAGAAGAAAAATAAGAAAAGTGGCCAGAAATGGTAAAAAAAAGGAAAACAAATCTTAGAGAGCAGCCTAGCAGGAATTCATGCTTACCGAAGGCATTTGTTGGTTAGCGGTTATGAGCAGTGTACATTGCATTTTTTTGGCTGGTCACCCATTTTGTGCGTAGCAAGAATTCTGTGCTAAGCATGTTTATGAATCTTGGACTGGTACTGGAACTCTGTACCATGGAGTTACCCTGTTTGTTAGTTTAATGTCAGTATCCTTTAAACCATTTTCGGGCCTGTATTTTCACAGAGGCCTCGGAGGCCATGGCCTCTGTTGCCCTGGTCTTGGCCTTGGTGCCCCTTCAAACGGTTCCCATGGTCTGAAAGAATTTCCAGTGGAAGTGCCCTTTGCAAAATGAAAATGGGCCTTGCCCTTTCAAAGATGAAATTCGCAAACTGGCTCCAGCGATTTACTAGAGAGAATATATTGTGATTGTGTAGGAAAATAACAGTTTGGGGTTTGCCTTTGACATATGTTTTGCAATGTCACAAGGTCGTCTAAGAATGACCAATTTCCATCATTAAAAAAATGGCATTAAATTTGAGTAATGAGAGATTTTTGTTAAAGATCCATGTCTGATAATTGTTTTGTAAGGCCCAGGCAGTTTTTTTTTTTTTGGGGGGGGGGTAAAGGGCACCTCTACGGGGGAAAGAATTCTTCTGGAACATTTCAAGGAGCATCAAGGCAATGACCAAGGGGCATCAAGGCAATGACCAGGGGGCACCAAGCCAATGACCAAGGGGCATCAAGGCAATGACCAGGGGCATAGAGACATTGACCAAGGGGCATCAAGGCATTGACCAAGGGGCACCAAGGCAATGACCGAGGGGCATGGAGGTAATTGTCTCTGCTGGCCCCTTCTGGTGACTTCAGACAACATGCCAGTGCACACAAAATGGCAGCAGACAATATTCATACTGCCTTATACTCCAGCCCTTTTTTAGAGCAAGTTATTTTTTCCTGAAGAGTTCTTCTGGAACATTTCAAGGGGCATCAAAGCAAAGACCAAGGGGCATGGAGGCAATTGCCACTGTTGGCCCTTCGGGTGACTTTCAACAACATGCCAGGGTGTATAAGTTGACAGTACAAAAAATTCACTTGATACATTGCCCTCTTATTGAGGGCAAGGCACTATTTTCTTTATAGTACATGTAATGGGTACCTTCATGAGGGAAAAGAAAGAATATTTCTGGAACATTTCAAGGGGCACCAAGGCAATGACCTTGGGCATGGAGGCATTTTTCTATGTTGTCCATGCTGATTTTTTTTTTGGAGTGGTCAAATTATGACCCTACTTTTTAGAAGATGTTCTTCTAGATTTGAATTAAAACTGCATGTCAACCTCTGATCAAGATTTCATCAAGATTTAATTTATTCTTAAGATATTGTCATTTCCTTAAAATTATCAGAAGTATTATTAACATAAAGCGCCGGACACGATCAGCAAATTCCAAATATGGTGGTTCATGTGTTTGTCTTGTTGTTATTCCCATCACTTTTAAATATGAAGCATTCCGCCTGGCTGCTTCAAACGTCTACCTCAATCAACCTCTTCAGGTCGGTGTCCCCCCCCCCCTCCCCCTTCCCTTCTCAGATACCCATGGAGAGCTAAGGACGACTGCAAATCATGTGCTATTTGGAGGTGTTTTGGTTATGTGTGTATCAAATGAACATACATGTATATAAGAGCAAAGTCATTTCCACATCTGTGTTTAATCACGCGTGTCATTTTAACGCCCCTCGTTCGATTAGACGTGGAGTGAGACCGGACTGTGAAGACGTAATGAGCAATAAGTGAGACCATCTGGAATTGCCATAACAACAAATAAATATACATACTAGAGCAACGGAGCTATGTATTTTTTTCCCCCACTCAAATGTGAGTCCATTTGTGGTGAATTTGCAGACTTTGTTGATTAAAGGGGCACATTGCCTTCGGATTGTGCGGGTAGAAGTAGAAGTAGAAGATAATGTGTGTGAAGCATTGTATACTCAATATTCCACGAGCTCTGTGAAGAAAAAAATCCACAGGCATATTACTCGGTGGGATTCGAACCCACGACCTTTGCTTTACACACATTGGCGAAAGGGTAAAACCAAATAATATTCTTTATCCCCGGTGGAAATTTAAGATCTATTAGAATATAGTGATTCACATAAATATCCCATCAAATTGTGTTTTGTGTTATTTTATGACCAAATTTGTAGAACCAAATATTTTGACTCCACAAAATGGCGGACCGTCTGTTCCCCTGGTTGTATTTCAGAGGCAAAAATTATGTTTGTTCAATTACTACTCACTAATTACTAAACACTGTGGGTGTTTTTTTTTGTGCATGAACAACTCTTGAAAAGAGATTAGGATCAGTTCCAAACAGCTAGCACCATTTGGAGAGATTTGAAGGCAATGTGCTTCCTTAACTTTATAAACAGACCACTGCAAACGTGTACCGTTTTGGGGTAAGTTTGACCAGTCAAACTGTACAGGGGGCAACCAACTGCACTGCTTGCAATGGGAACACTTTAAAGTAACTCGAAAAACGTCACTCCCAAAGAAAATAGGGTGAACTTTACGACGGGAATGTGTGTCTTCTTTGATGTTGGTTTGCCTGTAAATGGCCTCGCGTGATATGGACATAAGGTTGATGATTTGAACGAGAGCGCGGTTGGTTTTGCGTTGCACTCTGCTCAAATGTCGGTCGTGCATAAGTTATCTGCTTATATGGAGGCAAATTTTAAGAGTGTCCTGAACACAAATTAAACAGTAACGAACAGGAAATCAGTCAGCAGTTTCCAGTGTTGAGAACGACAAAGGGAAACAACACGGTAATCCCTGGGGAAAAAAAATCAAAACCACAAGAAATATTGCGTAAAAATGATGACACAGTTTGTGGGAAATGTAAATTCGACAAATCAAGGCTGTTGGTGTTTTTTGTTGGTGTTGGGTTACAATTTGCATTCCATGAAAGTTTTTGTAACTTATTACTTTACAAGTTGGGAGAATAATTGAGGGCTGGATATAGCCTCCGCTCAAGACTATTGCAATGCGCGTGGTAAATACTGCACATGGCATATCTGTAGAATTATATTGATGGATGGAGCGCCTTGAATGCAGGCTACGACTTGCAAGAGTTTAGCCAGCGGCGTCCATAGGCCTCCAGTGGCCCATCCCAGTCTTTTTCATCAAACCTTTGTTTCGATTGGTCAATTAACGAAACTCGAGAGACTAATTTGACCTCCCCTCACGCCGTAATGTTCACCACTCTCCCCCACAAGTCACACACCCAAGAGATCTCTCCTGTGACAATTTGATTTTTTATTTCTATGCAAACACAGCGTTGTCAAATACCCTTGTAATTGCGTGCCCCCAGTGGAGAGACAAGCTACGGGCTTTTCCATTGGGTGTGGAAATCCGACTGCAGGAGCCTACATTTTATTCAATAGAATTCAAGCTCGACCCTGCAACTTTCTGTGCAACTTTTAAGGTTTGATGTCGAAAAGGAGCTCCCACTTTCCTTATATTTGTCTTCTCCCCTCAAATTTTATTTCACCGCAGGGTAGTTGGTAAGTGGCTGCATTTTGAGGTAATTACTCTGGTTTCTGCCTGGTCCCTAATGTGGGGAAAGTGTAACGGCCAATCCCTGAATACGTATACCGTGTGTATTGACTCAGCTACCGTTCGAAGCCTCGTGTTGTTGCTCCTACTATGTTTTTTACTCTCGTGTTTTGTGTTTCGTGTGAAGTATTAAAGGTGTTGACTCGTGGAAGTTTCCCCAAACGATTCGTTCCATCAAACTTAAAGGAACATTACAGAATTGTTTTTTGCTAACAAAACAGTTGCTGGCAGTGTAAGCACGTTATGTAATCCACCATATACATAAACTGACAAACCTGTAGAAGTTTGAGATCGATCGCCCCTCTGGGTCACGAGAAAATAGTGAAAAACCGACTACACATTTGCAAGAAATCATAAGGTTCAACAGATGAATAAAACGCCCACTGAGCGATTTAAACTCCAAACGGAAAATTAGTTTATTCATTTCTCATCAAATATGGCATTTCAGACAGAAATATTTCAAGGGATGTTTTCTACTATCATCTCATTAGACCGTGTAAGTTTTATGTAAATCTGTGATCAAAAGTATGTTTTACAATTACCAATTCTGTAATGTTCCTTTAAACCTTTAACCCGCACGTGGTTAAAACCATAAAACATACAACCGTTGATAGAGGACCAATATTTGTCCGTGACATGACGTGGGACGCAACGCACGCGCACATCTGGTTGCTTGTTCATCGCGGGCTTTGTGCATCCAGATATGTCATTGGTGGGATTACATTGCACCGAATTAGACGTTTCGAGATGCTAGGTAGTTTACCGTGTAAAATCTGCTCACCCAAATATGCGTGTGCCCAGAATTACGTCAGCAATAAAAACAAAATCACCCGTGCGTATCCGCGGCCACCTAGCGTCCCGAAGTATCCAGCTGGATAATGAGTTGGGTGTGACTACACCTTTAAGCATTATAATCACCAGCGAATGGTTTTGTATAAGTAAATATCCAGCCGCCAAAAATATCCGCTCTGCACGCGTTTGACGTGAGAGTAATGTTCACGTGATGGCAGCAGGCCCTCTTTCGAAACAATACTGAATGGGGCGGAAGGATGTGTTGTGGGGAGTGTTTCCTTTTGACTTGAGCTACTTTATCTTTAAAGGTGTAGACGCGCATCACAGTGACGTAAGAACATTGTTTTAAAAGTGTGTCCGAATAATTGCCACGACTGTCAATTAATGTAAAAACGAAGGATTTACAAGCAAACGAAATTCATTGTTTGTGTAAAAATGTAGGAACTGGTTGTCTTTTGTTTGGCAAAAAGTTGATATCCTTTAAACTGTTATGGCGGGAATGACATTAAAGGAACATTACATAATTGGTTTTTGCTAACAAAACAGTTGCTGGCAGTGTAAGCACTTTATGTAATCCACCATATACATAAACTGACAAACCTGTAGAAGTTTGAGATCGATCGGCCATCTGGGTCACGAGAAAATAGTGCAAAACCGATTAGAAATTTGCATGTGTTATACAATGCATGAATAAAACGCTCATGAGCGATAAACTCCAATCGGAAATTAGTTTGATTTATTTCTCATCAAATATGGTATTTCAGCCAGAAATATTTCTAGGGATGTTTTCTACTATCATCATCATTAGACCGTGTAAGTTTTATTAAATCTGTGATCAAAAGTATATTTTACAATTACCAATTCTGTAATGTTCCTTTAACGTACGCTGCCTCAACTAATGCTTCACTGAACCACATTCTCTGTCAGGAAACTCCGAAGAAGTTGACACATCAGTTCCCGCCAAAATGAATGCTGTTTTTGAAACTGAAGCTCCGCCCATTTCTGGGCATCAACTCCGAGCACACTCTGCAGACTTTGAGCGAGAGACTCTTGTTTTCTCCCTGTTCCCATTTCAGCATCAGTCTTTAAATGAGTTATGTTAATTATTTTGTCGCCGAGGGTCGAAGATTAGGCGAGCTCATTTTGTGTACGCAAATGAGTTTGACCTCGCATATTAGATAGGACCTTTAGTCACTGGTACATAGGGCTACCGCTACACGCTACATGTGAAGTCGCGATCAACTTTTGGATAGCAAGTGGTGAAAGTGACTGAAAGCTAGCAGTGTCGTTTGAAGGGCTTGATCTATTGACTATATAAATAAGAATGCGATAGTCACACACGGCGTCAGTTGAGATCATGGTGCTCGCGGTGGTTGCATGTGGACCCTTGTAGCTGGCCGTGATTGTGACCGGGTGAGCCGCCGGGATACCTCGACGTGACACGGGCTGAAGACAGGGCCGGGGTGCTGCTGTCAATTCCTCAGGACAGGAACTCTGTATAGATTATCGGTATGGAGCCTACGCGTTTATATTGCACTTGGTGGAGGCATCGGAAGCACACACGATTTCTTCAAGAGGTTTGGCAACTGACTCTATTATATTGTAAGTGTGAACATTGTATATTTCTCAAAACACAGCTGGCATGTTGGTATGTAGTGCTGTCTGATTAGGGCACACCCTCGTTCATAACTGAAGATGTTGTTAAATTGTGTACATAGTTGTAATTTTTGATCTGGAAACCGTAGGGTAAAACTGTTTGTCAATCAGGCCTCCACGGGGTGTGGGGTTTGAGTGTTGTACCCCTGTTGCAAACGGGGTATGGAGTTCGAGGTTTGGTACCCCGACGGGGTACGGAGAGGGCCGGTGGCCTGGTTGGAAAAGGGGGGCGTACCTAGGAGCGTGTGTGGGCAGATTTCTGGAGTATGCAAGTTAGTGGATGCAATGGCACAGCAGGGCTCCCATTTTATCCACACACTTGGGGCACGGGATTCGAACACACCTACCATTTTACTCGTGTGGAATTATAAGAAGATCCGGATATTTAGTTAGAAATAAAAAATGTTTGGATAATGTTTGGTACCGTCAGCTCAGAGATAACTTCAATAACTGGCTCAGTGTACTGTGATGCCGCAATTAAATGAAGCATGGGGGTAGCTACTGGTTGTGGCTCATGCTGCGAGGGCCTTACTGCAGATCAGGGAGGCGATTGTCTAAATATAACATTTTTTAAACCTCCAGCGAGGGACCTGTTTGGTTGCAACGCCCCGGCTTTTTCTATTAATAGGTTAAGACGGTTTGTTTAATTTGTATTTTTGTCAACAACTTTGTTTTATCTAAGTGTGGTGTTTACAATGTCCAGGTATTGTCTGGGTTAATTTAAGCTTATTTGTCTGCTTGTCTAATTAAGTTTTATAATTTGGTTTCATCTACCCTATGACATTATTGACTCTTTGGACACAACGGATGCTGGCAGAGTTTTGTCCTGCCCCCTCCTAACCCCCTCCTAACCAAATCGATGATGACCTTGATTGACACCCCTCCAGGACGTGTGGCATGGTCCAGCTTCAGATACCTTTGCGTACAATGTGGTTAGAAGACAATGGAAATATTTAAATATGTCGGCACTTGCTGATAGCTGCTCTCACCGTAGGGTTTTAAAAACTCGAAATGTCGAACTTTTAAGAGCTTGTAATTTTACAAAACAAACAAACAAGTGTTAAAGGATGGACTATACTTTGTTTTAAATTAAATCTTTGCCTTTTTTCATACAATCTGTGAACACTTTCAGTGTGGTGAAATTTCACCGATGGCTGCAATGATGTGATCGCTACATTAGGAGGAACAGCAAAACAAAAACAAACCAATGATTTTTTTCAAAAACGCCGGCATTTTTTTTTATCACGCAAGTTCTTTCTCATTTGTTATGCAAATCGAAAACTTCATTGTGTTGGGCTGGGCGACATTTTTTCTCGCTCTTTGTCACAATCAACTCACGTGGTTCTCAGTCCTGCTTTCCTTCCAACTTTAAAGGCCCTGTATACTATTGGTAAGATCGAAAAACACAATGTTCACAGATTCACACATAACTTACATGATTTAAAGTAAGTAATGGTAGAAGGGGTTCCTTAAAATATTTCTGCCTAAAATGCTATCGTTGCTGAGAAACGAGTAAAACAATAGTAATTATCGCGCGCGATAATTTGAAAAAACAGAAAACACATAAGATCTCTTTTCACTACTTTCTCGTGACCTCGATGACCAATTGAGCTCAAACTTTCACAGGTTTGTTTGTTCATGCATATGTTTAATCACACAAAATGTGGACACTGATTTTGAGCTGTTACCAAAAGTGTACAATACCTTTAAAGACTGGAGTCGAGTATCATCGATGATATCGAATGAGAATATTTTTAATTGGCGCCAATTATACCGCGCAGCTGGTCCTTGGATCAAATTAACATCCGGGTCGAAACAGGAACTCTCAACGGTATGGTTTTCTTATCACCGACAATTACAGGCATTTTTTTTTTAAAGGCTGGAATCTTTAAAGAAAAACTTGGCGAGTTTAGGTTTCAACCACCTGCGTGCTGTAAGAGCGTCCCAAGAAGCCAAAGTTATTCCAACTGCTGGCTTGGTATGCGTGTAATTATCTTAAAGATGGTGTCTGTGGTAGTGGTCGAGTTGTCTGGTGCCGCCGGACTCTTTAGTACTTGATGTGTCATTGAGCACTGAGCCACCTAACATTATTGCTTCGTCCTCCCGACGAAGTGATTGTGTTTAAACAATTTCAAAAAGTCAAAACTTTCCCTGGTATCAGGTTTTTTTTTACCCTCGGGGCAAAGTAACACCCTGCTCTGGATTTCCCCAAAAAGTATTTATTTCAGGAATTGAAACGGGACCCAAAATCTAAAAAAGTATGTAAGCAGATATTTTCCCGCTTACTCCACTTTGCAGTGTCATTCACCGGTGGCTGTTAACCATCATTCAGCAAGGTGAAACCGTGCTAAGGTCATGTCATGGTTAGGCTGTGGCTACTGGCTACTGGCTACTGCTACTGTTACGGCTAGATCACTGCAGATGTTCATAATAATTATAGACTGTGCAGGGATCCACTTGTAAAACTTTCAGGTCAAAATTGACCCGAATCTGGGTCCCGTTGGGGCCTGACTGACCAATTATTACGTCAGTATGACCCGGAATTTGTGTCAAAATGACCCAGAAATGGGTCAAACTGACGCAGAATCCGACTTAACATCCCATTTTTTTTAACCACCTTCCGGGTCAGCCTGACCCAGGAATGAGTCAGGTCCCGTGGGACCAGGAATCCGGGTCCATTCTGAACCGGAAGTTTTAAGAGAGTAGCACATTATTGCTTGTTTGTATCTTTGGGTTATACGTGTCCAGATGTTGGGATCATTCACATTCAGAAGCCAATCCAATTAACGATGTGCGTGATGTTTGAAGCTTTCCATGGTGCGGATAATAGTAAGTAACCATTACTAGTAAACTTGCGGGTATGACCGTGTGTATATTATCTCCTTTCTCCTGAAGACGATGAGAGTATACTGCTCGAAACGTCGAGACCACAACGGCTCTTCTCGGGGCCAACACTTCAGTCTCCAAAAGAGATTTACACTCGGTTTTAACTGCACAAGCTTACTAAAAGTATAATGCCAGTCTTGTTTTTGTTTTTCTTTTTGTTTTCTTCGTGATGGGTTCACTGAGGACAGAGGCCGTGCCCCTCGACCACGGAGAGACGAACATCAAATTAGAAAAGGCCAACCCAAATTAACCTGCAATTATTGAAATCATTGGGTGGGGATGCCTCGCAGTGGCATGAGCAGCACCCCAAAGTGAGGGTTTCTCGAGTTAACCACCAGGGTGTAGTTTTGAAGCGGATTTTATGGACTTCCCTGACAGGTTCTGACTTTTACCTTTCCTTTATTTGATCGATTGGGTCATAGATTGGTTTTTATCAACCTAATGCTGATTTATAGGCAGAATTATCACAAAAGATACAATAAAAGTCACATGTGAAAGTTTCAGCTGAATATTGTGTCTTCGTTCTGAGAAAACAGCACCAAAAACTGCAACGGTGTTTTCACAAGAACGTCTAACCCATCCGCGATTATAGCGAGGTGACAGCAGCATCTCTGGCCGCAGCTTTCGCGAACGGACACCAGCCCTCAGAAATGCTGAGAAACGAATCATGCACGAATCGTTTCCTCAGATTCAAATGTTTTGGGTGGACAAAATGATCCAAACCGTATCACCTCGAAGGGAATCCTTTCTCAAAAATACTTTATACTATCAACAGCAGCTGCAGTGCTTCCACCAAGTAGATTTTGGTATGGTCATTACTTTATGGAGTATATCTATGACCCTATTGATGAAGTTAGTGGTAGCAATGATGATGGTAACTGAAGCTACTGTGTTGGTGTTTATTCACTTTGTATCATGATAATGTAGGGAAATAATGGGCTCAACATTGCCGAAGGAAACTCATGCCTTAAAAAGTACAAAATACACTGGTCTGCTGTCAGAAGCTAGATAGAGTAGCTTCCGTGCGGGTTGATTTAAATGTTAAAAGCAGACACGATCAAACTGCGCACGTAAAGTGAAACTTCCGATTTCGCTGATTGGGCGTAATACCCCCATGCGGTGAGTTCGGTCCGGAGGGCGCCACCCTGCGTGGTTGTGAGAAAAAAAGAAGAACAACCTGAACACCACTTGAGCCAGAACGCAGGGTCATTCACTTTGTCCAGAGGTAACTCTAGAGCTGGCCGGATTCATATTTTGTCGTCAGATAGACTGTGGATATCAGATAAAGTTACCGTGTTTGTAAGTTATTAATTGTTGTGTGGAGAAGGTGGCATAATTGTCTCGATTGTCGTTCCAAATGCAACCTCGGACTAGTTGCAGTTAAAACTGTTTTACATGACTTTTGAGCCGGCCATCGAAAGCCTAATCATTTGTCTATAAAGGGTGAGTTTCAAGCACAGTTGGTTTCGACCTACTTTTATGTGAACGATGTGCGTAGACTAAAGCCCCTTTTCACACGAAAGCAACTAGCAGGGGTCCCTTGCTTAATTTGAGCGTGGTTGTGAATTTTTACAAGTTCCCCTTCGTGTGAAAGGAAAACAGTGTTTGGACTGTCCAACAGTGAAATCGTCTCAACTTTGCCGTCCACTATGGACAGCATAAACATTGTTGTCCTTCCACACGAGGTGCACTTTGTAAAATTTCGCAACCATGCTAAAATTCAGCAAGAGACCCGTGCTAAATTGCTGCCGTGTGAAAAGGGTTTTAATTCCCCACTTTTTATTTGTTGATAACAAACCCCGGTTTCAATAAAATAAAATAAAAACTATTGTCAATGCCAGCTTTATTATCAATCATGCAGCTGCAAGAATCAAAAACATAAAAATGGGACAAGATACTCTCGACAAAATTACGATCTTGACTTGTTGCATTGACCCCCTTCGTAGTGCTCTCCCCCCATGCCAAGAGCTGTATGAGTAACTTAAGTAACAAGTTAAAGTTTGGACTTGGGTTATTCCGCGACCCTACAATCAGTGCAGGAGACAAAACCCGACAGGTGTGACCTGTATCCAATAATAATGCCAGACGATTGTGTGTTATTTACATCAATAAACGAGAGAGAAAAACAGTTTTGGAATTTTTCTGACGAAACTTCATTACAACTCGGTAAGAACACATGCACACGTATACATAAAGGCAACTGTAACAATAGAATCAACTCATTCAGATCAAACAACAAGGCAGACCATAAGGGAAGGAAAAGGCGGGAACAACAATTTTTTCCCCGGCTCATAATTATACGGTCCTATTGGTTTCGGTAGGCACATTTGAGAACGCCCCCCCCCCCCCTTTTGGTTTTGAAACTACCGTTCAGTTGAAAGTTGAAGCTGCATCACCTCCCTAAAGTGTCAGTCGGGTCAATGTAGATAAGGATAAAAACAAAATTAAAGTTTATCTGCGGTCGATAATTTCCTTCCTACTCGCTGGACATGACTATTATTTTCCCAAGTGGATGAAAATTAGGTACAGAGATACAGAAATTAATCATGCGCACAAACAATTTGTTTTAATCGCGGACATGCAAGGGGAGGGGAGGAGCTTATACCCCACTCTCTGCTCCTGGACCCACAAAAAAGTGACCTTTATGACCCGGTTCAAAAAAATCACTTCGTCCACAACTTCTGACCGAAAGATATATAACGTAGCACCTTGAGAAGTTGTTCCTGTGGCCGGCCAGTTCGTGGAAAACATAAGTTATTGAAAATTGATCCCCACGTGGTGGTCCAAGTAAAGTTAATCACGAAAATACGTCCGAACGATTTGAATACATTTTTCAGCTACTTTAATTGTCCCTTTAAAGGGTGTGTAAAACATTGCTAGGATTGACAGTAAAAATGTTCACAGATTGGCACATAACTTTACACAGTGTAAAGATGGTCATGGTGGTAAACTTCCCTTGAAATAGTTTTGCTTGAAATGCTAAAGGTTTTAGGAAATGAGTCAAACAATTAGTCTTTATCGCGCGTGTCCAAAACCCGATGTTAGAAAACAGTGAAAACATACACTGGGGTTTTTCTCATGACTCCGGAGACCGATTGAGCTAAACATTTCACAGGTTTGTTATTTCATGTATATGTTGGGTCACATAAAGTATCGATACTATAGTCTTTGAAAATGACCATGTTGTACATGGGGATTTCTTTAAATAGAAATTCAAACAATTGAATTAAATTGAGCTGATATTGTCACAGTTTTGGATGACTTTAATAAAGAAAGTGTATTCGATTTAATGGATGCAAACACATCCGTGTGGGGGTAAAAGCCGAAATAATATCAATATATTTATTTACAAGAATACCCCCAAACCGTGTCAGCATTCTTTGATAGTTGCCGCACCGACGCAAATATTGCAATAAAAAAAATAAAAAAAATATAAAATAAAAAAATCTCCAAAGACCCCACCTCGAAGTTGAACTTGATCGGTGAACTTGCCGAGGGGAATTCCAGAAATGAAATATGACTGAGTCCACGTGGAAAAGGCTCCCTATGTCAGTGATGTCATTCTGAAGTCGTCATCGATCAAGACGGAAAAAAGAATGTCTACACAGAGTGATTATGATTGATGCTTCCTTTGACGCCAACATTTTTGACGCAAGGGACCCTTTTTATATTCTAAATTTAGTTTTATATTTCAGGATGCTTATACCTGTCGACGAACCCCCCCCCCTTTCAACACACACACACACACACACACCTACACATATTTGTGAATCCCGTTAATCGAGGACTTCTCTTTGTTCTCCCATTGTTTGACTTTTTTTTTCAGTGACGTCCCCATTGGTTTTTGCAAGTCCTCGGTTTCAACGGGTAGAAAACGCACACACACACACAAGTGTGTCAACACATGCAATCGGAGACCTCCTATTGTCCCTCTTTTGTTTGTACTTTAACTTTTTGGCAGCAGCTCCTCTGATTTTCCAACCGTGGACCTTTACCCAACCGGGGACCTTTACCCAACCGGGGACCTTTACCCAACCGGGGACCTTTACCCAACCGTGGACCTTTACCCAACCGGGGACCTTTACCCAACCGTGGACCTTTACCCAACCGGGGACCCTGTTGTCATCTTTTGTTATATGTCCCCTGTTTGAGTATGTACACCTATTAACCACACACTATCACACTTATAAGTGTGTAATGACCTCATATAGTGGACCCTCCTTTGTTCAACAATGTGGACCGCATTGTTTCCCTTTTTGATAACAATTGCCTGGTGACCCATTGTCCCTTTTGTCATACGCCCTTGATCATTACTACCACAAACTCACCACACACACAAGACCTTACGGATCTGGCTTGTGGGTTTCTGCTATTGCTGGTTCTATTATTCCCTTTTCTAAAGAATTCCTCTGCGGAGTCCAAGTTGAACCACCTCCATGGTTGAACAAAGAAAAGCTGTGTGGGGTCGATTGTTCAATTGTGCAAAAAGACCCCACAAGGGTCCGTGGGTAAGCCAACAATTTCTGAATGAAATTGGAAGCTGTTGAAAGCATACATCATCGATAACTATAGTTATATATAGATAAATAGAAAGTAAATTCGTAATTTTGTATAGCATTTAAAAAAAATAATTGCCTCTTGAGGGCCGGAGGAAAATTGAGAGCTGGTACAAAATTAATTGGCCGAAACAACAGCAATGAAATTATGTGTGTGTCGAGTCAGGTAACCGGACGGTCAAACTGCTTCGTTTCACCCACCCCCTCTCAGCCGCCATCCAGCGAACAACCTCGGGTTTACACCCTGTCTATTGAGTCTGCAATGAAGGTAATTAATGCAAGGCACCTGAAATAAAGACAAAGTTGCATGAACTGAGCTTCAGCTCTCGTCATTCCACTCTCCGTTGAGGGAAATTTTAGAGTCCAAAAATCCAAAGAATGCTTTACACGTTGTGAAAGTAGTAAACAAAAATGCAGTGTGACTCGGTCATTGGATACGAGCACGTTTTGATTTTGTTTTGCGGCGGATGCCAGGTAGCGTGTTGCCCCGCTGGGATGGACCTACATCACCGATCGTCTGACTACCGGGCCAGGGTGGCTCGGAGTCGCGGGTCCATGGCCCCATAATTACGGTATCACTTCGGCCTTCAAATCCCATGATCCCATCAACCTTTGTTGAAACGTACGATTTTGCAGTTTGAATTTTTTTCAACAACAATTATCTTGATCTGTAAACCATGTGGGAAGAAAGTGCACGCAAGATAAAAAAAATAAAAAATAAAAAAACATTAACAAAGGAGAGGTGCATAGGTGGAATGGGTGTGAATGGGTGGAAATGGGTGGGAATGGGTGGGATGGATAGGGCAAATTAAGGTAATGGTTTCGCTTTTATTTTGTCCTTTACTTGCCATAAAGGTTTTGAAGATGTTGGTGCTGTTGTTGCTCCTGTCTGTGCTGCTGCTGTTCATGTTGTTGATTCTGTTGGTGTTGTTGTTGTTGTTGCTGCTGCTGCTGCCGGTGTTGTCGTTGCTGTTGTAGTTGTTCCTGTTGTTATCGTAGTCGTCGTCGTTTTTGTTATTATTGCCGCTGTGTGCTTTTTTTGCTAGTAATTAGCCCATGGTGAACCCCAGCCGCTGAAACTATGCCATCACACCCTTTACTTCAACCCAGATACAGACCAACTCATGCTGAACCCTGGATCGAGTCAATCTGCATGCAATCAGAATGTAAACCGAGTATCGAATATCAGTAATCGATACTCACGCTCGTCAACGCGAACCGTTGATTTAGAGTAAACTCGCGCCACTGTTGTGTCAACAACAGCTACACCCTGCGGAACAGCATGACGAGCATCTACACCCCCCTAACCCCCCCCCCCCCCCGTCTCCCGTAGCCAGAAACAAGTACATGCTGGAGGAGGAGTTGGTGTCCTCTTCGTTTGAACTGCCTAAATGAAAATGTGTGATACTTTTCTCACCAGTTAAACCTTCTTGCCAAAATGTATCCACTATAATCGATTTGCTGTGATGTGATTTTTTTTACGGAGATCGAATGATAATCCTATACCACGATGGTGATACCCAGGGTTCGAAAAGACTGTCTTCAGTTTCTCGTGGCTCTCGTACTTCCAATTATGGTGGCCCTAAAGGGACATCGAACATATGTACTTACGTTGATATTTACGCAAATATGTACAATTTAGGGCACAAATCGTTAGTATTTACGTAAATATTTGCGACACGGTCAAAAATCGTGAATGTTTACTTAAATATTAACGTAAATATCATTATATGTTCGATGTCCCTTCAGGGCCATCATACTCAAGGGCTCCTTAAGACGATCCTAAACCACCATTATCCTTTACCTCTTCGCAGAGAGATAATGAGTCCACTTTTAACGTGGCTCAAGAAGATGGACCTTGAGTTAAGAATGTACAACCACCAAGAAGACTTGCGGGTCAAATAAGCCTCCACAAATCCGATTGTTGCCAACATCAAAATCTTCTTTCTGTGCGGGTAGTAGATTCATCTTGTAAAGGCGACGGCGCGTAACATTTTTTGCATTCTCATGGGATTACATGTTTTAGTCATGTCAATGGCTTCTGAAGGTTAAATTAAGAAAACACTCTGTACGGGCGCTCTGGTTTTGTAAAGAAAACAGAAATGCACTTCACCGTAACTTGATTCAAATTGCCAAATATGAACCACGTCATGTAAGGACACCTGTTGCACCATATATAACACAATCTGTACCTTATATTGATTCAAAGAGTGTAGACAAATCACCGACATGTTTTTTGTTGATGCAGTGTACAGGCGTGCACCATTACCAAAATCACCATTTGTACCATGTCTTGATTCAAAGAGTGTAAACACACATAGACCAATTCCATGAAGCTGTATAGTACACAGTATTGCTTAGCAGGAAAACAAACCTCGCTCAACAGAAGTATGTCACCAGTCAAAATACCATACAGGTAGATGGTCAGTATACTGGTTCCCTGCTAAAGTCTTTTGCTAAGCAGATTAATTGGATGAGCACTTTCTGCTACAGCTGTTCGATATATGCAGCACTTTACCAGATAATGGAAACATTTCAAGTGTTGAAGCTCTTTTTCTGGGTTCCAACAACTCCCCTTACTTCTCAAGAGCTCTTATACCCGAGGTGAAAGCTGACTGGGTGAAAGTGATTGCATGTGTGTGGTGGTACTTTGGGACTCCCAAAACTGCAAACCACTCAAACTTCTTCTATAATGAAAACAGCCTGAAGGGGGTGAGAAGGATTGCACCCTGTCAAGTGCCATGGGAACACTTAAATCGTTACCCTGGTAACTAATGATTATGTTGTGCAATGTTGTCATCTAGTGAACAGATTGGTGTTTTTTTTTTTTTTTTAAAGAGGAACTCCAAGTTCGAATTCAGTTTTTGTGATGCATTCATTTTCCTCTCGTTAAAAAGGGTGCAAAATGGCATTGTCTTGGAGGCCCTTCCAGTGCGATTTTCGTCAACATCAACAAAACCTCCAATGACGTCACATTTCAAATAATGGATCTGTACATTTTTGTACAGGTAATGTTTGGGTTCATTCCTGAATTTGTATGATATTCAGTGAAAAAGGTATTGTCTGACGCATAAAATTCCCCATTGGAATATACAGATCCGGTATCCATTTGCTGTTGTCGTCCAATGACGTCATGTTTACAATTTCGCTCTGAAAAAGTATACAATGAAAAGATGTTTTTCATTGTTTGAACGTGAGGTTGGCGCTTTGTAGAGTGGTTCCACTTTCAGACTATGTGTAATTGAAAATGAGTGCATCAAGCGCATCACAAAACGGATTTTTGACCCTGATTCCTCTTTCAATTTGGGAATGACTTTTGGATTTTGTGTCGAGTGTTGACATTTCATTTTCTTTACAATGTATACAATTTTTAAAAAATCTTTATAAAATGATCAATGTAGCCAGATTAACTAAGCTTTTCCAAAAAGTGAATTTGTTAGTCTGGAGGGCAAGGTCCATTCAAAACAACACTAAACCCGACCATGGGTGATCTGCGCTTGCCGTCGTTCAGGCCCTGTGCCTCGGGGTCCGTTTTTGTTCAATCACGCTGGTTGTTCCGGGTAGGCATACACACCGTTGTGGGGACTTTTACACAGTGGAACAAAGGTCCCCACAACGTTTTTCTTTGTTAAACTGGGTCCCCACAAGGTAATTCCTTAGAAAAGGGAACAATAGAACAACAATAAGAAGTCCCCACAACGGTGTGTGCAAAAGTATGTGTGTATGTACCTACAGTGTCACGAAACCACCCTTTGTCGTGTGCTCATTTGCTTATATTTTTTAAAAATATACATAAATAAAATCAATTTCCTATTTACAGAAGCGTTGAAGGAACATTGAGAAGAACAAACGAAAGTCATAGTTATGACTTATATCTAATAATTATGAGTTAGCTCAAGTTATGTTTATTACTACATGTATATATTTTTTCTCCCAATGCAACTTTAAAGGCAGGACATACTTTCGGTAATTGTCAAAGACTAGTATCCTTAATTGGTGTACCCCGCAACATATGCATAAAATAACAAACCAGTGCGCATTTGGGTTCAATTGGTCATCGCGGCCGCAAAATAATATTGAAAGAAAAAAAGCATCCTTGTTGCGTAGAATTGTGTGCTTTCAAATGCATGAGAAAGGTCTGGAAGCCTTTCTCAGATTCAATATTTTACTAAGAAACTACATCTTTCTCAAAACTACATTTCTTCAGAGGGACTCGTCTCTCACAATGTTTTGTACTATCAGCAGCCCTCAGGTGCTCCTTACCAAGTAAGTTTTCGTTGGAATGTATTTTCTTGAATAATTTGCCAAAAGTATCCACTGCCTTTAACGCTTCCGTATCATATTAATTCTGATAGGTTATGTAATTTCTGATGAAGGAGAGTAATTTATTAACTAATATCCAAGTCTAATATTGATTGAAATAGTTCAATATAATTGTCACAACTGTTCTCAACTCCCCATTAGTGCATGGTTTGATTGATAATGATTGTTGGGGGGGGGGGGTTATGTTTACATTTGAACTTCTCGTGGGCTATATGAGGTGGTGCGGAAAAACAACAACGATGACACACACAAGATAAACATGCACCAGGAAATGGAGCAGTGGCAACTATTCAAGTTAGTCCGTGTTTACTCGAATCCCGCTAAAATAGATGAACATGCATACGGAACCAGAAGATCAAAAGGCCGACATAAAAGAACCTGCAACCAGATGTGTACAGGCCTACATCAGAAGTCATTTCCTTGTAAACCCATCACAACCACTTGCTATTTTGCTTATCGACAACCACTGGTGGCGGTTGACGTTTTTTTCGATAGGCCGTTTATATACGGCAACTAGCCAACTGTGACTTGCTGTCGACGTAAACTGTATTCTGGTAATAACCCATTGTTGTACAACTATTTGTGTGTTCCACACCACTGGGTATTGCAGTTCATAAAGCATTTAGTACTTTCACATTGAACGAACTAGTGGTTCCCAAGTTGTGGGCGAGTTCTTTTTGTATACTGGTTGGAAACGAAGCAGTCGAAATGACCGAGAAACTGGAGATGTTTACTACGGGGAAACAGCGTTACAAGCCCGGCGGCGAGTCGGCAAGAGGCACGCTACACACCGTGAGCTTTCTTCTCTGTAAGTAAAAAAACCTTGGTAAAGCAAATGTTAACTTATGGTTGATCAAGTCATTGATTCAGTCATGATTTAACACTGTCAATCCACTGTAGAGCAGTGTTGTGCATTTGTAGAAATCTCAACACAATGTTGATATATTTATTTAAAAAACGAAGATGGCAGGTACATTTTTTTCTTCTTCAAACGAGATGTACAGGTAATGTTTAAAGGACATGATACACAGGGCAATAATTACAGGCAACCACTGCATGCAAAAGGAACACTTCGGCAGCACAAGAGACATTCTTATATAGCTGTAACTCGCAATCCCAAGAAACTATTACAATGGGAAACTGAAATGTGAACGAAATTACTTATTAGAGATTGCCTTGAGCTGGTTGCCTGCAAATTGCGTCGTGTGACATGGCCTTCACACTTAATGATATAAGAATGTGACTAAGTTACACATTTTAAAACAATATTTAGCTAATTTGATCAGGAGTGAGTGGGTGAACATGTACTTTAATTTCATAAACAACTATTTCGAGTATTTATTTGGTAATTGTCAAAGACCAGTCTTCTCACTTGGTGTATCTCAACATATGCACAAAATAACAAGCCTGTGAAAATTTGTACTCAATTGGTCGTCGAAGTTGCGAGATAATAATGGAAGAAAAAACACCCTTGTCACACGAAGTTGTGTGCTTTCAGATGCTTGATTCTTGATTTCGGGACCTCACGCTGTGAGGTCTCAAAATCAATTCAAATATTTTACTGAGAAGTTACTTCTTTCTCAAAAACTACGTTACTTCAGAGGGAGCCGTTTCTCACAATGTTTTATACTATCAACAGCTCTCCGTTGCTCGTTACCAAGTAAGTTTTTATGCTAACAATTTTTTGAGTAACACAATTAGTGTACATGTACTCATATTCATAAAAGTCAAAAACTTGTTCCCTTTTATGTGTGTGTTGAACTTTTTATGAGGTTGGGCATTTTCTTTCTCTGGTCGAATATCCAGGCCTTGCGCTTAAGCTTTTTGTAAAGTAGCCCGCCGGGCCAGTAAACTGTGTATTTTACTTGCCCCCAGGAAGTTTTAGTAGCCCAGATTTTAAACAGGAATTGCCATAAATGTAATGTTCTGATGTGTTAATGTTAACGACACAACCAGTTTAATGATCAAATGAAGTTATATTTACACACTCAATAACGATTAACACATTTTAGACACCAATTATTCACATCTGAAAAGGAAGAAATAAGCATTTTAAACAAGTAGGTTGCACAGTTTTTAGAAGCCCACAGGGCAAGTTGAGAAGTGGTGTTTACTAGCCCATAGCATTTTTTTACTAGACAATGTACGCCGGGCTAGTGTTAAGGGCGAGCCCTGAGTCCACGAAAGGATGGTTCGACTATTATATGGAAATTAAATAATAATGATAACTGCTGAAACGACAACAGCTCTCATCGACATGTATCATGTGCACTAGCCTATGTCTTATTCAGCGATACTTTGCAACGTTGTTAGTTCAAACTAAATTTAGCACAGCGAAGCAACAAAAAAATTCCGCTCAAATGCATTACCTTCCAGTTGGAATTTACGCTATAAAGCAACCATTATTCAGCAATTTTACTACTTAAACAACTTAAAGAAGATGGACCCACCGGTGTAGTAGTTGTCGAAGGTGACAATAGTTTGTTACAGGTAGAGTTATTGATTGTCTACACCTGAAAAGGAATGCTCCAAATTCGATAAGATGAAACGGACGTGCCTTTTCTTTTATATTCAGAACAGATGTGGGATTATTTCGGCCGTGGTTGTCTTTTTAAAACCCCGCTGTGACTCGAGGTTAAGTGCACAATATCACCTGTGAGATCGGAATTCGGCATGAAAAGAACGAGTTTAAACTCTGGTAGCTGTTCAATGGAAACTTTTAAAAGTTGTGTGACCAGAAAACAAGTGTGTCGACATCAACTTTGTGGTGCCAATTTTTGTTATTGGCTCAAATGATCGTTTAATATTTGTGCAGTGTTGTAAAGAAGGGATCAGCATGTGCATGTACAGCACCAAGTCTGCTATTCAGTAATATTGTGTACATAGCTTCATTTTGTTGTCGCCCTCTTCGTCTTGTTCAATGTGTTCAACACTAATCATAAATACGGATTCCGAAAAAGGTGCCAGACTACTTTAAACTCAAGCCAAAGTTTCGGTAACATTTGGTTTTGAGCGCGAGAAAACAACGCGATTAAAGTTTGTGTGCCCTCCTTACCGGTTTGAAGGGTTTACGAGTGCAATGGCATTCAGACCGGCTGTCAGGATTTACAGTTGTGTTCTGGTGACAGCTGAATAGTACGTCATGCCTTCCAGCCTCGGTTTAGACACTCTGATGCCGTTACACGGCTGCACCATGGCAAGATCATAGAGCCATTTTGGGCCACCTGGGTTGTTTGAGTTACCGAAAGACTACTTAGTCACTATTGTCCTCTCCATGCAGCTCTTGTTGACCATAGGTTTCTGGATGTACTTATTGTAATCAAGGCTTTTGACCACCCTTGCCTACAGCATGCAATGTCTTTATGAAGGGTCGGGTGTCCGTTGTGGTATTGTGTAAACTATCCTGCTGCTGTGATGAGATTATTTGAACTATCCCAAACTAAAACTCCCGTAGCAGCAGTGCAAAATGCTAAATATTCAACAATACTTGTAAATACTTGTAAAATACTTGTAAAATACTTGTAAAATACTTAGAAGCCTCACAGCTTTTTTACAGTAAAGAGAAAATCATACACTGACTCCTAAACTCACATCCTTTACTCAATTCTCCCTCCAAATATAGAACCCCACACCTGTGTAAATTTCAAAACGTCCGAGCATCAATCTTGAAATAGGGCCCTCTACAGCCTCTCGGCAATGGGACCATTTTTTTCAGGGCATCAAAAGTACCCCCAGGCAGTCAACAACCGGCAGGTCACATTTGGGCAACATTTGTTACACTGTACTCCTTTTATTTGGCTCTCAAATCTTTCTAGCATTGAATATTTTGAGGATCTACAAAATATTCATGAGGCCATCGCTCTGTTTACTCCTTATCTAGTGGGGTGCACCCCCACTGTCAAACAGGCTCGTTTCTCTTTATGCGCGGAAGACTGTTTTTCCACTCTAAGCTTTTAAAGAGGCACTCTAGGCATGTGTGTGATATTTTTCCTTTGCACGTTGCCTGGTAAATCGAAGAGGAATATCAACTCCTACCTTCAGCTCCCCTGAGTTATTTTCATCTTAGGTATTTTCTTTTTGTAGCTCCTTACCAAGAGTGGCTTTAAGCCTTGTTTGGGGCAAACTTGCATAAACACAATTAACAATCACCCCCATTTCCTTGTTCTCACAGGTGTGTGCCTTCTGCCTATAGTGTCCGCACAGATGGACAAGGTCGACCTTCACATCGCTACGTTCAGCATGGATGGGTCCTCCGGTGAGGTGCGCTTCTGGGAGATGAACCCTGGACCGGCCGTCGCGATCAGCGTTGGTTTAGTCGGTTTAACACCGGGTAACTATACGTGGTCAATCCACGAGAAGCCAATGTTATACGGGCAACAGCCGTCGTGTGACGCCACTCCCCTCGGCAGTGTTTTCGCTCACGGCGGGGACTTGACAACTTCCCACAACGTCAGCCACGTGCCACCAAATGGCAACTGGAATGGAGACTATATCGACCACGTGATTAGCCTGACCGGACCGCAAAGCATCACGGGACGAACCCTCGTCTTACAGGAGATGGGAACGTCGAGAAAGTACTGTGCGCAAATTGCCAACTCGCGCGCTGTACTGACAGCAGTGGCGAGATTTGACGAGCCTTTTGCGGGCAAGGTTACGTTCCGCCAGGAGAGGGACAACCCACAGGCAGTGACGTCAATCTTTGTGGAACTTTATGACGTCATTGACCCACCTGCCCGAATGAAATACTCCTGGAGAATCAGCAGCAATAGTGGGTTTGACATTTCAATGAATCTTGAGACTCGATGCGAGAGAACAAGTGACGAGGTGTACGAACCGACCGGAAGTGACGTCACGACATGTCAGAAGGACGACCCGAAGAGTTGTCCAATTGGACAACTCTCTGGAAAGTTTGATGACGTCACCGTTGAGACCATCCCATCTTACATGACATACTACATCATCGATACCAACTTGCCGTTATCCGGCGAATATTCGGTCATGGAGAAATCACTGGTATTCAGCAACGGCGACGGCGCTCCGGTAGCGTGTACACAAATTACGGAACTGGTACCCAAATCAGTGAAAGCTTTGTTCAGTGTCAATCATGTGTCGGGCACCATCGTGTTTCATCAAAACTCCCCCTATGACGCCACTAAGATTCAAGTAGACCTGAAGAATCTACGTGGAATGGCGGGTGGTTACCACGTGCATGTCTTACCTCCACCACCTCGTACCTACGCCAGTGACGAGCCAGCAAGCTCACAGAACGTTGCCGGTCACTTCAACCCGTACAACATCGGGTCTGCACCACCGCCTGGCCTCGGCACGAACGACCAATACGAAGTGGGAGACTTGAGCGGCAAGTTTGGTCTCCTGACGGGTCACGACGATTTCAACGCCACTTTTTATGACTGGAATCTGCCTCTGTACGGACGAAACAGCATCATCGGCCGGTCACTCGTGATTCATGAGACCGAGGGTGACCGTTGGGTGTACGCAGCTATCGGCTACCCGACCCAACAGAAGACGGTCAAGGCAGTCTTCACGTCCCCTGCTGTTGGAAAGGTCGTGTTCCGGCAGGATGTAGACAACCCCAACGCAGACACATCCATTTACATCGAGATGGCCTACGCTGACGGCGCAGGGACCACTCAAGGCCACAACTGGCACGTACATAAAAAGACCGTCGGGAACGATTTCACTACCAAGGACAAACGCTGCGCCAGTTGCGAGGGGCATTTCAACCCGTTTGGCGTGGACCTCGAGGAGGGCTACGATCGGTGCTCACCGGACTACCCGCTTCGCTGCGAGCTGGGAGACTTATCGAAGAGGCTCAGCCAGCTCACCATCACGAGCGTGATGAACGCCGGGTCGGGCAAGTCATTCTTCACGGCGACCCGGCTGCCTCTGAGTGGCGCGTACTCCGTTACGGGACGCTCCGTCGTCGTCCACGAGGCCGACGGTGGAAGTCCCAGGCTGGCGTGCGCCGAACTATTAGAGGTCCCGCCCACGGAGAGCACCGCTAAACTGTGGTCAAACGGTCCGGTTTCCGGAAACTTCACCTTCAGACAGGACTCGGACTTCGATCCGGTACAAGTTCACATCAATGTTGCCGGATTGAGCAACGTTGCCGGTGGCTGGCACGTCCACAAGTTGTCGGTCGACGGGGACAGCGAGTCGGCCCCGTGTAGCTCTGCAAGCGTTCAGGGACACTACAACCCTTTCGGAATCGTTGGTTCCCCTCCCTACGGCACACACGACATGTACGAGATGGGCGATCTGAGCGGTAAATTTGGATCCTTCTCCGGGATACCAGACACAATGACTCACGTGTACTATGACACCAACTCGGCACTCGCGGGCCCGCGTAGTATTATCGGTCGCTCCATGGTGATTCACAAGAGCGAGGATGGGTCGAGGTGGGTCTGTGCCTCCCTCGAACGTAACACGCACGAAGATGACTTCATCATGCGAGCCAGAGCTGACGTCACCACAGCAGACTTCACTGGTTACTTGAAAGTGGTGAGTTAAATGAATAACGATGATTTGCCTTTAAGATTTCAAATTTGTATATAGTACACATAATTTTGAATTTTAATTTGCATAAAGCAACCGATTCACACGGGATCATTGTTGAATCAAGGGTTTAAAGTAAGGTCATAGATTGGTTTATCAACGTATTAAATACTTATTCATAGGCAAAGTTATAAAGAGAGATACATTAAAAGTCACATGTAAAAAGTTTCAGCTGAAGAATACAGTGTCTACTTGTTGAGAAAACAGCAACAAACTGTTCACACGAACGTCGAGTCCATCCACGTCTGGATAGATCGTTTCCCAGATTCAATTGTTTTTGGATGACAAACAATTATCCAAACCATATTACTTCGAAGGGAATCTTCTCAAAGTTAGTTTGTATGCTATCGACAGCTGAGTGCTTCTCACCAAGTTAGTTTTTATGGTCATTAATTTTTAGAGTAGTTACCAATCTATGACCCTACATTTGAGAATATTATTGTAAATGCTCCTTGGTCGGAGTTGACCTTCCAGGGTATGATTTTCACAATGCAGAATTGTGTGCAACAGCGTTTATCATTCCTCACTCGAGTAGCCAATCACCTGTTTTTGATACCGTTCCCGTTTCCTCCTTTAGAGTCAGACAAGATACCATACTGGAGCACTGAGTGACACCACTGTGGAGATCGGACTGACTTCTAACGACGCACAGGTTTGTTCGCTTGAATAAAGAAAAAAAGTCGCAATTTCGGAGTTATCTCGCTTAGCCCTTCTCCTAAACAGAGTTAACTAATTCCCGGGCAATGGCTATTTTCCCGGGAGTTTGCCGGGGTTAGAAGTTCAAGTGTGAAAAGGTCACCAAAGTTTCACTGGAAATTTTACGGGTAATTCTAAAGTGAAAGGGGCTCATAGTGTAATCACAGTGGTTGGAACTCTCACACAGCCCGCACCCCGCAGCCCATTAAAGAATTCCATTTACAAATTCCCATTTACGAATTCCCAGCAGCTCGTCTATAACGTCGACCCTTGTTCCTTTTTGTCACATGATCAAATTTTAACGCAATTCAAAACAGAGATTTTGTTTTTAAATTTCCCTCTTCAGACCGACATATTTTACTGGAATTTTCGTCCTGGGCGATTCGTGGATAGATGCTTTGGCTACGCGGAGGTCTTCAACCCGTACGGTGTAATGATAGATGCTGTGAGTACAATCACAAAATGCTTTTATTTTGTGAGCACAGAAAATATTTGAAATGTTTCTATTTTGTTGAATGTTTCTCTCTGAATGTCCTTATTAACTTGGATTAGAGGTCGAGGGACGGGACGAAATAATGTCAAAGCTTGATATTTTGAAGAAAAAACAACTGAGTTTTGGGAGCTATTGACCCCATTGCGTCAACGTCACACGCAGCACACCTTTATCATGCTGCCACCATCTTGGTCATGTTCCCTGTATCCAATAACAGCAGTGGTATCCTACTCCTTTTTGTTATTATGGAGCTGCCCAATCTTTTGTAATAGACCTTATGCATTGACGTCATCACGCCGCCATCTTAGAGGTAAAACGATGACGAATCAATGGAAAAAGCACATTTTGCACGCGCGGCGCAGAGAATGAGCCAATGAGCAATCTTCTTTTGACCTCTAGACGAGGGCGCCCTACTCAAATGACTTCATGTGCATAAGGTCTATTGCCTTATCTAGGATTAATAAAGTCTTTTTTACAATTGAATTGAATTGAGTTGAATTGAATACCATGTAGGACTATGGCACCCAGTGTGACACGAGGAACCAGTTCCGGTGTGCGGTCGGTGACCTGACAGGCAAACACGGCAACATCAGCAGTACCGTCAAACGAGCCATTTTCACCGATGTCAATTTGCCACTCTCCGGTCGAGCCTCGGGTAAACAAAATTACTATAAATCGAATCAATGGACCCCCCCACACACACACACGAAACAATTTGGGTGAAATACTGTTGTTGCAAAAAACATCGGTCATTGCTTCCATCACAGCTGGCAGCACATCTTTCTTTCTATTATACTTAGAGTTTTTTACAAGCTTCCAAATGTTTCTAGGAACATTGTATAACGGTGTGTCGTGGCGACGCAAGCGGTCAAGTGCACATGGGCTCAAGCTCTGGTATTTCTGGTCAGCAGAGTGTGGGTTCGAGTTCTGGTCACGACATTTGAGCATGTGTTGCTTTGTACTTCGGGTGGGAGGTAGAGCCGGTGTCATACCTTTGGAAAAATAATAAACGTTTTGGGAAAAACTTTTGTGTGAAAAGCGCTTTAAAATTTATAAGAACTGCGTATTATCATTATTATATAAAAATTTTAACCACACAGTTTTCGCTATAAACTATAATAGCAAATAGCAAGACAAGTTCTCGAAAGAACAAAATCTACACAGCAAAGTAGATTTACACATGCATGTGTATATCTACTTTGCTGTGTAGATTGACATGGTGCTACCGCAAACCGAATATACATTGATACCTCACCATGCAGTGCCTCAAATACCATATTAATTGTTGTTTGATTCTTTTATCAGTTATGGATGTTCCCTTCCATTTGACCTCAACGAATACGGGTCAGCTCGCATGCAGCACTCTACAGCCTGACGGTGAAACGGGACGCGTTGAATACTTGACTTTCCCGAGTACGACTTCTTTTGATGCGTGAGTGGAAATGAAATCGATTGAAAAAAGGTTCCCCCAAAAATGTTTTACTTTAATAACATTTAAACCTTGGCTTGTGGTCTATGTTGAACAAAGTCCCATGGAGTTTCGAGCTAATTGGAATGACAAAATAACATTGTCATTATGACACACATTTTTGAGTAATACGTATTGATTGTATTTTGAAACGATGTTGATTGATTGATTGTTGATTATTGATTGATTGATTGATGAAAATATTATTTTTCTCCTGTTCTAGATTCGAGTTTCGGCAAAAGATGCGAGACTCGATGAGTTCTCTTGAGATGTGGCAGGTGGTTGCTGTGCAGGAGCCCGTGGTTGACGAAACCACTGGCTGCTCAACACTCAAGTTCTTCTTCATAGGTAACTTTCTGTTTGCATTTAAACAAAATAAAATCATATTTCATCGTATATTTTAGCATGTCGTGGCCGAGCTGTCTAGAGCATCGAACTCAAAATCTGATGACCGTGTCGTCAGAGTAAGGGTTCGAATCCCTGCCGTGACACTTGTGTCCTTTTGGCAAGACACTGAAATATAATTGCTTCTCATCACCCGGGAATAAATGAGTACCAGCACAGGTAGAGATTGTTGATGAGCATGTATAGCAGCCTGTGCGCCAATTTGGCTGGCGGTGCTGCATACTCAAAAGGAGTTGAGATGGTTTTAAACAGTTCTTAAGGTCCAAATGAACAGGGGTAGTAATAGTGTATAAGGCGCTTTAACACAATGTTTAAAAGTGCCCAATGAATATGCATTATTATTATCATTCTTATTAAGGAATAACTACTAAATATAAATAAAACTGTACATAAAATGAGCCTAATTATTTCCCCGGTATGACAGGGCCAAACGCTGATGAAATGCACAACGAATTAAAGAGGATGGAACAGGCTGGTGACCTCGGCGAGTACTCACCCATGTCATTATGCAATGGTAAGATACAGGGAAAATGACGATAACTATATAATGGGAGACTTTTGGTGACGTTAGGTGGCAGCAGACTTACCATGTAAATCCATTGTTCTCGGAATTTTGCGCATGCTCTGAACTACGTAAGCAATGGAAACTTACCTGGTAAGTCTGCTGCCGCCTAGCGTTCCAAAGTCTCTCATCGGCGCGCTCGGCCTTTGTTTAAGGCTATGGCCAAGTTCGAACCATGTGTCGACTAGCGGCTTATATTATCTGGTACTCAAAAATATTTGTCGGGTACCAGGGAACATTACCTCTATTTGACAAAATGGTCCTTGTGCGTACTTGGCCTCATTATTGAACCTCATAAAGACATTTACCGTATAATTTACACCGGTGTGTTAAGAAAGATATACTCCCAGAAATACTCATTTTAAGTTTTATTGCCTTGAAAAAAAAACAGGCTTGAGATTCGGAGGTATTTGCAACCTCTCCTAGAGAAGAGGGAGAGAAACCCAAACACCAAGAACCTATCAGAAATTATTCTGTAATTTTGAATGAATATAAAAAGGTGGAAACAAAAGAAATTATTTTCAATTAACAATACTTAAAACGTATATCAATTTCTAAATGGTCATCTATGAATTTACAACATTTATGATATCATTAATTTTTCTGTTTTTTGGTCTGCAGTGGACGACGTGAATGGAGCCCCTACTGCCATCACCAGCCCGGGCAGGGTTCTCCTTGCCGCTGTGACGACTCTCCACCTAGCTGTGGTAGCACTCCAGCTTTCGCGCTAATTCACAATAATTAACACTTTTCGTATAATTTCAGCACCAACCAGGGCAAAGCAATTGTTATTATTGTATTTATTTGCAAGAACGACGTGTTAATGGCAATAATCTGTCTGCGAATGTAATGTGCACACCGAGTAGACACTTTGAAGTATCTCCTCTTGTGAAAAAAAAATCATAAAGACTCAGTTAAATTCTATAGACCTAATGCACATGACGCCATCTGAGTAGGGCGCCCTCGCCTAGAGGTCAAAAGGAGACTGTGCATTGGCCAATCATGTGTGCCGCGCGTACAAATCTATGCGATTCCGTTGTTTCATCATCGTTTTACCTCTGAAATGGTGACGGGATGACGTCAACGCATAAAGGTCTATACACAAACCAATCCAGCTCTTTGCTAAACAATAATTATTCAATAATTGCTTGGTTTTCTGAAAAAGGTATCCTATTGCATCTGTCGCTTATGACGGTGTTTTTACAACAAATGTGTCCCCATAATCTGTCGTGGTCCTTACAATCATGTCGTGCCAATATACCCTTCCCATGAAATATGTAATTTGAACATCGCGCGTGCGCACTCTCCCTACTGATGCGTTTGCATAGTGCACATTACTCTACGGTGTTTGCCGACCAATAGTGTCTGTATGCATGCGTGAATGTAATTAGCATATTTCATGGGAAAGGTCCATTGGTTTCCTGTTGCTTGAACCTTCATTTTATTTTTTAAAGAGCGAGAATTAACTGGGTCAATGAGAGCGTTTGGCAGCCCGTTCTGTCCCGAAAAGTTGATCAAGGTTGAGACAGTACAGACGAATTCCATTGGAGCGGGGTTGCAGATTTGGCTCACTGTAACGCTTGAGGGCGCTTGATATTCAAAACTCTTGGTACGAAAAGTAAATAAACTAAAATATTACAAAATGTTTATTTAAAAAAAATCTTTGTGACAATTAAACATTGACTTTTAAAATCCATTCTTTTGGGTTGTTAATACCCTGCGAAAAAGTGCTTTGTATTATGTCACATGGAACACCTCCTTAATTTGAATACTATTAACGTTTGGGAAAAACCTTTTAAATGGTCGCGGTCATTATTTGGTAACGGTGTGGGTTTTTTGGGTGATTTTTTTGCATTGAATTATGTTTCCTAAAGTATTGAGAATTGCTATCTAAATCTTTAAATTTGTATCCCTTTTATACAGAAGTGTAAATGTTCTTGAATATTATCTATATTTATAATAAAGCAGTATTTAAAAACAAAGTTTAATTCTACATTATTGTTTTCTAGCGTGTTGCAATTTTGTTATTGATGCGTATGCCGCCCACCCGCTGTCGATCACAGAGTCTGTTCAAGTCTCGCGTGTATCGAAAACGAAAAAACAACCCGAACGAAGACTTAATTTTTTTAAGAGATCAATTCTTCTTTTTAAATTCTATTTTTACAAAATTCTTGAGAATAAAAATAACCACAGCAATTTTATTATAATCAATTTTATTATTTCAGTTTTGTATGTAATAGGCCTACAAATAATTTGTTCAAGTTAACGTTCAAACAAAATTGGAGAAGGATGCTTATAATATTTAGAAACCCTAAATGCCAATTACGGCCGAATTTGTGCGACCATTAGGCCTACATCGGTTTCATGATAACATGAATGTCAGTTGGGCAAAATTCTTAATTGTTTACAAGTAACCGGAATCGGGGTTGGTGCAAAATGTTATTTTCTGGTTTTCTTACGGTTGATTTTGTTAAATTTATTATACTTTCTTATATTTCATGGCTAAAAGTTACTTTCCCAACAATTGTTTGTAGCTATAAACAACATTAAACTAAAGTATTGGAAGAAACGGAATCGTGCACCCGTAAATAATCAATATGGTTGTGACCAACTTGGTCCCGGAAGTTCGAATACGCGCGAGACATGGTGCGTTTTCGCGGTCGTAACCAATAACTATTTCAGTTGACTTGGCCATTGGTTAATCACAGGGCAGTGACCGAAACAATTATTGGTTACGGCCGCACCCCTGCACAGACTATTGTACTAGCCTGAACATCTGACGTCACACATCCAGACTCGGGAAATAACGCCAGGTACCTGCCTGACCGGATGTTGCCAGATGTACCTTTGACCTTGCATTCATTTCACGCGGAGATTCGCAGTCACTTCACACGTACATGTACACATTATTACATAGTGAATAAAACAACATGATGTACAAACATTATGCACACGCTGCATGCAGACGATCAAAAGTGCGAGCTGACAAATTACATCACCTCGGACCAATCATAGCACTGATATGGAAAGCTTACGTCACTGTACGTTTATCCAATTAAATCATTGTATCCAATGAAATCATTTGGGCTGTAAGATCTTTGCGGATAAAGACAGGGGACCAGTCTAAGCCAAGGATCTGCAAACATTCAGAGCGCCCTCAATCTATCTAGATAGCCTCTCGGGGTGGAAATCGATATTTTCCCAGACCAAAATACCTATACACAATAGACGACTCATACACTCAAACTAGGCGATTGTATTCGAAAGGGGGGAAACTTATCAGCTCCCATTGATAGAGTCTTGCTATTGAATGTTCGAAGAAAACGAACACCATTTGAGTACAATGCGACCGGGGTAAAAGGCAAATGGATACGGTTCTCAATCTGCTGACCTGAGTACGCGTGTTCTGATCATACACCGATGGAGTATTAAGTGTGCTAGCGCCACCGGACCACACTTAGTGTGCAGTTGGGACGTACCAGGTCACTGTTTCACCGCTGGCTTTTAGCTGTATCGTGTACGGTGTGTGTGTTTCTCTGTGGTGTGTTGCACATGAGGCGCTTGGATTAGGGGGGCGTGTACGTTTGCACAGCATTTAAACTTGGAACCCACTGACAGTGTACGTGAGGGAAACTCAAGAGTGGAGTGATTGAAAGCCCGTGTGATAACAACAACCCGTTTTACCAATGACTACTAATCACGAACGGAAAGCTCACACAACAACGAGGAGGTTGACATCTGAGTTTAATACGTCACACTACCCTGAGCTCGCATACTACCGTGGGTCCAAAACAACCCCTGCACACTGGTGGGCGTCCCCGAGCGGCGGCCCGCGACACTCACACCCGAGGAAAATGATTGGTGCTGAATCCAATGTTACCCAGAGACGTTGACGTGCGACCCGACGACAATTGGATGCCGGTGTTCACTCGCTGTGGAGCTCCACTCACCCGGGGATCAAATAACAGAAGAAACATAAACTGACCACCAAAATGGAATATCTGCAAGTTACCTGCTTAGTAGGTAAGTTGAACCGTTATGAATGAAGGAGGTGAACTTTTTATTCTCAAAGTTGCTGAGATGCCTGACGGTCGTCTGTGCCTCCCCCACCCCCAACCCCACCGGGGATGGGGTAGGTGGGGGGGGGGGGTCGTAATCCATGGGGGAGGGCAGCATGAATCATTCAGAAAAGTTGGGTACACGTAGAAAGGGACATTTGAATTCGTGTCAAAGATTTGTTTTGCTTGTGCTTGCTTAGCTTTCTTAAAAATTATTGGAAAACTAAGTATGAACGAATCACGTCATGCGGGTGTTAGCATTGACCCCTGGAATTATCATGTAATTGAATTATCATGTTGATTGTCAGTTGTCATAATCCATTTTTTCTTTTAAAGAAAGAAAGAAAGCGGTTACATAAACCGACAACGTGACTTTTATCAACATTACTTTACTCTGTACTGTGCCCTAAAATCAACATCGTATAATTATTGACCTGTATTTTTCCCGTTGGACGGGACCGGGACAATAAAGATACTCAAACTGTACACAGCTAGCTGTCTGATGCAACAGAGTTTCAAATTCTTGAAACTCGCTCCGTGAACAAGATTTGCGAATCTTGAAATCTTGAAAGGAGACCATTTCTCCTGACGACGACCAGGGAGAGAACGCTAGTCGAAACGTCGGGAATAATGAGCTAACTCGTTTTAGAGCCACACCTCTCGAGAGAATTTCCACGTGGTGTGCTTTCTCACGAGTACACTCAAATTTCTTAATCCGAATTGCGGTGCACGAAATCAAAAGTTTAGTCAAGTTCATAAATTGGGCTAAGATTGTTGTTAATACTTCTAAGGCTTTTAAGTACACAACAGTCCGGGGAAAAACAGACTGCCGTCATCGAGCAGCACTCTTGCCTTTAGTTCACACTTGTAATGACCAAACCGAGGCTGCAAGGGAAAATAGTCAGGGCCCTTGAAAACAATGTTTATGATCGCTATCATAATACATATAGGGAACATGACAGGGGGTGTTGTCATTAATACAATCTGATAACAGTTCTCTCAGTTTCAGAATATACGTTGTAAAATAACACATGAAGTTTCTATTTATAAAAAGCTGACGTTTTTTTAATATAAATGCAATATCTTTGTATTATGTTATGAAAAGATGCGGTATTTTGTTTTCCAAAACATAACCGTATTTATTAACATGAAAGTGCTTCAAACTGATTGATATTTACAACGATGTGTTGAACTCGGTCAAACTCCACATTAAAAGACGAAAAAATGTCCCCTTTTTGTTTGCTTTTCAATGGTAGAGTATTATGTAGGGGTATAAACATACAAGAAATTTAGACAAATGGGCCCCATGTGTTTCGTAGACTTTAGACCGTAGTCAGTCATCAAGGGTTTGCCAAAAAGATCGCTGCGAGTGATAAGGTTCCCTCTCCACAAATAAAGTTGAAATAAAATTTTGCTAAAGGTCGCTCTATTCAAACTAAATTTCCAGGTTTTCCTAATAATCTAGGGTCCCCTTTTTTTGGGAAAACTCGTCAGACATGACAAGCAAAACGCAGCTGTTTGTGGAGGGGGGGGGGAATTTGCCTTACAACATGGTCAGGTAAAATGATCGTGCACGCCCGAAACACGTCCACTGGCGTGACTGAGATATATCTGGGGGAGGGGCATGGGGGGAGGGCACGTAACCTCATCCTGGTGTCTGCACCCCAGAGTGCCCCAATGGGAAATCTGGACTTTAGATACAAAGTTTTAAAACATTTACGTGCAGACAATCTACTTTTTGTTATCTCCACGTCCGGTTATCTTAAAAAAAAAAATAATAATAATAATAACGGCAAAAACAAAACAAGAGTGCCAAAAAGGGGCTTGGAGGGAAAATGTAAACCGACACTACGTTTTAATTGGTCAGAAGTCCCTTCCCTCCCCCTTGTGCCCCTAAAGTTTTATAGCTGCACGGAGGAAACCGTTGTCACGGAACCCCTTATAATGTGCGAGTATAGAAAACAATTATTCTCTGTTTTATTGAGGTGCCCTTTGTACGGAGCTCTGGAAGTGCCATCCGACATGTTGAGATCCTGAGATAGTTTACTGTCAGGATGATGACATCATCAACGACATCCCGAGATAACTTTGGATGACGACATCTTGAAAGTATAGGATGTCGTCTTTCCAAGATCATTTATCTTGGGTTCTCGACATTCTCAGGATGTAACCATCCCAAGATGAATTGTCCATGGAAGTCGACACCCTACGTTACAAGGATGTCGACATCTTACTTTCATTAGGTCGACATCCCGATCTGAAATATATCGGGGAGACGAAATCTTACTTTAGGATGTCGTCATCCGAGATTAAAAACCATCTCAGGATCTCAAACGGCACTTTCCAGAGCTCCATAAATTTGCTCTCACAATAAGGTGTATCTTTGTTTGAGGAAACAGAAGTGCTCGCTGACAAGTTTCAAAATTGCACTGTCATTTTTATTTGTATTTGAGCAACTATCAATCCATGGTCAGTCGCACTACCAAGCACCGTACACTTCAGATCGTGGGAAACCTAAATGTAACGCTTGGATACGGTAGCGTGCGGTAGCCGGTGAACGCAAAACTTAGCAGCGAAGGATTGGCGACCCACAACACTTAAGTGGGGACACTTCAAGATAAGGGAGACTCTATAGGGAATCCTGGTCTATCAATTATAACAATTACTAAACCAGACGAGAAGGCAGTGTACGAACGGGAACCGAAATAGGCCCACTGGTGGCAGATTCACACTTGATGACATCTGTTCTAGATCGTAGTGGCGTGTTATAGAACCTATAGGCCCTATCGATCTGGCAGTCGATATTTCCTTGTAGCGCAGGATCACAAACTCATGAGCATCAAGTAGAGGTCAACACATTAAACTCAATTGAAATTTCTGATTTGTACAATAAACCCATTTAGACTCAGCAGGCCTATTCAAACGATTATTTGCATTTCCCTCTTAATGCACAACCATTAAAAAAAATCCGTAAACAATATTTGTAGTTTCCTTGTACCACAGCAAGACGTCCCCTAACCCCAAAATACATAAAGTTATTAAAGGCACATTGTGACAATAATGTACTCAATTTTAATAACACACAGTGACAAGTTATTATTATTCATTCGAATAGAAGTTCGAAAACCATCATCCACCTTCCGAAAAATGTACATTTCCTATTGGTTACTATTAATTGTCTGGATGAAAAGAAATGCCATGGCCCGTTTACCGCATAAGTTGGCGCTTTTAGGAGCCAAGTAAAGTACATTCTAGGTGTAGAATTCTTCCTTCGGCAAGAAGCCACATGAAATTGGGCCCTAGTATCGCGGCATATGCCTTTACATGCGAATGTGTGGAAACTTCAGGCGTGTATAGATACATCAGAATATTAATACTAGTCCCATGCAAATCGTAAAACAACTGGCAACCTGTGCTCCAGTTCGGACTCTGCATTTATCCATTCCTCGTGAGCAAGTACAGTCGAGGTGACCGCGCCTTTTCTGTCTCGCCCCAGGATCTGGAACATTTTCCTGAGGAAAAAAATTAAACAAACATGTTTAGCGTCCTGCCTTTTATTGAAAAAAGGAAGGAAGCGGGCCTTCTTTTTTTTCCTTTTTCTTTTTTTGTATATGGTCGCCCGACAAATTTTTGAAGACAACCGGCCGAGCTGTTTTTCAAGATGGTTGCCATTTTTTTCTTTGTGTTTTGTCGGTGTGCTAAAGTGAAGAAAAAAAACACGATCTTAGAATTGATTTTTTTTGTTAAAGATTGTAAAAATTGATCCTTAAAAAAAGAGGCTGCCTCTAAAAAAGGAAGCGGGCGGGGACGATAAACATGTTTTTTTATATTTGGCCTTACAACATTAGACAACCACCTACAATATTGACCATCAATACGTCACTCAAATCTCACTCTATGACGCAATGAGTAAAGTTTTTTTACCATGGCGCCATAAAAAAAAAAAATGATTGATGGATTGATTGATTGATTGATATTGATTGAAATCCACTTATATTATTTGATAAGTAACAACGGATGAGGTTGGGCTGCACTATTTTATCATCAGCACAACAGTAGCATTATTACTATTTTTCAGGGTGCCTTTTTGTCTAAACTGTATCGCTGGTGCCCGGAGCAGCCTGCGTACCAGTATCACCAGCTTTAATTTGTTATAACAGAAAAGACCTTGACTTTGCGAACGTGAGGTTTGAAATTTAAAGTGGATTATTTCATCACGAACAGTGGGGGTAAACATGGCTGCCAGTAAACACCGTGTTACAAGCCTATGCTGGTAACAATAGTTCATGCACAGTGTTGCATGACCTTCATATTTAATAACATATTCGCTTAACATACTGACTGTTGTACTTTAGTCAGCCTGAGGCCTTCTTGCCCAGGCACTTTATAAGAACAGCTACACAGAGACCAGACTATTGCATTATTATACAATATTATCTATCTTCAAAGGCAGTGGATACTTTTGGTAAATACGCAAGAAATACATGACCATACAAAATTACTTGGTAAGGAGCACCTGAGAGCTGCTGATAGTATTTAAAACATTGTGAGAAACGGCTCCCTCTGAAGTAATGTAGTTTTTGAGAAAGAGGTAATTTCTCACTAAAATGTTTGAGAAAGGCTTCAGGAGTTTAAGCCCTTTTTTCATGCATTTCAAGGCACTATGCAACAAGAGTGTTTTTTCTTTCATTATTTTTCTTGCAACTTCGATGACAAATTGAGCCCAAATTTTCATAGGTTCGTGTCATTTTATGCATTATGTTGGGATACGCCAAGTGAAGATACTTGTCTTTGACAATTACCAAAAGTATACCATGCCTTCAAGCAAATGACATTTTTATGATAATCTTTGTCAGCTTACAGCACACAAATACAACACATTTGTGAGTTAATTATTAACAATTGTGTTAATACTACATTAATTATTAACAAAATATTGATCAATTACAGGTACTCTGCATTTTAATTATAGACAGTCCCTGACCATGAGTTTGATTGGTAAAATATATTTATTTTAAAGAAAGCTTTTTGATAAGATTATAAAATAATGACTTATTTCCTTGTAAAGTATACAAGGCATGTATATACAGCCATGTTGAAACAACAATTGGTGGGAATGTTGACTCTGTGTACTTTGTCCTAAGGCCATACCCGCAAGATAAGAAACATCTAATCTCAGAGTCAGTTTATAAAATAATTTGTTCAAATGGTCGAGAGGTCGAGACCTCTTTGCAGCTTCAGTCAAATCGTTTGGAATTCCACCTTCTTGAAATTCACGAACCCTCTTGGCCTTGAATCGTTACCAGGACAACCTGATCTGCAATTCACTTATTTCCCGCTTTGTGCCGTTCATTAAGCCTGTATTGTCCTCAGAACAATGGTGCCATTTATTGAAGATGCAAGATCTTAATGGCAGGATACACTTTTGGTAATTGTCAAAGACCAGTATCCTCACTTGGTGTATCCCAACGTATGCATAAAACAACAAACCATGTGGAAATGTGGGCTCAATTGGTCATCGAAGTTGCAAGAAAATAATGAAAGAAAAAACACCCTTATTGCACACCAGAAGTGTGTGTTTTCAAATGCCTGAGAAAGGCTTCATGAAGCCTTTCTCAGATTTCAAAGTACCTCTTTCTCAAAAACTACCTTACTCCAGAGGGAGTCTTTTCTCACAATTTGTTATACTACCAGTAGCTCTCAGTAAGTTTTGTTATGGTGATGTATTTTTTGGAGTAATTACCTAAAGCATCTACTGCCTTAAGAATGCCATTCACATGTGAAATTGTGTATCATCAAGTAATAGTTGCTCTGTATCAGAAGCGATAAATCATTCCTCCTCGATGCACTTCAGAGTGTAGAGGGAAACCCTGCTTTAATTTCTAGTTGCTAAAAGTGCAACAATAACAACAAAATAAAGACAAGGAAAAGGCTGAAAAACACCGTCAGTTGAAGACAGTGACCCTGAGTCATCAACACTAATGCGAGTACGTACTTCTGTGTATGGTGCCAATAGGAGCAAGTTCGAGTGAGGCACTCTAGTCGACCATTGGTTGATTTCGCCTGGTACCCAGGATGTATTGAATGCATAGGTAACCATGGAACATTGACCAGTGGTTGACAAATGGTTGCCAACCGAACTTGCTCCAAAGGGCGACCTTTAGTATTTGCATTTTCAAAGTAGTCAGTTGACGTTAAACACAAAAGTGCGGTAGTCACTATGTGTGTGTTCTAAGTGTGTGTTCAAAAGGAACCTACTGTTGAATTGCCATGAAGAGGCTCGGTGGACATGTAAACTCAAAGCAGCCAAATCGAGGCTCGATGGTCACAATAGTTTGACATTTCAGTTTAAGACTTTAAACGTTTTTTTGTCTTTCTCCAAAACCTTTACTCTATACCTGCATCTCACAAATGCCGCATTTTTGTAACTGCACGACGAAGTGTTGCACCAGTATAATGTAAATCGTATCCATCGCTGTGACGTCACCCGTAGCCTTGATTCAAGACGTTATCTGTGTTTTTCGCGTTATTACCGCTTCACCAATTATAGGTGCATATTGTAAGTAGTTGCAAGCTTTTCAGTCCGATCACGTCAGTGTACGAAGTTGCAAACTGGAACGTGACGTTGTGTGGATTTGTGCACTCGTCTCAGAAATCCCCATCAGGCAGAGTTTATAGCAAAGGCTTGCAAGACATGCTCGCTACTTCCAAAACGTCTTGCCAGTGCCACAACGACCTTGACCGTGACCCACATTGACCATTATGTTTACATGGTCCTTGCTGCTAAAGGCAAGTTCGGGTGCAAATTACCACGCATGCGTGATCTGTGTTTCACTCGAACAAGTTCATTCGATTGATTCGTCAAATATGTCAAACCAACAAAGCGACGACGTATCGAACGGAAAAAATGTACTGGCCCATACAAAAAATGGTTGCATAATATCGTGCAATAATAATTATTATCTTCATAATTGACATAATTACATTGGTAAACCCCTACCATTTATCGTTAAACAAACTGTTTGTGTGATTGCAAAAGGTAACAAAACTTTCTCCGCCACGTAAACCTAGCCGCCATCTTGACAAAGTGACGTACAACTTCGTTAGTTGACTATACAGAAACAGTGCCCCGGGGCGCGAATTGTTTTTTCCCAAACGACATTGCTATGATGACCCTTTTTTGTTATGATTTTGATTTTTTTTTTCGATCGGAATGCGGATGTTGGAAAGAAATAAAATGTTTAAAAAAAAATATTTAAAAAAAAGTTGGGGAAAAAAATTCGCCCCCGGGGCTAGGTTGATCCAGTTGGACTAGCGTTCGAGTGACATCTAGATCGACTATGGTGAAGTCTAGTCGACTCTATAGTCAGCCACCCGAACTTGCTGTAAATTGCTCTTTCCAACTCGATCACAATGACCCAGATTAGCGGCTGGTTTAGGCTCTAAAACTGTGCATGCATGGTTGGAACACATTCTAGAGCAGGTTCGCAGGGTTATTGTGTAAATTATCATGACCAAATTTCCAGGATACTGCCGTCACTCATAACAAAAGTTCAACGTCAAAATTACACTTACTTCCAACGCTGTTTTACACCATTTAGTACTCAATGAGTGGCACAACCTGGCATCTCTTCCTCCGTATATAATAGCTAAAAAAACATTCATACTTTGCTCTCTTTTTCTGTATGCAGTTTAAAGGCAGGATACATTTTTGGTATCCCAACATATGCATAATATATTAACAAAACTGTGAAAACTTGAGCTCAATTGGTCATCGAAGTTGCAAGAAAATAATCAAAGAAAAAACACCCTTGTTGCGTAGAACTTGGTGCTTTCAAGTGCCTGAGAAAAGGCTTCTGAAGCCTTTCTCAGATTCAAATATTGTAGCGAAAAATTACCTTTTTCTCAAAAAGTACATTACTTCAGAGTGAGTTGTTTCTCACAATGTTTTATGCTATCCGCAGCTCTCCAGGTACTCCTTACCAAGAAAGGTTTTAGTGGTAAAGTATTTCTTGAGTAATACCAAAAGTATCCACTGCCTTTAAAGGCCCTGTACACTATTGGTAAGATCGAAAAACACAAATGTTCACAGATTCACACATAACTTACATGATTTAAAGTAAGTAATGGTAGAAAGGGTTCCTTAAAATATTTCTGCCTAAAATGCTATCGTTTCTGAGAAATTAATAAAACAATAGTTTTTATCGCGCGCGATAATAAACTCGATGTTTGAAAAACAGAAAACACATAAGGTCTCTTTTCACTATGTTCTCGTGACCTCGATGACCAATTGAGCTCAAATTTTTACAGGTTTGTTATTTCATGTATATGGTTAATCACACAAAACATGAACTTTGTTTGCGACTGTTTTGTCAGCTCTACCAATCCTGTATAATACCTTTAAGGTTATAAATAAGCATGTGTGCAACTTTTCCTCGGATCAGCTGAATTCCTCTTTTTATATTCTCATTTGTGCCATTCAAACTTGAAAAAACACTGTAGAAAACCATTGGAATTTTGTAATTTCCTCTTTTTTGATGAAGTTACAGTTGTATGCCTGAAATAAGGTTACGGTTATAAATAGATCTCTCGTGCACTTGGACCTAGTTTTGTTTGCGTTCGTCATCAGCCCTTGCCCAAATGCAAGGTCACGCGTTGTGCTTTTTGCGGGGAAATAGTTTCGGGAAAAAAAGATCGGACAATGGTTTTCTTTTCCGTATAGACGGCATTCAGATATGTCACGTATATTCTTTTGTTGCAGTCACCAAATCACGCGTAGCTCGTTCCTTGATCTATACTGTGATAAACATTCGTGAATGTGCACATGTAAAAAGCAAATAATCAAAGTGAACTCTTCAACCAATTGACCACAATTTTTTTTAATGAGTTTTGAGGCTTACATTTTGGAAGAATTTGATTTTTAAGTGATCGACGGGATGTCAAAGTGCAATAAACCACCGACAACAACTGACAACCACTGACAGCAATTGACAAAACGTGTCATTTCCTATGATGTATTGCACGTAAAGCAGGGAGCCATTCACACACCCTTAATGTAATTTTGGCTGGTAACCCTATTTAGCTCGGAGGACGCTCAAGGCAAATGTATGTGTTTGCTGAAAGATTCGGTATCTGATCGTCAACACCCCCAAAAAATAAAGTAAACGATTTTCTACAATTTATTGCATACTTTGTATAAACCAGGACACTGTTCGGACAAGTTACTTCTGAAGTACGTCCATGAGCTGAAAAAACTGTCCTCACGACATTTCTGTTCACAAAACCCTCACGAAACATAAACTGTTAAAATGTTAAAGCTTTATGACGAGTGTCATAAAGTATCTGCATTGGATCCTCTTGTTGTTGTTTTTTTATTTACTTGATAAATTGAACTTAGGTGATTAATTTGATTTGATTGTTTCTTCTTTAAGATGAAAGTTAATGTCACCGGAGTGTGGGTTCGAACCCCGGTCGTGAAAGTTGTGTCCTTGAAAGTTGTCAAGCAGTACGCCCATTCGGGAACCGGTTCTGCATACTCCAAAGGAGTTGAGATGGTTTCAGGAACGGGGGCGGTCCTAATGGAGGGCACTCTGAGTGACCTACTTAGCCTGAAAACGAGTGCATATTCAATGCACATTATCACTGTACCTGTCTTCCGTGTTTTACATATCATGAATAAACATTATTCGTAAACTAAGTTGCTTCGTCCCATGCCTTATTTGACGAACCGTTACACGGTAGTCCAACAGGCGTTTCCCCTAAATAGACCGATCCGTTAGGCCCCACCCCTCAACATACTGACCAATCACAGCATCAGTCACCACTGCACACGTGGGCAGCACGTGTGCATCTCCGATGAACGTGCGCGCTTTAAGTATACGCACGCAAGTTTACTTTTCTAACGGGATTTTAGCATGTCGGACTTTTGTCGAACTCTCGGTGGCGTAGCCAAGGCTGTGATTGGTCAACACATAAGGGGGTGGAGCATAATGGATTGCCTTTTGGTCTATTGTGAGCACTAAGATCGGAGTGACAATAAAAGGTTTTTTTTGTCAGGGGTCCTATGACGTATCAAGCCTTCAACATGGGAAGTTCATGAACTCAGGTCTCCTTTGTTAGGAAACTGTGGGTTTGAATTTGACTCCGGTATCCCAAGAAGTGTTTCTCTAATCACAACATTCCCCGCCATGATTGTAATGGATCCAGTCAGTTAAATCTAATTCTTTTTCAGTGAGTTTAAACGAGTCATCTCGATCTTGCCCTTCGGCAAAGAGGCACAACAATACATCGGCTACATAGTCCAGCACTGTCGCAACCGTAAACCGTTTACATTGCGCTAGAAGAGCAAAGACCCGTGACAATTGGCTCGCCAGAGCGGCTGTAATGTCACCTACATACCTTTATGAAAGAAACTCGTGCAGTTTGTAGATTTGTTGATTTTTGAAATTATTTTGATTTTTGAAATTATTTTGATTTTTGAAATTATTTTGATTTTTGAAATTATTTTGATTTTTGAAATTATTTTGATTTTTGAAATTATTTTGATTTTTGAAATTATTTTGATTTTTGAAATTATTTTGATTTTTGAGATTATTTTGATTTGCCCATACAACTATTTCCTACACTGATCGCCGAGTCTTCTTTTAGGAAATGACTTTTTTATCCGAGCTAGAACCAGAACCTTAATTATAAGTGTAAGAATTTAACAGAGGGCTGACAAATCTCGCTAAAAGCAAAACCAGATTGCCAGAATGAAAATGCCAACATAAAAAAAGGGACACAGTCCCATGACAATCTTTGCTAATGAATCAAAATAATCCTGGTCCTTCTTTCTTCGTGTTTACACTTGGGGGGGGGGGTGAGTTATGATGACTGACAGTAAAGTTAGTTTATTATTGGACATTGGACATTCACATAGGTTTGTACAGCGAATGTCTATTTTACTATTTCGATATTGGACATTGGACATTCACATAGGTTTGTACAGCGAATGTCTATTTTACTATTTCGATATTGGCCATTGGACATTCACATAGGTTGTACAGCGAATGTCTACTTCACCATTTCGAGGTTTAACATTCACAAAGGTTTGTACAGCAATGTCGAATGTCCAAATAAAAAGTAGACATTCACTGTACAAACCGTACCTGAATGTCCAATATCGAAATAACAAAGCAGACATTTGTTGTACAAACCTATGTGAATGTCCAATGTCCAATAACAAACTAACTGTACTGCCAGTGAATTATGTGAGCTTTAAAGCCTTTTAACGGTCTCAAAATGCCTTGCAAACTCAACATAAATCAGCTCGTCTCCTTGTCCTTATTGGTGTGACGTCATTTTGACGAGGCATGTCCGTCATCTTGACGACGTCCAGTCTGGTAAACGCAGCTCTTTTATAAGCCACGTCAGTGTGACGTGACGGTGGGTTGTGTCTTCCTTTGCAACGTGCAAGGAGTTAAATTTGATTTGTCTCTTTCTCGTCGTAGCAAATTGGTGTTAGACTTACACCGTGGAATCTAATTGTATGTTTTTTTTTCATCCCCGCGTAATATGGCGTCACTTTGTATAGAGTGCAATCTTATCGGTTGACGACATCAACCAGTTGGGGATGTCGTCTGCAAAGAGGGATTACTGGATTTAAAGCCACGGTAAAATAGAAATTGAATTCTGCTCACTTCGTTTGTGCCCCCCTCGGGGAAAAAAAACCCACCAAACCTTGTTTGAATGTTGTAGACGTCATCATTGTGCATAGTGTCTGAAATGAACATGTCATTATATACGTCACCACACTGAGAAAGACTCTGCTATGGGTCGACACGTCAGGCCAGTAACTATTGTTTGCGTTTATACCATAGGTCCCTTTGGTTGGTAAAGCAGTTTGCAACAGCTCATTCTATTTGCTCAATCTTGAACTACTTATACCCTTTTATTAGGACCCTGGAAAGCACTGTAACAGTAAAACAATGTTTATCGTGCTTATCGCACATCTGTATTATGGTAAACAAACAAAATTATCTTTCTATGCCCCCGTTTGCAAATTCTTGCATCTTATAATTGGCCTTTATCCGTTGTGGTGTAATGAGCACACGGTCGAGTAGGGATGATCGGCATCCGCGAGAAACACCACAGACATCCCCGAACAGCCACTTGCCGAGTTTTATAGTAATGGACGCTCAAGACGTCTTGGAGGTGTCCCGTGCAGGCCCGTCTCCACGGACGCTGAAGAGAACCTAGTGTAGACTGGTCCCCTGTCTACAGGTAATGGTCAACAGGCCCAATGATTTCATTTGATACAATGATTTCATTGGATAAACGTGCAGTGACGTAAAGCTTTCCATATCTGTGCTATGATTGGTCCGAGGTGATGTAATTTTGTCAGCTTGCACTTTCGATCGTCTGCATGCAGCGTGTTCATAATGTTTGTACATCATGTAATGTTGTTTTTAATATTCACTATGTAATATGTGTTCACGTATGTGTGAGGTGACTGTGAATCTCCGCGTAAAAACGAATGCAAGGTCAAAGGTACATCTGGCAACATCCGGCAACATCCGGTAACATCCGGTCAGGCTGGTATCTTGCTTTATTCACGAGCCTCGAAGTGTGACGTCAGAGGTTCAGGCTAGTTTTAGTGCAACTCTTTTGAGCGATGGCACATTTCCCTCCTCCGAACATTTTCAAGCTCGTCCCCCTTCCCATTGCTGTCCCTTCTCACCATATAACATATCCCTTCCTTGTGATGTACCCCCTTTTAAGACATTCTGACTCCGCCCCTTTACTTTAACAATTAAATATATTAGGGATCCTAGAAATACTAGTTAGGACGTCTCTCGGATTATATATATATATTTTTTTAACACAATTAATTTTTTTTAAAACCTTGTATGCAATATTAATTATAAACCTATCGTTCCTAATGAAGACAAAGTCCCTATCGAGGGCCCTTGCATTATCCTGTCCAAGCTAAAATTAAATTTTGTAAAATTTGATTAGAATATACAACATTTTCGTTCAGGACTTTTTGCACCTTCTGGCTTTAGATTATGCACAATGAGTCTCCACTTGTGATTTTCTGCCATGAGTATCCGCTGATGAGTTTGCGCTGAGTGGTTTTCGCTCTCGAGTTTCTGTCATGGGTTTATGAGTTTTTGCTCATGCGATTTTGTCATGAGTTTTCGCTGAGTGGTTTTCGCTCTTGAGTTTCTGTCATGAGTTTTAGATGATGAGTTTTTGCTCGTGCAATTCTGTCATGAGCTTTCGCTGAGTAGTTTTCGCTCTTGAGTTTCTGTCATAAGTTTCAGCTGTTGAGTTTCTGTAATGAGTTTCAACTGATGAGTTTTTGTCATTAGTTTCAGCTGTTGAGTTTCTGTAATGAGTTTCAGCTGATGAGTTTTTTGTTGAGTTTCAGGCTATGAGTTTCTGTCATGTTCCACCCAGTATGGGTTTCCGCTCAATAAGTCTCGGTACATGAATTTCCATTCATGAATTTCACTCGTGAGTTTTCCTTCTTCAAAATCTCCGCACATGGGTTGCCACCAAAGGGTCTCTGCTGGGCGAGTTTCCTCCAACGAGTTTAACTCAATGTGGTGCCTCAGCCGTGAGATCTAACAGTATAAAAATTCACATGGCGACCTTTTACTTGATCGTATACATGAATCTAAGCTGATAAGCGGGCGCTCGTTTTGTTACGGTGGATGTAATCTCATTATTCAATTATCTATTTTAATATAATTTGATAAAGCCGCGACATGCACGGTTGAGGACCCGGGCCGGGGGTTCAAACGGTCAATCGATGCTCTCTCAAAGAGAATATAAATGGCAGGCACTCATGATTATTAAGCCGGTGGTGGGCAGCACCGGCCTGGTACGGATCGATGGCCTTCTCACCAAGGCCAGGGACGAGAGAAGGACCCGGGGTCCGTTGCCTGGAAATGTCGACACAATTATCGTGTTCTGGACGTGTCTAAACGTCCTTTGCGCTTAATGTGTGTTATCTGTATAGAGAATGTGTTTACACGAGGACATGCAAATGTATTAAGCGTACTCATCAGCTCTAGAGGCTTCTTATGGGGAGGGGCTTGGGATGGGGGGGGGATGTGCGTTCATCAGAGTTGATTTCAAAGTCAGGTCACTCCTTTTTCTTTAACATAACAAAACTGACATACCAAGATCGCAGCGCACATAATACAAATTATAATGGATAGAGGTGAGTCTTAAGAGCTTTACGAAATAAAGATAAACTAAAACAGATTCCCTAATGACAGTAGGAACTTATTGTTCGAAACCATTGGCCCAGCTACACTGAATGTTTTTGGACCAGAACTTTTGCATTGCAAAATATCTTTCAAATTATATACTCTACTGTGTGCCAAATTCCATGCTTGTATCATCAAAGGCACATCTCTCCCTAAATCCCCCCCCCCAAAAAAAAATAAAATGAAACAAATTCTCCTATATCTTCCCCGATTTCAGTTGAGTAATCCACATGAATGTATCAACATTCCAAAGCGTTTCCCTCAACAAACCAAAATGCCCTGTCATCGACGTTGACAAAAACCATCGAACTAGTTTTTTTTCTTCTTCCAGCTCCAGTATCTGTACACCAACCGAGATACACGGTACACTTTCTCTACCGCATATTACTATTACTCACAGTTGGTTTATGCACTGTAAAAAATGAGTAATTCGGGAAGTAAATGGGCCCGTTGTTGGGCGAGATGGTGGGGGTACTTTAGTAACGGATTAACTTTCTTCCCTCAGAGACGGATGTGTTGTTGAAATGATACCCGTCTTTCAACCAAAACATGACAAATTGAATGGGAAGGGATTTTGATGTTTTGCATACGAATAGGTGTCTATCTTTGACGCGTAAGTGTCTTAGAAAGGTTTCCACAATGAGCGCTTGCAAATTGAGGATCGCAAAACGTGTTTTTCTTTCCGATACTTCCGTGTCGTTGAGCGTTTAAGACACCAGTCCACGAAAGGACTGAAAACATTAAGACAAACAAGGAGGAGATAAATCGCTGCTTAAAAAAAAAAACAGTTGTGAGAGGAATAATATCTCGGCATTGCAAAGAGTGCTTCCATGCGAGCTGGTTGTCTATATCGAACTCGGAAGTTCTTACCTCATGATGCTACTCTCTACCGTATAAGACAACTACATGGCGAATTCGCATTTAAAAAAGACTAAAACATTATCTTATTAATTAGGTATAAGGCTTTGTGCTTAAAAGATTTGTATCTTAAAAGATTATTATCATTTTACATATTTTTAAAAATATTATTTAAAAATACTGTCTTTATCGAGTTAACCGCGTTTTTGTTATTGTCAATAGGCCGACAGCTCTGGGCCAACTTTTATTGAGGTGCTTAGGCAGACAGTTCTGCTTGACCATTTTCTGCTAAGCACAATAATGCAGGAAACCAGTAAATTATTATGTTGGCCGCCGAAAAAAAAGTGACACCATCCGTTTAACGGAAGCTTAAAATGAGAAACTGCATTGGTTTGTTTCCTAGCTAAATAAAGACAAAAGTACAACAGAAATATTACTAAGAGGGTTACCAGCTAAAACGCCATTGAGTTTACACTGCTGTAACTGGTGCCCCGTTGAAAACTGTATCATAAATCATTTTTAATTGTTAATTGATTACGTTATACTTGGGTGCACCATGGAAAAAAAGTCTTCATGAAAAGTTAAAAAGCTGTTTCAAATTGGATGTTGAAAGCATTTATTTCCGAATCTTGACGCTCCATCAAAACAAAACAAAAACAAAAACAGCCTTTACGTTCGTACAGCTTACACGAATGGTTTACGCCATGAACCGGAAGTACGTCACTACTTCGTGGAAAGGAAGTATTTTCAATATGGCGTCGTCGTGCTAGAGCTGTGTGCTGAGAGAGTTGCGACAACTTGCGATTAGAAGCCACTTTCGGTCCAAAATAAGTTTTTTGCGCACATAGGATGCCAGACCAGACTGCACATTGGGTTGTGCTACTTTTGGACCAATAATTGCGTCCAACAACCACGTGACCAAGCAAAAATGGTCCCTCTATGTTGCAACTCTCTCGATACAAAGCTCTGCGTCGTGCTTCCCACTTGAAAGAGTGGACAAGTTTTTTAAAGGCAGTGTACACTTTTGGTAATTTGTCAACGAAATGCATTACCATAAAAACTTACTTGGTAAAGAGCACCTGAGAGCTGCTGATAGTATAAAACATCGTATAGAAACGACTCCCTCTAAAGTATATAGTTTTTGAGAAAGAGTTATTTCTCACTGAAATATTTGAATCTGAGAAAGACTTTTCTTCGCGCATTTGAAAGGCACACAATTCTATGCAACAAGGGTGTTTTTTTCTTTCATAATTTTCTTGCAAATTCGATGACCAATTGAGCCCAAATTTTACAGGCTGGGTGCTTTATGCCTATGTTGGGATACACAAGTGAGGATACTAGTCTTTGACATACCAAAAGTATATTCTGCCTTTAGTTAGACATTATTTGATCACAGTCTTGTTGACAAAGAGTTGTTGTTATTGTTTTTTTTCTTAGGAATGTTCGCCGCATTGTTACCCACCGTCCTCGCACAACAGCCGATGTACATTGCAACGTTCAGCATGGCCGGCGTCTCAGGGAATATAACTTTCACTCCGTCCGACCAAGGAACGAACTCTACCATCAGTGTGCTAATGGTTCTGCCCGTCGGTACCTACAACTGGGCGGTACACGACCGACCCACCGTCTACGATCAGCGACCGGCGTGCGGGGAGAAATTCACCGGGGGCGTCGCCCAGGATCTCACGGCAGCGCACGGGAAGCTGACGGTCACGACAGCAAGCGTTGGTGACCCGGTAGGTCACCTGGTGGAGGAGTTTACAAACAGCATGCTGCAACTGACGGGTACCAATAGCATCTCTGGCCGGTCACTCGTTCTGCAGGAGGAAGGGTCTCCCACGCGGAGCTGTGCTAATATTCTGGACTACGGGAGCGACGTGGTGACGGCAGTGGCGCGGTTCATGTACCCCTTCGCCGGGACCGTGACGTTCCGCCAGGGACAAGACCCTTCCCCGGCGGCGGACACGAGCATCCTGGTGGATTTATACAATGTGGTCGACACCACGGAATCCAGACGTACCGCTGGAGCATCCACGCAGCCGTCTCCTACACGACTGACATGAACCTCCGAGACAGGTGTGCGAACACGGAACTCGAATGTGTTTGAAGACCTCACCGGCAACTTCGGTGATATCACGGTGACGGCAACAGACGCAGTCGACACAGTATTTCATCGCCACAAACCTACTCTTAAATGATAATACAAACTCAATTCTTGGGATGAACTTGGTATTTACGGACAGCTCCGGTACTTTTATCGCCTGCTCGCCGATTCAAAAATTACTCCCCAAAACCGTAAGTGCCACCGTCAGCGTAGAGGGCGTTACAGGGCTTTTAGAGTTCAACCCAACGTTCCCCGTTCGACGCCACGAGTATCTCGGTGAACATAGGGAACCTTCGGGGTTTGGCAGGCGGTTACCACGTTCACGAGTACCCGACTACGAGTCGGATCACCGCCGCTGACCTACCCGCTAGTAATGATAACGTCGGCGGGCATTTCAACCCGTTCGACGTGGTGGCCAGCAACTCGCCAGCGCCCGGCACAGGGACGCACGACCAATACGAGGTTGGGGACATAAGCGGGAAGTTTGGACGGTTAACAGGTCTGGACGCGTACTCAGCCGAGCCTATCGACTGGAATATGCCACTTTATGGTAAATACAGCATCATTGGGCGGGCCATAGTCATCCACAAAGAGGTCGCCAATGAGCGGTGGGCGTACGGAAATATCGACTACCCCACTGACGTCATCACAGTCCAGGCTGATTTCAGGTACGTCGTAGCCGGCAAGATTGTGTTTCGCCAGGACCCTAGCGACCCGTACTCGGATACCACGGTCTACGTAGAGGTATCCCACGCTGACGGCAGGCACACCACACTGAACCACAACTTCCACGTGCACACGAAGCCAATCGCCAACGACCACGATGCAGACGACGGTCGGTGCGGCAGCACGTCGGGGCATTTTAACCCTTTCGTGGACGTCAAAACGAACTACGGTCAGTGTAGCTTTGATTTTCCATTCCGCTGCGAGGTGGGGGATCTCTCACAGAAAACCACAACGATTGATATTCCAAGTGCTTCAACTGGTGTTAGCGGGAAATATTTTTTTACAGATCCCATCCTTCCTCTCAGCGGAGCATACTCCGTGTCAAACCGATCTGTCGTGATACATACCCCCGAAAAAGGGGCTCCTAGATACGCTTGTGCCGATCTGCACGTGGTTCCTCCTGTTTCCATAGCAACGGCGTCTTGGACAGAGGGTCCAGTCACAGGAAAGATAATGTTCACTCAAGGGACAGAGTTTGACCGGACCGAGCTCAGCGTGGAGGTAAGGGGACTCTCCCAGATGGCCGGCGGGTGGCATATTCACGTCCTGCCCGTCGACCGATCCAACGAGGACGGCCCGTGCAGCAACGCGGCCGTTAAAGGTCACTACAATCCCTTCGGGGTGGTGGGCTCCCCGGATACGGGTACCAACGATATGTACGAGGCTGGGGATCTCAGCGGTAAGTTTGGATCCTTCGTCGGTGACGAGGTTGTCTCGAGAGTCTACAGGGATTCGAACCTCGACCTGAGCGGACCGCGCAGTGCAGCCGGTAGATCTTTGGTCATACACAGAGACGACGCCGCTGGCTCCCGATGGGTCTGTACGGATGTCAACCGCGTATTAACTGATGATGATTTCACGGTGGTGGCTCGTGCGCCGTTCAGCGGTGGTGCTCTCTCCGGCGTTGTTATCATGGTAAGTCCATGCCTTTAAAAATGAAAAGTACATTTTGTGATAGAAACTTATGATATGCATTGACGTCATCAAGCCGCCATCTTTAGAGCTTATGGAAAGATTGTCTGCAAGATTCGCAGATAAAATATTTGAGTTTGAAATAATATGTTAGCTCCAATTTACTTACCGTGATCATCATGGTTATTTTGATGACAGAGACAGACCCGGTTCGCATCTGGCTACGTGGGTGACACAACAGTAGAAGTCGATCTTTCTGCAGCCGAGGTAAGCCTGGGTCTTGGAATAAGGTCCACAAATGTAAAAAAATAATTCTATTTTTTATAACTCTCTAGTTACTAAATCTCCTGTTCACTCCTTTGGTAGATGTCCTTTCCCTGCCCACCCCACTCTACCCCGCCCAACCCCACCCACCCTACCCCACCCTACCCCACCCAACCCCACCCTACCCTCACCCTACGCCACCTTACCCCCACCCTAACCCACCCTACCCCACACTACCCCACCCTACCCCACCCTATCCCCACCCTACCCCACCCTACCCCACCCTACCCCACCCTACCCCACCCTACCCCCACCCTACCCCACCCTACCCCACCCTACCCCAGCCTACCCCACCCTACCCCACGAATGTGCATACCTACCCGCCCCTAACACAAACAAAAACGAAAAGCACCTACCTAAATTTAATGAACAAACAAATTATTTTAAGAAAGATTACAATAAAGAAACAGATAAATCTACGAGTAGTAATCTTTAACAAACAGTACAGTGCAAACGGACTACATGAAGGAGCAAACCCATATTTATATCGTCACCACAGAGCCTACCAACCCAACATCTAAAATCCAAATGCACGTCATTATATGATTTTATTGGACACAAAGCCCGTAAATCCGCTTCGAACAAGCAACTCAGCTGTCATTTGTTCACATCGAGATCTAATCAAACGCAAAAATCCCCACCGAAAACCCACCACCGGCCAGATCGATTCTAAATTTCATCCTTGATTGCCGCTGGGCGAGCGTGGCGAAAATGAAGTGTTGAGCCTCCGGCCTATGTACACCCGTCGTTGTGCATAGCATTCTTTTGCAGATCAAATATCACTTCTGCCTTCTCGGTTTATAAAGGAACTCTGAACAAACCTGTTCCCTTTTTCTCTCCCCTATTTCCATCTTTAGGATCTTGAGTATGATCTTGTGATCCATCACGGAGAGACGAGTACCGTAGGTGCCATTTACAACCCGTACAAAATCGTTGATGAAGCGGTAAGAAAAAAAAATGAGTAATAATATTCCAGTGAATGTAGGCCATTCGTGTAACCTATCGCGGGGCAATTCCCCAATGGATTCGTGCTCCTAGAACGAATTGATCCTTATCTGAGGAAGAGAAGAAAAAAAATCATTTATAAAGACATATCCAAAAAATTGTCCTTGGCTCAAATATTGTGATAAGATAGCGGTTGTGTATCGAGTAATGAACTTTTACAAATACAGTATTATAGAATCGTGTCTTTCTGTGTTTGTTTTGATTACTCCTACACCGATGTGTGACAAGCGTTGTATACTCGGTGAGTTTTCACGAGTCCTGCTTTTTTTTTTGGGGGGGGGGTTCTCGGGTGGGATTCGAACCCACGACCCCAACTTTCGAATATAGCAGGGCCCGATTAGCCTTTTCGGTGAGATTTGCTAATTGACGAATGCTGGTCTTAAGCAGTACTGTTCTACCGTTCTTTGTTTTCAGGATCAGTGCTCTATCAGTCGAATGGGGCTGTGCGCCGTGGGGGATTTCTCCTCGAAACACGGCACCGCCACCACCAACAAACGCGCTCTCCACACCGACACCAACCTCCCTCTATTCGGACTAAACTCAGGTAATGAATCTCATCAGTTGCCATATGAAACAGCTGCCTCCATAAAGATATAGTTTGAGATGAAATTAGACCAATGTTAAGGTTTATGTTTGTGTTTCATATTTCCAGATGTTACAATGTTCTAGCGCGTAGCTAGCATTATATCTATACTCGACACATCTTCATAACCTCGTGACCCCGAGGCTGATTAGATTCATTAGACGTCAATCCGGGCGACCTACTTTTGCCCAAGGTTAAGTTAACACTTCGTCGAACCCACATGCTTGAGTGGGGGTGTGCGGGGAGGGGGTTGGGGAGGAGGTCGCGGGGGTCGACTCATCAGTCATCAGGCATGACTTCATCCCCCTCGATGGAACGGTGTCCCTATGCAACGTATAGGAAGCCAATTTCTAGTTTAGCTGAATGTAGTCAGAAACCAAAATAAAAACGGAGTTCATTGTTTTTACTTAATGTATCCATACTGTACTAAAATGACTTCTCTCCTATTATTCAAAACACCCTCTTAACTTTGTTCTTTTCTTTCTTTCTTTCTTTGACTCTCATCGTGTCCCATCCTAACTGTTACAGTTATAGGTCGCAGTCTCGTGGCAGAACCCGGGACCGGCGGGAGTCAGACTAGCTCACTCATCGCCCCAGAACCTGCCTCAGGCAAAAAGATGACACATAACTTTCCTGCAACAACAGAGTATGACGCGTAAGTCCAAGTCCCTGTTCATGTTCATTCGCATTTTGTAATTCCCTCAAGGGGGGAAGGAATGTCAAATTATGTCGACTGGTTTTGCTGACATCTCTTTTAAAGAGCAGAAATATGCTGAATTTGAACGAGCGAGCTTCTCTTCACCTCAAGATCAACACAAATGACGCGATCTCGTACATTTTGGTGAACGCAAACATTTATCACGCACAGTGAGAAACACTGCTTAAACTTAAAGGCAGTGGATACTTTTGGTAATTTACTCAAGAAATACACTCATAACATTTCCAGAGAAAAGACTCCCGCTGAAGCAATGTAGTTTTTGAGAAAGAGGTAGTTTCTCACTAAACTATTTGAATCTGAGAAACAAATCAGGCATGAAGCCTTTCTCAGGCATTTGAAAGCACACAATTCAAGTGCAACAAGGGTGTTTTTTTCTTTCAGTATTTTCTTGCAACTTCGATGACCAATGAGCCCCAATTTTCACAGGCTTGTTATATTATGCATAATGTTGGGATACACCAAGTGGGGTTACTAGTCTTTTGCCAATTACCAAAAGTATATCCTGCCTTTAACAGCAATGGGTTACCAGTCCAAACGCCACGTATACTGACACCGTTGTGACTGGTGCCCCGGTAAACGAATTGCACAGTAAACTATATCTGGGAGGCGAATGCATGTAATCCGGTCAAGACAACTCGGCTACGCATAAAGCATCAAATCCTTGCCCTAAAATGATTGCTGTGAGTCGCTTCGTGTACAAGTCCACCGGTGATAGACTAATTAATCACGGAACCAGACTAGCCTCGAGCTTTGATTATTTTGGCGCTGATGCAAAAAAGGGGGAGCTTAAGCTTATCGAAGGGAACCGTCGGATGGTATCAGCAACGGTTTTAGGAGCAGGTGTGAGTGGAAAGTTGGAGAGTGCGAAGGAAAGATAAGACGCGGTGAGAAAAGAATGTGAAGAGGATGGTGATGACGATGATTGTGATTATAAGGATGATTACAATGATTTGGGGGATAATGACCCACGGTGATGACGTAGATGACGTAGGATTCGAGCTTTTGTTTTTGCAAAATTTATAACGTTAGTTTAATCTTACGGGTGCACTGTTAATGATTTCTGTTGGAGATATCGGCTTCTATATTATGATGATGAGGTGATGATGGCAAGGATTATTTTTGAACGATGATCGTGTTGGTTGTCATGATTATGTTGATGATTATTCGAAGATTATGATCAAATTGATGATTAAAAGTATTATACAGGATCGGTAGAGCTGACACAATAGTCACAGACAGTGTTCATGTTTTGTGTGATACAAACAATGAAATAACAACCTGTGAAAATGTTGGTCTTATCTGCTGTGTGAGTCAGGAGAAAATAGTGAACACCGTGCACAACTTCACAAGTAAACATATTGTCCTTAATTTGGGGTTGTAACAACCAAAATCAGCTGTTGCGTTTAAAAAAAAAAGTTTTCAGATACATTTTTCTTGAATATGACTTCATTTCAGAGGGAAATATTTCAACAACAAAAATGGTTCTAGTATGAACTTCATAATCAGTAAGCTTTCAGACTAAAATTAAACAATGATATTTTGTATCCTTACTAATCCTGTATAACGCCTTGAATTTGTAGACATCACAGATGACGACATCGGCGGGTTCGAATCCCACACAGGTACCTTCTGCACAAGACTCTGAAAATAAAAACGTTCGCATTGCGTTATGACTACATTGGTGAAAAAGAGTCCGCAGAATGAGTAGAAAGCGATTAAGAAAACAGAATTAAAAATAATTGGTTAGGAATAAGTTTTTTCAAAAATACGGCGCAGTGAAAGAGGCTAGAATTAGAAGATTTTTTATATTTTTTAACCACAAGGTATGAATTCCAAACTATTGTCGCTCAAGAAATCACCAGAGGAAACACTTGGCAGGTTGTGACGTCAGAGGAGCCCAAGATGTCAACTGAGTTCACAGACTGCAGCTCGGTTGGTTTTTGGCTTATAGGTAAAAACAAACTTGTATTATAATCTCAAGATTATTTTTACTTTCTCTTCAGGAATAAGTTATTATTTGATTATTGGATAATTTAGATCAAGTTTGTTTTACAGCTGGTGTTACTAATTCTCTTGGAAGACAAACTGTTCTGTCTGAAACCCTGACGTCCTCGAAATCATAATACTCTTGGGGCCTTTTCCAAACTGCGGCTTGGGCTCCGGCTCCGCTCTATGGCTCTGTTTGATGTTCGAACCCCCGCGTGCAAATCATACACGTTGCTTCAAAATATATGAGCCCAAACCGAAGCCGCAGCCCAAGCCAATGTTTTGGAAAAGACCCATGCATTGTAAATATTGAATTAAACTAAAATGGACTCATCGCAAGATAGATACTGTGAACATAATTTTCTTTAAAAATGTGAACACTAATTTTATTAAAAGTTTCAAATGTTACTCGACTACAAGTTTCTAGAAATGTGAAGGTTGACATTTGAAAATTGTTAGTTCTTGAAGACAGGAACATTTCGGTCTTGGTTTTGTTTGGTAGGGCTAATTGTAGTTATTTGTTTTTTTTACAAAGTAGGCTTAAGCTTTTAAGTTTCCAATTAACCCGTAGCTTTCTAACTAATAAACTTGTCTGAGAGACTCAACCAAAGTATGATTAGTCTTTAACTTGTGACTACTTTTTTTTTGTTGTTAGGCCCAAATGCTGATGACTTAGCCACCGCGTTCACTGCTGCAGCAGAGGGAGGACAACTGGAGTCGTACAGCTCAACAAAGCTGTGCTCGAAAGGTATTAAACCAGCTATCGAATCGGCCTGACCCAGGAAGGGGTCCGGCTCCAGTACCCCTGGTATAGGGAGATACGAAACCAGGTTGAAAACTCTCATGTCGCAAATAAAAAAAAACTACAACAGATTTGTCAACTTTTGAGCGTGTTTAATGTGGCGGGAATCAGATCACGTCTGGTGAACATTGATGTTCTTTGCCGCTTTTGGCCGTGGTCCACTAATGTTCAGCTGGGGTTGGCTAGTCCTTCAACGGCAATATCCTGGACACGTTTGTGTGTTCGTCTGCAATTGATTTCAGACAGGACATGATTTGCCTGAATGACATCTCCACAAATTCAAAGAGTCTGAACTTTAATCTTACAACTCTTTTAGGGTGACAAAGCCAATTTTTAAAGATTAGGGCTACGTCTATATTATTACAAATCATTCAAAGTTGTTACCTCTCGTTTAAAGGAAACTTTATGAAATATTGAGCTGTGACACGTGGCTTGTGAAATTAAGCTCGTACAACTTTGTAACAACCGTTGTCAGTTTCATATTTTCCCGGCACAAAATATGATAGAAAGAAACAAGTTGAAACATGATGCTTTTAATTTTGTCAATATGGTTAAAATTACCGAAAACTTTCGAACACCTGCTTTGGAGTACTTTGCTTCCTAATAATAGACCAAGTCCCAATAGCTTCAATAGACACTTAGCGATCCCCCTTATTATGGGATGGACGAATGGGGCGCGCGGGGGGTAATTAGTGAGTCACCGCACAGCGTAAGGGAGGGGCTCAACATAGGGCTACGTTGTGTTCCCTTTTCTTAAAAGTTCAACGTCACATTTAAAGCAGCATTGTCATCACGACATCATCTGTCTTCGTTTCGTAGATTTTTTTTTCTCAACGGTTGTTCAGTTTAGAAGGGACGGCGTCACAGGGGGTTGTTTTGTCCCACTCCGGTGTGTTTGTTTCCCATGCGGTAAATTAACATGGGCTGAAAGAATTTGATTCAAAAGAGGGCACTTTCAGACGAAAATTCTCCGTATGGTGGGTGGGGGGGGGGGGACACACGGAGAATCTCCGGGGGACAGAATCTCCCGCCACAACGGCATTCATTCAATACTGTTACAAACAATACCGCAAAGTCTACGTGTCGTAGCCTCAAAGAAATTCAAATCTCATGGTTCAGTGGGTTCGAGTTGCGTGTGGTCTTCTGCAGAAAACGAAGAGCACGTTTCAAGTTTCAACAACATTCATTTCCAATTCACAAATCTCATGAAACGTACACACAATGATGATGAAAATAATAACATCAGAATACACACAAGTGAAATGGAGGCGTTTACCTGTGCTCGATGATTCCACAAGACAAGACAGACAAACGGACATTGAGACAGACAAGAGAGCAGACATGTTTAGTAGAGCGACAGTGTGGGCTTTCCCCATGTGTTTTCTATTGTCCCTTTTCTTTAATCATTCCTGTGAAAACATTGTGGGGGTTAACCCTACCCTGTCAAAACACCCCAAGTACAGTTCCTATCTAAAACATGACCCACAATGTCTATCTTGTAAGCACATTGAGACAGACAAGAGAGTAGGCATTCAAGACAAGACAGACAAACAGACATTGAGACAAACAGACAGACAGACAGACAGACGGGACGGACCAACAAGAGAGCAACAAATCACTATCGTGATTAACTGCAAATTTTACATGATTTATATACGATGATAGCATACGTCAAGACAATCGACAAAACCATATATTTAGAAAAAATGTAAGCTGTGTGACTCTATATAGGCTCGCGTATAGTTTCACCCAGACATCTGAAATAAATGTGATTTCGTTTTCTTATTTTCCCGCCAGTTTCCGATACAGCCAGCCAAGCAGTACCGTCTACTATAATGGTGGTCCTTTCAACCATTGTGTGTGTTTGTACATTGGCGTCTCTTCACCAGGACTTTAGTTAGAGTAAAACAGTTTCAATTTGCAAGTTGTCTTTCTTCACAGAAACAAAATAATCTCAAATTAATGTAAAATTCAACTGGGTTGGTGACCGGTTTTTCACGTAGGTTTCATACATATTTTGTTTATCTATGTAGCAACAAAAGTAAACATTTTTAGTTTGATGTTCTGATGGACACTTTGTAATGGTGCAGCTATTTTAATTTTTAGGAGAGGGGAAGGGGTATGTCATGAAACCCAACTGAACCAAACTGAGGCTCGAAGAAAGAATATCATGATTCCTATACAGTATAATAGAGTTGTCGAAGTTACTCTAAAAAACAAAATGGTCGCAGCGTTTAATGGTTTGTTCTTAAAAAGTTGAAGAAGATGAGAACATTTGTCTCTACTTTCGACATCAACCCACCTGTCATGATTGAGCAAACAAGCGTTTGAGGCTTTTGAAGCTAGTGGGCAAAAAATGATGTACTTTTGTAAAAAGTGATGGTGATTTTACGGTAATTCACCTGGCAGCATGGCTGCCGAATGATAACTGTAAATTTTACGGGTAGAAACCGTAAATGTTGCACCGCAATTACCGTTGGTCGATGGAGATGGTACGCATATAGACCATGTTACATTTTGTTTACAGAGTGGCGACCTCGTACATTATAATGCATTTCCTGACGGGCAAGATGCTACACAGGCTCAATGGGAAAATTTATATTTTGTGTCATCATTTTCAAAAAATTCAAAATTTACAAAAGCAACAGCTGTACAGCTTTTAAATGTTCCCCCTTTCTTCATATCAAAAGTTGAGGAAAATCAGACAGTGCGATCTCCATAAAACATAAGATTTGTTGTATTCTTCCATTGAGCTGTGTACAAACCCGCCGGAAGTCCAGGCTCTGTGGCTCTTTTGTAAACATTGTGACGTCACAGGTCACATCGTCTATACGTGTTGTAGATTTGTTAATTTTGTTTATGGACGGAACCAATCCCCGTAAATGTTGCGGTGATCGCTTCGTATCCAGAATGCCCCCTGAACCATCGTAAATATACTAACGATTTGTAATATTAATATTTTCCCCGAATTGTAAAATTTAATTCGAAAGCTTTGAACGATTTTCCCCAATCGATTTAAGAACCCAAACTTAAAATATTGTATGGATGAAAAAGGAAAGATTCCTAAAATATGTATAGAATGATACGAATGCAGTATTTTGGTCTTATAATAGCAAGAAGTTGTTTGTATGAATTATAAAAAAAATTCTTAAAGTTTTTACTGTAAACTATGCATCTGATTGTAACGTATACAATGGTCGACATTTCTATATTGTGCGTTTGAGTATTGGGTTATATTTTTGTCCCAGAACCCCTTTTCGAAATCACGGGGTTCGGCTTGTCATCCTGTTTTGAAGCTCCGTACCGAACGCACACGTTTTTCAAAACACCTGACGGAGTCCAAGCCGGAGGCAAAGCCGTGATTTCGAAAAGGGCCATAGCTTCGTTGACGGTCCATCCACCGATGTGGGCGTGGCTTTACACTGGTGGTGGAAGTGTTGGGATGATGGCGACGGTGGTAGTTACTCGGTTGTAATTGTGTGTGTTGGGGGGGGGGGGTAGTGACAAGGGCAATGTTTTTTGTAAAAACACCTTGACATTGACAAACACACAGACACATGATCGGGGGGGGGGGGGGCTTCTTGTGTACCCCACACCTCTCCAATAAAAAAAACCCACCCAAATAGGCCTATCCGGTCTTGGTTCTCAACGCAATGTTTGCAGGCAACCAGCTGCACTGCATACAAGAGGAACACTTCTGATCTATACGGCGCATGAGATCCTACCATCCCCAAGGTAGATTTTAGATTGACTGGAGCTGGTTACCCGTTACCCGAAACTGGTTGCCTTTAGATAACCTCTTTTGACCACATTTGCAAGTCCTTTACCTCGGCCTAAATAGTGAGTATAATTAAGAATGTCATAATAATGGGTTTCTTCCTCAAAAAGTAAAAAATACACAGATTTACCTCGCCGTTAAATATAATCATCAGATTAATAATTCAGTTAGAAATCTCGAATAGATTCTCTAAAAGTATCCTTTTACGTCGGGAAAACACGTCACCCGTTTCATTGAAAAGTTATTTTCTTAATTTGTTTTTTAAAAATGAGTTATATAATTCTTTACAAATGATTGATATATGTGTATATATAATTGTATAAAAACCTCAATTATCCAATCCCTATCCACTTTATAATAAAACAATAATAATCATGTTAAATCCATGGAACATCTTGTGAAACATTTTGTTTGATGAAAGGATTTTCAAATAAAGATATTTTTATGAAATTCAATCACCCAAAATGTGATTTTTTTTTCAATTGGAGGAATCTGTATAGTTTACGAAGGCTTTTCATTGGCGTGAGGGGGGGGGGGGGGGCAAGGGGGTAACGGAACCCCCCCCCCCCGCTCAGAACCAAGGTGAGATCGAAACAAAAACACAAATGAATTGTCTGATACATTAAATAGCCCCTCCCCAAAGTGTGTCGTTGCAGTGTGAGTGTGATGCATGATGGGACTGAATATTAACAAATGAGCGTGCTTGATACGTTTGCCCATCCCAGCGCCTTTGGTTTTAAGGCAAGGCGCTGGGGACGAGCCACACTAGAGCCAATGCATACACGCATAAGGTATGGGCGCTTTCCCGGATCCCTTCACTGTTGACCCCCCCCCCCCCGTCTCAAGTGTGGTACGAAAAAAAAATTGCATCCGGCGACGTCATTGTGTTTCCCTCTTTCTATCTACCCACGCTCAGTATCAGCAGTGTACGCTACATCTGTTGGTGCTTTCCAGGAGCTATCCCTACCAGCTCTGTGTGTTTTAAACGCCTAGCGCTGGCTCCACAGGCTCCTGTAAATTTATATGCTTTTCACTTGCACCTTTACTAATTAGTTTATCGTCTCTGGCACAAATGACCAGTGACGTCATCTGATGCACCATCCCCATATTAGAAATTACCCTATGCAAGACTCCGTTCTGTGGTTGTCGTTCGCATCCAACCTCGGAACTTTTTTTCTTGGGAGAGGGGCATGCTTCTCCTCAGCTTTAACCCTTTCCTACTGCTCTTAAAACTAAACCCACCAGTGCCCTTTTTCACAAAAGCTGGTTGGCACAATTACTCCTGCTTAGTAGAAACAGGCATTAAGCAGCCAGAAAAGTATATCTGATTACGTTTGGGTGCCCGCTATGGCAAAGTTCGCGCAAGGACCATTTGTCGACGAAGGGGTCGATATTGCCTGGTACCCAGCACGTGTTTTTAAGCATGAGTACCCGTCGACAAATGGCACTTGTCCAATCTTGGTTTATTCTTAAGCTAAGCAATTAACTTATTTGGTCTTTTGAGAAATTGGGCAGAGAGTCTATATAAAAACCTCACTTTAATCGTATGTTAACACCATATCATGTCATAACCAGTGACTCGGATCATATCCCATGGATTGCCTTAACAAAACTCACGGGGCGAAACGTAATATCTTGTAATATCATTAATATGCCAATAGTGTAGACTGATGTGTAAGTCTCGCGCATAGCGAAAACGAGAAAACGACTCGAATGTAGACTATTATTTGTGTATGAAATCAAATCTTTTTAAAGTTCTGTTTGTACAGAATTCTTGAAAATGAAAATACCGTAGCAATTTGTCATATATACAATTTCAATTTTCATATAATACAAATAATTTGTTCAAATTAACGTTGAAACAAAATTGAAACTTGAGGCAAAGATGCTTGTTTTTCAGAAACCCAATTGGCCAATCACGCCCGAATTTGTGCGACCATTACTGATGGGTTTAATGACAACATGAACGTCAGTAGGGCAAAATTCAGATAACGTTTTACAAGTAACCGGAAACGGAAGTCAAATCTTGTTCTCTGATTTTTCTTTGTTGATTGTTTAAAAATAATTTACTCTCATATCATGGCTAAATTGAACCTTTCCCAACAATACGGTACTATATATAGGGCCTAGCCATAAAGTATGTCAAAGGAAGGGTGCACTTTTAGTTTTGGTAGTTACTCCAAAAGTTCCATAGAAAAAAATACTTAAAGGAACATTACAGAATTGGTAAGAAAAAAACTTGTAAAATATACTTTTTGATCACAGATTTACATAAAACTTATACGGTCTAATGATGATGATAGTAGACAACATTCCTTGAAATATTTCTGTCTGAAATGCCATATTTGATGAGAAATGAATAAACTCATTTTCCGATTGGAGTTTATCGCTCAGTGAGCGTTTTATTCATTTGTTGGATCTAATGATTTCATGCAAATGTGTAATCGTTTTTTCACTATTTTCTCGTGACCCAGATGGCCGATCGATCTCAAACTTCTACAGGTTTGTCAGTTTATGTATATGATGGATTACATAAAGTGCTTACACTGCCAGCAACTGTTTTGTTAGCAAAAACCAATTCTGTAATGTTCCTTTAAGAAAGAGCACTGGAGAGCTGTTGATAATGATAAAACATTATTTGAAACGACCCCTTTGAAGTAATGTAGTTTTAGAGAAAGAGGTTATGTTTCACCCCAAAATTTGAATCAGAGGAAGGCTTCGTCATCATCAGGCATGAAGCCTCTCAGGGGCATCTTTCATTGGTTACTTGCAGCTTGGATGACCCAATTGAGCCCAAATTTTCACAGGTTTGTTATTGAATGTATGCATATGTTGAGGGATACAGCAAGTGAGGATTACTGGTCTTTGACAATCCAATCACCAAAAGTTAGTACACCCTGCCTTTAAACTATAAGTATTTGAAGATACAGAGTCAAACTCAATATGGTTGGGACCAACCCGGAAGTTCGTATTACGCACGAGACTTCACCAGTCTAATACTATAGAGTGGGATAATGTCTCTGATACGGTTGTTGAATATCGAAGTCAATTATGAGCCTGGGGTTCAATCCTATATTGAATGAGCCCAATGCGTTACACACCATAAAGAGAGGCTCCGTGGTTGAATTCAGTTTTGCGATACGCTCACTTATCCAATGACATTACAGAGTGGAAAATAAAAGTGGGAGAAACAAAATTACAAGTCGATAACCCCATTTTTAAAACGGCGTACAATTTCCAGGATGTTGTCAACATCCAAAGACATCCAATGACGTCACATTTCAAATATAGAAACCTGTACATTTTTGATGATATTCACACAAAAAAGACATTGAATTTGACCATTTGACTGACGAAAAAAATATCCTCTTTGGAATGTACAGTCCCATTTGTTGCTGAAATCCAATGGTGTCATTTTCACATTTCGCTATGAACAATAGTCAAATAGGATCCCCTCCTCACCACCCGACCCCTCCCACATATACACACACTTGCTTGAGGACTCTGTTGGAAAATGAGTGCATTGCAAACCTTATTTCGACCGTGGAATCTCTCTTAAAAATTTAAAACAAAAATTATACGGAGTTCCGCGAAGGCCATCATCATTATCGGTTCAGCGAGAGCATTTTAGATCATGCCAAGTTGACATAATTTCGTAAAAGTCGACCGTCCATTGATGAATCTGGTCGACAAGTCGACTGCCAGGAAACTAACGAGTCGGCTAGCTGACAATACTCAACACTTTAAGACGACTGACCGGTTTCAGTCAGTCAACTTGGCGGGTATAAATTCAGTCGACTCAAACGTTCTTGGGGTTCGAATCCCCTCGAGGGGTTCGAATCCCCTCGAGGGCTCCTGCAGACCGTTTTCGTCCCTCGGTACATTGCTCTATACCATTGCTGTAGAACGATACTCAGTGTTTTACTCGGATCCGCGATGCAACTTCCACCGAAAATAACTTTCTACTCAAATTAATTCTCATTTGAAGTCAACAATGAAACAGCTGCATCCCTAAAAATATAGCTCCATACAACGTGACGTCACCACTGACCCAGTAAATTGCTATTTATGGGACGTAACTGCGCTATCAGTATCAGGGAATAGTGAAGATAAATTGTCTGTCATTATTTGATCCAGATATTCAACTTTAGTTATTGTGTTTTTTCCTCGAGATGACTTTGATCAAACGCTCCCGCAAAACAAGCCGTCTATACGGCGAGAGGCCTCCTTTGTAAAGGCCTGTGTGGATTCATTCGGACTAAATTCTGCTCAGAATTTGGGTTGAGACATTAAGTAGGTTATGGCATCGCTCCCTAATGAGCAATTTGTTTCCATATTCCATTCAATTCTGCATCAACTGCCTTCCTCAGAGAACGATTTGTCAAAGATGTATACATGTACTTCAGAATCACTATGGTGCGCAAATCTGAGAATTCGCGCAGTTAATTCGTTTTGGCGACATTTGGGAAATTTAAGTCTCTGAAAAGCAAATGAAGATGGTCATTGATTTCGGGTGACTTTGGTTCCAAAGTTGGGCATCTGTGAGAAGAGAATATTCACGATTATTCATAGGTTAATAGCCCTTGGAATAATTGCGTGATTAAAGAAAACATGATGTGATGGTCTATAAAGGGACTATTCTCTAATGAATTCTTAAGAGTTATTTATTGTTCTTATTTTTATTTTATTTTATATATAATATCCTTTTAAATATTTATTTACTTATTTATTTATTTATTTGTTTATTTTTGTCGGGGGTACTTCTGTTCAAGAAGGGGGCGGTGCTAGAGTATAGGAATATTTTGAGGAGCGTGTGTGGGTAGGTATAGGGGCCAATTTCATGGAGCTGCTTAAGCACAAGAAGTAGCTAAGCACAACTTAATCATGCTTACCAGAATAAGGTTACCAGCCAAAATAACATGTCACATGCACCATCTGTGGCTGCACCAGCGTGTGTGGGTAGGTATAGGGGGAGGGGTCCCTCTGAATAATAATAAGCTTTAATACATGTATATATTCGGTTTTACACATGGTGTTACCACAAACCGAATATATACTGATACCTCACCATGCAATGCCTCAAAAACCCTTTAATACATGATTCTGAATTTGTACATTTAAACATGGAGCACCTGGGGCCAATTTCATGGAGCTGCTTAAGCACAAGAAGTAGCTAAGCACAACTTAATCATGCTTACCAGAATAAGGTTACCAGCCAAAATAACATGTCACATGCACCATCTGTGGCTGCACCAGCGTGTGTGGGTAGGTATAGGGGGAGGGGTCCCTCTGAATAATAATAAGCTTTAATACATGTATATATTCGGTTTTACACATGGTGTTACCACAAACCGAATATATACTGATACCTCACCATGCAATGCCTCAAAAACCCTTTAATACATGATTCTGAATTTGTACATTTAAACATGGAGCACCTGGGGCCAATTTCATGGAGCTGCTTAAGCACAAGAAGTAGCTAAGCACAACTTAATCATGCTTACCAGAATAAGGTTACCAGCCAAAATAACATGTCACATGCACCATCTGTGGCTGCACCAGCGTGTGTGGGTAGGTATAGGGGGAGGGGTCCCTCTGAATAATAATAAGCTTTAATACATGTATATATTCGGTTTTACACATGGTGTTACCACAAACCGAATATATACTGATACCTCACCATGCAATGCCTCAAAAACCCTTTAATACATGATTCTGAATTTGTACATTTAAACATGCAGCACCTGGGGCCAATTTCATGGAGCTGCTTAAGCACAAGAAGTAGCTAAGCACAACTTAATCATGCTTACCAGAATAAGGTTACCAGCCAAAATAACATGTCACATGCACCATCTGTGGCTGCACCAGCGTGTGTGGGTAGGTATAGGGGGAGGGGTCCCTCTGAATAATAATAAGCTTTAATACATGTATATATTCGGTTTTACACATGGTGTTACCACAAACCGAATATATACTGATACCTCACCATGCAATGCCTCAAAAACCCTTTAATACATGATTCTGAATTTGTACATTTAAACATGGAGCACCTGGGGCCAATTTCATGGAGCTGCTTAAGCACAAGAAGTAGCTAAGCACAACTTAATCATGCTTACCAGAATAAGGTTACCAGCCAAAATAACATGTCACATGCACCATCTGTGGCTGCACCAGCGTGTGTGGGTAGGTATAGGGGGAGGGGTCCCTCTGAATAATAATAAGCTTTAATACATGTATATATTCGGTTTTACACATGGTGTTACCACAAACCGAATATATACTGATACCTCACCATGCAATGCCTCAAAAACCCTTTAATACATGATTCTGAATTTGTACATTTAAACATGCAGCACCTGGGGCCAATTTCATGGAGCTGCTTAAGCACAAGAAGTAGCTAAGCACAACTTAATCATGCTTACCAGAATAAGGTTACCAGCCAAAATAACATGTCACATGCACCATCTGTGGCTGCACCAGCGTGTGTGGGTAGGTATAGGGGGAGGGGTCCCTCTGAATAATAATAAGCTTTAATACATGTATATATTCGGTTTTACACAAGGTGTTACCACAAACCGAATATATACTGATACCTCACCATGCAATGCCTCAAAAACCCTTTAATACATGATTCTGAATTTGTACATTTAAACATGGAGCACCTGGGGCCAATTTCATGGGGCTGCTTAAGCACAAGAAGTAGCTAAGCACAACTTAATCATGCTTACCAGAATAAGGTTACCAGCCAAAATAACATGTCACATGCACCATCTGTGGCTGCACCAGCGTGTGTGGGTAGGTATAGGGGGAGGGGTCCCTGTGAATAATATCAGGCATCGTATACTTGTTGGACTTGAATCAATATACTTGTACGTTTTGCTTTAACAGGGCCCTAGACACAAGTGCAGGCAAAACATTTCATTTCGTTCAAAAAAGTCCAGCACCTTTTATTTTTGAATAACATTTTATTTTAATTAATGTGCCGAGCTTAACATTAGTTTGCAATTCAGAGTAGGCCTTAATATAAAATTGTAATTGTACATTCCATTCCAAAGAACCGTGCATAAAAGATAATACAAATAAGCTTAAAATAATGGCTGAACTATCAGCTGCTTTTTAAGTACACAACTTGAAAGTTAGACACAACTACACAATTTCATCCAAAATTCTCTATTAATTATTGCTTCTTAGCTGTTGACCTAAAATTTCATACTTTCCTCTTTAAATTTACATATATGTATTTAAGTTGACATATAATTTACATGATTATATATACATTTTGCGCAAAAGTTGTCTTTCCAACAGAGGTTTTTTTTTACAAAGACGATGTTTTAACCTAATGTCATGAATTGTTTTGATTTTTTAAAATTGTTATTGTTATTAATTTATTGTAATGAAACCAAAAGATGCCTCAAAAGCAAACTTAATCACTGCAGCTCGGACGCCCGAGAAACCTGTAGACAGGGATGCTTACAATGAACCCGTGTTTCCGGGGTGAACCCCTACTCTTCCATGAGAAGTGTCCTGGGTTCTTTTACGGGGAAAATGTCCGTATCCTGCCACCACTTTTTCATTCGTTATGACATAAAATAGTGTCTAATTTACTCAAATGAGATATTCCTTTGGTAAAAATGAATGAAAAAAGTAATGGCAGGATACGGAAATTGTTCTCTTTTACGTGCACTACCTATCCCAGTACACGTGATCTAACAAAGCAACTACGGCAAATGTCTTGCTCACGTGACACGAGCATCGTGACCAACCAGGTAGGGATTCGAACCCACTCTCTGCGTGAACGACAGGCCTCGAATGCGGTGCACAAGACCACTCGACCACAACACTCCAAATGGCCTATATTTCATCTAAAACCAGGAACCACGGACTCTGACATTTTGTGAATGGAAAATGGTTGGATATAGATCTGTTTCTAACATGGCACTTCAAACTGTAAGTTATCTTCTTTTGTCATAAAAATATACAGTTGTTCGTCGCTACCGAAAAATAGTATCATACATTTTAACACCAATGAAAACAAAAATCATAATAAATATTCGTTTAATCCTATTTATAAAGGTATGATACATTTTTAAAGTTGCCTCTTCAAACAGTGAAATAATTTTCATCTTCTAGTTGGTAATTCTTCTAGTTTTATATAAACAAATCTTAAAACACAGTCAATCAATCTAATTAAGACGACGATTCCAAAACGGAAACCAGTCATCTCGCCCCAGCAATGTCGCCCCCTCCACTTACTTTATATTATTCCTGAATAACTTATCTACACTTTATTGTTTTGAACTCATTAGGGCCTAACTGTATATAGTGATATAAATAAAGTAATCAGATATTTCTGAAGGAAACAAGTTGACCAAAGTATAAGCTTTAATACATGTATATATTCGGTTTTACACATGGTGTTACCACAAACCGAATATATACTGATACCTCACCATGCAATGCCTCAAAAACCCTTTAATACATGATTCTGAATTTGTACATTTAAACATGGAGCACCTGGGGCCAATTTCATGGAGCTGCTTAAGCACAAGAAGTAGCTAAGCACAACTTAATCATGCTTACCAGAATAAGGTTACCAGCCAAAATAACATGTCACATGCACCATCTGTGGCTGATACCCTGCTTATTTTTGCTAAGCAAAATATTGTTAAACAATATTTTCTGCTTAAGCAGCTCTATGGTATGATGATGTACTATATGTCTACTCATAGCTGTATCCAAAAAGTGTCAGGGGGCCACTGTGTTTGGGGGGGGGGGGCGACTTTAGACAAACAGTTGACCCAATTCACCCTAAAGTCATCAACAGTGATTCAGGGGATTTCACAAAGCACTAAGATTCTTCTTAAGATTAAATTGTCAGCATTACCATGGTAATTTGCACTGTGACCTCACACTTTGCTTAGCAATTAAGATTGATTCCTCTAACTTTCTCAACTCCCTCATGAGCATACAACCCCAAGCTGCTTAAATTAGAGCTAGTTAAAAGGGTTAATCAAACACAATACTGTCTCGGCCCTTTCAGGTTCCCATTTGTACACCTGGGTGTAGAGAAGCAATTATGGTTAAGGGGGCCTTGCTCAAGGACACAAGTCTCATGACCGGGAATCAAACCCACACTCTGATGATTCAACAAGATTACTGAGCACTGTTCAACAAAACATTGGTAATTTCTATAATGTATCAGAATTAGAGATGCAGGGTGCGAAAAAACAAACCTAAATATTTTTTAGCTACGGCTGTTTTCTTTGCATGCAATAGTATCCTATGATTGGCAGACACCTTCCTTATTTCAATTAATACTGCTATGTTTAAAAACCTAAGTATAGTTACGATGTGTAAGCTCCAGGTAATTCTTAGTTTGGTTCAGATAATTTGACCTTCAGGCAATATGAACTATGGCATTTAGATTTTGGCACTTTTGAGTGGTTTATACTTGCTTTAAATTGTTTACTTTAATTGGGTTGCAATTTGACTATAAGGCCTTTTTGCATACATGTGACTTCAATCCTCCACTATCATCCTCTCTTATGTCACTCCACACCAACATGTTTGGACTTAATTAGACTGAAATGCCTAGCTGACCAAGTGATAAGCAATAGTTATTCGGGCGTACGGCCCTCGGTCCTTCTGAATCCTTCATTTCAGCAGTAGAAGGAATTCGGCCTGTTGGGGGCTTAGTCTGTACTTGGTGGACACCCTTTGACATTCCGGCTAGAATCCATTGCTGGCCAGCTCCATCTCTTCATCTGTAGGTGGTGATGCCCTACGGCGATGCGGCTGGTGCCCATTGCTTGCGGAAGCCGTCTCCATCCCGTCTCCACTTCCTCTTGTATCTTCATTATCTACATCTCTCCTCCTCCTCCTCCTCTCCTCCTCCTCCTCCTCATCATCATCCTCAGAGTAGATGTTGCAGGCTTTCTCCAGATCCTCCATAGACATGTCTGTGACCTTAAACGGGACATCCTTCCACTTCTTGATCCTCCTACTGGGCCCTTTAGGCATCTTCATCACAAAGTTCACCGGTGTGATGAGATTGACGAGGCACCCCTTGTACAGCATCTGGGTTCCCCACTCCTGCGTGCATGACTTCTTGGTGTTCCCGCAGTAGATCTTCTGCTGGATCTCCATGTCTGGATGCGGGTTGAAGTGGGGGATGTTCACAAATCGGCAACGCTCCGCGAAGGAGTCGGCCAGGACGATGTGATGAGCGCCCTCTATGACCCTGATGTCATCTGCAGTGCAGGCCTCCGCACCGCACTTGCGACAGATCAGCTGGACCGACATCAGTTTCTTGTTGTGCTTCCGTGATTGGCTCCCGTGGTTCTTCAGCTTTCTTTCGATTTTGTTATCCCTCTGCAACTTGTCAATCTGAAACAGAACCAAAAAAAGGGTAATTTTATCGCACAAGTGCAAAAAGGTCATAGCTCTGTTTGAGGAAAAGGCCATACACTCAGTGACATGCAGTTGAATCAGTGCTGTGACGTCAATAACCATCTGAACAAAGTTGTTGTAAACAGTTTGCATGAATTTCATAAACTTAGTTAACAAACAAAAAATATTTTAAAGTATTTTACAAGTATTTCTTACAGTGGAGAGATCAATGATGTGTGAGGAATATTTGTGATCGTTTAATTGTTTTCTTTGATTGATTGCCTCTTGTAAAATTAGAGACCTTTTTTGATTAGTGGGGACATGAAACTGCCCCCCCCCCAAAACGACTTATAACACTTAAAAGCCGACAATGTGTCAAACCAATTACCTCTTGTATGAAACGTAGCACGGAATTTTGAAAAAAAAATGAGATTAAAAGGTCAGCTCTGTGTGGAGGGGGAAAAAGCGCACTCCCTAAGCAGAACGGTGTATATTACTAAATGAGATATGGAAATATGTAAGAGTGGCAATTCATCAAATGAATTGATGATCAATGGCATTGTGGTACGCGTCATTACCACTTCATGCTCGACTACACAAATGTAATTTGCATTACTATATTAGTCACGACATTTTCCCGGTATAGATGGAAATAGATTCCCTGAAGCAGTGTGTGATTTGACATAAAGAAGAACAAGAAAAAAAAATATGTAAGAAATTCAATGAGAAAAACTGAATTTTAAACACAATTTTATAATACAGTGCAACCTCTACAGTTTGCCCAGGAGAGGGCGCACTCACTATGAAAATCTTTGTCTTAACAATGGAGTGAAAATCCACATTTCTCCTTGAAATCATCATTTCCCCCTTTTCACCTTGTTTCACAAAGTTCTTTTCTAACTATAGCCAGAGCCTTAGTGTTTCACGTTGTTTTTACTGAGCTGTACTGCTGAAAACGTTATTCACCAATTGAAGAGTTCTAGGCTTGGATGGAGAGCATTCCCTGAAATCAAGGTGAAATTCAAGGAGGCCAGCAAACAGTCTGGAGACTCTTTTTTCAAGGTGATTCAAGAAAATTGCAAAGGTGAAAGAGAAATAATTCCTTGAATTTCAGCCAAATCCAGTGCTTCACCGAGATTTCACGGTGGTTTCACAGCAAAGATTTTCATAGTGACTGTATTGTGTATTGTGAAATTCCAACTTCAGCTTACACTTTGACTCCCAACCCGAGACAATTCTCGGGATAGACTTACCTCATAGTGTTCTGCCCTCTGTAGTTCAAGAATTGAAATAATATTCCTGTATAAAACGTTTTGATGTGATGGAGTTATTTTCGATGGTTTTAGCCGTTGGGCCTGGGCACCAGCGGTGGCGCACACAAAATTGCAGCAGTCAAAGTGTTAACAATCTTCAGCTCTTACCTGTTTCAAGAATTCTGCCTCGGGCATCCTCTGCAGTCTCTGTGTGGACTCGAACATCATCTTTTCACGGATTTGGTTCATGATCTCTTTCTCATGGAGGTTCAACTCCTCGGTAACGATCAGGTAAAACTTCCCCCTCTTGCTCTGTTTCTACCTGGCGTTACAAAAAAAAATAATAATACTTGACATTATACTTGCCAAAAATTATATATTCAACATGAAATATTAATAATAATAATAATACGCAGTTCTTATTAAGCACTTTATCACACCTGAATAAGAATAATTTCAACTTAGCTGAACTGTCTGAACTGTGTTTTACAATTGTCAATGGAAAACCAAAAATGAGGAAATCAGCAGATCAGCTGTTAATGAAGGTGGGCAGTTTTATGCAGTAGTCCCTTAAATATGTCAAAATAGCGCCCTCACCGAGGTCAAAGGAAGACCTTGTCTGGCCGAGAGAGTTGTGCCCGCCACATATACACGTGCATGTTTTCATTGCTTCTAATTGGGCCCAGTCTCATACACAATAAAAATTGAACCCCCTCGCCCACCTTTAAAAAAACAAAAAAACACCCCAAAACAAAAAACACCGCCCTTCAAAAAACCAAACACCAAAACAAAACAAAATGCACCAAAACACCTCGCTCTCAAGTTTACCCTATTCCTTTTTTTCTTTACCTTGAGCTTGAACCCTGCCGATATCATTGCTGATGTAGTTATATCGAATGACAACATTACAAGCCTGGATGTCCAATCCCTCTTCTGCCACGATGTGGCAACGATCAGCTGGTGGTTACCGTCCCGGAAAAGTGTCAGAAGCTCCGTCTGCTGTTTCTGGGTCATTCCTAAAAATTAGTTTTGGTTGGTACAGGGAAGCAGAAAACAAAGTTTCAATAAAACTGAAACACAATGTGAAGGTTAATCCGATTGAAGTTGTGGAATTTGACTGCTGCTGAGAAGCTGAATAGACCCTTCCCATGAAATATGTAAATTACATTCACGCATGCGTACAGACGCTGCTGGTTGGCAAACGCCATAGAGTTGTGCACAAGGCAGACGCACAAACGCGTGTGCGTCACGCCACCATCAGTCCCATGCAAAAAGGCACGATGTCCACTCATTTTGCCAACCAGTAGGGAGAGTGCGCACGCGCGATGTGCAATTTGCATATTTCATGGGAAGGGTCTATTGTGAAGGACACAGCTACATTGTGGTCGTAATGCAGTAATGTAATGGCGCCCTTGGCAGCCAGCCACATTGACCCATGTATGCTCACAGAGCACAGCCAGAGATAAAAAATGTTGATTTTTCCAGAGAAGGAAAACCAAACGGGCCCAAAGAAAAAAACACTTTGTGGCGTAGAAGAGAACCTACGCACAACTAAGGTTACAACTCTACTCACAAATGGCCTTAACCGGGAATCGAACCAGGGCCACAGTGATGAAAGATGAGTGCTTTATGCACTAGTCGTCAAGCTACAGCAGCCCAAATTCTAATCGTGTGCCTTTTTGCTTTTTGTTGTTGTTGTACTTACTCCTTTGAACAGTGTTGATAGTGTTTGATACTTTGCTTGTATTTCAACATAAATTTGTTGCCTCATTTTAAAAATAATTTCTGATACATTTCTCAGCCTATCAATAACACTGACACTCACACACAGTTTTTCAAGCAATCTCGTCAAGAATGTTTAAAATATTTTTTACCTGTGCCCCCACTTCCGATGAGTCTCCCTGGCTTCAGAAATTGTAGTTTTGGAGTCTTCTCGATCCAGGCGAGGAGCGCTTCTGTTGCAGCTCTGGTCCTACAGAAGAGTATCCCGCGGGAGTGCTCCTGTCCGGCTAGGGCTTCGATGAGTGTGTTGGAGAGGCAGTGAAGGAGAGGGTTACTATTTGCTGGATCTTCGCTGATCGTTTTGAGAAGCTGTTCCTTCTCTGCAAGTTTGAAAACGGTGGTGGTGAAGAAGCAAAGTATTACCCAGTTGTGTTTTGACAATGTGTGATGGCGCAAAGATGAAAAGATGTCACCGTGGGGACAAGGAGGAAAAACATACAGACTCATCAGCATCATGTGGAGAAGAGAGGGCCAAAGAAACATTTTTTTTTGAGGCAACCAAATATCTGATTTCCAAATGAAAGCGAAAAGCTAACCACAAGACTGTTTCAAATAAGCGTCGATGGTGGTTTGGAGAAAGTTTTGTCTTGCAAAGTTTGCCAGAAAGAAAAATAAGATAATGACGTAACGGGCCAATTGTGTGTCGAGAATCACTATTTACTCTTCTTAAAACTCGGTGCGTGTGAGCTTGTCTACCCGTTAACACTCTCGTTACTGAATTCTATTCTCTGACCATTTTCTGACCATTCAAACATGATGCCCACATTCTCAAACAACAGAAAGCTTTGGTCAACTTTACAAACTCTATTGCTACCTTGAAGATTTCATTTTATTAATTTCGTAAGTCTCACGTTTAAACAAAGCTATTAGCTGGTCCTCAACAGAAGGCTTTCTGTCTTCGTTCTCTTGCTCGTCTTCCATTAAGACGCTGTGATGACGTGTCAGATGTTTCTGAAGATGCTCCAGAGCGTCTTGGGTGCGGGCGTCACGATTGATGTACAGACTGGAATTGTAATGCTGCAATAAAACACGGCGAAATCAAAATGTTTGATTTAAAGGGAAGGTACACATTAGTAATCACTCTAAAAATTAATGGCAATAAAAACTTACTTGGTTAGAAGTACAGCAACTTTCGATAGTATAAAGCATTTTGAGAAATAAAGCATTTTGGACATATCACTGTGGATTTTGGCGATATTTAAAAAATGCAACCACCTTTTGAAACGAAATTTTCACAGGTTAGTTTTATTGTATATATCTACATTTATATAGGAATAAAACAATCAAACGGTCCCAAAAACCAAAGGTACACTTTGCCTGTAAAAGAAGTATTGTTTCAAAGGGCTCTTGACACATGAGGCTATTTTTTTACGGCCACCATGAAGGAGTGAAATGTTTCGTTAGCAAGAGAGACACGTTTCTCACGGTGTCTCACTATACTGAAGAAAGTTCTGTGAAACTTTGAAAGCAAATAAGTTTTTTTGTATTGGAGTTTGCCTAGAACTGTAAATTGGCTTGCCTGGTATAATGAAACTTAAGTGAGACCCCCATAACTGTTACTCTTCACCCAGGTGCAAGCACTGAGAAAATGTTGTGTACAGCCCCCCAAGCTCTAAGGGGTTTACCCTTAGAGCAGAGCTTGGGGCTGTATGCTCCGCCCAGCGAGTTGAGAAAGTTTGAGGAATGGTCCAAGTAGGCCTGAGTATACGGCTGGATAATGTTGTATAAAAGTGCTTTGATCAAGCTAACTAGGATATGTGCAGTATATAAAAACCAAGTATTGTTATTATTATTGCTTTTTATTGACCTATAAGATCTTGCCGCAAGTGTTGAGAGAGTGGTCAGTGTTTATGGGTTTCGAGGCATTGCATGGTGAGGTATCGACGTATATTCCGTTTGTGGTAACACCAGGTGTGTATCTATTTTGCTGTGTAGATTTGTTCTATGAGAACTTGTCTTGCTATTTATTCTACTGCCGTGGAGTAGATTTTTGGAATTCTAACTAATACTACCTGGGCGGAGGGTAGGAAATCAGCCGGGACTACTTCTTTCGCTTAGTGGATCGAGGGCACTTCTCGTTATGTTGTTGCAGAATACACTAAGTATCAGTGCCCAAAACAATCAAGACCTGCATTCAAATACCAAATTTACCTTCAGGTGGTCAGTGCACGAGACCAAGCACATTCGTTTGTTGTTGTCTGTGGTCTCGCTATCGATGTAGTCTTGCATCTTGACCAGCCACTGCTCGTAAACTTGAGTCCCGCGATTCGGTGGACACTTCAAGTCAGTGTCTTTGTGGATGATATCACCACCTTTAATTTAAAACCAGAAGTTCCAAGTGTAACAACAAGTTTTCTTATTATATTAGTATTTATGGTTTATCAAAAACAGTCGATTTGGGTTGCCAAAGGCAAATTTACATTAAATTTACAATTTAAAAATAAAAAAGCATCAAAAACTTGGATTGGATAGAGAAAGGTGGAGCATTAAACGGTAACCCCAAAAATATACAACAAGTACTCACTAAAATCTGAGTGGATATAGAAGATAATGTGAACATTATGTTTAAAAACTCACAAGTGTAAGGTCACTTTTAAAACAAAATGAACATTTGATTAAAAAAGCAGCATATGGAATGCAGCAGTATTAAGTGAAAGCCATGCCCACATAAAAAGAAGTCACATTTATATATATATATATATAACAACAACAACAACAACAACAACAAAAACGTCCCACATAAGAAAGAAAATTTCTTAACTAGAAATCAAATCCATCGACATGTAAGTGATGTTTGAAGCTTTGTATGCAGGTGTGGAAAATAAGAAGTAACTATAACTAGTAATGTTGCGGGTACAACCATGTGTAAAATCTCTTTTGGCAGTCAGAGCCGGTGTGGTCTCGATGATTTGAACAGTATAATCTGCTTGTCCACATTGACAATTATTTGCAATTTTTGAGCTGAAAAAGAGGGGGAAACATTTAACAATTTGAATTGATAGAAGCAATTGACGTTCTATATTTACCAATAGTCTCGGAAATCACATTTTCAATCCTGGTCATAATTTTATCGATTTCCACTTTGAAGCAGTCATTCTTTCTACGAGGGACTGGCAGGATCTCTAAAAAAAGAAAAAAACGAATCAACAAGAAACATGACAAATATTTGCTTTGCTGTGAAACCACCATGAAATCTCAGTGAAGGGCATGATTTGGCTGAAATTCAAGGAATTGTTTCTTTTTCACCATGCTTTAATGGAATTGAAATTTCCTTAAATCACCTTGAAAAAAGAGTCTCTGCTGGCCTCTGTGAATTTCACCATGATTTCAGGGAATGCTCTCCATCCAAGCCTAGAACTCTTTAATTGGTGAATAACATTTTCAGCAGTACAGCGCAGTAAAAACAACATGAAAAACTTACGCTCTGACTAGTTAGAAAAGAACTTGACGATTTCAAGGAGAAAAGTGGATTTTCATTCCATTTTCAGGACAAAGATTTTCATAGTGTCTTTGCACTTTTTACTTGAAGGACTGAAGATACCTGCGTGGAGTAGATGACGGAGAAATGTCAGTTTTAGATGTGGGAAGAAAACCCCAAATAGGGAAAATCCACGCAATCAAGTAGGGACTGAAAACCCAATCCACATGCAAGGCGTCGGTCCGGGATTGGAACCGAGGTCCACAGAGGTCAAACGCAGGGGAAAATCCCCAACTAAGCCGACCTGGATAACGACTTGATCCCCATAAATCCCAACTGAGGTAAACTTTTAGAAGTCAAACTCGCTCTTTAAAAAATTGTTCAGTTGAAAAATGCTTTTGACATACTTTCTGTCGGCTTATCCCGGTTTCGCCTCAGTTCTTCTAGATTGTCTTCATCCTGCACGGTCGACAGTTTCTCCGCATCCAAGTTGGCGCACAGATTCAAGATGTGACTGACAGCCTTGTACCTGGACTTGGCTTTACCGACGCCCATTGATGCAGTCAGGCCTAGGATCTACAGAAAAGACATATTCACAATGTTCATTTTTTAACCTCTTCCCGATCAACAATTTGAATGAAGACCGACTCATAAAGACGGGGGGAGGGGGGGGAACAAAAAGAAACAAGAGAATTTGTACCTGCGGTCTTGCTTTATCGGGTGTGGTTAGCTTGAGGTCCCGATACTCCTCCATGATCTCATTGTAAGCATTCGATTTCTGTATCGCAGAAGAAGGAAACAAGAACAAAATTAAACAACTTGCCGGCAAAAATTAAAATACAGATAGAAGAATTTGTGAGAGCTACAATAATAAGAAAAATTGTACAGTGAAAAGATAAGGTGAAATAATAGCATTTGCCTTCTGCACAAAAATGACAAACAATACTTTCCACATGTGCGTCCATGCATTCGGTATAACTTGGCTAATTTGGAAGACAAAGGCCTACAGCCTCGTGATAAGTTATCAGTAAGCGTGTCTCATGTCCACAAGGTTGAGCGGTCAAGCGCAGTGGACCCAAGCACAGTTAATTTCACAGTAAAATATTTGAATCTGAGAGATGAAGCCTTTCTCAGGCATTTGAAAGCACACAATTCTGTGCAACAAGGGTGTTTTTTTCTTTCATTATTTTCTTGCAACTTCGATGACCAATTGAGCCTAAATTTTCACAGGTGTGTAACTTTATGCCTATGTTGGAACACACCAAGTGAAAATACTAGTCTTTGACAATTACCAAAAGTATATCCTGCCTTTAAGTACCTGTAATTTACTTCACATCGATGCATCTACTCTGGGCCCACTTTCATAAAGCTGCTTAAGCAGAAAACCTTGCTTAAACATTTTCTGCTAAGCAACACTAAGCAGGAAACCAGTCAACGACAGTATGTGTGATATGGTAAATTTGCTGGTGACCATAATCTCGTAAGCAAAATTATTCTGTGCTAAGCTACTTCTTGTGCTTGATATTTGTTATTTTGCGCACATGTTGGGATACACCAAGTGAGGATACTCGTCTTTGACAATTACCAAAAGGTATATCCTGGATTTAAGTACCTGACAGTGATGACACTCATCTAAGATGATCAACCCAACCGAAGACAGCTCCATCCTGTCGGCGTTGTCCTCTTTATCGCTAGCGCGAAGAGCGTTGACCAAGATCTGCGCCGTCATGACGACGATGTCTTTCCTCTCCAGGAGATCGTCCAGCGAGCCGATGTGGCCCATCTCTCCGCTCAGTCCCATAATCCGACGTCCGTCGATGTACTTCTTGAAGAGATCCCCCTGCTGCTTCACCAGAGGCACCTGGGCAAAAGAGAACGAAAAAAGTGAATTTATCTTTTATTTACAGATTAATTCACAAAATAGCAGTATCACAACCCGAAGACGACATTGAAATATCACCTCTTCTCATAAGGACTTAATCCACCACAGCCCAATGTCATGAAGCTGTTGACCAATTCATGTTGGAAGACGTGTTTATTTGCTGCTTTTTTGTTGTTGACAGACTTATGGCGAGCTTTTTTGGACACCCCGAACATCTTTGGATTTCTCCTCAATTTTGGGCCGACAGCCAGACGGCTGCCATTTCTATCCACCCAGACTTCCCATTGCATAGCGTGCACAAGCCGTCACCTACCGTAATATGCTTTGTTTCGTCTGTACAAGTATCGACAAAAGGTTCTGGAAAACATGCCGAGAGTTAAAATCAACTTAAAACTTTACTTTACCATAAAGAATATCCACAATCAATCTCACCTTGTTCACGATGAAGATGACTTTGTTGGATCCGCCCTCTATAACCCGACCTGTTCCCTTCCCAGCCCGTTGCCCGACTCCTGGCTCCCTGTCCGCAACTGCTTTGGCCAGTCGAGCGGCAACGACCGTCTTCCCCGAACCAGTCGGCGCAACGACAACCGAGTTTTTCCCATGGAGCGCCGGAGAGACCAACTCGCGCTGGTACCCTCGCAGGAGGATTTCCTCAAGTCGTTCTGGTTCCGGGTCCTCGAAGAGTGGGTCAGAAATCTCATCTGCAGAGGCAACTGGTTGCTGCTGCGGCTGGACGATGGTCTCCACCTGGAAGATGGTTTCTGCCTGTTACAATAATTACGAATACTGATAATCAGAACGTAGTAGAATCAGACCCTTCTAGCCTCAGTTGGACTACATTGATTTGTATGTGAGGAAAACAAGATGGCTGCTCTATGACAAATATCTATTTCTTTGCCAGTCACAAGATCTTAAAAACAGCCCACTAAAGGCGAGGGCTGAAAAGAGGGGACCTTGTACGTAACAGAAGAGGAAATCAACGAGTAAAAAGATGAACCATTGATATTGCCTTTGAATTTGGACAGGTTATACATTATTCTTGAAGACCTTTCCATTTTTATTTTTAGGAAAACGTGATACGTGGCAACTGACCCTGAGAAACCGAAACCAGGTACTTTCTGCAAAACTCCAAACTGGGTTTCTTTTCTCATCAAATAGATAAGAAGAAAAGCTTGACATCTAATTAGAATTATCTGGTAAGTATTTTTCAACTTATAGGGTGCGTTCCATTTTCAGTTCCGTTTCCCGAGTGTACCGGAAATTTACACCCTGGCCTCGTGGTAGCCACAAAAACAAGGCTAATCCAACACTGCAGTGTTTTCGCTTGGCACTCTGAGAAAATTAGGGTCATCAACTGTTTGTCATTCTGGAATTACATTTCCTTGCCATTTGCCATGATTGTTTCATGGGCGATAAATCTGTGTATTCATTTGTACTCACGTCAAATTCAACTTGTCTCCCACCCTTGTGGTATGGTACGCCTGCAGCAGGAAACTACATCATTACACCTGGGCATCCACCAGAGAACCCGCTCGCAAGCTGGGGTTGTGGACGCTGACACCTGGGCAGACGCGAGTATCATGTGATGGCTAATAGAACGCTCTCGTGTCAGTTTGACTTATTACACGTGTAAGCTAATCGAACACACCCATACCATGTATAAGACATGACACCACATTAGTATCATGAATGATGACTCTGTTTTCTCCATTTTGAATGCCATTTCACTATTTCCAAGGAGTGCCTGATTTTGGGGGAGGGGCTTCATATATTTTTGAAACAAATTAAGTCAACGACAATGACCCACGATGATGTGTATGACCTCAAACTACCTGAAGGTCAATATCCTTCACCGACTGGCTCTTCTCATCTTCAGAGTCGTTGATATTCATGTTTATCTCCTTGTCCCATGTGCAGGCTAGGAAGCGTCTCCCCGGCTTGGCTACAGGAAAGCTTGATGATTCAAAGCCGCTCGCATTGTCGTCTGAAGGAGTGCAGTCCTCGTAAGCTCCGGGCGTGTCGACAATGGTGCCAGTGTTGACGTCATTCAGTTCGGATTCGCAACACTTTCCTCCATCTGAAACCAAAACGGAAAAACAAAACCGGGTTTCTTACTATTTTGAAGTTATACAAAAAGTTGGGATAGGCCTACATTTAAATTGTAATAGTTGTCTTTTTAGTTCTCCTATTGGAGGGCACTGGCCTGGTGACCAGTTTTTTTTCTCTATCTTTTCTTTGAGTCTCTGCATTTTTACATGTGTTATGCGCTCTTGATCATTTTGTATGTAAAGGGCGCAATATAAATTTTAAATATTTTTATTATTATTAAACGCGCCCTCAGTTTTCCTGGGCCTGATCTAACTTTTAACTTGCATCTTTACTAGAGACATTTAAAGTTTGTGTCTGCGACCTTTTGACCTTTCTCTTTTCCGTTTGCCTTTCAGCAGGGAGAGAGAGCACCTCTGTAAACTCCCTCTATTGTCCTCTAGAAGGGATAATGTTATAGCGCCCCCAGTGAGTATCTTTTGCGTTAATACCAAGTCATTTTGTTGGAGAGATTTGCATTTTTGAGGGATAAAGTCATCGTTGTTGTTTTGTATTGTGGCGTGTCGTGGCCGAGCGGTTAAGTACACAGGACTCAAGCTCTGGTGTTTCTGATCAGCAGAGTGTGGGTTTGAGACCCGGTCTTGACACTTGTGTCCTCAAGCAAGAAACTTTTACCATTATTGCTTCGTCCTTCAGTGTAGGGTAAAAACAAAAATGTAACTATTTCATCCCCTATGTAATTTTAAGCAGTAACGGCCTAATAAAGTTAATATGTTAAAACTAAACATGTCTGCAATATTCTAAAAGAATGTACTACCATCCTTGCATGAATCACATGTCAGGTCAGACAGTTCATCTGCAAGCTTGGGATGTCCTTCAGCACGAAGACCCTCAATCAGCTGCAGGAAACAGTTCTTTCCTTTTGTAAGTAGAATCCCACAGAAGGTCATGGCTCCACCTGTAGGTCCCTTATTTTCTGCATATTGCATTATTTCTTCTTTTTCACTGTTAGTGAAATCTTTCATGTGGTGTAATAATTCAATGGGTTCGATGTCACAGAATCTTGGGTAGAAGGCCTTCAGCACATGTTTTATCTTGTCCCTGGCCTCCGATTCTTCTTCTTCTGCAAACCCTTCGATGACATCTGCATAATAGTCGAAGGTATCTGGCAAAGAGAATCATAAACATTTGTTGACAAATTATAAACAGCTACCATGCATAAATCTACATGTAGAATAATGCATTTTTGGGTGAATGTTCTCATTCATATTGAACTCATGGAGTTTTAACAAATTTAAATAATTAAAAATTAGACTTTCCTTGTCTACAGACGCTTTTTTTATTGGTCTCAGAACAGCACCTCATCATCAGTCTTGGATGACAGTCTTTATATACTGCACACACAGATCCTTGTCATTTGATTGGAGGATCATGCATCAAATGTCATTCTTCATTTTGCCATGTATACTGCAGTAATGCTCCAAAATGCTCCGAGACCGAGACCACATTGTTGAGATCAAGACCGAGACCAGTCTCGAAACCTACGAGTACAACACTAAGAAGTTTATAAACTTAATACAATTAATTACCACCTACCCACTTTTCGGAGAGAGCCAATGAAGGCGGCATACGATCCCAATTTGTTTTCTTGCTTCAGGTCATCAAGGAGATTATTGACACCATTTATCGACCGCAGTAATTCCTGATTCATCGTGAATTCTAAAAACAAAAACAAGAAGTTTCATACAAGTGAGTTTGTCTGAATTTGTGTTGCACTGTTTTCTTACATAATTGTGGGTCGAACGAAGAAAATACGACTAAAGCGTGACTTGAACCAACGACCTCCGGATTAACATGCTGGCGCTCTACCAACAGCCAGGGCTCGAATTTGACACTGGACCGCAGGCCCGAGGCCAGTGATTCTAGTATTGGGCCAGTAAACTCATGACTGGACAAGTCCGGCGGTCTTGTGTTTTCAATTCAATTTATGTAATGCACTCTATAATATAACAGAAACAAATTATGTTCAAATGTTGACTTTGAGCAATGATTTGAAATATAGTTAATACCCTTAAAGACAAATGAGGTAAATCTTCTCTTATATGTCTTAGTGCCTGTTCAATTAAATGCAAGTTAAACTGTGCAAGGAAGTATCTCAGTTTTAATCTGGTCTTGTAAAATTATTTCTGGTCCAGTAAAAATTTTGAGACACAAGTCCTGTGGTCTTGTGGATTTTTCCCCAAAATTCGAGCCCTGGCAGCACTGTTTTATTTTGTCAATATCTTTGTTCCGGGGTGCCAGTCAGAAGCCATACAACTGTTAACTGACCTGTAGCCAGGGATCACACCAATTTTATAATACAACCTGGGAAGCAGCACCCTGGGGATCACCTTAAGGGGATGCGACTTTTTATATTTTAAATGTCAAGTTAAAACACAACAGACACTGACTGAGTAAATTTTAAATAATTTGGGGCTGACAAATTTATAAAAATATTAACTTTAACTTAAAGTACTGTCAAATACCAGTATGCATTGTTATGTGACCATGGAGGAAGAAATTATCACAACAAACCTTTGGAAATGAAAACGAATGCATCTGTTACCAACTTCTTTACCTAAAACTCTTTGTAAAATCCTTTCAAATCATTGTTTTCCGTGTGTAAACACACCCTTAAGAATAAGATTTATCGTGCAACAGGCAGAAGGGCGCCATTACTGTGCACATTGCGCGTAATGTGACCCAACATCTACATGAAATAACAAGCCTCTGAAAATTTAGGCTCAATTGGTCATCGAAGTTTCGGTCGCTCAAGATCAAAACTAACTCAGGGCTCGCCCTTAACACTAGCCCGGCGTACATTGTCTAGTAAAAAATGCTATGGGCTAGTAAACACCACTTCTTAACTTGCCCTGTGGGCTACTAAAAACTGTGCAACCTACTTGTTTAAAAATGCTCATTTCTTCCTTTTCAGATGTGAATAATTAATGTATAAAATGTGTTAATCGTTATTGAGTGTGTGAATATAACTTCATTTGATCATTAAACTGGTTCTGATCGTTAACGTTTTACACATCAGAACATTACATTTATGGCAATTTCTGTTTAAAATCTGGGCTACTAAAACTTCCTGGGGGCAAGTAAAATGCACAGTTTACTAGCCCGGTGGGCTACTTTACAAAAAGCTTAAGCGCAAGGCCTATGTAACTGTTGTTATATATTCATTTCTCTAAACTAAAATATTTTAAGCTAAAATATTTACGGAAGTTTTTCACCATGAGCATCTTTATACCAAGCAAGTTATGGGCAAATCTGCAAACATAGTCTTTCAATCTTACAAAGGTTAAGTGCTCACCATGGCCCAATTTCATAGAACTGCTTTTAATAATAAAGCAGAAAATATTGCTTGACAATTTTCTGCTTAGCAGAAGTGAGCAGGATACCCGTCACAAATTGTACATGCGACATGGTAGTTTGGCTGGTAACCTTTTTCTGGTAAGCATTAAGCAGCTCCATGAAATTGGGCCCGTGTTGACACCTGAATAAACTGTGCCTGTTTTGGATTTCCAAGCACGTCGTACAGTTAAATCAGATGGCGAAAAAGTGGCTGGGTAACCGAATAGGAATGATGATGATCGGGGGGGGGGGTTGGAAGGGGTAGGTTACTAACCAGGACTCATGAACCCCGAGCTGGTGAATTGAGCTATAAACTCGCTATTCAAGCGTAGATTCTTCACCAAGAATGGACGGAACACTTCTGTGATCAACGGCAACTTCGGATCGCCCCCAGCTCCTTCAGTGTCTGTCGCTGCTGCGGTGGCGGTGGCCATGGTGTTGGCAGCCATCACTCTCACAACTCACTAAATTCTAGTAAAAACTCAGAGCGAAAAACTTTCAGATTTTCTTCACTCCAGCTCTCTGCAGAAAGACGAGTAGTAGTGTACTCAGAACTTCAGAATCTGACAATAATATCTCATGAAATAAAAGCCCCCGGTCTAGTCGCGCTTGCCGATTGCACGTCACTGGCGGGAATTCCCCCCGTGAGAAATAGTCCGCTGCCCAAACCGACGGCCATTTTACGAAATATGTATTTACAGGCAATTGGTTTTAAAGTTGATTCATCTTAAACCATGAGAGAAATGTAGATCATATGCAATTTAAGATTATAATGAAAATATCTGATGATGTTGGGTTTCTGAATAAGTGATAATATAAATGACTTTTTACGAATCATCGACAACTTTAAAATAAAAAAAGATACATGAAAGAGTACCCTAATCAATAATTTATCCCAGATGATGACATCATTAATTACGAGGGGCTGCCCGGCCCATGAAAAATATTACTATTATTAGTCATTGAAAAAGCTCTGTGTGAAATTCACGGCCAACATTCACTGTCAACATCAAGTCTTGAACAATCCAGGGAAAGACAAATATTGCGAAATTTTTCTTATGCAAATGCTCTGACGTCGTGGGATTGCGAATTGCGGAGTTTTATGAACAACGCCCTCATGAGTTCATGAACTAGCCAATTCTTTTCCCCCTTTTCGTTTCCCGTGGTTATGCATGTCGCAGTTGAACTTGAAGAGATACTTTTAGTTTATCTTTTTCCGGTGTGATTTTGAGTCGTTCCGGGATTGTTTGGAAATATTGTAAGTATATGAATAAACAATAAATGGTCCCTTTTGTTTCCCTTTCAGTGTACTGTGGGCTCTTTTACTTGCAGACCATCCCCATGTAAAGCACAATCACTAATTTAGTTTTGGACTGCACTATAATCATTCAGTAACTCAACACCAAAACTGTTGGACTCTGATGCCTGATCGCATGTAAAACATAGTCAGTTTGCTGCCGGTAAGGGTTGCCGGTGGTTAAATCAAGTTTTGCCCCTTTATTTTTTGATAATTTGTACAGATTATTCTATCTATGGTACTAGTATATTATATATATGTAGGGCGCGGTTGGTCGATGCATGACAGTGACACTACAGCCTGATCGCTAGTATCAGGCGGTCTATCCATCGCAAGGCCAAGCAAGGGTCGATCCTGCAGCCATCGGTCGATTGCGCAAGGTTCTGTGCTGCATGATTGATGGACCACCAAAAATGTTGCCCTACATGTATGAATTGATTGCACAAAAACCTGCAAGCACAATCGGGCGATCATGTCACAAGTTCCGAGCGATGGACCACCAATCCCACCTAACCCTCAACCGTAGGCCACATAGGCCATGGCTTCTGTTGCCCCGGTCTTGGCTTTGGTGCCCCTTCAAAGGTTTTCACATAGATTTTCCAAATGGATACTGCCCTGAGCAAATTGAAAATGGCCTTGCCCTCTCAGAGATGAAAATCCGGGCCTGTGAAAAACGTTTCGAGGGGCACCCAAGGCAATGACCAGTGGCAATGGAGACACTCTGTGAAGTACCGAGCCTTGATGGCAAATGCTTCCTGCTTGTGATTGTGTTTTAAGATAGTTTCACTGGTAAATTAGTCAGATTTTCCATTATGTTTCATCTAATCATCCCCTATGTGCAGCAACTGTCAATATGGGACCAAGAGACTTGGACTCTGAACGAAAGAAACGACTACAAAAGGACCACGTACTTGCTTTTCAAAATAATGTGAATCCTGAAGAGCTTCTGCCGTATCTTCCCTGTCTGACAAATTCTACCAAGGTAATTTCAACCAAGGCAAGAGATCCCTAATTGTAGAGGAAAACAAAGTTAAAGTTTCAACCTTTTTTTGTGTAATGTCTTTTGCTAGAAACCTTTATTCTTTTGTGTAATGTCTTTTGCTGGAGACACTCTCATCTAAAATCATCCTTTTGTGACCTTCGGGTAAGTTTTTTTTAGAACTGTGCACTTAATTAAAGGAAATCTAAGTGATACCCATACAGCTATAGTGATTAGAGCACTAGGTTGTCATGCATTTTAAAATTTGAAAATTCGCTTTTCACCAAAACGTTTATTTAGGTGATATGATTTTGTTGCACCGACATGACAAACTTGTTGCTTGTGAGGATTTATTGGTATTACCAGAAAGATTCATGAATAATTACCAATACTAACATTTTTTCTATTGATTGTTTGCTCTGATACAGGAAGAAATTACCCAATTGCAAAGCAATCGCGGGACCATAAAAGCAGCTTTTCAACTCTCCATGCGTTTACCTAAATATGACGACTGGTTTGAACAACTCATCCCAGCTTTGAAAGAGGCTAGTCTCAACAGCTTAGCTAAGCTTCTGGATGACCCTGAAGTTGACTCTTCGGGTGTCCGACAGAATGGTCCTCAACGCGGCCCAAAGGTTCTGAACAACACACCAGCTGATAATCAAGGTACCGGTAATAGACGGTACCCCTCCAATGACATGTGCGCATTAACGCTACTGGTTCGCAAAATGAGGGGAACATCGCGCCTTCTCGTATGGGGCTGACGGTGGCTACAGACCCGATGGGAAAGAGGTTGTAGCGTTGATCCCAACCCTTCACCAACAAGATTAACAATACGCTTCTGCACTCTATCTAATAAAGATAAATGACAAGCAGAAGCTCCGGCCCAAATGTTTACAGTATAAATAGGTCAAGGTTCTATTTAGCATACACACCGAAAAAAGTAATGCATTGGAAAGTTATACATTGTTTTGGGGGCCTTTTCACTATCCACATGTACAGCAGTACACACGTGCAGTTTGTATCTATGACCTCGCTTTACTTGTGGGAGTGCAGACAGTTCACTACCTCTACCACACTCAGTTCTGTTACACACTGATGTTGTATATTGAATAAATCACAGTTACATTCATTCTTACTCAAGAAGTTGTCTCCTCTTCAGTCTGTGTTTTGAGCTATACATTGATATAGGGTCATTTTCTCCCAAAACATTCAAAGATCTTACTTACGACCTACTAATTATGAGAACCATTAATTTTGTAAATTTTCTTCTTTTCGAAGGCACAGGTGTGCACTACTCCCCTCATCGGCCGAAGAACCAAGGGGCATCAAGGTACCCCGCTGTGCAGAATGACGAACAGGCCAATGTTGAACATGTTGGGCAGGTTGGAAGGGTCACCGGTGACACTCTGTACCGTCAGTTGCCTGCCACCGTGTTAAACGTGCTCCGACTGCTCGATGCACCCGGCAATATCTCAGGCAATGATTGGAAGGGACTTGCTGGTAAATTTGGTTAGTACCTGACACTGTTCAAATCAGAATCATAACTCTCAAATAAATGGCTCACTGGCCTGGAGTACTAGTTAGCTCGTGGGTGGATCGAGGGGGAACTTCTCTTGATTTACTTCACTGCTGTGATTATCGGTCTGTGTTGCTCTCGAAACCAGTCTGTTCCTGAATAGTGCCATTTGAGCCATGATGTATTGTTCCAGTGTCAAGCGTCAATTGCGCGCCGTCCAGCGAATGGTCCAATGGCTCGGTAAACTGAAAAAGTCACATTCCCCTTAAGGTGATCCCCTGGCTGCCGCCTCCCAGGTTTTATTGTAAATTATCTTGGATCTTGGGTATTTTTATGTACGTATGTAGCCAGTGGCACCGGAGTTGAAGGCTTTGGAGTCACAGTTATTAAGTTAACTTTTTTTATTCCAGGCATATGCCATTGGCTTTTTGTCCACATTGTATTGGATTGTTCTTTCTGTATTTTGTTTGTTCTTTTTGATATGCCGAATAAGTTATGATATAAATGATAATAATGACAACGATATTTTCAAAAGGAAATTGACTACTCTAGAAGCTCCAAAAAAGTGGTGGCCACGGAAAACTTTTTGGAATACTGACGTGAAGTGGTTAAGGGCTCATGTTTTAAATGATTATTGTTAAGAATTAAATACACATTGTTGTGTTTTTATTAATTTCCTTGCGGTTGTAGTTCGCAGCATCGAGGTCGTTGAGCGCTTGAAGTTGAAGGAGAGTCCGACCGAAGCCCTCCTGATGGAGTGGGGCACTGCGGAGAACTCAACTCTGAACGCCCTGATGGAAGCACTCAAAGCCATAAATAGGGAAGATGTTCATTCGCAGCTTCAGGAAGTGCTGGGGTTTCACGTGGGGGGCTTCCATCAGGTAAAACCTCGTTCTTCGTCGATCTCATTTTTTCAAACAGTTGTACAATTGTCGGCTCCACCCATATTACCCTGTCAGTCGCTTTTTTAATGATTACATTGTTATAAGTTTAAGTGCTTATTCCTTAACTATATTGCAACTATTTATACTGCAAATCTTGTGTGTATAGATGGATTGCAATACGCATCATAGACCGCCATCTCTGTTGTAAAACAATGGAAAAGTGCACGCGTGTACGTGCTACGCAAGACTCTCAGCCAATGATAGCTCTTCACGCTTGCACAATTCATCAAAGATGGCGGCCGATGACGTCTATTGCAATCCATCTATTCTAACGTTAAATATGCAATTTTGTTTTCGTTTATGTGGGAATCCACTGTTCCTAAAACTGTTGAAATACGGTATGTTTCTTCGAGCCATGTGCGAGTTAGATTTTTTGAATACGGTCTGGTACAATGACTTGATTAGTTACAAGTGAGCACTCAAATTTGGGCTCCTCAGACTAAAGGCAGTGTTGCCACATTACTCTCATGGTCCGGGGCAAGCTTCTGTATAGCAACCTACAGACGGGCAAATCCCCTCGTACCATTGCGCCATGCACTATTCATTCAGAATTGCGTATGGGTGTTTTTCGGTGGTGGTTACGGAACTATGCAAAAGCTTGCCCCCCGAAACCGCGCGACATAGCAACTGTCTCTAGTCTGAGGAATTCAAGGTTAAAGGCTCAAGTGTGACTAAACAAGTCAGTGTACCAGACATTATTCAAATCAAACTGGCAATCGGCTTTACTGAAACACTGATTATGTTTGTCTGCTTTGTGTGCTGTGAATTTTGATTGTGACTAATATTTATGATAAATGTGTTCCTGCATTTCCCGCAGAATGTTTAAACCATATTTTTGTTAATTGCTTTAAATTTATGTCTGCTTATTGTTTTAAAGTCAGTATTTGGTATGTTCGCTTTGCCATGAATTTCTGTTTGATTGTAAATATGTTTGTATTTTTTAGACTATTTTTTATTAATAAAATATTTAAGTTAGCATTTAATCAGCAACTGACAGTCTTGATTCTTGAGGATCATATTCCCCTACTGCTATCACAATAAAGAACACAAACCATCAAATGCTAGAGGGCGCCGTAAAAAAAAAACCCACTCCCACTCAACGAACCACAACGGTTTGCTACAGCGAGTTCGCACCCTCTACTGGTGGAATTATTGAGCCTGGCGATGCAATTATGGGAAGATCATCTGGCATAAAGACCATGCATTTGATTGAGATTGAGTCGATACACCTCAAGTGCTAACCAAGTCCACAAAGTTTAATTTCTGCTCTTGATCTTTTCACAGAATCCTCGACCAAATTCCCCACGCTCAGTGACACCCCAACCATCCTCGCCATCTGTGAGGAGTCTCCCGGAGTTGGGTCTTGCCTTGAATGACGATGACGAAGCAAAAGTTGAAATTCGAAAACCTCCAGGGATTGACGAACCAAAAGACCGCTCTTCAGGAGCAAGCCGGACGGTGCTACTACTTGTGCCGGCGAGCCCATCACCAACAGAGGTAAGAGCAAGTCAGAGACCAGAAACGAAAATGACAAGCGTGATCGAGACCTGGAGCCGGAGGTTAAAATCGCCACGAGCGAAGGGGGTAGCATCATGCCTGTGAACAACCTCAACAGAGACTCCCACGGCATGACGCAAAATATTACTTTCGATCAAAGGGACAGCGCCCCCGAACCCAAACCTCAGAATAATCGACAAAATGTTGAGGACAATTTGAGGGAGTCGGATGGACAGAGCTGTGGTGTGACAGGGAGCAACGGAACAAAGATGGTTGCTGGTGACACAGGAGCAGGTGACAAGAACATTTCGGGGAATCGATTCAACTTGGACACGCACGGTCAAGCAGGCGATAAAAGTTTCTCAGAAACTGACGATGAGAACTGCAGGGGGAAAATGTTGCAGTCGAAAACTTCACTAGCGAGCGCATCTTCAAGCTGGATGCATTCTCCCACAGGTCCAGATGATTACATTGGGTCACTGAAGACCGACGAGTCACTAGACAATAAAGTGAAACTTGAAATGTCTATCGAAAGCAACTCTGGCATTTCGAGCGATGCAGATTCTGGCAGAAGTGCGGCCATGAATACACACATTTCAACATCAGGCAAAGACACGCCCTCTCCTTCAGCCACAGGTGCATCAGCTGTGCTACCCTCTCCTTCAGCCAGACCCATTTTACCCACCACGCCCTCTCCTTCAGCCAGACCCATTTTACCCACCACGCCCTCTCCTTCAGCCAGACCCATTTCATCCACCACGCCCTCTCCTTCAGCCAGACCCATTTTACTCGCCACGCCCTCTCCTTCAATCGTACCCATTTTATCCGCCACGCCCTCTCCTTCAGGCACACCCTACTTGACAGCTTCATCAATAGAACTTGGAATGTCTCTTGAAAGCTATCCTAGCAGTGCGAGTGATTCAGACGACACCGAAAGCCTTGAAATTGTGGCTGATTCTCAAAGTGCGGCCATGAATACACCCGTTTCAACATCTACGCAAAATACCATGTGCAAAGACACGCCCTCATCTTCAGCCGCGCCCTCATCTTCAGCCGCGCCCATGTGTATAGCCCCGCCCTCTCCATCAGCCACAGCCACATCTACTTCGGCAAGCTCCACATTATCTGCCACACCCTCTCCTTCAGCCACACCCGGCTTGGAAGCTTCAGCAACTCACCCAGTCGTACCTACACCCGATACGAAGGGATCAGAGAGTCCACACAATGCAACACGCTTGCCAATATCGGACAGAGTGCACAAGTCGACGAAAGGCACCCCAGTAGCACAGCCTGTACAAGCACTCGCAGATGTAGGTGGCATCAGATTTGAGTCGGGTGATCCGACTTTCAGCAAAGACTCTTTGCTGAACGCAGCCATCCAGGTAGAATGCTGCAACAATCCCAGACAGCATCAACCCAGGAAGCAGCCGGGAACTTCCAGATGGATGTTACAAACAATCAAAACCAGCCAACGACTGAAGACGATTCTTCCCCAGTATTTCAGGAAAATGCTGCCCCAGTACCCCCAGTAGCACAGCCTGTAAATGCACTCGCAGATGTAGGTGGCATCAGACTTGAGTCATCTGATCTGACTTTCAGCAAAGACTCTTTGCTGAACGCAGTCACTCCAGGTAGAATGCTGCAACAATCCAGACAACATCAACTGAGGAAGCAGCCGGGAATTTCCAGATGGATGTTACAAACAATCAAAACCAGCCAACGACTGAAGATGATCCTTCCCCAGGATGTCAGGAAACTGCTGCCCCAGTACCCCCAGAAATTGAAGAGGCCCAGGGGAGATCTGTTTGGGGTTCAGTCGTTCGTGGTCTACTATCAATTGCTTTACAAAGTGGAGACTTTGCACCCTACAACGATTGACAGAAATAATGAACTAATAATAACTTGTAATGGAAACCCCCAAAAATCTTGGCAACTGCAACTGTAGGCTATTCTGAAGCTTTTCATAATAATAATAATATTACTCAGTTCTTACATAGCGCTTCATCTATGGATGTCTCAAAAATGTTTGTTATTTTCAAGAACATGTATACTAGATTTGAATAATAACAACAATAGGCTGTGTCCGAATTGATGGCTCTGTCGGTGGCTATTGCCAGATTGCTGAAAACATGTACTCGTCAATGTTGCTGCTGCTGTAGACTGGTCCCCTGACTTTATCGCGCAATTTATTTTTTCAGCTGGCCTTGTATTGGTTAATTTAAATGTGCTTAAAGGAACATTACAGAATTGGTAAGAAAAAAACTTGTAAAATATACTTTTTGATCACAGATTTACATTAAACTTACACGATCTAATGATGATGATAGTAGAAAACATTCCTTGAAATATTTCTGTCTCAAATGTCATATTTGATGAGAAATGAATAAGCTAATTTTCCGATTGGAGTTTATCGCTCAGTGAGCGTTTTATTATGTGTTGAATCTATATGATTTCATGCAAATGTGTAATCGGTTTTTTCACTATTTTCTCGTGACCCAGATGGCCGATCGATCACAAACTTCTACAGGTTGGTCAGTTTATGTATATGGCGGATTACATAAAGTGCGTACACTGCCAGCAACTGTTTTGTTAGCAAAAACCAATTCTGTAATGTTCCTTTAAATTTAAGGACACCTTTTGATTAGTCATGCGGTCGATCCGCTCTACACCCGATCCAGAATGGTGGCCTGCAAAGGAGGCATCAAGTCAAAGAGCAACTGGTCCCCTCTCATTCTATGTCTACTAACAGTAGGCAGTTTAGGGTCACCCGTGTTAAAACAAGATTCATTGGAAACGGCATCGCGTCAAAAATACTTGCGTTTTGACATGCGCATACTAAGCGTCCTACAAGCGCTGGAAATATTTGAACAAGCGCGCGCGCAAGGCAGTCACTTTTGGGAGCCAGTCAGCGTTATTTGTCAGCACATCCCTACCAGGGGGTTAGTGACGAGAGGTTATTGATCGACGCTCTGCCCATGGTAGCTAGGCTGCTGTGCGCTAAATAAGAACCAAGTATTTTCAATGGCCTTAGCAGAAGCCGATTAACTCGGACACAGCCCAATAGCATACAATCTTCAAAATTTTCACGGTCTCCTGTTCTTCGGAGACGGACGAACAAATCGTGAAAGACTGTTAACATGAAAAATTAATATTCTTTGTATCATCAAGGTTTATTAAATCTGAATTAATGCATTATAATTCTATAATATTAAGCGTACATGTAACATGTACATGTACCATGTACATTGATAAAACTGTAATTTTACATCTTAACTATGCATGAATTCTTTTCCAACATTTACAATTTTATTACTGTATTTATAACACCTCTTTACAAGGATTCTGCCTTGTGATTGGTTTAAAGTGCGTCATGTGATTTGGCTTATTTTTTACTAGAAATGCCCATAGCAACAGCAGCTTCTTGGTACCCAGACGTCTAGGCACAATAAATGTAAAGGGTGTTATAGATGGATTGCAATACGCGTCATTGACCGCCATCTTTGATGTAAAACGATGGAAAAAGTGTACGCGCTACGCACGACTCTCAGCCAATGATAGCTGTTCCCCGAGCACAATTCATCAAAGATGGCGGTCAATGACGCATATGCCATCCATCTATATGGACTGCTTTTAGTCATGCTATGGTTAAAACTACGACTCCGTCAGCGATCTCCAGAGTGGTCTGTTGTTTCTCTCTCGGGTATTCCTTCCAGGGGAAAAAAAAATAACACGATCCAGAGTTTCCGAGTTTCAACCATAGCACTCGAAGCAGTCAATACTTGTGTACTATTTTACATTCATTTCCCTGCATTACTATTTGATTTAGTACATATATCTAACCATTAAGTTATTAGCTTAAAGAGCTGGAATATTGTTTAATTTATTTACCGGGAACCAGGCCCAATTTCATAGAGCTGCTTAAGCGGAAACTATTGCTTGAAAGTTTTCTGCTAAGCAGAAATCAGCAGGATATTAGTCACAAAGTGTACATGGTAGTTTGGCCGGTAACCTTAATCTGGTAAGCATAATTTTGTTGTGCTTAGCTACTTTTTGATACTTCAGGACAGTGAGGCAACCGCAATGGACGTTTCCCATGAAATACACAAATTACATTCACGTATGTCTACAGACACTATTGGTTGGCAAACGCCATAATAATAATACAACTAATAATAATAATTATAATTTATTGATTTATATTGCACCCATTCCACAAAATTTACACACGGGCATAACAAAATAATTATACAATGATTCAAAAAGCTGGTAACTGGTAAAAGCGAGGAAATACCACAATCCATAAAAATGATATCACAAGATCCTCACAGGACTTCCCAAACAGTAAAAATGCATTGACATTAAGACAGAAGATACAAAACTGTACTTAGGAGAGGAACAATAAAAGCACATTTAGTAAAAAGCTAAATAGCGTTGTGCACTGGGCATACGCACAGGTGCGTATGCGTCACGCCACCATCGGCCTCAAACAAAAAGGCGCAATGTTCCCTCATTCTGCCAACCAGTAGTGTTAGTGCGCACACGTGATGTGCAATTTGCATATTTAATGGGGCGGGTCCAATGCCTCCATGCCCCTTGCCAATAATCTGGTTGCCCCTTATATATTGCCCTTGTAGAGGTGCCCTTAGGAAGAGGGAAAAAAACTGCCTTGCCCTTATGGGCATCACTCCTCTAGAAAGAGCTCTCCGACACAATGTTCATTAATTATTTCATGCATTCAAAATGTATTAACTTGTGTGTGTTTGACAACGGCAATGTGTAGTGTAACTACTGAACCAGTAGATTAATTCTCTTTCAAAAAAACAGATAATTATGACTAGTTGACACACGTATTTAAAAAAAAAAAAAAAAATGTTTAAAAACATTATTATTATTTTTTTATAATTGAGAGAGTAGGGAGTTAATTAATCGTACAGTCTCGTCTTGAAGGAAGTGGGGCTTTGGTGCTCGGAATCTCTGGAATTCTTCAGAGGATTTGTGTTATGAACACAGAACTGGTTTTGGCAACGTGCCTCATTTTGGCGTGGAGCGTCACAAATTAAAGAGGGGCTTCCCGAGTCAATTCAGTTTTGTGGTGCACTCATTTTCCATTCGTTGAGTTCTTATGAAACTGGAAACAAGTGTAACAAGTCTCTCAATTTGAAAACATGGCATCACTTTGATGTCAGTGAATTGTTCAAGAGTCAAACGGTCAAATTCAATGCCCTTTTGATTGAATACTATTGCAATTCAGGAATGCAGTAACCACATATCTTTGACATAAAATATTAAAGGAACATTACAGAATTGGTATGAATAAAACTTGTAAAATATGCTTTTTGATCACAGATGTACATAAAACTTACACGGTCTAATGATGATGAAAGTAGAAAACATCCCTTGAAATATTTCTGTCTGAAATGCCAAATTTGATGAGAAATGAATAGACTAATTTTCCAATTAGAGTTTATCGCTCATTGAGCGTTTTATTCATTTGTTGAATCTATATGATTTCATGCAAATGTGTAACCGGTTTTTCACAATTTTCTCGTGACCCAGATGGCCGATCGATCTCAAAATTCTACAGGTTTGTCAGTTTATGTATGTGGCAGATTACATTAAGTGCTTACACTGCCAGCAACTGTTTTGTTAGCAAAAACCAATTCTGTAATGTTCCTTTAAAATTTGTACTGGAAGGGGATCAAATACCACAGCATGTAACACACTTTGAGTGTGAGGTCTCGAGACTCGAGACTAGTTTTTTCACTGTTCATAAAGACTCTATCTATTGGAAAATGAGTGCATCACAAAACTCAATTTGACCTTGGAGCCCCACTTCCACTTTTTAAGAAACTACAGCAGCTGAAACTGGCTACGGCATTTGATGTTATCTCAGTCTGCCAAAAGATAAACAATTTGTAAATATTAATTTAGTTTTCCAACTTTTTAATCATTTCTAAATGTATTTATTTTCAATTGATACAATTGGAGTAAACTGGTATAAAGAATATGTTTTTGATTTTTAACGCTTACTGATGTTTGATAAGCACTGTGTTGACTCTACTACTTTTCTTTGCTACACTAAGCAAAAATCCACAGGCTAGTCCAGGTGGGATTTGAACCCACAACCCTGGCATTTTAGAGCAGATGTTGTAACCTTAGTTGTTTATCCCACATACATGGCCGGTAAAAATACTGAGCGCTTTGTATCCTTTGGCAAAAGGCGCTATATAAATACAGTTATTATTATTATTATTATTTATTATTATCAGTTTAAAGGTTAAAAACCAAAATAATATGAATTGTATATAAATAAAATAAATTTTCCCCCAGATATTTTTATGGGAACAACGGACCTTATGCGTATGACGTCTTCCGAGTAGTGCGCCCTCGGCTAGAGAACAAAAGCGCGTATGTGCGTTTTCCATTGTTGCGTCATCATTTTACCTCTAAGATGGCGGCGTGATGACGTCAATGCATAAGGTCTATATGCTTTGCATTGTGAGATGGTTTTGTTTTACTAATGGTCTCTGGAATAAAGAACGAAACAAATTAGTCATTAATGAGTACAGGAAATTATTTTATTGTTCTGCTTATACCACGGAATTCTGCGGTAACAGTCACTATTGTCAGCTTACAGGGTTAGCGCCAATGAATTTCTGTGCTAGCTGTGTAGAAGTGAAGAATGCTTAGCATGAAGTTGCTTATTCAGTAAACAGGCTGTATACTCCCAAGGGAGCTGAGATGGTTAAAGGAATGAAATAAATGTCACTGTTGCCCAGTGGTTAGACTGCAGGACTTGCAAATCACAAGGTTGCGGGTTCGAATCCGGCCAGGCTAACCGCTGATTTCACAATTACTAGAATCCTGTATTGTTGTTTAGTTACTGAATCACAATTTGTTGATTTTTCAAGTCACACTCAATCATTAAACCAATGTTTATATAAGAGAGATTGGCTGATGCCAGCTTGGCGTTTATATCTCCTTGTTGGAGTTTGCAAAGTTCCCTTGTTGTGAAGATCATCTAAACAAATACAACCAAATGGCCCAGTGGGTGTTGACTTGGTTGGAAGCTGAACCGAAGTGAGGTTCCCACACAAATGCAGCGTGCAGACACAGCGTGCAGACGCTGTTGTTTTACATAACTGCACCTGATTTATTGAAGAAGGGCGCCCTGCCCATTTGTCACAAGAAACCCCATAAAAACCCTGGAAAAATAAGGGCAAGGTCGCAAAAAGACCAACTGGACAGGGTTTGAAAAGCCCACCCAACATGACCAAACTAGCCAAGGTGGCACCACAACGGTTGTGGGTGTCCATTGAATAATGTATTTTATCTGCAAGTGATAAAATGAAATATAAGAAGCCACTATTATTATTATTATTACTATTATTATGAAGTACCGTGTACAAGTAAAAATTCCTTTGCTATCATCTTGTGGAATATGCTTACGTCAAGCATGGATTTTTCTGCGGCTGTAAGCACTGAGTAGTCATTTATAATAAGCAGTGCTTTGAAACTGAACTCAATAAACAAGCAGACAAGAACAGAATCAAATACGTAAACATGCTTTGAACTTCTTGCAAGTATCTAACCATCATATCTGTTTGAAATGCTGTGTATAAATAAACATAAACTGGATCTTACAAAGGATGAAAGTTGTTAAAGTGGGTTACATTTGTCTAGTTTTGTAATTGTAGCATTTCAAAATGTCATCAATGGATACACTTATTGAGGGAAAGTGATGCTACTAGTATAAGGATGCTTGCTGTCTTAACATGATGTACAAAAACTCAAAAGGAATTGACTATCTTTGACTGCATGAGGGCGCTTTCAGTGGCAAACTTCTTTGTTTCGCAATTACAGTTTCATCTTATTGTGACTGTCGAATGTTTTTTGTATCAATGGCCAAATAAAATAATATTAATAATATTAATATTTTGCATCATATATCATACCAAGCTTTGCATGGTGTGAAATTGCATTCATGGCATTCTCCTGAAGACGAGCAGAGTATACTGTTTGAAACGTCGAGACCACACCGGCTCTTTTCAGAGCAAACACTCCCACAAAAGAGATCTAATACATGGTTGTACCTACTATATATTTATAGTTACTATCAATAGGTACTATATCAATATAGTTCACCCACTCTCTATCGTTGCCAAGAAATACTACCAATTCCACACTGAGCACTACATATGCGTTCTTGTCCTTGAAAAATATTTTTCCCTTTTCTCTCTTCACTCTCTCTATTCATGTATTTCCACTTGACTGCTCTTGTCCCCCTTGTATGCATGTATGTGTGTTGTCTTGTCATTTAGCCTTCGAGAAAGACTCTGCTAGGGTCGAAACGTCAGGCCACTAACTAATTTTTTGCTTTAAACAAAATATTTTTGTAACAATTGTGAAAGCATTCTTCATGGAACAAAGCATCTTGTAAAGACAGCAAACAAAACTCGGCCAAGATAGCGATTAATTTTCCGAGATGGAGCTGTCCCGTGGTCCGATCGCAGGGAAATGTGAAGGTAGAGCATTTGTCCATGTGGGCAGTAGATGGTAGTAACTAACTTCATTGACTGATCTTGGGACTGCGTGGTTGTAGGATCGTCACTGACCGTCGAAGCCTTGGACCTCGTTTGAACGTTTAGACTCCAACGGCACAGAACCTCCCTGTATTATAAAAGGATTTAAAATAAATGTTACAATTTTTATCAAATACCGTGAGTTCACATTCATCACAACAGGTGGCAAGTGCACCTCTCACCACTGTGGCCCTGGTTCGATTCCCGCCTGGGGTCGTATGTGTGTAAAATTGTGCGTTGGTTCCCTCCTACTATGCCATGTGGTTTTTCTCCCTCTGGTTTTTCTCCCTCTTGGGTCCATGCCGCTGGCTACCAAAAGGCGCCTTTATGCATGCCTGCAGCTCGGCCATATTGTAGCCGCATCCTTCGCAATTCATTTTCTCAGCTGCGAGTAAGGACGACAATGATTAGCCTCCCAAATTATTATTATTATTAACGTTTTTGACGTTACTATCATGTAAACACTTCCGTTGATTAATTAATGTTATGTATATCATTGTTGTTACCCTCCCTAGGGGGTTATGTGGGGGTATGTTCCTGAATGGATTAAAAAAGTCAGTAATCTGTTGACACTTCAAATTAGTATATTGGTGGATGTCCCAAGTTTGGAATCTCTACGTTACCTAAGACGATGGCGAGTTGCTTTCTTGCGGGTCCTCATTTTCGTTGTCATCATCACTTGACTCTTGAGCCTGCATCTCCCCTAGCTCTTCCAGCATCTCTATGGTCCATGCCGTGACCTTATAAGGCATCTCCTTCCATCTTTTGAAGACCCTCATTCTTCCGTCACTGGCACGAAATATGAAGTTGACCGGAGTGAGGGCAAAGGCGCTGCAGCCCTTATACTTCATCTGGATCCCCCATTCCTGCGGACAGTTGGCATTGCCGCACATTACTTTCTTCAACTTCTCAAAGTCGACCTTCTTGATCGGTTTGGGATGGTCGACAAGACGGCACCTGTCCGGGAACGAGGTATTCAGAACAACGTGATGGGCGTTCTCGATGCAGCGGATGTCATCCAGGGTGCAGGCCTCCTTTTTGCATTTGCGGCAGAGAAGCTGAACAGACATGAGCTGTTTGTTCTGAACCAGCAGGTCCTTGACCCTCTGCTTGTGCAATCGTAACTGACGGCTCTCTTTCTGGCAGTTGGCGATCTGTTGGTTTGAAAAGGTAAAAAGGCCTTGTCAATATCAGGCAAGTTGGAAGCAACCGCATGCACAAGGAACACTTCGGCACCACGAGAGACCGTCTTCTGGCTGTAACTCGCTATCCCCAAGAAAATGATGAGAAAACTGAAATGTAAATGGATTTCCTTTTAGGAGATTGCCTGGAACTGAGTGCCTGTAAAGTGTGACATGGCCTTAAGCACAACATGCTCCCAGTTTTACACATAACTAACATGGTGTAAAGATGGTCATGGTGGAAAACTTCCCTTAAAATATCTTTGCTTGAGATGCTACAATTTTTGACAAATGAGTAAATCAATTAAGTTTGATCTCGCGAGTCCAAAACTTGATTTTTGAAAACAGTAAAAACATAAAGGTTTTTTTTTCTTCTTCAGTTTTTTTCTTGTGACTCTGATTACTGATTGAGCTTAAACTTTCACAGGTTTGTTACTCTATGTATATATAGTGGGTCACACAAAGTGTAGATACATGGTCTCTGAAAACAACCATATGTTGTCTGTGCGAGTATAAAACTTTAAATTGGTAAATACGTTCTTTTTAAACCAGCACTCGATAAACCTCTGTAAAGGCTTTTGAAACCAGTCATATTTGGTGCTGTTTTTTTCTTCTGAAGAATTGCCATACCTGACAGAAATGTCCCTATTAAATAAATTCTCAAATATTCCATGCTATAATCTTAAATAACAGTTGATTTGTGCAGCTCCGACTTCTCATCATAGACCAGACAAGCGCCATTTTGAAAATATAATACCACAAGAAATCAACCTTGTGGAACCAAGGGGCTTTTTCCAAACCGATCGACTTGGGCTCTGGCTCTGACTTGGGCTCCGGCTCTGACTTGGGCTCCATTATCAATTGTGGAGCAGTGTACTACAAACTGGAGTCCGGAGCCAGAGCCCAAAGCCCAAGATGAGGTCAAGTTGCCAAGATGGACGCCGTACTCTCATGTAACTATGCCAGGTTTCAGCATGCCATTTGCCGAGATGTTGTTTGGACTCGTAAATGGTCACTCAGATTTCACTCAGAATCCCTCACCTATCGATCATTTCTGGTCAATGCACATTGGGAAACAGGCTTTTGAAACAACATCATGGATTTCAAGGTTTAACCCACCCCCCCCCCCAAATAAAAAATATGAATAATAATTTTAAAAAATACAAATATATTAAGTAAAGAAAAAAAAATGAACATATGAAATAATAAAAAATAAGCAGAAAAATAAAATTATACTTTATATTGTAATACAAAAATGAAAATGACCTGCTGCAAAAACTCGTGATGAGCCATCTTCTTGATGCCATCAGTGGCCTTGTACATCATTTTCTCTCGGATACGATTCCGAATCTCTCGATCTGCGAGACCCAACTCTTCTGAAACGATCAGGTAGAACTTGCCGTCATGTGCCCTGATTCGACCTGCACGAAAGCCACATTGATGAAAAAGTCACAACAGGACGATAATAAATCACAACGGCCTTTTAAATGTTGACATCACACAATTTCACAAATGCAAGCATCAATCAAAACCATAAGAATAATAGTGACCTCTTTTATAGCTTGATAGCTCTCAAATTTGTCACGCAGTGACGCTCATGGGGCTCCAACATTGATCCCCGTGGTCATTGGGCCATTTACATGTATTTCAATTTTGAAACCATATCTATTTCCTCATCAAGTACACACTGTATTCAGCTGAAACTTTCAGGTTTTTTTTATATTGTATCTTTCTTGATAATTTGGCCTTTGAATTAACCATGATGAACTCTTTTTTGTTTGCTGTAATACGCCCCTCCTCCCCATGATCAATCCTCAGTTTTGCCCCCCCCTCCTCCTCCCCATCTTCAGTTTGCCCCCCCCCCTCCTCCCCATCTTCAGTTTGCCCCCCCCCTCCTCTCCCATAACACCCTCAGTGTGGTACCCGCCCCTCCTCCCCATCTTCAGTTTGCCCACCCTCCTCCTCTCCCATAACACCCTCAGTGTGGTACCCGCCCCTCCTCCCCATCTTCAGTTTGCCCACCCTCCTATCCATCTTCAGTTTGCCCACCCTCCTCCCCATCTTCAGTTTGCCCACCCTCCTCCCCATCTTTAGTTTGCCCACCCTCCTCCTCTCCCATAACACCCTCAGTGTGGTACCCGCCCCTCCTCCCCATCTTCAGTTTGCCCACCCTCCTATCCATCTTCAGTTTGCCCACCCTCCTCCCCATCTTCAGTTTGCCCACCCTCCTCCCCATCTTCAGTTTGCCCACCCTCCTCCTCTTCCATAACACCCTCAGTGTGGTACCCGCCCCTCGATCCTCCCCATCTTCAGTTTGCCCACCCTCCTATCCATCTTCAGTTTGCCCACCCTCCTCCCCATCTTCAGTTTGCCCACCCTCCTCCCCATCTTCAGTTTGCCCACCCTCCTCCTCTCCCATAACACCCTCAGTGTGGTACCCGCCCCTCCTCCCCATCTTCAGTTTGCCCACCCTCCTCCTCTCCCATAACACCCTCAGTGTGGTACCCGCCCCTCCTCCCCATCTTCAGTTTGCCCACCCTCCTCCCCATCTTCAGTTTGCCCACCCTCCTCCCCATCTTCAGTTTGCCCACCCTCCTCCCCATCTTCAGTTTGCCCACCCTCCTCCCCATCTTCAGTTTGCCCACCCTCCTCCCCATCTTCAGTTTGCCCAACCTCCTCCCCATCTTCAGTTTGCCCACCCTCCTCCTCTCCCATAACACCCTCAGTGTGGTACCCGCCCCTCCTCCCCAAGGGGGATATACTCCTGAAGTGGAGATTAACCTGAGAGGAATGAATTACTCCTAATCTTTGGATTGAACTTGGGTGATGAACTCCTGTGTTTGGGATTAACAACTTGAGGGCTAGATTACCCAGAACTAGATTTACCTAATTAGGGGAGTACTCCTGAATCAATCCTCAGTCTGCCCCCCCCCCCTCCGACATAACACCCTCAGTGTGGTACCCGCCCCTCCTCCCAATGATCCATCCTCGGTGTGGTGTTAAGCTCTTACCTTGAGCTTGAGCTCGTCCGATTTCATTGGAGATGTAGTTGTAGCGAATGACAGTATTGCACTGTTGAATGTCGAGCCCTTCTTCCGCTACCGAGGTGGCCACGATGATCTTGTGCCTGCCATCTTTGAAACTGTTCAACATCTCCTCCTGTTTAGTTTGAGTCAAACCTGAAGGAGATAGAAACCTAAGATTTATTATTCCTGAATTTAGGATTCAAACCCAAGGGGGGATATATACTCCTGAAGTTGAGATTAACCTGAGGGGATTAATGAATTACTCCCAGTGAACTTTGGATTGAACTTGGGTGATAACTCCTGTGTTTGGGATTAACAACTTGAGGGCTAGATTATACCCAGTACTAGATTTACCTAATTAGGGGATTACTCCTGAATCACGATTAACTGGATGGGGATTCTTTCACTTGGGATTAATTAATATGAAAAGCATAAAAACTGGTTACATTCTACCTAAATATTGTTCACATTTAAAGGTATTATACAGGATTGGTAGAGCTGACAAAATAGTCACAGACAGTGATCATGTTTTGTCTGATCAACCATACGCATAAAAAACAAAACCTGTAGTGAAAGTTTGGGCTTAATCCGTTGTGTGAGTCAGGAGAAAACAGTGAAAAACCATGCACAATTTTCAGTATGTGAACACATTGTCCTTAGCTGTTGCGGGTTTTTGGATGGATTTTTTTCAGATACAGTTTTCTAGAATATGACTTCTTCAGAAGGAAATATTTCAGAGAAAAAAAATTGTTCTATTGTGAACTTCATAATTGCAAGCTTTTAGACTAAAATTAAACAATGATTTTTTAAAAATATCATTTGCTTACCTCCGGGTCCACCGCTGCCAATCAGCTGCCCTGGTTTAAGAAAAGCCAAGCTGGGCGTGTCCTCGATCCAAGCAATAAGAGCCTCCGTAGTGACTCGAGTCTTACAAAAGAGGATTCCTCGCGAGTCTGGATTCGTCATTGTGGATCCAGTTAGAATCTCATACAAACGTTCCAAGAGGGGATTCTGGTGATGCCGCTCTTGACTTGTAGCCAACATTTGAAAGCGTACCAATTTGCCTATGAAAAGAAATAAATTAATCGACGGTGTTTTTATATATATAAAGGATGTATTTATTGAAGTTTTAAAAAAAATGTTTGATTGCGTCAGTAAGCCAACAAATGAAACTAAAACTATGATTGTCAAAATGTGATTGCTAAATGAAATTTTGGGTATAAACCTCCTCCCCCACCCCTGCCATAAAACAAACAAACAAACAAACAAACAAACAAACAAACAAACAAAAAAACAAACAAAACAAAAAAATGCAAGAAGTGTTTTTTTCATCAGCTATTATTTTTTCTCTTATATCTCAAACCTATTGCATCTAAACCATGCAAACTTTTACTTCCATCTGCAAGTCTCTTGATGAATATAGCCAAGCAACAACAAGCTTCAAGACAGTTTCCTTGATGAGTTTTTACCTTGAAACATTTGAACCAGTTCTCTCTCTATAGAATTCAGGCCTTCAGTTGCACCCTCAAGTTCTTTGATGTATTGCATGTAATGATTCACAGCGTCTTGAGTCCTGGCATCTCGGTTGATATAGAGACTGTCGTTCAACACCTAACATCAAAATAAACAATACTCAAAGTTTTTAGGCCAGGGCTCTCCCCAGGAGTTTTGAAAACTGTGGGGCATTCTGGATCCAAACTTTCGGAAGTTTGGCCGAACATGCTGATTTGACGCAAGGTCCTCTGTGTTAAAAGCCCTACTACTGTGCAATCTTTGGGCATTCTAAACGGTTAATCTTTATGATTTTTGAGCATTTGATGTGAAGTAAAACAACCAAAACAAAGTAAATTAAATTAAAAACAATCTTCCTCTTTTTGCATATTGGCCAAAAATTGTGCGTATCCGCCCACAATTCGCGCATTTTGGCCAGATACGCCTAGCGCTTGTAAATGGGGAGAAACTGGGATCAGTATACTTTTTCTATTCTTGGTTTTCAATTTAAAGTTCAACTTAAATTTTACCACCATTTTATGGTGAAATATTCACAAAAATTCACAAAATTTTATAAGACATCTTTCAAGAAAACAGTAATGAATAGCAGTCTATTTGTGTTGGTTGTTATGTCATTTTTCACTTTTTATTTTCCAAAATTTGAAACAAGAACGGAGAAGGTGACTTCAAAATTGAACCAAGAACTGCATGTTTGCTAAAGCTGAAAATAAGAACAAAGTTTGCTGAAAAAAGTGTGATTAGCACTGAGTTTGCCAAAATTGAGATGAGAAGTGAGTTTGCACAAATTGAAATAAGAAACAAGTCTGCCAAAAGTGAAAACACAACCAAGTTTGCTAAAAGTTAAGACTGAGTTTGCCGAAACTGAAATAAGATATAAGTTGTTTTTTTCCAGAAACAAATGGTGCTAGTACAGAGAAAATAAGCTTTCAGACTACAAAATACTTAAGCTCCGAAACCATTTCTGCAGTCAGTCTCGGCACCTAAAGAACCCCCGGCGAAAGCAAGACAACAAATTCTTAAAACCCAATGAAAGGGGAAAGGATGATAACATAAATACCTTAAGATGATCTTTGCATGTTGTAAGAAGAGTTTGGTGACTGTCAGCTTCTTCAACAAAGAACTTTTCCATCTCAACGAGCCAGTTCTCGTATTCCTGGGTGCCACGCTTTTGGCATCCCCTCTTCATCCAGGTGCGTCCCCCTTTAAGTAATTGAATCAAACCAATTTTTTGAATTTTCTTGGATGTTCTTAGAATTTTTCAGCACGTATTGTATATTTTTAATGCTCCTTCATAGCTTCGGTAAAAGTCATATCGCTGTATTTTTATTGTTCTACTGTGTAATGTAATTTTCAGTGGTTTTACTTTTGTCTATTGTATGTTGTCATACGCCTTTGAACAGCCTTGCCTGGAATTGGCGCAATATCAATTAAACTATTATTAATATTATTAATTAGAGGTGAGGTCTACGGTAATTAACACATCACACATTAACAAACATTCTCTGGCTGTCTCAATAGCTCAAGGTTTCAAATCAGTACGCTTCAATCGTCTTCGGGAGAAAGCGGACTAATCAGCCGATCAGAGCAAACTGTGATCGTAACGCCGAGTTATTACACCATCGGTTCTTATTCAGAACCACCATAACTCATAAAGAGCTTATTTTCAGGTACAAAAAGCGTTTACTGCAAACTCCGACTACGTTTGATCTCCACTGAAGTATACACAGTTTCGAATCCTACGAATTAGTGGCTATTTATGCTGAACAAATTGGCTTATGCATTCAGAACCAATGGGCTGTGTTTGTACAAGAATGACAAGTCCATAAAATGAGTATGGCCTCATCTAAGTCTAGAGATAAAACCACCAAAACTGCCAAAAACACAGTGGCAAATCCCTCCTCTTAGTGATAAATGTAACTGTGTTCTTTCATGTGCATTACAAAACAAAGGGGACCTACGGCTTTGCGTCCCATCCGAAGGTCGCAGCAATAATGGTGAAGTGTCTTGCTGAAGGACACATATGTCAAGACCGTCTCAAACCCACACTCTGCTGATCAGAAACACCAGAGCTTGAGTCCAGTGCGCTTGACCGCTCAGACACGACACGCCCCCCGACAAAATTACCTGGAGTTTGTGAAATCTTTTCCTCAATCATCTTCATTACGTCAACCATTTCCGTGACAAAGCTATTATCTCCGCGGTGTGGCACAGAAAAGATTTCTGAAAACAAAAACAAAATAATCATATTTTTTATACACAATCCAAAGCATTATGTGCCACGATACACAATCACTGCTGGCGCCCTCTATAATCCTTGGTTGCTTGATGTTAATTTGGTCCCAGATCTTGATAAAACAATATTGGTACGGTCTGCCAACTTTTGTTCAGCAGGCGGCCTGTTAAATTTGCGTGCTCTTAAGGGATAGGCCAGTCTCCCTTTTCTTTTAATAGGCGCGTAAAGTTTTACCCAATCAGAACTGATCTTTGCATCACAAGATTTAGGGGACGGGCGCCAGATTTGTTGGAAGATTCACTTTTGTTGCAGTTATAGGAGTATAAATACACCATTTTTCTGTCAATCCCATGAGCGAAGTTGTTGTTTTCTGACTGATGGTATAAATTTGCCACCATCCCTAGATCAAGAATTATTAAAAGTTAAAAAACCTGCAAAATAGCAAAGGAATTAAATACCTTTAACATAATTTTGGAGGGGTAGATAAAGAAGAGCCCGAATTTATTTTTAAAAGTCTAATCTTAAAGACACAATGAACAAACCTTCCTGTGGTTTATCTCGCTTAAGTCTTAGCTCACGCTTGTTCTGTTCATTCTGCACACTACACAGAGCCTCTGTGTCCAGATTAGCGCAGATCTGCAGTATGTGCCTCTCGGCCCCGTACTGCCCGGATGCCTTACCACACCCAAGGAAGCCGTCAGTCCAAGAATCTACAGAGAGACAGAGGAAAAAAGGAACAGACAGACCAAAAGAGAAGGTGATGTTTGGGTGATGGTTTTTAGAAATTGTTTTCAGGGAGTAAGCAAGTGGCATAGCCAGTGTGGGCACACAGGAGGAGAGGGCAGTTACTTTTAAGTTGGTGGGCCACGCTTTCTAATGGTGAGGGTTTCTTCATATTTGATTAGTTTTTTTCCCATTTTTTCTTGATTTTTTATTTATTTATTTTTTAAATATATTTTTGGTAAAAAATATATTTTTATCCCACCGCTGCCACCATGTTGGCATGTGGCCTAAATAAGGATTGAGGAACGAGGAGACTTCTGAGCTGTTACAACTGTTTAATCAGCCATGTTGAATAACACCGCCCTCTGTTGGCGGGTGGATATGTGACAGGGGGAACTAGAAAATTGTGGGGGGCATATTCCCCAAGGCTCCCCATGGCTACGCCGCTGGGAGTAAGGGATAGCGAGGGTTGGGCATCATTTAGAAAAGATTTGGCACCAACTAAGTCATTGTCATCTTTACCTGTGGCCTTGGTGATTCAGGAGATGACATCTTCAAATCCAAGTAACGTGACATCACCGCGTTGTAGGGGTCGTCTTTCTGCCCGAAAAAGAAGGCCAAGAAAATCACATTAAAAATTCCCAGAGAGAAAAAAATGTGAGGCGTGACATCTCAGTCACTTCTACAGCAATTCAACTCCTACAGGAATTTTACCCAACACTTCCCAAAAGTAACAACAGCCTGAATGGGAAATTAAGGTTGTGCACTTTTTGAAAATGTTCGGTCATTGAATCATTGAATAAAACAGCAGGCGGGTGAGTTTGAGGCCAATGGTGAGGTCAGTCGTTGACAATATGGGGGTTCGAATCCTGGCCTGGCCAGTTGCACCATAGTGTTAGTGGAAGTAGACACAGAGGCAGGAGAGCACCATGAGAAAGCACACCACGGAGGGCTCCAACAGTGACTCCTGATTGTATCAACGTACCTTACAATGGTGACACTCATCAAGGACCAGCAGACCTATCTTAGAGAGCTCCATGGGTTGGTCCGAGTTTTGGTCAGGGTTCTGAAGAGCATTGACCAAGATCTGCGCCGTCATCACCAAAACGTCCTTCATTTCCAACAAGTCACTCAGGGAGGCCATGCTGCTCATTCCAGCCCCGGTCAGCCCAATGATGCTCGTCTCATCCATGTACTTCTTGAAGAGACTGCACTGTTGCTCCACCAGAGGAACCTGATGTGACCACCAAAGAGTTCAAAATACGACCGTACATTAGTGGAGTAGAACTATTTGATCTTCCAGTTTGGTTTGGTTACATTGACTTAAAAGAGATGGAAAAGAATTGTGTCTTGTAATATTATGCCCAACACTTATATCTGTGCTTATAAACTGGCATGGTTGGCAGCAGATTGTGCCACATCACGATATATCAAAATGGGTCTTTTAGTTCAAACACAGTCCTTCATATAGCTCCTCTGTTGCCCTGGTCAACAGGCAGATGTTTGTGTCCAGTTTCATTGGCATTAATGGACTGAGAATATTTAAATCCCCCTGGACAGGATACCAGTCCATGGCAGGTTACTCCCCAGCTCTCGCCAGTGCCCATTTGTACTCCTGGGTGGAGAGGAGCAATTATGATAGAGTGCCTTTCTCAAGGACACAAGTGTCGTAACTGACCAGGCCTGGACTCGAGACCCACATTCTGTAAATTACAGAACTTGAGTCCACCACCCTATATCGCTCGGCCACGACATCCCACGATCTTGGACCTAGTGCCCCTTCAGAAGTTTCCCATAGACTTAAAGATTTTCAGATGGAAGTGCCCTTTTATAAATGAAAACGGCCTTGCCCTCTCAAAGATAAAATTCAAGGCTTATCAATAAAAGAAAAACAAAGACATTAGGCTCCTTAACCTTCACCTTATACCAACCCTGATCCCTTCCCTAAACCCTAATCCCTTCCCTAATCCCTTCCCTATAACCAATCCCTTCAATAACCCTAATCCCTTTCTTAACCCTAACCCCTTTCCCCTAACCCTAATCCCTTCCCTATAACCAATCCCTTCAATAACCCTAATCCCTTTCTTAACCCTAACCCCTTTCCCCTAACCCTAATCCCTTCCCTGACTCTAACCGCTTCCCAAACCAATCTGTCAATTAGCCTAATCCAGGATCCCTAACCCCTTCCCTAACCCGATCCCTTCCCTAACCCACTCGCCCTCTCATCTCACCTTGTTGACAAGGAAGATAACCTTGTTTGAGCCCTCGCTCATCACACTTGATGGGTTGCCGACCCTCGGTCCTACTCCTCTCTCTCGGTCGAGGAACGCTTTAACCACCCTGGCGGCCACGACAGTCTTGCCTGAGCCAGTAGGGGCCACGATCACCGAGTTCAAACCAATCAAGGCAGACTCGACTAGCTCCTTTTGATAACCGTACAACACGAGTGGCTGAATGTTTTCACCTGATACTTGCATTTCAGAACTTACAGCCGATGCCTTCAAAAGAAAGAAAAAAGTGGGGAAAATGGTACTGGGGTCAATCAATAAAAAAACTCAAGATCACTCAGCAATTTTTTAACTAAAATTTTTGCTACGTTCCATGCTAGCTATGAGTATGAGTTCAGAATCAGGGCCCACAATTTCATAAAGCTGTTTGAACAGAAATTCTTTTTGTTAAGCAAACAAAAGTGGGGCACCAGTCACAACAATGTAAACTTTATGACATTTTGGCTGGTAGTCTGCTTTTGCTAAGCAAGATTGTTCTGCTTTTACTACAGGCTTTATGAAAATGTCCCCAGCTCATTCCGGTTATTGCTCTGATCAAGGACAAAACAAACAGTGATGATTAGATCAAGCAATCACTTTAAAGTGAATTTTTCTCCCAAACATTCCCGCTACCATCTTTTAAAAAAGAAAATGCTCCCCTTATTTATAATCATGAGAAGTTTATATCACAACCTTCAACTTCTTGTGTTTCGTGTCATCTTCCGCAGTGACATTTTGTTTCTTGCTGCCGGACATTCCATCTAAGTTCACGTCTCTCACCTCTTGAGTGTCCGGAGAGAATAGGTTGAGCTCCCCTCCTAATAAAGAGCCACTTGCTGGACATCCACTGGTGTTCTCCTCCATAGGGGTTTCACCCTCAAAAATATTTCGCCTATCCACCATGGTGGCTGTGTATGGTGAGGATGACGAAGAATTTGCCGACTTCCAGTCCATACCGTAATCTTTAGATGAGAGATCGTTTAAACCATCTGAAAAAGAAAAGTTTTTTTGTTAGCCAAGTTTTAATTTGCTCTGTAAAATGAGCAGAACATGAGAGACAAAGGTACGGTCATCCTTTGGTAATGACCTTTTTGTCAGGGTCATTACTGACAAAAAAGGATAATTTTTAACTACTTGTTATAAAGATAGCAATGGTAGTAGCATCCAATCTCCGAAGATCGGAGATTCAAACTTCTGTGGTGTCTGTTTGTGAATGATGAGGGGCAGAGATGCGGTTGGTACCCGCTGTCACCGCGCTGTAAGTGGATTGATTCTTTGGTATTGATGAAAATACCATGAATTCTATATTTTTTTCTCAATAAGCAGGCACTGTATTCGGTTGAAACTTTCACAGGTGACTTTTATTGTATGAATAATTTAGCCGATAAATTTGCATTATCGTTGACAAAAACCAAACAATGATGCTACTTTAACTTTTTCTTCACTATCCAGCAGGAAGACCAGTATCAAATCAAAAGGTTATTGTTGCTATTTAAACAAATTATGCAGAGTAATTTTTTTTCTTTTTAAAACAACTTGTATATTATTAATATATTTTTTTCTTTCTACATGTGCAACACCAAGAAGCTCGTAGCAAAATAAGAATTTTGTTCTAAGTTTCTTTTTGTTCTTTCTCTTTTATAGAACGTTAAAACTTGCTCCAACAGCAAACAAGGCTCAGATTTCAACTAGAAACTTAAATCCTATTTTCCGACTGGCCAGCCAAGCCATTCGGCATGGTGTTTCAGCTGGTCCGCCGCCATTTTAACTGGTACTCAACCAACGGACCACCGGTAAGTTTGAAAACTGTCAAAGAATTAGAAGATTTGCAAGTGTTTTGTAAAACAGTCGGCGATATATCTCACCTTTTACAGGAACGACTAACAACAAGGCAATTTAATAATGAATTCTGAATTACAACTTTCAATAAAAAAATTAAAGTAGATACCTTCTTTTCTTGAAGAATTTATAACGTCTGAAAGTTCCGCTGCCAGTTGTTTATTCCCGATTGCTTGTAGGCCTTCCAGAAGTTGACCAAACCCTACCCTTCCCTTCTTGAATAGGATTCCTACGAGCACCTGAGCCCCTCGTATATTCCCATGATTGGTCACAACTTGTAGGACTTTCTCAGCCTCTTCTTCGCTAAAGCAGCACATCAGTGGTACAATATCCTCAGTGTTGATCTTGATGAGAGTCACACAGTAAGACTGCATGATGTGCTTGCAAAGCAACCTGTCCTCAACTTCATCAATCTCTGAGAAACCCTGGAGAAAGTCGGCATGGTCCTCATTTCCTTGCAACATGATAAAAAGAGAAGACACGATATTTTAGGTCAAAATCTATCTAGCGAAACAAGGTTAGCTGTTAACAATGGAACTGCACTGAAAACTGAAATCAAATTTTCAGTCTTTTTTTTTGACCCACCCAACCAAAATATTGAAAAAAGATTATTCTGACTGGCCCCTAAATCTGAGATTTCACATCGAGTACAATACCTGTAGATTTGAGACAACGAATAAACGCTTCATAGGTTCCTTTCTTGTTCCACTTTATGAGCTCGTCAAGGAGCAAAGAGACAGGGGCCATGTCATTGAGGATGCGCTCCGCACTGGTAAATGTTTCTGTACAAAAAGGAAGTACAAAAAAACAAACTTCATTAAAGTTCTAGAGGAGTACATTCATGAATTTTAAACCACTTCCCGTCAGATGAATTAAGTTTATACACGCCAAACTGGCTTACGGCGGGCGTCTTTAAGCGGCCGAGCAATTTTCTATTTTATTTTTTTTTGCGGTCAGTTGGACGGCTGATGTGTTATAATCACCTTGATGTGTTGCACGTGCAGGCATGCACATTTCCCGGTACACTCTGCTGTGTTGCACCTCTCTAATTATAATTTATAGTTCCACTCATCATCCCCATGCCCACAGCGCAAACCAAACTTACATAATACATTTTCATACTGTTCAAACAGCTCTAGGTAGAAGTGCCCCAGCCCAGGACTAGTTGACAACGACCATAAAGACAGCCGCAGCCACCAAAGTCACCAAGTATGCAGACCTAGAGCTGGCGGCTGACTACTCCTAGAATTATGAGGTTCCATGAACCTCATAGAGGTCCATGTACAAACTACAATACAAAACTTGTTTTCATTTACGTTTCTGCACCTGGAGTTCTCATTTGAAATCGGATCTCGCCAAAATTAGGCTCTACGTGTTCCTTGGAATCTCTTTGAGCGTTGCATGGGTCAAGAAAATCCACTCTGCAAATTTAAAATTGTTAAAAAGCAATAAATTCTTCCGGTCATTCCCAGTCCTCTTCAAACAGTGTGAGTGTTATAACAAATATGGCGCTGGAGTCACATGATGTGTGTACAAAACCAACCTACAGTTGCCGGGACCAGCGTTGCTGCGCGCGGAGTACCAGTTTGTTCGGTAGACCTTTGCGAGCGCAGCAAGCGCCATATTTGTTATAACACTCACACTGTTTGAAGAGGACTGGGAATGACCGGAAGAATTTATTGCTTTTTAACAATTTTAAATTTGCGGAGTGGATTTTCTTGACCCATGCAACGCTCAATGAGATTCCAAGGAACACGTAGAGCCTAATTTTGGCGAGATCCGATTTCAAATGAGAACTCCAGGTGCAGAAACGTAAATGAAAAAAAGTTTTGTATTGTAGTTTGTACATGGACCTCTATGAGGTTCATGGAACCTCATAATTCTAGGAGTAGCGGCTGACGGCAAGGATGTCGAGGTGTTCGGCTTTGCAGTTGGCTCTCTCGGTTCATATCAAGGCAACGAGAGAGCCCTTGGACGCCTCGGCATCTCCAGGCACTACCGCCCCTTGATGAGACGACTTCTGTGCATTGAGGCCATCAAGGGCTCCAGGGACATCTACATTGAACATGTCAGCGATAGTTGGGATAGTTGCGATAATCATAACCCTCGATCTTCCCGTTATTCGTACGGGAGTACTCCAGCTAGTCCAGGACTACTCCTAGAACTATATAAGGTTCGTTCCACTATCGTCTCCACGAGACAATAGGAACGAACCTCATCCATAGTAGTTCTAGGAGTAGCCGGCCCAGGACAAACTTTAAAAATAGAACACCTCACCTTCGCTCATGCCATTTGCGCTGAACAGTTCAGTCAAAAACTCTGCGGTAAGGTGGAAATTCTCCTTCAAATAAACCCGGAAAACATCGGTGATAATCGGCAAATTTGGGTCCTCATTCTTGTCTGGTGTGGTGTTGGCCATGATGGCCCAAAAACGAGTAAAATCACTGCTCAAAATTGCTCGTCTACGGTCTGTAATTTTGATTGTGCCCGTTGGATCGTTGTTGTGAAATAATAACCGAAGGGGGATTCCCCGATGAGAAATGTCAGCTTTTGAGCATGCGCACATGACACACGCACGTAGACTCCACTTCGCTCGTCCCCAGCGCCTTGCCTTAAAACCAAAGGCGCTGGGATGGGCAAACGTATCGTTAACGTTAATGCTCAGTCCCATGCTCAGTCCCATTATGCATCACACTCACACTGCAAGCACTGCACGCATGTAGCCGGACGATGGTGATGTGAACACACGCAATTATAATTACTTAATTAATTGTCTTCACTTTTACATTTGTAGAGTCTGTAATTAATTAACATCTTAAATCACCACGTACCAAGCTGAGGTCACAGACCTCCATGGGCACAGTGAGCTGAAGAGGGCCACAGGGGTGGGGAAGAAGAGCAGTCGACAGTGCGCCATCAACGTTGATACCTTCTCATTCACCAGCGATGCACGGAGTGACGAGGGGGTGAGGAGCCACTTTTTGTGGTTTTATAAATTATATTTATATTTTTGAGCATGAATTCGACCATGGGGGTGATGATTCGACGTACCATTTTGACCGAATTGGAACGGAACATCGGTTGGACCACAGAGCAAGGACCAAAGTATCAGACCAGCGCCGAAACTAGGGTAAAATTAATGGAATAAAAGAGTAATGACTCGGTCTTAACCGGCCGTTTAAAACCGGCCTTTATCGAACGGCCACGACCCTGCAACTTGCAGGGTGGCCGTGCGATGGCTTTAAACGACCGGTTAAGACCGAGATGGACCGAGTCACTACTCTTTTATTTATCGTAAGTCTCCTGACGATGACTAGAGCAAGCTAGTCGAAACGTTGAGACCAAAAAGAACTCACGCCGCGGCAGTGCAGTTAGTTACGAGAAGTCCCTTCGATCCACAAAGCTAAAAAGTAGTAGTCCAGGCCGATTTCCTGCCTCTCGCCCAGGGCCCAATTTCATAGAGCTGCTAAGCAAAACAATTTGCTTAGCATGAAATTTCTTCATTGATAAAAACAGGGTTACGAACCAAATTTCCATGTGTTGCATATTGCTTGTTACTGGTATTCAGCTGTTGTTTGCTTATCCTGCTGAAAATCATGTGGAAATTTGGTTGGTAATCCTGTTTTTATCAATGAAGAAATTTCATGCTAAGCAGTTTGTTGTGCTTAGCAGCTCTATGAAATTGGGCCCAGGTAGTAGTTAATAAGCAGGACAGTTCTTTTCAGAACTGAAAGTCTCCCAAATTCCGAAAATCTACTCCGCAGTAGTAAACAAATAGCAAGACAAGTTCTCTAAAGAACAAAATCTACACAGCAAAGTAGATATTTACACACATGGTGTTCCGCAAACCGAATATATATTGATACCTCACCATGCAATGCCTCAAAAACCATATCTTTTATTCCCATTCATAAATGCTCTTTTTGTTAAAAAGCGTAATATTGTTGGAAAATCCTTTAAGGTGATAAAAGGAATTGTTGGTGCAGGCGCGGTTCTAGAGCCACGATTTTCGGGGGGGCTAGACCTTTTGCACAGGACGTCACCCTTTAACTTTCGCTGCTGCTATTTCATTTTTAAAAGCAACACTACATCGTATTTTTCATTTATTTGGCGCATAATAAGTAGAAAGATACAATAATCATACAACACATGATGCAGTTGCGTGCAAACTATTTTGACTCCAAAACGGTGGACAGAACAAAAGCTTGCAGTGGTGTAACGACTTTGATTGAGAACATAAAGGGATGTTTATAGAGGGAAGAGTGAAATCATATAATGTAGCTGTGTGCAATCAAGTCAAAGGATGAGATCATCATGTGGCCACAAAATTTTTGTTTGATAGTATCCGATATAAGCATCATATAGAGAGGTTTTATTAATGAACAAGCAAAGAAAAATAATAGGACCGGAACGCACTCATAATGTTAAAAAAAAGCTTACAAATTTGTCAGTTATGATATGTAGATTTTCTCCGTGACGAGTGAGAATCATGTATTGAAAGGCAAGCTTTAAAAAACATTTGAGGCGTCAAGTGTAGTTCTTTTTAGAAAATGGGGGGGGGGGGAGGAAGGGCAGAAACGGCCGGAAGCCAGTGGGCTGGACGGAATGAAGGGAGTTAGGATGTGAGGGAAAGAGAGTGGAGACCGTATGTATAACCAGTCTGCAGCGTGATGTGTTAATTGAAGTGCGGAAAAATGGAAACTATTATCTCTAGAGGTAGCCATCGAAGGATAAATAGACAGAGAAACGTTGTGAAATTATTGTCCCATGGCTCTGGTGGGGTCTCGTAATCAACCATCCTAACTGTTTGTTGTTTAAGTGGGAGACAAAGGTCTCTGTCTTTTGAAAAGTCAGTGGGCGATGACAGACCTTTGCTTCAGACCCCTGCCAAATATCCATCAAAGGTTGGATTGGTCTATCCTTATATCAGCTCACACATATGCAACCAGTTTATAACCAAATGAAATATAAAAGCAATCGGACATTTCACATAGGCACTAGGGGGGGTCTCAAAAATGACAAAAAGTCATTACAAGTGCAAAATACTAGGTGTACTTAAATAAAAATCTGACCATGAAGGAGTACAAAAACCTTTTTTTTTTTAACATAAGTAGACTGGGTACAAAGTATTATAGGAAAAAATTGGTAAATCTGTCAGTAATGTCCCACGTTGTCAAAAAACCACTTGAAAACGGCGTTTTTTGGCATTTTTTAAGTTGGACGCATATTAAGACCCCTGCCAAATACCCATCAAAGGTGTGATTGGTCTATCCTCATAATATGTCACACATATGCACCTAGTTTATGCCCAAATGAAATATAAAAGCAATCGGACATTTCACATAGGCACTAGGGGGTCTCAAAATGACAAAAAGTCATTGCGCATGCCAAAATGTAGGTTTTTAAAGACCTAATCCTTGATATACAAATGAGCTGTGCTACTTTTGACAGTAGATTATAGTTGATGGGATACCAGATACCCTGTAAATTAATTTGTAGCTCCATATCTTCTCTCCATTTGTAGATATAGACCTTTAAAAATGCTCAAAAACACAAAATATCAATTTGAAGGGGCGGGGCTTAATTTTTGGGGGGTCATATCTTAGAAATGCCAAAGAGTAGGACTCTAAAATTTTGTGTGTGTTCAAGGCACCCACAGGGGAGTGTTTAAAAAAAAAATTAGCGAAATCTGAGACGGAGCCTGCCGACCCATCAGGTGAGTTGGCACGGAATGACCCAAGAAGAAACAGATCGAAAAAAAAACCTGCCACCTCATCTTCTAGTAGTACTATATGCACCCCAAGTGCAACTGCTACAAAAGTGGTCACAGACCAACAGAGAAATATAACACTGACACTGAATTTCAACCTTTAGGACCCAAATGTGCCTCCTGTGTTACTTTGATAAATAAATTAGTTAACTTTATGATCAATTTCAGTTCAATTCCTGTTAATTTATATTGATATGAAAGTATTGTCTTTGCAAACGTAATTCTTAAATAATTAAATAATCACGTATCATTTTGTATTTGATCAATTGAGCATTTTGCATCTTAAAAATTATTTGTTAAAACAAACAAAAAATCTGACTTTATGGCCCACATAAGGAATGTTGTTGTGGACTAATATTTTTGAACATGTCTCAACTAAATATAAATTTAATAATGTGGCTGTTGTTCGAATGTGGAAAGTCTCTATATTATATAGAGACTTACGACCATTTTGTAAAAAAATGCGTAGCTCTAACCGTTGTCGAAAACGAAAACAAAATTGTTCTATGATGTCATGCACTTTATTCCTTCTTTCCATTATTTTGCACGACTGGCGCATTGAGGACATTTCGACCCGTTTGCACAATGGGTGAAATGTACCCATCGCGCCATTCGTGTGGAACAATAGCATGACGTCACAGGCGTGGGTTAATGTTATATAATAGACGCAGTCTATTTTTTATAGCTCTCTATCGTTGTCTATAAATACAGCGGGACTCGGTACAGACGGACTCACCATTACTACATACCGGTATAGGTAAGAACAGCGATTACAACATTGGCGACGAGAATAACTCGTTGCGTGCAAAACAAACATTGGTATTGGAAAGTTATTTAGGAAATTCAGACTGAGTTTAGTTTATAAATCTTCCTTCTGTTCCTTGCTCTATGATTGCTCTATGATATGACTTAGAGGGATCCTGCCGAGTTATCCACGTAAACGTAAACGTATGATTTGCAAGTGTGCCGACAGCTGAATACTCTCAGCACTTTTTAGAACTAATTGAAGATAGCCGAAATTTAATAAGCCAATTTGTTTTGTTAGCAAAACCAATTCTGTAATGTTCCTTTAATAAGTGTATTTTTGTCTAACGGTTTGTCCATCGCCTCTCATCACCTATCGATACATTGTGTCTTGTAATGAAGTCTCCAAACATGTAGTAACATTACAAAATGAGAGCGTACAATATAGCGTGCTTCTGTGTGAGTTTCCCGTTGTTTAAAGGAACATTGCAGAATTGGTTTTTGCTAACAAAACCGTTGCTGGCAGTGTAAGCACTTTATGTAATCCACCATAAATAACTGACAAACCTGTAGAAGTTTGAGATCGATATGGCGCTCCGTAGGTGTTTGTCATTTCGAATCTTTTACCTCCAATCTGAAGAGATTGCACTTAATAGCAACCTTATATTATTCTACCATCATTGGAAAGATCCGATCTTTCTCTTTTCAATGATGGTAAGCTTGGGTATAGAGGTTGAACATGGACAAAACTACAGCTTACAAATGGCGTTTGTGCTAGGGCTTGAATGCTTTTCTGTGTGTGAGCTTGGCCGACTTAAGTCACCAATGGTAAGAAAGAGGGGGGTATGAGTGCAGTCGACTCAAGTCGCCTATGGTAACGAAAGGGTTTTAAAACGGGTTGACCCGGGTGTTTTCTGGTATGGCTGGCTGCAGATTGCGCCACAGCACCTTAAACCCATTACATGGTGCTACATGTATGTAAACAAATAGGTATGTTATTTCAAACATACAATACATGTAGCTCCACATATCTTGTAGAAAAACCACTGAGCGCCGTGAGATCCCCCTCGGGTGTGATAAAGCGTTCTTAAAGGAACATTACAGAATTGGTTTTTGCTAACAAAACCGTTGCTGGCAGTGTAAGCACTTTATGTAATCCACCATATACATAAACTGACAAACCTGTAGAAGTTTGAGATCGATCGGCCATCTGGGTCACGAGAAAATAGTTTTAAAAAAAACGATTACACATTTGCATGAAATCATATAGATCCAACAAATGAATAAAACGCTCACTGAGCGATAAACTCCAATCGGAAAATTAGTTTATTAATTTCTCATCAAATATGGCATTGCAGACAGAAATATTCCACGGGATGTTTTCTACTATCATCATCATTAGACAGTATAAGTTTTATGTAAATCTGTGATCAAAAGTATATTTTACAAGTTTTTTTCTTTCCAATTCTGTAATGTTCCTTTAACCCTGTCTGTTTGTCTTCTTTAGATTGCCAAGATGACCGCGACGCTTCGTAGGCCTAAAATCATCGCAATCTGCTTCGTCGCACTTCTCTTGATGGCGGCGTTGTTTCTGCTTTTTGAACGCAACCGCAATAATTATCTAAATCAAAGTGAGTGTTTTCCTTCAAACGATGGCAGCTCTTCTGATCTACCGGCCCATTTTTGACACCAATTTATTATTTTATTTTCAGGCATATCGACCTTCAGCCGCTCATTTCGTTATCGTGAATTTCAAGCTAAACAACGAGAGGTACGAACAATTTAAAATAAATTCTCCCAAACCCAAAACTGGACAGAAACTAAATCGTAATCATCATCTAAATGCATGAATAATAGTTATTATAAAAAGGCGATTCGGGATCGAACTTGTATAGCAAATTGAGTCAACTTTGGTAATTAAAAAGAACTGTTGTTTTCCAAAAACACAGGCACCAACTTCAGCCACTAGCATCGACACTGAACCAGACGAGGCAACTTCAACACCGACTCCTTCCACTTCTTTGGGGCTTGAAGCTATCATGCACGAGGAACAAGAACGTCGACAGCGGACGTTGGCGGCAGAATGCCGGCATCTTAAGATATCAGAACCAACTCACAGCGACTACAGGCACTTAATCGTCAACGACGCTCATAAAATCATTTTTAATTTCATACCCAAGGTGTCTTGCACGACGTGGAGGGAAATATGGGATACACTTTACCAACGCAACAACACTGGAAAGTCATCGCTACAACATTACAACAGAGAAGGAAGAAATGCTCGGTTGGAAAGTTATCGCAAAGTGCTGTTTGTACGAGAACCCACGAGCAGGTTGCTTTCAGCGTACATGAGCAAATTTCAGGCTGGGGTGTTGTACAACAACGAGACTCTTCAACGAATGTGGGAAAAATTTTACGGTAGAGACATTTCCAAGCGTTACAGAGGCGTTGAAGTTCACAAACTTGAAGAAGGAAAATTTTTGAATATTACATTAACTGAATTTATCAAATACATTACTGATCTGGGTAGCGGTATCAAAATGAATGCTTTGAATGACCACTGGATGCCTCAGTACATAATATCACGGCCTTGTCATATAAAATATGATTTCATCGGCCATTTTGAAAATCTTGCAGTTGAAGGTCCGTTCATGCTGCGGCTGCTAGGGGTCGACCACCTCGTCCAGTTCCCGGAGTACAAAAGTTCAAACGCCGTAATAAACATTGTGGACTATTACAAATTGATATCGTTTGATTTGATGCGGAAACTTATAGACTATTACAGTGTGGATTATAGACTATTTGGATATTTGCCCGATGACGTCACGAGTCAGGTTCTACGGGGTGTAGGACTACTTGAGGATCACAACACTAACCAATGAGTCTCGGAGCACAGCTTGCATCTCGTAATGGTGCAAACTCTTGGTTAGCACCAAGTTAATTAACTGCAACTAGTAAAAAGTTATCAAAATCATTCAGTAAAACTAGTAACTGTTGTAACATAGACATTAGGTGATTGTGAACAAACACGAAGCTTTTTGAGATATGTTGCTTTCAAGGTTGGCTAATTAAACATTCACCTCGCTGTAAAGTGGCTAAATAATTAAGAACTTTAACATTTATTACATTAAGAGTTAAGTTTGTGTACTTAGCTTCAAATTTGATATAGGATCTAACTCGTTCATATTATTTACACATTAGGATATTAAACTTAAACAAAAAACGTGTACACAAAATTAATGCTACGGGGATTTAGGCGGAAACAAAGAATAAGTAGACCGTAGGTGTTTGTGGACAAACACAAAGCTGTTCCGTTTTGTTAAACTTTGATGGAACGCTCCAAAATTTTAAAGTGAGCCTGACTTTGAGATAGCAGACCCTTGATCTTCGACGGGACTTTATTTTGACTTTGAGTGTGCCAAAAACCTAAACCTGATCTTCATTCTGATAATGACTCTCAAACTGATTTTAAACCTGACCCTAACTGTTACCGTCATTCTAACTTAACCATGTGCTATAGGTCTCCAATTCGAAGCCTCGCCCTATACATGTTGGAGGATTTGTGGTTTTGTTAAAAGTAGATTTCTTGTTTGGCCTAAAGACATGCTTTCAGTGCAACTAAATAGCTAAACATTCAACAGCCGTATAACTTTACCTTACTGAGTGCGCCCCCATTATTTTGACGCACCAAGATATTGAGTGATCTGGAACTGGTCAAGGGTACAATGCCTCACAACAAACGATTTTGGTAATTTTATCTCATAAAAAAAAACAAGACAACTGCTCGGTGTTTACATAAAATATTTTGTACACATTCTTCCATTTTACATAAATGTTATTTGCCCTAGCATTCAAATTCGAAAGATGAGAAGTTTTAACAGCGTTTTCAACCAACATTTTTTTTTGGGGGGGGGTAAATAATGTCATTATTAATGATCATTATTGCCGACAAACTTCAGAAAAATTGCAATAATTTATTTGTCGATGATGTTTGGCACCTTATTTTGGGTTTGTTTGTTTATTGGATGTTATTCTTCCCATGTATCAACAGAAATTGGTAATGTGAGAAGTAATTTAATTGAGAAATTAGAATTAGCTGTTGCAAACTGCTTACCAACCAAAAGGACCTGTAGTATAAATGCAAAAAATTAGTTAGTGGCCTGACGTTTCGACCCTAGCAGAGTCTTTCTCGAAGGCTAAATGACAAGACAACACACATACATGCATACAAGGGGGACAAAAGCAGTCAAGTGGAAAAACATGAATAGAGAGAGTGGAGAGAGAAAAGCAAGAAGCATTCAGAAAAAGCAGGGGGTAAGCAGGGATTATGAAGACAAAGGGGGGGGGGAAGGGGATGGCTAGACCACAAAGAAGTTGGAAACACAAAGGACAAAATGGAAGGTTGGAAGAAAAGTAAATAATTAGTTAATAGGGCAGACTAAAAATATGGATATCTGTGGGGGAAAAGGGAGAGGGCAAAGAAAAAGGGTTATTAGTCATTTCCTTCTTGGATGTTCAAACCATGGGGTTGAATGGTCTTTATGCGCCTTATCCACAATTTCTCCCTACTCAGACGGACAGTCTCTCTGGAGTTACCTAGTGCCTCAATGCCCTGTAAATTCATGTCAAAAATGGAGTGGTTAGGAAGATTGAAGTGGTGTCCTACAGGTGTATCCAGCTTGTGGGTGTTGACTGTTGATCTGTGGCCGTAGAAACGCCTCTTCATTGTAGTTCTTGTTTCACCTATGTATTGAACATAGCAAGTCAACACATCTTGACCATGAGCGGTTTTAAACTTTGCGCATGGTGCCGAAAACACCTGAAATTTCTTCAAATTATGCCAATGAAAATTCCCTTTCATCACTTTAATTCTTAGGACAACAACATTCGCAACTCACCATCGCATTTTTTTTTTTTTTAGTAGCTTATCCTCGGAACTCCAGTGAAAAACCGACATTTTTGGAGCAAATGGTAATGATATTTTTCGAAGTCATCCATCAAAAGTACTGCACGGCACGACCGCATGCAGGCGAAAGCGGCCGAGCAGCGCTTATACGACCGAACGGTCATGCCACCTGTCTCATTTGCATAACAAAGCCTGACCCTTCTGATTGGATAACTTTTATACCATATTTGGAAATAAATTTAACTTGCCTCTCAAGGGATGAAACTATTTATTTTGAAAGGGCTGATTAGAGACGTTTATTACTTAACCAGCCGTATTTGATATAGGTAAATTTGTTGTTTTTCTGGAGAGAAAAATAATGTCCCCCGAAGAGAATGGAATGCCCTCCATAAAAGAGTGACCATAGTTTTTGTCTATAGAGGTAAGGAGAATTTAGAAAATGATCAATACTACCCAGCCGCTAATTAACACATCTTATGTGCGACTGAGAAGTAAGGAACACTGTTTTTGTAAAGAGGTAATGAGAATTTAAAAGTTGATCAATGGCATTGTAATATGAAAGGTTTTTATTTCGAAACAAAACTTCACAAAGGTATACTTTGGATTCTCATTGAGGTTTACATTTTTTTTTTATAAGTAAGGAATTTGTTTTTCTAATAAGGTGGATTATGCATAACTATTACTATTCGTATTTCTCTCAGATTATTTTATTAATAATTTTCACCCTGTACTGTAAAGTTACCGTTTAATAAATCAATGAGCATTCAGTCGATAATAGCGAAAAGGATAACAAATTGTGATAATCAAAATATGGGATTAATTCACCAGCTTCTTTTGGCGTGCCACGTTTCCAATCCAACCTAGCCCCGCCCACCAACATTAGGGTATTGCATATCAAATTTCCCCCTTTTAAAAATAAAAGCTGGTGAAATAAAAATGTTGGGGTTATTTCATAGGTTTCTCAGTTTAAGACCTTTACCCAAGACTGGTCCCCTGTCTTTATCCGTAAGGAAAGACAGGCAGGTCTACAGGCCCAATGATTTCATTGTGTATGGAATGGTATTTTTTAAATGTAAAGTGTTGACTGACTGTCACGCACACACTTCAGCAGAGTAGCCTTGATATCAAGGCTGTGTTGACAAGTACTCCGCCTAAAACCATAGAGCAAGGATACTAAAACCTCAGCCGCCCGAATGCGATACAACCCCCAGTCCCCCGACTGACTCTAAAAAAAAATAGCACACCGCACCTCTCACCATGCACACACACAGCGCCTGTACACAGCCCCACACACACACCGCTATTGTCCACACACCGCTATCGCCCACAATCCTAGCCCGTGAGCCGTCAGGCTAACAGCCTTGACGATCTTGTACACTTCCAGGTCTTGCGGTTATGGTAATGAGTGCGCTCTTTGCGTATCCACTCACCCCCCCCCCCATTTTCCACGGATTTGCGAAGAAAAACAATGAAACACATAAGACACTCGGTTTACAAGATCGTCAAGGCTGTGAGCCTGACGGCTCACGGGCTACGGATTGTGGGTGATAGCGTGTGTGTGGGGGGGGGGGGGGCTGCGTACATGTACATGCACATTACATCATAGAGGAGCTTTGTGTGTGTGCATGGTAAGAGTGCGACGTGCTATTTTTTTTAGAGTCAGTCGGGGGACTGGGGTTGTATCGCATTCGGGCGGCTGAGGTTTTAGTATCCTTGCTCTATGGTTTTAGCTAGAGTACTTGTCTACACAGCCTTGATATCAAGGCTACAGCAGAGGGACTCTTTTATATATATTCAAAAATCAGAAATGAATAAAAGTACGCAGTTAGAAAATCTGAACAAATAAGCACTAAAGCCCGGTTCATACTTCCTGCGAATGCGAATGCGAAGCGAATATTGACGTCACAACTCTGTTTTCGCTGCGAATAATTCGCAAGAGTTGAGCACAGCTCAACCGCTGCGAACTATTCGTTGCGAATTTGTGACGTCAACATTCGCTTCGCATTCGCATTCGCAGGAAGTATGAACCGGGCTTTAAACATGAATCCCTTGTGTATATACATGATATAGAACGCTAGTCTTTGATTGGGTGTATTTTAAACACAGAATGTTGAAAAAGTAGTTTTACGATTCGACCCCCGTGGTGTGGGTTTCAGCTTATTGTATAAGTATGATTGTACAACACACGCAGAGACTGCAGCGAAGTGACTTGTTTATTAATTAATAGTAAACACTTTATTAGAAATAAATACATACGTTTATTAATTAAAATAATAATTTTTATCAGAAATAAATATAAGAGAACGTTGAAAAAACCAGCACGAAAACGTGAATCCTTTGTGTATAGAATGCTAGTCTTTGATTGGATGTATTTAAAAAAAAAAACAACAACAACAAGGTGCTGAAAAAGCGGTTTTTGAATCGACCCGTGGTGGGGATTTCAGCGTTAAAGGAACATTACAGAATTGGTTTTTGCTAACAAAACAGTTGCTGGCAGTGTTAGCACTTTATGTAATCCACCATATACACAAACTGACAAACCTGTAGAAGTTTGAGATCGATCGGCCATCTGGGTCACGAAAAAATAGTGAAAAACCGATTACACATTTGCATGAAATCATATAGATTCAACAAATGAATAAAACGCTCACTGAGCGATAAACTCCAATCGGGAAATTAGTTTATTCATTTCTCATCAAATATGGCATTTTAGACAGAATTATTTCAAGGTATATTCTACCATCATCATCATTAGACCGTGTAAGTTTTATGTAAATCTGTGATCAAAAAGTATATTTTTCTTACCAATTCTGTAATGTTCCTCTAAGTATTTGTACATACGCATGTCTGTATTACACAAGCACACACTCTGCAAAAGTGACTACACGCCGACCAGACAAATTAATTTTATTATTAAAAGTGGAGTTTGGATTCGGGTCGAAAAAAGGAAGAAGTGACGGCAGCCTTAGCTCTGGGGGCATAATTGAGACATAATAGACGCTAAGAGAAAAATGTTTTTACCTGCACTAAGCTTCAATACGGTCATGATGCATCCGAACATCAACACTTTTCTGGTCATTCTCTTGAATCTTCAGCCACAAACGACGAGCAAGCCGAAAAGCATGTTCAAAGCTAGCCCCATGAATAGGGCCAATCCACTCCGTATCCTTGGCCCCAGCACCACTGCAGACCAATTCTGTCGCCCTATGATGTTTTTTATCTGCAAAGATCTAGATCGTGAAACTTACCGATTGAATGCAAATTTACTTGCAGATAGCCGGACTGTTAAAATTTCTTTTAAAAACATTACACGTTTTGGGTGAAAATCAATTGATTTTCGAGAGTTAAATTTAGAATTGTCTCAACGATCTCGACAACTTGCTTATTTTGAATTGTCTGGCTCCCTCAACAGCATCAGAAAAACGATACAATCAATTGCTACGATTGAGTTGGTACCAGACTAATTTACTCGCAGACGGCGCGATAGTCTTGGTGCAAGACGTTCTTGTTGAGTCACTCAACACTACACACGACGCGACTATTCCACTGATAGAGGGCGTTAAGCCGCAAATCGTCAGTCAGTGTGGTGGTGATCTGGAAGTTTCCCGACAGCGCCCGCTATTCGCGATAGTTGGGTGATAATGAACAACAACGTCTTGCACCAAGACTAACGCCGCGAGTGCAAATAATCAAGATCGTTGAGATCGTTTTAAAAGTTCACTCTCGAAAATCATTTGATTTTCACCCAAAACGTGTGATGTTTTTTAAAGAAATTTTAACAGTCCGGCTTTCTGCAAGTACATAAGCATTCAATCGGTAAGTTTCACGATCTAGATCTTTGCAGATAAAAAACATCATAGGGCGAAAGAATTGGTCTGCAGTGGTGCTGGGGCCAAGGATACGGAGTGGATTGGCCCTATTCATGGGGCTAGTTCAAAGCCCGCTCTGAAATGGTGGACACGACACTCCCTAAGGCGCTATGGTTTGGGTAAATTCTGTATGGACACCCAAACCAAACAGCCTCCTACTACAGTGTCCGCCATATCTCAAAAAGGCTAATGGGATTTATGTACAACTGTCAAAGAGTAAAAACACCAGTTATCAACGGCCACCCTCAATATTTTATAGGAAGAACGACACTGTTGGTGGAAAGCCACACTCAAATAATTCACCCCCAAAACCTTCAAAAGGATCATCAAATACTCGTTCGGAATGTGTTATATGAAGGGGGAAGTCCCGAAGTTTCCACAGCACAGAAGAGGAAGTTTCGCAATCTTGGTCGGCAGAGCACAGGCGGTACGTACTCGCGAAATACTACAGATCTAACTCCACGGCTGTTTTTCGATCATCTATCTGTTCCTTGCTCTATGATCTGAACATCTATCTGAATCTGATCAGCTGTCTGTTTTCTTTCTCCACGGTCTGTTGAGTAAGTTTACATTAAAGAAGAGTTCTGAGTGAATTTTGTTTCCGATCGATATATATAAAAACTATGACTAGGTTAGGTAGACTTAGCCCACCAAACAAGGTGGGCTAAATAAGGTAGACTGTGATCATGTGCGTTGCCGGAGACCAGACAACTCGTCCGTCGGACAACTCGTCCGTTCGGACAACTCGACGGTTCAGACAACTCGACGGTTCAGACAACTCGACGGTTCAGACAACTAGACGGATGATTTATTCAACCGTCAGACAACTCGACTTGGGGTCAAGACAAGTCGACGGATGGCCGTGACGGGGGCTCAGCACGGGGCGGGTTGGGTGAAGAGCGGGGTATGGTGGGTAGTCGACGGATGGCCGTGACGGGGGCTCAGTGTGGGATAATAAAGTTTTTATCTTATCTTATCTTATCTTACTGGTGAGGGGAGGGGGGGGGTGCACGGGCGTCCCCCGGGGTGGGGTATGATGGTTGGTGGGTTTAATATCCGGGCGAACGGATAATTGATACTTGTTTATTTTTTACCATTACCATTTTCATTATGAGTTGTTGTTGTTGGTGGTAATAAAGTATTTTTTTATAAGTAATTCTTCTAGTAGAGCTGTGTAATGTTTTAATGTTTTAATGTTTTAATGGTTTTTTTAACCTGTTTCTGATTCTGTACAAATTGGAAGGGTACACTTTTTCCCCCCCGCTTATAACTAACAAAGTAATTGTATAAATAGGGCAAGATTCCCCGATGCAACATCCTCGGCGTGAAGTCCTGTCAACGGATGTCCGTGACGGGGGCGCAGCACGGGGCGGGAGGGGTGAAGAGCGGCCTCGGCGCGCGGGAGGGGAGACCGTATACACGGCGGAGATCCGTCCGCTGCGTGCGATGCACGCCTCTAGAGAACAGAGGGCTACGAAAAGAGCTCTAAACACCCGAGTGTCACTCTCCCGGCTGTGCATCCAGCCAAAGAGAACGGAATACTTGAGGTTCGCGCAAAAATTATAGAATCGCAGGATTTATACAGGAAATTTGTGTAAACATGTCAGAAACGGAGGTCAGCCGCGCAACCGTCGACTTGTCTTGGCCATCCGTCGAGTTGTCTCAAAGCCGAGTTGTCTGAACCGTCGAGTTGTCTGAACCGTCGAGTTGTCTGAACCGTCGAGTTGTCCGAACGGACGAGTTGTCCGACGGACGAGTTGTCTGACATTCGCGTTGCCGTACCATCTCTCACTCTGCATGCTGTGTCGTGGTACGCAGCAAAACGAAAGCGGAGTGTGCTTAACTTCCTGGTGTATTTTTTATTTTACTGTATTTAAAAAGTTGTAAATGCACCTCCTTGCGTTTGAGATTACACAACAGGCTGACAGGGCCCACCCTTAAGAATTACTGACCAGGAAAAGAAAGAAGCAATGCAGCTGTTGACATTTTGAAATAAGGATTCCCCTTGAAGTAAAACATGGTTTCGATAATTTTTTCACCCCAAAACGTTTGAATCTGAGAAACGATTCATGCTTAACGTGGATGGATTTGATGTTCTTGTGAAAATACCTTGAAAGTTTTTGCTGTACCTAGACACTGTATTCAGCTGAAACTTTCACTCATGACTTTTATTGTATCTTTCTGTAAAATTTGTATGGCTTTACGTCCCATCCAAAGGATGAAGCAATTATTGTTAAGTGTCTTGCTTTAGGACCGCATGGCCACGACACGCCACAAACTACAATTATCAAGTAATAAACCACAAGGGAAACTGACTGGGTAAACTTTAAATAATTTTTGGGTTGATCAGAGAAAAAATTGACTTGAGTGGGATTTGAACCAACAACCTCCGGATTAACATGCCGGCGCTGTTCCAGCTGAGCTATCTAGCCCTTATGTTGGCGACAGGGTTCGACCTTAGCGGTGGTCCGCTGGCCAAATGCCAGTTGAAACGGCGGCGGACCAGCTGAAACACCTTGCCAAGTGGTCCGGCTGGCCAGTCAAAAATATCAGCAACAGTACAACAGAACTCTGACTATTATTATTTTTTTAACAGAGGAGGCTACCTTTTTATACACAAAAGCTGCAGTTTTATATGAAAAGACTTTTAAAATAAAAACTGCAGCTTTTGTGCAAGTAAATTTAATAAAGTTTCGCCGCACGGAACATCCAAGTTTTCTTCACACAATGTAAACATGCACACACAGCGTATGTACATGTACACAGTTTGCTGCATGAACAGCACGATCAGCCAATGGAAAAATTCGTTTCTCACTAGCTGTAGGAATTCAACAGCCAATAGCAACATTCCTTTCACAAGTGACAGTCCACCGTGTCTAGTTTTCACCTCCTTGGATAGATCGCCCATGTACTGTGTGGTGTGGCTATGCAGACTTACTGTGTAGGCATGGTGAACTGGTTTGCAGCCAGACTACAGGTACATGTTTCTTTGACTCACATGTGGATGATGGTTTGTTTATTTCGACTGAACGTCAGTGATTTGGATTTTTACAACTATCTAAACTGATGCCTCCTGCTAGCAAAGTAAGAAATAACTGAGATCTGGATATGTTGCAAATAGTTTGTATTAAATTGTTTTTTTTGTGGACGAAATTTGGAACATTGTAAGAACTTTGGTCTCATTTTTAATCAAGTGAAGGCAATCGGATCGCTACGAATACTTTAGTAAAACCATGGAGGAAGAAAACTAATAGGCTATATTTATGAATGATAAAATTACTACAGCGATCGTACGTAACCCTCCCTCTTCGGTACCGTTGATTAATGACGATTGTCAATAACAAGTTTATGGTTTTTATCGAGTCAGTTTACAAGTTATTTGTTTGTTTTAATTAGCCACAAGCATTTTTCATAAAAAATGTACTTGTTATACTTTGAGTTTGAGTACAGTTTGAGTGCTGTCTTTGGTTACTGGAACCGTGGACTGAAACTATCCAAAGATCATTTTTTGCTTCTGACCAATCTGACCTGTGTTAAAGGAACATTACATAATTGGTAAGAAAAAATCTTGTAAAATATACTTTTTGATCACAGATTTACATAAAACTTACACAGTCTAGTAATGATGATAGTAGAAAACATCCCTTGAAATATTTCTGTCTGAAATGCCATATTTGATGAGAAATGAATAAACTTATTTTCCGATTGGAGTTTATCGCTCAGTGAGCGTTTTATTCATTTGTTGAATCTATAGTATATGATTTCATGCAAATGTGTTATCGGTTTTTCACTATTTTCTCGTGACCCAGATGGCCGATCGATCTCAAACTTCTTCAGGTTTGTCAGTTTATGTATATGGTGGATTACATAAAGTGCTTACACTGCCAGCAACTGTTTTGTTAGCAAAAACCAATTCTGTAATGTTCCTTTAAGTAAGTATCTAAACATAATAAAGTTTGGCTATCAATGCAGTTAACCTTTTAGCCACTGGACCGCCCAGCCACCCAAAGTAATACACCGCAACATGGGTAGGAGGAAACGCTCACCAGCTTGTGTTTGGAGGGGGGGGGGGGGGAGTAACATCAAAATAAAACTAAATAGTCACTGGTACACGTCGACACAATGGCAATCGTTTGACCATTTTTTTTTTTCGCCCTTCACAGTTATAAGTTGAAGTGTAAAAAAAGGTACGCTAATTATGATAAATTCTGTAGCTCTAATAACCAAAACCACGCTCATTTTTAACAACATATGTTTTCTTTCTTCATGATGATACTGTCGAAAACTAATGGTTAGCAATTAATCAGTATGAGCAGTTGACGCCAGTTAACAGCCTTCAAAACTATTGTGTTCATTTTAACTTTATGAAAAATAACCTCCATGAAATTTAACGATAGCCGTTATTGTTAATTTCCCTTGGGACATGTCTCCTCCGAAATTGAAATAATTATGTTAATCGGTGACAATTCTAACGAAAAGGACGAAAGTTGTACCTAAATAATAAGTCTTGTGTATCTTTTAGAATATTTTAAACCATGATTCTAGTAATTCACTTAGAGAGTCTTGAAAACTAAAAAAATGTTCAGCAAACTCGGGCGGTTCAGGGACTAAAGGGTTAACTTGACGTTGCAATTCATTGAATTGAAATAGTGATGATCGAAAATCAGGATATTGTTTCAATCGTTATGAAAAATGTTATAAAAAACTGACGGACCAGTCAAAAACCTGGCGGACTAGTTAAAAATCAAGCCAACTGGTCCTGCTGGCTAGTTGAAAAAAAAGTTAAGGGCAACCCCTGCGATCTCCCTATTTTGTGCGCCGGCAAATCCGGAGGTCGTTGGTTCAAACCCCGCTCTAGTCAGTTTGTCTTTGTTCAACCCCAAACAACAATTCTAACACTTTATTATTTTCCTTTTAACACTTTATTGTTTTCCAATTGTCATCCTTTTTATAGCTTCCATTCAGGTAAGATATTATCATCAGAATGGTTGATTTTATTGAGCCAGCTACTCTTGTCTTTAGTGTGATCCGTGAGATATACAGTATCGTGGAGCAAGTGCAGTCCTTTAAGCACCGCAGCAGGACTCTCCACGGTCGGATTCAAGTCCTGAGGCCAGCCATCGAGAAACTCGCCGCCGGTGAGAACGATGACATTGTGGGCAAAGCTGCTCGCGATGAACGTGGGATAAAGGTGTTCAGTTCAGCACTTGGGGATCTGCTGATACTTCTACAGAGTATTCGAGATTTCCTTCAGACGTTGAAAGAGAAGAAGTTCCTCACGAAGTTATTGCATGAGAAAAAGATTGGAAATCGGTTCGACGAATTCAGTGAGCAGTTGGATGCCCTCGTGACAGGTACTCATTTCTCCTTACAAGTGGAAATGAGAGAGGTGATGTACGATCGACTTAAACAAGACAAAGAAGACCAAAGAAAAGATCTGCAAGATCTTAGTGACATCCTGGAGACGCTGGATAAAATAGAATCAGGTATGTCAGTGAAAGAGCAGGGCTCAAATTTATTTATCATTTATATTTTGAATGTTAAAACTGTGTTTAAAATCTTTTCCTGTCATTATTATTATTTATGGACGCTTTGATATTTAAAATAGAAAGTGAGATTCCTGAAACCAGGAAGGATGTGTGTTCTGAGTGGAAACCGGAACAGCAACCTTTTCCGTGTAACTGTGGGGATAACATGCCTCTTGATCATCAAGCCAGAGCATGTAGTCTTGTTTCAAGACGCTCTTGTTGTTCATACTTCAGGAATCACGTTACCTTGAGACGAAAAACAACAGGAGTGCCTCGAATCTAGACTAGCCAGTATGCTGATGCAGGAAATGCACATTGGTGGCAGCCTGTTTACATTTTGTCAGGCAATTTCTTTTTAAAGCAAAGTTGTGGTTGTGATTGGTGATGGTCCATATATTTAGAGGCAGAGCTTTGGTTGGACTATATTTATGATATTCTTCTTTGGTTTATATCGTCTGCTGCATCTTCCCTCCCCTTCACTATCTGTTCCAAAGGCCGTTACTGTGAGATATTCCAATAGCTTTTAATACTGGGTTCTTATAGACCATGTTACATTTGTTTACAGAGTGGTACCTCGTACATTATAATGCATTTCCTGACAGGCAAGATGCTACACAGGCTCAATGGGAAAATTTATATTTTGTGTCATAATTTTCACATAAATTCAAAATTTACCAAAGCAACAGCTGTACAGCTTTTGAGATGTCCCCCCTTTCTTCATATCAAAAGTTGAGGGAAATCAGACAGTGCGATCTGCATAAAACATAAGATTTGTTGTATTCTTCCATTGAGCTGTGTACAAATGTGCCCGCCGGAGGTTCAGGCTCTGTGGCTCTTTTGTAAACACGTGATGTCACAGGTCACATCGTCTAATACACAGCGGTTCCTCAAAGAGAGTTCCTCATCACATACCTTGGAACTCCTAGCTACCTGTGTCTTGTTTCCCATCTCACAATCTTTTCCAGTTGAAGAGGAATCTTCTCTCCCTCTCTCTTTGTTTTCCTTGTGGCCTTCCCCTTGAGTGGCCTTTTGATCGTGTGTTGGGCGATTATTAAAAAAAAATTAAAAACTATCATTGTTGACAATGTGCGGTTGTAATGACGTTGATAGTGCACCTTTAAATCCTGTCATTGTTTTGAGTGAAACGTTCCCTGACGGTAGCACTTTATATTTATTGCTTTCTACTTCCTCAAACATGGCTACATCATAATTCACTCCCTCGCTCCATTGTAAGCTGAACTTCGCACTACATGTACATTAACAGAAAGAATTTGACATTTTTTTCATTTTACCATTCTTGTTTGTCCCATTTACTTTAATTGCATCGTTTTTATTCACAAACAGGTCAAGAAAAACACGGCGAACTTTTAGAAGAAATACGTGCCAAGCTGTCTGCAAAATCAGGTAACATTATGACCTTATACCAACGTAACTGCGCTATCCTACCGTGGGCACAAATCCCTGTGGGTAAATTACACACAGATGCCAACTTACAAAATGTTGGCAGTGCGAACTGGTGCGTGACCTGTGTTATGTGATGGGTCAGCACTAGCCCTACATAGGACTCTTCCTCTGTGCTGTACACAGATACAGTCACTGTAGTGTAATGCGAAAGTGAAAGGCCACCAGGGCTAGGTCAGCACCAACTTTTCAATGCCAAAAAGTGCTTCTTCTAGGGCCGTGTCGCATGGTTTTGTATGCCCTCTAGTTCTATAATATAACTCTATGACTAAAATACCTTGTTTTTAATTAACCCCCTCAAGAAATATCAAACATCAAAACTTAACAAAAAGGCTTGCACCTTCCCAGGTACACTACCCAATACTCCAGAATCATAGAGACATTTTCCTTCTATATTTTCTCAATGTACAGACAGCCAACTTGACCGAGGACGTGTTGATGGAGTCACAGAAATTGGACCGGGCAAGCTGGAAAATAAAATGAAAATAGACACTGGGGGCTTCGGAACAGTCTACCGGGCTCGTTATATGAAGGAGATGGTCGCCCTGAAGGTTTTCCCAACTGGGTATGTCTTTTAAACTTTTTGCAAAAAGAGTAGTTAGTGGTCGTGACATTTGGCCAGCAATTGTAAGCCAATTTTGCTCGTCACTACTTTTCTGCCCCAAAAAGAAATAACCCTTTATGAATATCTAAAGAATTTTTTTATTTTGAAATGTTTTTCTCATTTTTGTTTCCTTATTGTTTATTTCCAGAGTGAATGTGGATAAAGAAACTCTCTTTAAAGAGGCCAAAAATCTCATTTGCCTTAACTCCGATCACGTTGTTCGCATGTGGGGTGTGTGTACCAAAGCAGGTGAGCTCTTCAAGTGCAATTTAGGAAAATTAATTCCCATACTGTGGCTTGTCGTGGCCGAGCGGTTAAGAGCACTGGACTCAAGCTCTGGGCCCAATTTCATAGATCTGCTATAAGCAGAAAATATTGCTTAACATTGTTCTGCTAAGCAGAAAAGAGCAGGATACCAGTCAAATTAATTCCCATACTGTGGCTTGTCGTGGCCGAGCGGTTAAGAGCACTGGACTCAAGCTCTGGGCCCAATTTCATAGATCTGCTATAAGCAGAAAATATTGCTTAACATTGTTCTGCTAAGCAGAAAAGAGCAGGATACCAGTCACAAGTTTCACTTGTGACATGGTAGTTTGGCTGGTAACCTTATTCTGGTAAGCAAAATTTTGTTGTGCTTAGCTACTTTTTGTGCTCTAAACAGCTCTATGAAATTGGGCCCTGGTGTTTCTGATTAGCAGAGTGTGGGTTCGAGTCCCGCGCGGTCTTGACACTTGTGTCCTTAAGCAAGACATCGTTATTGCTTTGTCCTTCAGATGGGACGTAAAGCCGTATGTCCCGTGTGTTGTGTAATGCACGTAAAAAGGACACAGTTACACTTTATCGCTAAAAGCATGGGTTCATTGCCCCGGTGTTTCTGGCAGTGGCTGCTGAATGCGCCGAGCACCTTGTAGACCCTAACAAGGTAGTTACAGAAATGGGTCTCAAAATTCAAACTAAGAAAAAAGAAAGTTAATACTACTTAAATTTCAATCACCAACAACCAATGTGCATAAATTTCATCAACGTTGGTGGTCATGATTTTAAAAAAAAAAGCACTGAAAAAGTAGGTTGTTTTGTTGGGGATTATTATGGGTTTTGTTGAACACAGGAAAAGTCCGATAGGCTGCCACCATTGTTTAACATTATATTCGGCATATGGGAGGTAAGTCCAAGATTCCAGCATACCATGGCAGATTCACGATGAGCCCATTCCGCATTTTCCTGAAGGAAAATGAGTTGTCTTTACTTGGTTAATAGTCGCGGTTTCGTTGTGTCAACAAAATTATTTTTTAAAAAGCAAAGTTATTACAAAAGTACAGAAAAATTAACCCCCAGCCTGAGCACAGAAAAGTTTTGGAAATCCTGGGGCTAAAAACACACACACACACACCAAAATAGATTCACTTTCCCTTTAACCTAACCCTCCTACTGTCAGTGACTCTTGGCAACATTTTCCAGTGAGTTGACCAACCATTTGAAACCATTCGACTGCCAAGGTTTGTGTACGGTGGCCCAACTGTGCACAGAACTAACTGTGTACTGTGTACATGCATTCCCTCATGGTATCATATTGCAGGCTGGCTTAGTTTATCTATCATTCAAAACCACTTGAATGGCATTGAATGGTCAGACAGCAAGAGGGCTAATAGAACCACGTGAAATTTGATTGCAAACTGTTCTACTTTTTTGTTATTTTTGTACCAGAGCCTTACATAATCGTACTGGAGTATATGGAGAGGGGCAACCTTCGTTATGTTCTCGACAACACCGAAGCAAGTGAGCTTCCATGTCATAAACGCATCGGGATGGCTCTGGGTGGCGCCTTCGGACTTTATCGTATCCACCACATGCCGAAAGAGATGCTTCACCTGGACCTGGCGAGCCACAAGTTTCTCGTCAATGGAAATTGGGAAGTGAAGGTGAACGCATTCATCTGTCAACAATCGGCTATTGTGTTATGCCACTGTACAATATCCAGAATCAAACTGAGGTTGGGATATACCATGCCTGATATGGGGCAGAGGGTATCCCCCGCCCCCCCCCCAATGTTCCCATACTTTAACACACTCTTTTCTTCTTACACGGAGGTTCCCCCCCCCCCTCGAATCCTCTAAAGAATTCCTGAGATTTCAACACTAGCACACAATGAAGACACATTAAGTCTTTCTCATATTGGAACATTTGATGGAATCTTGGGTTTGTTCAAGGAATCCATTTATATTCCACTCGCCAACCCTGGGGGGGTGTAATGGGGGCACCCTTGTCTTCGACATTACCTCAACTCTTACCCATGTCTGTTTTTTATTCACAATTCACAGATTTCAGATGTGGGGTTAGCCAAAACTCGCACATCCATCCGGAAACATTCCAAGCACCCAGGATATTCCGCCTCAAACATACACTACATCTGCCCAGAGGCCTTAGAGAATATTAACCGTGCCCCAGATGAGCCCATGGAGGTGTACAGGTACAGGATTTGCCAAATGGCAGTTGGTGATCTCTACACTTAGATTAGGAGCATTTTAAGTATATTGCCAAGGGAAAGTAGGTCATACAGCGACCCCCCCCCCCACCACCACCACCTCCTAAGATATGCCATTGAAGTACTAGTCGTTGTTTGCATCAATGGATGCTGATATTCACTGTGGCGTGTCGTGGCCGAACGGATAAGAGCACCGGACTCAAGCTCTGGTGTTTCTGTTCAGCAGAGTGTGGGTTCGAGTCCCAGTCGTGACACTTGTGTCCTTAAGCAAGACACTTAACCATTATTGCTGCGTCCTTCGGATGGGACGTAAAGCCGTTGGTCCCGTGTGTTGTGTAATGCACGTAAAAGAACCCAGTGCACTTATCGAAAAGAGAAGGGGTTCGCCCCGGTATTCCTGGTTTGATTGGCAGCATATTTCGCCACCGCACCTTGTAAACCATTACATTGTGCTATGTAAAGGAATAGGTCTCAAACTTCAAAAAGTAGCTCCACATATATTAGTAGGAAAATACTGACTGTTGAAGCGCCTTGAGCGTCACTGAGTGACGGATATGAGCGCTATATAAGAATCCACTATAATTATTATTGTACAAAAAGGGGACCTGACTATTCCAGCCACGGTTTGGTTCCATCGATTTGAATTGGAGAAAATCAAGATGGCCGCACCAAGATAAAGGTCTTTTTTTGGGCTGACGGCAGTTGTTGATCTGGAGGGATTTGCATTCTACTTAAACATTTCATTTCAATCTTTTTACAGTTATGGAATCATAATGTGGGAAATCGCCACTGGACTTAAGCCGTACAAAGGTAAATTGTGACCTTGGACGTGATGATTTTCGTCGGGGATGTTTCTGGATATAATTGTCTTCTCTAAATCCGATCGATATGTTTCAAATGATAATAGTGGCTTTTCGTACAGCGCTTAAATCCATTATGCAGTGACGCTTATGGCGCTTAAAACTACATTCTTCCTGGTCATACTGGTATTTAATTTTGTAAACCATCTCATCTCCCTGGGGGAGTATACAGCCTGTGCTGGCAAGTATTGTAGCGCACCAAGCTAAATCAATCGCACGAACCATCCCTGCCCACACAGGCACCCATTTACTCCTGGATGAAGAGAAGCAATTGTGTACTTACTCCAGAACACTAGTGTCAAGTATACATGGACTCGAGCCTCTGGTGTTTCTGATCAGCAGAGTGTGGGTTCGAGTCCCGGTCGTGACACATGTGCCCTTTCAAGCAAGACACTTGACCATTATGGCTTCTTCCTTCAGATGGCACGAACAGCCATTGGTCCCCCTGTGTGTTGTGTACTGCAGGGAAAAGAACCCAGTCGCTTATAATGGTAAAGAGAAGGGGTTTGCCCCCCGGTGTTTTTGGTGCGGTCTGGCAGCAATATGCACCCACCTCACCTTGTATCCCTTTCAAGGTGTTGATATGGTTGTCTTGTCTCATCAAACCACTTTAAAGTAACATTACAGAATTGGTTTTTGCTAACAAAACAGTTGCTGGCAGTGTAAGCACTCTATGTAATCCACCGTATACATAAACTGACAAACCTGTAGAAGTTTGAGATCGATCGGCCATCTGGGTCACGAGAAAATAGTGAAAAACCAATTACACATTTGCATGACATCAATATAGGTTCAACAAATGAATAAAACGCTCACTGAGCGATAAACTCAATCGGAAAGTTAGTTTATTCATTTCTCATCAAATATGGCATTTCAGACATAAATATTTCAGGGGATGTTTTCTACTCTCATAATCATCAGACCGTGTAAGTTTTATGTAAATTTGTGATCAAAAGTATATTTTACAAGTTTTTTTCTTACCAATTCTGTAATGTTCCTTTAAGCAAGCTCCACCACATTTGGTAATTCGGTGCCAGGAGTGTCATTTCTGACAGTCATAAGGCAATAGACATGATGACAGACACACATGGTGACAGACATGGTGACAGACATGGTGACAGCCATGGTGACAGACATGGTGACAGACATGGTGACAGACATGGTGACAGACATAAATGTACACTATTATTATTAGTATTGTTATTATTATTATTGAATATGGATCAGCAATGAAATCTGAGTCTTTGGTACTGTTTCATCCCCCCCCAAAAACTCCTTTAATCAAAACATTATTTTGCATTATATTAAAACTTCCAAGACGATCAGTTTGATGTGAAATTCTTAAACATTCATTCCCATTTCCCCAGATATGGAGTTGAAGGAAATTGTGAAGTTTGTTGAGGAGAAGAAAAAGTTGTCCTTTACCCCGGCCGTCACGAATGAGGGGTTTAAAGCACTGATTGATAAATGTCTGAATTTTAACCCTCTGGAACGACCGACATCCGGTGGTAAGTAAAACAAAAATTGTTGTGCGTCCAACAGAAAGTTGTAACAAAAGCCATGCCATGCAACTTATGTGCAGAATTCGTGCGTGAAGAAAACCCAACTTGAGAAAACCTCGGTGTTTCCCGGCCATTTGAAAGTCATTGGTTGAAATTTAAATTCTGCATTGGAATGGAATAAAACTATTGTAGTGGCACTCAAACCCGTCATTCAGTGATGCTCATGGCGCTTCAACATTATTACCCCTGGTCACTGGGCCATTTATTTCATTCCTTAAACCGTCTCAGCTCCCTTGGGAGTATACAGCCTGTGCTGCCAAATATGTATCGCACCAGGCTAAATCAAACATCTCTGCTTTCACATGTACCCATTTACTTGCTCAAGGACACAAGTGCCATGACCAGGGTTCGAAGCCACACTCCGAAGGCTCAGCCACCAGAACTTGAGTCAAGTGCACTTAACCGCTAGGCCACGACACGCCGTAAAACATGGAAAAACATGTCTGCATAATAATTCTGGCAACAAAACATCTACTAGCTATTGCCTATATTTTCGTAGAAGCCGTTTCATTGCTTTTGACCTTCTACTGGAACAAAATGTGCTTTGCATTTCTGGCATGTCGAAAAAAAAACCCAAGGGTGCGGATCCGATATGAGAACAAGTTGTATAAGGGATGAAGGGGGGTAGGAGAATGTGGTTGAGTGGGTTTGGGGATATTGTGGTACGTCCTGGCCGAGCGGTCAAAAGCACCAGACTCAAGCTCTGGAGTTTCTGATCAGCTGAGTGTGGGTTCGAGTCCCGGTCATGGCACTTGTGTCCTTGAGCAAGATACTTTACCGGTCCTGTGCTTCAGAATTGGCAGAGCATGTAAAAGAACCCAGATCGAGGAAGAGAAGTGGTCAACTCCGGTGTTTTTGGTTTACATAGCAAGCATCCGTTGTTTTTTAGGTTTCCCCAGGCTTAGATGTAGTGAATAAGTTCACCAACGAGGCATCCATAAAAATACCCTATTATTGACTATAAACGAGCAAATTTGTACATTTTGTTGTTTCATTAAACATTTGTTTTACTCCTTTTTTTTCCAGAGATCGTGGACACCCTTCAAGGCTTGAGAGGTAAGTGTATGTGTTGTGCTGTTTAATAGTCTTTGGAGAAAGACTCTGCTAGGGTAGAAACATCAGGCCGTTAACAAACTTTGCATGAAAATAAAAAGATCTGCACTTTATTTTTTGTTGCATTTTGCTGATCATTATTGATGAAAACTGATTCGTCTATCCACAGATGCCCTTGATGCTTCCAGGGGTGAAGCATGGGTGTAAGGTGACCTTCAGTGGTGTACTAGCAGTGTAACATCAGCATTACTTTAGGGTTATGTCAGTGTAGTCTCGGTGTTATGTAACTGAGACACATTGGTAAGTCTTGGTTAATCATGGATGTAAGGTGACCTTCAGTGGTGTACTAGCAGTGTAACATCAGCATTACTTCAGGGTTATGTCAGTGTAGTCTCGGTGTTATGTAACTGAGACACATTGGTAAGTCTTGGTTAATCATGGATGTAAGGTGACCTTCAGTGGTGTACTAGCAGTGTAACATCAGCATTACTTTGGGGTTATGTCAGTGTAGTCTCAGTGTTATGTAACTGAGACACATTGGTAAGTCTTGGTTAATCATGGGTGTAAGGTGACCTTCAGTGGTGTACTAGCAGTGTAACATCAGCATTACTTCAGGGTTATGTCAGTGTATTATCAGTGTTATGTAACTGAGACACATTGGTAAGTCTTGGTTAATCATGGATGTAAGGTGACCTTCAGTGGTGTACTAGCAGTGTAACATCAGCATTACTTCAGGGTTATGTCAGTGTATTATCAGTGTTATGTAACTGAGACACATTGGTATGTCTTGGTTTTAACTTAAAGGTGATGACCCTGTGTAATTTTTATCCGAAAGTATTTTGGTATCTTTGGTATTTTGGCAGAAGCTCAATCGATGCAATTATAACAGTTTACTTATTGGTACTTTATTTGTACTTATTGCAATAATCAAAATGTAAAACAGAATAAAGCCTTCAAAAAATATATGTTATGTTGGCGTAACGGGCCAGAAAAAATAGGATAGGTAGGTAGGGTGTTTGTTTTGGTTTTTGGTTTTTTCTCCCGGCAACGAAAATGACATGTTTCCTTAAGAAATCAGCCCATGTATACATGTACAGTATATGTGCATCTTATCTCCGTACTGCCAAAAGTATCAGCCTGGGCAATCTTCTGCATGTTCATTGTGCAAAACATTGTGCCGTACAACAATGAGAAATGGCCAGAAGTGGTTTCAAACGTACTTATAACTAATTTCTATAGATTTTAGTTATTAAATTTCTTCCCTTGAGAAAAGAAAACACAGAGGGTCGGCCGTATTACGACAACATAACATTGTTATTTTTGTTTGGCCTAAGTGTCAGTATTAAAACTGCTGTTACTTTGTTCATTTGTAGAATTGTTCAGTAATTATAAATCCTCATTATGCAATGGTTATACATATTATAATAAAAGTAGTTATTTCTGTAGTGTTTTTATTATTAATAGTTAACTTTAAAACTTAAACAACCAATCTTAGATCATGCCATTGCAACAATAAAATTAATAAAATATCTTTATTAATTTAGCGTAGTCTTCCATTAAAATTGTTTCTTAGAAAAAGAATGTACTTTTTGTGGTCTATTTATTTTAAGTCTGTGAACACCTGAAATCCAGTAGAGGTTTCATTATGCAGTTTCATAAGGGATGTAGGGTTAGGGTTACGTGGGGTAGGGAAGGGTAGAGTTTGGGCAAGGGATAGGGTCAGGGCAAGATCTATGGTAAGGGTGAGGGATAGGTTTAGGGTTGGGGTACTAAGGGTAGAGTTTGGGCAAGGGATAGGGTCAGGGCAAGATCTATGGCATTTGGGTAAGGGTGAGGGATAGGTTTAGGTTGGGGTACTAAGGGTAGAGTTTGGGCAAGGGTTGGGGTTAGACATATGGGCTTTGGGTATGGGTAAATGGCTAGGGTAGGGGTAAAGGCTTTGGAAGGGGTAAGATTAGATATGGGTAAAGTTTGGGCAAGGGATAGGGTGAAGCCTCATGAATTTTTGTAGATTCATGGTGACTTCGAGTGACGCCTGATGTATGCTTGTAGATTCATACGCTTGACCCTACACACACATATGAAGCCTCATGTGTATGTATGTAGATTCATAAATAAAATGTGTACATGTGTGTGCTTGACCATGAGGCCTCGTGGAAGTGTGTAGCTAGATGTTGGAAATATGCTCAGTCGATCATACTCTGTAGTCTCTAACCCTATCTACGTCCACATTCTTAAATCCCTCATCACTAGCCTTGACCAAGGGGTTGGTGTTTTGTTTTCATTTGTTTTCTCTACGAGATAGGGTTACGGTAGGGGTAAAGGCTAGGGAAGGGGTAGGGTTAGGTAAGGCTAGCTGTGTGCATGTCTAGATGTCTGTGTGTGTACATGTACACTGCACTGTGCGTGTGTGGTGTGCGTGCGTGGTCTGAACTGTTATACAGTAGTCCGGCACTCTCTAATAAACCATAGGGCCTGACGGACTCCACGTAGGTGGACAGTAATACGAGTGCGGATGACCTACGCATCACGGGTGGGCGTGCTCAGTGTGGGTATAGGCACACACACCGTTGTGGGGACTTTTACACAAGAGAACAAAGGTCCCCACAACGTTTTTCTATTTTAAACCGTTAGAAAAGGGAAAAATAGAACAACAATAGGAAGTCCCCACAAACGGTGTGTGCAAAAGAAAGTGTGTACACACATTACGCACAGTGCAATAGTGTACAGTTCATTGTATACGGGTGGGTTTACGGCGTCTTTTTCGGAGTGAAAACTGCGACCGCCTTTAGCAAGACTACTCCCACCCCTGTAACCCTGTACCCACGTCCACGTTCTTATATTCCTTCCCTAATCCTCACCCTAACCCTGAACTTGTTGGAAGGATTAGTTACAGCTGCATCAAATTATGAACCATTTACGTCAAAAACGTCAAACAGAGATGGTGCACATGCATTATGATCATGACACTGTTGATTTAATCCTTCTGTATAATTATATACAAGTATAATTTCTGCTTTTTTTTTCTTTCCATTTTCGTATAATTATATAAATGAGAAGCATACAAACAAAATTACTGTTTCATCCATAATGCACTGATACACATACAGACCTAAAGGTCACAAAAAAGTGACCAGAACTAAAATTCACACCTATCACTTTGTTATCAAAAATATAAAAGACTTTACGCCGAAGAGATTATCAATTTGGTTTACCGAATTCTCTTTGACATTTAAAATCTGACGACTAACTTCTTTCAATACGCTGAAAAGAGGGTACTCAGAAACTGTCCACATTGCCTACCTTAGAACTTCCGATCACTACTCAGCCCAATTTCATAGAGCTGCTTAAGCACAAAAAGCAGCTAAGCAAAACAAAATTATGCTTATACCTCAATAAGGTTACCGGCCAAACTACCATGTCACATGTACAATTTGTGTCTGGTATCCTGCTGATTTCTGCTTAAGAGCAGAAAGTTGTTAACCAATATTTTCTGCTTAAGCAGCTCTAAAAATTTGTCACTTCATTTGAAGGTATTATTCAGGATTGGTAAGGGGAAAAAAACATCAATGTTTAGTTTTAGTCTGAAAGCTTACTGACTATGAAGTTCATACTAGAACCATTTTTTCTGTGAAATATTTCCCTCTGAAATGAAGTCATTTTCAAGAAAATTGTATCTGAAAAATGACAAAATTGAAACAGCTGATTTTCGGTTGTTGCAACTAATGTGTTTAAATGCTGAAAATTGTGCATGATGGTTTCACCATTTTCTCTCGACTCACAACAGACTAAGCCCAAATTTTCACCGGTTTGTTATTTCATGTACAGGATTCACACAAAACATGAACACTGTCTGCGACTATTTTGTCAGCTCTGCCAATCCTGTATGATTGAAAATATAAATGTTCACAGATTTGCACATAACTTACATGGTATAAAGATGGTCTTGGTGGAAAACTTCCCTGGAAATAGTTTTGCTTGACATGCTAAAGGTTTTAGGAAATGAGTAAAACAATTAGTCTTCATCGCGCGTGTCAAAAAACCCGATGTTTGAAAACAGTGAAAACATGTAATGGGGTTTTTCACTATTTTCTCATGACTCTGAAGACCGATTGAACATTTCACAGGTTTGTTATTTCATGTGTATGTAGGATCACATAAAGTGCGGATACTAGTCTTTGAAAATTACCAATGTTGTAAATGTGCTTCAAATTTGGTCATCTTAACAGTTGTAGTCGGCCCTAATGCCGTCTGGCCACTTTGTATCGATAACTTAATTGCCAAACACAGTGCCCTAAACGAGACTTACAGTGCGGACTCATGGAAACATAAACACGGCTATTCACATAGGATGACAACTCCCGATGTCGTGTTCGATTTGATTATAAGTAGGAACTAAGGGAGAGGAGGGTATTCCAAGATGGGGAAGAAATGTGGGAAGAAGATGGGTTCATACCTCATCTTACTTGGCAACACTCACTGAAGATGAACGCGAACAAACGTGAACAATTAAAACATGTCAATTATAAATGTACGGAGCTCTGGAAGTGCCATCCGACATGTTGAGACCCTGAGATAATTTACTGCAGGATGAGGACATCATCAACGTAAGATGACAACATCCTGAGATGGCTTATCTCTCGGGATGACGACATCCTAAAGTAAGATGTCGTCTTCTCGATATATCTTATCTGAGGATGTCGACACCATGAAAGTAAGATGTCGACTTCCCGAGATAATTCATCCTGAAAATGTCGAGAACCCAAGATAAATTATCCTGGGAAGAAAACATCCTACTTTCAGGATGTCGCCACACCGAGATAAACTATATCTGGAAGACGACATCCTACTTTCAAGACATCCTCATCCCAAGATAAATCATCTCGGGATGTCGTCATCTTACGTTGATGAAGTCATCATCCTGCAGTAATTTATCCCAGGATCTCACTATGTCGGATGGCACTTCCAGAGCTCCGTACCATAATGATTGATACATTTGCCAAAATCGTTTTAAAAAAAGAGAACCTTGGGGAGACTGGAATACCCCCTATCCTCCCTTCCCCCTTTTTGCGTGCACTACTGCCGTGCACCCTCTCTCCACGCCTGTGGATTCACAGAAATTTGCAATGTATAAAAAAAGCCTTTGTCGGAATGGGAACTGTGTCGGCATTCGTCATGCAGGCTGATATTATAGTATCACAAAATAATTATTTCTATTTACATGTACACAAATTACTACGTGTAATACTTTGACTTTAACAAATCTCGAGGGTCTGATGGAGGAATACAATTTCACAAATCAAAAAAATAAACAAAAAAAGCTTGAATAAAGCTGTGGTACAGAAAAGGGGCTGAAAACCTTTCTGTACAAACCCTGACCACCATTTTGTATGGAAGGCCTTGAGTAGCTAAAAATGCATAAACCGGCAAAAATTTGCCCCCTTTTTTTTTATAGCAAAACAAAGTATAATAATACCTTTTGTTTTGGACAGTACATTTTATTATCAGTAATATGGGTATTAATTTAATAGCATTATATCGGTCAAACAATGAACGGCTGTACTTTTTGGCAGTGGTGGCTGCCCGTACTTTTGCCAACCAAGGTTTGCAAAACTCGAGGCTGTGACGTTGCAAAAGAAAGGTCCGTCATTGAATTGGTTTAAGTAAGCGGGAACCAGCCACAAGGATTGTGTACCGATGGCACTTTGACGGGTTACCAGTTTCTATGCTTAGCAACTCAAATTTTGTATGATGAGGTCGTGTCTGAACTGGCGACTACGGCTACAGCTACGGCTACGGCTGAATCGCCGCGTCATCATGCGTTGAAGTATAGGACATCCTTAGCAACAGTCGTAGCCGTAGCCAATTCGGACATGGCCCGAGTAGCTTATTGAAATCAGGCCATGAACGGTTAAAAAAAAGAACTTTCCTCCCAAATTACAGTTGATTTTTAAGAGCATTTAATTTTCTTCCTTGCAATATCAAAGTATCCTCAATTTTTTGAATTATCTGGACCTCTCGCTAAAAGACTGTGCAAGTCTTGCGCGTATTCCAACTTCTGGGACCAAGTTGGTCCCAACTATATTAAGTTTTACGTGTGTGCGATTCTGTTTCTTCAAAAACTTCAGTTTGACGCAGTTTATGAAAATTATATAGGCTATGAAGATTATTCCATATTTTTGGGTAAGTTAACTATAATTGTTGGTGATAAATTGCTGCGTATTTTTAAATGAGGATTATAAAAGATTTGATTTCATAGAAGAATAAAGTCTTCATTCAAAGTTGTTTTCTCGTCTGCGATGCGCGCGAGACTTGCACAGACTTTACTCCTCAGCACTGCCACCTTTCTTGTCAAATAAATGTTTTCTTTTTTATATACAAGATTTCCCCTTTTTACATTCAATATAATTTTTGTATTTTTTATTTCTAAATATGGCGTATAAGTTTTTCTCTAAAAAAAATTGCATCAAAATTAGTTTAGATTTATTTTGGTTTTTCATTCACACTTTAAAACAAAGTATTCCCAAAGAGGACATTGAAAAACCCTTTCTCACACCGCAATTATTGTCTGGTTCCCTGTGTGTAAAAAGCAATCATGAATACTGCGTATAAGCGTGCCTAAATGGTGCCAGACTATTTGTCGTTAGGGGCCCATTCAGAATAATCAACGTTAATAGTATAAACTATATTTTTTTTTAAACGATTCCCTTCAAAGTAATATGGTTTGGAAACAATTTTCACGAGAATCTGAGAAACAATTCATGCATAAATCGTTTCTCAGATTTCTGACGGCTGATGTCTGATCGCTGATGTCACCTCGCTGTTAAACGCGGACGGACAGTCTTGTTACACTACAGCGACAGTTTTTTTGCTGTTTTCTCAGCCAGTGGACACTGCATTCAGCTGAAACTTTCTCATAATGCTGCCTATAAACAAGCATTACGTTTTAACAAAAAAACCAATCCATGACCCTACTTTAAAGGCAAGTAAATTCTCAGCATATAACCTGTTTAAGACAACACATTGATATCGAGGCTGACGTTTCGGTCGTCTTCATTTTAAGCGTCGTTTCACTATTTCCAAGGAGTGCCTGACTTTGGTGTGGGGCGCCACATATTTTTCTAGAACAATAGAAGGATTGCAATACGCGTCATTGACCGCCATCTTTGATGAAAAACGATGGAAAAGTGCACACGTGTAACGCGCTACGCAAGACTCTCAGCCAATGAAAGCTCTTCACGCGTGCACAATTCATAAAAGATGGCGGCCGATTATATCCTTTGTGGAAACGTAGCTTGGTTGGAAAAGATCTATGCATAAAATATACAAAATACTTATTCTGCCTTTATGTTCTTCGCATTTTCAATATAATAATAAATCACAAATAGACTTGACTCAGTCAGGGCCTTTGACTTAAAAGTCCAAATGCAGGGCAAAAAGGCCAAAACCCATCATTGTGGGGGGGGGGGGACAAAACAAAGATTTGAACTGACTGACTCAAGTCTATTACTCTGTTTTTTCGTGCGCAAATATCAGTATAAATAATTGCATTGATAAAATATAAATTTCATATAATATAATATTCATATTCGTATGAGGTACATTCCTCTATATCAAATTTTGGTCTACAACCACTATCTCTGATATTTGTTTTTCTTCATTTCAATACTTTACTGTTATGTACCATATTAACCATTTCATATAGAATAAACTAAATATTCAATTGTTTTTATTGAAAGTATTTCATACTTGCTGTTTAACTCATTCCATTAAAGAGGGGCTCCGAGGTCAAATTTAGTTTTGGGATGCACTCGTTTTTCCTCGAGATAGAGTCCTCATGAAAGTTGGGGGGGGGGAGAGCTATCAGAAACTCTTACACAGTGAAATTTAAAAACATGATGTCGTCGCGGACATCTTAAGACAAATGGGTCTGTTTGTTCTGACGAGGACTTTCTGCGCGAGTCATAAGCTTAAATTCAATGCCGTTTTAACGTAAGGTTGGGATCTCGTAATTTTTCCACATTTTCATAAGGACTCTATCTCTTGGAAAATGAGTGCATCACAAAACAGAATTCGACCTTGGAGCTCCTCTGTAACCTTCTTGTCTTCTGATCATTTGATGCCATTTTGGATTCCTATCTGCCCTCAGTTTTTTGTTACCACTTAGATTGCGTTTTCTTTAACACCATGTGATTACATCTACTATGCTGTGTAGAATTGTTCTCATTTTATAAGAACTTGTCCTGCTGTTCATCTACTGCTGCAGAGTAAATTGGGAGACTACCTAGTTCTAGTAAGAACTTGGCTTGCTGTTTATCTACTGCTGCAGAGTAAATTGGGAACTGGGAGACTACCTAGTTCAGATAAGAACTTGTCCTGCTGTTTATCTACTGCCAATGAGTAGATTGGGAAATAAGGAGACTACCTAGTTCTAGTAAGAACTTGTTCTGCTGTTCATCTACTGCCAATGAGTAGATTGGGAATCAATAGACTACCTAGTTCAGATAAGAACTTGGCTTGCTGTTATCTACTGCTATTGCAAAGTAGAGACTCCCAATTCCCAATTCTACTCCACAGCAGTAGATAAATAGCAGGCCAAGTTCTCCTAAGAACAATTCTACACAACAAAAGTGATACTACCTCATGGTGTTACCGCAAACCACACATTATATCGATACTCCACCATACAGTGCCTCAAACCTCAGTCATGCTGTTACCAACTTCATCAAGTTCCCCGTGTGCCAACTGCAACAACGGATGCTGATTCTCACCACACTAAAAGGGTAACCAGACTACTCCTTCCTTCCTCACTTTGGAATGATTTAAATTGGAGGAAAACAGTTCCACAGTTTCTAGGGCGAGTTTATAACCATTTTCGGCCCTGCGCTCCAGTTTCACAAACGCGTTAAAACACAACGGCAAAACTGAGCAGGGAACCAATCACAAACTGAGTAGAGTTCTAAGGCATTTTAACCGGTGCAAAACACATGTACCAACTCAGTACAACGTTGAATGCTAAGGGTCCACTTGGAGTTATCAACGTTTTGAAATATCAATTTTGTCAAAAATGTGGGTGGGTGGGTCGAAAGACATTGATGAAAATCAAAATCTGACTTTCCATCCGAGAAAATCAAAAGGATATCATTTATGGGTGGGTTGGTGAGACAAAAAAAATTGGGAAAAAAAAAAAAACCACAAACATAATTCTGAAATGACCTCCATGATCCTGACCTTGGAGTAATACAACCCATAAATTCTCTTAACAGTATTAATTTCGTTGATATAGCAAAGCCTCTTCGTATAAAAATCTGTCCACAAAAAAATAATAGCATAATTTAACCTTTGCCCTACGAACCCGAACATCCACTTGTGACCTTCTCACTTCAATGCTTATAAATACCTTGTGCAATTCCGATCCATTCTTTGCTTACATACAAACACATACAAAGCATGTAGAGAAGCTTACCTACACCAGAAAAAAAGAACTTCTACACTGAACAAAGACATTGACAAAAAAAAAGGAGACTGCCAACATTAGGGCTAGATAGCTCAGTTGGTAATGTAGAGCACCGGCACGTCAATCCGGAGGTTGCAGGTTCAAGTCCTGTTCTAGACAATTCGTCTATGTTCACCCCAAAATTGAACAAACAAATTTACCCAGTCAGTTTCCCTTGTGGTTTTGTTACTTGAAATTTGACAGCTACTGGAAAAATAAACACGTTCGGCTTCTGACTTTGGATCTTGGCTGTGGCTCCTGATGCTAGGTAATGGCTGCGGCTATACCAACTGCTGATTTATGGCCGCTAGCTTTTAGGTCGTGGCTTCCATTGCGTGGAGTTTGAGTGACTTAAATAAAGCCCTTTCACACGAGCACCAGTAACAAAGGTCCTCGGCAATGGGTGCCGGTTGTCTGTCACTTCGTTTGATTGCGATTATTTAACAAGCTGTCACGTGAATTCTTCAAACACATATTTACCAAAGTCCCTTGTTTTTCAGACGGTGGTGGAAGGTCGTGATTGTTCATTCACTGAACACTTTCTTCTACTAGCGACACGTTCTGTGCGTGAGAATAATGATATCGCCATAGCAAGTGTTCTTGGTACAATAATCGTTTCACAATACATCAGGAGGAAGTCTAGATCTCTTAAACAACAAAAAACAAGGGTCCTTTGTTATTATTTAACAGGGATAGCTTTCACACAACTGGAATTTGCTATTTTCTTTTAAATCAATGAGATTTTAGTCAAGGTCTCTTGTTAAAAATTGTCTGGTGTGAACGGGCCAGTAGGGGTCCTATCTGAAGCAAGCAACAAGTTGCTGAGTACAGATCTAACCCTAGCCACAGCCATGGCTGTCACTTCTGGTCGAACGCCATACACTGGCAGTGGCTCTTTGATTTTCGAGCTGACCACATCAGTGGCTACTGGTTGTGGCTCTTTGACTTTGGGCTGACCTGTATGTGGCTACTGGTTGTGGCTACTGGTTGTGGCTGTTGTTGGCCATGTGGTTCGTCAACACTTGGCTGAACTTCTTCTGGTGTAAGTCGATGACCTCAATGCTCTTAAAGAGGACTTCACACTCGATGTCCGGGAGTTTGGTAAGGAACTGTGCGATTTGGATGAACTCTAAGGAAAGCAAGATGTCCTCGTACAGGTGGAGGATGCCTAACAGGACAAAAAAAAGAGAGTAATATCGAGGTCTTAGTTCTGATCAAGTTGGAATCAAGTCCATTAATATAACAAAGGGTATGAACCACTTTTTCTGTAATCCATAAGTGTGTAACGAAGAAGCAGGTACTGACAAATAGGTAAAACAACAAACACTATGTAATTGCAGTATGTACACACAAAATACAAAGTGAGCTATCCAGCCCTAATGTTGACGGTCTCCATATTTTGTCCACACCTTTGTTCGGGGGTGCCAGTCAGAAGCCGTACAACCGTTAACTGCCGTACAACTGTTAACTGCCATATAGCCAGGGATCATACCCAAGTTTACGATACAACCTGGGAAGCGGCAGCCAGGGGATCACCTTTAGGGAAGATTACAAACAAGACCACAGACGAGAAGAAATACAGCAGAATTTTCTTCCGGCCTGATGGAAAGACAGAGCACCGGATTTCTTCGGGAGAAATACGAACAAGCCGGAACTCCGGCAAAAAGCTGGAAAAGTGGCCTCGCCGGACTCAACTTACCGAGAGCGGTTCTGAAAATGAACTCCTCTCCGTCCCTGAAGAAGACGTCCAGGAAGCGGCAGGCAACGTCTAAGGGAAGTGACTTGGTGTATAAGGTGTACATCCTAAACACGGCAAGAAACAACAACAAATCATAATTCATGTATAGTTTTTGAGGCATTGCACGGTGAGGTATCAATGTATATTTGGTTTGCGGTAACACCATGTGTGTAAATATCTACTTTGGTGTGTAGATCTTGTTCTTTAGAGAACTTATCTTGCTATTTGTTCTACTGCCGCGGAGTAGATTTATGGAATTCGGGAGACTTCTCAGTTCTGAAAAGAACTGTCCTGCTTATTAACTACTACCTGGGCGGGAGGTGTGGATCGGGGGGACTTCTCGTAATTATTAACTGCACTGCCGCGGAGTGAGTTCTTTTTGGTCTCAACGTTTCGACTAGCTTGCTCTAGTCATCGTCAGGAGACGATGAAGAGTGTGAGACATGTCCGTCTATTTATAAGGGTTCAAAGGTTTCAGTGTAGAGTCAGTCACTGCTCTGATTGGTTCTTCTGAAAGGAGAACTGTGATTGGAGGGCTCAGAGTTATTGTGTGGGTTGTCCATTGTGTGTGAGTGGCCTGTGTAGTGGGGCGTATCAGTAGAGTGTGGGATACCAGTAGAGTAGAGTGGTAGGATTGTGTGCCAAATATTGCTGATGAAGTAGCCGATATCTTGATGCACTGTATTGTGCTTGTGTATTTCAATAGCTTCCCTGATGCGACGTGTATACCAATGTCTCTCAGGAGCTATGATTTGAGCTTGATCCCAATCTTTGACATGGTCTAGATCAGCAGAATGTTTGACAAAGGCAGATTTGTCATATTCCCCTCATAATTCAATTGAATGATTCGGTTTATGCCATATGTGAAGGACTCAATCACGCATGAAAAATAAGCACACACAAAAAAAAAACAATAAACAAAGTGATTTTCTCATGATGACCTACCAGTCAATGATGTAAAGATCTGGGGTAAGGCACTGGTTCTTAAAATGACTGTACAGATCGGGAAGATTATCCTCAAAATATTCCTCATACGTATCAAAATACGACTGCATCTGTGTATGGAGTGAAAGAGGAGAGGAAATATTGTGTAAACACCAGAGTAAACATCCCAATCAATCAGTGAGTCAATAAATTTATCACTCAATCAATTAAGCAGTCAGCCAGTTAGTTAGTCCATCCATCAATCAATCAATCAATCAATCCAAAATCAATTAATCAATCAACTCAAAAAATAAATTAATCAATGAAGTCAATAAACTAATCAATCATGTCATAGTCGATAAATGTTAAAATCGATCACTTAATCAATCATTTTATCAAGCAATGAATCACTCAATCAACCCATCAATACACCAATCAATAAATCAAATATCCTAAAATCAATCAATCAATAAAACAATAATTTTATCAAGGAATAAAAAACATAAGTCAATCAATCGATCAATCACAATCAATCAATCAATCGATCAATCAATCAATCAATCAATCAATCAATCAATCAATCAATCAATCAATCAATCAATCGGTATATCAACCTATCTATTGAAATAAATCTATGTACTGCATTAATAAACAAGTCAAATCAATAAATAAAACAATATAACAATAAAACAATCAATCAATCAATCAATTAGTGATGCTGAGAGTCAGTATCAACACCCTGTCACTCATTTAGAAGGAGATAGAGATGGGGGAAGTATTATCTGAAACTTAGCCCAATCATTAAATGTTTAGACGATTTAAACATTATGTGCACTTCATCCCAGAGAAGAAGAACGTGCTGGTTAATTCTCAGACTGAGAACCTTGTACTGATGGGGTGATATCGAGAAGGCTCGGGAGACTGGGTACTAGACCATCAAACTTACCACAGGTTGATCTAGACGAAAGAAGGCAAGTTGGCACGACTTGTTAAGAACATTGGCAAAACAACAGAAAGCATCGGCAGGCTCCAAGTACAGGAGAAATACTGCTGCGATGAAGGACATACCTTGTACCTAATAGTGGAGTGGAATCATTGATTTGCAGAGAATTAGTATTCTGTATTTTAGATTGTGGGAGTCTTGTATTTGAACATTGGGACCTGTTAATGTGCACAATTTTGCTTCCTTATTCCACTTAGGGCCAGGATTTCTGAAACTTTTCCGTGCCGAGGGATGGGATTAATTTTTGGGACCAGTGGAATAGTTTGTTTTGGAGAATATCGTTGTCAAAATGAAAACTTGACTGAACAATGTAAAAAACAACAAATGTTCTCAAAAAACACACCAAAATTTGTTGTTCTCTGTCGGAAAATTATGAGACGCATTCATCGCAAACTGCAGAACCCTCGGAAATAAGCCATGGCAATGATCAACCATGGTATACTGGAATCTCAAACCAATCGGACTTGACCTTCCATTATGTCAAACACTATGACAAAAGAATGATGACAGCCCATCTATCATTCGTAATCCACATTTTTACAACAAAAGGACGAAGGTCCGAATTCGGGGGGAAAAAACGGGAGATTTAGAGCGTGAACCCACACTCCGGTGACTCGGCCACCATAACTCGAGACCGCTCGGCCAACAAGCTTGCCGGTCCAGACAGAGAAAGACAAACTCTTTGTAAATTAAATCAGAAGATAAAGAAGTTACTTACATAACCGATATCTGGTCTGTAACATGCATAAGCACCTAATACACTATGAAGACGATCAAAGTAGGGGCCACCCTGTTGGAGAAAAGAAAAAGACGATCGTTCAAACAAAATGTTACAATTTGTTGTCAGGGTTTGTTAAAGGCAGTGGATACTTTTGGTAAATACTCAATAAATATATTACCATAAAAACTTACTTGGTAAGGAGCACCTGAGAGCTGCTGATAGTATAAAACATTGTGAGAAACGACTCCCTCTGAAGTATTGGTAGTTTTTGAGAAGGAGGTAATTTCTCACTAAAATATTTGAATCTGAGAAAGGCTCCAGGCATTTGAAAGCAAACAATTCTATACAACAAGGGTGTTTTTTCTTTCATTATTTTCTTGCAACTTCGATGACCAATTGAGTTCCAACTTTTCACAGGTGTGTTATTTTATGCATATGTTGGGATACTGGTCTTTGACATTTACCAAAAGTATATCCTGCCTTTAACCAGTAGGCTTCAGAGGAACAATAACATGCAAAACCCTCACGCAACACACAGCGGCTAGCTTATGAACCAGAGTTTCAAGTTTCTTTGCGTGTTGGATCCAGGCCACTTGTAGTGAGACACTACATTACTTCAGAGGGAGTCGTTTCTCATAATGTTTTATACTAACAGCAGCTCTCGGGTGCTCCTTACCAAGTAAGTTCTTATGGTAATGTATTTCTTGAGTAATTTCCAAAAGTATCCACAGCCTTTAAGCTACTGTAGACAACTATTAGCATAGTTGGTTGCCTCCAAGCTGCTTGCAAAAAGTGACAAGACCCTGAAGCTAACACAACCCACAGTGTTTTTGACAGCGCGAGGGCGTGTGTGAACCAAGTTTAAAACAAGTAATTTTTTTAATTTTGTTTTATTATTGTTCATATTTATTTGGCCATTGATACAAAAGAAATTAACATACAGGCAGTCAAAGTAAGATAAAAGTATAAATTGTGACGCAAGGAAAATTGTCCTTGAAAGCGCCCTCGTGCAGTCAAAAAGTACAGTCACTTACAATCTGGTTTGGGGTTGAACAAAGAAAAATTGACTAGAGCGGGATTTGAACCAACGACCTTCGGATTAACGTACCGGCGCTCTACCAACTGAGCTATCTAGCCCTATGTTGGGGGTCTCCCTATTTTGTCAATATCTTTGTTCGGGGGTGCCTACTTGACATTTCAATTACAATCTTTAAGAAGTCACAAAGTAAAACCTATCGTGAAGTTGTCCTACCTTTTGATATATACACAGATGGGGGAAAGTACGGGATACGTCGAGTCTAATAACATCAACACTGTCCTCTCTACTAGCCTCGTGAACTGTCGTAAGAATAGAAAAGAAAGTTGTTTGAAGGTGGCTTGTTGGAACTGTGGAAAATTAGCACTCTTGGTATCGAATTGTTTTAACATAAACAATCACTGCAGCGCTGGTGAACGAATGTTTTGACCACTCAAGCATGAAACACATTTTCTCACAAAACAACTCTGCTGCATTTAGAGTTCATTTTCACAAACTCTATTTTTTATCACCATGAATATTTCATTTGCAGAGCTGCCAACCTTTGCATCTTGCAATCAGGAAGATTTTGTCCAACATAACAGAAAAAAAGTTTCCATGATCAGGGAGATTGTCAAATGTGTTCATCAGAACATGGCAAGATTGGTTCATTTTCAGGGAACATTCTGCAGAATCGGGGAGAGTTGGCAGCTCTGCATTTGAGAGCAACACAAGTAATAACAAGTTTCTCGTTTATTGAATTCCCTTTAATAGAAAACAAAAAGTCAAATTGATCAGTCAATAAACAGCCATGTTCTCAATCTTACTGTTTGTACAACCGAAAACGTTTAAAGAAAAGCCTGGAATTACACCAAGGCCACAGAGGCCTGGCCTCTCTGCTGCCCTGGTCTTGGCCTTGTTGCCCCTTTTAAAAGTTCCCCGTAGACTGTAAGAGTTTGCAATGAACCCGCCCTTTTTCAAAATGGCCTCGCCCTCTCACAGATGAAATTCCAGGCCTGTGAACATCAACTCGGCTTTACCTTCCTCGGCATCTTCGATGTCCGGTTCGCTGAACACCTTAATCCTGTCCTTCGCCCTCGCCAGGAAGATCTCAAAGAGCTCAGGGGTGATGTTGAGTTCGTTGCCGATGGCCATCTCCCAGACCTTACCTCGGATGCTCGGAGGGATGCCCTGCCACCACATGTCTCGAGTCTTCTTATTGCTTTTGCTGTTAGGGGGGTCGGAAAAGTTGGGTCAAGTCAGTGTCAAGTTCCAAGTGTGAATACTTGTTGTATATTCGGTTTGCGGTAACACAATGTGTATATCTACTTTGCTGTGTTAATTATGTTCTTTAGAGAACTTGTCTTGCTGTTTATTCTACTGCCCCAGAGTAGATTTTGAAAAGAACTGTCCTGCTTATTGATACAACTTGGGCAAAAGGTAGGAAATTGGCCAGGACTACTGCTTTTTCTTTGTGGATCGAGGGGGACTTCTCGTTATTAACTTCACTTACACAGAGTGAGTTCTTAATTGGTCTCAGCGTTTCGACTAGCCTGCTCTAGTCATCGTCACATCTTTTACTTACACAGAGTCCCAGCTCTTCAAGATGTCCGTCTGCCACACATGAAGCAACGTCTTAATCCCTTCCTCGTACTTGAGCTGCTTGGCAAGCTTCTTCATCTGCTGCTTGTACACCTTTATCTCTGAAGAAAGCAATGTAAATGAAGGGAGGCATTTTAGATTAGAATTAAAACCCTGCGTGATCGGTGAGTACCTCCAGACAACCAACCCATACCTCACTACGCCACAACAGTGGGCATAATGAGGCACACGCATGTGGTTGATTTCGGTTGTTAAAACCAAAATTGAGGACATACTGAAAATTGTGCATAGTTTTTCACTGTTTCTTGACTCACACAACGGATGAAGCCCAAATTTTTACAGGTTTGTTATTTCATGTATATGGTTGATCACACAAAACATGAACACTATTTTGTCAGCTCTACTAATCCTGTATAACACCTTTAGGGAAATTTTGAACTGTACCTTTTTGCTTGGCTCCCTTGACCATCTCTTCATACTGCTCTTTGTGTTTTTGTTCCTCTTCCGGGTTTTTGGCTGGTAGATTCCTGGAATAATACAAAATATGTGAATATTCTACACTTGATTTTCAAGCCAGTTAGACTTCTCAAGGTCCTTCGCACTATTGTTACCCCCTCCAGCCTTAGAAGAAGACTCTGCTAGTGTTGAACGTGAGCCGTTAAATTGTGTGCGCTATTATCACCCCGGCTCATTTGGGCCCTAAGCATTCCAGCAACCACCTCAACTCCTTAGGAGTATGCAGCACCGGCAGCCACCAATCCCTCACAGCTACCCACCCATTGGGTGATGAAAATCAGAGAAGAGGGTTTGAAGTTTCTACCAGAAAGTACCTGGACTACACTTACTGCTGTGTGGCTTGCGCAGTTAGCTTATTACCAATTACCGCAAATCCATTTGACATTAAGTAATGACCCCCTGCACTAGCGTCACAGGCGGTTGGCGGCTACTGCTGCCACACTTACCACTGTAGCAGTCAACTCGTAAACGTGTAAAGTCGCGTCGCCTAAAGTGCACTGTTATAACACATGAGGAGATCGACTTCCAAAATGGTACACCCAAGATAAGATTATGGTGTTGATGACGTCAGGTGACGTCTGGTTGTGAAGCCAAGGATTCTCAAAAACGTGAGCTTCCACTAGAGGTGGAAGGCGAGAAAAGATACCACTACGCCAACCCGATCAACCTTACATGTTGTGGGTTTTTTGTGTTTAGTAGCAATTAACCCTCTTTCTGTAATGGCTGTCTGACCAACAAACTATGCCATCCTGCAATATGATATCATGTGTGAATGCATGTACATAGTACACAGTCAACCCTCCTACTGTTTGACCATCCAATACCATCCACCATTGTTTTGAATGACAGGTAAACTATGCCATCCTGCAAGATGATATTATGGGTTAATGCATAAATACATAGTACACAGTCAACCCTCCTACTGTCTGACCATTCAATACCATCCACCGTGGTTTTGACAATAGATAAACTATATGCCAGCCTGCAATATATCATGTGGTAAATGCATCTACACAGTACACAGTCAACCCTCCTACTGTCTGACCATTCAATACCAATGATAGATAAACTATGCCAGCCAGCGATCGTGATGAATGAGTTTACACAGCAACCATGTACACATGTACAAAGTTGTGGCAACTTACACACCAGGACCCAATTTCATAAAGCCTATAAGCACAAAAACTTTGCTAAGCACAGAAAAATCTTGCTGAGAAGAAACAAGCAACCAGCCAAAATTCCATGAGGTTTACATTCTTACCACTGGTGCCCCACTCATTTTTTGCTTAGCAAAGAAATTTTCTAAGCAGTACTTTCTGCTTTAAAGGCCATGTACACTATTGGTAAGATCGAAAAACACAATGTTCACAGATTCACACATAACTTACATGATTTAAAGTAAGTAATGGTAGAGAGGGTTCCTTAAAATATTTCTGCCTAAAATTCTATCGTTTCTGAGAAACGAGTAAAACAATAGTAATTATCGCGCGCGATAATTTGAAAAAACAAAACACATAAGAGCTCTTTTCACTATTTTCTTGTGACCTCGATGACCAATTGAGCTCAAACTTTCACAGGTTTGTTTGTTCATGCATATGTTTAATCACACAAAATGTGGACACTGATTTTGAGCTGTTACCAAAAGTGTACAATACCTTTAAAACAGCTTTATGAAATTGGGCCCAGTGCAGTGCAGTTGCATATGCTTTTAAACGGTCGGCCAACTCACTGGAAATTGTTACCATTGTGTAGAATGGATTTACGCACACTATTTCATTTCTCAATATGGGACAGAGGGTACCCCCCCCCCCCAATGTTCCCTTACTTTAACCCTCTTGCTGTCTGACCATTCAATACCATTCAAGTGGTTTTGAATGATAGATAAACTATGCCAGCCTGCAATATGATACCATGAGGGAATGCATGTACACAGTACACAGTTAGTTCTGTGCACAGTTGTGCCACCATACACAACCTTGGCAGTCGAATGGTTTCAAATGGTTGGTCAACTCACTGGAAAATGTTGCCAAGAGTCACTGACAGTAGGAGGGACTTATTACACTAGTTTCCTCTTGTACAGAAGTAACCCCCTTATATCCTCTAAAGAATTCCTGAGATTCCAAGCACACAGTAAAGACTCAATAGGTGGGATATACCATGCCCCGTATCTTGCACCAAATGCCTCAAACTGCCAAAAAGGAGCATGACTAATTTGACCTTCCAGCCTCATTTTGGGTTTCATTGATCTGACAGGGCGGGAAAAAAACAAGATGGCTTCAATACTGATACGGGCATTTTACAGTGCCACAATAATCTTCCCTTGTGAATCCATCATGGTAATTTATGTACAATGCGTGTTCACACTCACTGTCCTTACCAGTTGTCCATCGCCTTCCTCCCTACGTCATGACGTAATGTGTCATGTACTATTATCGCACAAACACAATTTCCATAAAATTACAGCAGGATTTAACCAGTCGAGCATGAGTGGTTGGTTCACGCATGGCCGGCCGGTGTATCGCACTCCCCCGCTGGCAAGTAGCTGGTGATATCGCAATAAAGGTCCGGCCTCGGGGAGTTCCAATTCTAGCCTTTCATCACGTATGACGCTTAGTGTTTTCCAATATTGTTTCCTCGGTCGAAGCGTATCATTGATTGAAATTTGGGGGGGTTAAAGAGTCCTTTGTGAACATTGGTTGTTATACATGTAATAAACTGTTATTTTTTCCAAATAACTATTGAATACTTTGAATTGATTGTCACAAATTCCATCCCCAAAACCTTTTTCAAAACACAGCTGGAATTTTTGTAGGAATTTTTTGTTGATTTATAAAGAGTCATTTGTGAAATTTGGTTGGTATTTACTTGTAATAAACAGTTATTTTTTCCAAATAACTATTGAATACTTTGAATTGATTGTCACAAATTCCATCCCCAAAACCTTTTTCAAAACACAGCTGGAATTTTTGTAAGAATTTTTTTGGGGTTACAGAGTCATTTGTGAAATTTGGTCAGTATACTTGTAATAAACTGTTATTTTTTTTCCCAACAACTATTGAACACTTTGAATTGGTTGTCACAAATTCCATCTCCAATTTTTTTTTTTTAAACACAGCTGGTATTTTTACGAATGTCACAAACTTGTGAAGGAACCAAGTCTCAGGCTTGGTCCCCCCCCCCAACCTGCCCCGAACCCCAACCAACCCCCCTCCCCTCCCCCCTTTTCAAATTTTTTCGGGATTTTTGTCAAAAAAATGTGAACTTACAGAGGTCTGTTCTCGAGGATCAACGCCGTTGTGGAGGACGCCGGCCTCATGCCCGACTGCTTCTTCCGCCAGTTCAAGGACAGCGTAGGGGGGTGTGTCTTCCCCTTGGGCAGGTACTCCACGTCAAACTGCTTGGTCGGCACGGCCTGCTTGGCCGGACTGCGACTGAACAGCTTCCATCCTGTGCCCGTCGGCCCGTCGACCTGCTCTACCGCCACGGATTTGCCCGATGATTTCCACGGAAACAGATTTCTGTGGTTGGACAGAAGAAAATATGGTACACAAATCAGGAAAAATTTTCACACGCATTTAACGGCACATTGGTACAGACCCAAAAACCTCACACATGTGTCCGACACATGTACACGTGTACTTACATGTATTTTAAATCAATTTAAAAACAATAATGAATGCAAACTTTTGAGCTTTTCACTCCTCACCGTGGAAAAATACTTTCGTACAAATTGTGAAAGATAGAGCGCAATATGGCACTGGTCATTTAGGTGTCCTTCCAGTTACTGACCTTCGATCCAAAGATCAATTGAGCAAATATGTGAAGGGCGTCTTTTCTTTTGAGTTTGTTTTTTTGAGTTTCATATTTTCTTTTTCCCCAAGTTTCATTGTCTGTCCCTAGGTTAGAGAGCATCTCAAATAGATCAGGCACGTTCTAGGCATGAGGGAATGTTCCGGTAAGGTACATGCCGGCAATCCGGTGGGCCGCCAGATTTGTTCTGTCGGACCGGGACATTGTGTGACCCAACTACGGTAACATTTCTCCACGAGAGCATTATATATGCGTTTGCATATTTAACACTCCTTCAGAGAATTCTAGCGATCCAACGGACCGGTCCATGTATGCCCATTAGAATACTTAACCAATCCAATTAGAATGTTCCCACCAGTCTGATATTTTAGACGGTCCCTTAGGGTACAAAATAAGCTTGGGCGATACCACGATATTATCGAATATCGCGATACTAGTTCTGAAACGATTATGATATCGGGTCACATTTTTTTTAATCGTGATATCGGTAAATTGCGATATCGTTAAGTATCGCGATGTATTTCCTAGCCGAGACGATCTTGCAACAATAAATCTCCTAGTTGAGACGATTTGCTGCATCAAAGAGCTGTCAAAGAGTTGCAAGTCACAGACCGCAACCGCAAGATTCCCCAACAGATCCGATCCGACGGGGTTTAGTCTTCGAAAAAACCAACATCAAAGCCTTAGCGATCAGGCGGTCTCACGCAGACGGGTGTTATCACGTGCGTTCCCGTGCGTGTTGCGGACGTGCGAGTAGCGTGATCTAATTAGTTATGCACACATAAAAAACAGTCTGTCATGCGCAGTTAACACATTAAATGTGTGTAAGTAATAGGCCCAGGTTTTCATACCATAGGTTTAGAGTAAAACCCGAAGAATAGGTGATTGGAACAACGGCAGAAATGATCAGTCAATCATAGCCACAACTCACAACGTGAGAGTTGTAGTAGATTGACGGCATAAAGAAATAATCGCGATTATATCGAATATCGCGATATATTCTCGACGATATATCGTGGCTGAGAAAAAGCGATATCGCCCAAGCTTAGTACAAAAACATTTTTTGCTTTACCCAAAACCAAAATGTTGTCCTTTTATACAATTTGATACTTGAATGCTGTCCATAGAAAAGGAAAAGTACCGTTTGCAAAATTACATACATGTACATGTAGTCGGATTACAGTATACATTATTCAGTAAAAACAGACTAGGTAGTTTTGCTAGCGTGGGTCCTAAATCCTCCGATACCCTCCTCTCCTACTATGTCACTCCACACCAACTTGTTTGGACTTGGATAAGATTGGAATACTTGACTCAGTGATAAGCACTTGTTGTTTGGGCCTACTGGCCCCAGTCCTTATGAATCCTCCCCCTTGGCACTTGGATAAAGAGGGAATTAGGACTGTAATGTGTAAAAACCCAGACAGACCAGGCATTCTTGCTCATATGCAGCCTCAATCCTCCAATACCCTCATCTCCTATATGTCACTCCACACCAAACTGTTTGGACTTGGATAAGATTGGAACGCCTGGTCTATCTAGGCCCACTTTCATAAAGCCTGTAAGCACAAAACATTGCTAAGCACAGACAAATATTGCCTACCAGAAACTGGCTACCAGCCAACATTCCATAAAGTTAACATCGTAGCAACTGGCACCCCACTTATTTTGTGCTTAGCAAGGAAATGTGTTAAACACTATTTTCTGCTAAACAGCTTTATGAAATTGGGCCCTGGCCCCTGTCTTTCTGAATCCTTCACTTTGGCAATTGGATATTGGCCCTATAGAGGAGGATTTTGGACTGTAAGGGTTATTATAATAAATGCACTTGAAATTGTTACATCGTTAAAACTCAGGCTCACCCTGAGTAAATAAAGAAAATCAACAAACAAAAACAAAGTCAGTCTCAAGGTCAACTTTCTGTTGACTGATTTCGCTGCACACCATCTGGCAGCCCTTTAACAACATTTACCATCGGGTTTTAAATGTTTCCCTTGAGGGTAACATGGGGTCAGTGTCTGGGGCATTGTAAACATCACAGCGGGGGATCAACACGGTGCAAAACCGTGCACCAAGTCGTCTCGATGGATAATTTGTACACCCAAAACTTGTTTTTTCTACAGATTTGAAGGTCGCAGGTTTTAGGGATTGCTTAAAAAAAAATTCAATATTTCTGCCCCGAGGTTGTTGACTTCTACCAGTGGCTTTTGGGTATACCAGTCATGTTAATGAAAGTCTGAAAGCTTGCTAACTATGAAGTTGATTCTTGAACTATTTTTTCTGTGAAATATTTCCCTCTGAAATGAAGTCATATTCAAGAAAACTGTATCTGAAAGCCTTAAAAAAAACCAGTTCACAACCCAAATTAAGGACAATGTGTTTACTTGCTGAAAATTGTGCACGGTTTTTCACTATTTTCTCCTGACTCAACAACGATAGCCAAATTTCACAGGTTTGTCATTTCATGGTTGATCACACCAAACATGAACACTGTCTGCGGCTATTTTGTCAGCTCTACCAATCCTGTGTAATACCTTTAAAGTATTTTCTTTTGAGTACTTTCGAATAGTATTATTTAGTCTTGGTTGATATGAGGACCTGGTAAAAGAGTAGTGCACCCAACTGAGTTTGGGAGTGATTTCAACCGATGAGTGGGTGTGTGTGAAGACACATTTTGTGCAATCCTACTTGTTCCTGTGTCAGCTCTTCATATTACTACATTTCCTGGAATAATATAATAATTTGCACACACCAAGCACACTGTCAATAGACTGTGTAAGTCTAGCGCATATTCAGACTTCCGGGACCATTGTGGTCCCAACCACATGGAGTTTTACAAGGTCTGGATTTTTTTTGGGTCAATTATTTTAGTTTAACGTACATGTAGTTTATGGCCATGAAAAATATCTATGTTGTTGAGAATGTAAAAGTGACAAAGAATATGAAAGTTCAAAATCAAATCAACAAAATAATGAGGAAAACCAGAGAATAAGACTTGACTTCCGTTTCCGGTTACTGGTGAAAGTAAGAATTTTGGCCAACTGATGTTCATGTTGTCATTAAACCTACATATGTGATGGACGAACACAATTCGGACGTGATTGGCAGATGGAGTTTCTGAAAAAAAGCATCCCCTCGCAAGTTTTAATTTGGGTTAATTGTTAATTTGAACAAATTATTTGTAAGATCATATAAAAATTGATTTTTTTTTTTTTTTTTTTAACTTGTCATGGGTATTTATATTTTTCAATAATTTTTTTTTATAAATATTATTTTAAAATTTGACTTCATAGAAAAATATAGTCTCCGGTCTAGTTTTTTTTTTGTTTACGGTATGTGCAACACTTGCACAGTCAATGTGCCTCAACAACGACTGTTTGGATTTGTTGTTGTTCCCAACGTGTTCCCAACGATTGTAACTCACTCAATGGAAAGAACTAGGACACAAGTGATGAATGTCTTTGCCAGGGTTCAAATTTTTCAGTGACAAGCCAGGACCGGGCAGCTTGCCATTTTCACAAGTCCGCCAGCTCTTTCACTGGTCCATTTTAAATGCGTATTACATGGGGGATGCTATTCAATTCTGAACCAGCCAGCCCGACCACTTGGAGAGAATTTTCAAACTGGCCCTCAGGTGTTTCAACTGGCATTTACACTAGCGCTGTTAAGGGAGACACTGAACTTGCACGCACAGCACATTTACTGATTTTTTTACCGGACCAGAATTAATTTTACAAAACCAGAACCAAAACAAGGAAAAAAAAAAAACCACCCGCACAATTTAACCTAAGAACAGTTGGCGTTCGTTACCAGACATTTTCAGGGTGAGGGGGAGTGTAAAGCAGGGGGCAAAGACATCAAACCACAGGCCTGGAATTTAATCTCAAAGAGGGCAAGGCCATTTTCATTTCGTTGGGCACTTCCATTGGAAAATCTTAAAGTCTATGGAAAACTTTTGAAGGGGCACCAAGGCCAAGACCAGGGAATTGAAGGCCATGGCCTTCAGTGGCCTCCGTGTAATTCCAGGCCTGAAACCATTCATTTGTGAATTTTTTTGATCTCATTTAGGGGGAGGGGAGAGTAGGGGGGGGCAAGAGCTCAGATTCCCCCCAACCCTGGTTTCGCCAATGCATGAAAACTGTTTGTATTTGAGCAAATACTAAGACATGAAAGAGAACTCATTGGTCTTGTAGAAAGATATTTATCCCACTCAAGTCAACATTTGAACATTTTGACTTATTTTGGTCAAGATATTACAAGACAAAGTCTGGCTTGTTTTCGGCACTGAGTTTACTTTCTTGCCCACTGCTAAAATCACTGGCCTTGGGCCTGTGGATCTAGTGTACGTTTTGAGACCCCCTTGCAGGAAGTTAAAGGTATTACAGGATTGGTAAGGATTAAAGACATCATCGTTTAATTTTAGTCTGTAAACTGATTATGAAGTTCATACTACAACTATTTTTTCAGTGAAATATTTCCCTCTGAAATGAAGTCATATTTTTTTAGAAAAATGTATCCGAAAACCTAAAAACCATGACAACTGATTTCAGTTTTTACAACCAAAATTAAGGACAATGTGTTTTACATGCGGAAAATTGGTTTTGCACTATTTTCTCCTAACTCACACAACGTATTAAGCCCACTGTCTGCGGCTATTTGTCAGCTCTACCAATCCTGTATAAATACCTTGTAACTTTTTTATACACACTGCCGTGAATACAACCTTACACCAGGAACATGCACACAGTCAAAACACAAGCTGTTTTACTCCCTCCAAGAGTTAAAGATCGGGTATAAAGTTCATCCGAAATGAGGCTGTGAGGCCACATTGTAAGGAAATCTACATCCCAAAGGAAGTGTCACAGAAAATCTGAGTGAAACGACAAATGGCCTCAGTGCAGTGTGTACCATTAAAATACTACAAAAAAAGTCGCAGGGGAGAGCTTGCCCATGGCACTGAACATGTTACATTCAGACCATAATTGCACACAGGTAGGCTTATCCTGCGGGACTTCCATCAAAATGGTAAAAACTTCGATATTTTTCCCATTTTCCACTCCGATTTTCACAAATCCTGTGGACATGAGTCAATAAGACACTTCCTAATTTTACAAGCAAGACTTGCAAAAAAATAAAGAAAAGTTAGTAATTTACAGACGTTTTTTTTTATCATTTTCAAATCTGAAAACTTAAATTGACTGCAAAGTTCAGTACCAGTCCTCTAGAGTGCCAGTTGGAAAAGCAGTCAACGTCAAGGAAACAGCATTTCAAAAACTCCCAACATCACTAACAGTTATTTTGATTGCCGCACTCAAAATACAACTGGTACAACCATGCACAAACTTCTGACAACAAATTGCTGCACCATGACCACAAAATTTGATGATTTTTTTTTCCGCAAGTTGATTTTGTACGGTATGTTTATTAAAACCCCCCAAAAAACGGGAATTCATTTATTGTTTTCTCCTTTGTAAAGGGCACCTCCTTTGGAACGTTTCAAGGGGCACCAAGGCATTGGCCAGGGGCGACGGAGGCAATTGCCTCCTCTGCTTCCGTGAAGTATTAAGCCTGCCCTCTGTTGACGCTGATAGTGTACATTTTCAAAATTACTGACGCAGCCGAGACCTAAGTTGAAGCCGTGGTTTCGAAAAAGGGCCAATGAAATACATGAAGACCGGCAGGCATTTTCGCCCAAAATTTTCAAACTAAATCAAAAGGATCCAAAATGACAGAAAAAGGACATACAAAACTTGTCCCCTGCAGAACTTTTGGAGCGTCTAAAAAGTTAGGCACATTCTGAGTGCAAGAGAATGTTCCCATGGGGCACACGCCCACATTCTATTGGACCGCCAGACTGCTCCGCTAGACCGCGTCATTGTGCCAAAGAACGGTAGCAAACCCAAACGAGTGAAATACGCGCTTGCAAATTGGTATTTTGAACATTCCAATACCAGAACGTTCCGGCAGTCCAACAGAACAGTCAACGCACTGAGATACTAAATGCAAACCAATTAAAACGTTCCTACACTTCTGAATTTTGCGACACTCCCTAAAAAAGTGGATAATTTTGCAGGGTGTCTGAACGAAAACAAAAGGTTGTCCAAACGACTCCCCTCTGTCAATGCCATACTAAAGCCGGATCAAGGGGTTCCATCAAATCTTCTCTGGAGAGAGTACCCTACTAACAATCCGCGTTTACTGTTTTAAGTACAATTTGTATATTGTGTTTAAATGAAATTGTGTACAACCATGGAAGAAGGAAACCTGGCTTCCCTTACAGCCTATCAAAGCATCATGAATAACCTGCAGTAAGGTCACACGTCCATTAGGGTCCTTATCGATGCTTTAAATCTCTCTCCATCTGTGATTGGAATTAAATTAAGGACCAGACCGGCTCATCGAGCTCTATCTATCCCATTACTCGATGCTCATTATACATAGATTTGTGTACACAAGTACATGTGTCAGCAGATGCACTGCTACATTGTAAAAAACTGGTATTCTTGAATATGAAAACAATCTTATTTCAAGAAAACTTTTATTGTGTCACTCCAAAAATCTTAATAGAAAAATTTGCATTTTTTTTTCTTCTAAGTTCTTATTCCAAGAATACCATTTTTAGCAGTGTATATCTCAACATAACCAAACCAACAATGAGAAGAGATACATACATGTAGTATATGTGACTAAACTTTTATATATTTGATATTTCAGGGCTTGAATTTGGGATGAAAGTTTCACAAGAAATGTACACGTACACTGTACACGTACACTGAGCACGACGTAGCTCAAAGTGTTGCCTCAAAGAGTGCCTCAACACTTTTCCATAGTGCCCCCCCCCCACAAAAAAGGAAAGGAAACCAGAGGGTAAAAAGAACAAAATATGGCCCCCTGGGCTCCCCTCAAGAAACAATGCATTCTTTCGGCAACTGGGGTTGAGCATAGAGCAAGAACCAGAATGAGCCAGTGCTAGTTTTTTTCCCCAGGGTTAAATGCAAGCCAGCAAGACATAGAAGCTGTTTATTTTGGCTTAAATACCAATCACATGTGGGTCACTGTGAAATGTACTTCGGTGACGGGTGTTTATAATAAAAATACTGAATTTATTTTTTATGTCCAGTCCAGGCTCTTGCGATGTACACTTTGAACTGTCTCTGCCCAACCTGCACTTAAAGGTACATTATTATACAGGATTGCTAGGAGCTGACAAAATAGTCGAAGACAGTGTTCATGTTTAATGTGATCAACCATGTACAATGTACATGAAACAACATTCCAGTGATAATTTGGGCTTAATCCGTTGTGTGAGTCTGAAAAAAAATAGTGAGAAACCACGCACAATTTTCAGCATGTAAACACATTGCCCCTAACGTTGGTTGTAACAAATCAAATCAGCTGACTGCGTTTTTTTTTTTTTTACGTTTTCAGAAACGGCTTTCTCGCATATGACTTCGTTTCAGAGGGAATATATTCCACAGGAAAAAAATGGTTCCAACTAGTATGAACTTCATAATCAGTAAGACCTGTTTCAAACGTCGAGAATGTATATGAGTTTGGCAATCGTGCGGCAGTGGTTTCAAACGCCGTGCTCCTGCCATGTCGAAATCAAACAAATTTTGATTGTTGTTTGAATTTGACACGTGCGTCAAGAGCGCAACATTTGAAACAGGCCTTAGCTTTTAGACTTAAATCAACCAATGATGTTTTTCATCTCCACCAATCCTTTATAATGGATGGATTGCACATGACGTCATTGACCACCATCTTTGATAAAAAAAACAATGGCAAACATGTACGCGCTACGCAGGACTCTCGGCCAAGGATACATGTAGCTCTTCACGCGTGCACACTTCATAAAAGATTGCGGCCAATGCAAGGGGTCTCAGGGCTCGAATTTGACACTGGACCGCTGGCCCGAGGCCAGTGATTTTAGCATCGGGCCAGTGAACTCATGTCCGGACAAGTCCGGAAAAGTCCGGCGGTCTTGCGTTTGCGTGCAAATGTTGACTTTCAGTCTGATAAATACAATTCTGTTGATTATCGAAGACTACTTACATGTACCCATAATAGGCCTATACAAATGAGATAAATATTCTCTTAGTGCTTTTTCAAATTCAAACAGTTAAATTATTAACCTGTGTAGGCATTTTTTTTTCTCACTTCAATTCTGGTCTTGTACTCAAAATCCAGTCCAGTAATTATTTTGAGCTACAAGCCCTGCGGTCTTGTGGGTTTTCCCCCCAATTTTTAGCCCTGCCCGTCTATACCTTTAACCATGGAGGTGCTTTAACACTCCCAGTACTGCACTTCAAAGAGTCCAGGGAGATAACCGGTCAGTGACAATAATTATACAAAACTGGCAAACTCCACATGGTCATAAAAGAAACAACTCGAGGCCAACTATTTATAGCCGTTATGATAACAACTTTTCAACACTCTGAATCCTCTGAGGTTCTGCATGTTCTGAATCTGAATTTTCGGGCCGAGAGTTGGATTGATTCAGTACTGTTCATCGTTATTGCTAACTGGGGTGCGTTCCACTCAGGGTACCAATGCAAACGTTTGACCAACTGTTTGCGTACACTTTCAAACAAGGTTTTAGCCAGGATTTGTTCAAAGGGTGTCCAAATTTGCTGGAAATAAAAAAACTGGGTGTCCAAATTGTTCACTTACAATACATTTACATGTAAATGACAGATAAAGCAGGGTCTCCAAATTTAAAACAGGGTGTCCAAAAGAAACCCAGACACCCCTCTGGCTAAACACTGTGCTTTCAAAGTGGAATCGTTATAGTGTAAAAGACGTTTGCACATGCTTTCGAAATTCGTCAATCACTCTGGGGAGGTGTTAGCAAATGTATCTTCGCCAAGCAAAATAATGGTGGAAAACAGCGCAAAAGCAGTAACAAAGCAATCAGTATTAGACTCATGTGATCTAACTCTATCTCAAACGAATCGGATTGGTTGTAGCAAAGTGTTATGATATAATTCATCCCATTAGATCGGATTGTGGTTGTTAACAAATGTAGTGAATGCATTGTAAGGAAAATAGTTATTTTTATTTTTTCAAAAGCAGACGACAGAACATTGCCCAACACACAGATTGATACTGCAGCATGATCAGTCCGGAAGACTGAAGCGAACGTGCGTACATATTTCTTAACACACCGCGCTCCAGTTCAAATTGTCAGCGTGATGCACATTTTTTTTTTAAACGGTAGCGCAAAAGACCACGCATCGGAACGCACCCCTGAACCATCTTTTTAGGGTGCAATCGATCTCCTCTCCCCACTCTTCAACCTTCTTCGTTGTTCGAGAGTGCACAAAAATAGCACTCCTTAAAATTGAATGAGAATTGTAAAAAAATCTGCAAAAAATGTATTCACGCATGGGATGAACTGACGGGATGAACTAACGATTTCGCCAATCCAATTTTGCGATTCGGTACGCGCATTGTATGAACCCTCATGCGTCAGGCCACTCACTATTTCTTGCATTTATTTATACCATATTAATAGTTCCTTTTTGGTTTGTAAGCAGTTTGCAACAGCTAATTCTATTTCCTACACTATATACACTTCAGTTTTGATTCTGTTTTTTGGACTATAATAAAGTTAATGGTCTTAAAACCATAACATCAGTGCAGATCATAGGCCAAGCTATTATTTGAGACAATAATAAAGTTGGGACTTTCACATGTAACCTTCAACACTCAGGAAGTACATGTATCGAAAACTGCTTCCAGATTGAAGGCAGCTTCTCTTACTTCCTGTCTGCGCTTCCTTTCTAATGGTAAGCGATTACTTCTACATGTTGACTGGTGTTGGTATGGCTCCGGACTCAGTGTTGGTATTATGACCAGAGGGAAGTCCCCCTTCTTGCAATTGCCATGTGTCACACGACGGATAGATTAAGTATACACTGTTTTTATCCAGTTACTGGTAAAACACAAAGTGTTTTTGCTACTTCTGGCTCAGTAGCTGGCAGTTTAGAGCTGATTGCGCCCCAACTATCGATTGGGCGATTTGATTGGGCGATCCCAATTTTAGTCGGACTGGTCCTAACCGTAGTTGGGCCGATTTTTCGGCCAATGCTATAGACCCTTCTCAGATAATGTCATTATTTTAGCGCTTGCCATGATGGAGTACTAACGCGCACACGGGCCCAAACACACTATGCTACTAGAACTGCATGCGCATGTGCTACAAACGCAACGCTAGATGCCCCCTTGCGTACGTAGCCTACGTGTGCATAGTACTTCAGCATGACAGACCTCCTGCATTGCTATAGAAATGTGAGGTCAGTGAGTAGGGTCTATGGTTGGGACATAACAGAGCTTCTAGGCTAACCGAGAAGCAGCTACGATAATTGTAACCCTCGATCAAGAGATACGACTATCGCAACTGAGTGGAAAATATACAAAATCCAACAGCCACTTCCCATCCCCCCGCCCCCTTATTTCGACAATATTTTAATAAAAATCATCTAGGTGACTTTGGGTCAGACTGGATGAAAAAGTGGCAGGAAATCAACCAAAATGTCATGTCATTGCTTCTAAAATTGATTATGGCAGATTTTCTGTGGTTTATTTTTAAACCATAGAGATAGAATTAATCGTTAATGTTATCGATTATCGCAACTATAGACAAACATACCTTGATAAGAACCCAGCTAAGCCCCTCTTCTTGGGTTTGGCTCCTTGGGTCGCAAAGGCCCAGTGGTCTCCCGGACTGGCTTGATTGTGAAGACTCACTTCCACAAAGCCCGGCTCTAGGCTGTCCCTGGTGTCGCTCAGATCGTCCGTGGCAAGAGATGATGAATAGTCCGTGCTCAGACTCGAGACGCTCGTGAACGACGCCCTCGATCTGAGCTCATGCTGAAGGATACCAGACAGGCGGGGGTTCTTGGAGTCAAACTGACCCTCCTGTGCCAATCCGGAGAGAGTTTCTTGAAGCTGATCCGTAGCAGCCTTGCCGGCTTCGGTGAACTCTTCGAGAAATCGAGGTGTGCTGGCCGAGGGAGTTGTTCTGAGGGAGTGCGTCTTGTCTGGGGAGGTCCATCTCGGGCTGTCTGCATCAAGATTAAAACAGCCTTCCAGCGATTTGGGTCTTTTAAGATTAGAGCCGACAAACTCCTGGGAGCTGAGCGTGACAACGTCAATGGTCGCGGGAGAAGAGGGATCTTCGTCTTGGACTTCAAGATCGCCCAAGATGTGCTCCTCACTGCTTGTGACGTCCAACACCGCTAGATGCAAGTCACTCGGATGGGATTCTTCATCGGACTCTGACAACGCAGTATCCGATATCGTACCACTGTTCGTTTGAGTTGAGGGCGCTATAAATGCGTCTGTTGGGTTCTCTGCCCCGTCCCCTGGCGTCCGTTCATCTTGTCGTCGTAATAATAAATCCTGATCTGAGGTTATTGCATCGTTACTTGTAGTTGTAAGTCCACTTATTATGGCAAGATCCCTTCGTATTGCTGTACAAGAAATAGCCTCTGTAGCTTCACTTGGCGTCTCCAGACTAGTTCTTTCGTCCGATTCATAATTCACAGGCTCCGCAGATACACTTGGAAGATCGGCTCGCCCCTCAACTGCCGTCGATGAACTTGGATTTGGAAAGACTCTTGTTTTCACTATTTGTATTTTGTCTTCCGACTCGTCTTGAAGACTGTTCTCAATACTGTTTGACTCTAGCTCCGCCTCTTCACGACACGACTCGGCACCACCATTTACCTTATGGTGTTCTGGGTGGGTTTCTTGGCTGGTGGAGACCACAGCAGCCTGTGAAGGCTCTGCCATCCCCGTGACTTTTGGTGACAGCTCACCAACTTCAGCTGCACAAAGCTCTTCTTGGATCTTTCCAACATTGTTACACGTCGTGGGCCCACTGTCTAATGTTAAATCCTGCACCATTTGTTCCAGTTTCAATGGCTGGTTATCAACGCTGTCAGCTACAGTCCCACCTTCTTGGGAGTCCATGGCTGAAAGTTGTCACAGCCCGAAGACCTTTTCCTGTCAGAAATTACATATTGTTAACATTGTTGTATCGGGTTGCACTTCCGCATTCAGCCATTGTGTTCTAAACTCAAAACAGCTGGGTGCCGACGATTCCCACAATTTCCGATCGTCACAAATCTTCACTGTTTGACAAGAAGTACCCATGGATCAACAAACGAAATCTTCGTCACATGTGAGGGAACTGCGTTCATACTCAAATATCAAGTCTTGTCATCAACACCGTCTTCACTAAATTTCCAGACGAAAGATGTTGTGAATTTGCACGTTTCTTACCACAAGTTTTGTCCCTTTCCACAGCACTTCGCCCCGTTCAGCCATTTTCGGATGGTTTAGTGATGGTACTTTGTAATCAATCATATCAAATGCGTGCAAAGAATATTGGAAACCAGCGTGACAGGCAGAGGGCGTTTCTCTGATAGACCGAGCTTTCTGATTATAGCTAGCTAGCATTCAAAGACTGCGTGCAAGGGGGCGGAGGTTCATTGACCAAGGTTTAGGGGCGTACCCCACCAGAACTCCTATAACAACCCACGCGAAATGAAAAAAGAAAAAAAAAGAATCAAAAATTCATAGAAAGGTTTTTCGTTCATTTACAAAAAGACATCTGTTCAATGTGCATCTAAACTTAAGTTTACTTTTCAAATTTAAGGGGTATTCCAGGCCCGGTCCCCGCCCCCACCCCAACCTTTGTCCATTCTACATCCATGCGATGGTCCATCATAAAGAAACAATGCTACAGGAGTGCTTATTTCCCGATACAGAAAAGCTGCCATCTTGGGGAATGGGGGTCCTACACTTTGCGAGCAAAATAGGTCAAATTTCTTGGGGGCCTAGCTTGCCTGAACTACCCGAAATCGAGAGACAATAAATAACCGCAAGATATTGGACCCTTCGACAACAATCCCTAAAACAGCAATGACCCTCCTCCGTCCAATCTGTCATTCACAAAACTTTTTGAGGACCTCCAAAAATATGAAATCTTGATTCAGTCGCTATTTAGTGGAGTGCACCCCCCGAACACAAGCTTTATAAAGACAAAACACAAACAAGAATAATTGGGAAATAAAAGACAGGAAAATAACTCAAAATAAAAAGAAAAGTGATACAATGGAGACAAAATAAGAATTAATTGTGTCATTTTATTTTTCTTTAAAACCATTCTCAGCTCATTAAAAACTATCAATATATCTCTAAACCCTTCCGAGTTGGAATACTTCTTCATTGGCAATCAAGTTATCAATACTTTCAATTTGTCAATCTTATTTTTTTTCAAAAGAAAATCCATTTCATATTAAAATTTACAACTCTAAAATCTGACACACCTACAAAATTACCTATTCACATTTTAAGAATATATATTTCACAACACATGGTGTATAGGAGACTTCAGTATGTATACTATCTGATAAGTACAATTCCAACAACCAAAACAAACAAAAAAACCTCAATGGTTGTGTTACTTCCCTGATAATAAATAACAACAGAAAAAAAAACCGTGACAACAAACCCAAAGAAAGAAATTGAAAAAAAAATATTACCTCACAATCGAGATCTTTAAAAAAAATCATGTGATATTAAAGAAGGACATTGATTTTTGCTATAAATTGCTTGCAATGCTAGAAGTTTCAAAGGCAACTATTTATTTGCCTTGCTTACCGAATGTATGGTTAGATTAAAAGCTTGCTTGGTTTGAATTTTTCGGATCGATTTTGATACTGCTTTGACATTTTTTGAAAAGCGCCCTCACTTGTCAGGCATCGAAAATTCAGTATGACTTTTTGTGTTCTTCCATAAGACCAGGCTCGCCAGACTCCAGTCAAGGACTCAGACTCTAGTCCAGGACTCATACTACAATCCAGGATTCAAGACTCGAGTCCAGATTCAAGACATGATCTGGGACTCAAGACACAAGTCCAGGACTCAGACTCGAGTCCAGGACTCAAGACACAAGTCCAGGACTCAATACTACAGTCCAGGATTCAAGACTTGAGTCCAGGATTCAAGACATGAGTCTGGGACTCAAGACATAATTCCAGGATTCAAGACTTGAGTCCGGGATTCAAGACATGAGTCTGGGACTCAAGACATAAATCCAGGACTCAAGACACAAGTCCAGAACTCAAGACTTGAGTCCAGAATTCAGACTAGAGTTATGGTTTTGGTGACCAAGACTCAACTTGACTCACATTGGCAAATAACTCAGACTACCATAATTCAGACATGACACTGGGAACTCGTAACTCACAAGTCACAATATTTTTCCCAACAATAACTTTAAAAAGAAATTATGCTAAATACACAATCTGGATGTTTTTTTTTTATATAAATACCATCTCAAACTAGCCTCTCTACCTCAGTCATTAACTCAAACTGCACCCATTTTTAAAGTGTACAACTATACATGAAAACATCAGTGAATCAATCACTTACTATATCCTGGAATATATAACTTTTAAAATCGTAAACCAGCCATTTCACGTAAATTTGATACTTAGAACCATACCTTGTTCTCTGCTGTGGTGACAATACGGAAGATTTCACAATAAAATAGAAAACAGTTTTTTTTCCATAGTTGTAATGAAATGCCCCTTTTTAAAAGTTGTTGGTGAAAAATGAATGGTAAAACGTGGTAAAAAGAGGGTTTAATTCTTGCTAAAATGAAAACAACTTTAGTTAAGACTTATAATCGTATTTCATCTCATGTCTCTGCATTCACCGAGAAAACGATCTTATGCCCAAACTATTATCCCATATCTGTCTAATACGAATTTCTGGTAGAACACACAAATACCGTTAGCTCCTAACTACGAGGAAACCCGTTAGATGAACAAGAAAATAACGTCTTTATTTGTGCTCTCACTACTTACGATATGAGACATATGAGACATGTAGCATGGCAATAAAGAGAATGAAGTGCAGAGTACAGTTTGTTGGGATATGTTTATTTGCCATGCAGTAAATAATGAATGTTTATTACCACGCATCAGTGAGCACCACATGAGCTTGGGCAGGAACAATGTTTATGCTACTTGACCAGTCAGGCGGATATGGTTTAATATAGTCTACAGATTACTCTAGATAATAAGGTAATATGAATAATATTAAGCATAATTAAAGGTATTGTACACTTTTGATAAGCTCAAAATCAGTGTCCACATTTTGTGTGATTAAACATATGCATGAACAAACCTGTGAAAGTTTGAGCTCAATGGTCATCGAGGTCACGAGAAAATAGTGAAAAGAGATCTTATGTGTTTTCTGTTTTTTCAAATTATCGCGCGCGATAATTACTGTTGTTTTACTCGTTTCTCAGAAACAATAGCATTTTAGGAAGAAATATTTTAAGGAACCCTTTCTACCATTACTTACTTTAATTCATGTCAGTTATGTGTGAATCTGTGAACATTGTGTTTTTCGATCTTACCAATAGTGTACAGGGCCTTTAAGCATAGTTTTCCACCATGACCATCTTTATCCAATGTAACCATGCAAGTTATGTGCAAATCTGAGGCAGTTGATATTTTTGATCTTATCGATGTTGTGCACACCTTTCAAAGGGGATGTGTCATCATGATCAAAGCAGACCTGTGGCTGTACATTGAACTATGAACTCTCACCCAGTTCCTGCACCCGCAAGGGCACTCTCCATAGATCTGGTACCAAGGGAGGGCGCACTCTCCATAGACCTGGTGCCGAGGGAGGGCGTGTGCGCGAGCAGTAACTGGGTGCGAGTTCACAATTCCATGTACAGCCCCAGGCCTGCTTTGTTCATGACGACACAGCTATTTAAAGGGAATTTGAATACTGAAACAAAATAAATACTTACAGCAATACTTGGTTCTTATACTGCGCACAATATATCCTAGTAGCTAGATCAAGGCACTTTACAACAATTATGATCCCTGTTCATCGGGCATTACTTCAACTTTCTCAACTCCTTGGGGAGCATGCAGCCCCCAAGGCTGCGTATATGTACATGTGTTATCGCTCAGGGGACCATCTCATCCCTTGCTTACAGTACTGAGCCAACTAGTTACAATAAGTGGAGTGAGTCAAATGTTGGAAGAGGTGAGAGAATATAGAAAGACAAACCCATTAAAGGTATTATACAAGATTGGTAGATTCTCCTGAAGACGAGCAGAGTATACTGTTCGAAACGACGAGACCACACAGGCTCTTCTCAGAGCCAACACTCCTCCAAAAGAGATTTTACACATGGTTGTACCCGCAAGTTTACTATTCATATTAATATTTATAGTTGCCCTTAAGATTGGTAGAGCTGACAAAACAGTCGCAGACAGTGTTCATGTTTTGTGTGATTCAACATATGCACCAACAAACAAACCCGTGAAAGTTTGAGCTCAATTGGTCATCGAGGTCCGAGAAAATAGTGAAAAGAGATCTTATGTGTTTTCTGTTTTTACAAACATCAAGTTTTTATCACGCGTGATAAAAACTACTGTTTTACTCATTTCTCAGAAACGATAGCGTTTTAGGCAGAAATATTTTAAGGAACCCTTTCTACCATTATTTACTTTAAATCATGTAAGTTATGGGCGAATCTGTGAACATTGGTGTTTTTCGATTTTACCAATAGTGTACAGGGCCTTTAAGTCGAAGAGTGCCTCTTACACATTTTACCCATTGGTTTTTACAAGCCATGAATCAACATACTTATAATGCATTTTTTTCCTAGGCATAAAAATGTGACTGGATGTTGCGAAACTTTTTACCCGATTTTCAAGATTAAAACAAAAGCTAGTAGGCACTTATTAGGGGCTTTTAAACATTGTATCAAAGCACCTTAATTGCTACCACAGGGGCCCGATTCCATAGCGCTGCTTAGCGATGAGCACATTTTCGAGCTTACTGTAGCAGAAGAATTTGCTTAAGTGTGAGCGTAATTCACAGGTTAGCAAGAAAACTGGGCGGCCAGCTTGTGCGTTCACCATGGATTTGCATTGTTACGTCATTCATTTTCATACAGTAAGCACTGGGAGGTTAGCATGCCTTTTTTTGTTTGCTTATGGTTAGCAGCGCTGCGAGGTGGAAACTCGCACAGTGAGCACAAAAATCGGCCATTCAGCAGCTCTATGAATCTGGGCCCTGTTCATTTGGCCTTATGTATTCCTGAAACCAGCTCCACTCCTTAATAGAATATGCAGCAATGTGAGCCAAATCGGAGCACACGTTGCAAACAACTCACACCAACAATCTCTGCCCTCGCAGGTACCCATTTACTCCTGGGTGATGAGAAGCAATTATAGTAAAGTGTCTTTCCCCCAAAAAACGCAAGTGTCAAGACTAGGAATCGAACCCATATTCTGTTGACTCAGCCATGCTGTAAAAATTATTATTGTGAAAATTATTCAGTGTTCCCAACAACGTTTAGAATCTAGAAAAAAAAAAATTATTTCAACTCTTAATTATAAAAATTTACCCAGTCAGTTTCCCCTGCGATTTATTACTTGATATATATTTGAAATCAAAAGTTACATCCCCCAAAGGTGATCCCTCTGCTGCGGCTTCCCAGGTTTTATTGTACACTTGTGTGTGATCCCTGGCTATCTGGCAGTTAATGGTTGAATGGCTTCCGACTGGCACCCCTGAACAAAGATATTGACAAAATAGGGAGACCGGTGACATTGGGGCTAGATCGCTCACTTGGCAGAGCGCCAGCATAATTCGGAGGTCTAGAGTAAATGTTCTACATGGCGACACGAAAATCTCAAATTGGTCCCTTGGGTTATTTTTTAAAAGTTTTTATGGCTGTTACACATTATAATAAATTTCAGATTTTTGCCAGAGCAGGTCCACTGAGGAAATAATGTTGAAACTAAATAAAAAAATACACCACAATGTAATCTCAAAATTCTAATAATGAAATTCACTAATACTATCACCGTAAATCGTGATGTCATTCAGAGGTCACCGACTGCGACCGGGTCATACCCTCATCTTCGATCACTCACACGGCGCACTGCGATAGCCCAGCCAAGCCCAGGCCATCCCAGGCAGGTCAAAAAAAAAAAAAGAGCTTTAAAAAAAAGTATTTCTGTACATTTTTTTGTGATATTTCAAAATCCAAACATATTTAACAAATTCGCGCAGTGCATTTACATGTAGGTTGCAAAAATATCTACTGAAGAATAAATAATCGGACAGACTTGTCCAAGGAAAATGATGAAACTTTGACGCGGAAATTTGTATTGGATATGTTGTCGTTCCAAAGCGCTAACCCATCGCTGACCTCGACAAGAAGTGATGTCGAAACTATGACAGGAAGTGACATCAAACTACGTCAGCGAATAGCTGTATGTAATATTTCAAAAAAACGCTTTTTCTTGAACTTTAAAGACAACCTATTTGGGGACAAAACTATAATGGTGAATTGCTGACATTTTCTGAACCTGAGCAATATTGCCTGCTATTGTTATTGTCTCTAAACATACAAAGCTATATAGATAAACAATGTAGTATTGTATTCACCACAGAACCAACACACAACCCTTTCCCAATTGGTGCAAGCTTTCCATATTTCCCCCACCACACCCAATATCATATTACAGGAAAAAAAATATATATCTACACATAAACTTGTGTGTGTTTTGTCGGATGCATTCAACTCAACAAGCGCTATTTGCTCTTTGGCTTCCAGGGGAGCTGTGGGGAGAATGCGAATCATGGATCCGGCTCTCCTCCCCTGGCAAATCATCGGCCAAAGTCTGTGCCAACAGGGACTCTTCCTCGATACTGTGGTCGCTTGTCCTATGCGGCGACCTGGTTATGCCTTTGTTGGAACCAGCAGACTGCTGCCGTCGCTTGGGAGAACAGGGCGACTCTGGGTGGCTACCTATTAGAGTCGGGCTGGGCGAGTCCTGCTTAGAGTTTAAAGTGACAAGACGTGTGTAAACGCTGGATGACCCATTTGGCGGGTACCCCTCTAGGGTTGTCTCGCTCTGTTGAAGGGGTGGACCACCTGGCGAGGACTGCGTCGGCGAGTTCATGCCCGGTCTCTCGGCGACTGTGATCTGCCTGAGCTCAACATCTTGAGACGACGGATTAGCGCCGAACCGGCTCGAGTCAGAAGTCGGAGTCTGTGTGCTGGGTGGATGAATAGTGAAGTTCCAGTCTCGTTTGATCGTAAAACCGATCCACATGATCAGCCAGAAGGCCATGTATATTGTGTCGAAGATCATACACCCGAGCAGACGGGCGTCTTTCGAGACCTGGTATACCCCAAGGTACTCGATAGTCAACGGTACCTTACAGGACACAAACACGCACATAACTAGGGCGGCGGCAATGTTAGAGATATACCCGTTACACTTGAGTGGAAAGCTAGTTGGTCGGACCTGTATGCCTGTTTTGGCCGCTTTCTGCTTGTACTCGGCCTCCTTCAGCCGACTATAACCGTACATGTAGGTTATCACCGCCGACATGAACACCGTTATATTATTGGTAAGGTAGACGCCGACCAAGCCCGTGGGAGCTGAGAACACCGGGTCCGCCTTCAACCCGTAGGTGTGCCAGCCGTACCAGTGGAGCTTGTACAGCAGCGAGAAGCCGATGAACCCGAGCGCGTACTGGATGGCGTTCAGCATCAGCTGAACGGCGAAGATGAACGCAAAGCCCTTGTGGCACAGCCAGAAGACGTCGGCGTAGCGCACCCCGTAGAAGAACAACGGGATGATGTAGTTGATGTAGTTGAGCGTCACCATGTAGACCTTGAAGGGGTCGATGGTGGGGATGATCTTGGAGGTCTGGTCCGTGTTGTATGGGAAGTAAGAGCCAGAACTGTTGTGCATGGACTGCGCAAGCTGCTCATACTGTCGCATTGATGTCACGCCAACTAGCACTTCAGATCGCCATATCGCATCTGTCAAATATATACAAAAATATCGCCTGTGAGGATAGGTTGTTTATTTATAATGTCAGTGCTCAATTTTGTCACTGGACAACAGGGCCCAATTTCATAGAGCTGCTTAAGCACAAAAAGTAGCTCAGCACAACAAAATTATGCTTATCAGAATAAGGTTACCAGCCAAACTACCATGTCACATGTACAATTTGTGACTGGTATCCTGCTCATTTCTGCTTAGCAGACAATTGTTAAGCAATATTTTCTGCTTAAGCAGCTCTGTGAAATTAGGCCCAGGCCTGAGGCCAGTGAGTTAAGCGTCATCGGGCCAGCAAACTCATGACTGGACAAGTCCGGCTGTATTTGCACACCTTGTAGGCAGTCGAGTTGGCACAGGCGGTCAGGTTGGCAGAGCGGTTATCTTTCCTTGCCTTCCGCCTCTAAGACCCCGCTACAAAACCCGCCAGGGGGGCACTATGTGGAATGGGTTTTCAGTTCCTACCTGATTGCGTGGGTGTTCCCTAGAATAATTCTCAGGGGTTTTCCTCCCACATCTAAAACTGAAACTTCCTTCCTTGTCTTCTCTCCGTGGGGATACTTGGCTAGTATAGTGATTAAGTTCACTTTTCTGAGAACCCTTCGGCTTCACAACCGAAACTGCTAATAATAATAATCATAACGCAAAGCTTCAGACTTCACTATGAACTAACCTGAGGTTAGCAGGCCGTACTGTATGGCTCTAGCCTGTAAGAACATCAAAGGTAACAACAGACAGAATGCTGATATGAAATGTAGAGTAGCTCCGACAGGACCTAAGTGCTTGGTCACCCTACGTATAGCTTGCAGGTACTTGACGATTCGACGCTGTGTTGACACGCTGAAATCAAACCAGAAGAACCAATAAAAATGGTTATGAAGAACATTTCTTCAGTATCTATATATTCTAACCTATATACCATAAACAGATCCTTGTCATTTGATTGGTGGAAAATGCGTCACATGTCATCCTTTATTTTGCCTTATGTATACTGCCGTGACACTCTACAATTTAATGTAGGAGTCCGATATGGGCAAATATTGGATGTTTTGCAACATCGTTTTCAAAATAATCGTTTCATAGAGCTGCTTAATGCACAAAAGTTTGCTCTGCCTGCACAACAAAATTATGCTTACCAGAATAAGGCTACCAGCCAAAATGCAATACATCACATGTTCCATTTGTGACTGGTATCCTGCTTCTTTTCGCTAAGAAAAAATTATTAAGCACTATCGTCTGGTTAAGCAGCTGGACCAGTATGTAAAATGTCACTCTTCTAATAAACATTCGGGTACCATCTGCAAAAATACTTGATAATTACCTTTGAGCCGAGTCATCATTCTTTTTGAGTAGTCCAAGCTTTCCCTGGTCGTTGGCACGGTTACCAACCTTGAAGATCTGGGTCGGAATGAAGAGTATGATAAGCAGGAACGCAGACACCATGAGCAGGATGTAGAGATTCAACTCTGCGTTCGGTCGACCTGTAAGAATAATCATCGGGCACCAAACTGTAAATCACAATTGGATTTAGATGGTAACCCCAGTTCGAATCCCGCTTTGGACTGAAGCCAATGTGGATTGGGTGTAAGCCCCCCCCCCCCCCTACCCGACGGCGTGGGTGCTCCCCAGTTGGGGTTTTCCCTCCCACAACTAAAAACTGACATTTCTTCAACATCTTCTCTACACAGGTATCTTCAGACCTACGGGGTCACAGTGCTAGCCACTTTCAAGGGTCCCTTGGTTTCATTCCCAGGAAGATAACAACAATAACTAGACATTCAGTGTTTTTCCTCTGGATGCGCAGAAAGCCATCGGCCATTTTGAGATATGGTGGACACATTATGATGGCACTATTTAGTTTTGGTAAATTTGTCTGTTTACACCCTAATCAAACAGTGCTCTCTTATGTGTTCACCATACCTCCAAAAAAGCTAAATTGTATTTGTATTTATACTAAAACAAAGTAAGAGACAGTCCAAAGTACATTTGTAATGTCTCACAAAGAGTTCTACTTTTTAAGAACCTCATAGTAGCACTTATCAACATTTTTGGTGTGCGTGTCAGTGTGAAGCCCTGCTAGATTTTACAAATAATTTTGTCTACAATTTGTGTGGGTTTTTTTTTACATGTAGAAATATCAACATTTTTAAGCACCTTGGCTTCTGACCCTACAGTGTTTGTGTCTCTAACTGTTTTCAAGCTTGCTGGAAAATGTGTTTCCCCACACGTGCTTGTAAAGCATAATGCAGCATCTGCGTCCATCAGGCGACTAGGCCTTCGGCCTCGTTGCATAATAGAACGCAGAAGCGTGATATTTTTCATTCTCCGCCAAGCATTTTTAAGCACGATTATGGGATAGCTAACAATCTACATGTAACAGCCCCAGAGACTGAACAGACATAGCTAGCGGATCAATCCCGAATCAATGGAAATGTATGTGTACTTTGAATAGCGTCGTGTTTACCACACTTCTAAACGGGCATTCTGTATTGACAAACCTGAAAGAGTGAGACAAAAAGGAAATCGGGCTCAGATGGTACACAGCAAATTTACTTTTTGTCAAAACAAACCTCATTTCCAATTGAAAGGCCAAACCTGTACCATGGGTACACTCTGCATTCAACCATGACAATGCACATCCCCAGCCCCGCCCCCCACTGTGTTCTTTCACCACTTGCTTTCACAGGCATAAGTTTATTTTAACAAATGTTCACCTAGCGTCATCATCCACAATAAGTCGTGATTATGCCACTTGGAGAGTCGGAGTTCTCATAATTTACAGCGACAATTTACGGTAAGACGCGCACACGCACACCACAAATTTACTTAGACGCAAGGCTTGAGAGCACTGGGCTCGTCCAACTCACAACTGGACAAGTCTGGCGGTCACATTTTTTAACGAAATCTTTAAATTCTATGCAATATTGAAGTGTTACCCATAGTGACAAATGAGATTAGATCTTCTCTTAGGGCCTGTTCAAATCAAAACGGTTTTAAACATTCAACTGTGTAGATGTTTTGTTCTTGATTCTGACCTTGTAACAGATTTTCCAGTCCAGTAATTATTTTGAACTGTTTGCGTACAAGCCCTGCGCTCTTGTGATTTTTTCCCCTGTGAATTCGAGCAGATTTGTTTAAAAACAGTAGCCCATGCGGAGACAATAGAGGTGTGTGACATCAATACGAGGGTGTGTAACTGTCCCATAATGCATTTTCAGTCGGTTCCCATAGATACAGCATGAATTTCCCAGGCACTACATTCCCAAAGTCTTGTGTGCACTAATGCGCATCTAATGCCGATTATAAAAAAAAAAAACGAAAAAACAAAGAGGATTGCTGCATTAAAGTCTTGGTGTGTTACAAAACATCCCGAGGAAATATTTCAAATCCAACCACCAGTTTCTCACTAATTGTGACCGAAAGCGATTTCATCTGAGTACAAGGATACTTTTGGCAAAAATGAGTGAAAAGTGGCAATCTTTCCCACAACCCAATTAATAATAAAAATAATAATGGCTTCTTAAAAAGCGCTCAAATCCCTCACCCAGTGACGCTCATGGCACTCCAACATTATTATGTAAATTATCCTGCGAGGTATGTGGAGCTACATTTTTAAGTATAAGACCTTTACCCCTCCTAGCCAAGGTTGTGTACCGTGGCACAACTGTGCACAGAACTAACTGTGTACTGTGTACTGTTCATTCCCTCATGGTATCATATTTCAGGCTGGCATAGTTTATCTATCATTCAAAACCACTTGAATGGTATTGATTGAATGGTCAGACAGCAAGACGGTTACAGAGCACTATGTAATGGTTTACCCGGTGCTGTGGCGCAACATGCTGCAAATCAAACCAGGAACACCGGGGCTAACCCCCTTCTCTTCACGAATATATTCAAAGATAATCCCTTATATTTACTGGATATTCCCGTATCTTTGATTGTCAGCCATCTTGACTTTTCTCGCAGATTAAATTCAGTCACACCACATAAACATTCCATCTGCAGGAAAACTCAAAATGGCTGACAATCACAGATACGGGATTATCCAGTAAATATAAGGGATTATGAAGCCTAAGCCGAGAGCCTAAAGCCGCGATTTTTGAAAAAAACAAGCTCCTCACCTTGTGGCCACTCCAGCTTATCGTAATGCGCATAGTGTCTGGTTGCATCTAGACAAAAGAAGAGCGTCACCACGACGACAAACACACAATACCAGATGGATTCCAACGAGTTCAGCTTGATGGTGAGCTTCCTCGAGCACACCCTGACGGTGGTTGGAGGAGTGGCCCTCTCCATGACGATTCCCGTGTAACTTGACATCGGGGATGACACTTTTCACGTCAAGGTCTCTCTAGAGACAAAACAAACACAAACATTTCACGTAAATATTGATCTATAATGATAGAACATCTCGCTGTGGACATAAATATAATCAAGGCCACACTATCTGAATAAAAAAAAACAACGTACAAATAAACAAGCGAGAACTCTGAATCATGTTTTGGCGACCCTGACTTGTTTCTGACGTAAAGTTCACTCAACAAAACAGTTTCAAAGAACTATGTGGAAACAAGTCAGTCACACAAAACAGTTCATGAATTTCTTGAAAATTAATACTCTCATAATATACAGCCTTCATTTTATTTTCAAGTAATGGACAGGCATGCAACTGAAACTTCACAAAAAAGAGAGGAAATCACAAAATTTCAATGATTTTGTACAGTATTTTTTCAATTTTGAATGGTAAAACTGAGAATAAAAAAGAGGAAATCAGCTGATCCGAGGAAAAGTTGCATGCCTGAATGGAACAACTCTTTATAATTTTGGTTAAACAAAGAAAAAATGACTAAAGCATAAGACCTACGGATGTGCCGGCAATCTACCAACTGACTATCTAGCCCTATGTTGGCAATCTCCCTATTTTGTAAACATCTTTGTTCGGGGGTGCCAGGTAAAGCCATACAACGTTAACTGCCGTGTAACCAGGGATCACACCAAGTTACGGTACAACTGGAAGCGGCAGCGGGATCACCTTAAGGGGAAGCGACTTTTTCATATCAAATGTCAAGTAATAAACCACAAGGGAAACTGACTGGGTAGCTCAGTTGGTAGAGTGTCGGCACGTTAATCCGGAGGTCGTTGGTTCAAATCCCGCCTAGTAAATTTTCTTTGTTCAACCCAAAATTAATCAAAATCTACCCAGTCAGTTTCCCTTGTGGTTTATTACTCGACTCTTTATAATTTGTTATCGAATTGGTATGCTTTAATAAGGTCTTAAATTTTTAAAAGATTGTTAGTTTTTAAAGTGCTTCACGTTGACACCAAACCCAACCAAGCCAACAAACTCGGTTACGGTTTAGTCGGAAACACCTGCGTCACCGCGGTTGTACACCAAACACATGAAAACCCTCGACCAATGACTGAAGCACAAACTTGTTTGCGGTTGAGGTTGCCAAAACACTCCCCCTGACATTGACGATGTCTGGGCAGTAGCTAGTGTGAACAGGCTCGGGAAATTAGTTTAAAGAGGGGCACCAAGGTCGAAATTAAGTTTTTATGGTGCAGTCTGGGCAGTAGCTAGTGTGAACAGGCTCGGGAAATTAGTTTAAAGAGGGGCACCAAGGTCGAAATTAAGTTTTTATGGTGCACTTATTTTCCAATCCATACAGGCCTTATGATTCTGGAAAGAAAAATGTAAATCTCTAACCCCACATTACAACCGAGTAGAATGCCACTGCAGGCCTGGAATTACCGGAGCCCACGTCCTCTGATTGCCCCTGGTCTTGGCCTTGGTGCCCCTTCAAAAGTTTCCCATATACTTCAACGGAAGTGCCCTTTTGGCACAGATTATATTTATTCGGCCTTTAGTTGCAAGAACATATCTTTCCATACCAACAAATCGTTCAAATCAAATTATTTACAGGAGGATTAAAAAAGGGGAAAATCCATCCACGGAGTGTTGCGAAAGAACGGTCTGGTGCACCAAAACTCAATCCCTTGTATTGTTAGAGTCTGGGTTCGGGCCCCGGTCAGGGGCACTTGTATCCATGAGCGAGACAATAAGCCATCACCGCTTGCTTTGTTAAACAAACAACTTTGATGTGTGACTGGAATGTTTATAAGTGTTGTTGCTCAATTTTTTTTTGAAAATCACTATTCAGGTGAGACACAAAAGGCTAGCACAAACAGAAACTCTAAATGGAGAGAGAAAACAAGTTATACAATGTTTTACGAGTGACAGCAAAGTTGGCATAGTTACATTCACCGGCTAAACAGGTACCCTCCCACAAATTTCCAGTGGCCCCCCAAGGTGCCCCCCACGAAAAAAAATCGCAATTGCGCTCACAAAAATATAAAAGAAAAAAAAAAGAAAAAAAAAGAAAAACTGTGTGTTTGTATAATCGAATGTAGTGAACGATCCCTAACGGGATCACTACCGCGGCACAAAATGAGGATGGTGGCCCCATGCAGCGCCCCCCTTACAAAATAAAAGCATGGCCCCCACCACTGACAAACCCGTTCCCCCTGGGCTCCCCACTTAAAAACATAGCCCCCCCCTCCCCTGTGCCACCCACAGAAAAAGCCCTGACTACGCCACAGCGGCTAAGGTGTAGTGGAAAGTCACTACACTAACTAAAAGTAGTGAAGTCACATATAACAAAAGTAGTGGAATTCAATATCACTCAATGTAATGGAAAGTCACATACTAACTAAAAAGTAGTGGAAAGTCACATATTAACTTAAAAGTAATGAAATTCACATTATTCACTCAAATGTAGTGGAGAGTCACATACAAACTAAAAAGTGGTGGAAAGTCACATATTAACTTAAAAGTATGGAAATTCACATTATTCACTCAAATGTAATGGAAAGTCACATACATGTACTAACTAAAGTGGTGAAAGTCAAAATTAACTAAAAAGTAATGAAATTCACTTTATCACTCAAATGTAGTAGAAAGTCCTTCACCGCATAGCCACGACCCTACCGGTTTTAAACGGCTGTTTCAGCCCTCGTCGCCACTCATTTATTTCCTTATTATAAAAAGTTACATATTAAAAAAGTGGTGAAAATTCACATTATAAAATAAACATTTTTGTTGTACTTACATTATAATGAAACGCTTTTTTTCTGACGTCTCTGTAAATGCCGACCGTTGTTCGGTGCCCGCATCAAGTATCTGTCAACAGAATTCAAAAAACGTTTCTGTTTTTATAACTGCTGGTTGATGTTCTGGACTCTCCCACCCCAGTGTACAGGTACATGTGGACATTGTATAAATGCAAACAAAACCAGCACAATCAACAGGTTCAAACCAGACATTGCCCCCAAAGCCTGTACAAAAAATTATCACACCACTCTCCTATCTATTGTTTGCAATTTTCCTTACCATTTTCATATGATATTGAGAGTACAGATATGAAATGACATCCGCAGACCATATTTGTCATTTTTTTTTAAGGATAGGCCAGGGTCAAAGGTTTGTTCTGCGAGGTTCGAATCATTACAATCATTGTCAAAGGTGAAGTGCATTCCGGTGAATGATGGAAATTCCAATATGATGTCAAATTGACACAGGTATTGCAAAACCGCTGGCCATTTATTTCATAGATTCACTGTGCAGTGTTTAAAGGAGACCATTAAATGGCTGCATGCATGTCTTTTGGACACCCTGTTTTAAATTTGGACACCTGTTTTATCTGTCATTTACATATAAATGTAAATTGTAAGTGAACAATTTGGACACCCAGTTTTTAAATTTCCAGCAAATTTGGACACCCTTTTGCAAATTCTTGGCTAAAAGTACCTTAAGCAGAATGTCATAAACTGTGGCCATAATATATTTCCACCACGGATCAAAAACCACCAGTACCCGCTTTGGCCTAGCGAATTTACTGCCGGGCTAGTATTATTTTTTCCAGTTTGATAGCCCAAACGTTTGAAAAAGAAAGCAAAAATGCATCGTCGCAAATATAATGAGAAATAATAGCTGATATGCAAACTGCTTTAACAACCAAAGGACCCACAGTAATAAAGGACCCTAAAGAGTCTGTCTCGAAGGCTGATAGCTTTAGCCTAGAGAAAGACTCTACTATAGTCCAAAACGTCAGGCCATTATCTACTCTTTGCACGAATAAGACTGAACAGAAACACATGTGGCGCTTTTTGGAAGGAGTGAAATCTCCCTCAAAAAAACAAAAAGGTATCTTGAGGACTGACAATGAAACAGTTTGATCTCATGAACAAGAAAGAAGAGCAAGTAAATTCCAGAGGGATGGCAGAACGGTCATAAGTGATAGGCCTACAAACAATGAAATCAATGGCTAAACAAAGAAGAAAAAATTACAAAAATTTCAGGCTTTTTTTTAATGAGATATTGCCCAACTCAGACGGCCACTTCAAGGGAGGGCTACACTTAAATGATTTGGGCCGTAAACCCAAATCAACTGTCACCATGTGCACGTTGCCACCTACTCCTGGGGCTGAAACAGGGTTATAACCTCTTCAGTCCATAAGGATGTAGGTATGGGTACCATCCACTACTAGGAGCCCGGCTGGTAGAGCAGAATGCACTACTTTCCCTTTTGGGGGGCTACTGAAATCTAATAAGGGTAACTCCTTATAATAATATGCAGTTCTTAAAGGAACATTACAGAATTGGTAAGAAAAAAACTTGTAAAATATACTTTTTGATCACAGATTTACATAAAACTTACACGGTCTAATGATGATGATAGTAGAAAACATCCCTTGAAATATTTCTGTCTGCAATGCCATATTTGATTAGAAATGAATAAACTAATTTTCCGATTGGAGTTTATCGCTCAGTGAGCGTTTTATTCATTTGTTGAATCTATATGATTTCATGCAAATGTGTCATCAGTTTTTCACTATTTTCTCGTGACCAAGATGGCCGATCGATCTCAAACTTCTACAGGTTTGTCAGTTTATGTATATGGTGGATTACATAAAGTGCTTACACTGCCAGCAACTGTTTTGTTAGCAAAAACCAATTCTGTAATGTTCCTTTAAGAACGCTTTATCACACCCGAGGGGGATCTCACGGCGCTCAGTGGTTTTTCTACAAGATATGTGGAGCTACATGTATTGTATGTTTGAAATAACATACCTATTTGTTTACATACATGTAGCACCATGTAATGGGTTTAAGGTGCTGTGGCGCAATCTGCAGCCAGCCATACCAGAAAACACCCGGGTCAACCCCCTTCTTTTTTTAAAACCCTTTCGTACCATAGGCGACTTGAGTCGACTGCACTCATACCCCCCTCTTTCTTACCATTGGTGACTTAAGTCGGCCAAGCTCACACACAGAAAAGCATTCAAGCCCTAGCACAAAGGCCATTTGTAAGCTGTAGTTTTGTCCATGTTCAACCTCTATACCCAAGCTTACCATCATTGAAAAGAGAAAGATCGGATCTTTCCAATGATGGTAGAATAATATAAGGTTGCTATTAAGTGCAATCTCTTCAGATTGGAGGTAAAAGATTCGAAATGACAAACACCTACATGTACGGAGCGCCATATGGTTGTGTAAAAAAAGTGTTCTGAGATTACAGATCACACTGAGAAAGGAAAGACAAAGAACTTTGACACTTATTGGCGGATCTCAATTATTTTTTTATTTTACGAAAGAGAATTCAATAAGTAATTACTTAATTTGCTGTAAAAAATATCTTCAAGGAGGTAATAGAGTTTGTAAATAATGGCCTTTCAAAAACGAAAGCTTTCTGATGTGCAAGAATGTGTGCTTCAGGCTTAAGTGCTCAAACAATGCGGTCCCCAGCGGTTGTTAATTATGTCCAAACAATTCTCTAACGAAATGTTTAATGATAAGTGTACTGGGTTCTTTTACATGCATTACGTTCCATACGAATGACGAAGCAATAATTGTGAAGTGTCTCGCTTAAAGAAACAAAATGTCAAGAATGGGACTCGAACCCACACACTGCTGGTTAGAGACACCAGAGCTTGAGACCAGTGCGCTTGACCGCTCGGCCACGACACGCCCTACTGGCTAGTGGCTACCATCTAGTTAATTTCGACCCCTGTTCCATTCGACGGACTAAGGGTCATGTATTTAAAGGTACAACCATAGATTGTTTTTTTAACAACGGCATGCTGATTTATCTATAGGCTGAATTATAAAGAATTATAATTATAAAGTTTTAGATGAATACAGTGTCTACTTGTTCGGAAAACAGAAAACAAACTGTCACGGTATTTTCACAAGATTGTAGAATCTATCCACATTTAGTGAGGTGACAGTGGGTTACAACAAGCACCACATCTCTGGCCGCAGCATTAGGCCTAAACCAAAAAATTTGTTGGATTGCCCTTTCACCCGATTGTTTTCCTGGGTCGGTCGGTTGGTCGATTTTTTTATTTATTTTGTTGTTGAGATGTCAAAGAATGCCCAAAACACACTGCATAAATATTTCAGAGTGAAGTAGATATGTTTGCACGTTGAAATATAAACCTTAAGTGTTAATATGTGTCTGTCATCTATATTTTAAACAAAGGGCAACTGTATTTACCATTTCGTAAGCATAAATATTCATGAAATCAAAATTCTGAAGTGAAAAAAGGGAAAAACCACCACAAAATAATTTGTTTTAATTTTTAAACTGCGACCGAGATTTTGCTACTTTTACGGTCGGTCGGGAAAGGGCAATCCAACAAAAAAACATTTTTAGGCCTTAGTGAAAGGACACCAACCCTCAGAAATCTGAGAAATGATTCATGCATGAATGGTTTCTCACACTCAAATGTTTTTAATCGACTTCTAATCAACGGGGGCATTTCAGGTGAAATTAATTACTACCCCTTACCATCTTTATAACAAGCAAGCTTTCGCGTAGAAATTACACAAGTTTTTTTTCTGGGTCATTACCACAGGATGTCCCTACCTTTAAAATACATATGTACATGCACAGGGCTCGAATTTTACACTGGACCACTGGCCCCGAGGCCAGTGATTTTAGCATCGGGCCAGTGAACTCACATCCGGACAAATATCCGGCAGTCTTGTGTTTTTGTTCAAATGTTGACTTTCAGTCTGATAAATACAATTCTGTTGATTATCGAAGACTACTTAACCATAATATACAAATGAGATAAATCTTCTAGTAGTGCTTTTTAAAAATCCAAACAGTTCATTTTTTTCTTCTCACTTCAATTCTGGTCTTGTACTCAAAATTTCGGTCCAGTAAATTTTTTGAGCTACAAGCCCTGCAGTCTTGTGGGTTTTTCGCCCAAATTCTAGCCCTGATGCAGCATCTGCGTAAACCCAAACCAAATTTCCCTTTTGTTTTCTTTCCGGTAATTTTCACTGGAAAAAACGAAACCTCAAACCCGACAATATTAGCTGTGACTGTGCATTGTGGTGATGATCATACAGATAAGTGACTGGGCTGTACAGGAAACTGCATCTGCTTGGGTAAACAACTTAGTACAGCAGGTACATTTCACCAGAGCTGTAAAAAAGTACCATCATCTAATCTGGGGACACAAATTACAAGTCTCTAACCTCACGTTAAAATTAATGGTGTAAAAATGTCATTTTAATTTCATACTCCTTCAAAGAAAAAGTTGAATCATGACCTCGTTGGACTTATTAAAAAAAACAAATTGGTCTGTACATTCCAAAGAGGAATTTTCCCGCCAGTCAAACAGTTAAATTGTATGCCGTTTTGATTGAACGTCATCAAAATTCAGGGAAAAAATAAAACGTTTCTGTGCGAAAATGTACTGGCCATATTATTTGAAATGTGATGTCATTGGATGTGTTTTAGGATGTTGACTAACTTCGCACAGGAAGGGTATTAAATACAATGACAAACGCTGTGTGTGCCATAGCTTTACAAAACAAATTGTAAATGCAATTTTACTCCAATATGGCAGAACATGGGGAGACAGAGCAGCCACCTGTTGGTCTTTTCGCCAAGGGGGTCTTTAAGCCAATAAACTACGGCAGCGTCTCCCCCTGCCGATTCAAACGTGAGGTGGCCCACCCTCGCTGCCTCAGCGACCCCCTCACTCATGATTTGCTAATACCATCACTCCGCTGTGAAGAATTTAATAGAATCCGAAATAGAATCAGAAAATATTAATTTTTGTGTCATTTATGAGTTCTTTCCTTGACCTCTACAGGCTTCACAATTTGGACATGTAGATCAGGAATTATGAGCTCTTCACATGGGCATACATGTACGACCCACGGGGCGAGAGGGGTTGGGGGCAACTGCCCTCTCAAAACAGTGGGAAAATGTTAGGCACAGCAAGAAGAGAAACAAGTTTGACCGAGAGAGCAAAAAGCCTGTAACCCCAGTAGAAGTTGGTGGTATGTTTTAATCTGTAAAATTTGGGGCAACTTCAAATCAACTCCTCTGCTGCCCCCCTTAACCAAAGAGTCCCCACACGCCCATGGCTCTGCCGTCTTGTCAGCTCGCAAGCTGCGTATTGGTTTGCTTTCAATCATCAATTTGAATTTGTTACCACCTCATGCTCAGTTCATTAGTCATTCTATCTCCATGATTAGCCGAGGGATGTTCGGGAGGCTCACCGTGCTTGAGGGAGATGTCGGGGGGGGGGGCAGACTGAAGAAGCCATCAGCCAATGCCAGCTGTCTGGACATTGTACTCGCAAATGGAATTTGGAGGCTTAACAGAGCAGAAAAATTAGGGTGCCGAAAGTGTGTTGACTCCTGCTGCCTTTTCACTTGGGCCCTACGCTTTATGGAAAGGTAAGGTCAAAAACAGTAATGGCTTTTTACAGAACCAATATGACAATACTTTAAATTTAAATTAGGGTGCCGAAAGTGTGTTGACTGCTGCTGCCTTTTCACTTGCGTTCTCTACTGACAAGGACACTGAAAGTTGAATTACTGTATACTAGTTTCTTGTCAGTCAGTCATTTATCAAGTTTTGGTGCATTTTTTTTTCTTTCTTCCACTATTCATTATTGAAAACCCCATAAACCAGCGGGAAAATGGTACACAAGACACCTTAAAAACAGCAAAAATCTACTTTTGGTTGCGCGCCAATGGCAGCAAATGACGAATTAATAACAATCTCGACCACAATGACAAGGTCTGAGTTTCACGTACATATTGAACATTGCTTCCAACCTCAACATCACTTTGCCATTTCTCCCCCGACCCGCCCGAATGAGCTGCCCTCGAACATTTTTGTGGCGATACGGCGCGCTGCCCACGCAAAGTGGAGACTCAATTGCACAAGTTTAGTCTACATTGTACTTGTTACACACATGTACTACAAAAAGGGGAAGGCGATGGTTTTATTCACACGTACTTTGTATGTAATGATAAGGTAAAATGTGTGATATAGTTTAGAAATGCAGAATATTTAAAATTTGTAGCAAATTCATGATTCAGTATCTGAACAGTCAACTCTCGTTATACAGAGCACAGTTACAAAGAGGTTCTGCCTACAAGATACAGAGTACATTCTGAAGTCCCGAATCTCATTTGCGCTTTGTGGTTCTTTGTTTTACTGTCCTCTTACAACATTGTGGCGTTGTTGTAAAACCAGTACTGTTTAATAAAAATAAGAAAATTTGCGGTGACACCATGTCTAGATTGATCTCTTCTGAGTGATGGTGGTTCTGAGAAGAACTGAGGGACTCAACGTTTCGGGCAGTATACCCCGTTAGGGGACTGTTAGGTTCCAACTGGGCCTTGGGGTAATCAGGGAGAGTGCGGTGAGCCGTAGATGCTGGATGCGGTGGGCTATTTATAACGTTCCTATTAAAAAAGAGGTAATTTGGCCAGTCCCAGCGATCTTGTTTTAACGAGAGACAACAGTATGTTGAAATGGAAACCTGTAACTTTATAAACCAACAGAAAGATACATTTCACATGGAAATAAAATTAAATCAGGATTTTTTATTGTTTTATTCTAGAAACCAGTGGGCCGGGCCAGAACAGGCTTCCAAACTACGTACACACATAATGTGTATGACTAATGGAGTACTAATGGACTCCATAACCACAAGTATGTCTGTTTACAATATACTGGGAAGATTTATTCATGAAATAGAATATTACACTGGCATGATTTATTCATGCAAAACAGACTGTCTAAGTATCATGCGTAGTCAACCAAGTATCTATTTTTGTAATATTCTTTTCAAGAATTTTGCATTTTTGAAAGATTTAAAATTTCATAGAAAAATACAGTCTTTGTTTTGAGTTTTTTGTATGCTTTCCATGTGCGAGACAGTCTACAGGCGCCAGTGTAATTGTAAGACTAGATTTGCCTTGGTTTTCTAACCATTGTGGTGTCCCCTTTCCATTATGCATAACTATGAAATGTCTCTGGCATAAAACCACTCTTAAAGGTAGAGTGATAGATTGGTTTTTGTCAACATATTGCTGATATATTGGCTAAATTATCATTATTTCCCCATCATGCATTGATAAGAAATGTCTCTGGCGAAAAAAAACACCTTAAAGGTAGCGTCGTGTGTTTTTTTTAACGTAATTCTGATGAATTGGCAAAATTAGTATGCATGAACATTTTCTCAACTGCAAACGTTTTTATTAATTTCTAATCAACAGGGGGGGGGGCATTTCAGACAAAAACAGTTTCGCAGGATGATTACTACCATTGCCATGTAAGAAGTCAGCTTTCGGATAGAAATTACACAATTTCCCTTTTCAGGGTCATTACCACAAAGTACAACACTACATGTACCTTTAAGTGCAGTGAAGTTGTGTAAACAAAATTCTTGATGATCGATCACAACTGTTGTTCAAATATACAGCAAAGGAGATGAATAGTGAATGCACCAGGGGCCCGAGGCACCGGTTATAAAACAGGTGCACTCAGGCTCATCAAAAGTTTCAAAACTCTGATCCAAAATGACCCTTTTTATTGCAAAAAAAACCACAATTGAGTGTTTATTTCTCTTTGAAAAATATTATTGCCTCTTTAAAAATTCAACACAACATGATTTTTCTAAGGAGATGAATAGTAAATACTCCCGATTATGACACCTAAAATGTATTATAAAAAAAACCATGTGGACCCATGCTTGTCGCCCCTAGTGCTCATAAGACACCCTTTTCAAAATCTCTGATCCAAAATGACACCCACTGGTGATAAGCCTCCCAAATGATCAGCACTGTCGCACTTAAATCTGCTTTTGGCTTGGCAGGAATGATCCATTTCAAATCTAATTTGAGTGATGGTCCATAAATCTGGCTGAAATTTTGTTCGTACTGCATTCTTTCCAACTGGTGATTAGTCTACTGGCCTAAGGGGATATGATTTTTAATTTTCGTTCTATTTTCAAATATTAATTTTGTGTACACCAAAAAAGGATGTGTTGCAACAAAAACATTGACGTGCGGCACCAAAACCTGAACATGAACTTGGCCAATGGCGACACAAAAAAACCTGGCCACAACCTTGGACGTTAACAACTTCTTTCCAACAAAAACATTGACTTGTGGCATTGAAAACCTGGCTGCAAAACTTGGCCTATAAAAAAATCTTTGCAACTACAATATTTCCGTGCGGCACAAAAAACTGGCCAACCGCGAATGTACAGGTGCACCCAACTGTGTAAACTCCCATAGCATACAGTGCAAAATGCTAATTATTCAAAAATACTTAGAAGTCTCAAGCTTTTTACAGTATAAAGGGAAAACTATCCGAAATACCTCAAGTTGTAAGTCAACGACAGCCAGGTCACAGTTGGCCAAATTTTTTTACACTGTACCCCTTTTATGTGGCTCTCAAATCTGTCGTAGTAGAATATTTTAGAGCAATGTATATTGTGCACGGTGTTTCCAACATCAAACGAGCCCCGGAGCTGTAGACGGAACCTGGGTCGAGATTTGGAACAAGGCTCCCACAGACCTGGTAGGCCTCCAACCTGGCAGCATCTACTGCGTGCACGGACACACCGTAGCTTGCCGAGGAAGAAGTTCGAGGCCCAAGACAGATTTATCAACCAAAGATTTGTAAAAAAAACTTCCAATAAAAATATGCGCAAATAAAATTATCATGTTCTGTTGCCGTTGTTTTGTTTTGCTTAAATAGTCAACCACCTAAAAAAAAATGCTATAATTCGAACAGCTCTGTTTTTGCCAGCCTGTAGCAAAATAGATAGCATTTAATATCATATTTCTACGGTGCCTTTTTGCGAGCATATTCTAGTTTTGTGTGAACAAGTATTCAAGAAAGTCACTGAACACAAAGTTATTCAAGGTGTCTGACTCAGCAGTCCAGAATCATCAAAAATATTGAATCAATTGACCATGTCCTTTTGTTTATGATAAAAGTGACCTTCATTCCAGGGCAATTCTTTGCAGGCAAGACACTACACTCACCACATGAGATATTTTATCATTTGTATCGTACTGTACTATATTAAAAATTAAGCATTGGAAAAAAATAACAGCTGAACAAGTTTTAAGATAAGCCCCATTTCATCACAACAACAGTAAAAGAAATTGTAAATGTGTGGTGCTGTTTCTATAGTGTACAGTAGGATTTTTTGGTTTTCCTCATTTGAGCTGTGTACAACTCCTTCCTGATGCAGGAAGTCCAGGCTCTCCTGTAAACATCTGACATCATAGGCCAAACAATGAAGTCTGCATGATGACTCTGTGCACCGATAACGAAATGATAACCAAATGAGAACCGTGGACTTTTCCCCGGTGTACAGTCAACCAACCAAAGACAATGGAATAATGTGTTGTGCATTTGCCTTGGCCAAATAAAATAAATGTTGCGTTTACGGTAAGGCGACCGACCTGGATTTTCTTCCCGGCCAAATTGCCCGCCTCAAATTTGTTTTCCACTATTTTGCCAGTCGATAAAGTTACAAAAATGAGCAATTTATAATGTCCCAGAGTTAACTTGTTATCATGACCTATCACTATCAGTGTAATATTAATGAAGTACATATGTATTGTGCAACAAAAATGCGGACATCAAAAACTTAATGAGCACCCGTGTTGCATGATAGTTGCATGATAAATGCTGATTTTACAGCCACCAATTTTGGAGCTTTAAACAGCCCCCCTCCCAAAGCGTCTGTGTACTTTTGTGTGATGCAATTTCTAGGTAAAGCGCAATTAAGTGTACAACAATGGAATGGCAAATGCGATCAAAATAAAAGCACCCTCAAATTCAAAATTTGTAAAATTTATGTCAGTATTTAAAGGCAGTGGACACTTTAGGTAATTACTCTAAAGAAATTCATCGCAATAAAAACTTCTTTGTTAAAGGAACATTACAGTATTGGTAAGAAAAAAACTTGTAAAATATACTTTTTGATCACAGATTTACATATAACTTACACGGTCTAATGATGATGATAGTAGAAAACATCCCTTGAAATATTTCTGTCTGAAATGCCATATTTGATGAGAAATGAATAAACTAGTTTTCCGACTGGAGTTTATCGCTCAGTGAGCGTTTTATTCATTTGTTGAGTCTATATGATTTCATGCATAAGTGTAATCGGTTTTTCATTATTTTCTCGTGACCCAGATGGCCGATCGATCTCAAACTTCTACAGGTTTGTCAGTTTATGTATACGGTGAATTACATAAAGTGCTTACACTGTCAGCAGTTTGTTAGCAAAAACCAATTCTGTAATGTTCCTTTAAGCTTGCCCCGAATCATGTGACAAAATTATAACATTTCAGGCCTCGAATGAGAAGGCAAGGCCATTTTGCAAAGAGCACTTCCATTGCAAAATCTTTAAGTCTTTTGAAGGGGCACCAAGGCCAAGACCAGGGGCAACATAGACCATCACTTCATTGGCCTTAGTGTAATAGACCATAGAGAAAGGACCTATGCAAGTCAAACAAAGACTAATTTTTTTCTATGAAATCAAATCTTCTTTTAGAATTATATCTATAATAAAGTTCTTGAAAATAAAATTACCCATATAGCAAGTTGTTCCAAATAAAATTTCAATTTTTATATGAATTTGTTCAAATTAACATTGAAACAAAATTGAATCTTGGGACAAGGATGCTTATAAATACATAAGTGACATGGTAGCTTGGCTGGTAACTTTATTTTGGTAAGCACAATTTTGTCGTGCTTAGCTACTTTTTTGTGCTTAAGCAGCTCTATGAAATTAGGTCCAGATCTTAAACCACTAGCCCACAGATTGTGCCCGGTGATGAGAGGCCAGTTTGAATGGAATTATTTAACTAGCAGTTGGTTATATTAAAACCTGACCACTAAATTTGATGAAATTTTTACAGGTTCTTTGTATTTAACTGTGCCAGTGTGTTTCCAGGGTTCTCCCCTAGCCCACCTTGTTGGGCTGTTATGGCTCTCTTTTAACATCGGTCTTGAATAGTCGATAAGACCGATGTTAAAAGAGAGCCATATAACACGGCCCAACAAGGTGGGCTAGGTTCTCCCCATGCTGCACAAGCTAGCAGATCAGGTTGACACGCTCGAATTGTGTGCTGATACATGCAAATTTCAGGCCAAATAAATAATAATAATCCTTTTTCTTTTACTCATTTCACAAAAAATCACAAAGATTACACATTAGGGCTTTTTAGAATTTTAAAACCATGATAAAAACCGAGTAGAAAATTTGTTGCGATAATCATAACCCTCCATCTTCCCAATGGTCAGGAAGACAATCGGGAGGATGGAGGGTTACAATGATTATCGCAACTAGTAGAAAATATTACAAAGACCTTGTTTCAATTCAGCGTCCTTTAGCCAAACTTCAAATATTTGGGTCCAAAATGCCCCCCCCCCCAGTTTTGAACAAACCTTGGGAGAACCCCAACTTGAAACGTTGGATGGTGTCAATACGATAGTAAGGTTTGCGCAAGCACCATTTTATAATCTCGATCTATTTTAATTTATGACCGAGTTGTGCTCTGGCAAAGAACTGGTGGTTTAACCATGGTTTAACATTCAACTCGTAGCTGTTATTTATTAACAAACAGTTGCTGCAAACATTAGCGCCAACTGAACTAGTTTGTTGTGTGTTTACTCAAATTTGTCTTAATTAAATTAAATAGTCAAAATCACAAAAGATTTGCCAACACTCCTCACCGTGTCCTCACTTTGACTTACCGAACAATATTTCTTCGAAGCTTCTTGACTTTGCTGGACGGACTACTGTTGTGTGAGGTTAGCAGTAGGTACAGTTGCCACTTCAGTAGCTGTAAAGTACGTAGGGCTAGTCGCTTCCTGTCTAATTCGACCATGCATCGGTTACTCACCGATTCAGTTCAGTATGGCGGCCGTTACCATGGACGTCCCTTTTATGACAAAATAATGTTGACGGAAGGCCGAAGGACGGAAAAGGTGATCACATGTGTAACGTTAACCTAGTGTAGTAGTTCAGAGTTCGTGACTTCAGTCTTTTTCCAAAGGCAAAGATAGTTGCGGCAAATATGGGATTTCTCTACGGCCGAAACCTAGCTTAGAACGAACACTTCAGGGGCCAACAAAACTTGCCGCCGGCCTTTTGGTGACTAAAGGAAGCCGCGTTCATCCCCCACACACGACGTAGGCGATTTCATTGATTGTTCAGAATTGCAATTGTGTGGATGCATTGTGTGCTCGCCTACATACTGTACGTACATGTATATCTACAACATGACAATCGCAAAAAACGTTGCCAACTCGACCGTCATCGATCATGCATTCACAGACAGCCGGTGATTATCATGTCACTGCACGGTGATCACACGCAGAGACATAATAATACATAGACGGACAGCAGGGGGCGCTAAACTGAAATTTTGTGATTTTCTGAAACACTGAAATAAACTCCCATATCAACCAATGCTAAATATTCAAAAATACTCAACAAAAACTATAAAGTCTCTCAGCCTCTTGAAAAGCTACTAATATATTTTCGGACAACTAAACTTCAGACTTCATTTCAATTTTTGGCAGATCAGCCGTTTGGAATAATTTGCTAATTACCCCAGAAAAAAAGCACTCCGAAAAATAATAATGTACTTTTTCCCAAACCGACTTGCTGCCAGTTTTCACGAAGCACTCATCCCCAATTCCCAAGCCAAATAGGACAAACTTTAAAATCGAAATCTACCAAATATCCTCAAAAGTTGAAGCACAGAACGCCAGGTTGTGGTTAGGCTACTTGTCATAATTACACAATATATTAATTGCATGACCCCCAACAACTAGAGCTTACAAAAATGATAAATAGTTTGGCGCATGAATTTTGGCCTATTTTGTGAAGTGCACCCGAAGTGCAGATTAAAGAGCGCCACCCACGGCACTGCAGACCACGTGCTTTTCTCTCCACCAAAATCCAATATAGTCACCGTGTATTTTTTTTCTTTTCGTATTTCAAGTATTAAACACGAATGCATTGACGCCCTCCATACACACCGTGTACTGCGGCTAAAGGGTGTGATGTTGTCATAAGAATAATGGACTATTGGCAGAGCCCACAACGACCCTCAATGGACCTTTTACTTGATCTCCATTAACATCGACAATTTTAAATTAAATGGAGATCGATGGAGCTAATGCATTGACGTCATCACACCACTGTCTTATAGACCCTTTGCATTAGGAGGCCACAAGCCCAAAACAGTCCCCTAACTGATCGAGGCTGAGAGTCGTACGCAGCGCGTGCACGTTTCCATTGTTTTACATCAAAGACGGCTGCCACTGCAAGGGATCTATTTCCATTGTTTCATCGCCGTTTTAGTGGTGAAACAATGGAAAACATACTGACATAGTAACGCGCGGCGCACATGATGGACCAATGAGCAACCTTCTCATGACCTCTAGCCGAGGGCGCCCTATTCAAATGACGTCACGTATGAGTAATGTCTATAATCACCCATGTGGGATTTATACAAACTAGAGGTTTTTATAAAAGTGCTGATGCATTTTTACTCATCATCCATTCTTTAAAGAATGTTTGTAATAATTATTGCAACTGATTCAGCATCGACTGTGGTTGAGGGAGCTAGGGATTACTCCGCACTGATGGACTCAACGGAGAAGAATGACTGTCCCTTTTATATTGGCGTTGTCCTGTGTTTCTAGGCATTGGTAAATAATTGCTTGTCGTGGTTTCGCCTTGTGTGGATGATGTGGAATTTACAAATAGCCAGCTGGTTGTTCAATATCGTGTATAATGTCACAAGACATGAGCGCTGTCCCATAATCTCCAAACATGGAAAGGCCATCAGTTCCTTGATCATGACCGAGACACGGCTTGTTTCTTACCCTCGACAAACCTTCATTTTCAAGATGCTCTATGTTTTTCTTAGCACCATCGAGGGTGCCAGTCAAGGCTATGCAATCAAGGCTAGGTACAAATCTTATAGCTCTATGGTAAAATGGCGTATGTACTGTAGACATTCTTTGTGGCTAGTAATAATGTTTACGACAATTCTAACACCCGTAAAACAACCCCTCCTGCCTCTGTGGCCCCATGACCAGGTCAACTGGAAACACTAGAATTTGAATTCAGCGTACAACTCGTCCGTGTTTAGGGGTCTCAATTCTCTATACCAAAAACAACAACAAAACCAAGTATTGTAAACAGCACATTGATATGCAATAACAGTACAGTGTCTTGTACCTTCAGGGGGCAATATACCGGGCGGTGTTTACGTGTTTACAGTTGGCTGGCGCAGGGCGCAACTGACACCGAGTTTCTGGGTGGGTCCCCGGCTCGAATAGGCTGGAGGAGACTTGTTTACGGGAAACTGTCGTGGCTTGTATCCGCTACTAACAATCAAAGGGGCTACACTTGGCCCTGGAGTCCTGTTTCGGAAACCCCATCCGGCGAGAAGTTTCTCTTCTCCATACAAAAGTGGCGGGAAACTCAATCTCGAACTTCAAAACTTCTTTTTTTTCATTTGGGTGAAGAAGAAAAAAGAGAAAAAAGAGGGGAAGGTTAAGGTTTCAATAATACTGGGAACTTTGTTGTTCTCTCGATATTGAAGTTACACAGAGCGGCAAAGTCGTCTCGCTTTGGGTATTTCAAGGCAGTTTTATTATTTGTAAGACTTTTTTTCGCAGAGAAGTGTTTTAGGAGAAAGCAAAACGAAAATAATGTATATTTATTTCGTGCTTCTTCAGGCCAAGGCCCCCCCCCCCCAAAAGGAGATAGTTTAATGTTTATCTGGCCCTAAGCATTCCTAAAACCATATTAACTCCTTAGGAGTATGCAGCACCGGCAGCCAAATGGATGCACAGGTTTATACTAATGAATACATCAACCCTGGCATAGTTACTTCTGGGTGGTGAGAAGCCTTGAGTTTTATTTTATCTCGGCACTTGACAACATCCTGAAAGTATAGGATGCTTCCGAAGATAATGTATCTTAGATTCTCCCAAATGTCAGGATGTTTATCATCCCATGATGAATTATCTCGAGAAGACGACATCTTACTTTAGGATGACGTCATCTCGAGATAAATCATCTCGGGATGTCGTCATCTTTACGTTGATGATGTCATCATCCTGCAGTAAATTATCTCAGGATCTCAACATGTCGGATGGCACTTCTTGAGCTCCGTACTTAACGGATACCGGACAAGAAGTCAACATTTGGTGCCTACAGGGGACAGTTTGAGTCGCCACACGAGCCACCCAAATGCTCAAAGTGGCGTACGGGCAAATTATTACCTAACCGTAAAGAGATAAGTAAATCAAACTGTCTGCAAACTGACACTGTCACCTCATCCCCAAACTCAAAGCAGCCCCCGATGTTACCCCCGTGTACTAATTCATAATCCCCCATCACAAATCTCTTCAAATTAAACGTAAACTAACAACATCATACCCCGTATCGTTTCGGTCCCCAAGCAGATAAAGCCAAGCAGACGTTTTATTGTGGGTACCTAAGGGATGATTGTGTTTAGTGCAAATACAGACCCGGATTGCGGCATCGGAGTTTGGACAAACCGAGGGCAAACACAACAAATCTGTGTAATTAATATAAGTTTGTACCAAACAGCAATTCAGAGTCCATGCTATCGGGTTGCGAGGCCCGGGCTATACGGTGTCGGTCATGCACGCGGACCGGGCGTAATGCATACGACCACGGACGCCAGGCAGACCCACCTTTTGGAACTGGATACCGGGTCTGGGTGTGTGATAGTTGGCTTTTTAGGCTGACGGTTCTTCCTAACTTGAGGAAGCCGCATCCGAAACGGTACCAAAGTCAACTTCCGAAGAATGACATGATTTAATTGAACAAAGAGGTTACAGATGCCCCATGTCGGAACCACTCGGAACGAAGATCATCTTTAATGCAACAACAAAAAAGCCAGGCGTGGACCCAGACGGGGTGAACCCCTCTGCTATCTGCTGCGGCCAGTGGCCGAAACACCAAATTGACTAGGCCCGAAACACCACATTGACCGGGGCCGAAACACCAAATTGACTGGACCGAAACACCACATTGACCGGGGCCGAAACACAAAACTGACGGGATGGAAACACCAAATTGACGGGCCAGAAGATCAAATTGACCGAGGCCGAAACACAAAATTGACGAGACCGAATATGCAATATGCAATTGGAAAAATTTTTTCCAACCAAAGCTTGTTTCACACACGAGCATGTGGTCCTCTGATGATCCCTTCCTTTAATACTTGAAATATTACAGTTCCAGGGATCACACGAACCTCAAAGTATACTGCCTCTCAAAGCTTTTATAAAAAATACCATTATTTTTTTTTTGTAGCAGAAATAAAACTCGATGAAAGAACAGTATTTTATGGCGTTTATAACGATCCCATCCTCTCCAAATGTTCAATTGCTTGCACACAATTCTGATGTCAAGTTGGGAGTTATATTTGCATATTTCTCTCTATATATAGTTGAGCAATGAACTGGTTTATAGAATACCATATAAACGTTAAATGTAACATTTTGCCCTACTTTTTGCGCCAATAAATGTTTTATGTGCACTTTATTTCGCTCCAGACTAGTGTGTTACACTCTATGTTTTTTCGGCACACACTGGCACGCATAGACTCGAGTCATAAAAATACCGCTTATCTTAAAGTAGAATTAAAACTCATTTTACTGAGGACTGAAACATCGTCTATGAGACTTCTATTTCCTTTACCACTCCGAAGAGATTGATAAGTTGTTATGAAGACAATTCCTGAAATATATACTTTAAATCACAGTTTTACTTCTTGTAACGAGACTAAAAAGAAAACCGTACAGGACCTACACATTTTAAAACAAAATGTACTTCTTGAAATTAGACTACAAGTTTTTATGGCAACTGTCTGTGATAAATGTATTAATTAAACCGTCAATGCCCCAAGTTACGACCTTGAGACAATCACAAGATATAATTTCTGTTCGCCAGCAGAACTGCATGAGCTACAATAAATACTCACAATGTCTTGACCATTTTTCAGTCTGTGTTGAATCATTAGGCATTTGTTTTATCTCGGCGTAAATATTGTTGTGTATCGCTACACAAAACTATTATCACAATACAAACATTTGGCGGGAAGACGTGGTTCATGTGCAAATACTTTAATCTGTGCCATCGTTTGCACGCCGTGAGGACGGATAGTGACGTAGCCACGAACGAGCGAACTTCATTGGTCAGAAAGTATGCGTCGACAAAACTTCTGGGAAAGTACCGGATGCTGATTGGCTGCTTGGAGTGGTTTATGTTAAAGACTGTGGCGTGTTTCGGTGATGAGGGTAGAGCGATGGTTAATTAGGTTTGCATTCCACAAGGAAAACCTTGATGTGACAACATTACAGGATTACCCACTCAGGCTGTAAAAAAACTGAGGCAACGTTTTTGGTTCTCGTTCTTTGGTTTCGATCTGGATGAAGTCGGTGGGTAAGCTACATTGCTATTTAAGTATGCACCCGGCATTCCATAACATGTACCCGTCACCAGTGGGTAGGCCTATGCAGCAACAGACGGTGGCTCCGGGTTATCTAGCAGGTCCTGCAGGAGCGTTCGACTACACCATGACTTCTTCCTACCACCGAGGCCGTCACCCGTCGATGTGGCTCGGGGGAACCAGCCCTGCCGCCTTCGCGACCAACGTGTCCACGGCGTACGGTCTTGGGACGCCACCCCCACCCCCACCCCCACCGTACATGACACCCCCGGTATGCGGCGGCGGTGGTGGCTACCCGCACACGACGCCACACAGCCCGGTCAGCACGGCGCACTGCCACTACCCGGCCGCTTTCCCATCAACGGACTTTGGCTGGTTGTCCCTCTCGGCCCAGCACGAACTCTACCGGATGGTCAGACCGCCGTACTCCTACTCGGCCCTGATTGCGATGTCGATCCAGACCGCCCGGGAGCGGAAGATCACCCTCAGCGGCATCTACAAATACGTGGCTGAAAACTTTCCTTTCTACAAGAAGTCAAAAGCCGGCTGGCAGAATTCCATCCGGCACAACCTGTCGCTGAACGATTGCTTCGTCAAGGTAGCCCGGGCGGACAGCGACCCGGGCAAGGGACACTATTGGACCCTGGATCCCAACTGCGAGAAGATGTTCGACAATGGCAACTTCCGCAGAAAGCGCAAACGCCGACAACTCAGCACGAACAACAGTTTGAACACTGACAACTCGGAGCTGCTCCACAAGGATTTCAAACTTGAGTCGAACGATGACAGCATCCGTTCATCCCCAAAGTTGCCCATCACCCTACCGTCCGATGGAGCTGCCTCTTCGGGATACGCCTTTCCAATCCTCCCTGGCCACCAAGGGATTGCCGACTCGCCCCCGGAACAAAAGCCATGCCTTTTCCAGTCGTCCCATCACAATGAAACCATTATTGCTTCTTTCACCGCTTTCGCCAACAAACAGTTTGCCGAATTTGGGCAGGGTGCGAGGGTCACAAGCCCGGCTGAAGGTACGGCGGCTCCGGGTGGGACCATTTCTCCCCAGGACGAAGGCGTGGAACAAGGGCAGAGGAATCGAGGTGCATCTCGCTATGGGTTCAGCGTTCGGAGTTTGCTCGCCTATCCACATCAGGACATTGCTGAGTAAAAGTGACAGAATAATACTCCCAAGTAGGGGAAAACACGCAAATCAACATCATAAACAGGTGACCCTTGTTCGGCTTTCCACTGCGGGCAGATTCGCAGGATCAGTGGTGAAGGGATTTTTACTGGACAACCCACCATCCATTTGCGCACTTTCCTTTCCTTTCTTAAAAAAAAAAACCACCCCAAACTGTGAAAATACAGGACTGACAGCCATTGTATTTGGACAAATTTAAGATTATAAAACGACGTGTTCAAACTTTACATACAAGGTGTTCCGATTTGAACTTCAAAGTAGACGCGAATCAGCATGATTGCTCTCCTTTTTTAAAACTAGAAAGTGGCATGGTGTGATGGTGCAAAAAGCAAGCAATGTTTGACCATTAAAAACTAGGGATCGTTTTATTGAAGGGCTGACCCTATACACAATAGACTATTACAAACGTAGGAACAATACAAAACACACACCTGCTAACAAAACAAGCCAATTGCCGCCAGCAATTGTTAACAAAAAATGTACAGGTATTTTATAGCAACGCTTATTTTTGCTTTTCGTTCTTTTTAAATAGGCATCAACTAAATGTCAACCGATGCCTTTTATTTGCTGGTATTCAAGTGTGATTTTTAAAGCACAAGGCCAACAAAACATTAGTAATTTGTCAAAGACCAGTACCGGCGCTTTGTGCGACCCAACATAAACATGAAAATAACAAACCTGTGAAAGTTTCAGCTCAATCGGAGTCACGAGAAAATAGTGACAAAACCTCATCATTGTTTTCACAATCGAAGTTCCGGACTCGCGAGACCAAAATGAACTGTTTTACTCATTTCTAAAACAAATACAGCATATCTTTCGTTTCAAGGGAAGTTTTCTACCATGACCACCTTTATACCATGTAAGTTATGTGAACAACTGTGAACATTATATTTTCAATCTTACCAATGTTATGTAAACCTAAAATGTATTTTAATTTTTTTAACCGAACATTTGGGTAAAATTACCCGGTAATATTTTGTAGAATTTAATAATATATAAATGTGATTCGATACTTATCACATGCTCGGCTCAGTCTCATTGTTTATATGTCAATTCAGATATTTAATTATTCACAAAATTTCTGCACAGCAACAACACGTATCCAACAGACGCCAACTTTACGGGCAAATTGCATTGGGCGTCAAGCGCTCGAATTATTAACGCAGCCGGAACCTCTCAGATGTAAAAAAAATTCAGGTTTACAGACTCTGTGCATCACCAGAATTACAAAACTACAGGGCCCAATTTCATGGCTCTGCTTACCGCGGAATTCTGCGCTTACGGAGCCCTTGTAGCACATTAATCTATGATACGTAAGCGTAGAAATCTGCGGTAAGCAGAGCCATGAAATTGGGCCCTAGTTTGGACACAATTTGGACTATTTCTTTCTTCCTTTGGTGACTGCTTCACTTACATCTTTCAAGAAAATTTGAAGGCCCAAGGAGGTTTTGAGAAAATCATGAACTCAGGAAAATCTTGAGCAATCACATGCCTGAATAACTGGAAATCGAAATTCAGCATTAAGTTCAAATAATATGGGCCCCCCCCCCTTTTTTAAGGGGAACAACAAAAATACACATACACTCTTCTAGAAAGCCTGTTATATCTGTGTTATTCCATTGCTATCGGTTAATCTTGTTTCCAAATAGCCGACATCGGCGCCTAATGAAGAGATTGCGTTATTTTCCCCCCTTTTGTTTCAACTACAAAGTTGCATGCTGGGAAAACCATCGACAACTCCGGAGCTACAAGAACAGTGTCATTATAACTATTCTAAAGTTAAAGAAGGTATGATACAGGATTGGTAGCGCTGACAAAATATTCGCAGACAGTGTTCATGTTTTGTGTGATCAACCATAATACATGAAACAACAAACCTGTGAAAATTTGGGCTTAATTTGTTGTGTGTGTCGGGGAAAAAAATTGTGAGAAACAGAATTTGTCAGCATGTAGTAAACACATTGTCCTTAATTTTGGTTGTTACAACCAAAATCAGCTGTTGCGTTTATAAAGTTTTTTAGATACAGTTTTATAAAATATGACTTCATATCAGAGGGAAATATTTCACAGAAAAAATGGTTCTAGTATGAACTTCATAATCAGTAAGCTTTCAGACTAAAACTAAACAATGATGTGTTTTATCATTACCAACCCCGTATAAAAACCTTTAAAGGAACATTACAGAATTGGTAAGAAAAAAACTTGTAAGATATACTTTTGATTACAGATTTACATAAAACTTATACGGTCTAATGATTATGATAGTAGAAAACATCCTTTTAAATATTTCTGTCTGAAATGCCATATTTGATGAGAAATGAATAAACTAATTTTCCGATTGGAGTTTATCGCTCAGTGAGCGTTTTATTCATTTGTTGAATCTATATGATTTCATGCAAATGTGTAATCGGTTTTTCACTATTTTCTCGTGATCCAGATGGCCGATCGATCTCAAACTACTACAGGTTTGTCAGTTTATGTATATGGTGGATTTACATAAAGTGCTTACACTGCCAGCAACTGTTTTGTTAGCAAAAAAAACTATTCTGTAATGTTCCTTTAACAGACAACTGTCATAGTCTGCCATCACTGAGGTCAAATTATAAATGAGTAATTATCTTTTAGCCAATCATAAATCTTTCTTTGACCTCAAGTGAGGGCGTTCTTCGAGCTTGTGATGTCATTTGCAAGGGGTCTATTGTTCTCATTATTTAAATCTAATAGTAATACTTGTTTCTGGGGGACATTTGATTCAGCATTATCAATGCACCAAACCAGTAGGCAAAGTCAAACTAAAGTGACAGCTATTCTCTTGAGAACTCTTGCAATTTTGTTTTAATGATACTTTTTCTGTAAAAAGCAAGCATTGAAACCGGCGAGCTAAATTCTAAAAGCAAATGATGTACAGTCTCTTATTAAACAAAAGCTAAAAATATGACACTCCATGGCAAAACCAGGCACTTCCTACCAAAACTCAAAACTTTGTTTATTTGCTCATTAAATAAATGCAAAAAAGAGCTTCAAAATAACACCTGATCTAGACCACCAGTTTTAGTATTCCTGGACATACAGCATGTTTAAAGGCAGGATACACTTTTGGTAATTGTCAAAGACCAGTATCCTCACTTGGTGTATCCCAACATATGCATAAAATAACAAACATGTGAAAAATTTGCGCTCAATTGGTTGTGGAAGTTGCATAGAATTGTGAGCTTTCAAATGTCTGAGAAAGGCGTCCTCAGATTCAAATGTTTAGTGAAAAATTACCTCTTTCTCAAAAACTACATTACTAGTTCTACAGAGGGAGTCGTCTATCACAATGTTTTATACTATCAGCAGCTCTCGGGTGCTCCTTACCGAGTAAGTTTTAATGGTGATGTATTTCTTGAGTAATCACCCAAAGTATCCCCTGCCTTTAAGACATCAGATTGATATCATGGCTGATGTTTTGGTTGTCTTTACCTTTTAATGCCATTTTATATATTTCTGAGAAGTGTTTGATATTGGCCTGGGGCGTCACAAATAAAGTAAAATACATCGGTGCTTAAAAAAAAACACCTTTACACACATTCTAGAAAGCTTTTCACAAAGTTTCATCTTATCTTTCACGCATTGGAATAACAGCTAGCTTTAAAACAAAAGGCAGTTTAAAACAAAAGTTTGAATAACTGGGCCCAATCTCACAGCGTTGCTTCAGCAGAAAATATTGCTTAACCATTATCTGCTGAGCAGAAATGAGCAGGACACCAGTCACACATCATACATGTGACATGGTAGTTTGGCTGGTATCCCTTATTATGGTAAGCGTAATTTTGTTGTGCTCAGCTGCTTGTTGTGCTTTGAGCAGCTCTATGAAATTTGGGCCCAGGCGTCCATCCAAAGTCTAACTACCCGTAGATAAATGTTTCGGGAGACTCTGCGGTGATCTTGTCTTTAATGAAAGGGCTAAAAATCTACGCACAAGTTGATAAATATTTTGGAGAAATCTCTTGATTGGGATCACGCACTCTCATCGGTGTTCAGAGGTGCAAGCACAGATCTATTTCTTCGACTGGATCTACAAAGAGAGAAGAAAGAAAAAAAACACCATAAAAATGAATACATTTAAAATCATTTAGTCCAACATGAAGGTATGGTGCCCCAAAGGTGCCATACCACTTAATACCCCCCAAAACACGATAACAATTCTTCCCGCCAAGTCATTTATTGAAATTCAGACGTCAACTTGTCCCAATAAAAATGTATCTACCAAGACGACTTAACTGAATCAAAGTTGGTAAGTCCTCTTCTTCGGTTCAATGTAAAATCGTCTTGGCAAGGAAAATATTATGACAAAATTGCTTGTTTCCATTAAATAAGTCGCTTTGTCGTAATAAAATTAACAAGTCAACTACTTAGGTTTAATAAATTGTCTTGGCCAAAAAAACTGTTGACTTGTTGCCCAAAAATAATACTTGTGTTTACAAGATAAATTATCTTGTTATCTGGAGCTTCCTCTAAAGGTTAAAGTAACATCAGTGTTACGGTAACACAAAGTTACACCATAGTTTTAAAGCAACACCATAGTTTTAAAGCAACACCATAGTTTTAAAGTAACACCATAGTATTAAAGTGATGCCATAGTGTTAAAGTAACACCATAGTTTTAAAGTAACACCATAGTGTTAAAGTAACACCATAGTGTTAAAGTGATGCCATAGTGTTAAAGTAACACCATAGTGTTAAAGTAACCCCAGTGTTAAAGTAACACTACAGTTCTCTATCTTACAGAGCTTCACTTTGTAAAATATTTATTTTAAAACGCTTGTAAGCGAAACAAGAACGCTTGGCACTGACCGTGATTTACTCGCCCTGATCTCGGACTCAGACTCGCTGTCGCTAAGCAGGGCGGCCATCTTGACCTTGGAGCGTTGCCTTGACCTTAGAGTGCGGCGAGGCATGATCGCAGGGCTCTCAAACACACTGTTCTCAGTATCTCTGTGGAATAATTCATTACAATATTAAGAGTTATTCCACCAACTTAATAATAAGGTGATACAGACATTTTTGGGGGCTATTATGAAATGGGCTATCTACTGAATTTTTGAGGACAAAAGAAGTTGAAAATCAGATTAAAATTAGAAAAAATATCACTACTAGTATAGTCCTTCACTGTAACAAAACAAGAAAAATAATTATAATTTTACAATTCCCTCAACAAATGTAAATATATAACACTCATGTTATCATAGCAGTATGAAAATTAACTGTTATTTTTTATTATGTAAAAAATTGCGTCAACGGAAATTACTTCTGTTGATAACAAAACAGTCACCAATATTTTGAGAAGACAAATTTGACAAAAAATGCCGATAGAGAATATAGCAAATAATATAATATTCAAGCTAAAAATAAGACCGAAGCATTGTGTCAATCATAACTAATAATACTAATAATAATAATTTGTGACTGAGGCAAATCATCCTTACTCAAAGGACCCGGCTCAAATGTGATGGAGTCCCAAGCATGTAAAGGCGCCTTTTAGCCAGTCACATCACCTCTTATTATAACAATGCAGCACGGCAAGATAATGAAAGAGTTTGAATTTTCCGCAGGGAGGAAAACCGGAGGACCCAGAGGCAAAAAACCCTTGTGGCACAGAAGAGAACCAACGCACAACTCTACTCACACATGTGGCCCTAGCCAGGAATCGAACCAGGGCCACAGTGGTGAGAGTCAAGGGCTTTACCAACTAGCCACCCATGCCACCCATGCCACTTACAGCTGACCTTGATGAAAACAAAATACATATGACACCATAACAGTTATAGTCAGACACTTATTTATTGCGGACTGTAAACTTACTCATCTAGAGTGGCTGGGTTTTGAACTCTGGTCGACTTCTTCGTTTCTGTGTCAGGGAGAAAAAAGAAGAAAAAAATAAAAAATTAAAACAAAATTGACAATTTATAAATATCGAGAAGTTCCCCCCTTTTTAAACATCACAACCATCTTGGTCAGGTACCCAGTATACACAAGCATCTTTATACCAGTGGTAAATAAAATGAACCAGACCGGGGCTCAACTTGTGTCCGGTGCACAAGATCACTCGGCCATGATGATATGCTATAAGAATACAGTACTATGAAAATGATTATTATTAAAAATCCCGATTCTTTTCCTTTAACCTACCATTCTCCCCGTTGGTCTCCCCGTTGGTCTCCCCGTTGGTCTCCCCGTTGGTCTCCCCGTTGGTCTCCCCGTTGGTCTCCCCGTTGGTCTCCCCGTTGGTCTCTCCGTTGGTCTCTCCGTTGGTCTCTCCATTCTCGTCCACGTTGGTCTGGTTGAGGCTGGATGGTGAAGCACTAACCGAAGGAACACGTTCAGTCACTGAGGGCCTTGTGGTACCATCCTGCTCTCCAGCATGCTGTATGTGCGGATCAGATCAAATTAAAATTATAGATCACTCTGTTTGCTAATTTGTTACACACCAAATTTGTCTAAACTGGCTTTATGGCGGACGCTTTTAAACTTGGAACAACTCAACTCAATTGTTTGCAGTCAGTCGGACGGCTGACATGTAAATTCACCCGGACATTCCATTGTGTAGCGTGCACAGGCATGCACCTACCGTGCTACACTTTGTTTCCCCGGTTTCATCTTCAAGCAAACATGCATACCGGTTATATCCGGCTCAGCGCTTTGAACCAGGTGGCAGAGGCTCTGTATAAATGACCGACACTAAACCAACCTCTTCAACGGCAGTGTCATCAGCCTCCTGAAGACCCTTGTCATTTGTCACCTCCTCCCCATCACCAGCTTGGGCAATCTCCTCCTCGTCCTGAGGGGTAACCTCTTCGTCCTGGGGGGCAGTCTGCTTGTCTTGCTTCAGGTACTCCTGAAGCCCTTGGTGAAACTTATCCAGCTGCTTCCTGACCACTTTCTCCTCAGCTTGCTGGAAAATTGACAGTAAAACTGGTTATAAAATTGTATAAACTATTTATTCATTTATTTATTTTACCAGATGCAAACATTACTAGACTATTAATATTTTAATAATTAGTGAGTTAAATAATTAATTAACTTTTTATCAATATTATAATTAATTTGTTTAATTATTATTATTATTTTTTTTTTTGGGGGGGCTCTCTAAACCGAACAGTATGGCAATGAACCCAAACTATCCACTAAAATACAACAGCGTCGTCTGATACTACCAGGGCACTTATACAGAAACATAAAAGAACCTGTCTCTCAGCTTATCACTAGGTCACCAAAACATGGAAGGAGAAATAGGGGAAGATAAAAGCTCAGCTATACAGATGTAGTTGCCAGGGACATCGGGTGCTTCCAACTGATCTTCCTAACTTAATGAAGAACAGACAAAAATGGGCAAATCTCAACATGATTCTGGCCTCGGTCGACTAGAAAGAGAGACAGAAAAGCTGTCTTTAATAAAAAGGGTTTCAGCAAGTTTGTCACCATCATCCATACCTGTATCATCTGCTCAGCTAGGACGCTAAGATCCTTCAAAGCGGCAGTGTTTGAGGAGGTCAGGCGGAGCAGGTTGAGGACCTTGCACAGGACGCGCACCCCCGGAGCCTCCATGTCCTGCAGGATCTTGTTGCACACCTTGAGAGCAAGGCTATCGTGTGCAGAGCTCTCCTGTGTGAGGAAAGTTAATCAATGTGCGGTCAATGGGGTAGGATAGTCTCGGTTCAAGACGTCACAGTCATCAGAAATATTTCTGGCTGGCAGAGACAGCACTATACTTGCCTTTCAAAAAAAATGCATAATCAGACTTTGCTCTGACAAAACAAAACTAAAGTCGGCAATTAATCTGAAATGGAGAGTCACCTTAATTAAGGGAGAAATGAAAACAAATTTTCACAACCTCCAAAGTGTCTTTGGGTAAAAGACCCTCCCATATCCTCCCAAAAATACTCGACTGGATGGCAACTAATAAACTCAACATCCAAGTATTTGGACCTTGGTAAGATTGGTGTGTATCAATGAGTTTAACCCAGGCAGTGTGAATCCTATAAAAATAATTCTAAAAAAACAATAGAATCCGCCTCTAGCTACCGGGCAAGCTCGACGGTCAAGTAGGAAGACGTCTGCACTAAGAATGGCAAAGGTTGTGGGTTCGAATCCTATCCGAGTAATATGCCTGTGGATATTTTTTTTTCCCCACAGGAGTCAGGAAAGTACTGAGCATACAGTGCTTATAACAAACAATCGGTGTTTGGGTAAAACACAACTAATATTCTTTAATCCCAAATTTAAGATTGGTTTGCCTGGCCAAATAATAAGCAATTTTTATTTGGGCCAGCGATATGATATCCTACGTTGTTAGACAACTTCCTGAAGAAGACTTTGGGTCAAGTCCTTATTCAGCGTGGCCAAAATACAAGTCAAAAATCTCTCAGAGCTGCCTGGTTCATTGTTGAAAAGCCTGTTAGGGTTAGTGAGAAATGAGGCTTGATGCATACCTGCAAACCTGTCTCCTGACGCAGATTACGCTGATCCGTCAGGTTGACCAACAGCTCTGCCACGTTATTCTCATTCACCTGGGCCAGGGGCGAGGTGGTCGGTGCATTGAACAGCGTCTCCAGAGTTGGAAGGAAAGCTTCTTCCACACAGTCCTGGTTAGCCCTGAGATTGAGACAAGATTGAAATATACAGGATATCGTTTTTTTAAACAGGAGACCCACCGACCAACTGACCCACCAATCAACCAACCGACTGACCCACTGACCGATCAACCGACCAACCAACCGACTGGCCAACCAATCAACCGACTGACCGACCCACCAACCAACCGGCTGACCCACCCACCAGCTGACCCACCGACCGGCTGACCTATCGACACAACGACCCACCGGCTGACTGACCCACCGACCCACCAACCAACCTATCAATCAATTATAAAATAAATAAATATTACATAATCAGTCAATAAGAAATGTAAATAAATCAAAACAAATTAATAACCCTTTAACAAAAAGAATATTTACAAACTCTCATCACTCAGTTTGAACTTCAATCGTTACCTCGTTGCAAAAGCAAAGAAGGGGAGGAACGTCCCTAGACAATGTCTGAGGTGGAGGTCCTCCTCGGTGGTGGGGTTGTACCACAGCAAGAGCAGACGAGACAGGAGCTTTGGGCTTGTCACACGCCCAGAGAGCAGAAGCTTAGACATACCCTCAGCGACGACTGTGCAAACCTCCGAGCTCTGACATGAAAAAAAATTGGAAAGAAAAATGTGTTGTTAGTGTAGTGAACGCAAGTGCGCCCTCAATCTTACTTCGGCCTGATGCAACTTTCTTATTTGCTTATTTTCTGAACAAACCTTTGGACCTTTTTCTTTTTAACTTTGAGCAAGAGAGAGCAAATTTATTTTCTGTGGGTATTTCTCACTTTGAGATCGCTAAAATAGAAGTAGATAACTCACTTAAGTAGAGCACCCACTTGCTAATGCAGAGGTCACAAGTTAATATCCCATTCTAGTATAATATTTGGGGGTTGAACAGAGAAAAACTGACCAGAGCGGGACCTGAACCACCGGCCAGTGCTCTACCAACTGAGCCATCCAGCCCTAATGCTGGCAGTCTCCCTATTTTGTCAATATCTTTGATCAAATGTGTCTTAGTCTAATTTTCTTATCAGTTTACCCACAACTGATTGAATGCACACTGAACGATTTTCAGCAAAAGGTAAACCGGTCCTTCAAACTTTGACCGAGGAGTTTGATTTGATTGACCCACCTCGTTGTCCAACAGCCTCGTCAGGATGGACAGGACGCTGTTAGCTGCACTCTTGTCCTGCTGCTGTGCCCCTGTCCCATCCTCGGCCACCTCCTCATCGTCATTGGCGCTGTCGGCAGGGCTGTCACTCTTTGACGGCCCGCTGGACGGTATCTTGAACGCCTCCAGTCCGTAGGTGTGCAGGAGGTCGAAGATGGATTTGAGGGCAGTCACTTGGATTGTCTCTTGATCCACTTGGGAAATCTATCGTAATTTTATGATTGCATCGAAACTGAGAATGTTAAAGTTTGGGTGAATGAAGCTAAATTGACAAGAATGGGATAGTATTCAATGATTGAACCAAACATTTGCTTGCTGAAATGGCGCCTATGCATATTTCACGTTCCAACAATAGATAGAGCTCCATTTCCCCATCTTGCCCCTTCGGTGCTCTCTAATCTTTGGCCAAGACAAACCACAAACCAGAAATATTAAAGAAAACATTTGAAGAACTCATTCCGCGACAGTGCAGTTAATTACCAGAAATCCCCCCGATCCACAAAGCTAAGGTAGTAGTCCAGGCCGATTTCCTACCTCCCGCCCAGGTAGTAGTTAATAAGCAGGAAAGCTCTTTCCAGAACTGAGAAGTCTCCCGAATTCTGAAAATCTACTCCGCTGTAGTAGAACACATAGCAAGACAAGTTCTCTAAAGAACAAAATCTACACAGCAAAGTACCGGTAGATATACACATGGTGTTTATACGTCAAACCGTATATACATATAAGTGTTTAAAAACCCCATAGTGGACCTACCTGCATCAGGAGGAGCAAGTGCAGATGAGCCAAATCCCGGCTGAGCTGGGAGGCGAGCCCGATGCACTTGACGGCCATGTTGCGGACAGACAGGTCCACGTTCTGAACTCCGGGGAGTACCAGCGTATCGATGAGTGTCTGCAGCGTGGGGCTCAGCCCTCTGGTGGTCAGGCGTTGGAGCATCTCGCTGGCGATGGTCAAACACTTCACTAACGTCCCAGGGTCACTCTGTTGGAAGCATGGACACCACAGGCGTTTAAATAAATTTTGATAATTTAATAATAACATGCAGTTCTTATGTAAAGCTTTATCACACCCGATGGCATTTCAAAGCGCTCATTTTTTCTACAAGGTATGTGGAGCTTTGTTCAAAGTATAAGACCTGTTTATTTACATAGCACCATGTTACGGTTTACAAGGTGCTGTGGTGCAATATGCAGCCAACCATGCCAGGAAACACCAGGGTGAACCCCTTCTCTTAGCGATAAGTGTACAGGGTTCCATCTACAGCGGGTACCAAACGTATCTCTGAAAAACGATTCATGCATGAATCGTTTCTTAAATTCAAATGTTTTGGGGTGAACAATTATCCAAACCATACTACTTTGAAGGGAATCCTTTCTCAAAAAATAGTTTATACTATCAACAGCTGCAGTGCTTCTCACCAAGTCAGTTTTTTACTGTACCTCTAAGCAGTGTCATAAAACTAGACCCTAATGTAACAGTTGTGAAAATTTGTAAAATTACACTTTCTTTCATGAAAAAAAACAACAAACTTACCTTCTCGGTACGGACTTCCCTGAAGCTGATACTGGATTCTTCCAGCAAGGATTGTTTGCTAGCCTCCAACTCAGACACTAACTCCTTCAGCTCGGCTGCTCGGCCGAAGTCTTCCTTGTCGACGCAGTCCTCCAACGCGTCTCTGGCCTGGTTCAGGTCAACGCGGACGCCGGCCAACTGGGGGAGAGGAAACAATTCACAACAGAGAATGAGGAGGAATGTTGGTCGACGCCCAACAAAATTTACAATCAAATCGAACCTCAAAGCTTCAATGTGGTCCCCTTCACATAAAAATAAATCAATCTTCTACTACATAAAAATAATCACAACGAAAATTATCTAAGGATCTTCTAGGTACAGTAGAAAATCTTGTCACTTTTCGTGCCGCGTTCAGGGAGTACATGAATCGATGTTTGCTTGTGCCTGAGTGCTCAAGGGTTAAATTTTGGGGCCCAGAGGCAGTATACATGACAAACTAAAGGACAACATGTGACGCGTGTTCCACCAATCAAAAGACAAGCATCTGTGTGCGCGATATATACATCCAGTTATTACACCGCTTTGTCTTTACAACATAGTGTTAGCCAGAGGGGTGTCTGGGTGTCTTTTGGACACCCCGTTTTAAATTTGGACACCCTATTTTAATTCGTCATTTACACGTAAACGTATTGTGAGTAAACAATTTGGACACCCAGTTATTAAATTTCCAGCAAATTTTGACACCCTGGCTAAATCCTTGCTTTACAAGACCAGGGGTGGATTTCACAAAACCCTTCCTAACTTAGATTCAATCGTAGGATTTAGTTACTCGTCCTAACTCGAGATAAAGACTTTGTGAAACCGACCTCAGCTATCTCTTTAAGTGCCAGATAAAAACAGACTAAAAGTCGTCCCCCAAGATTCGACTTACTTAAGATCTTTTCTTCGCTGTTCCTCCTGGGTGATGCTCGTCTCCATGATGGAGATTGGCTCTCGGACGTCGGCGATGATCTCGGCGGTCAGGGGCACCAGCTCCTCGTCCCCGGGGTGTAGCTTGGAGAAGTGGGTCATGAGAAGGGGGACGAGGGAAGACGGAATGTGGGGTGTGATCAGCATGTCGTGTATCATTCCATCCAGTAGTTTCCTGCGCCACGGTAAAAAAAACGGATATCATCATTTTTTTTCTTCAGTTTTCACAATTATATCACTTTTTCTTGTATCTATTTTTGTTCTACTAGGGTGTTCTATGAATTTGCTGAATTATCGTGTTTTCAAAGATGCGACGGGTGATCTCTTTCTCTAAGGGAGTCCGTGGATGATTTAATGCCATCCAGGATTGACAGTGGATTCCTCTCTAGACGGCTCAGAAAGCACAAAGTATAGATCGTGTCACCTTGTTTACAAAAACAGCGAAAGTGTACAATCCAGGGCATCTTCTGGCAGGCAAGATACCACCCTAGTCCTGAGAAACGTTGACATTTTGTATCATAACTACCACATCAAATCAAGCATCATCTGCTTGAAAGCAGCTCTATGAAATTGGGCCCAGATTGTAAGGCAAAAGAAAAAAAGAGTCAAAATTTACCGTTTACTAAGTTAAAAAACTGCCTTGCCCTTAAAAACCCAGTACCAGGCCTAATGATGCTGGGCATATCAGTGGCTATCCATACATACCTTCCTACTTCATCTGAGAGGTCCAAACTGCCACACATCTTGAGCAGCTGTTGAGCGACAAACTCCTGCTTCAGCGTTTCTTCAACTTCGGTCTCGTTCAAAGCGGCAGGCTTGAGATTATCAAGGAAACTGCAAGCAAAGGAAATCACAGGCAGGAAATATGTTTTACTGCCCTGCATTTTGAAGAATATTTATGGTAATAGACCTTGCTCAGTAAAGTTATTTGCAAAGCAATTTTTTCTGTAGGGTGGGGACGTTTAATCGTTACCTTCTGAGGTATTTGGAGAACACCGAAACGCTGGGTAGTAACGTGTCGAGTAAGACTTCTCCCTCGGTGCCACTGCTCTTCAAGAAACTGCACAGACACTGCCAGTAGAGGGCGCTCTCGCAAGTCAGTTTCTCTGCTGGAACGACCGATCTACAGTATGTGCAGCAAAGACGAGTAGATAGTGAACAAAATTTGCGCATCAAAAAAATGGCACACCACACAATTTTTTTTTACAAATTTCCATTTTCAAAGATTGCGCCCACCAGTCCTGCTGGACAGTCACTGAAAAGTTACGGGGCAAACTCAGACTTTTTGAAAATACACTTACGTGTCATCAAGCAGGTCGAAATTGTTGACCAGTTCCTGAGGCTGGACCTTCTTCAAGACAACGTTGAGGGCCAGCTCCGCCGTCTTGCAGGAGTTCTCCACATCCAGGCACCCCAACAGATCCAGAATGTTCCCGTCGTAGATGCGAAGCCACGCCTGTAGGAGCTTGCCGGCGCACGCATCCTTCACCGAATCTGTGGTAGGAGGCAATGGTAATTACCAGGGTAATAAGTGTAATAAGTGTGAAGCGCTTTGAGACGCCCTTCGGGTGTGTAAAGCACTATATAAAAACCGAACATTATTATTATTAATGAAGATCATTCCGAGGGAAGGGCAGAGGGTACAATTTATATCCACCAAAATGCAGAATATTTGTGGTGGAACTGGTTCTTCCCCCTTGGTCTAGAGAATACCTTGACATTCCTGAAGTGGGAAAAATTGCTAACAATTTATTTGCTAATCAGATATTACCACGGAGCCAGTCAGAAGCAGTATTCACTGCACGTTGATTTGGCTGGTAAGCCCGGTTGAATAAAGCAATCTTTCTAATTGCTAAGCAGTTCTGTGACCTTAGCCTTTTGTTTGGACACAACAATTCAAAGGGCTACAGCTTTCTTCGGTTGGTGGTGGCGTCATCTCTCAAGGAAATCTTGAGGTCCCGGGAGAACATTTGCTCTTCTTGGTATAAAAATAATGACCTGGAAACACAAAGAAAGGAGTACTGTACCTGCACGATCAGTGAGGCCATCTTGTAACAACCGGACACGTTGGGCGATGGTCAGCGCTTTGATGTGCACTTTCTCCGCTAAGACCTGAAAGCAAATTCGATAAAGTAGTTAAACACAACAAAAATCATGCTAATCAGAATAAGGTTACCAGCCAAACTACTATGTCACGTGTACAAATCGTGACTGGTATCCTGCCCATTTCAGCTCAGAGCTATTTTGGTCATAATGAGCGAAGTCTGACTCAGCATTTGTCTGGGGTTATATTTCTACGGACTTTGACCACTTCAGCTCTAACCTGATAAGCCGTCTTCCTGATCACATCTTTGACGTCATGGGTCAGCTCGAGGATCTGAGGGACCGTCTTGATGGACATTGTGATGTTGATGAGAACGGCTCGGCGGACCTCGTAGCTGCCGTCATACTTCATCAAATGTAAATAGGCTGCAAGCAAACACATTTTTCCGTTGAGTAAATAGCGACTGGAGAGAAGACTACTACTTCTGTTGAGAAGTAGACTTGTTCATATCGGTTGCACAATTTCCCAGAAAACGCGCGTGTGTGTGTGTGAGAGCCCGCACATACCACTCGTGTGTGTTATAGACACTATCAGCGTGATCGCTCTGGAAGTTATTCATCCTTGCGTGTATCATTATGTCTAACCAATGAAATCATTGCGGATAAAGACAGGGGACCAGTCTAGGGCAAACCCTTCAAAGCTAAATTTCAAGGACTCTGGCTAGTGTACCAGTGGGTAGTTTACTTTAAGCCCTGTGCTTTTTTTAAACATCCGCAGCTTGACTGATTACTGCCTGTGACCACACGTCTTAATTGAACAGTGAGATGAGCGGCCTCTTACTGGTTATAACTGGACAGTCGGTGTCGCTTGGGTCCTGCAGCCTGGACACGGCAGTCACGGCCTGGGTGCGCACAGCGGGAAACTTGTCATGCAGACGAATCAGCATGCAGTCGTAGATCTGCTCGAAGAGGTCTTCGTCGATCTGCGCATTGTCGCCGAGGCTGTGCAGTAACTTGTTGATCATTTGGCAGACGCGGAAGCGAACGGCACGGTCCTGGGCATTGTGATTCTGCAAGGGGAGACAATTTTTAAAACAAGTATTAGGGCAGTCAGGTTGGCGTAGTGGTATCTTGCCTTGCCATCCACCTCTGGGGACCTCGGATCAAAATCACACCAGGACACTACATGGATTGGGTTTTTCAGTCCCTGCCTGATTGCGTGGGTTTTCCCTGGAATAAATAAAGAGGCGACCTCTAAAAAGGAAGCGGGCGGGGACGCTAAGCATGTTTTTTTTTTTTATTTGGCCTAATGTACTGTTTACTGTGTTTTTTATTTGTTTTTGACCAACCTTGAACAGGAATGCAAAGAGGAACAGCAGGAAGTTGTTGTCGGGTGTCTCGGCCGATTCCTCCCCCTCGGCTTCTTCCCCAGAGTCCTCCGTGGTGCCGAACGATGCGGCAAACCTGGCAACAAAGTCCAGCGTTCGTTCAACAGCGGGCTCTCGCTTGAAGATGATCAAGGCATGCTTGAAGTAGCCTAAGAACTCCTGGTGGAATGCCGACTTATCTTCCAGCTGTTCATTTATAAATGGGAAATACATATCGTCGGCTCAGTTCTATAAGGGTTTACAACTACAAGGTGCTACGGCGCAATCAGCGGCCGCTCTGCCGCTGCCAGAAACACTGGGGTAAACCCCATCTCTTAGTGATAAGTGTACCTGGGTTCTTTTACTAGCATTACACGACGCATGGGACCTCCGGCTTTACGCCCCACTCAAAAGACAAAGCAATAACGATTATTTAAGTATCTGGCTTAAGGATTTAGTGCAATGAGCGGGACTCAAACCCACACTCTGAGCAGAAACACCAGAGCTTGAGTCTACTGCTCTTGACTGCTCCGCCGCGACACGCCACAAGTATAAGTGTGAACCACAAGTATAAGTGTGAACCACAAGTATAAGTGTGAACCACAAGTATAAGTGTGAACCACAAGTATAAGTGACAAACAATTTCTTTTTATCCAACCCATAGTGCATTCCTAACACTTTTTTCAAAAATGTTGACATTCTTCGTCGGTAGTATAGAGCTCGGGGTAACCACAGCTAGTATATTACTTTGATTGATACTTTTTTTTTTCAATACTGTCCAAAGATTAGCTATTAGTAGCTAGCAAAAGGCTGTTTCCCAATCGGCAGTTGATGTTGCAGGGTGTTTCTATGGGCAAACCCTAACCCTAACCCTAACCCTAACCATGCTTCAAATGCTTACATGGTAATCAAACCACAGCCACTTATTTGGAAACGGTTGAAATTAAGTAACGAATTAAATAAAAAAGGAATATCAAATCAAGTGGTCTGTTAATGACAGTTCTCACAGATCGAACACTTTAATTTGAAGCCTGCAAAATCTTATAAAATGGTACATACCTTGTCATAAGTGATTCTTAGTGCTGTGGTGAGCTTGACATGGCTGTGCACTCCATTCTGACATTCTCCAAAAGCTTCCAACAGTGTTTTACCTTTTTTGCTTGGCATGCTGGACCTGAACGAAACAAACAAACAAAAATATTTTATCAAACTTTACCACAACCACTTTTCCATCTTATGATCTCCTTTTGTTCAAATCAAAGGGGCAGACTACAGTAACACTTTTTTTGTATTAACACTACAGTAACAATCGTTGCTGTCTGTTACTCAAGCAGCGCTCGTAGACAATAAAGTTCAAGCGCAGAGTCGCAGACAGTAATGATTAATCCAAAATTAAACAAATCTGCCGAACAAATAAGAAGACCATGATGGTATATTATTTATAACAAAGTTACAAGAAAAGTGTAATAACTAATATTAAATCTGTTGAAGTTCTATTATATAACAGTTATTAACGTAATTTATGAATGATTCACTAAGTCCAACCTATGGTCCAACCATGAAGATAGAATTGTCTAACATAACAGTAACATTGTCCAATCATGATTTAGGAAGGCTACCATTATCTACTCCTAGAATTATGAGGTTCCATGAACCTCATAGAGGTCCATGTACAAACTACAATACAAAACTTTTTTTCATTTACGTTTCTGCACCTGGAGTTCTCATCTGAAATCGGATCTCGCCAAAATTAGGCTCTACGTGTTCCTTGGAATCTCATTGAGCGTTGCATGGGTCAAGAAAATCCACTCCGCAAATTTAAAATTGTTAAAAAGCAATAAATTCTTACCGTCATTCCCAGTCCTCTTCAAACAGTGTGAGTGTTATAACAAATATGGCGCTTGCTGCGCTCGCAAAGGTCTACCGAACAAACTGGTACTCCGCGCGCAGCAACGCTGGTCCCGGCAACTGTAGGTTGGTTTTGTACACACATCATGTGACTCCAGCGCCATATTTGTTATAACACTCACACTGTTTGAAGAGGACTGGGAATGACGGTAAGAATTTATTGCTTTTTAACAATTTTAAATTTGCGGAGTGGATTTTCTTGACCCATGCAACGCTCAATGAGATTCCAAGGAACACGTAGAGCCTAATTTTGGCGAGATCCGATTTCAAATGAGAACTCCAGGTGCAGAAACGTAAATGAAAAAAAGTTTTGTATTGTAGTTTGTACATGGACCTCTATGAGGTTCATGGAACCTCATAATTCTAGGAGTAACCATTATCCATACATACATTACTATTTTATTTATTTACCCAAAAGCCGAACTGGAAATATTAAGTGACTGTCACCGTCACTTGTCAGACTCAGCATATAAATTTTCACCCAAAATCTTTGGAACTCAATCTCATTCTGGTGTGGCAGTTATCAAACTCTTTATTTACTATTTGGGCCGGGGGGAGGGGGTTGTGGAGAGTCAAAATGCATCCATTTGAACGTGTCGTCGTGTTGACATTAAAAAAGTGAAAGAAACTGAAAACGTGAAAAGGCATGAAATGAAAAGGTCAGGACAGAACTGTCCAAAGTTTCAGGAAAAATACTACAAATTATGAAGCTTATAATCCACGAGAGTATGCTATAATCCTGACTCAAGTATAACGACAAAATACTTACACGGTTATTTGCTTCTATTTGTTGCAGAATCACAATCAAATTGTTGAATTCTTGGTCATGTATTCAAAACGGCCGCCACTGACTGTCGTTAATGTTTATGGGAAATTTCTGAAATCAGACTTTCCCATTTTTTGATAGGGGTTAACCATGGGTTGACTCACTACCTAATTGTCTTGCTTGACTTCTTTCCATAATTATTTCACTCAAATGTGGATTTATCAAATACAAAACAGTGAAATATAACTAACTATTTAAATATCTGTAGAAATCTGAAGTGTAATTTACCAAATGTAAGTACTGATTTGCATCAAATTTTGTGGGTCAACTTAATGGAACTGTCCAAATAGCGGCAAAGTGTTAGAGGTTTCGAGACTGGCTTCGGCTCTTTTCTGAATTTCAATTCATGTGGTGTGGAATACGTGCAGAAAGTTGGGAATCCGCCTCGTCAGGTGATTGTCGCGTGACTTTACGCTCCTATCCATCCACACGAACCCATCCACACACGTACACAACTAACTTCATCCTCTCTCCTCTTCGATCTGTCTACCCGCATCCCAGAATAATTTTGCCGGTCCAAATAAAAAACTATGTCAGATTCTCTTGGAAATAGCGGTAAAAAACCGCGATTGGCTCCAACGAGGTTTGGTGATGTTCCACAAGCTGCACCGATCCCCGTGTTTGCGCTGACAGTTGCGTTCAAAGAGGACAAGAGTCCGATCAAGTACAACTTGGGAGTCGGAGGTAACTGTTTTTTAATGAATTGAATGATGATACTTGATGATAGATAGTCGCCACTACAGCACATCATCATCTACTCCTAGAACTATATGAGTAGTTCTAGTAGTAATCATCATCTATCAATAAAAGTAATTATATTATCATTAGATATATCATGATCCAAAATATCAAAATCAAACGTCCACCTCCTCCCTGACCCAGAATACCTAGACTCTAGAGCATGCCTAGAGTTACATAATAATAATAATTAATAAAGATAAACATTTTTGATCAGGTGTGTTCTTTCAAAATCGAAATGGAAAGTTTTGGCCGTTCAAACTCATTAATTCTTGCATTCATAGAATCTTGCTGAAAAGCTTGGGTCACCCTTCACATCAAAGACTAGAAGAGGGGTGTTACTGTTAAGTGTTTTATAGCTGCAGACAATGTATTTTTTGAGAGGAGCACTACTTCATATGGAGATGAATATTTACAATTAAGGTTTTTAAAGTTTGTTAAAGTTAGTTTGAATTGGTTTAACCCTCTTGCTGTCTGACCATTCAATACCATTCAAGTGGTTTTGAATGATAGATCAACTGTGCCAGCCTGAAATATGATACCATGAGGGAATGCATGTACACAGTACACAGTTAGTTCTGTGCACAGTTGTGCCACCGTACACAACCTTGGCAGTCGAATGGTTTCAAATGGTTGGTCAACTCACTGGAAAATGTTGCCAAGAGTCACTGACAGTAGGAGGGTTAATACTTAGAAGGAGCTAAGACAATTTCAGTTTGGCAAGTTGTTCAAATGGTCAACAGCTTGATGTGAGAAGCTGTACTTCCTAACATGTAGTTTGCAATGTTGTTTGTAAAGTTTGTTGCTATGGCCTCTCGTAGAATGAGTTAAAGATAACAAGTGGAACAAAGTTCTCATGATTCAAGCTGGTTTCGTTTGCAAAAAAAAAAACACTTGACAAAACACAAAATGGCAGAAAGTCATTTATTTTTTGTAGGCTTAAGGTAATTTTTAATAATTTTTTTTTAAATTGTGGGATGTTTCTTTAATTATAAAATTGTTCCTAATGTTTCAAGACTAACTATGGCTTAATTAATTTAGAAAGCACCTTAATTTACTTCACAAATTTCACTTTCGCACTGCAATTTCGCAAGTCGCAAATCGATGCTCCGAACTCCAACTGCAATATATAATAAAAAGTAGTGATGGGGCCACCAATTGTTAACAAATTTGATACCAGTGGAAAGCTTATGGTGCATGGGCACTGAATCTGGAGTCAGTTTTTTAAAAAAGGTTTTAGGGTAGAGCTGCATTAGAACGTGAGTAGTAATCGTTAAAAAACATTGAAGTTAAAAAAAAATAAAAAATTCCCTGACTATGCATATTTTAATCTGCCCACAGAGTTTATATTCACAACATCCTCAATAAAAATGTCAAGGTGCAGGTAGGCCTACAAAGTGGGTGTACTGTGTCTACACAGTGTGTGTAGGTCTCCCCTTTGCGCTAACATTTGTCACTAAACTTTGATCCCATCCCTGGAAATTATGCTGGTACTATCTGGTTCCGAATTCAAAGGGAGTTTGTGTGGGTGGGGTGTTTAACCTTGAACCTTGAACTTTAAATTGTACAGAGTTCATTATCTGCTGTTTGCTAACTACACACCGATGCCTGGATCTGATTTGGATAGTACTGTACAAATGCCTGTAAACATGGTAAAGGCTATCATGTACAGGAGTATGTGTGCATGGCTGTATAGCACTATTGAATTTTAAAGCAAGCCCCCCCCCCTTGATAATTTGGAAATGTTTAGGTTGTTAAAATGGGTTTTTAATGTGTCCCTTAACAGTGGTCCGATGGTCGAATGCCAGTTAAAAACACCTGAGGACCAGTCAGAATTCACACCAAGTGGTCCGGCTGGCTTGTTCGGTGTTGAAAAGCATCCCTATTTAATATGATTTATGGACAAGTGCAATAGCTGTCGGACCAGTGAAATGAAAAGCTAACTGAAAAAGTTAAGGGCAAACCCTGAAGCGGGGACTGACTTGGCACCCTTCCAATAAAGATCTGGCAGGGTGTTCCATTTCGGGATTGTTCGAGGGAAGCTGCCGTTTCCCAGGTTGTATCATAAAGCTTGGGTGTTGATCCCTGGTTGTACTGCAGTTACAGGTTGAATGGCTTCTGACTGGCAGAGTGGCTTCTGACTTGCACCCCTGAACAAAGATATTGACAGAATAGGGAGACCGCCAACACTAGGGCTGAATGGCGCAGCAGGTAGAGCACTGTCACGTTAAAACCAGGTTAAAATCCAACTCCAATCAATTTTTCTTTGTTCAACCCAAAGTCGATTTTTTGTAAAAGAAATATTGAAATGATTATATTGCAAACTCTTTTGTATCTTTTAGCTTATCGCACAGATGAGAATGAGCCGTGGGTTCTGCCGGTCGTCAGGGATGTCGAGAAGCTGATGGCCAACGATGAGACCCTCAACCACGAGTACCTACCCAGCCTGGGCTTAGGGGACTTCACCGCTGCCGCAACCAAGATGCTGCTGGGTGAAGACAGTCCCGCCATCCTAGAGAACAGGGTGAGTATAACAGGACTCGAATTTCGAGACCACGGCACCACAGCAATTTCTGTGGGTGCCCTTAAAAACCTTGAACAATACAAATTCAAATTTTCCTCATTGGGTGCCCTTCATTTTGGGGAAATTGCCGTGCCCTTTTGAACACGAAGTTTGAAGCCTGGTATAATACCAGAGGCCATGTAAACCATCCTGTCTTCAAATCCTGGTCGACAGAACCCCCCCCCCCCCCCGCTCTCTACCCTTTCTTTCCCTTGCCTTGGATTTGTTGAGTAAGCAGGCTACTTCACGTAGGTAACAGAGGCAATTGCCTGCATGCCCCTGGCCATTGCCTTGGTGCCCTTTTGTAGTTGCCCCAACAGTAACTAAAATGTTCCTCATAAAGGTGCCCTCTGCCACAGAAAAACTGCCTTGCCTTTCGAAGAACGAGCCATTAGGCCCGAGTAACAGGCACATGCAAATTACAAGACGCAGCTTTGTTTTGAAGGCACTTCAGGGTTTCACTGACATTTTTTGAATGACTAGTCAGAAGGGTCAATTCACTTGTCATTTCACTAATCTACCAGCTTTTTCACCGGTCCATATTTCATATTAGAGGGGGATATGCTTTTCAACACTGAACTAGCCAGACGGACAACTTGGGAGTGAATGTTGACTGGTCCTCCGGTGTTTTAACTTGAAATTGGCCAGCGGACCAACTGTTAAGGGAGAACGCTGCACTGTGCATGTCGGAGATCCACTTCCCTGGCACTGTAGAACAATGAGTTGGCATAGTCAAGGCGTGAGAGTGCCAGGGATCAGACAGCGTTATGACACGCATCCCGAGTGAGGGACCGGCGTACACGCCACAGGTTGCGATTATTAATGTCTACATGTAGGTTTACGGTGTGAGCTTGATTGAGTCTTGTTTTGCTTCCAGGCGTTTGGCGTTCAGGCGTTGAGTGGCACAGGGGCGTTACGCCTCGGCTTGGAGTTTCTCATCGACCACTGCAAATGCACGACGGCCTATGCTTCGGACCCGACCTGGGGTAAGTGGACGACACAAAACGTCAATCAGCTTTGAGCAAGTTTGCTTAGTAGAAACGTATTACCAGCCAAAGTACAGTGCCATTCACATTGTTGTGACTGGTGCCCTGCTGTTGATTATTGCGTGGCAAGTCAATTTTCTGTTGCACGGCTGGATGAACTGGGGCCCAGGTATCATGCCTCCAAATCCATAACAGTAATACTTTTTTTATTCAAAGAAATTATTATTAAAAATTTTTTTTTAAGGTAACCACAATAACATCTTCAACAAGCTGAAGTTTCCCAATGTGCGCAAGTATCGTTACTGGCATGCCGGGACTAAAGGCTTGGACATTGACGGCATGCTAGAGGACCTAGAGGTAAAGTTATGAAACTTCTCACTCATAGAATGTTTTATTTTTTATCAACTCTTATCATTGGGTGTGTCCAGTAGCCCTGGAGGACTTTCAGTTCCGTATAAATACTGCGGTGACATCCTGGATACGAGGGTTAGTGTCTGGGGCGGAAAAATTTCAGAGCTCCGCAATTAAAATCTTACCTAGATTACAGTAAAGTCAGTCCTGAGCCAATATGGATTACCGAGCCGGTGTTTATATCAGGTTTCATTGGCATTAAACGACTGAGAAAAGTTCTATTCCCCCTGCGTGACGCTCATTTGAACTGAGTGCTAATTAACATAAGCCCTCACTTGCAGGAGTGCATATACGACCTTTTGCCGGGCACACATTGGTGTCAGAAAAACTTGTTTCTGTGATCTTAATTTTGACATTTTTGAATGATTTTATTTCACAGAATGCTCCCGAGAATGCAATGATAATGTTGCACGCCTGTGCCCATAATCCTACCGGGGTGGACCCATCAAAGGAACAATGGATGAAGATTGCCGAAGTGATGATGGTGAGCTCTTAGGCCTGATACGACTGAATGAAACGACTTCGGCTACGGCTATGGCCATTGGCAAAGCCATTCGATCAGAATGACTTCGACTACGGCTATGTTCATTGGCAAAGCCATTTATTCAGAATAACTTTGGCTATGGCTATTCATTCGGGAAAAGTTTTACTGTCAAGTCGAAAATGACATCACTCTTACAGTACAATGCAAGCTACAGGCATGTGATTTCTCATTTTGTTAGTACTGATTTCAGGATTTTCTCAAAACCTCCTAGAGCCTGTAAATTTTCTTGAAAGAAGTAAAGCAGTCACCACAGGGAGTAAGACTTGGTCCACATTGTGTCCAAACCTGTAGTGTTGTATTTCTGGTGATGCACAGAGTCTTTAAACCTCCTGAATTGTTAACATCTGGGAGGTTCTGCTCTTGTCTATGTTTTTTTCAATCACACAGCAAATTAATAATAAATAATAATAACTGTATTTGTATAGCGCCTTTTTCCAAAGGATACAAAGCGCTCAGTATTTTTACCTGCCATGTATGTGGAGTTACGTTTTTAAAGTATGAGACCTATGCATTTGTAGCACAATGTAATGGTTTACAAGGTGCGGTGGCGCAATATGCTGCCGATCAAACCAGGAACACCGGGGCGAACCCCTTCTCTTTTCGATAAGTGCACTGGGTTCTTTTACGTGCATTACACAACACACGGGACCAACGGCTTTACGTCCCATCCGAAGGACGAAGCAATAATGGTTAAGTGTCTTGCTTAAGGACACAAGTGTCACGACTGGGACTCGAACCCACACTCTGCTGAACAGAAACACCAGAGCTTGAGTCCGGTGCTCTTATCCGCTCGGCCACGACACGCCACAATTATTTGCCTGATTTGAAGTGGTTCATTGCATGCCCCTCAATCCCCCCCCCCAAATGCCACTAATGCTGTTATTTTTATAAATCTCCCCCCCCCCCCCATTTTGTTTGCGCAGAGGAAAAAACTGTTTGCGTTCTTTGATTGTGCTTATATTGGCTTCGCTACTGGTGACATCGAACGAGACCGTTGGGCAGTCACGTATTTCGTCAGTTTGGGAATGGAAGTCTTCGCAGGCATGTCGTTCTCCAAGAACTTCGGTCTTTACAGTAAGTTATGTTGTCTGTGGCTGATCCCTATTTGTAACTTTTATTGGAAATTTGCTGTAAGTTTGTATAATTGGGTAGATTGAAATATTCAGACCTGTACCTAATTTCAATAACTTAAAGGAACATTACGGAATTGGTTTTTGCTAACAGAACAGTTGCTGGCAGTGTAAGCACTTTATGTAATCCACCATATACATAAACTGATTAACCTGTAGAAGTTTGAGATCGATCGGCCATCTGGGTCACGAGAAAATAGTGAAAAACCGATTACACATTTGCATGAAATCATATAGATTCAAAAAATGAATAAAACGCTCACTGAGCGATAAACTCCAATCGGAAAATTAGTTTATTCATTTCTCATCAAATATGGCGTTTCAGACAGAAATATTTCAAGGGATGCTTTCTACTATCATCATCATTAGACCGTGTAAGTTTTATGTAAATCTGTGATCAAAAAGTATATTTTACAAGTTTTTTTCTTACCAATTCTGTAATGTTCCTTTAACTGAATTACCTTACGATTTCACGACCTGGATTACCTGACTGGACTCACTACCGGGGTTACCTACCTTAGTTACCTGACTGGATTAACTAACTGAATTACCTGACGGATAAACTGACTGAATTACCAGATGGATTAACTACCATGGTCACCTGACTGGATTAACTAACTAAATTACCCGACTGGTATAACTAACTGAATTACCTGCTGGATTAACTACCAGGGTCACCTGACTGGATTACTAACTAGATTTACCTGACTGGGTTACCTGACTCGATAAACTAACGGAATTACCTGACTGGATTAACTAACTGGATTACCTAACAGGAAAAACTTCACTTGGTTACCTGTTTTTAAAAAAATGTTGTTTTGATCTTAAAGATGAGCGTTGTGGAAACCTTGTCGTAGTCGTCAACAATACAGACACGAAAACCCCCATAATGACGCAGATGACAAGAAACATCAGGGTCATGTGGTCGAATCCGCCCAATCACGGTGCTCGTATTGTCAGCACGGTGTTGAACAACCCCACACTCTACGCACAGTGGTGAGTGATCTAGAGGTGCATCTCGGTTTTCAAACTAGAACTTTTATAAGAGGATTTCTAAATTGTGAGGCGTTCTAAATTGACACAACTTCAGAAACAGCTTAGACTTCAAGGGACACGGTCCTTGTGATCATAGTCTGCTTGTGGTTGGAAACGGAGACATGAACTCTCACCCAGTTACTACATGGGCGTGTCGACCGTCACATCACCAACAAAAAACAACGTCATTATTACCACGCGCACTTGTGCAGTAACTGGGTGAGAGTTCAGAATTTAATGGCTGACCACAGACTCGCTGTGGTCATAAACCTGTCTTCAAATGTTTCTGTTTGTTCGAGCGCCTCGAGTAGAATGGATAGAACTGGAGTAGATGGCACTCTCGACTGATTTGATACGTGGTTCATAAAAGTCAAGCGGTCCTTTCTTTGCAATTCTAGGAAAGACCACATCAAGACGATGGCGACCCGCATCTTTGAGATGAGGCAAGCCTTGTACCAGAGACTTCAGACTCTCGGCACACCCGGAACTTGGAACCATGTCGTCGATCAGATCGGCATGTTCAGCTACACTGGACTCGGACGTAAGTTTTTTAAACCAATTATTATTCCAGAAATCACCGACAAACAAGAAACTTTAAGAACGAGAGAGACAGCAGCGTTGAAAATACGGAGCAGAGGATTTGGGCCCAATTTATGGCTCTGCTTACTGCCGAATTCTGCGCTAGATGTATGGGCGAAGAATGCCTAGTAAAGGTGAGTACGCACGCGCAAAAGCAAAAGTTCCCTGCTAATCTGTGAAATACGCTTGGCGTAAGCATGGAATTCCCTGCGCAGTCTCCATTGTATACTAAAATCCCAAGCATAGACATTTTTCCCAAAGAAGTGGATTTTTCGTCAAGTCAAACGCTATCTAGCCTACCCCAAGAGTCCACAATCAGACAGGTTTCTGTACCACGTGTTAATGTGCTTTTTCTCGTTCTTTTTGTGTGTAGCCAACCAAGTTGATTTCCTGAAGACTAAGTACCACATCTACGTCATGAAGTCCGGTCGTATCAACATGTGTGCTGTCACTACGTCCAATGTGGACTATATTGCCAAAGCGATCCACGAGGCCGTGTCCACAGTGTGCGAAGACCCCAAGCTGTAATCCCCAAAAGACACCAACGAGGTGCATGGATACATCAAGGATATGCCGTGAACACAATAAGTCCTTCCAACCTTTTACCGGGTACCCTTTTGTTATATCATTCTGCCGGGCAGACAACAAAATCTACTTACATACATTCAGAACGATTCAGACAATCGGATTTTCAGTTGGCACACACTTCAGTAGAGCTGCTTTAAGCGGGAAATATTGCTTTTAACTACTCTGCTAAGCAAAAATAAAGCAGGACACCAGCCACATTCACAGGTGGTACATGGGATTTTGGCTGGTAACCTCATTCTGGTCAGCATAGTTTGGTTGTGCCTAAGCAGCATAATGGAATTGAACATGTGGAGTTTACCTGGTAGTTTGTACCAAAAGGCTGCCATTTAGCAGTTGTAATAATAGCAATAAAATGTTATCTAACCTTACTTATTCAAGGTATTATACAGGATTGGTGGAGCTAACAAAATAGTCACAGACAGTGTTCGTATTTTGTGTGATCAACCATATACATGAAACAACCAACCAGTGAAAAATTGGGCTAAATCCGTTGTGTGAGTAAGGAGTTTAGTGAAACACCATTCACAATTTTCAGCATGTAATAAACACATTGTCCGTAATTTTGGTTGTAACAACCAAAATCAGCTGTTGCGGTTCTTTTTGGTTTTCAGATACAGTTTTCTCGAACATGACTTCATTGCAGAGGGAAATATTTCGCAGGCAAAAAAATGGTTCTAGTATGAACTTCATAATCAGTATTAAGCTTTCAGACTAATATTAAACATTGATGTTTTTTTATCATTATCCAATCCTGTATAATACCTTTAAACATGAAATGATACTTCATGGTCATTATATCCTGGACTGATCAGGGAATCTTAAAAAAATATATATATATATTATACAAACCCAAAGATAACAATAGAGACCACTTAAGATATAATTATAATAAAATGGACCACCCCAACTCAATAATTGACAGTATTACATGGTTGTCACCGCAAACCTTTTCCATATAATAAAATGGTCGTTCTTTTTTTCGCAAATTTGAATATACAACTATGTATCACAGATAAAATCTTAATTTTAAGATCAAAGAAAACTTAAGTATTTGTCTAGCTTGTGTGCTGTGTTACACCTTTTGGTAATGATGTGTATAGAAAAACAATATTCAGGCTTGGAATTTCATCTTGGAGAGGGCAAGGCCATTTTCATTTTGCAAAGGGCACTTCCATTGGAAAATCTCAAAGTTTATGGGAAACTTTTGAAGGGGCACCAAGGCCAGGACCAGGGCAACGGAAATCAATCTGGTCATCATTTCATGCAAGGATTTATTCTTCCTGCGTGGACATAACCGATCCAGATTTTTTGGCGATATCTCAAAAACACTACCAACTTTTGGGATGAAATTTTCACAGGTTAGTTTTATTGTATAAATCTACATTTATGTAGGATTAAAACAATCAGGTTTATAGCAGATTTTGAAAAGGTCTCTTCAGACAAAAATCTGGAAATTTTGAACGTGTAACTTTCAAAGAAGTATACTATAAGAATCTACAGGTAGTATTTGGAATTGAAATATTGCAGTGATTGTAATTTTATTACTTTGAACTTTGTATGGTTCATGTGAATTAAATGAAAAATAATAAATTCAATGTTATTATACAGCGCTAAAATTTATCACACCCGACGGATGTCTCAAAACACTTATTATTTATGTAGAGCTTTGTTTAATTTATTAATTTATTATTTCATACAGCAGCGCAAGCGCCAGAAATGGATGGATAAAACAATTTTATCAATATTAACAATAACATTCCATAAAAACAAATGACCACATTGAATTGCGATGTCTGGTCCACCTTTGCCTTTACACTTGCTTCTCAAATATGTTGGGGGGATGCTGCAGGGGGGCATCCATCCTCTTATATTCTTGGCATTTTGTGGCCGCGGTAGTGATCCCGATCGTGATCGTTCACTACATTAGGTTATACAAACACGCATTTTCCTCTTTTTTCCCTTTTCTTTTTCTTTTTGTGAGCACTATCGCAATTTTTTTCGTGGGGGGCACCATGTGGGCACTGGAAATTTGTAGGGGGCATGTGTGAGATGTTCTTCAAGGTTTTGATTAGGACCCTTGTGATTATCAGATTGATTGGCTCCAAGATGGTCACCTGCCTCACCACCCTCGCATCTCCACCTCATTAAAAAAAAAACTGATTCCATCAGATCCAATTTCAAAGTCCATGAGGAGTCCCCTCAGAAAAAAAAATACATTTTTCATTATTAAAAAAAAAACAATTCTTGCTGCGGGCCTAGTAAATCCTTGATTCTTTTTTTTTTTTTTTTGAGATCTAGTAACCTAATTGCAAAGCTTGAATCATTGGTCTATATGTTTTTGCAATCTCAGCAGCGCAAAACAAGTATTATCGAGGGGGAAAAAAAAGGAAAGAAAATTGAGCGTCTGCAAAACAGTTGACATAGCCTGAACTAATTGACCTCCCTGATGAGGCTAAAGCTGACTTGATCAAGAACCATCCAGCTTATTTGGAAGGGGGGGGGGCTGTTCACTTCACACTGGCTTTGTACAGCTGTGACCAAAGGTATCAAGACGTGTTTTAACGGGAAATAAATCGTTGAAAATAGAAAAGTCTGATTTTTGTCTGCGTCACGTGGTACTCCAGACTACGTCAACAAAATAATGCCTCAAGCTTGGAAAACCTAGCATAAAAGAGGAGTTTCGGACTCGTTTTAAGAGGCGTCGGCTTTTCTTCATCAGCGTAAACACCTGAGAGGAAAATCATGACAAACTCCAGTCAACTTTCTCAGCAGGGGGACCCTGAACAACACCAACGAACAGCCCCAAACTCCTTGGCATCAACTGGGCCTGATTGTCTTCATGATCTTCGGCATTGTGGGGAACGCTCTCTGCTGCTATGCCGTTGTTAGGTTCAAGTTTCTCCGAACTGTACCCAATTATTTCATGACCTCGCTTGCAGTTTCAGACCTGTACAAGTGCTTGATAGTAATGCCGCTCTCTGTCTACAACAGCTTTAATCAACAGCTGTGGTTCTTCGGAAACCCCCTGTGCTACGTCTGGTCGATGTCCCAGTTTGTATCCGTTGTCTCTTCGATCTTGATTCTCGCTGTTATATCTGCTGATCGTCTTCTATCGATAGTGAAGCCAGTTTCATATTCAAGAGTGCGCAGGCCAGGTTTCGCTCTTTGCGTTATTGCAGTGGTGTGGCTCACTTCTATGACGCTGTTCGTCACTTTTTCCGACACCCAACTGTTGATAAACAACAGGTGCTTGAATAATCGCGAGATGGCGTTTCCAAGATAGTCGGCTCCTTCATCATCTTCTGGATACCACTTCTCGTTGTCATTGCCATCAACTTAGGAATTGCACGTGTAACTTGCAAGCTCAAACGAATTGGCAACATTCGAAGGCCTGTGGAGAGTCATAAAATATCACCTGAGACACTGTTGAAACTTCCTCTGAAGAAGAGTACGGTTGCGACGGTATCAGGATGGGCTGGTCCTCCCGGGTGCAGCCATTGGGCGGCTCCACCATCCAAACTGCCTGAGCCCATCCCGCCATCTCACAACCTCGGCTTAGATCGGAGTGACCCTAACATTATCAAAGGCACCGTTGCTGCCAAGAGGAGCAAGTTCTTGAATCGCCAGCAAGATGATGCCTTGTCCGCCAGGAAGAGAAGAGCTTACATTGTGATTGCTGTGGTCATCGGATCGTTTATTCTCTGCTGGATGCCTTTTTTCTTCATGTCCATTCACTCAACTGTTTGCCCGGAATGCTACCGAACTCCGGAAGCCAAGATCCTCATCATCGAGATTTCGCTGGCTGGGCTACTTGAACTCCACAATCAATCAAATTATTTACGCTCTGGTCAAAAGAGATTACAGAAGAACTCTTAAGTTACTTGTACAACGTGCTTGAAAAATTCTTGTCTGTAATAAAAAAATTGGTGGCAGGGACCCGCTGTCCAGAGTAAGCAGTATTTTGAGCCAGCGGACCAACTTTGCGCTGGGGTCGGGCAGGTGGGGGCGAGTATTGCTCACACAGATTACAAAATGGACGCAGTTTACAACTCTGTGGCCGTTAGCTGGATTGAATTTGACTTTTATTCTTTACAAAGTTCACAATAAAACACTGATTTACAGAATTGTTTCACCCAAAAAACATGAAGCATCTCCTCAGAGAGAAATCAGAGCGTACTGATCGAAGTGTTGAGTTGTTTTTTGTTTACACCACCACATTCAAACCACACCAAAACTCATTTGAGAGATAATTACACGGCATTGTATAAAATTCTTGCTTTTCTAGATTGTTTTCTGTAAAGCAAGCAAAGCATTTTAGTCTCATACCTTGTCTTGGCATATGTATTGATTAAAGACACTGGACACCTTTGGTAATTGTCAAAGACCAGTCTTCTCACTTGGTGTATCTCAACATATGCACAAAAAAACAAACCTGTGAAAATTTGAACTCAATTGGTCGTCGAAGTTGCGAGATAATAATGGAAGAAAAAACACCCTTGTCACACGAAGTTGTGTGCTTTCAGATGCTTGATTGCTTGATATCAAGACCTCATGCGTGAGGTCTCGAAATCAATTCAAATATTTTACTTCTTTCTCAAAAACTATGTTACTTCAGAGGGAGCCGTTTCTCACAATGTTTTATACTATCAACAGCTCTCCATTGCTCGTTACCAAGTAAGTTTTTATGCTAACCATTATTTTGAGTAATTACCAATAGTGTCCAGTGCCTTTAAAACATGGCTGTCCAAACCTGTTTGTGTCGAACGAAGGTGGTTGTTTTTTTCACTAGTGCAGCATTCACTTACTTGTTTAAACACACATATTACGTAAAATATATTTTCTTTAGCAAAGTATTTCATTCCCGTAACACCCAGACTAGAAATAAATATTGACTCGCGCACAGAAAAGTTAAAAACAGAAAAACAAAAATAGAAGCTTAACAGTTATGTAACGAAAATAAAATGAAAGGGGGGGGGATATTTAAAACTGAAGCACTAGTAAAATTGAAAAATGTTAGCAAGTGTGACCAGATTTGGGTCTTCAAATCAGGTCGTCAAAGTACAGTATCTTTCAAAGAATCCCTATCTCCCTGTGGAACTCGCATAAAGTGCAGATACTGGTCTTTTAAAATTACCAATGTTGTGCGTGTGCTTTGACACACCTTGGTGTCAATGTTGGCTTGTTACCGTTACAAACGATGGAGTGTTTTAGTGTACACTAGCAAAAGGCATTTCAACACTTTTGGGTGTACACCATTGCAGAGGCGGTATTTCATTTTAAAATGCACTCCATTATAAAAAACAACAACAACTGGGCCCAATTTACGGAGCCCTGAAGGGACATATGACGAAAACAAATTCACTTACCAAGAAATGGTATGAGTTCTTCATTTCGCATGCTCAAAATCATTTCGTACTCACAATATCATTTTGTGCACTCAAAATGAGTTTGTTCGTGCACTCGAAATCGTTTCATGCACTCAAAATTAACTATTTTTGTGCTCAAATTATTTCTGTGTTCATTAATTTGTTTTTCATCACATGTTGCTTCAGGGGCTCCGTACCAATTTCATAAACCCTGTGAGCGCAAGAAATTGCTAAGCACATACCAAACTTGCTTAAAAGAAATAGGTTAACAGCCAAAGTGGCATAGGTTAGGTTGCTGCAACTGGTGCCCTATACAATTTTTCTTTTCTGCTTAAACTTGTGATTAGGCCCAGGTTTGTAAACAAGCAGTCTGAGGAGTGGTCCAATGCGCATGTGAATACGTCAGCCCGTCCCAGCATCTTTGGATGACCAATTTACACCATGTTCTAACATTCTCACATTGACACTTTATCTAAAGAATGCCAGCTCAGTCCTTTCCCCTATGTACAAGTATACAAATATTGACTGCAATAAGCGGAGTGCTCCTCCCTCCGGAGGCATCAGGCCCTGCGTCTACGCACAAGTGTTCACATACTGACTGCAACAAATGGAAACGATACCCTACATTTTTCAAGGTGATCCCTGGAGCGTGATATTTTTCCAAATGCATCAGCCACAGGGAAAAACAGATCGCTTCAGGGACCAACCGAGAAAATGAGAGTCTTTGTGGGGGCCGGCCAGGCCTGGAATTACACGGAGGTAATGGCCTTCGTTGCCCCGGTCTTGGCCTCGGTGCCCCTTCAAAAGTTTCTCATAGACTTTGAGATTTTCAAATGGAAGTGCCCTTTGCAAAAATGAAAAAATGGCCTTGCCCTCACAAAGATGAAATTCCAGGCCTGGGGCCAACGCAGCGTAGTCTTTTCCGATATGCGTTATTTGATTGTCCAGATAATGCATACCATGTGACACACTGTCAACCAACAGCTGGACAGAAACTACGCAGGAGGCCCTTACGATCGTCTCCGCTTGGGTTTTGTGATGTCATCAGCTGGCTACCGGGAGGGTTTCATGGCGGTATTTCTTAGGTCCATCCTCGGTGTAGTCCTGCACCGCGTCACCGGACCCTTCGAGGATCCACTTTGTGGTGAGGAGGCCCTCAACGCCGACCGGCCCTCGGGCGTGGATGCGGGTTGTGCTTATACCTACTTCGGCACCTGAGTTACAAAACAAATCGTGTCAACACTCTCGTTACCAATTTCTTTTGAAATGAACAGCTGCTGGTGCCCACATTGTTTGACCACTCAAGCATGGAGCACACATTCTCACATTACAGAAAGCTTGTGTTTAACAATCAATTTTACAAACTCTATTATTACCATGAAGATAAAAGCATAAAAAAAATGTATTTATTGAATTTCCTTTTGTATAATCCAAAAATCAGGCATTCAGATCGGCCAATAAATGTTCTTGGTCTTTATTTCCTCAGTGTGTTCTGTAAACCCAAACACTTTTTTGTACACAACCATGTGGAAGCGGATACTGAAAGGGCACGATCGCCACAGGATGTGGTTGTTTTAGGGACAGTTAGTAGAATTTCGTTTGTAGATCGAAGATTGCAACTTGGAGAATGAGGTGAGAGAAGTTCCAAACTTCTTCCTAAACTTGAAAAGGAAAACAAAGACAAGAAAAAATACATTGAGAGGCAAGGGTGTTGACAGATTATGTAATTACCTAGCCCGAATCTGTAGCCATCAGCAAACCTCGTGCTAGCGTTGCGGAAGACACACGCACTGTCCACTCCCATCATAAATCTCTGTGCAGTTTGAGCTGAAAGGAATGAAAAGAAACGGTGGCTGAAAATTCTTCGAATGTATTGACCGTTTAACTTGTGACATTCACCACTAGACCACAAAGCATCAGCTTCGCTACCATGGGCAGCGCACAGTATCATCGATACCTCTCATTGCTAACCCTGGAAGGGAAGCAATGAGAAACAACTCTGATTGCTGCGCTAGAGTACGATACTGGCATAGTTAATATGAGTGGGCATTTTCAGATCAACCTTCTCAACTCATTGAAAAACTACTTACTATTGTCCGTGACGATCACGTCCGTGTGCGCACTCCCAAACTTATGGATATGTTGAATGGCGGCATCGACATCGTCAACGGTCTCCACTGCGCACTCCAACCCGCCGTACTCGATACGCATGCTGCGGCCTCGGCAGGGCCCAGCTTCAACGATTTGGCAAGTCGAGGGCCCGGATAGATCCGTACCTAGAACAGGTCAAAGTTGAACATCCTAAAATACATGACTGAACTTTTCAATCGGAGATTCGGCATTGAACAAAACACTCTATCCTGTTGGTAAGTCATGAGAGCCCATCTGCTGCACTCCCAAAGTTTCCGATACTTCCGGCTCCAAAGTTGGCATGGGTTTGTAAGTAATCTTCCAAAATATCCATTCCATCACTCAAAAGTATTTCTTATGACAGAAACTTTTAATTCTGAGAAGACCTCAAGTCTGAGAAGACCTCAAGACCTTGGGTTTCGCCCCGGTGTTCCTGGTTTGATTGGCTGCATATTGTGCCACAGCACCTTGTAAATCATTACATGGTGCTATGAAAAGGAAAAAGGGTCCCATACTTCAAAACGTAGCTCCACATTATACCTTGCAGGAAAAATACCGAGCGCTTTGAGACGCCCATCGGACGTGATAAAGCGCTATATAAGAACTGCGTATTATTATTATTATTATTAAGTCTTCGCAATTATTACACTTTTCTGACATAAATCTTCACACAAAAACTAGCTCAATGCAATTCCTTTGGGCTTTCTGGTAATCAGTGGAGCTCGTTTGTGTGAAGTGGGCGTGGCTTACAGTGGAATAACGTCACACTTACGAACAGGATTGATTCCAGACAGCTATTGGGCACATAAACTTGCTTAGCTGATATAAAGGCAACCTCAGCCAAAATTGCATGCAGTAAAGACTGTACTCCACTGGTCCCAACCCCCCCCCCCCCCCTGCAATAATTTGCAAAACGCCTACGTTCTCGGTCCTCAGCATGTCCATCAAGTCGTCAAAGAGCGGAGTGTGTCGTAGGTCATTGTGAATGAGCAGCGTCTCCATTGCGTTGCAGGCCGCCGGGTAGTCACACTTTGAATCGCGTGCTATTGATGAAAAATAGTTTCAGAATGAAAAAATTCAAGGTGTAAAGTCATGCAATCCGTAACAGACCAGTTATTTACGTTCATTAATTTTTGGAGTATCTACCAATCTACGAACCTACCCTTTAGACCTTGTCGCAACTCTTTTATTCCCTTGTTTAAAGAAAAAGAAAGATTTTATCTATCCTGACCTATTTTGATGGCCATCAGTGGGTCCACCTCCTTGTCGATGAAGACGTGACAGATCCCTCGCTGTGACCCAAGACAGGGATCCCTTGGCTCTCTTGTTGGATCTTCTGCACCATCTCCTTGGAGCCCCTGGGGATGACCAGGTCAATCAGCCCCTCCAGCTTCAGAAGGTCACTCACCTGCTCTCGTGTGTTGATCTGAAAGTGGGGAAGACAAATTACCCAGTCAGTTTCCCCTTGAGGCTTATTACTTGACATTTGAAATAAAAAAGTTGCATCCCCTTATTAAAGGTGATCTACTGGCTGCCGCTTCCCAGGTTGTATCGTAACTTGGGTTGTGATCCCTGGCTACACGGCAGTTAACGGTCGTATGGCTTCTGACTGGCCCGTAATTCGCACATATTTGCCCCGCAATTTCCGCATATGGGGCCCGATACGCTAGCTTGTGCATGGGTAGAACCCTGATTAAGCTCTTTTACAGGCAAGCTACATGTAATTTTTCAGCTGACTTCAGCGGAGAAGAAGCGTTGTGGAGCATTGTGGCCGAGCGGTCTATAGTACACCGTGTACTAAACTGCCATTCACAGAGTCTGGGTTCCAATCCCCGACTGGCTGGTCACAATGCTTGTGTCCTTTAAGGAAGATAGTTTAATTGCTCAAGTTTGTCCTTCTAGAAGACGTAGTCCCATGTACTAAGATAGGTATAGTGCTCGTAAAAGAAACCCAGAACACTTTTACCGTGGTTAGATTCCGTTTTTTGGACTCACCAATGCCACGGCATCTCTAGCCCCGTACATCTCCAAGGCTTCGGCGACCAAGCCTTGCAAACACTCGTTGGTCATTGACGCTTCCTTGCCTCCTTTTCAGTAGTAACCCATTGGCACTACTAATAGCTAAAGCTGCCACCTGTGGAACCATAAACGAAAATCACTTATTACACCTTAGTAGAAAAAGTTTGCTTAACAATTTATTTTCTGCTAAGCAAAAATAAACAGGAAAGCACTCAAAGACAGTATGTGTCAAATTGTATTTTGGCTGGTAACCTTAATCTGTTGAATCCATAGACAAAAAAACACTTATTACACTTCAACAAACTTTTGTTGACCTCCAGGGCCCAATTTCAAGAAGCTGCTTCAGCAGAAAAGTTTGTTAACAGTTTTCTGCTGAGCAAAACAAGCAGGACACCAGTCAAAGACGGTATGTGTGAATTGCATTTTGGCTGGTAAACCTAATCCGTAAGCACTGTGCATTGTGCAGGATGGTAGCGCACGTTACACAACCCAGAACACTTACCATGGAAGAGTAGGGGTTAACCTGGTGTTTCTGGTTCATAGCAAGCACCCTTGTTTACAGGTTTCCTCAGGCTTGCCAGCTACAGTGGTTAAGTATATAAACGATAATAACAATCAACTACCTGCGGAAGACAGTCGGGGCGAGACTCAAAGATGACCATCAGCACTCCAATGGGTACCGTTATCTGCCTCAGTATCATCCCGTCAGCGATCAACGTCCTCTTCAACTCGCGTCCGACGTTGTTGCGGGACGTCGCAGCTATTTGTTTGAGTCCGTCAGAGAGGCTGCGTAACTTGGACCCTGTCATGGCCAAGCGCGCCAGCATAGGGCCGGACATCTGACCTAGAATAATGATTCAAACGATGGATTATGAACTACAAAAAACTCAGTGAAATTCTTTTCATAACAATCCACTGTGGTTTTAAATAAAGGAATAAAAGAGTGGCCTCGAGGTCTTAAAGGGTTGAGTGGCAGTAAGGTCTTAACAGCTTTTTAAAACCGGCAGGGTCATGATTTAAAAACGGCAGGTTCAAGAACTTAAACGGCCATTTCAGACCGAGTCTCAACTCTTTTTGGTTAAAAAGTGTAATCATGTAGTAAAATCTGTAAGTTTCTATTTTGTTGGCGAAAAAAGGCTTCGTTTTGCACAGGGTCAAATTGCATGCGACGCTAAACGGTTGTGCATATGCGCATGTGCTAATAGATTTTACACAACTCAGCCTTTTGGTGCCTTTCTATTGGACGCAGAAGCGCAATATTTTTCCGCTTTCCCTTGCGCTTCTGGGATAAATACTAATACTTACTCATTCTCGCTACGTCCATATCTTGTTTATTAGCCGCTAGTATCTCATCGGACCGCTCCACTAGTAGGTTGGCCAACTTGTTGATTATGTCCGCTCTCTGCGTACAAAAAGTATATAATCACACTTTGTCTACAGAATCTGATAAATTCACATCTTCATCACATTTTACTACTTTCACAAAGACTATTTATTTAACGTAATTGTACGCTGAATCTAGAACTAGTAGTAAGTAAACATCTTAAAGATTCCATCAGTTGCACTGTTAAAGAAAGACATCATCCTGCTCCACTCATAGTGTAGGTACATTGAAGCTAAGGGTGTTAACATATGAATAGCTTTCTCTAGTTAAATGGTGCAATACTTAGTATTAGGCAAACACAAATAGCTTAAATCCCTCGTGGGCAAAAGTTCATAGAGTCACAATCAGTGGTGAACCAGACATTTTCATTGGGGGGGGGGGCTATTTTTGTATTGAACCAGTCATTTGTGCATTTTTTCATTGAGGGGGAGGGCAAGGGTTCTGAGCAGGGAGGGGGCCTAGCTGCTGCCCTTACAAGCCCCTTCAAGTTACGTGATAAAGCTCTATATATGAACCCAGTGTTATTATTACAATCATTATTATTGATATAGCGACACACCAACCTCTTCAGCAGTGAGTGATTGAAGACGTCTGCCCCCTTCCCTTGCCTTGGCCGCTTGAAGGTCCGGGGCAGGACCTGTCGGCTTCGTCTCGCTGAAGAAGGTTCCGACCTTACGACCTTTGACCACGTCTAGAATGACCTGTCCGTCACTCATGCCGTTGGCGATGACCACTGCAATACCGCGTTCCAAAGCCCAATTGGCGGCCTTCACCTGTAATCAATATGTCACACCCAAGTCAAATAAAACTGGGGAAGCGGCAGCAAGGATCAACTTAAAGGATACGACTTTTTATTTCAAAGATCAGTAATCCCAAGGGAACTGCTGGGTAAATTAAAAAATTGGTCAAACAAAGACAAACTTGAAAGAGTGGACTTGAACCATAACCTCTGGATTAACGTGCGGATCTACAACTGAGCCATCAGCCCTAGTTGGTTGTCTCCTATTGTAATAATACTTGTTGGGGGCCTAGTCAGAAGCCATTCAAACTGTCTTACAATTTCATTTTTTAAAAACAGAAGTAGCAAGACAATGGGTGTGTGGATTTGAACTTGACCCTTTGATTAACAGCACTTTCCTTGTGGTTATTACTGAATTTAGTACAATGAATCTTTATAACAAAGTACAATTTGTTTTCATTTGATACTTTACCTTAGATTCCATTCCTCCAAGACCCACTCTGGAGATGCCGCCGAAGATGATGTTAGCCGTGTCGCCCGGGTACACCGTGTCCAGTAGCCTGGAACCCTCCTGGTCCGGCGGGGTATTAAAGATGCCGTTCACGTCTGACAGCAACAGCAGCAGGTCTGCATTCATCTCGGCCGCGAGTCTGGCTGCCAGGCTATCATTGTCTTTGATACTTATAACCTTGTTTTCAGGAGAAGAAGATAACAAAGGGAAAAGTTGAGCGATTTAAATCTTAGAAAGAAAAAAAGGTTTTCTTTCAATCCAAAAGTCAGAGGTGTTCTTTCAGAGCATGGTTATGTCAGCGTGTCTGGGTGTAGCGAGGGCAATTTCTTTCGGAGGTTGTATGGACGACAGTCTGTCGACGGTTAATTTTCATCACTTTCTCGAGAAATACTTAAGCACCGGCACAGAAACTTTGTCGGAGCAACAAACCTTTTTTTGCATCGTGTACATATTCTTCTTAATTCTCATTTCTCTGTCTGAGACCAGAACCAGAAAGTAGGGTTCAACATAAGTCTGTACCTGTTTTGCAAAATTTTCAGGAATCTCTGTAAATTTGTTGGAGTCTTTTCTAGTGTTTACAGGCCTAATACTTCACAATTGCCTCCAAGCTCGTCGATGCCTTATCTGAATTATTTTTGGCAGAATCGTCTTCTTACCCCTTGCAGGTCTTTATCAGGTTCAGGTGGCGGAGCGACAACGTCGTTGGCGTTTAGGATGGGGATGATGTTCATCCGAAGCAGCTCGTTCAGCGTGCCCCGTAGGTTGTTACGGGAGTAGTCGTGGTAGAAGTCTGGCTTGGTCACCAACACCTGAGAAGAGATGACAATAACTGACATTTTTATAGTGCTCTTGTACAACACAGTCACATTGATCCGAACCCTTCACCAACAAGATTAACAATACGCTTCTGCCCTCTATCTAATCGCGGTGAGATTTGGTGTGGTTTTGTTTCGCAGGACTTGGAAAGCACCTAGAATACAGTGTTTACAACTCATCGGTGTGAGGGTAAAAACCAAAAAAATAATCCTTATTCACAATGCAACTAGTCCATTATTTGCAATGACTGTGTCGTGACTGAAGCTGTCTAGTGCAGTGGACTCAAAGTCTGCAATTCACAGTATATGGGTTCGAATCCTGGACTGGCCATTTGCGACACTTGTGTCCTTGAGCAAGGCACGTTATCATAACTGCTAAATAAAGTGTTTCTCTTTGTTCCAGTTCCTTCAAGGCAGACACGTGCACTGTATAAGCCTCCAATATTATTAGTATTATTAATGTTCGTTTGATTTGTTTGTACCTGAGCAGTAGTCAGCCCATACTGAGAGAACATGGCTTCGTATAGAGACATGAGACCACTCTGACCAGCGGCTGCACATGCACGGGAATCAAGCAACGCGTTACCCTGGAAGAAGACAGAGGGTGAAAAAGTAAACAGGGTTAAAAAAAAACTGTCAAAATAATTATTACAATTAATAATCATATAATAAACCAAAAAAGAAACTGACTGGGTAAGTTTTAAATTATTTGGGGATGAACCAAGAAAAATTGACTAGAGCGGGATTTGAATCAACGCCCTCCAGATTAATGTGCCGGCGCTGAACCAACTGAGCTATCTAGCCCTAATGTTGGCGGTCTCCCTATTTTGTTGATATCTTGAGCCTAAACGTCTGTGGACTGCTGCGCTAGAGTGAAATACCGGCATAGTTAATAGAGTAGAGCGCTGGCACGTTAATATGGAGGTTGTTGGTTCAAATCCCAGTCTAGTAAATTTTCTTTGTTTAACCCCAATCAATTAATAATCATGAGAGCCTTATACAAGTCCCATGTCCTCCTACTGGAGTCACAGTTGTGTGTTTTGTTGTTGCCCAGAGCGAGTTGAACGTCATTGATATCCTAGACTGGAGCAGCCGCGGCTTATGGTCTGAAAATACGGTACTCTTAAAACACCAAGGCCCTCAGCAAGCCAACTGCATGGTGGCTATCATTCAAGACACTCACGGTAGGAGAAACTGCCACCTCTAAATTATACTAAACAGCATCTCCAACTGAAACTTGCTCAAAAACCTTGCTCAAAAAAAGTATCCGCCACCTCAACTGAATGAGAAAAAGTACTAGGGTCAGGTGACTGCTATTTAGTAACCCTGTCTTTGCCCGGCTTTTCAAATAAGCTTCAAAATGGCAGTGAATCTATTATTCAGTGTAGCTTCTCATCTGCACATTTTTTTCAACATGACTTCCTTCATCTTCTCTTCACATATAAGATCTGTGAAGGCATCTGATATCTGTGTGTGTACTTGTAGTGACATTCAAACCAAAGACTTAAAACAAAAGGGACAATAGGTCCACAATTGCCATTACATCCAAAGGAAAACAATGTTGAACAAAGGAGGGTCCACGATTTGAGGCCGTGTGTAGGGGGGGGGGAGGTACATAGAACTAAATCCAGATGATGCAAGACTCAACTACTACAGCCCTGTGCAGCATGTTGCTTAGTGCTGAATCAGCAACCTGGGTTTAGCATACAGTATTGACCTCCACTGGTTCAAGGCACCTCCAACACTTAACACAATGAGTGACAGCTGTTACCGGTGAAGCATACTGCACATCAAGCTTGTTAAGCATGACTGCAAAAAAACAAATCCCTACAAAATAACCCGTCCTAACACAAGCCACAGTTCAGAAAGCTGTCCAGCTGGCGATTTTTGCTTCTAAAGGTATAATGCTCCATTGGTTTGAGAAAGAGTTCATTCATTCAAATCCCATAGCCATTTTGAGATATGGTGTACACAATACTACATTGTATGACACTATTAGGTTTGGGTAAATTTGTCTATACACCCAAACCAAACAGTGCACTCAATCCTACACAGTCCACCATATCTCAAAAAGGTTATAGTTTTCCTTCAGATTAACGAACGTGCCAGTGTGGCAGGAGATTCTGTGTGTGTGTCCCCCCCTCCCATCCCCGGAAATTCTGTCCCCTCATACGGCAAACTGTGTATAAAATTTCTTCCTCTTTTGAATCAACCTCCTTCAGCTCATGGAAACTGACCAGGAAAATCGTAAATAATTGGGGAAGAAAAATTGACTGGAGCAGAATTTTGGGCCTGCGACCTCAGGATAGAGCTCTAGTAAATTGTCTCTATTCAACCAAAAATTAATTAAAATTTACAAAGTCAGGTTCCCTTGTATCAGAACTTTTCATTTTTTCATCAATATCTCAATTTTGTTCTCTTCAACTGTCTTCATTACAATCACTTTAAATAAAAAAGAAATTATTGTATTTGATTTAAATTTGACAAATTATAACAAAATCAGTACTGATTAACAAGATTTAATTTAAAATATGTTAACTACAATCTTGATAATAATTTCCTAACACAAACGCAGCATAATCATTTCCTTGACGTTTGGGGTCTGAATCTATTAAGTCTAATCAATCAGATCAATATCTGTACTCGGCAGAGCTCTCTCAGTTCATGAATAAACTGTTCCGGCAAACCAGTCCCAAATCATGAATTCCTCGATTCAATATATTAACCCTGAGACTAGAGACCATAGTGGCTGCAAACGGCTGCAAGATCCGGCCTACTTCCTCAGGTCTCATGCATTTGAAAGCACAACATTCTATGCAACAACCTGGGTGTTTTTCTCTTTCATCCCTTTCTGGCAACTTCTTGCCCAAATGTTCACAGGTTTGTTATTTTATGTATATGTTGGGAAACACCAAGTGAGAATACTGGTCTTTGACAATTACCAAAAGTACATCCTGCCTTTAAGGTTAATATCTATTTCTTAACAGACTGCACGGTTGAATAGTGTCATCTTCTCGGTGTACAGGTGCACTCTCCTTTAAAAGCTTATTATCATTAAGGTACAAAAAAGTGCACTATACCTTTTTTCCACAAACGTAGGGTCATAAATTTGCAATGACCAGGCTGAATTTGTTATTGTTGTAATTTGTATCCGAAAGGGCTACTTGTTATATAAAGATGGTAATGGTAAATTATTTCGTCTGAAATGCCCCCAGTTTCAAGATTAAAAATCAATAAAATTATGTCCACAAATTTGAATTCCCAAAGAATGCCTCAAAGTGACTTTTTGCAGAATCAAATTACCAGGTTGTCTGTTTGTGAATGCAGTTGGCATTTGCTTTTGACTTATTATCATTGGATGGATTTGACGTTCTTGATTTAAAGAAAAAACATTAAATTTCTTTTCTTCCTCTGTTTCTAAGCAAGTAGACACTGTTTTCTGCTGAAACTTTCACTTAAATGTTATTGTATCTTTCTTGATAATTTGGCCTATAAACCGTTGACAAAAAACATTCTATGATTATAGATTGTTTCAAGTTATTTCAAAACAAATTTTGCCAGTTTTTTTAAGGACCCCCAAAAATCAGAAATCAGATCAAAGTAGGAATAATAATATGTACCAATCCCTCCACCACCTCGATGTCTCTGGTCATTGACTTGGTGCCCTTTGAAATGTTCCAGTAAAAAATTCCCTCATAGCAGGTGCCCTTTAATAAGAAAAAAACTGCCATGCTCCTTACAACGAAGTATAAGGCCCCATTTAACAAGACACATTCTACCCATGCACTGAGAAACCGAATAAGCCTCAGAGATTGAACCATTTGGATATACAGACTCATTCTACTTTTCTGTATTTCAATGCAGTGAGGCTCTTGAACACAGTGAGGCTCTTGAAAGCTTTTTGACAATCCAGCAACGTGGCATGTTTCTATATACCCACATACATGCAATAATGAAAGGCTGTCCCAACTCCCTGGGGTGTCAGGTTACGGTCCAAGAGAAATCCATAACTTGCTTGAGGAAAGTGTATAATGAATTTACCAATATCAACCTGTGTTATAAATGACAGGCTTACATTGATGCCTCAAAAGCTTGTCAATGATTCAATGTACTGTTGTTGAACCACCCACATAAACATATTATCAGCTTAAAATTTTTTTACAATTTTAAGATTAAAGGTATTCTACAGGACTGGTAGAGCTGACAAAAATAGTTGTAGACAGTGTACATAATGTTTTGAGTGATCAACCAGACATGAATTAACCAACCTGTAGAAATCTTGGCCTAATCCATCGTGTGAGTCAGGAGAAACAGTGAAAAAATGGCACAATTTTCAGCATGTAAACACATGTATTCCTTAATTTGGGTTATAAAACCAAAAACACTTGTTGTACAACAGGCCTGGAATTTCATCTTGAGAGGGCAAGGCCATTTTCATTTTGCAAAGGGCATTACCATTGGGACAATCTTCAAGTCCAAGACCAGGGCAATGGCCCCTGTTTAATTACAGGCCTGTACAATTTACATACTCCATGGAAAGGGTCTAGTGTCACATCTCAGCGATGCTGTGCATTATTAATGAAAGCAAATTTGCTAATAATTATGTTTTTCTGAAAAGCCTGCTCAAGGCATTCTGATTGCAACGCATCCTGCCAAAACTCAATAACGGCGCCTTCCATCGGACTGAGCCTTTTGTGTCTAAAGCAAATTTGCTTTTGAAAAAAAATCTTTAATAACAGAATTTTGACTTGGGAAGGTTTTAATGTGTCACTGTTGGGGTTTATGATAATCATTTTTTAAGAATTCACGGAAATGATATATTCATCCAGGATTACACAATCACAGATGCTGTAAGATCAGAGATCGCCCTTAACGGCCCTGTACACTATTGGTAAGATCGAAAAACACAAATGTTCACAGATTCACACATAACTTACATGATTTAAAGTAAGTAATGGTAGAAAGGGTTCCTTAAAATATTTCTGCCTAAAATGCTATCGTTTCTGAGAAATGAGTAAAACAATAGTTTTTATCACGCGTGATAGAAACTCAATGTTTGAAAAAACAGAAAACACATAAGATCTCTTTTCACTATTTTCTCGTGACCTTGATGACCAATTGAGCTCAAACTTTCACAGGTTTGTTTGTTCATGCATATGTTTAATCACACAAAACATGAACACTGTCTGCGACTATTTTGTCAGCTCTACCAATCCTGTATAATACCTTTAACACTAGCCCGTTGTACATTATCAAGTAAAAACTGCTAAGGGCTAGTAAACACTACTTCTCAACTAACCCCCTGTGGGCTTCTAAAAACTGTGCAACCTACTTGTTTATAATGCTCATATTTCTTCCTTTCCAAGTGTGAATAATAAATTTCAAAAAAGTGTAAATTTATTTTTGAGTGTGTGAATTTAATTTCATTTAAACTGGTCGTGAGCGCTACATTGTCTTAAAAAAACTGCTACGGCTAGTAAACACCACTTCTCAACTTGCCCTGTGGGCGATATCTCATTTTAAAAAAAAATAACAAAACAAAAAAAAACAGTCTTGAGAATGCCAAATGTAAAGCAAATACTTTTTTGGTATGTCAATGTAAAAGAACACAAAGAAATTAAAACAAAATTACAATTAGAAGATAAAAAATACTCACTTTTTCCTGATTGGGTATGAGTGTTTCCCTCATACTTTGGGACAAAATGACTTCATGTCTAAGGCGTTGTTTGCCAAATGCCACAGCTCCACTTGTAACCACCATAACTTGCTTGCCACTCTGTTGAAGCTCTGATACCTGAGAAGAGACAAATGACAATCAAAACGACTCAGAAATTATGCAGAAATGCGGGGGTTGGGTGGGGGGGGGGGGGGTTATGGGTTCGAATCCCACCCCAGTAGCCTGTGGACTAATATTCCCTGTAGGACTCAGGGAAAAACTGAGTGCACAGTGCTTACCACACATCGGCATAATAGGTTAAAAAACATGTACTACATAAATACCTTGTTCATCAGAGGAAAAAAACAGGCCTGGGATTACATGAAGGCCACGACCTCTGTTGCCCTGGTCTTGCCTTTGTACCCCTTCAAAAGTTTCCTATAGACTGCTGTAGACTATAAAACTACAAAAAGTGCCCTTTTTTTTGTTTTTCTTTTGGAGGCTAATCAACCTTACTCGCAGCTGAGAAGCTAAATTGCAAAGAACGCTGCTAACAACGTGTTAGAGGGAGGAAAACTGGAGAGCCCGGAGAAAAACCCTTGAGGCATAGGAGAGAACCAACACACAACTCTACTCACATATGGCCCTAGCCGGATATCGAACCAGGGTCACAGTGGTGAGAGGCGAGCACTTTACACACAAGCCAGCCATGCCACCCAAAAATTTGCAATATGAAAACGGCCTTACCCCCTTGGCCTTGTTACACTCATGGAAGAAAACATAAAATCTCACATTTTTGAGAAGATTGCACCATGATACAACTTTTATCAAATTTTGGTATGACGTAAAGGAGCACTATCCCAAAACTTGTTGAGCTGATATTTTCTAAGTTGTTGTTTCTATTTGCCGAGAAGTTAATACCTGTTCAATAATGGATGCCAGTCTTCCCAACGCCAAGCCACACTCATCGTCTCTAGTGATCACAGCACTTCCCAACTTCAGCACAATCCGCCTGCAATTCTTCAGATCCGACCGGTACGCCGTCCTTATCTTCTGCATCTTAGAGGTGGATATTTCCCTGGTGTTGCCGGTCATCAGGCGACCGTCTTTGGCTGAGGATTCATTTTGAGGAGTCCACAAGGCTCGACAGAACCTCGGTCTCGCGAGGGAGTTTGAGTGATACGAGGAAACGCTTTTAAGACTTGTACCGAGTCCTTTACTCAGTTTATGGTGGGATGAACATCCCACTCCAACAAGCCGGCTGAGACCCGCCATGGCTGAGGAGCTTTGCAACGATAACGTTGTTTGCAGGTGTTTCTGATCGGATAAGACTATATGATGTACGGGGAGGTTGTAGCGTAGAGCAGGGAGAAGGAAGCGCTAGCAGAGGCAATATATCAGTCTTTGATGATCCAGCGACCCTCCACAAAAGTCCTTCTCAGGAAGAGAGATTTAAGACCTGGCCGAGGACATACATTAAAGGATCTTTTTGTCTGTTGTTCGTAGTCAAAAATGAAACATCACCTGAAATCACAACCATGACAACAGTTTTAAAACCAAGAACAACAGTTTGCAAATTCTTATAATTAATAGCCACATGTTGTAAAGTCATGGCCAATCGATGTGGTAGCAAATTTGATTGGTCCAATAATATTGAATATCAATTCAACCTAAACAATATTAGACACTGACTTCACAGTTTTATTTGACCCTTGATGCCCTTAAGACAAAATTGTATCAGACAAAAGTATCTAACATATGGTCATGATGGTTGAGCAATGAATTACCGACCAATCTTTAGGAGATCTGCTGAAAATAATGCTTGTACATAACAAAGTTTTGCTGTAGTGTTGTGTTAGTTTTACTGTGAACATTTGCAGGGAACCAGTTAAACAGAAATTTACATCATATTTTTGCTGATAACCTGCATCTGCTAGTGCTAGTGCTAGTATTAAAAGAAAACCATTTAAAAATAACATTTACTATTCTGCTTAGGCTAGTAATAGTAGATTTCTAACCACAGAACCGGTTCTGTGTTACTTCCATTTAATGATTTATATTATTTAATTAATATACTGTCATAATCCTATCTTTCTATTAAAAATAAGTGTGTTATGTGTATTGTAATGGTTGTGATAAGACCAGACTGTCAATGGACCTGTCAATAGTCACTGTCTGCTGTCACTGCACTGCAGCATGGGTTCGCCGTGTCAATATTGACTTACTACGGTACTGCTGAGGCTGAGAGATGATTACAAAAATGCCGAGTAAGCCAAACAATGATTGAATTTGAAGAAACTATCAAAAAACGCCCATTAATATTTCTACCTCCATGGTCACACAATCAAAATTACGGTATGCTTTTAAAAAACATAAAAAGGGCTTACCACAGAATCAAGAACAACTCCACATACGTGTGGGAAGAACATCCGGCGACGATCTCACGACGAGAAGACCGGGGACTCAACGATAAGCGCCGACTATTCACTGCAGATCCCCGCCGGGGTCAGTGCACATTATGCGGCGAAGGCCGGTCGCTGTGCACACGCTAGATTCGATGATGCAATACGTGAATAAACAACGTGTTCTCAACACTCGAGATTTAATGAACTCGTGGCATTCATTATTGCCAGTCAGGTCAATGTCGACTCCCTAGCTTACTAAAATTTATTCCATTAGATTTAAACTGGTGTTCTGCTTGTGCAATTAATCGTTGGTTTCTAGCGCTGGTCCCGTTTTTTTTTTTTTTTTTGTTAAGCGCTAAATGTTCACAAAGGTCAACAACAACAACATGGCAGCCACCAGCGGAACGTGTTTGGATGATGGAGTGTTGTCACATAACAACGTCAAAAATGCCGGGGTCTGCACAAGATATATTGATGATGTGAAGGTACAAAAGTTTTGTACTTGAGGGACTTAAGCTTCAAATTTACATTTACTTATTTACAGACGCTACCGATCCATCCAACCATGTCAATTGCCAATGTGTGTCAAAATAATGCTATTGCCATATTGCTGGTCATTGATTGATTGATTGTCAATATTTAGGCAATATTATTTGATGATAACTTAACTAAAAACAAAATAACCATCTCCACCATGAATAAATTCTAGAGTAGACTTCCCAATATTACAACCTAAGTAAATAACTTTGTAACGGTTATTAAGGAACCTGTATATTTCCCTTTTTAAAAATATAAATTGAACTTAATTTTTAATAAATGAATTTCGGACTTTCCTTAATAATTAATGATAAAGATCCTTGGGATCCACAAATCACAAAAGGAAAAGGTAATCTGGTAATTACTGTCAGTTTATAGGTCATGACTCATATACAAAATAAAAATATATATTTAATATTGCAAAAAGAACTATTTAATTTCTAAATTTAATTTCTCTTTTTTTCAAAAATGCTATGATATCAATCAGGGGAAGTTTTACCTTGCCTGATGCTTCTGTTTTGATCCCTTTTATTCCCTGTGCAATTTTTACTAAATGATTCCAATTTTTCTATTGTACATAAAATATTTATTTTTAGTAACATTCTGTTATGTAATAGCCAGTAGCATTGGAAATGAAGGCCCTCAGGCCACAGTTATTATGTTAACTTTTTCTCTTCCTGGCATGTGCTGCTGGCTCTATTGTATGTTCCTTTGTCATTTTATTCATTGTCTTCACTGTTTGTTTTATCGTATTGTGAATTATGCCGAATAAATAATAATAATAATAATCACAAGGTGGATGTAGATAATTTACAATTCATCCGACAAGAGATTTTTCAAAATCTCGGCTTCTAGACTCTTGCTCTGGGGCTCTGTTTGATGTTGGAAACAGGAAACGTCAAACAGAAATGTACACTGCTCCAACATTGATGACAGAGCCCAAGCCAAGTTCATTTAATTTATCAATTTGTATCATTCTTCCCCAACCCCCCACCCCAACCCAGGGAAAAGGTGTGTTCGCAGCCACAGATTTCAGTACAGGTAGCGCCCTCTTCACCGAAGACCCATTGGTCAGTGCGCAGTTTCTCTGGAATGAAGCCTATCGCTATACGGCGTGCGAGTACTGCATGCGCTCAATGGAAACAGCGCAGGAGATGGCACGGAGACTGACGGCCAATCCGGCCTTGGTAATTCCCCATCCTGAATGTTGTACAGTGAAGAGAGAGGAGCATACAGCGTGTCCACATGTCAGGTAAACTATGGTAAAATTACTCGAGTTTTAACCCTAAAACAGCAACTTTGTGAGCATTAAGTGTTTTTTTATTCGCAGACGCGTACTTCTGTATCAACGTTGGCTTGTAAAATAATTAAACGTTACAGTTTTACCATGAAGAATAACTACTTTACTATATTTTTGTGTGTAGCAATCACACGAAAGGTTTGATGTAATGCATGATTGAAGTAGTTAGTTTGTTGCTCGGTACGGGCAAGCTAATCGAAAGCACCCGGTGGAATATCCTTAAAATTGGGCTCATAACTAAGATTTACTAGGCCAGCTTGTATATTTAAGAACTATGTGTTTCTAAGGACCTTTCCCTGTTTCTCGTTTAGATTCCGTATTGCAGTGTCGAGTGCCGTGATCAAGCAAGGGCTGCAGTATCATCAGGTTCTCTGCCTAGGTCAAGCTCCACCAGCCCCTGAACATCCTTTAGTCATCCTCCAGGAAGCTTGGAAGTAAGAATCCAGTTGGAGTCAGCGTTAATTCTCCTGGTGGGGGGGGGGGGGAATTTACTGGACGTCAAAGGCTGGGAAAGCGCATGTCTTGCTGAAGAACACTAGTGTCATGAACGGGATTTGAACCCACAGACTGAGTCATCAGTCACAAGAGCTTGAGTTCTCCGACCGCTCGGCCACAACATGCAACATAACAGACCCTTTGCATATGACATCACAAGCCCAAACAGCGCCCTCACTGAGCTCAATGAAGACCTAGCATTGGCTGAGAGTTGTGCGGATGCGTGCACGTTTCCATTGTTTTACCTCAGGCGATGGCAGCCAATGCAAGGGGTCTGTTATGTTCACTTATCACAAAATGAAAACCATAATTTGACATATTATTTCTTGTAAATTTTTTAGCTTTTATTTTGGCGGAAAAACCAGTGCTGAGTTTTACTTTGTCTGTTTATCTTTTAGAACGATGCATTACCCACCGGAGACGCCAGCATCACTCTCGTCATGAAGATGATTGCAACCATCAAACAAGTAATCATTAAGAAATTGGAGTTAGGATACCAAAAGTCTACAACATTTAGGGCCTTACAGTCACATTTTTGAAGATAGAAATTTTAAGTTTAGGAAGAATGTCTTGTATTGGGAAATTCCCTGCTTCGGTAAGCCAATTCTTTGCTTATGATAAGCAGAACCGTCAAATTTGGGGGAAATACTAGAGTTATGAGTTCGAATCCTACTCAAGTAGCCTATAGATTTTTTTCTGCAGGACACGAGGGGGTGGGGGGGGTGGAAGCACCAAGCATGCGATGCTTATTACACAAGGGTAACAAACCCGAGTAATGTTGGAAACATTGTTCGTATTATGCTTCACTTAATCATCTCTGGTTTCCATTTTGGTAGGAAAATAATTAAGCAAGATCTTTTGGTTTCTCGTAGGCAAGGAATAAAGACTCGGTACTTGCCGCCTTCAGCCAGTTTTGTCAGAAAGCGAGAAACGATGAGCAGCAACTAGCGCATAAGTTGCTTGGCAGCCAATTCCAGGTGAGCACTCCTATATCTCATACATATTCATTGTGTCTTTATTAATATTCAGTGTATCTCTTGAATAATTAGTCTGAATACAATTCAATGATTACACCAAATTTGATCACCCTGTTTTAAGTTCCAGCTTAAACTAGATGCCATGTTTTGTGTTTGCAGGACCAGTTAGACACGTTACAGTCCCTTCTTGCCGGAACGCTGTATGAAGATTGCATCAATCAGGTATGCTAAACACATATGGAATATTGAATCCTACCCCAAAAAAGGCAGCAATTACCAAAGATGTCAGTTCCCTTATTATACCTTTCTGGTAATGAAAGATCAAAAGCGATAAGCACTGTGACCCGTAGGCCTGAAGATACTTGCATAGAAAGATGGTCCTGATAAAAGTGAACAGGGATTTTTACGTTGTGTGAACACATTACGAGTATTAAGTTTGTGAAAGTTTGCACTGTAAGTTTACCAAATTGGTTTCACTTGGTTTCATTTTCTTGTAGTGGTTTACAGCGGAGGGGCTGAGGTCACTCTTTGCTTTGATTGGAATGAACGGTCAAGGTGTAGGGACAAGGTAAGATGGTAAGCTTTTTATGAATTGGGTGAACAGGACTGGAACTACAAATTAGTCGTCGACAGTGTTCATGTTTTGTGTGATCAACCATTATACATGAAAAACAAACCTGTGAAAATTGGCTTCGGATCTGTTGTGTGAGTCAGGAGAAAATAGTGAAAAACCAGGCACAATTTTTCAGCATGTAAAACACATTGTCCTTCATTTTGGTTTTAACAACCTAAATCAGCTGTTACGCTTTCTTAGGTTTGCAGATACAGTTTTCTCAAAAATTACTTCATTTCAGAGGAAAATGATGAACTTCATATCAGTTTCAGACTTACTTGATACTTTATCCTGACCAATCCTGTACAATACCTTTAAGTGTCCATTCCTGGATTTTATTTCACAAAGTACTTGATCCATTATCATTGGACCGAAATATTTTTGGTTTAATATGAAGTGATTAATTTCTTTTTCAGCTCATTGAGCGTCTATGTTCACAATTGTGATGACTTGGATATACCGCATGAAGACAGACAGACCTTGGACTCGTACATAGACAGGTTGTATGTCGACATTGAACAAGGTACAAACGACCATCCACTCTAGGCCCTAGTTTCACTACTTACTGCAGAATTTTGCGCTTACAGCGCCGTGTAAAGTGCGCGATTCTGATGGCTGTAAGCACAGAATCCAACAGTAAGCAGCAAGAAATTTGGTCAAGATTTCAACAGAAGTGATTAATTGTTATATATTCGGTTTGCGGTAACACCATGTGTATAAATATCTACTTTGCTGTGTAGATTTTGTTCTTTAGAGAACTTGTCTTGCTATTTATTCTACTACCGCGGAGTAGATTTTCGGAATTCGGGAGACTTCTCAGTTCTGAAAAGAACTGTCGTGCTTATTAACTACTACCTGGGCGGGAGGTAGGAAATCGGCCTGGACTACTACTTTAGCTTGTGGATCGGGGGGACTTCTCGTAATTAACTGCACTGCCGCGGAGTGAGTTCTTTTTGGTCTCAACGTTTTGACTAGCTTGCTATAGTCACCGTCAGGGGACTTATTAAATGTTTGCAACTTGTTTGTTGAGTTGCTGTTCATGTTGGTTGAATAAACAGATTGAAGAACCCTCGTACTGTTTGACCTTTCCCATGTCATCCATTTTGGTTTTGAATGATACATAAACTATGCTAGCCTACAAAATGATATCATGTGGGGAATGCCTCTTCAGTGTACACAGTCAACCCTCCTACTGTCTTACCAATCAATGTCACCCACTGCCATTTCGATCAATAAATTGTTTAAAATGCTTTCAAAACTCGCTGGGAAATGTTATCAAGTGTAGAAGTGTTAACTAGTTTATGCTAGGCCAGATTTATTATGTTCTCCTTTAGGTTTTTTTTATATAATTGTTTTGAAGATTATGTACATGAAGAGAATAAAAAAGTGAAAATTGTAACCTTTTTTTGGATTATCTTTTCAGAATCGGGTACATTTCTCAATTGTGAAGGTTCAGCGCTGTACCAGTTACAAAGTCGCTGTAAGTTTGACTGATTATCTATCTCATTATTTATCTCACTATTGACCCTTCCTTTGGTGACAAATTAACAAGGTCACATTTACTGTTCATTAACAAGAGTTTCAGTCCAACATATAGCTTGATTGAGATTTTGGGGGATAAGATTGAGAAAAGTTTATAATTTTTTCAGGTAACCACAGTTGTCGGCCGAATGCAGAGGTACAATTTAACGCTAACAACTCAACATTATCCGTGGTAGCTCTGTCGGACATCAAGGAAGGGGAAGTGAGTAAAGGTTATTGTTCTCAATTGTTATTATTATAAATGTGAGATCATACTTCAGGTATAACACAATTTCAAATAGTCCCCTTTTTTAATATGAAAGTTTAAGCAAAGTGTGATGTCACAATATTAATCACTATGGCAATATTGACAACTCATCTTAAGATGAATCTTAGTTCTTTGTGAAATTCAGTCCAGAATCTAAAGAGAAAGTTTCTACACAGTTTAAAATGTACATAAACTGTTTTTATTTGAACTAGCACTAAGATACTCATCACAATTGAAAGATGTTTACCAGACTCAAAGTCAATATTTGAACCCAGTCTTAATTTTCATTACACAGTTATGTACATTTAGTCAATGGAAAACCACAAGACTGCCGGACTTGTCTGGTCCTGAGCAAATACTTCTGGTTTGTTCAACAATAAAATAATGGTTGTGGTGCTTTTTGTTTTTCCAGGAAATTTGTATATGCTACCTGGATGAATGCAGTAGAGAAAGAAGTCGCCATTCTCGTCAAAAAATTCTCAGGTATTCCCTTTTGTTTGTTTGTTTTGTTTATTTTGTGATCAGAGCATTTCACAGTACTGATACAGCCTTCTTAGCATCCGAGTGCAGCTTTCTCCTGAAGACAATCGGAGCATACTGATCGAAACTTTGAGTTGTTACATCACAGGTTCAAATCCCGCTCTTGGCAGTTTTTCTTTGTTCAACCCAAAATTAGATAGAGATTTACAGCAAACCTTACTAGATTGCATCTCCACCGTGCAAAGTTTCAAATCCTACTCATGTACATGGTGTTCCCGCAAACCTTACTAGAATGCATCTCCACACTGCAAAGTTTCAAATCCTACTTATTTTATGACTGTTTACAGGGAGAACTACCTTTTTCTTTGTGAATGTGCGAAGTGTTTGGAGCAGTGCAATGATGCAGATCAAACTTCAAGTGAGGAGGAGGACGAGGATGAGGATGAGGATGAGGATGAGGATGAGGAGACTGATATGCAAGATACCAACGGGGGAGATGGAGCAGCTATGGATACGTAACTAAACTTCTCACTATGAGCATGTACCTCGCGACAACCAACCCATCCCTCACTATGTGAGGCACAGACATGCTTATGTTGAGAGTAGAGCCACAGCCCAAAGTGCTTCTACGAGGGTGGTGAACTTGAGAAGTCACCAGCTGTGCTTAATTGTAACAGACTTTGGGGCCACTGTTTGAAGAAATGAGGTTCTCAACCTTGGTCAATTTCTGCAACACTGATCGACCATACATTTTGGGTGACTTCATATGGGTTTTGAGGCATTGCATTGTGAGGCATCAATAAATATTCACTTTACAGTAACACTTTGCTGTCTAGATTTTTTCTTGAGAACTTGGTTGGCTATAAACATGTATTCTACCGCAGAGTAGATTTTAGAGACTATTTTTTCTTCTTCTGCTTATTAAGTACTACCTGGCTAGATAGGAAATCGGCTGGGACTGCTACTTTCGCTTAATGGATCGAGGGGACTTCTCATTATTAACTTCTCTGCCCTGAAGTGAGTTCTTAATTGGTGATAGCCTGATTCATCTTGATTCCGATTGGATTAGCTCATCAGATTTTCCCCTTTCTCTGTGCAAAAAGCATCTTTCAGAGTTGAACTACCGTCTGAATCCATCAAAACCCAAAGGGCATTTTACTTTAAATTCATTCAACTTAATTTTCCATGAAAAACCAACAATGCCTTTTTCGACATTGATTGCCAGTATTGCAAAAAGCATCTTTCAGAGTTGAACTACCGTCTAAATCCATCAAAACCAAAAGGGCATTTTACTTTAAATTCGTTCAACTTCATTTTCCATGAAAAACCAACAATGCCTTTTTTTGACATTGATTGCCAGTATGTTTACCAGTTTTATTCAGTCAGATGTTGTGGGTGCCGAGTTAAAGGAATCTTGGCCTGGTAAATTATTTTGGGGCCAAGCTGCCCTTTATTTGTTCTCTTTCAGGTACCATCGGATTTTGTTAAACTGGTAATCAGTGACCAATGTCTTTTTGGTAATAAAAACAGTTTGAGCTGTGTCAAAAGTTATAAAAATAAAATGTTTTGTTTATCTTATTGGGTCGTCTGAGAATAGCTGCGGTTTGTTTCCTCCCGAAACTTGACCACCAATATGTGAATGTTTTCTTTCAAATCGTCAAAAGTGATTGATTGGACAAAAGTTCACACCTACCACATGTTCTGTTGTTGATTTTCTGCACCTGTACCCTCCACGGATGCACTTGGTTGGTTGCAGCCCTGGTTGTCATCACCTTTGCACAAGAGACTGCTGCAGTGAGGAGAATAAGAAAAAGTAACCACGGACAAAGTTTTTTTTAAAAGTCTTTGGGATAAATTTCAAGAGGAGTCAATTTGTTTTAGGATATGAGTGTACAAAACACTCTTAAAGAGGGGCTCCAAGGTCAAATTGAGTTTTGTGTTGAACTAATTTTCTAATTGATAGAGTCCTCATGAAAGCGGAGACAATTAAACGGTTACAAGTCTCTACTCGCGCTAAAATGGTGTAAAATGCCATTTTATAATATACTCTTTTGGAGCAATATTTGAAAAAATTACGTCAATGGACAGCGAAACAAATTGGTATGTTCATTCCAAAGAAGAATTTCTACACCAGTCAAAAGCTCAAATTCAATCCAGTTTTGTTTGAATAACATCGGAATTCAGGAATGAACTTAAAATTCTCTGTAAAACCATATATTTGAAATGTAATGTAAGGGTATCCAACACAGTGGCATTTTAACGTGAGGTTAGAGACTAGTTGTAAGTTTTTCCCATTTTCATAAGAACTCTATCTGTTGGCAAATCAGTGGATCACAAAACTGAATTGACCTTGGACCATTATTTAAAGTAAAATTAACTCCGGAGATGCATGTTTGTTGGCTGGGTAGTCGGTTGGTCGGTTGGTCGGACGGTTTGTTGGTCTGGGACCGGTGTCATAGGGGATTTCTCCTTCCGTGTGAGTGTCCCCCATATGGTGAATTGACATGGACATTAGGAAATGGGAGTCAAAAGTGGTGCAATTCGCCAAACAGGGGCTTGAATCAGTGGAGAGACAGTCAACTGTGACACCAGCCAGTCGGTCTGTCGACTGGCCAGTCAGTCGGTAATTGTTTATGCCTGCTGCTGTAGGTGGAACCTCAAACATTACTTAAATACTTTTGATGACTGCTGGCTACAACTAAATAACTTAGAGATTTCTTTGAGAGATGATTTAAAACTATTGTAAAGCTCTTATTTTAAAGATAAACTGGAATTTCAGAATTGATCATGGTCCTTCAAAGTGACTCATTTAGAATTTTCTTTATTAGTTGCATAACCTGATACAGTATCAAAATTAGTTGGACTCCAGTCCCTGCATGTACACATTTCAACCCATCAGCTGCACAAGCAAGTTCACCAACTTAAAAGGAACATGAAATGTGCCTACTTTTGAAAAGAAATTATGCACAAAGGTTATGGGTTCAAATCAATTTGAAAGTGACAGGGTTTAACTTTACTTTACCATAACCTTACCAAACTTTCATTTATGGTATCCCGAGCTGCCACAAATGCACAACCACTTCCAACATCATCTACTTGAAGAAGAACAGGCAAACTGTGAAAAACAAAACAGAACGTTTATAGCCTGTTGATGGAAATGTTAGAAGCTGTAAAAGTAAACGTTAGAGCTGTGGAAGTAAAGGTTAGGGCTGTGGAGAAAGAGTTACTTTTTCATTCAGACTTACCCAGATACTTTACCTGACACTCACTCTTTACTGAAAGCACCTGACCTCACTGCCCTCTGGTCACATATCAGGGACATCAAATGGAGATCATTAACATCGTCGACTAGCTGTGTTTACTGATGGTGACATGGTTAAAAGCTGTGGAAGAAAAATTTGAAAAGCTGCGGAATAAAGGTTAAAAGCTGTGGAGAAAGCGTTAAAGGCTATGGAGAAAAGGTTAAAGGCTGTGAAGAAAAAATTAGAGGCTGTGGAGGAAAGGTTAGAACCTGTGGAGGAAGAGGTTATTTTTGGTTCAGACTTACCAGATACTTTACCTGAAACTTGACTGGTACTGCAAGCACTTGACCTCACTGGCCACGCAACAGGGACATCAAAGGTAGATACGTCAACGTCTAGATGATTTGAGAATAAGTCTAATATCTAGGCCAACACTAGTTATACTTTAGGCCTTATACTGTCTTACCATTCATACAAACCTGCATAGGCACTGCTTGCACCATTCTCCTCATGAGTGACCTCTCTGCTTCATCAAGGAGAAGACAAATACCTTTTCTTTCCATTCTTTTTCACCTCGTTCTTGCTGTTTGTCTTCAGTTGTTTCTTTGTTCTTTCTCTTCCTTTTCGTTGTCTTTTTGCTGCACTCGCTGGAATTGTGGTTTGATAAATTATTTGCAATGTGCGCTACTATCAGACAAGCTGCATTTTTGACCTACTGCTATAACAAACTTGTGTTTGCTACAAGTTTTTTTCTTCATTTATTTATTTCCTTCTTTTTGTTTTGTTTATATAATTTTGACCTCTGATCTAAAGTGGCAAGATTTTGATATGCACTGACTTTTTATGATATTTAAATTTATAGGACTTAAGGTCAATATGCCCAGTTAAATGTGTGCATTCACAATTGATTTAATGGTGATATTAGGAATATGTAAATATTAATTTAACATGTCTAAATTATTTATTTAATACTCCTAAATCAGACATTGATCGTCAAATGTACGCAGATTGGACACGAAAACTTAATTACAGGTTGTGATAGATTACTTTTGGAGAGTTGTTTTGCGCAGTTTGAAAAATTAACCATATTACAATTGATTTAATGCTGATACTAGGAATATGTAAATATAAATTTAGCTTCTCTAAATCATCTATTTTAATACTCCTAAATCAAACATTGATCATCAAATGAATGTTTAATTACAGGTTGTGTACTTCCCAAGGGTAGTTATGTTCAGTAAAAATATTAGTGTTTGATTACAGCTGTGCTGTTTATATATTGTCATATTAATTTTTACTTTTCAAAAAGTACTTTTTCACTTGTTATTTGTGCTCAGTTGAAAATGTCTACATTCAGAATCGATGTAATGCTGATATTAGGAATATGTAAATATTAATTTAGCTGGTCTAAATTATCTATTTAGTACTCCTAAATCAAACATTAATCATCAAATGAATGGCGATTGGACTGCAATGTTTGACTGCATGGTGGTGTTTCATAGTACAAAGCACAGCAGGGAAGAGGGAAAAGTGTAAACAAAAATTGTCCCCTTTGTTTTATTTCGTCAAAGAATTACTCAATTGTTTAGAAGAATTATTAAAAGTTATTATGATCAAAGTTTTACTTGGATTTGTACTGTCTCTTCCTTTATAAACATTACGCAACTTGAAATATAAAATCATGACAATTATAAATAAACATGACAACTGATGACTTGAAGTATCAACACAAACAGAACTTTCCAGTAAGACTATAGTCTCCTAATATTAAAAAGCATCATTGGCTTCGACCAATATGCAAACCAAGAAATGCCAAGACATATTGTGAGGTCACCTTGAAAGCTACAAGCAAGGACAACATCAACAAGAATGCCAAACATCAATTGGGGGGGGGGGGGTTGTAGAAAAGGGAGGGATTCTGTAAGAGAACGGGTTAGATCTTCTCTTACCATTCGCAGTCTTCACACTTTTGTCTTTATCTTATAGGTCAACTTGCGTTATCTGACCTCCACTATTATGCTCTATTAATATTCTAACTTTTCTATTCTGCTTTTCTTAGATCTTTCATATTTTTATTTGAGAAAGGGCAATGGCTAACTTCTAATATAATGAATCTCTGGTTCTTTTCAGAACCATCACAGTTCATAAGAGAGCGTTCTTTGTACATTCAGTTCAATTTGTTTATTCATCTAGTGAAATGACGCAAAAGTTATTTTTCATGTAGGCCTATAGAAGTAAAAAATTACATTAAAAAAAAGTATGAAAAATAGTACACGGTGTCTCCGCAAACCTTACTAGATTGTATCCAATGCAAGTTGCTTAAGAAAAAAAGATATGTAAACTCCAGGGGATGCATTTATACAGTAGGGACAACCCTATCCTATGATAAGAACACTAATAGCATAGGGCATCATTCTTCACTTCCCTATTTTTGCACCTTGGTCATATTTTGAGAAGACAAAATAAAAACAATGACAGTAATCTGCTTTGTGGTAATGCATTGGCCATGGCAACAATGACGAACTGCATTGTTACTATCAAGTCCCACATTTATCAAAGAGTTGAATCGTGGAGAAAGTGGAGGTCAGATATACGACAAAGTTTTCCAATTACCTTGATCCGTTGGCGACTCCAATGTACGTCAAGATCCATAGCAAAAACACACACCAGTACCACATATCCATAGATCTTCAACTCCCATCTGGTCACAGTCTCTTAATTGTCGTCAGCACAAAGATGTTCCCTCTTTCTGCAACTCATGAAACAGTCCCATCAATGACTCTTGAGTCTTGTCTCTTGAATCTTGACCGCTTTCTGCGGTCTGGGTCCGCCTCACGTTGCGCCGGGGATTTGTCCTCTCCGTCCCGGGTCGAAACACCAGTCATATCGAGGGTCTTTGTCATGTTTGTCCGCCCATAATCAGCTCCATGGAAAAATCTCCAACACCTGTCATCAATGCCACAGGTGTTTGAAGGTAAATTCAAGGTACAGTTCTCCATCTGAGCTGAGCAAGATGTCGTTGAAACAACATGAAAGTGTTCGACATGTTGTCAACCTGGCTTTGGTAGTCAAAACACCGGAGCCCTATCCAGCCACTCGCGTGCTCTAACACTGAAGTTATCATTAGTCCTGTCCAACAAAGTTCACTTCAAGAAGACTGCCGTCTCAACTAGAGCTATAACTCCCGTGGAACTCAGTGATGTACCAGAGGGCTCAAACAGTTCGTAACTAAAATACTTCCTTTTTTCTAGCAGGTGAATTGCGCAGGGGTCACTCTTTCTCGAAAGTGTCCTTAATGACCGAGCCGTTTGTCATTATAGACGATTATCAACTTCTCATGTTGCCAATGCTTCAACAGTTGTTGCCAAACTCTTACTGAATGTGTCAGCTGTTAGTTATCTGTTAATTACGGTAAAAATGTACACGTAAAGTTCATAAAGAAAGCACGACGTTCACATCCCAAAGATGAGAAGTACGGCATTGCTGCAGTTTAGTTGGCGACTGTCCAGCACTCGGGTGAAAATGCCACACCACACCGTATGTTGTATTCAATACACCTGTTGGTATAGAATTTTGAAACGTGCGCAAAAACATTTGCATAACAATGAGATCTGCTAAGAGGTTGCATGAATTGAGGAAATTCCAATCTTAGCCCTGTCATGCCTTATTCTGGCGGGCTTAGGCCCGGGGTACGGTGGGGAGGGCGGTGGTTATTTCCCACAGTTCTTAAGCGATTTTTATAAACCTTGCAACGAACATTTAATGTTCATTCCACCTAGTTATACATGATGACGCAAAAAGTAATCACAAAATTATAATAAAAGGGCATTTTTTGAACTTTTTTTGCGCATTTTTGCGGAAATAATAGCATGTAAAAAAACACTCCATTGATGGAATGATAATGAACACACTACAGTTTTAACCCCTAAACTAACAATCGGGCAGAAAACAAAAGAATCCAAGATGCCCACCGGATATGGCGGCCATTTTTGGATTTCCCCAAAGCATTTGACCATCACGTGACAAATCACTATCATTTCGAATTTCAACAATGCACTTGACACCATCACGTGACACATCGCTACCACTTCTGGGGTCCAAAACAAGCGGACATTTTTTTTTAAAGGACCGGGGAAAACAAATTAAAAACGTATTTACTCCATTTATTTTACACTCCAATACATTACAAATACACCCAAAAGAATAAATCTATAATAAGGTATTTGAATGATAACATTGATTAAATACAGTTAGTTTGTACAAAAGAAATTCACATAAAAATAACACATAGAGCCCACTAAAATGAGGTGGGGCAGGAAAAAAGGATTATCCTAATCAAAAAGGAAATATGAAATAAAAACATTCAGTAACTGAATTCTAATTTGTTTTCCTCATTAATGGAGCATAACCATTATTTATAGGCTATATAATCATTATTTAGATATACCCATTATTTAGATAAAACCATTTTTATATATGATCATTATTTAGATATAACCATTATTTATATATAACAATTATTTATATATAACCATTATTTATATATAATCATTATTTAGATAAACCATTATTTAGATATAACCATTATTTATATATAATCATTATTTATATATAATCATTATTTAGTTAAACCATTATTTATATATAATCAAATTTTTTACATATAACCATTATTTATATAAAAATCATTATTTAGATATAACCATTATTATAGTATAACCATTATAATAATCATTATTTAGATATAACCATTATTTAGATATAACCATTATTTAAAATAACCATTATTTATATAATATAATCATTATTTAGATATAACCATTATTTATATATAACCATTATTTATAATAATCATTATTTATATATAATCATTATTTAGATATAACCATTATTTATATATAACCATTATTTATATATGAATCATTATTTAATATAACCATTATTTATATATAACAATTATTTTGATAAACCATTATTTATATATAATCATTATTTAGATATAACCATTATTTAGGTATATAACCATTATATAATCATTATTTAGATATAACCATTATTTAGATATAACCATTATTTATATATGAATCATTATTTAGATATAACCATTATTTATATATAACAATATTTATATATAATCCATTATTTATATATAATCATTATTTAGATATAACCATTATTTAGATATAACCATTATTTATATATAATCATTATTTAATATAACCATTATTTAATATAATCATTATTTAATAACCATTATTAATATAACCATTATTTATATATAATCATTATTTAGATATAACCATTATTTATAATAATCATTATTTATATATAATCATTATTTATATATAATCATTATTTATAAATAACCATTTTTATTATAATCATTATTTAGATATAACCATTATTTAGTATACATTATATAATCATTATTTAGATATAACCATTATTATAATATAACCATTATTTATAAATAACCATTATTTATATATAATCATTATTTATATATAACCATTATTTATATATAATATATATATCTTATTATATAATCATTATTTATATATAACCATTATTTATATATAATCATTATTTATATATAATCATTATTTATATGTAACCATTATTTATATATAATCATTATTTATATATAATCATTATTTAGATATAACCATTATTTATAAATAACCATTATTTATTAATAATCATTATTTATTTATAATCATTATTTATATATAACCATTATTTATATATAATCATTATTTATATATAATCATTATTTATATGTAACCATTATTTATATATAATCATTATTTATATATAATCATTATTTAGATATAACCATTATTTATATATAATCATTATTTATATATAATCATTATTTATATATAATCATTATTTAGATATAACCATTATTTATATATAATCATTATTTAGGTATAACCATTATTTAGGTATAACCATTATATAATCATTATTTAGATATAACCATTATTTAGATATAACCATTATTTATAAATAACCATTATTTATATATAATCATTATTTAGATACAACCATTATTTAGATATAACCATTATTTAGATATAATCATTATTTAGATACAACCATTATTTATATATAATCATTATTTAGATATACCCATTATTTATAAATAACCATTATTTATAAATAATCATTATTTATATATAATCATTATTTATATATAACCATTATTTATATGTAATCATTATTTAGATTCAACCATTATTTAGATATAACCATTATTTATATATAATCATTATTTAGATATAACCATTATTTAGATATAATCATTATTTAGATATAACCATTATTTATATATAATCATTATTTAGATATAACATGGTTAGATCTAAATAATTGTATTGTATTTTTTGCTCTTGTATTGTTGAGGTCATATTGTTGTGTTGTTGAGGTCGAAGAACTTTAGTCGTCAGATAATTATTGCAATTTTATTTCTGAGGCTGAGAGTACTTTTACGATTTACTGCTAAATCTGAGAAACTTAATAGTAAGTGATCGAGCTTGTAGTGCCGGGAAGCACGCCACCGGCGTTGACAACATGTGCCAAAATCTCAACATTGAGCAAATCCAGAGACTGCGCTTGATACCCAGACGCCGCGTATACAATATACACGTATTCCTGTGCATTGTGTATATTAGTGTTGTATTTCAAAAATATACCACGGAACTAGGCCTCTGCTGAGTACTGTCAAGAACTTAGTTGTTGAAGTTTCTTCTTCCGTGATACGACTACTGCCTGGACTGGTTGTTAAGGTAAAGTATTTTGGAGAAATATTACAAAATATTTAATGTTATTCACCCAACTTGTCAAATGTTTAGTTATTTTTTGATTTGATTACAACAAACATTAGCCCACCTTAAAAACAGAGGTTATATCATTATCATGACCGTTGTTAAAAGAGAGCCATTACAGCCCAACAAGGTGGGCTAAACAAACATCATCATTCACAAATTGTCGCAACGTTTATGATCATGGCATGGTAGTCGGGTCGGCTGAGTGGTTTTCTTCCCTGCCTTTCAACCTCTGTGGACCCCGGTTTGATTACCCGATACTGGAGCCTTGCATGTGGATTGGGTTTTCAGTCTCCACCTGACTGCATGGATTTTCCTCCTCTTTAGACTTTGGGGTTGTCCTCCCACATCGAAAACTGAAATGTCTTTATTGTCTCCTTTAAAAAAAAGTTGGTGTGATTTGCTGTAAGATTCAGATTCAGATTCAAATCATGACAACTTTATAAACAAAACCTTCGGTGAAAAACTTGCTGTATCCTAGTTGCGATAATCGTAACCCTCTGGTCGGGAGGAGGGTTACAATTATCGCACTAGCTTCACTATTTCTCCGTCAATATTCTTATCTTATTTGTTTGTTAAAAAAGGTCAACAAAAACTTTTTTAAAGAAAGAAAAAAAAAGTCTAAAAGGCAGAGGTCCGAAATAGCAATTTTTCCCAACACCATTACAGTAGCTCAATAGTTCAAAATAATTTCTTAAAAGTATCGATTAAAGCCTTCCGTCCACCCTAATGATGCTGACGACAGTATTGCATTGTTCGTTTGTTTCAGAATGACTACTCCTCCAGGTGCGGCGAGTGCGTCCAGCTCGGCAACCGGTACAAATAAACAAGACGAGCAAGAGGACAGCAAGACCAAACTGCGGGAGATTGGCGACCAGGCCGTGTGGTCGTTGTCTTCTTGTAAACCTGGATTTGGGGTCAACCAACTCAGGGACAACTCTGTTGGTAAGGCAAAATAATTTTTAAAACATGTTTAGCGTCCTGCCTTTTTAAAAAAATGAAGGAGGCAGGCCTTTTTTTTCTATTTTTTTAAATGGCTGCTCGACACATTTTTAAAGACAACCAGCCGGGCTATTTTTCAAGATGGTTGCCAGCTTTTTTTGACATTTCTTGTCATTTTTAACTCAGAAACTTACTGGCAGTCTGACGGCACCCAGCCTCATCTCGTCAACATCCAGTTCCGACGTAAGACGACAGTTCACAGCATCGCCATCTATGCGGACTACAAATCTGACGAGAGCTACACACCGAATAAAATCTCCATCCGCATCGGGAACAACTTCCACGACCTTCAGGAGATCGAGCTCCTCGAGCTGGGGCAGCCCACTGGCTGGATTAGGATACCCCTCACAGACGCCGAGGGCAAGCCAGTCAGGACTTTTATGATACAGATTGCAGCGTTGTCGAACCATCAGAACGGTCGGGATACGCACATGAGGCAGATCAAGGTGTACGCACCGACGCAGGAGAACGTTTTCCACCACATGCCAAATTTTTCTACGGTTGAGTGTAGCATGTACAGCATTATACGATGATTGATAAAAAACAATGGTTCAAGTTAGAAACTGGATCCAAAGACTTTCCGGAATCGGTTCCTGATACTCAGTCTTGTACCTACACTCGTACTTACGTGCTTGATCAATAGAAACATTACTACCCTAACACAAGGAATTTCAGTGGAACTATACCACTACGGAACTGCTTGAGAAAGTGAACAGTAGAGGGCCGATAACGTTTGGTCCCCCGTGTACATTTTCCTGACCACCAGAAAGAGCAACCCAAAATAAAGATTCTCAGAAACCTGCTATAGACCATGTAGGTCTTTTGTGTATTCAAACATTGGGACCTGTTAAAGTGTATGATTTGTTTGTGACCCAAACGTCTCATAAATGTTGAAATAGTCGGGGGACTCTCAGTCTATTGTCAAAAAGTGCTGCAAGCTTCTGGTCATCGACGTTCTACTCTGAATATTTGTAAAACCCCTGTTGTGCAGAACACGTTTGCAAGAAAAAACTCTGTAGGTCGGTGTGTTGTGTAATGAATGTAAAAGAACCCAGTACGTAAAGAGAAGGGGTTCACTCGGGTATGGTAGGCAGCAGACTAGGCCACAGAACCGTGTGAGCCCGTATGCGGTGCTGTTATCGGGTTGTCCCATAATTCAAACATTCACTACTTGCACGAATCTGCCATGTGTGGGTAGAGCCTTGACTTTGAGCTTCATTTGTATTGTATTTATTATACAGTTGTATAATGCTTCTTTTCACTGCTGTCCCCGATTCCAAGTTCTGCATGCAAACGGCTGACCGTGCAAAGGCCCAATAGCTCTGCATATCTGTTGTTTAAATGATGAGGGCTTTAAGATGCCCGTCGTGTGTGATAATATTAGTTAACACAAAAGCGCATGTGATGACGAATTTATCTTCAAGCAAACAATAACGGGCAGTGTAAAATAGCGCAATACGCGGAGCTCGAACAGCGCAACGCGCAGAGTGCAATATGGACCATGCGGTATGGTATGATATCACACTGTTGTTGCCATGGATCGACCAATCAAAATCGAGGTTTAAAGTTTGCTTGAAGATAAATTGCCTGCACAAACATAGCAATTTGTTATAGACTCGGATGTTTTGTTAGACATTGAGAGTTTAAAGTTCATTTTAAAAAAGAATTAAAAACTTATAATTTGGGATTCAGATCATAGTTAATATACTTCATTTATTCCCATTCCTATTCCCTAATCTCCATTATTTCTAAACAATTATACAACACAACATTTTCATTCAGGGTTCTCACCATGCACAAGCTACAATCCCGGCCAAAATGCTTAGGCCACGCATAGGCAACGTGACAATAAATATACCCTCCAGCTCACCCGCTCAATGTTATTAACCCCAGCTGGAGCGCAGACCGCACAATGAAGCCAAACATTGAACAGGGCCGGGGGCCCAACGAGATTGCGGGATTGTAGCGTATCGAGCGATCTGCAAGAATAGCGGCCAATAACGCACACAAAAAAATCTTAATATTTTTTACTTTAGATCAAATTCACAAATATCGTAAAGATAAAACCATTTAGAATGCCCCAGATTGCACAGTAGGCTTTTAAAACCAAAGATAAACACGGGGTGGAAAACATTCCAAGTACCCTGTTTCAATTCAACAGCTTAGCCAAACTTCCACAATTTAGGTCCAGAATGCCACCCGATTTTGACAAATCCTGGGATGGGAGGGGAGAACCCGTAATTAAAAAACAAAATAATTAAATTACCAATTCAAGTTATTGCTTTGTTGTTGAAGAGTAAAATTAAATACCATCCTCAAGTTTTCAATAAACCCACCAGAACCCAATTTATAAAGCTGTATAGCAGAAAATTAATGCTTAGCAAATGTTGTTCTGCTAAGCAAAAACTACTCGGGGAACCAATCACAAACAATATGCATATCATGGTAATTTCGGCTGGTAGCCTGATTCTTCTCAGCAGTATTTTTCTGTGCTGAACAGCTTTATGAAATTGGCCCCAGACAACCATCCTTCAAAAATGTCATCAAATTGGTCGTCGTGATGTAACGAAAGAACAAAGTTATTTAAGTTTGTAAGGATTATTTTGTACATCTGGCTTATTTCAATTGCTGCAATTGAAATAAGCCACAGTGATTTGATCAAGCCTCCATTGCAGTAGTGTAACCAAAGGATATAGCTCATCGTGCTCGCGCCCCTTTCTAGTATACAAATAAAACGTATCATATGGTGCAGTCAGAACCAATCACAATGCAAAATCTATATATGGGGTGTTACAGTATACCCTAAATAGAACCACCCCACACCTACCCACACCTTTGAAATATTGAGTTGTAAATAAGGCAAAATCAACCAAGAACTGAAAACAAGTTCTTTGGTAGAATCTCAAAGTTAGGTTACCAATGACTTAATGTATCCCTCCATATAAAACAAAATAACTTTAGCACAAATTATATTAGACACATCTTTATAATATCAACAAGCCTCTATATTCACAAGTCAACATTTTATTTCAGTGAACAAGTACTGTATGTAAATTTGATGGGAATACTGTAGTTTTGACGGTTAAAGCGTGTGTACAACATTGGTCATTATCAATCACCAGCAACTGATCACCAGTATCCACATTTTATGTGACCCGACATGCACATGAAAGAACAAACCTGTGACAGTTTTCAGTTCAATCGGATCATAGGAAATAGTGAAAAAAAAACCTTCATACATTTTCACTGTTTTCAAACATCGGGTTTTGGACTCGCAAAAGCAAAACTAAATGTTTTACTCATTTCTAAAAAAACTATAGCATTTCAAGCAAAACTATTTCAAGGGAAGTTTTCCACCATGACCATCTTTATACTGTGTACGTCATGTTCAAATATGTGGACATATTTTCGATCTTACCAATGTTGTGCACACACCCTTCAAAGAGGGGCTCCAAGGTCAAATTCAGGTTTTTTTTCATGCACTCGTTTTCCCAATAGATACGAGTCCTCATGAAACTCAAATCTCCAACCTCACACTTTGCTCTAAAATGCCATTGTTTTGGACAAACTTCCAGCTGTGAAAATTGTTTCAATTTTTGTTTTAAATGGCGCCACATTTCAAATGAATGGGTCTTTACATTTTTGTATGGGGAAGTTTTAGTCTATTTCTGAATACCCATGATATTCAATTGAAAGGCTGTTGAATTTGATCTTTTGAAAAGCAAACAAAAATCCTGTGTGGAATGTACAGACCCGTTTGTTGTTGACGTCCACTGACGTCATATTTCATATTTCCACGAGACGGGATTAAAATATGACATGAATGACATTTCTCACCATTTTACTGTGAGGTTCAAGACTTGAAAATGATTGCATCGTAAACTCGAAAATTAGTGCATCCTAAAACTCAATTTGACTTTAGAGCTCTTATTTAGTACCTGGCATAAGTACTGGGCTACCCTTGCATTTAACATTTTTATCAAAAATAAATAATGCATTCTCTTACCCCATACTATAAAATAGTGGCAATATGAAAGCTTGCACTTTAGTTAAAAAAGTTAAGAATTTTCAGAGTTTCGTTGTTTCGTTGTTAAAACATTAAATATCTGATACAAAAATATTTTAAAAATTTAAACTTTAATAGTTTCTTAATTTTCAAAGATTAGTTAAAAGTTCTTCAGATGGCACCTCAAGCTTGATCCCTGAGCTAATTTTCAAAGGAGTCATACCCCCTCTATTGACACTTTTAATCCAAGATGATCAGATGCTGCCATAGCGCCCCGTTTCCCGTCATCGACCAATGAGATGTTAGTCATTTGCATATCGTCCGGTAGCCTTACGAATACATAATCGATCTGAAAAGACAAACACATATTATTTTTAAAATTAACATTAATTTGTCGACATCGTAAACCATCTAATGGGGTCACATTTCAAGTGTATGGGTTTGTACAGGAAATGTTCAGTTCGTTCCTGAATTTTGATGATATTCAATCAAAAAGGCATTGAATTTGACCTTTTGATCGACGAAAAAAATTCCTCTTTGGTGTACAGACCAACTTGTTATTGACATCCAATGACGTCATGTTTCAAATTACGATCTAAAGGAGTATAATGGCATTTTACACCATTTTAACATGAGGTTTTTAGAGGCTTGTAACTTATCTCCCATTTTCTTAAAGACACTGGACACCTTTGGTAATTGCCAAAGACCAGTCTTCTCACATGGTGTATCTCAACATATGCACAAAACAACAAACCTGTGAAAATTTGAACTCAATTGGTCGTCGAAGTTGCGAGATAATAATGGAAGAAAAAACACCCTTGTCACACGAAGTTGTGTGCTTTCAGATGCTTGATTTCGAGACCTCACGCGTGAGGTCTCAAAATCAATTCAAATATTTTACTGAGAAATTACTTCTTTCTCAAAAACTATGTTACTTCAAAGGGAGCCGTTTCTCACAACGTGTTATACTATCAACAGCTCTCCATTGCTCGTTATACCAAGTAAGTTTTTATGCTAACAATTATTTTGAGTAATTACCAATAGTGTCCAGTAACTTTAAGGACTCTATCCATTGGAAAATGAGTGCATCACAAAATTGAATTTGACCTTCGAGCCCCTCTTGAAAGACTTTGAAAAATCAAGAGATATTTACCCTTTTGACAAGAAACACATTGAGAGTGTTAAAGGTCAGCCCGCTATCTCTGGCTTCATCCTCGGCATATGCCTGCCGGCCAACCCTGCAGAAAGAAGCAAATAACGGGCAGTATTTTATTTCCTGCAAGACAAAAAAATTCCCAGACACCCAGGGTGAGATTAGAACCTACCACCTGCATTTGTGGCGTGTCGTGGCCGAGCGGTCTGGTGCACTTCTGGTGTTCTGGCAAGTTCTGGGATTGTCAGAGAGCAGGTTAGGTCCCAGTCACAGAACTTGTTCTTAAGGTAGGGTCATTGATAACTACTCCGTAAAAATTTAGCAGGCTTCCAGCTGACAGCCTGTGCTAGATTCTGAGGTTTCCAACACCCCTCCCCTCTGCCAATAAAAGTTTTGGGCTCACTGGGGAGCCAGTAACTAGTGGAACCTTCCTGCATTTGTGTAATTCCTGGGGTTACTACCGCACTTAAGGGTTCCCAAAAAATATTGCTTAGCAATTTTCTGCTAAGCAAAAATGCGCAAGATACCAGTCACATGTGTACATGTGACATGCTAGTTTGACTGGTAAACATCTTCTGGTAAGCATAATTTTGTGGTTTGCTTTTTTGTTGTGCTTAAGCAGCTCTATGAAAATGGATGCTGGTCTGATGAACTTGCCTTGGTTCTTTGTTGTTTATTAGCCACGCATCTTTTAATCTCTCCGTCCTGACATTGTCTATCTCTACCTCCCCACGGAGAAACCTGAAGTAAAAAAAAACAAATTAAAAATAGTTGTCTGTTTTAAAGAGGGCAGGCCTTGCACTTGAGCTTTCTGTCAAGTTGCCCACCAGTGCCAGTAAACTGTGCATTTTACTTGCCCCTAGTAAGTGTCCTTATCCCAAATTTCAAAAATGTATCGTCATAACTGTACATTTGTGATGTATTAATGGTAGCGATCACAACAAGTTTATCGGTCAAATGAAGTTACATTCAAACACTCAAAAAATTGAATTTACACTTTTTGAAATTTATTATTCACATTTGATAGCAGAAAATATATGAGCAATGTAAACAAGTAGGTGGCACAGTTTTTAGTAGCCCAAAGGGCACGTTGAGAAGTGGTTTAGCAGTTTCCACCGGACGATAACTGCCGCGCTAGAGTTATAGTGCTGAAGTCTGTGTTCAGCCCTAGCTTAAACACAACATTTAGCGTACTGCGTGTGTGGACACGTCAACAAGAAGATGTAGAATAAGCATAGTTTGGTACCTTATGCATTTACTTTGCGGCTCGGCGTTCAGGTCCCCAAGGAGGAAAGCAGGGCCGGTGAATCGAGACATGAACCTCCAGATCTCCACCACAGTCCTCTCTCTTGCCGCCTCACTCAGAGATAAATGAGTCAGAAACACATGCACCTGGCGAAGGAAATATCAAAACGATTGACGACAAAACTGAATGCATTCTCCAATAATAATAATAATAACAATACAATTTGTAAAGCAACAGTTATCTAAGGTGACTGCTCCATGTTCCGATACCCTTATGCTTCAACAACCCTATGTTTTTAAAACCCCTAGAGTTGAGGTTAGGGTTAGGGTTGGGTTTGGGTTTAGGGTTTAGGCTACCTCACTCTATGATATCTTGAACAGAAACAAATTGTGCTCAAATGTTGACTTTGAGTAATGATTAGAAATATACTTAATACCCTTAAAGACAAATGAGGTAAATCTTCTCTTATATCCCTTAGTGCTTGTTCAATTAATTGCAAGTTCAACTGTGCAAGAAAGTCTTTCCTCAGTTTGAATCTGGTCATGTAAAATTATTTCTGGTCAAGTAAACATTTTGTGATACAAGTCCTGTGGTCTTGTGGAATTCGAGCCCTGTCTAAGCTACGGATGGATCCGCTGGAAATAATGCAGTCTCCGATCAAACCTCATCAATCTAACGAAATGACAGGTAAACAGCAAAAAAAGGGCAGTGTGATCACAAAAAACTGTTCACCCACTCCATCCTCCATTAAGGAGCAAGTTAATGGCTTCATCGCTGCAGAGTCAACACCGGCTTTCAGTAGACTGGGCGTATCACACAAACAGCGTGGCTAGGCAACACTAATTGCAGATGAAAATGACTAGGATGTCACTGTAACTGTCACTGTCATTAGATGTGCCTGGATCTCCCGTAATTAAGGAGCTTTGGTTTAAAGGAAGTGTCATTCTTTGGTAATGACCCTGGATATAAAAAAATTATAATTTCTATACTTGTTATAAAGATGGTAATGGTAGTAAGCATCCTGTAAAATTATTTTGTTGATTAGACATAAATGATAATATGTTGACAAATTTGAATTTCCAAAGATCGCCTGAAGGTAACTTTAAAGCAAACTTTCTGAATAGTTTCTCCTGTCTTTAATGTGAGAATGAATTAACCCCTACAAGTCTGCTGCCACCTTGTGTCTGGAAAAGTCTCCCATTACTCACATAGAGCAAGCTTTAATAAGTCCCTATCAATCTGACCACCCTCTGTTCTGAGCAATGGTTGCAGACAAATTAAGCTCACAATATTGTTACTAAAAGGGTGTATAAAAAAGCCTTTTAACTTCTGCTTACCAACGCAATCCTCTACACTAATGAGTAATAACAAGTTGATGGCTTCAGATGTGCAATGTAAACAAGCTGTCCGCTTTTATTAAACTGAGCATATGACAAGATCATTTAGGCTACGCTAAACTAGATTGGATTGTAATAACAAGGGCGTCACTGTCAGAGCCTTGATGACTTCTGATTAAAAAGCTTTGCTTTAACGGATCTGTTGCTCGACCATTTTGAAATTTTGAGTGCATTTTGAAGGTTTCAGTTGAGGACGGATGGAATGGTAATGTCAGGCTTGCCTCACTCTTATTCTTGCCACTGATGGATACAGCCCTGGCTGCTCTACACTCTAGGCGATTATGAGGTGAGATTTAACACTGAAGAATCACTTCATGATGGAGTATTTTTAAGAGTCGTAGAATCAATGAAGTGACCATTTTTATGAAGGGAATGTCTGGCTACTTGACACTGGTAACCCAAGAGATTGTAAGACAAGGTTTTCGACTGACAATAACTGATCACACCCAGATTGACAATTCACGCCTGGACTCATATGCTATCCTGGAGACTTACCACTGACCAACTCCAACCCTGAACAGGGTCAATGTATATTCGATTTGTAGTAACACCGTGTGTATATTTCTACCTAACTATGTAGATTGTTTGTTGAGAACTTGTCTTGCTATTTATTCTACTGCGCGGAGTAGATTTCAAAATATTTCAGACTACTTAGTTTTGAAAAGAACTGTCTTGCTTACTTCAAACTACCTGGGGAGGTAGGAAATCGGCAAAAGAAAACAAACACAATTTATATCCATTGACCATGGATAGCTTTAACAGCAATGTTTCCACAGCTACTCGAATTGTTGGATCAATAGGAGCCCCGATTTACATATTTATCATACTCTCAATCATGTTCAGCCGCCATCTCCACAGCTTCTCCAATGCTTTCCTCTGCAATTTATGCATAACAGAACTAATGATGAGTTTGAATGGCATTATGTTGATCATGGAACTTGGAAGTGATTATTCTGGAGTGATTACTGGCTGGATAGTGATAACTTTTGGCAGTTTTTGTTTGAATTCTGCCATTCTATCAGTAGATCGCTACTGTAAAGTCTCTTATCCGATGCACTACATCCGCTTGATGACATACAGGAAAGGTGCTGCAGTCATTGCGGCTAGCTGGATCATTGCAGCGTTTTTTGGAGGAGTGATGACTGCAGTCACAGAGCCAAGCTTGGTGGCTGGTAAAACAACAATCCCCACAACAAACTATTTTACATCACGCCAACCATATCAACTTGTTTCAATGGTATTTTTGGATCTCGTAGCTGTTCCATCTATCATAGTAATGACCGTGCTTTCCACTTTGCTGGTGCGCATCGCACGGAAACATCAGCGGAAAATACATGATGAGCAAATACTACTTGCACATATTGAAAACCTCAAACTCCAGCAACAAAAAAAAACACAGCCAAACCCAATCCACAGCAACACTGACTCGTTACATACATCTAAAGCAAGCCAAACTAATACCAACAGCAACCAAGGAGCTATGTTTTCTGATGAAGATCGTAGCGGGCGTCAAAAGCTAAATGAGCAACAGCTTCATCCAGAACAGCAGCAGTCACAGCACCACAGGCAACATCAACAGCAGCACCAACAACAACATCAGCACCAACAACAGCAGCACGAAGTAGGGCAAACTGCCAAACAGCAACATAAACAACAAGTGCGACATCCTGACAGAGACGAGGAGCCGCAGCAGGAAATTCTGCAGCAAAATCAACGGCAGGTTCAGGTGCAACAGGAACAAGTGCAGCTGCAGCAGCACCAACAGCAAAATGACAAAGAACAACATCAAAACCTCCAGCAGATGTGTGGCGGCCCCACCACCAAAGAGACATCGTGCACAGCCCAGTAAAAGTACCCGCTTTTTTGTTGTTCACTTCTTTACCTTAACAGCAGCTTGGCTGCCGATAATCATCATGTCACATATATCTTACTTCACCAGTTCTACTACTAACATTACCTTTAATTATACACTTACTTCGATATTTACTTTGGTTTCCTCATGTCAAATGATTGTCGGGACTTTATTTCTGACATTCACGCAGTATGAACACCGTCAAGTGTTACATAAAATCTACGCTAAACTTTGCAAAAGGAACAATTGATTACATATCTGTAATGGTTTCTTTACGCACTACAGTATATTTTTTTTTCTCAAATTCTCAAAGGCCTAAATTTACTTGGGTGAGGGTGGGTGGATTCATATCTCTGAACTAAATTACTGGGGCGCAGCAGCGGGCCCCCTTGTTCCAATGCTGTTACATAACAGTTTGCCCTGCGTGCTGTTATGAGTATCCGCCCCATTTTCAGTACCTTGGATCCGCCTTGACAATAACCCAAATGTTAGGCATCAATTATTTTACACTGGTAATGACCCAAATGTCAGAATCTTCTCTTCTCCCACTTTTCAACATAGATTTACACCACTGCTTTTTCTACTGATCATCTATTTAGTATCTTGATGTAGTTTCTGCACTTTTAAAGGCATCAATGGTGTCAACTTATGCTTGATCGGTCAAAACTTTTCAAGCATACCACAACATGTGGCATGCTGTGTCTGAGCGGCTAAGAGCAAAGGACTCGAGCTTTGGTGTTTCTGATCAGCAGAGTGTGTGGGTTCGAGTCCTGGCCGTTGCACTTGTGCACTTGAGCAAGATACTTTACCATGATTGCTTTGTCCTTCTAATTGGGTCATTAGGCCGTAGGCCCCGTGTACTAGGATTGGTAGTAAATGTAAAAGAACTCAGAACACTTATTGTGAGGAGAGTTTGGGTTAACCCCTGTGTTCCTGTTCTAATAGCAAGCGCCCTTGTTTACAGGTTTCCTCAGGCTGGCAAGCTAGAGTGATTAGTTCACTTTTGAGGTGACTTTGATTTCATTACCAGAAAAATGTAATAGAAGTATTAACGACTAGACTGAACTTTTTGTTGAAAAAACAACAACTTGTTCGGAATACACAAAAGCAAAATTAGCAGAACTGGTGAAAAGTAGAGAGAAAATTTGGTAAACGTGTCTTTAAAGTAAATATTGATATACGTGAAGTTAATTGTTGTTCTAAATATTTGCATTTTTTTAATTAAAGCATTATTTCAAAAGTTTTGACGTCAGAAGTTGAGATTTTTAAGTATGTGCGAAGTGTGAAACTTATGTGTGGTTAATTTTTCAACTACTAAAGTCCAACTTTTGATTTCAACCAAAAATCAAGGTCAAATGAGGTCACACTTTTTGTAGCGATTGTTAAATCTTTAAAGACCCTTCTGGTGATGTACAGATTATACAAATCCAATGTGTGGTTCAGGAATTATGATATTTTCAAATATGAAACTTTATCTTCCAGTTTGAACCGGAAGTCAAGGTCAAATTGGGTCACACTCTGTGTAGCATTTTTGAAGTTAATGAATACTTGTACAATGATGTATAGATTGTAAAGATCAAATGTGTGGTTCAGGAGTTATGATTTTTCAAATGTTAAACTTCAATTTCCCGTTCGACAGGAAGTCAAGGTTAAATGAGGTCACATTTTGTGTAGCATTTTGGGGTTTTTAACGAACTTTCAGAAGATGTATGTGTTGTAACCATCCAATGTGTAGTTCAGGAGTTACGATTTTTTCAAATATTAGATGGTTATCTTTGGTTGGTCAATATACAATAACAGCGATGTTGAATGTATTCATACATGTACGTATACGCTGTACATATACAATGTACATAAATGTACACTAACATTATGTGTTCAATGTACGTGTGTGTTATTACACTAGCGTGCGTTATCAATGTGTGTCAACAGATATGTGCGCTTTAACGTTCAGTTTTGACGATATGTAAATGTTAAAATGTAGTCATTTCTGTGCAAAAGTTTGAGCAGGCTCACAGATATATAGCCTGATGCAAAGTCATGCTAAAATGATAAGTAGTTCGTGAGATATGAATTTTAGAAAATTTCAACTTCTGGTTTGAACCAGAAGTCGAGGTCAAATAGGGTCACACAGTGTTTAGCGTTTGTTTATCTTTAAAAGACCTTTTCGATGATGTGTAGATTGTAAATATCCAACATGTGGTTCAGGAGATATGATTTTTTAAATATAATAAACTAGGATTCAATGTAAATCACTACCTGATGATGTCATCATGACGCCATTAAATTTGTGTTGTTTTGATGTTGAGGTTCAATTGTTTGATGAGTTTCAATGTTCAATTTAATTTCAATCTCGAGTTATGCTTTAGATAAGCCCCCGAAAATTGTTTTTTGAAGAAAAAACAAAAGCAATTTTTGACCTTCCGGCACGACCAGAAGTAAAAGTCAAACAGTTTTGCTGTTTACTTTTTAAATGATACCCCAGTATTGATGTATCAGATGCCCATTCATGAACATCATAGCTTCAGAATTGCTTGAACTACAGCAAAAAGCAAATGGTAATTTTTCAACTTTAATAACCTTGTAATTCGGCACCTAACAATATCATGACGCTAATGTTCAAGCGGGTCTTCAAGTTAAGATGCAGGTATATGTTTCCAGTCTGTACGATTTTTACTGTTTGCCAAATCTTGATGAGAAGGTTCAGGGAGAAGGAAGAAGAAGGGGAAAAAAACAAAGAACAAAACAAACCAGAACAGTAACAATAGGTTTTCGGCAGATCGCCCAACACCTACTAAAGGGTAAACTCAAAAATTTAACTTCCTTTAAAACAGACTTTTCAAAAAAGTTACTCCCGTCTTTAATGTGAGAATGAATTAACCCCTACAAGTCTGCTGCCACCTTGTGTCTGGAAAAGTCTCCCATTACTCACATAGGGCAAGCTTTAATAAGTCCCTATCAATCTGACCACCCTCTGTTCTGAGCAATGGTTGCAGACAAATTAAGCTCACAATATTGTTAAAAGGGTGTATAAAAAAGCCTTTTAACTTCTGCTTACCAACGCAATCCTCTACACTAATGAGTAATAACAAGTTGATGGCTTTAGATGTGCAATGTAAACAAGCTGACCGCTTTTATTAAACTGAGCATATGACAAGATCATTTAGGCTACGCTAAACTAGATTGGATTGTAATAACAAGGGCGTCACTGTCAGAGCCTTGATGACTTCAGATTAAAAAGCTTTGCTTTAACAGATCTGTTGCTTGACCATTTTTTAATTTGAGGAGTGCATACAAAAGTTTAAGTTGAGGACGGCTGGAATGGTAATGTCAGGCTTGCCTCACTCTTGTTCTTGCGACTGATGGATACAGCCCTAGCAACTCTACACTCTAGGCGAATGTGAGGTGAGATTTACATTGACGAATCACTTCATGATGGAGTAAACCATTTTGAGGATCGTAGAATCAATGAAGTGACCATTTTATTGGAGGGATTGTTCAGCCAACTTTTGTCCAAAACAGAGGCACACCTGGCTACTTAACACTGATAACCCAAGAGATTGTAAGATGAGGTTTTAGACTTACAATAACTGATGCAATACAATGGAGTGACCATTTTATGGATCAGTTCACACCCAGCTCGTCTGATTGACAATTCATGCCTGGACTCATATGCTATCCTGGAGACTTACCACTGACCAACTCCAACCCTGAACAGGGCAGCTCATAAAACCTACCCAAAGTCAATGTATATTCGATTTGCAGTAACACCGTGTGTATATTTCTACTTGGCTATGTAGATTGTTCGTTGAGAACTTGTCTTGCTATTTGTTCTACTGGGGGGAGTAGTTTTGGAGACTACTTAGTTTTGAAAAGAACTTTCCTGCTTATTTCAAACTACCTGGGGAGGTAAGAAATTGGCAATAAAAACAAATACAACCATCTCTGACAATTTCAATCTTACAACCATGGGTAACTCAGACTTTACCAGCATTGTTTACACAGCTACTCGAATTGTTGGATCAATAGGAGCCCCGATTTACATATTTATCATACTCTCAATCATGTTCAGCCGCCATCTCCACAGCTTCTCCAATGCTTTCCTCTGCAATTTATGCATAACAGAACTAATGATGAGTTTGAATGGCATTATGGTGGTCACGGAACTTGGAATTGATAATTTTGGAGTGATTATTGGCTGGACAGTGACAATTTTTGGCAGTTTTTGTCTGAATTCTGTCATTCTATCAGTAGATCGCTACTGTAAAGTCTCTTATCCCATGCACTACATCCGCTTGATGACATACAGGAAAGGTGCTGCTGTCATTGCAGCTAGCTGGATCATTGCAGCGTTGTTTGGAGGGGTGACGGGTGCAGTCACACAGTCTAACTTGGTGGCTGGTAATTCAACAAGCCTCACAATGAAGGAATTTACATCACATCAACCATATCAAATCGCATTAATGGTACTTTTGGATATCATAGCTGTTCCATCTATCATAGTAATGACAGTGCTTTCCACTTTGCTGGTGCGCATCGCACGGAAACATCAGCTGAAAATACATGATGAGCAAATACTGGTTGCACATATTGAAAACCTCAAACTCCAGCAACAAGAAAAAAGACAGCCAAACCCAATCCACAGCAACACTGACTCGTTACATACATCTAAAGCAAGCCAAACTAATACCAACAGCAACCAAGGAGCTATGTTTTCCGATGAAGATCGTAGCGGGCGTCAGAAGCAAAATGAGCAACAGCTTCATCCAGAACAGCAGCAGTCACAGCACCACCAGCAACATCAACAGCAGCAACAACAACAACAGCAGCACCAACAACAACAACAGCAGCACGTAGTAGGGCAGCCTGCCAAACAGCAACACAAACAACAAGTGCAACATCCTGACAGAGACAAGGAGCCGCAGCAGGAAATCCTGCAGCAAAATCAACAGCAGGTTCAGGTGCAACAGCAGCAACAGCAACAAGTGCAGCTGCAGCAGCATCGAAGGCAACATGAACAAGAACAACATCAAAACCATAAGCAAATGTGTGTACCCCAACTCCAAAAGAGACATCGTGCACAGCCCAGTAAGAGTACCCGCTTTTTCGTTGTTCACTTCTTTACCTTAACAGCAGCTTGGCTGCCAACAATCATCATATTACATATAACTTTCTTCACCAGTTCTATTACTAATAATAACTTAAATTATGGACTCACCATCATACTTACTTTGGTTGCCCCATTTCAAATGATTGTCGGGACTTTATTTCTGACGTTCACGCAGTGTGAACACCGTCAAGTGTTACATAAAGTCTACACTAAACTTTGCAAAAGGAACAATTGATCACATATCTGTAATGGTTTCTTTACGCACTACAGTATATTTTTTTCCTCAAATTCTCAAGGGCGTAAATCCACTGGGGTGGGGGTAGGTAGATATAAATCTTTTAAATTAAATCCTGGGGCCCTGCAGCGGGCCCCCTTGTTCCAATGCTGTTACATAACAGTTTGCCCTGCGTGCTGTTATGAGTATCCGCCCCATTTTCAGTACCTTGGATCCGCCTTGACAATAACCCAAATGTTAGGCATCAATTATTTTACACTGGTAATGACCCAAATGTCAGAATCTTCTCTTCTCCCACTTTTCAACATAGATTTACACCACTGCTTTTTCTACTGATCATCTATTTAGTATCTTGATGTAGTTTCTGCACTTTTAAAGGCATCAATGGTGTCAACTTATGCTTGATTGGTCAAAACTTTTCAAGCATACCACAACATGTCGCATGCTGTGTCTGAGCGGCTAAGAGCAAAGGACTCAAGCTTTGGTGTTTCTGATCAGCAGAGTGTGTGGGTTCGAGTCCTGGTCCAATGCACTTGTGTCCTTGGGCAAGATACTTTATCATGATTGCTTTGTCCTTCTGATTGGGTCATTAAGCTGACAATAAGGTCCTGCTAAGATTGGTAGTGCAGGTAAAAGAACTCACATCACTTATCGTGAAAGTGTAGAGGTAAATCCTGGTGTTTCTGGTTCACATAACAAGCACCCTTGTTTACAGGTTTCCACATGCTAGCGAGCTACAGTGATTAAGTTCACTTATGAGGCACCCTTGGTTTCCTTGGTAAACTCAAAGTTGTCACAACACGCTTTCAAAAAAGTTACTCCTGTCTTTAATGTGGAGAACGCACTTGCTGCCCCTAGAAACATGCCAATAGGCATGACAATAGGTCCCTGTTTTTCATATTATTAAAACAAATTGTAATTCATAATGTTGGGCAAATACATGTACATTTTACTCAAAATACAGCGTCATTTAATTGTACAATGTATTTCTTTATGCTCAGTATGTTAATATATTTCCAACTCCTGGTAGGCAGATGGATAACCCTTGTAGTGTTTGGTACACACACACTGCAGGAGCGGGACGGAACTCTTTCTTTTTTTGTTGAGGATCGACTGGTGAAGAGGTGAATGCACATTTGTGCCAATTTGTTCACTTTTTCCTATACTTTACGCCAGTGAAGTGACATGGCTTTACACTTAAATAAGCCCACGGCTTTTCCGGAACCTGTGGTGAGTGTTCTTTGCATATTTTTGGGGGCCAAATGTGAGCTATTTTGTGACATTTGTTTGAATGTTGATCTTGAGCAAGCTTGGCCTTCCCATGCACGCACATTCATTACACATGTTGTATAATAATATACCACTGCCATGCATTGTATACAGAGGTTGTCAAATCCATGTGCACCTGTATTGCCAGCTTGTGACCATTGTGTGCTGTATTATTACTTAAAATGTATTAAAGGTACATGTACATGTGCTCCTAATGGTGTATTCTTACCTGTGTATGTTTATCTACTTTATTACAGATGAAGTGATTTCATGTACATTGCATCAAGGATTGTTATTATTATTGGGATTATCATTAATATTGCGACCATTGTGTGCTGTATTATTACTTAAAATGTATTACAAGTACATGTACATGTGCTCCTAATGGTGTATTCTTACCTGTGTATGTTTATCTACTTTATTACAGACGAAGTGATTTCATGTACATTGCATCAAGGATTATTATTATTATTGGGATTATCATTAATATTGTCATCAAATATTGCTGATGATTACAATTGTTGTTCAACATGATTTCCACTGATGGAGTGCTGTGAACGAATTTGTAAATTGACCTTCTGATTTGAACTGTGATCTCCAATAAATCATCCAATGAACACTTAATCAGACTTTAATAAAAAAGATCTCCAATTGTCAGTTTATCTTCTCCAGGAACTTTTGTTTTCTTACGCCACTCGTCCCAAATAAATTGGTGACCAAACTTCCCTCTTCAGCTGTGTTGCCGCAGCCTAGGATTTCACTACATTAATGTAAGAATGAATTAACCCTACAAGTCTGCTGCCACCTTGTGTCTGGAAAAGTCTCCCACTACTCACATAGAGCAAGCTTTAATAAGTCCCTATCAATCTGACCGCCCTCTGTTCTGAGCATTGGTTGCAGACAAATTAAGCTCACAATATTGTTACTAAAAGGGTGTATAAAAAAGCCTTTTAACTTCTGCTTACCAACAAAATCCTCTACACTAATGAGTAAAACAAGTTGATGGCTTTAGACAGGCCCGCCGGAAGGTATTTAAAAGTGGGAGGGGGGGGCATGGGCGGATCCAGGATTTTTTACCGGGGGGGCACAACGGTGATGAGAGGGATGACAAAAAATGGGTGGGGTCCAGGGGCCGGCCTTACGGCCCCTGGTGGGGTCCAGGGGGCAAAGCCCCCTGAAGCTCTGAGCTTTTGGCGTTCTGTGGGGTTAAAAATCAAGCCTCCATGTGCTTAAAACAGAGAAATAGACACACTTTTATGGGAAATCAGATCCATATAAATCTTCTACATTTACTGGAACATTGATGGTAAGGGTCCAGGGGTGAAGCCCCCGGAAGCTCTGAGCTTTTGGCTTTTTGTGGGGTGAAAAATCAAGCCTGCATATGCCTAAAAAACAGAGAAATAGACACACTCTTATTGGAAATCAGATTACTGGAAACATTTCTGTAACATCGATGTTCAAAAAAAGTGAGGGAGCCGGGGGGGCCCAGGCCCCCCGGCTCCGGCGGCCCTGCTTTAGATGTGCAATGTAAACAAGCTGTCCGCTTTTATTAAACTGAGCGTATGACAAGATCATTCAGGCTTCGCAAAACTAGATTGGATTGTAATAACAAGGGCGTCACTGTCAGAGCCTTGATGACTTCTGATTAAAAAGCTTTGCTTTAACAGATCTCTTGCTTTACCATTTTTTAACTTGCATGCATATAAAAGGTTCAGTTGAGGACGGATGGAGTGGTAATATCAGGCTTGCCTCACTCTTGTTCTTGTGACTGATGGATACAGCCTTGGCTACTCTACACTCTAGCCGATTGTGAGGTGAGATTTAACATTGAAGAATCACTTCATGATGGAGTAAACCATTTTGAGGATCGTAGAATCAATGAAGTGACCATTTTATTGGAGGGACTGTTCGGCAAACTTTCATCCAAAACAGAGGCACACCTGGCCACTTGACACTGGTAACCTAAGAGATTGTAAGATGAGGTTTTTAGACTGAAAATAACCGACGCAAATCAATGAAATGATCATTTTATGGATCAGATCACACCCAGCTCGTCCGATTGACAATTCACGCTTGGACTCATATGCTGTCCTCGAGAATTACCACTAGCCAACTCCAACCCTGAAGGAGGCACCTCGAGTAACCTACCCAAAGTCAATGTATATTCGATTTGCAGTAACACTGTGTGTATATTTCTACTTGGCTATGTAGATTGTTCGTTGAGAAGTTGTCTTGCTATTTATTCTAATGCGCGGAGTAGATTTCAAAATATTTGAGACTACTTAGTTTTGAAAAGAACTGTCCTGCTTATTTCAAACTACCTGGGGAGGTAGGAAATTGGCAAAAGAAAACAAATACAACCATCGCTGACAATTTCAATCCAACAACCATGGATAACTCAGACGGTAACAGCAATTTTTACACAGCTATTCCAATTGTTGGATTAATAGCAGCCCCAGTTTACATATTTATCATACTCTCAGTCACGTTCAGCCGCCATCTCCACAGCGTCTCCAACGCTTTCCTCTGCAATTTATGCATAACAGAACTAATGATGAGTTTGAATGGCATCATGGCTGTCATGGAACTTGCAATTGGTAATTACGGAGTGACTACTGGCTGGACAATGATATCTTTTGGCAGTTTTTGTATGAGTTCTGTCATTCTTGCAGTAGATCGCTACTGTAAAGTCTCTTATCCGATGCACTACATCCGCTTGATGACATACAAGAAAGGTGCTGCTGTCATTGCAGCTTGCTGGATCATTGCAACTTTATTTGGAGGAGTGATGGGTGCAGTCATACAGTCAAGCTTGGTTGCTGGTAATTCAACAATCCTCACAATGAAGGATTTTACATCACACCAACCATCTCAACTTGCTATGATGGTATTTTTGGATCTCGTAGCTGTTCCATCTATCATAGTAATGACCGTGCTTTCCACTTTGCTGGTGCGCATCGCACGGAAACATCAGCGGAAAATACATGATGAGCAAATACTACTTGCACATATTGAAAACCTCAAACTCCAGCAACAAAAAAAAACACAGCCAAACCCAATCCACAGCAACACTGACTCGTTACATACATCTAAAGCAAGCCAAACTAATACCAACAGCAACCAAGGAGCTATGTTTTCTGATGAAGATCGTAGCGGGCGTCAAAAGCTAAATGAGCAACAGCTTCATCCAGAACAGCAGCAGTCACAGCACCACAGGCAACATCAACAGCAGCACCAACAACAACATCAGCACCAACAACAGCAGCACGAAGTAGGGCAAACTGCCAAACAGCAACATAAACAACAAGTGCGACATCCTGACAGAGACGAGGAGCCGCAGCAGGAAATTCTGCAGCAAAATCAACGGCAGGTTCAGGTGCAACAGGAACAAGTGCAGCTGCAGCAGCACCAACAGCAAAATGACAAAGAACAACATCAAAACCTCCAGCAGATGTGTGCGGCCCCACCACCAAAGAGACATCGTGCACAGCCCAGTAAAAGTACCCGCTTTTTTGTTGTTCACTTCTTTACCTTAACAGCAGCTTGGCTGCCGATAGTCATCATGTCACATATATCTTACTTCACCAGTTCTACTACTAACATTACCTTTAATTATACACTTACTTCGATATTTACTTTGGTTTCCTCATGTCAAATGATTGTCGGGACTTTATTTCTGACATTCACGCAGTATGAACACCGTCAAGTGTTACATAAAATCTACGCTAAACTTTGCAAAAGGAACAATTGATTACATATCTGTAATGGTTTCTTTACGCACTACAGTATATTTTTTTCTCTCAAATTCTCAAAGGCCTAAATTTACTTGGGTGAGGGTGGGTGGATTCATATCTCTGAACTAAATTACTGGGGCGCAGCAGCGGGCCCTGGTTCCAATGTTGTTACATAACAGTTTGCCCTGCGTGCTGTTATGAGTATCTGCCCCATTTTCCATACCTTGGATCCGCTTTGACAATAACCAAAATGTTAGGCATAAACTCTTTTACGCCATTACTTTTTCAACTAATCAACCGTTTAGTATCCTTATGTAGTTTCTGCACTTTTAAAGGCATCAATGGTGTCAACTTTGCTTGATCGGTCAAAACTTTCAAGCATACCACAACATGTGGCATGCTGTGTCTGAGCGGCTAAGAGCAAAGGACTCAAGCTTTGGTGTTTCTGATCAGCAGAGTGTGTGGGTTCGAGTCCTGGTCGAATGCACTTGTGTCCTTGGGCAAGATACTTTACCATGATTGCTTTGTCCTTCTAATTGGGTCATTAGGCCGTAGGCCCCGTGTACTAGGATTGGTAGTAAATGTAAAAGAACTCAGAACACTTATTGTGAGGAGAGTTTGGGTTAACCCCTGTGTTTCCTGTTCTAATAGCAAGCGCCCTTGTTTACAGGTTTCCTCAGGCTGGCAAGCTAGAGTGATTAGTTCACTTTTGAGATGACTTTGATTTCATTACCAGAAATATGTAATAGAAGTATTAACAACTAGACTGAACTTTTTGTTGAAAAAACAACAACTTGTTCGGAATACACAAAAGCAAAATTAGCAGAACTGTGAAAAGTAGAGAGAAAATTTGGTAAACGTGTCTTTAAAGTAAATATTGATATACGTGAAGTTAATTATTGTTCTAAATATTTGCATTTTTTTAATTAAAGCATTATTTCAAAAGTTTTGACGTCAGAAGTTGAGATTTTTAAGTATGTGCTAAGTGTGAAACGTTTGTGTGGTTAATTTTTCAACTACTAAAGTCCAACTTTTGATTTAAACCAAAAATCAAGGTCAAATGAGGTCACACTTTTTGTAGCGATTGTTAAATCTTTAAAGACCCTTCTGGTGATGTACAGATTATACAAATCCAATGTGTGGTTCAGGAATTATGATATTTTCAAATATGAAACTTTATCTTCCAGTTTGAACCGGAAGTCAAGGTCAAATTGGGTCACACTCTGTTAGCATTTGTGAAGTTAATGAATACTTGTACAATGATGTACAGATTGTAAAGATCAAATGTGTGGTTCAGGAGTTATGATTTTTCAAATGTTAAACTTCAATTTCCCGTTCGACAGGAAGTCAAGGTTAAATGAGGTCACATTTTGTGTAGCATTTTGGGGTTTTTAACGAACTTTCAGAAGATGTATGTGTTGTAACCATCCAATGTGTAGTTCAGGAGTTACGATTTTTTCAAATATTAGATGGTTATCTTTGGTTGGTCAATATACAATAACAGCGATGTTGAATGTATTCATACATGTACGTATGTACGCTGTACATATACAATGTACATAAATGTACACTAACATTATGTGTTCAATGTACGTGTGTGTTATTACACTAGCGTGCGTTATCAATGTGTGTCAACAGATATGTGCGCTTTAACGTTCAGTTTTGACGATATGTAAATGTTAAAATGTAGTCATTTCCTGTGCAAAAGTTTGAGCAGGCTCACAGATATATAGCCTGATGCAAAGTCATGCTAAAATGATAAGTAGTTCTTAAGATATGAATTTTTGAAAAAATCAACTCCTGGTTTGAACCAGAAGTCCAGCTCAAATACGGTCACACTGTGTGTAGTGTTTGCTTATCTTTAAAATACATTTTCGACGATGTGTAGATTGTAAATATCCAACATATGGTTCAGGAGTTAAGATTTTTTAAATATAATGAACTTTGATTTAATGTAATTCAATACCTGATGACGTCATCATGATGTCATGAAGTTTGTGTCGTTTGATGTTGAGGTTCATTTGTTTGATGAGTTTCAATGTTCAATTCAATTTCAATCTTGAGTCTGTAGATAAGCCCTGGAAAATGATTTTTTGAAGACAAAACAAAAGCAAACTTTGATTTTCCGGTACAACCAGAAGTAAAGGTCATACATTTTTGCCGTTTACTTTTCAAATGTTATCCTAGTATTGATCTATCAGATGCCAAATTATGAACATCATATCTTTCGAATTGCTTGAACTACAGAAAAAAGCAAATGTTAATTTTTCAACTTTAAAAACCTTGTAATTCGGCACCTGATGACGTCATCATGACGTAATTGTTCAAGTGATGTCTTCAAGTTAAGATGAAAGTATATGCCACGTTTCCAGTCTGTACAATTTTTGACTTTTTACAAAATCTTGATGAGAAGGTTCAAGGAGAAGGAAGAGGACGGGGGAAAAAACCACAGATCGCCAAACACATAATATAGGGTATACTAAAAAATGTCATTTCCTTTAAAACAGACTTTCAAAAAAGTTACTCCTGTCTTTAATGTGACAATGAATTAACCCCTACAAGTCTGCTGCCACCTTGTGTCTGGAAAAGTCTCCCATTACTCACATAGGGCAAGCTTTAATAAGTCCCTATCAGTCTGACCACCCTCTGTTCTGAGCAATGGTTGCAGACAAATTAAGCTCACAATATTGTTACTAAAAGGGTGTATAAAAAAGCCTTTTAACTTCTGCTTACCAACGCAATCCTCTACACTAATGAGTAATAACAAGTTGATGGCTTTAGATGTGCAATGTAAACATAGCTGTCCGCTTTTATTAAACTGAGCATATGACAAGATCATTTAGGCTACGCTAAACTAGATTGGATTGTAATAACAAGGGCGTCACTGTCAGAGCCTTGATGACTTCTGATTAAAAAGCTTTGCTTTAACAGATCTGTTGCTTGACCATTTTTTAATTTGCGTGCATATAAAAGTTTAAGTTGAGGACGGATGGAATGGTAATGTCAGGCTTGCCTCACTCTTGTTCTTGCGACTGATGGATACAGCCCTGGCTACTATACACTCTAGCCGATTGTGAGGTGAGATTTACATTGAAGAATCACTTCATGATGGAGTAAACCATTTTGAGGATCGTAGAATCAATGAAGTGACTTCTTTTTTGAAGGGATTGTTCAGCCAACTTTCGTCCAAAACAGAGGCACAACTGGCTACTTGACACTGATAACCCAAGAGATTGTAAGACAAGGTTTTAGACTTACAATAACTGATGCAATACAATGGAGTGACCATTTTATGGATCAGTTCACACCCAGCTCAACCGATTGACAATTCATGCCTGGACTCATATGCTATCCTGGAGACTTACCACTAGCCAACTCCAACCCTGAAAAGGGCACCTCGAGTAACCTACCCAAAGTCAATGTATATTCGATTTGCAGTAACACTGTGTGTATATTTCTACTTGGCTATGTAGATTGTTCGTTGAGAAGTTGTCTTGCTATTTATTCTAATGCGCGGAGTAGATTTCGAAATATTTGAGACTACTTAGTTTTGAAAAGAACTTTCCTGCTTATTTCAAACTACCTGGGGAGGTAGGAATTTGGCAAAAGAAAACAAATACAACCATCGCTGACAATTTCAATCCAACAACCATGGATAACTCGGACTTTAACAGCAATGTTTTCACAGCTACTCGAATTGTTGGATCAATAGGAGCCCCGATTTACTTATTTATCATACTCTCAATCACGTTCAGCCGCCATCTCCACAGCTTCTCCAATGCTTTCCTCTGCAATTTATGCATAACAGAACTAATAATGAGTTTCAATGGCATGACAGCAGACATGGAACTGAAAATTAGTTATTACGGAGTGATTATTGGCTGGATAGTGGTAACTTTTGGCAGTTTTTTTCTGAATTCTGTCATTCTTGCAGTAGATCGCTACTGTAAAGTCTCTTATCCGATGCACTACATCCGCTTGATGACATATAGGAAAGGTGCTGCTGTCATTGCAGCTAGCTGGATCATTGCAGCGTTATTTGGAGGGGTGATGGGTGCAGTCACACAGTCAAACTTGGTGTCTGGAAATCTTGCTAATTCAACAAGCCTCACAATGGAGGATTTTACATCACATCAACCATCTCAACTTGCTTTAATAGTATTTTTTGATCTCGTAGCTGTTCCATCTATCATAGTAATGACCGTGCTTTCCACTTTGCTGGTGCGCATCGCACGGAAACATCAGCGGAAAATACATGATGAGCAAATACTGGTTGCACATATTGAAAACCTTAAACTCCAGCAACAAAAAACAAAAAACCAAACCCAATCCACAGCAACACTGACTCGTTACGTACATCTAAAGCAAGCCAAACTAATACCAAAAGCAACCAAGGAGCAATGTTTTCTGATGAACATCATCATAGGCATCAGAAGCAAATTGAGCAACAGCTTCATCCAGAACAGCAGCAGTCACAGCACCACCAGCAACATCAACAGCAGCACCAACAACAACAGCAGCAGGAAGTCTTGCAGCCTGCCAATCAGCAACACAAACAACAAGCGGGACATCCTGACAGAGACAAGGAGCCACAGCAGGAAATTCTGCAGCAAACCCAACAGCAGGTTGCAGGTGCAACAGCAGCAACAGCAACAAGTGCAGCTGCAGCAGTACCAAAGGCAACATGAACAAGAACAACATCGAAACCATAAGCAAATGTGTGCACCCCCACCACCAAAGAGACATTGTGCACAGCCCAGTAAAAGTACCCGCTTTTTCATTGTTCACTTCGTTACCTTAACAGCAGCTTGGCTGCCGTCAATCATCATGTTACATATACTGTATTTCGCCAGTTCTACTGCTATTAATAACTTAAATTATGGACTCATTGTGACATTTTTTTTGGTTGCCTCATGTCAAATGTTTGTTGGGACTTTATTTCTGACGTTCACGCAGTGTGAACACCGTCAAGTGTTACATAAAATCTACACTAAACTTTGCAAAAGGAACAATTGATTACATATCCAGGGTACGAAATAATCGGTCGCCCGCATTTACTCGCATTTAAAATGCGAGTAAAAATAGTGGTGGGCGAGTCAAAACCCTTCCTTTACTAGCCCGCCGGGCTAGTAAAATATTTGTTCCTTTCACAATATTTGTGTGTACGGTTGTAAAATCCCCAAGAAAGCCTTTACCTAAAGCTTTTAAAGTAGTTTGAAAAGTCTGGATATTTGCTAAATGCAATGTGGCCGCGATCGCGGCTGGAATTGCGATCGTTCATTTTGGTATACAATCGTTAAAACACGCTGCACATAACCACATGGTGCTGATTGATTTACACCACTGCTTTTTCTACTAATCAACCATTTAGTATCCTTATGTAGTTTCTGCACTTTTAAAGGCATCAATGGTGTCAACTTATGCTTGATCGGTCAAAACTTTTCAAGCATACCACAACATGTGGCATGCTGTGTCTGAGCGGCTAAGAGCAAAGGACTCAAGCTTTGGTGTTTCTGATCAGCAGAGTGTGTGGGTTCGAGTCCTGGTCCAATGCACTTGTGTCCTTGGGCAAGATACTTTACCATGATTGCTTTGTCCTTCTAATTGGGTCATTAAGCCGTAGGTCCCGTGTATTAGGATTGGTAGTACATGTTAAAGAACTCAGAACACTTATAGTGTACGAGTAGGGGTTAACCCCTGTGTTTCTGGTTCACATAGCAAGCGCCCTTGTTTACAGGTTTCCTCAGGCTGGAAAGCTAGAGTGATTAGTTCACTTTTGAGGTGACTTTGATTTCATTACCAGAAATATGAATTAACCCCTACAAGTCTGCTGCCACCTTGTGTCTGGAAAAGTCTCCCATTACTCACATAGGGCAAGCTTTAATAAGTCCCTATCAATCTGACCACCCTCTGTTCTGAGCAATGGTTGCAGACAAATTAAGCTCCAATATTGTTACTAAAAGGGTGTATAAAAAAGCCTTTTAACTTCTGCTTACAAATGCAATCCTCTACACTAATGAGTAATAACAAGTTGATGGCTTTAGCTGTCTGCTTTTATTAAACTGAGCGTATGACAAGACCATTCAGGCTTCGCAAAACTAGATTGGATTGTAATAACAAGGGCGTCACTGTCAGAGCCTTGATGACTTCTGATTAAAAAGCTTTACTTTAACAGATCTGTTCCTCGATCATTTTTTTATTTGAGTGCATATGAAAGTTTAAGTTGAGGACGGATGGAGTGGTAATGTCAGGCTTGCCTCACTCTTGTTCTTGCGACTGATGGATACAGCCCTGGCTACTCTACACTCTAGCTCATTGTGAGGTGAGATTGACATTGAAGAATCACTTCATGATGGAGTATAAACCATTTTGAGGATCGTAGAATCAATGAAGTGACTATTTTTTTGAAGGGATTGTTCAGCCAACTTTCGTCCAAAACAGAGGCACACCTGGCTACTTGACACTGATAACCCAAGAGATTGTAAGACGAGGTTTTAGACTTACAATAACTGATGCAATACAATGGAGTGACCATTTTATGGATCAGTTCACACCCAGCTCGTCCGATTGACAATTCATGCCTGGACTCATATGCTATCCTGGAGACTTACCACTAGCCAACTCCAACCCTGAACAGGGCAGCTCGGGTAACCTACCCAAAGTCAATGTATATTCGATTTGTAGTAACACTGTGTGTATATTTCTACTTGGCTATGTAGATTGTTCGTTGAGAAGTTGTCTTGCTATTTATTCTAATGCGCAGAGTAGATTTCAAAATATTTGAGACTACTTAGTTTTGAAAAGAACTTTCCTGCTTATTTCAAACTACCTGGGGAGGTAGGAATTTGGCAAAAGAAAACAAATACAACCATCGCTGACAATTTCAATCCAACAACCATGGATAACTCAGACGGTAACAGCAATGTTTACACAGCTATTCCAACTGTTGGATTAATAGCAGCCCCAGTTTACATATTTATCATACTCTCAGTCACGTTCAGCCGCCATCTCTACAGCGTCTCCAATGCATTCCTCTGCAATTTATGCGTAACAGAACTAATAATGAGTTTCAATGGCATGACAGCAGTCATGGAACTAAAAATTAGTTATTACGGAGTGATTATTGGCTGGACAGTGATAACTTTTGGCAGTTTTTTTCTGAATTCTGTCATTCTTGCTGTAGATCGCTACTGTAAAGTCTCTTATCCGATGCACTACATCCGCTTGATGACATACAAGAAAGGTGCTGCTGTCATTGCGGCTAGCTGGATTATTGCAGCGTTATTTGGAGTGGTGATGGGTGCAGTCACACAGTCAAACTTGGGGTCTGGAAATCTTGGTAATTCAACAAGCCTCACAATGGAGGATTTCACATCACATCAACCATCTCAACTTGCTTTAATGGTATTTTTGGATCTCGTAGCTGTTCCATCTATCATAGTAATGACAGTGCTTTCCACTTTGCTGGTGCGCATCGCACGGAAACATCAGCGGAAAATACATGATGAGCAAATACTACTTGCACATATTGAAAACCTTATACTCCAGCAACAAAAAACAAAAAAACCAAACCCAATCCACAGCAACACTGACTCGTTACGTACATCTAAAGCAAGCCAAACTAATACCAACAGCAACCAAGGAGCAATGTTTTCTGATGAACATCATCATAGGCATCAGAAGCAAATTGAGCAACAGCTTCATCCAGAACAGCAGCAGTCACAGCACCACCAGCAACATCAACAGCAGCACCAACAACAACAGCAGCAGGAAGTCTGGCAGCCTGCCAATCAGCAACACAAACAACAAGCGGGACATCCTGACAGAGACAAGGAGCCGCAGCAGGAAATTCTGCAGCAAACCCAACAGCAGGTTCAGGTGCAACAGCAGCAACAGCAACAAGTGCAGCTGCAGCAGTACCAAAGGCAACATGAACAAGAACAACATCGAAACCATAAGCAAATGTGTGCACCCCCACCACCAAAGAGACATTATGCACAGCCCAGTAAAAGTACCCGCTTTTTCATTGTTCACTTCGTTACCTTAACAGCAGCTTGGCTGCCGTCAATCATCATGTCACATATACTTTATTTCGCCAGTTCTACTGCTATTAATAACTTAAATTATGGACTCCTTGTGACATTTTTTTTGGTTGCCTCATGTCAAATGTTTGTTGGGACTTTATTTCTGACGTTCACGCAGTGTGAACACCGTCAAGTGTTGCATAAAATCTACACTAAACTTTGCAAAAGGAACAATTGATTAGGCCTACATATCTGTAATGGTTTCTTTACGCACTACAACATTTTTTTCAACTAATCAATTATTTAGTATCTGAGTGTGGTTTCTGTAAAGCTATAATTTTTTGCTCAATCAATGAAATGTTTCTAACAATTCACAGAGCGAAGGTTAGTAGTCCGCAACACAAATAAAAGTTACTTGTATCCTTATTACTGACACTCATTCAGGGTTTACTAGAATCCTTCCTCTCTCTAACAAAATCCAACACCATTTTCAACACCCAAACTGTCGGATGATGGTGGTCTGCTTGATCCCCAAGCACGATGGCGTGTCCTGGCCGAGCGGGCAAGCACACCGCACCAAACTCCAGCTCTAGTGTTCCTGATCAGCGGAGTGTGGGTTCAAGTCCCGGTCTTGACACTTATATATCTAATTTGCCGTGTAGATTTTCTTTTCTTTGAGAACTTGTCTTGCGCTACTTGTTCTACTATATAGCAAGACAAGTTCTCAAAGAACAATCTACATGTATACAGCAAATAAGATAAATACACATGGTGTTACCGCAACCCAAATATACATGCACATTGACATTAATGCTTCATCCTTCAGATCGGACGTAAAGCCCTAGGCTCCGTGTAGTGTGTAAATGTTGTATAAGGTATTTTAAAGAACTCAGTACACTTATCGCGGAAGAGAAGGTGTTCACTACCCCCAAAAAAGTACAATTTTAACTAGTCATTATCGGTAAAAACAATGTCCATTGCTCAGTGTGTACTTTCTAAAAAGGATTGCGCACTACGAATTGCGCACTACGTACGTATACCACACAATGCATCTTCTTTTTCTGGCCTAACTGATTAGCCACTAATTTCCAACAGAAATGAATAGTTGCTGACATTAACCTTTTTCAGTTAATATCCAAACCTCTGTTCACAGTAAATTAATATTGACAGCGTAATTAAGACAGGTTTTTCATTGTGCAGTAAACTTATTATAGTTATTCAAATCTCTGGGGTCGATTTCACAAAACTCTTCCTAACTTAGGACTAGTCCTAGGCAATGCTAAGAGATAGGACTAGTCCTAAGTTAGGACCAGTACTTAGGACTAGTCCTATCTCTTAGCATTGCCTAGGACTAGTCCTAAGTTAGGAAGAGTTTTGTGAAATCGACCCCTGATCACAGAAGACTAAAATTTAGACGGGTTCTTGATTGTGCAGTTAATGCATTATAGTTAATCAAATCTCTGTTTGCAACAGATTAAAACTGACAGCGTAATTTGGATGGATACGCGATGATACGATAACCTATATTATAGTTAATCAAGTCTCCGTTCGCAACAGATTAAAACTGACAGCGCAATTTGGACGAATACGTGACGATACGATAACCTATTATAGTCAGTCAAATCTCTGTTCGCAGCATATTAAAACTGACGGCGTAATAAAGACTGGTACTTGATGGTGCAATGGGAGGGAAAACTTGGAGAGAGTAATCAAACGTATTATGGGCCTCATAGATGAGGCCTAATGGACAGGATGGAAGGAACGTGTTGACATTGAAGAAAAAGCAAACAGAGGGCCAAGTTAATTGGACGGGTATTATTAGATAAAAGGAGATGCTAAATCGTTAGACTTGTCAGTCCGGTTTTACACAAAGGACGAATTGATGAGTGGGTACAGGTACGTGTATTATGTACAAGAATTCAATGAGGAATCTTTTCCTGACACTCAACTTTGTGCGTCCTCTTTGTGTTGAAATTACACTAGACTCTACCATCTTCATCCGTTTCAAATCTTCACTGTATAAGATACTTTAATTCCAGTCATTCTGGAAAAAAAAGAGAGAGAGAAAAAACAAAGACCACCATATATTTCAATCGTTCTCCGGAACATTGTTGACTTGGTGATTTATACCGTTCAGGCTCGACCTCAAGAATGACGGATTCCGTTCAGAGTACCGAGTGCCCGAATCTAACCGCGACGCCGCCGGACACACCAGTATTATATGTACTTTTGGTAGTAGCAGTGCCAATTCTCCTGATCAACCTGTGGGTCGTTCTCTCGATAGGATGCTGCCGCAGCCTCCATTCTGTCTCCAACTACTTTCTCGCGAATCTATGCACTGCCAATGTTCTGACGGCTAGTTTCCTTTGTCTGATGAGCTTCAAGGACATGTTTGCGGTCGAGACGCCCGCGAAATTCTCGGTATCCTTCGTGGCGTTCGCATTCACCTGGGCTTTACTCCAACTTTGTTGTTACTTCTTCAGCTCCGTCATCGTGAGTGTTGATCGTTACTATAAAATCTCGCACCCCATGCAGTACTTGCGTTTAGCGACCACTAGAGCGTGTGCCGTCACCATTGCGATAATGTGGATTACCGTGATCGTTTTGGGAATAGTCTTCTTCGTCGTGTCCTGGCTGAATTATCGGGACTACCATCAGTTCGTCACCGAGCAAGAGGTGCTGTCCAACAAAGCACAGCTACAAGCTGCCATGATAGTAGCATGCGTTGTATCGTTTCCCAGCATGATACTAATGACCGTATTGATGATTGGACTGGTGCGGATCGCCAGTCAACAACAGCTTCGCATCAGGGATGAGACGGTAATGTTGGCCCATCTCCGTGACAACAATGACAACAACAACCCCCCAGCCAGGCACCCGCATCATCTTCATCACAATCGCAGGGCGACCGGCCACCTCATCGTCCACTTCACCACGTTCATTCTTGCGTGGGTACCAAATTCCTTGACAAACATTGTAGTACAACCTACTACCAGCGTCACAGGCACCACTGCTTCAATTTTAGTGGTTGTGTACAGCGCCAGTTTCTGCCAGATTGTCTTTGGTACGCTGTACCTCATCTACACACAGAGAGAGCACAGAAAAGTGCTCAGTGATGCCTTCAATAAGCTGCGACATGTTTTCAAACGATAGCTCCCTAAATCTTGGCTACTGCCAGATTGTCTTTGGTACGCTGTACCTCATCTACACACAGAGAGAGCACAGAAAAGTGCTCAGTGATGCCTTCAATAAGCTGCGACATGGTTTCAAACGATAGCTCCCTAAATCTTGGCTACTGCCAGATTGTCTTTGGTACGCTGTACCTCATCTACACACAGAGAGAGCACAGAAAAGTGCTCAGTGATGCCTTCAATAAGCTGCGACATGTTTTCAAACGATAGCTCCCTAAATCTTGGCTACTGCCAGATTGTCTTTGGTACGCTGTTCCTCATCTAAAAACAGAGAGAGCACAGGAAAGTGCTCAGTGGTGCCGTTAATTAGCTGCGACGTGGTTTCACTCATTCTTGGCTATGGCTTCAATCTTTGCCCTGACAGGTACCCATTTACTCCTGGGTGAGGAGAAGCCATTATAGTTAAGTGCCTTGCTCAAGGACAGAAGCTTTTTTATCTTTGCGCTCACTGGTACCCATTTACTCCATGTTGAAGAGAAGCATGCAGTCACAGTTAAAGTGTCTTGCTCAAGCACACAAGTGTCATCACCAGAATTCAAACCCACACCCCGACGACTCAGCCACCAGAACTTGAGTAGAACTCAGTTCTGTTTGATTTCAGTTTTGTGATGCACTCATTTTCTAATAGATAGAGTCCTTATGAAAGTGAGGGGAAAATTGGCAAGTCTCTAAGCTCACGTTAAAATGGAGTAAAATGCCATCATTCTAAAACATAAAAGGACGTCACATTTCAAATACTTGGGTCTGTACATTTTTCTACTGGAAATGTTTAGTTCATACCTGAATTTGGATAATATTAAATCAAATTGGCATTGAATTTGACTTTTTGACTGATCTTGCATCAGTCAAAAATCAAATTCCTCTTTAAGATGCAAATTTTGACAGATGATGCTGTTTCACAACATACAACTTTCGCATTTGCCACGGACAAGGCACAAAATACATTTAACATGTCAAATTATTTGTACATAGCTGATGGGCGTTAATTATCACTGGCCGATTTTTTGTGCATTACCTTTAAATGAAAGCTTACAACTTTCTTGAATCTATAAAAGTAGCTATTTAAAATTTTATGTCTACAAATTTCAGGTCAAATCGGCCAAAAATGAGATCTAACAAAGAATAAAAGTTGGTCTAAAGTTGTTCCGCTTGTTTAGTTTTAATCTATTATTAGTTTTAGTTTTAATTTACCAGTAATAACCATGCATTGCAACATTGTTTAAACAATCATTGAGTGTGTCTGAATAAATTACAAATAATTAACAATTCGTTTGCAGTCTCCTTTTTTTTTTTGGGGGGGGGGGTTTCAATATCTTTGTGCGGGGGGTGCCAGTCAAAAAGCCTAGGGGCTACCTAAATTCATGTTTTCTCCAACTCTCCAGAACATTCGTGAATAAATTTTGTTTGCATGGCTAAACTGCTTCCTTACTGGTTTATTCAGCCACTCCGGTAAGGTCTCTGGTACAAACTCTGGAATATTCTTCACAGATTTAGAAAAAGACTTTACAACATCGGCACTTTCCTACGGAGGACTGCTTGTTTGTTGATGTTTGATACCCACTGTAAGTCACGTGACTGGGAGAGCCCATTTTCAAACAGGGTGAATTAACGACGAGTAAAAAAAAAACTTGTCCCGGATGGTACTTATCCGCTGGTTGTCCTGAACTAATTTTGACAAGATCCCCCAGTCATATGACCTCCAGTTATTTTTAACACATTTTCGTCTATAAGAATCTCCCGTTTGCATTCCACACACTCAACGGATCAGCACCTGCATATCTACAAGAAGCCTAACCCAGATATGTACCATCACGTAATCTCAGATCATCTAAATCCAATTCGCTCGTCGTTCCCCGTGTCCATCATTCGTGGGGAGGCCGTTCAATACACCATTTTGCCACTTTACTTTGGAACTGCCTGGCAACTGAAAGTTCCTCATCCACATCCATTGCTTCCTTCAAGACCCTTTTGAAGACCCACTTGTTTTCTAAATGATTGTACTACCTTCCAGGTTTTGGTTACTATGTAATTTTGTTTGCTTCTGCTACTGGCTGGTCCAGGTTTTAGGGGATGCTTTTAAGACTTTTTAGTGATTTTTACAATTGTATTGTTGTTTTAGAATTTCTTTTATTTTTTGGTTAATTACTTAGATAAAGTGTTTTTGGCCTTACCTTTTTGAATTGTATCTCTGTGAAGCGCCTAGAGCGTCTTTTGGGCGGACTTTGGCGCTATTTAGTTTTCGTTGTTATTGTTATTATTATATTCTTCATAACAAAGTCTTGTTGATTTGAAATTACTTACGATGCCTATATGCGGAGTGTCCACCTCAGCATGAAGACAAATCCGCTGATGGGAATTATCGTTGTCATCATTCAGGTCTCTGTCGGGGGCAACAATCGTACAAACAAATCAACAAATGAAATCCGTACAAAAAAAAAACTGAGCCAACTCTTGTAACTGTTGATTTTAGATTTGTCCCTTCACGAACTGGCGACTTGGCGCTGCTTTGGTGGAACCAGAGGTTCCAAGTAAATCCCCACCCCTCCCTTCTATTGTGTCTTCATTGTGTTCTTGGAATCTCAGGAATTCTTTAGAGGATTTTAGGGGGGGGGGTATTCTGTACAAGAGGAAAACAGTGTGTTAAAGTATGGGAACATTGGGGGGGGGACCCTCTACCCCCATATCCGGCATGGTATACGTCACTAGGCCCGCTCTGTCTCAGGAATTCTTTTGAGGATTTTAGGGGGGGGGGGGTACTTCTGTACAAGAGGAAAACAGTGTGTTAAAGTATTGGAACATTGGGGGGGGGGTACCCTCTGCCCCATATCGGGCAGGCTATAGGCCAACGGACCACTGTAAATGGAGAATGTTGCCTACATGAGTATTTTTTGATATTTTAACATAATTCACCAAGTCCGAGCCAAAGCTGTGGTCTTTGAAAATTGCCATTGTCAGAAACTCACCTGCTCAAAAGAATAAAGTCATGTGACAAGATGGGATGAAGGGAGAAGATCGCAAGTCCTTCTTCTTTTCTCTCGAGATCGTTGTGCACATAGGCGATGGCAGGCTGGTAAACATACTGAGAAATAAACATCATCGTTAGCTAATTAATAGATTGTGCAGCAGGATCGCTATCATGGCCATCGATACTGCTCGTCACTAACCCCTGGAAGGGATGCACTGAAAAACAGCGCTGATTAGCTAACCGCTAGTTACCGTTACCATACTTGAGCGGGCGCGTAAAGTGGATCGGACACAGGCCTAGTTAAAATGTTAAAATGTGCTGGATTTGAGCACATTTATTGAACCAATTCCAGGGGGTTATGGCGAGCAATGCATGCGGGACAAAATGGCGCGGCGAGATCGATCACCTCTGGGAACGAGGTCGTCGCTAAAGAGACTTGCACAGTCAGTTCCTGAGAGTTAAGAACCAAGACATCCTCAACAGAGACTTCATCAGCAGTGTAACCTGGGCCTAATTTCATAGAGAAAGCACAGAAAATTTGCTTAGCAAATTATGCTCACAAGAATAAGATTACCAGCCAAAATACAGCATGTACCACTTGTGACTGGCATCTCGCTTACTTTAGCTTAGCAGAAAATTGTTAAATTGCTTAAAGCTTCTCTATGAAACTGGGCCCTGGGTGTACGCGGTCCAGTTTGGACACTTTCTAAATCTAAGATAAGACCCTGTTCTCAACGTCTTGGAATTTGTCAACTCTCTCGTTGAAGCATTTGTGACAAAAGCAGGGCTCGAATTTGACACTGGACCGCAGGCCCGAGGCCAGTATTTTAGCATTAGGCCAGTAAACTCATGACCAGACAAGTCCGGCAGTCTTGTGTTTTCAATTCAATAACAATTGATGAACCTCACTCTATAATGTCTTGAACAGAAACAAATTATGTTCAAATGTTGACTTTGAGTAATTATTTGAATTGAAAAATACGTAATACCCTTAAAGACAAATGAGGTAAATCTTCTCTTATATGTCTTAGTGCTTGTTCAAATAAATGCAAGTTAAACTGTCCAAGGAAGTTTTTTCTCAGTATGAATCTGGTCTTGTAAAATTATTTCTGGTCCAGTAAACATTTTGAGATACAAGTCCTGTGGTCTTGTGGATTTTTCCCCCAAATTCGAGCCCTGAAAAGGTCTACTACCTGGTATCCCGACAGATGGTTGGCAAGCTGTTCTACTTGACACGGTCCCAGCGAGCCTCCGCGAGTGATGTCAAACTGACCTCTTCAAATCCTATAATATCTGCCTTTGTACTCTTAATCAACTCCCCAAGCCTAGCCATCCTTCGTACGTACTCTTCGGTAGACCTCGCGACATCCGTGGAAAAACCGTTGAAATTCCAGATGTTGTATGAAACGATGCTGACGTCGTGCCCCCGTTGATGCAACCGTTCGTACAGGTGACTTTTGCTGGCGCTCTCCCGTGGTTTTGATTGAAGGTCACTTTCGGGGCTAGCATCACGCAAACATTCTGGATAGCCTGTGGCAGATCTCGTCCCTTCATACGAGTCATATGCTAGGTCCCCAACAGATAGCTCACCGAGCTCAGTGGGAACGGCTACCGCCTTTGAACCGTCACGGTTATCATCGCTGTTGTTCAACGAACTCGCGTTTCTCTCGCGATAGAATGTGTGCTCAAACACGAACATATTCTTCCCCCTGTCTAAAGAGATGACAAAGTTGTGTCTGAATGGGTCAGTGATATTTTTCCACGTTAAACAGAAGGAGTACGTGAATCCATAAATGATCCTTCGGCGCTGAAATTGTTCTTTCCCGTTGACAAAGCTGGCTTCCACTAAGTAACTTCTGTTTTGCCCATCATGTGTTGCTTGTAGTTTCTGCAGAGAACAAAGTGCGTGTTTATTTACATTTAACATTAAAGTTTACGAGATGTTGCAATTTGCCAAAGTTTTTAGTCACAAACTGGAGAATTATAATACCACTACCATATTATTTAATATAAATAATAATTATACACAGTTCTTATATCGCGCTTTATCACACCCAGAGGGCATCTCACAACGCTCATTATTTTTTCCACAAGGTAAAGCTACCCTCAAAGTAAAGCTGCATTTTGCTTGCGCTGTGACGGATCAAGCAGAAGATGAAAGCTTAGGTCATTGTAAATGAGAAAAATCCTGTGAATGTGTGGAGCAAGCGTCAACCCGACAAAACCATGCTCATGTCACCCATATGATCAAAGACCTGGGCCTAATTTCATAGAGCTGCTTAAGGAGAAAATATTGCTTAACAATTTTTTGCTAAGCAGAAATCAGCAGGACACCAGTCACAAATTGTACATGTGACATGGTAGTTTGGCCGGTAACCTTATAGCAGAATTTTGTTGTGCTTAGCTACTTTTTGTGCTTAAGCAGCTCTATGAAATTGGGCCAGGTTGTTAAGCTGTGTTCCCCTTTTGGCGTGGAAGCTTCATGACGCCGCTAATAACACGATGTAAAATCTATTGATTGATTCCAGCCTGTCGATATCAAGGCACTGCTCTTGTATTAACTGTTGATTTTTTTCTGACAGTGACTGATGCCAATCGTCTTTAACATCATCGTAGTTATACTCAGGTCGTAAACATTCGGCGACTGGTATGTTCCCAAGCAGTCAGATCAAGGAACCCTGAACAATGCTGGAAAAAGACTTTGCAAAATCTTGCAATTTACAAATAACTCACAAGCTTTTGAAAGTTTGAGACTTGCGGCTCCAGAGTCTTCCCGTCGGAATCCCTCGGCACGGTAGCTGGGTGCTTCTTGACTGCAGACTGGATAGCACACTAGGAACACACAAAACACAGACAAGCTGCAAAGTTAAAAAGTCATTCCCCAGTTATCTCCAGCCTATTTAAATTGGTTTTTACATGACCTGCAGGGCTAAAGCTGCTTAACTACAAAAAATAGCTTAGCGCAACAAAATTATGCTTAAAGAGTAAGGTAACCAGCCGAAACGCCATGTCACATCTACGACCTGTGACTGGTATCCTGCATTATATTTTTGCTTAGCAGAACACTTTTAAGCGAACATTTTCTGCCGAAGCAGTCATTAGAAATTGTAACCCCGTTTGCGGCATTTAATTTTGGACTTCTGAACACTAGGTGGCAGCAGACATACCAGGTAACTTTCCTCTGGTAACGTAATTCCGAGCATAATTCAAAGAAGAATTGTCTGTAGACTCTCACTGCTGCCATCCATCAATTACGATAGTCTTCACTGAAGGTGACTGGCAAAAACGCCTCCCAGATTATTTGTTGGCAAACTTTCCACCATGTGAACAATTGCGTACAAACGTACAGAGGTGGGGGTGGGGGTGACTAGCAACAGGGGATGGCGGCTGGCCATGGCTGCCTCATTTTTTGCTTGTGTTAAACAGATTCGAGGAATAAAATAGCCTAAACCAGGTGGCAGTGGTGAGTTTGAGTCTTCTTTAAAAGTCTTCTTTAAAAATATTTGTTTTCGCCTATGAGATCTGTCGAGAATTGTAGGTAAAGATGGAAAATTTCCTTAGTTTCGTAAGCTAGGGGGAATGGGATCTAAACCAATACCTTAATTACTGTAGCTTCAAATTCATTGATCTTTTCAGATGGCGTTAACTCCTTCAGTATGCCACCGTAAGCAACCGTTGATTGGTTCATCAGCATCATGTGATCTGCACAACATAAGACAAAATATTTATTTAAAAACTTGTTTAGCGTCCTGCCTTTTTGAAAAACGAAAGGAGGCGGGCCTTTTTTTTTTCTTTTTCTAAATGGCCGCCCGATATATTTTTCAAGACAACCGGCCAGGCTATGTTTCAAAATGGTTGCCAGCTTTTTTCTGTGTGTTTTTTGGTGTGCTAATAAGTCTAAAATTAAAAATATGATCTTAACATTAAAAAATATGCTTTTTTCTTCAGAGATCGTAACCATTTACCCTTTTGAGAAATATTCATTAAAAATAATGTGGCTATGGAAAAAGATATCAGTTTTAAGCCCCCAAAATTTGTGGGCCTATTCCTATTAAATTAGGGATATTCTTGCGGATTTGGGCGATATTTCAAAAAGTAACCACTTTTTGAAATGAAACTTTCACAGGTTAGGCCTGCGCTAAACGTCGCACGTTTGTCGTGTCGAACTCAAACAGTTGCAAAATTAGGAATTAAATTCGACAAAAGAGCGACGTTTAGCGCAAACCTTTTATTTAAGTTCGGCACTGCCGTGTAGCACGGCAAGCCCTGCCATGCTACAAGGTAGCGGCACGACACGGTGACAAACGCCGCGCTCTTGCCGTGTCGAATCGAACTGAAAACATTTGAGTTGGCTCGGCAAAAGTGCGACGTTTAGCGCAGGCCTTAGTTTTCTTGTATATTATATCTACATGTGTGTAGGATTAAAACAATAAAACGGTCCAAAAACCAAAGGGTATACTTTGCCCTTAAATATTTCAAAACATGTCAAACTCAAGTGATGACTGACGACAAATGGTTTTTAACTAAAATGACTTGACGATGCCATACATGAGCCTGAATGTGTTTTGAAGGAAAAATATTATATTTTAAATTGTTTAGGCCGACAAATTATTAAAATAATTCTTTATGACTCGTCGACTGTTGCACCATTATATTATAATGAGAGCCTGTGCATTGCAAACTTTTACATTTAGTAAGAGTAAGACAGTGGAATAAAATTATTGTAGGTATAACTTATGTATGATTTACATAAACTGTATATTATTTATTAGAATATTACGAATTAGTCAAAAAAGGTAAAAACAAAATTAAAGAAAAGTTGTATTTATTTTAACCACGACAAGAAGTCACGGCAGCATCACTTGGACCCCTTCCAAGTAAGTTCATGGAGTGGAGGAAGGAAACCTCCTCCATGGTAAGTAACCCTTCATAAAGTTAAATACCAAGTAAATAAACAAGTTTAAGAATGGCATTGGTCATTGGTTGGCACACTGGCACTGGCAGGCTTTGGCCACTGTCATATAATGTTCCTTTGTCTTGTCCTGCACTTTTATTGCACCACTGGTCATGGCGTCACGCACAGCACATCATCCCAGTTTAGCTGTCATCAGCTGCAAAGGGATTACTCCATCAAGTATACGATCCGACTGTGCCATGCCACGCAGTGGCAGGCAGTGCCAGTGGCAGCACGTAAAATCTTAAATTTTAAGTTAAAATTGAAAAGCTTACCTGACTCAGCGACTGTTTCTGTGGCTAAGTTAGACATGCTACTGATGAAAATAAAACAAAGGGAACTCCACATAATCGTAAAAACAATTCTGTAAGAACAGAATGATGGGGAAACTTCTGTCATTTCGTGTGTTTATTATTTATTTGCCGTCCCCTCATCCCCGGCCTCAACCTCTAGCTCAGTCTAGTCTCACGCACCTGGCTGCTGGTGGTACGTGGACTTGGGGGTCAACCAGCGCAGAGCTAGCCCTGTGTGTTCGTGTGCGTGTTGTGTGCGAACCGCCACTAGTCTTGTTTGGTATCGCATCTCTATACATTAGGAAATAAAAATTCAGTCTTACACTATAAATAGGTTATAATACAATATAAGGAGTTTATAAAGTTGCCAAAATTGCTATGTTATTTTAGATTCTTATTCTATTTTAAGTTATAATAAATCATTTTGTAATTTAAAAGTTATTCCGACGATTTGAAAGAACGTCTATATCCTTTTTTTTATTCTATAAGAATGACATTAGGCCCTCACTTTCTCATGGGGGATTAGCTCAAGTGGTAGAGCGCTCGCTTAGCATGTGAGAGGTACCGGGATCGATACCCGGATTCTCCACCATTGTTTTTCTTCAACTTTTTTTAAATATTGATTTACATCGATTTTACTATTTTGGTAAATGCATGCATTAAACTATTAAACAATGTGTCCAGTTTTCCTTTATAACTATATTTAGTTCGGTAATTTTTTTATTTTTATTTAAAAAATGTAGACTGATAAAAAAGCACAGTTTTAATGGGGCGCCGTTTTTTAAGTAATTGTTTAGCCCATGGTTTATAACAATTAGATGTAAATCAAAGAAAGTGTTGTCCAAATTAATTTTATGGTTTACATACCAATATGTATTACTGTTATAAATATACAGTAACAAAGATAAGGAATATATATATATATATATATATATATATATATATATATGTAAATACATAAATATACACATGCAGTAACAAAAGAAATGAATATATAAATTTCTAAAATATATAAGGAATATATAAACATATATGGAATCATATATATATGCATACAATAGATGATAAAGATGTTGTGTTGTGGCGATTAATAAGAGCACCGAACTCAGCAGAGTGCCGGTCCTAGGGTCTTGACACTTTAAACTCCAGGACTGATGTCCAGCCCTGACGATGGACACACCACCTGAAAATTTGCCACCATTTTTATTGGTAAGCATAATTTTACTTACTCTTCCACCCACTAACAACAAAGTTAGGAAGAAAAACTAAAGAAAAGTGATTGCATTCCCCCCCCCCTGCTCACCCAAGGCCCCACCCCCTCTTAGTTTTCCCATCTGGCTCCAAAACTTAAAAAATGTATCGTTTAGCTAGCCCCGAGTGAAGTGGATACCAGACGTCCTTGAAAAGGTCGGTGGTACTCGGCGATAACATCGTATGTATTAAAGCTTTGCTGTGGTAACCAGCGGGAAATTTTCGCGTATGGGAAAGTGACGTGGCCACGATTTGCCATTCGTTTGTGCAGTTTGGGTTTGTTTTCTACGGACAGGTGAGTTTTAATTTATCTTTTTGCTACAAAAATTCAATTTAATAAGCATACCACAAGAAATTATCGAAAATGTACGGGATGTTTCATGAGTGCTTGCCTTAGATTTGATTATTTCCAATGCCCAGTCTTCGGAATACGACAAAAAAGTAACGGCCGGGAACGACCGTCATTCATTTTACATTGAACATGTTCAACTTCAACTTTCAAGTTTCAACAAAAAATGTTCTACCAAACTTACTACTTAACCTTCATTTTAAAATAATAATAGTCATACATTGTAGGGCCTAGTGATACTAGTATTAAGTAATAAACTACTGAACTTATTACTAAAAATGTTTGCAAAAACTATTCACAAAATATTTGTAAACTTACTAAAAAAGTTTGAACACAGTCAGTGGTCACAGATCATGTTTGCAAGGAAGAATTGTAGCCCCATGTAAATAGTGCCAAATACACTGGACTCCAAGAAGCCAAGAAGCGGAGGGGTTCAGCGTGTTGGCACTATTTATATGGGGCTCGTCAGTAGTACAGTGTTTGTGGGAATGAGTGCCTGTCCTGTCATGCCTGTGTACTCTTTTGTCGGCTGAGCTGAGTTGGTCGTTTTGTACCACATCCCCAATACATGAAATACTACCGGTCCCCCGTCAGCCGAACAAAGATTACCTGTGTACTCCATTCAAATCTTTTGTGGCAGAACTGCAACGTTTTTTCACACTTTGCTTTTGATATTGAGACAAAATTTGTATTGCACCTAGAAGTAGAACTACATATGATTATTTAGACCAATATGATGTTATTGACAGTGCAGTTGTGTACGTTTTAAGTGTTGAAAAAAATTGCCAAAAGTATACCAGTGGTTTGTCGTACCATCAGGTGGATGGAGGTTTACAAATATTGCAAGCTACTGAAAATGATAATAAAATATTTCTTGAATTCTTTCTTCTTCTGTTGACTATTTTATTTTTTAGACCTACCACTGCGTCCATTCACATTGAGTTTGATTTCCAATAGAGAGAGACGAGATCTTCAGCAATGCTGACCAAGTTTGAGACAAAATCGGCCAGGGTCAAAGGTGAGACAATCAAATCAGAAATCAGAGAATCTCAACCATCCTAGTGAGGGGACTTGAGTCGCTGGTTCGATTTCGTATTGGCCAAGGGTACTCCTCACAAGGAGCTAAGAAAGAATGATCTTTATAAGTATAATAAATCTTCATTTCTAAGCGAAGTGTGATTTATTTATTTTTTATATTTTTTTTAAATGAAATATTGCCTAACTCACAAGGCTGGAGGGCCACCTCAAGGTGAGGGCTACACTCAGCTGATTTGGGCTGTTGACCCAAATCAACTGACACCAGGGGCACGTTGCCACCTACTCCTGGGCTGAAACAGGGATATCCCCTTCACAGTCTGTAAGGATGTAGGCATGGGTATCATCCACTAGGAGCCTGGCTGGTAGAGCAGAATGCACTACCTTCCCAACTTTTTACAAAGCAATTATGGTTAAGTGTCTTGCTCAAGGGCACATAAGTGTCATGAATGGGATTTGAACCCACACTCTGCTGCTGACAACACCAGAGCTTGGGCCCGGTGAGCTAGACCGCTCGGCCACGACACGCCACAATACATGGCAATATTGACAACCCATTTCAGACCTGAAGCTTTTTGTAAAGTAGCTTACCGGGCTAGTAGACAGTGAATCTTACTTTCCCACTGGAAGTTTAAGTAGCCCAAATTTTCAAAATGTGTTGTCTTAAATGTATCTTTCTTATGTAGTAATGGTGGCGATATTGTCATAAATGTATCTTTCTTTGTACTAATGGTGGCAATCACAACCAGTTTAATGGTCAAGTGAAGTTGCATTTACACTCTCAAAATTATACTAACCCCTTTTTAAAAAATGTACTACTCACATCTGAAAAGGAAGAAATATGAGCATTTGAAACAAGTAGGTTGCACAGTTTTTAGTAGCACCAAATATTAAAGTTTGAGTTGTTCCTGATTTGTTCCTTCATCCAGGCCTCTGTTTCCATCCAAAGCGTCCATGGATCTTGACCAGCTTACACAATGGAACCATACAACTCTGGGACTACCGCATGTGCACCATGCTGGAAAAATTTGACGAGCACGATGGTAAGAGCATTATTTGGTTGAAAGCGTGTCACATGCTTTATTTTTTTTCAGCTGTCAACTCACACAAATCAGACAAGGGCAATCCTGTCCTGGGCGTTGACATTTGCATGGTCACACAGTAGGAGGGTTAACCGTTGTCTGTGAATCTTCTCTTTGGAATGCAGGTCCGGTGCGGGGGATAGGATTCCATCAACAGCAGCCGCTGTTTGTGTCCGGCGGTGACGACTACAAGATCAAAGTGTGGAACTACAAGCTGAAACGATGTCTCTTCACTCTGCTGGGCCACCTCGATTATATTCGCACAGCCACATTCCATCACGTACGTGCAACTTTGGTTTAAGAACTGAGTAAAGGTTTACACAGGTAGCAAACTGTGGAGAGGAGTGGGCCAGCTCAAGATCTGGCGCTGTCAGAGTGTGGGTCCAGGTCCCGGTCATGGCGCTTGTGTCCATTAGCGTGACACTGAACCATAGGTGGTTTGTCATTCAGACGAGAGTGTAAGCCGTATGTCCCATGAGATGTGAACCCACTACACTTATCGTTAAGAGAGGGTGTATTTGCCCCGGTGTTGCTGGCATTCGAACCCACTAGGTGCTATGTAAAGGATTAGGTCTCATACTTCAACAACATAGCTCAACAATACCTTGCAGGAAAATAGTTCACTTTGCTAAGCGCCTCGGAATAGGCAACTAGAATGATGGCGCTCTACAAATGCCTGATGAATATGATTATTATGGTTGGCTGCAGATTGCGCTGCATCTCCTTGCACACCTTTACAAGGTGCTATATAAATTGGTTCTCATAATTTGAAACGGCTTTGCATATCTGCGGTGAAAATAACGAGGGGCTTTTAGACACGCTTCGGGTGTGATAAAGCAGAGCCAGTGTTATCGCCGAAAAATCTGGAACGGTTAGGTCCACGCAGGAAGACTAATCCGTAAGTGGAATACACAATCTAAGAAAAGTGTGTCATGCAGAAACGTTTCTCAGATTGAAATGTTTTTGAATCTCTCTCTGTCTCTCTGAAACCACATTCCTTTGAAGGGAGTTGTTTCTCAAAATATTATACATTATCAACAGCTGCAATGCTTCTTACCAAGTAAGTTTTTACGGTCATTGTTTTTTTGGAAGAATTACCCTCCCTTTGATATCAAGAAGAAATGGAGACAGAGAAAAGTGACGACGCACAAATCTCACGTGATCCAAAGAGACGGACGGGAGAATTAACGAGCAAATACTACTTTTTTCGTCTCCTCAGGAATACCCATGGATTCTAAGTGCGTCAGATGATCAGACCATTCGCATCTGGAATTGGCAGTCACGAAACTGCATCCAGTGAGTATTGTCCACATCCTCATCTTATTAATAGATTAGAGTTAAAATGTTTGCGGTACCCACTGCTAAGACGTAGGATTTGAACTGCCTCTAGCTACCGGGCAATCTCGGTGGTTTAGTTGGTAAGACATCTGCTCTAGAATGGCAAAGGTCGTGGGTTCAAACCCCACCCAAGTAATACAAAACCAGCTGTTTTATTTTGTTAGGTTTTCAGATACAGTTTTCTCAAATATATGACTTCATTTCAGAGGGAAATATTTCACAGAAAACATTGTTTTAGTATGAGCTTTCTAATCAGTAGGCTTTCCGACTAAAAAAATAAACAATTATGTTTTTAATCCTTACCAATCATGTGTAATATCCCTCAAGACAACAGAATGAAGAATCTTTTTAGAATTCGCAACATACTTTCTCTCCCTTCTTAAAGTGTCCTGACTGGTCACAACCACTACGTGATGTGCGCCAACTTTCATCACAGTGAAGACCTGGTAGTGTCTGCCTCTTTGGACCAGACAGTCAGAGTGTGGGATATCTCAGGTAAGTGAAACAGTGAAGCCGCCCTCAGGGTCGGCCTTGCGATGACACCAAAAACAGTCGGCGACTGACTTTTCCGGATGACGCTGCGCCTGAGCTAAGACCGTCGAGGAATATATCAGTCGCCGATTGTTTACGACCCGAGTATAACTGCAATGATTTTAAGACGATCGGCATCAGTCGCCGACAGAAAAAAATCAACAGTCGCAAGAGTAGACAAAATTCCCACGTCTGCGTCGTTTTCAATAGTGGGAACCAATCAATAGATTTTACATTGAGTACCGTATGTATTGATTGCGTTGCGCAATAATAGTGCCCGCACACAAGCCTGCGCACCAACGCGCGTTTGGTTATTTACGCTGAACGCGCTTTAGCAACTGGTCTTTGATTATGGATACAATAAGCTTGGTTTTACTCTGGGTGATGCTTGTTCTATGACATTCGCCTGATTTCTCATTTATAGTGACCCGAGTGTTAATTTTCTGCTTGATCACGACGGTTCCATCGCAGCTCAAGCAAACTGCAGGCCGACCTGAGGGTGGCTTAAAGTACAAGCCTGTTTTCTCAAATTCAAAAAAATACAACTCATGGATTGCTACAGAAAGTCGAGTAAAGCCCACTGAGAAGTAGATAACGCGTTTTGTTAATCATTACTTTGTAGGTCTCCGTAAGAAGAATGTCGCCCCCGGGCCAGGAGGCATAGAGGACCATGTCAAGTCTACCATAACACCTGATCTTTTTGGGTCTGCCGACGCTGTGGTCAAACACGTCTTGGAGGTAAAAAATAAAACACACACTAGCAATGAAACCAGAGACATTTGTTTCTCAAGGTTAATGAGATTTTTTGATTGCCCACCATCGCTGTTTGTCATGTTTGGCCGCACCTTGCGGGAATGGGTTGTGTGTAAAAACAATTTAAAAAAAAAAAAAAAAAAAACTACTGTCTGTGACTGGTTTCCTGCTTATTTTTGCTTAGCCAGCTTAGTTAAGCAAATTGTGGTGCTTAAGCATCTTTATGAATTTGGGACAAGATGTCATGTATATATTTATATACAAGTTTAAAACCCAGGTATAATCTATGCCACAAACCTGACAAGTCGTGCTAGGGGTACCAAATGCAGTGACAAAAGGAGGTCTACGCAGTCTCATGTGTCGTTTCAATTTTTGACTGAAGTATTAAAGTAGCTGTCCATTCATAGAGTGAGTTGTTTACGTTTTGACTCAGGGTCACGATCGAGGTGTGAACTGGGCGTGCTTCCATCCCACAATGCCCCTGATTGTGTCGGCCGCTGACGACCGCTACGTCAAGCTGTGGAGAATGAACGGTAAGCTGTTGTTTGTTTTTTGTTTTTAGAGGTAGGGTCAGAGATTTTTTTTTTGTTCAACGTAATGTCGATTTATAGGCAACTTTAAAAAGAAAGATGCAATAAAAGTCACAGGTGAAAGTTTCAACTGAATACAGTGTCTACTACTTGCTGAGAAAACAGTAAAATTGTCCTGGTATTTTTACACGAGCGTCGAATCCGTCCACATTTAGCGAGTAAAATAGTAAAATTGTCCTGGTATTTTTACACGAGCGTCGAATCCGTCCACATTTAGCGAGGTGACAGCGGGTACCAACCGCATCTCTGACCTCGGCATTCGTGACACCAACCCTCAGAATGGACACCAATCCAAAGAAATCTGAGCATGAATCGTTTTTCAGATTCACATGTTTTGGGGTGAAAATGTTTTCCAAACCATATTACTTTGAAGGGAATCCTTTCTCAAAATAGTTTATACTATCAACAGCTGCATTGCTTCTCACCAAGTAAGTTTTTATGGTCATTAATTTTTGGATTACTTAAAGTATGACCACCACCTTGAACCGTATGGCTACACAGTTATTTATCACATTTTCTTTTTAGCTCATCGGCACTTTCCACTTGTAAACACCTGTTGTTGTTGTTGTTGTTTGTTTCCAGATGCCAAAGCCTGGGAGGTTGACACCTGTCGAGGTCATTATAACAACGTGTCTTGCGTGACCTTTCACCCACGCCAGGAGTTGATCCTGAGTAACTCGGAGGATAAGAGCATCCGTGTTTGGGACATGTCCAAAAGGTAGGGTTGACTGGTTCCCCGTCAATTCTTATTCAAGAGGTAACGAGGTACCAATCAAAATACTGGTAGAGTTGCCGGTTCAACTTGGTACTTGGTACTTGAGTTGTTTCCTCCTGATTTGTCCACTGGGGAACTTTAACCCTCCTACTCTCTGACCATTCCACATCATCCAGTGTGGTTTTGAATTCTTAACAAGTTCGTGTGTATGCACTGAAATATTTCTGCACTTCATTCGTTTGCTATTAAAACTGTTTTAAAGTTTTTTTCTATTTATAACCTTCCTATCAGAACCTGCATTCAGACATTCCGTCGTGACCATGATCGCTTCTGGGTCATCACGCCTCACCCGACCCTCAACCTGTTTGCTGCCGGTAAGTCACATGCACAACGACACTCCACGTAAAACCCAAACAGAGGTTGTCATCTATTTTATTATTTAGTTATTTATCAAATATGGTTGTGAGGATTCTCAGAAAAACGAACTTAATCGTTATACTAGCCAAGAACCCCATGGAGAGAAGACAAAGAAGGAAGTTTCAGTTTTAGATGTGGGAAACCCCAGAGACTTGTTCCAGTGAAAAACCCACGCAATCAGGTACGGACTGAAAAACCAATCCACATTGTGCCCCCGGGCAAGATTCGAACCGGGTCCTAGAGGTGGAAGGCGAGGAAAGATACCACTAAGCCAACCCAACTCGACACCATTACGCCAACCCAACCCCGTACCACTACGCCAACCAGAGGCATTGTGAACAATTGCCTCTATGAAGCATTGGGCCTAGGACACATGCCGCTAGTAAACCACTCTAGGGGGTTACAGATAACTTGAGTTTTGTTCTTGTTTTAAATTTATTTTTTAATTATTCTCTTGAATCAGGACACGACAGCGGTATGATCGTCTTCAAGTTGGAGAGAGAGCGTCCGGCCTTCGCCACCAACGGCAACATCCTGTACTATGTCAAGGAGCGTTACCTACGCAAGCTGGACTTCACCACGTCGAAGGACACCGCCATCATGCAGCTTCGCGGCGGAAGCAAGAGCCCGGTGTACAGCATGTCTTACAACCCGGCCGAGAACGCCGTGCTCATCTGCACCGTGAGTTTCTCTCTCTTGTGGGTCCTTGACGTGCTGCATTCGTCCACGTCACTGTTCTTGTTCATTTCATTTCATTTCATTCTGGTTGTGAAGCCAAGGACTCTCAGAAAAGCGAACTTAATCACTATACTAGCCAAGAACCCCGTGGAGAGAAGACAATGAAAAAGTTTCAGTTTGGGAGGAAAACCCCAGATAAATATTCCAGGGAAAACCAGCGCAATCAGGCAGGGACTGGAAAAACCCAATCCTACGTAGTGCCCCGGTGTGATTTGAACCGGGGTCCCCAGAGGTGGAAGGCAAGGTCAAGATACCACTTTGTCAACCTGACTGCCCCAAAACCAAGTTTCTCGTGCCCTCGCAAATAGTTTGCTGAAAAGGGCATGTTGCCTTCGGATTGGGCGCTTTGGGCTATAAAAAAGTGTTTGTTTTGAAATGAATATGGTCGGAGAGATATTTATAAAAGTATAATATAATGAGTCTTATAAATGTCCGTCGAAATTGTGTGGTTTTTGTGTAATTTCACGACAGAACACTCTCCGCTGTATTTTTGTAGAACCAAATTTTGGACTCCACAAAACTAGCTCTTTCGATTTTAAGTATTGTATTTGTGTTTATAAACCCAGCCAGCCCTGGTCAAAATTTTACAGCAAGTTGACCAACCAGTTGAAATAATTTTTATTTGGGTTTTACAGCGAACCAGCAATGTTGATAACAGTACCTACGACTTGTACCAGGTCCCTAAGGAAAGCGATAAACAAAACCCTGACGGTAGGTAATTTTTTTTACTTTTTAACATCAACCGATCATATCCAACTGAATGAATTTGTTTGATTCCATTGGGCTGGGGACTGCACTACTAAACTGATCATGCTTAACAAGGGATCAGGCATACAACCATAATCAGAGTCCAACAGTTTGGGTGTTGAGTTACTGTATGGTGTTGGACTGAGGACTGCACTAGTAAACTGAGTTTCCTTTACATGGGATCAGGCATACCACCATGATCAAAGTCCCAAAGGTTTGGGTGTTGAGTTACTGAATGGTATTGGACTGAGGACTGCACTTGTAAACTGATTTTCCTCTAGGCATACCACCATAATCAAAGTCCAACAGTTGGGGTGTTGAGTCATTGAATGGTGTTGGACTGAGGACTACACTAGTAAACTCTGTTTCCTTTACATGGGATCAGGCATACCACAATAATAAGAGTCCAATAGGTTTAGTGTTGAGTTACTGAATGGTGTTGGACTGGGAACTTCACAGAACATTGTGTGTGCTTTTGAATGACAATTTTCTCTCTGTGACAATATGCCTTCAAAATGTTTTTAATTTATCACCAAAAGTGGAAAATTTTCTCTACGATTTTACCTCCGATGTTTCCTAATACAGAGTTCTTTTGAATAACTTAACTTCATTTCTGTTCTTTTGCTTGAAGCTCCTGAAGGGAAGAGGTCTTCCGGTCTGTCTGCCATCTGGGTTGCCAGGAACCGCTTTGCTGTCATGGACAGAACCCATGCCGTGAGTGAAACGGTTCTTATAGCCTAAAGCTGAATACAAAAAAGGACCACAGTAGCCCTTATTCTTATTTGTGTTAGAAACTGTGGTATTTTCACTTAAACACATGGCATTTACTGTTGGTTCTTGCCTCAATAGCTTTCAATTCCCTCCCCCAAATAAATTCTCTTACGATATCGAATTCCGTTTTAGGTCATCATAAAAAATCTAAAGAACGAGGTCACCAAGAAAGTACAGACGCCGACCTGCGATGAGATCATGTACGCAGGTACCGGCATGCTGCTGCTACGCGACAACGACAACGTCACCATGTTCGACGTGCAGCAGAAACGCTCTGTGGGCACGGTGCGTATCTCCAAGGTTCGCTACGCCATCTGGTCAACTGATATGTCGCATGTGGCCCTTCTCGGGAAGCACAGTAAGTTCCTAATTTTTCTATTTTTTCAAGAAGTGCATATTTTTTAAACTAACTGAATCTAACATTCTTATCGTCACTGTCACCATAAACTGACACCTTGTGTACAGAACCACTTTTATTTGTTCAGTTTTCAGTTATGTATATGTTTGTACAATTGTCATCAAGGCCTACACTTTCATGAAGTTTCAAAGCTTTAGGAGGTTCAATTTATGATAATTATGCATTGCAACCTTTGCATGACAGGGCAATTTTTACGTTTCATGAACCGACGCACAAGTTGCATTTACCATGTGGCCCTTCTCGGGAAGCACAGTAAGTTCCTGTCACTGACACCACAAACTGACGCCTTGTGTACAGAACCACTTTTTTTCTTTAGTTTTCAGTTTTGTACATGTTTGTACAGTAGTTGTCAAGGCCTACAACTTCATGAAGTTTCAAAGCTTTAGGAGGTTCAATTTATGATAATTATGCATTGCAACCTTTGCATGACAGGGCAATTTTTACGTTTCATGAACCGACGCACAAGTTGCATTTACCATTGCAACGCATGGCGCGCACTAAGGTCAAATGTGAAAGATACGTTTTCACGAATTGACACAAAGCTTGTATGGAGTGTCCGTGCGCGCAGACCTCCACTTTTACGAAGTGACAAACGCGTAGTGTTGTAGTAGATTGGAATGTGTCACTTTGTGAAGACGGACCTTTTCTGTTTTGCTTTGATTTCGGTTTCATGAACTAACATAAACTTTTCTACTCTATTGCTTAATAATTAAGTACTTAAAAATTCCAAAAAAAGTATATTAATTCAAGTTCACAGCATCAAGTGTCCATTATAAGAAAACTTTGAAAACACTCTGAACATTTTAAAGTAAAGTGTTATTTTAAAAAGCGTTCAACTGTAGACACCGTTTTCTTTGGTTGCTATTTTTTTACTAGTATGGTAGGTGTGGCATGAGTGACGTTGTGCTTACTCATTGCGTAATTTGTGTTTTCGCTTCTCGTAGCGCTGGGAATCTGCAATCGCAAGCTGGACAGCCTCTGCACCATCCACGAGAACATCAGAGTGAAGAGTGGAGCCTGGGACGAGAGTGGCGTCTTCATCTACACCACCAGCAACCACATCAAATACGTCATCAGCAATGGGTAGGTCACAAGGTCAACACTAGAGGGCGCCCTTTATTCCGACACATCATCAGTGTTTAAGCCTGTGTTAGTACAGATTGTCATGCAAACTTCTTTACTCTCTTTACAGGGATCATGGCATCATCCGCACCCTGGACGTACCCATCTACATCACCCGTGTCAAAGGTCAGAACGTCTACTGCCTGGACCGGGAGTGTCGCCCTCGCATCCTGAGCATCGACCCGACCGAGTTCAAGTTCAAGCTGGCGTTGATCCATCGCAAGTACGACGAGGTGCTCCACATGGTGCGCACCGCTAAGCTGGTGGGCCAGTCCATCATTGCCTACCTGCAGAAGAAGGGCTACCCAGAGGTACGGAGAAATTTTTTCTCTTGAATTGGGCCCCAAGAGCAACCTCTTTCCCAGTGGTGTACAATCTCGCCGTGCCTTTTGTTTTCTTTCCAGAATGCCTTGCTCAATCATAACCCTGGAAGTGTGACTTTGAAATATTCAACTATAGTAGAGATTGTTAGTAGTCCTTTGGTTGATCCATTCGTTCTTAAAGACGTATGCAGAGCGCGTGATCAAAAGAGTCGTCAAGTCATAAAATGATACAACTGGTCCCCTCTCATTCCTGTTTTGATTTTGTGACATGTCTAACTGTATGTAGTGTTAAATATTATGGACTCTGCCCAGTGGTCCAGTGGGTACTCGGTTGTGGAATAACTTGCCAAGTGCTAAATTACTGGACTTGGGAGTAAGGGTTACTGATTCAGAGAAAAATAAACATTGTTATAATGCCCGGAATTTCAAAGAGGCTACTATCGTTTGCTCGGATGGTTTTGTCATACGTTCTCATTTGTTTTTCAGGTTGCATTGCACTTTGTCAAGGACGAGAAGACACGCTTTGCTCTCGCACTGGAATGTGGGAACATCGAGGTAAGATTTGGAATTTGATCACCCCCTCGTCACTTCTTGCAATCCATAACTGCTCTGAACCCTTCGAAGTTGGAAGCCATCTCCAAGGGCCCTTGTTGCCCACCAAGATCAAGACTTTTGCTCTGGTTAAATGTCCCTTCCCCAACATGGTTTCATTGATCAAACACTTTATTATTTGACATTTAATTTCTCCAATCAGGTTGCCTTGGAAGCCGCCAGGGCCCTGGACGATAAGAGTTGCTGGGAGAAGCTCGGAGAGGCAGCCCTCCTACAAGGCAACCATCAGGTGGTTGAGATGGCCTACCAACGAACCAAGAACTTTGATAAGTTGTCCTTCCTCTACCTGATCACTGGTAATCTGGAAAAACTGCGCAAGATGATGAAGATCGGTGAGTTTCTTTTTTTCTGTGCGCCAATCTAGTCAAAATTTTATTTGTTAACTCTGGTTGTGAAGCCAAGGATTCTCAGAAAAGCGAACTTAATCACTATACTAGCCAAGAACCCCATGGAGAGAAGACAAGGAAGGAGGTTTCAGGTTTAGATGTGGCAGGAAAACCCCAGAGAATTATTCGTGGGAAAACCCATGCAATCAGGCAGGGACTGAAAAACCCAATCCACATAGTGCCCCTGGGGGGGGGGGGAGTCAAACCGGGGTCCTAGAGAAGGAAGCTGAGGAAAGACAACACTTTGCCAACCTGACTACCAAATTCATGCAAAAATTGATTCAAACTTTAGGGGGTTCAGAGGCTGTGCATGACTGTAAAAGGTGTTTTGAAATGTTTCAAACTCTGATGTAATGCGGGTGAAACGTTTTGTTGATCCAGATCAAGATCCAGATAAAATCACTGGCCTGCAGTCCAGTGTAAAATTTCTAACCCTGCCGCATCTCTGAGATCAATTCCACAAATTTTGTTAAAAAACTGTGTAGCCAGTTTTACATTCTCTTTCATTGTCTCTTTGCTTTGTATACTCCCCGTTGTAGCCGAGATCCGAAAGGACACCAGTGGTCAGTTTCAGTGTGCCATGTATCTGGGAGACGTTCAGGAGCGAGTGAAGATCTCCAAACATGCGGGCAGAGTAAGTGAAGAAGCCTCAACTTAAAGGACTTGTGTTTCTATGTTTGTCCAGCCTCGCTTACCCCATGGGCAGTGCGTCGTATCGATTCCCTCTTGTCACTTACCCCCTGGAAGGGATGCGCTGAAAAACAACGCTGATTGGAGGACCAAAAGTTTATATACATAAACATTGTATATCATTATTATTATTTATTATTTTTATTAATATACAAATTTAATGAAGCTTTTTCTTCTTCTTTTTTTTGTCCAGAGGCTCTTGCGTACCTGACGGCCGCTACTCATGGCATGACGGAAGAAGCTGAAGCACTCAAAGGAGAGTTTGGTGAAGATGAAAAGGTGACCAAATATGTACAATTTTGTATCATTCAAACTGTGAACATCCCTTTCAAAATTTTCTTACCACAATGTTATCATTTTCCCTTTTGTATTTACTTGTTTTGTTATTTAGAAGAATCTATCATTGGATCATAGACTTGCATACAAATGTTAGCGTTTCTCATTTGTACAAAGAAATTGTTTTCACAGTTTGTCATTTTTCTTGAAAAACTTCTGCAGATATTCTCTCTGATTGCATTGGCGTGTGGTGGCCGAGTGGTTTAGTGCATCGGACTCATGTTCTGGTGGCTAAGTCATTAGGATGTGGGTTCGAATCCCGGTCATGACACTTGTGTCCTTGAACAAGACGCTTAATTAAATGCTTCTCTTCACCCAGGGGTAAATGGGTACTGTGAGGGCGATGATGGTTCTTGCTACATACTTGGCTGCATAGGGTTTATACTCCCAAGGGAGCTGAGATGGTTTAAGGAATGAAATAAATGGCCCAGTGATCAGGGGTAATAATGTCTGAGCGCCATGAGCATCACTGGGTTACGATTTGAGCGCTATATAAGAAGCCACTATTATTGATTGTTATTATTAACCTTTTGAAAAATGCACTTTATAAGTTTGCATTTGTTGTAACTATCGTGAAATATTGATCCAGGTCCCTGAGATAAACTCCAACGCCCAGCTGCTACAGCCCCCTGCCCCCATCAAGCAGTCGGAGGACAACTGGCCCCTCCTGACCATGTCCAAGGGATTCTTCGAGGGCGCCATGCCGCGGGGGAAGGGCGGGGCTTCGATGGTCGCCGATGCCCGAGATGGAGATGGAAGAGGACGGTGGGTGGGGCGAGGATGCGGAACTGGTTCTGGACGGTGAGTACTCGTCTTAAATCAGGCGGCGTTTTTTTTTTTTATCAGAATTCACAGGCTTCCAATGGAGCCACTTGTGGTTGGTACAATGACTTGTTAGTCACAAGTTATGTTAACTTTTAATTCTCAATGTTGTCACAAGTTACCGCTTAAATTTGAATTCCTTCGACCAAGAGACAGTTGCCGTGCCACTTTATTTGGGGCGATCTTTTGTATAGCAACCTCCAGATGGGCAAACCCTGGTACCATTGTGCCATGCATATCCTTGAAAAGTTGTGTAATGGGTGTTCGCTGTCTCTTATGTAACTACGCAAAAGCTTGCCCCGAACCATGTGACATAGCAACTATCTCTGTAGTCTGAGGAACTCAAATTTAAGCGGTACTTTGTGACTAAGCAAGTCATTGTAAGAACCACACATGCAGTTACAAATGAATAGTTTGTGAACATTTTAACAAGGTAGTTGCCATGGTAGCTGCACGCGTTGGAGTCGAATTGGAATTTAAAAAATTGATGCTATTTTGAACTGTCTTTCTTTGAGCAGGTGGCGATGAGTTCGAAGACGCTGAGATGATGGGCGGGGGAGACGACGAAGACGGAGGGTGGGATGTCGGAGACGATGATCTGGAGCTTCCTGCTGACCTGGTACGTGCATACCAGTGAATTCATGTTATGTGTTTTGTGAAGGTTCTGGCTGGCTCCCTGCTCATTTTTTACGCTTATTGGAGAAATTTGTCAAATTCTGTAAATACATGAAAAAAAATCAACATAACAAAACATTTTTTGGATGGATTTTCATCGTCCTCATCTTATTTTTTTATTCTTCAGGAGATTGCCGGAGGTCCGATGGCAGGCTCCGGGGAAGACGGGTACTTCGTCCCTCCAGTCAAGGGTACCAACCAGGCACAAGTCTGGTCCAACAATTCCTCTCTACCAGTGGACCATGTACTAGCCGGTGCATTCGAGTCTGCCACAAGGGTAAGGAACTAGACTGTCTGGGCTCCAACTTGGGACTGGTCACCTGCTGATACTCGCAGGCGTTTGGGTAGTATTTGCAACTGGTGCCCTTCACCTCGCTTCAGAGGGCATTATGTACTTTACGTTGTCCAGCATGGTCTGCTCGCGTAGTTTGTAAAATATCGTTGTCTCTGTGCACCAAAGGCAAATCTTAATAAAAACCATCATGTTACATGTACTCACAAACTTAGTGGTGCCGAAATACAACATGAGCTACGACATTATTTAAAAGTTGAGATGCGCCGTTTTTGCACGGAATGTCAATTTCTTCCTTCAGCTCCTCTTGAGTTATTTTCATCTTAAATGTGGTTTTTTCCTCTTTTCTTGGGGCTCCTTACTAAGCGTGGCTCTTAGCCTTGTTTGGGTTGAACTTGCATGCTGTTTTTTTTTTGGTAAGATTTGCCTCAATCTGATGATTTTTTTTCCCCTATCTCTGTTTCTTTTTTTAGCTTCTCCACGAGCAAGTTGGCGTGGTGGACTTCACCCCCTACAAGCCCCTGTTCATGCAGACCTATGCCAGAGCAAGAACAGCCTACCTGGGTCTACCCAGCCTTCCCCCCCTCATGGGCTACCCGCACCGAAACTGGTAAGAAACAATGCGCTGTATACTTGACCATGTGAGGGCGCTTCGGAACGGCTCATTAGAGATTACTATTTTGGTTTTTGCCCATACACTGATGGTTGTAAAGCACTGTATACTCAGTACTTTCCTGAGACCTATGAAGAAAAAAAAACTCCAGGCAAACTACTCGAGTGGGATTCAAACCCAGGACCTTTGCTTTTTTAGAGTATATGTCTTACCAACTAGACCAACTGAGTTTGTTTGGTAGCTTGAGGCAGAGAATGTCGAGGTATGAGTTTAGAAAGGTCATAGATAATGTTTTTTGTCATCATAATGCTCATTTATTGGCAAAATTATCAAGAAAGATACAATGAAAGTCACCTGAGAAAGTTTCAGCTGAATACAGTGTGTACTTAGTGATAAAAAACCTGTCACAATTATTCATCAAGAACGTTGAATTCATCCACGTTAATAGCCAGGTGACAGTGGGTACCAACGGCATCTCTGGCCGCAGCATTCACAAATAGACACCACTGAAATTTGAATCTCCAAAACATACTTGAGGTGAATTTTGTAAATTCAAATTTGTAGAAATACTTTTTTTTATTGAGTTCTATGGGGGCATTACTTTCCCAGGATGCTTACTACCATTACCAATATAACAAGTAAGCTTTTGGATAGAAATGAAACAGTTTATTCTTTTTCGGGGTCACTGCCAAAGTATGACCCTACCTTTGACCCCTCTATGACCTCGCATCTTTTTCCAACAGGAAAGAGGCGGGTTCCCGAAGTGGTCTGGCAGCGGTCAGCCTGAAGCTGAGTCACCTCGTCCAGAGGCTACAGTCCGCCTATCAGTTGACCACACAGGGCAAGTTCGCCGAGGCGGCCGAACGCTTCAGAGTCATTCTCCTCAGCGTGCCTCTACTGGTGGTGGACAACAAGCAGGAGATAGCAGAGGTAAACACTAGATGGAGCCTCCGTCCGAAAATCCCCCTATCTACATCATGTCTAGATTGTAGAAAGGCTCTGGGTGTATCAGTGTGTAGATTTGATTGGTCAAGCAGGAGATAGCAGAAGTAAGCACTAGATGGAGCCTCTGTCCGAAAATCCCCTATCTACATCATGTCTAGATTGTAGAAAGGCTCTGGGTGTATCAACCCATTGGTTTGATTGGTCAAGCCGGTCATATGCCTTACTCAGGTGAAAGGCCTGAAAAAGAGAATCCATTGTCTGGCAAGAATCCAGTATCTTTGTAAGGAAATGTGCTTTACGCTTGAGTGGTCAAACACTTCGCTCACCAGTGTTTGTTAATGTCGGAGCAATTCGGTATTGAGACGGTAGGGTTGGGGTAATACTGAAATGTTCAACCTGTTCAACCTGCCATGAATATTTTTTTTAAGGAGGTTAAGGGAGTTGATCATGGTTGAGATGAGGACACAAGAACAATGTCCTGTAAGAACAAAATAAGATGGTGTTCTCGGATTTGGCATAGGAAGATTGGTTTTTGTCAATGTCATTTATAGGCAACATTATAAAGAAAGATACAATAAAAGTCACATGTGAAAGTTTCAGCTGAATACAGTATCTACGTGCTGAGAAAACAATAACAAAAACTGTCAAGGTCACAAGAACGTTGAAACCATCCACATAAAGCGAGGTGGCAGCGGGTACCAACCGCACCTCTGGCCGCAGCATTCGCGAATGGACACCAACCCTCGGAAATCTGAGGAACAATTCATGCATGAATCGTTTCTCAGATTCAAATGTGTTTGGTTGAAAAATAATCCAAACCATATTACTTCAAAGGGAATTCTTTCTCAAAATAGTTTATACTATCAACAGCTGAAGTGCTTCTTACCAAGTAAGTTTTATATGATCATTCATTTTTGGAGTAGTTACCAATCTATGACCCTACCTTCAAATAACAATTACAGGCGCAGCAGCTTATAAACATCTGCAGAGAATACGTCTTGGGTCTGACGATGGAGATTTATCGGAAGGAGCAGCCGAAGGGCAACCTGGATGATCAGAAACGTAACTGTGAGGTAAGTGTTACTCCGTAAAGCGCATCTGGTGTGTTCGTGGCCGAGCGGTTAAGAGCACCAGACTCAAAGCTCTGGTGTTTCTGATCAGCAGAGAGTGGGTTCGAGTCCCGGTCGTGACACTTGTGTCCTTAAAGCAAGACACCTAACCAATATTGGTTGGTCCTTCAGATGGGACAAAAAAGCTGTAGGTCCCGTGGTTGTGTAAAAGAACCCACTTACACTTTATCGCAAAGAGAAGGGGTTTGCCCCGGTGTTTCTGGCAGTGGCTGCTGAATGCACCGCAGCACCTTGTAAACCATTAGAAGGTGCTACATAAATGGGTATCATAATTCAAAACATAGCTCTGCTTATCCTGAAAAAAAGGAATGAGTGCTTTGACACGACCCTAGAACTCGGTATTATTATTCGCAAATATTCAATTGTTTATTCTTGCATTGTTTACCATGTTGAATTTGGTTTGGAAATAATTGTTTTGAATTTTAATGTGTAAGTCATTTATCTTCTTCTTCAAGAAAAAAAGCAAAATTAACGACTTTCCGTTTCTTGAACCGACAGTTGGCGGCATACTTCACCCACTGCAATCTGCAGCCCATCCACCAGGTTCTCACACTCCGTACAGCACTCAATCTCTTCTTCAAGATCAAGAACTTCAAGACGGCGGCGTCGTTCGCCCGCAGACTCCTGGAGCTCGGGCCTAAGCAAGATGTCGCCTCCCAGGTCAGTGCCTTCCCAGTGTTGTATTTTGCTTTTGTATGTTTTGTTTTTTTCTTGGGGGGGGCTAAGGGCTGTCTGAAGTGCACAGTATTTAGTGATTAGATTGAAATTGAATTTCTGTTTCTGGGTTGTTTTTTTAGATTGAGGGTAAGTTTTAGAGAGAAGTTTTTGCTATTTTCCTGACATGCACCAAGGAGGCCATTGCTTCTACTGCCCTGTGTGTCCCTTACACTCATGAAGCCCTGCTAAAAAAACGATCACAGATGGAGTGTCATAGCTAGAGGGGGGGCTCCGTGCATTAGACTAGTGTTGTCAGAGTGGGGGGGTTCGAATCCAGGTCTTGACACTTTTGAATTTCCAGAGAGTGGCATAAGAGTGTCGACCGATTTTGTTTTCTGTTTTGATGTAGACACGGAAGATTCTGCTGGCGTGTGAGAAGAACCTCACCGATGCCTACAAGTTGAACTACGACGAGCACAATCCGTTCGACATTTGTGGAGCCACCTACAAGCCCATATACAGGTATGTGTTATTAACCCTCCTACTGTGTGACCATTCAATATCATCCACTGTGGTTTTGAATGATAGGTTAACTATGCCAGCCTGCAATATATCATGTAGTGAATGCATCCACACAGAACACGGTCAACCCTCCTACTGTTTTACCATTCATCATCCTCCTCTGTGGTTTTGAATAAAAGATAAACTATGGGATGTCATGTGGTGAATGCATCCACATAGTACACCTCAACCCTCCTACTGTTTGACCATTCAATATCCACTGTAGTTTTGAAGATATATAAACTAAGCCAGCTTGCAAAATGGTATGTGGTGATTGCATCTACACTTTACAGGGGTTGTTAGCTGTCTGCAACCTTTGTAAGAAGATGTGATCAAGCGCTTGGACTTGTGTCGCAATATTTTCTCGTTCTGAAAGTTTTGTCAACCTTTTTTTCTTTCTTCTTTGTACAGAGGAAAGCCAGTTGAGAAGTGCCCGTTGAGTGGCACCTGCTACCTGCCGGAGTTCAAGGGTACAATATGTCGAGTCTCCCAGGTCACTGAGATTGGCAAGGACTGCCTGGGACTTCGAATCAGTCCGATTCAATTCCGCTGAGTCGTCGCCCCCAGACGACGGCAAGATTTAATGAATGAACAAGAAAATCGGCTTCCTCTGAATCCTGTACTTTTTTCTTTATCTTTTATTTTAAGATACTGAACAGAACAGAAAAATGTTATTGTGGGTCAACGTCAGTAAAACAAAGCTTCTCATGAAGAATAAGGAAACAACTTGTGGGAAAAAAGAAACCAACAAAAAATGACGAATGCAGTTCTTGCTAAAACAACAGCCTTCAATTCACTTTTCATTACGTCAGTGCAACAAGATGGTATGTTGATTTACGGCCTTTCTTAATGCAACAATCTGTGTACAAAACTCCCTCCTGCAAAATGAATGGAGGTATATTTTGACCAAACTTTACAACCTTGTTGCACCGACGCGACGACTTTGAAGCTGTTTTCCTTATAATTTTAAGAAGTTTGGAGAATCCAACTTCTGTTTCTATTCGTATAACTTAATCCTTCAGATGTTATTAATCTATTGAATGTACTGTAAAAAAAAAAATGATAATAATAATTGAGTTTTGGTGAGTGAAATGTATTTTGAAAACTGCGGGTTTGACCAGCCTGTACTAAAAAACAGTTCAGTACCAAACAGAAGATTTGTTAGTTTTTCTCTTATAAAATGACAACATGACCGATACAGCCTGGATGCTTTGCTCTTGTAAGGACAGGGGCCGATTTCACAAAGAGATAAGACTAGTCTTATCTGAAGTTAGGACCAGTAACTGGTCTTAACTTGAGACTAGTCCTATCTCTTAGCATTGCCTAGGACTAGTCCTAAGTTAGGAAGAGTTTTGTGAAATCGACCCCAGGGCAGTTTATGCCCCCTGGTAAAGGGCACCTCAAGGAGGAACAATTCAAGGGGCACCAAGGCGCGTGGAGGCAATTAAACCTGGCTGTTGCCACCATGAAATTATCAGGCCTCCCACTATTATAAGCTTGTGTCTTTAGTTGTAGAGGAAATTCCAAATCTAGCTTGTAGGTTTCGACAAACTTTAATCTATGTGGCACACCTGTATTGTTCCACAACTCCAAAGGACAAAGCTTAGCAGGTTTTTTATTTTTATGTAACCCCCCAAAAAAAAAAATATCTATTTAACTTATATTTTGAGGTGTGGCCAGCTTGTCTGATTAAAGTTACACAAGTGCTTAATATCGGGTACATTTTATCGACTTATTTTCTTTGAAATGCAAATTGTACACATTTGTTGTGCCTCACCTCCCCCCCCCACCCCTCCTGATCCTGTAACAAGGAGTTGGGTCAAGGATTTGAGAAATGCTATCAGGCTCAAGGGTTGAGAATAAGGTGTTTGTGTTCGTTGAAGTTATTGGTCAGGGTTAGATTCAACTCCTTGTATGGGGAGCATGGACTAATTTTTTAAATCTGGAGATGTTTTCTACATAAGCGTATTTGCTATTAAGCAAAATATAACAGGGAACCAGTCGATATTTCCCGCAGTAGCATGTGGCTGGTAACTCGTCTCTGCTGAGCTAGATTTTTCTTTGCTTAGCAGATTTGTGTTCATGGCTGCTCTACCCAAGTCAACATTATGGAAAACTGTGATTTACAATTAATACTGCATTATCTGTAATAAAGAAAAAGCTCACCGTGACTGCAGCTTTTAAAACTTGTGAACGTGTGTAATTGTTTGACTTGTGACTCGGACTACTTAGACTCAAGTTTGAGTAAGTCAGATTTACGATGACTTGGACTTGACTCGAGGAGTGGAGACTCTGATACAACCTTTTTTTTGTAAACAAACAAAAAAGCTGTACTTTTCTCCAAATAAATAGGTCATGCTGTTTGATCTACTTCTCTAGTGCTGAGGATATTGTTCCCAGAAGCTCCTTGGAATATATAATTCATGGGGTTACCAAAAGGTGGAAATGCCATCATTTCAACATACCTTCCATGATCTGGATCCCTTTTTCAGACTTTTTTGCCAGCAGTAACTCTTACCATTTTTCTGTTTTATTATTTTTTAAACAAAGATTCATTCACTGTTATAATAGCAAAGTATACTTTCTAGAACTAGTCGGCAGAGGGCAGTATTCTACTCGACTATGCAGAGTGACTGTGCAAATAGACGTGTCTGTCGGTTCTGAACTAATTTTTAATTAAAGATACACTACAGAGGAACAATTAGTGTAGAATAATCAATCACGTCACACATAGCCATTGGTTCCACTACAACTTGCAACTTTTCTCATATTTGTATGAAAAATCTTTACCGTTATTGTTGTGGAGTTATCGAGAACGAGAAACGGGGTCATTCTAAATCGGAAACCTTTTCAGCCTAGTAGTATGCGTGGTCAGCAAACTTTGAATTCCATTAGTGTTACGTATGTTTACATGAGAACAAGTCAAGATTTTAACCGCATTGGTGTAACTGCACTTTATGAATTGTTGGGGCATACACACAGAGAGACGATAGCAGAAGAGAACAATTGTTTATTATTTGTCCTTTTAAAGTCTACAGAAGGGATTGTGGCGATAAAATACGCGTAATTTGGTGAGGAAGTGCTTTTTCCGGCTTTTATTTGGAGAGCAACTTTTGGTTAAAAGCATAATTAAGTTTATGACCGCAAAACACAAACACTTTGTTGACTCATGCGGTTTTATCACCATGGTGTTCTCTTTTGATCGTAAAATTCGGACCTTTTTCCCACAACTTTTATTGATTGTTTTGATTGTGGCGGGCGGCCTTTGGGGGCTTGGAGATTTCACTTAGCAGAATTTTGGAATGTGCTTACGATTAATTGATTGATTAAATGGATTGATTTGATTTGTCAAAGCCAAGCTTGTTATCTTATCTTCCGTGAATGATTGTTGTTTAATTAAAGGTAGGCCTATCCTACAGGATTGGTAAGGATCATAAAACGTAATTGTTTAATTTTTGAGTCTGAAAGCTTTACTGTTATGAAGTTCACACTAGAACCATTTTTTCTGTGAAATATTTCCTTCTGAAATGAAGTAATAACTTGAGAAAACTCCATGGAAACCTAAAAATATACACACCGCCGCAAGGCTGATTTCGGTGTTACAACCAAAATTAAGGAAAATGTGTTTACCTGTTAAAAATTGTACACGGATTTTTCACTATGATTTCCTCCTGACTCTCACCCTCCAGATTAAGCCAAATTTTCACAGGTTTGTAATTTCATTGTGCACACAAAACATGAACAATGATGTATGCTGACTATTTTGTCAGCTCTACCAATCCTGTATAATACATTTAATATAATTCTACTATTAATGTGAACACTCATCATAGTTCCGATCCACCCAGAGCTTGAGGTGCAATATTCTAGTCACATTGGCGGGTTAAAAATAAATAGTATAAAAGTTTGACAAGTAGTCTTGAGCCTGAGACGTAAAAGATTACCTTAAACAAACATCCAAACGAGATTAAGAGTCATTAATTATATGTAGGTCTTCACACATAATTGAATTATTAGTTTACCATCGGGAAAGCCTACCAAAAACTATTAAACAAATTATGTTTTATTTTTTCTCTTTGGATCTTTGTTTTGCAAAATAAACAGTCATCAAAAACAAAACTATTCTTCAGTTTTATGTTTTCTTTGAATCATGACTGTCTGGTGGTTTTAATATTTGTTATAAAATTCAGAAAAATATAACACACAAATAATTATTCAAAAAGTTTATGCAAAAAATAAAAACGGCGACAGCACGAGTGACGTCAACAGGCGTGGCGACTGTGAACCGCTGTGAACTTTGTTCCCTGGTCCCACCAGCATGACGTCGGTTTCAGGTAAGCCTGGTGCCATTTCGACTGAAGAGTTAAACGCTATGTATTTCCGGCCAAATTGAAACGGGATCAGGACGTGATTCACCTTCGTAATTACACGCTAGCATATGAAGGGGGCAGGTACCAGTGAAGTGTTTAGGGTTCCATTTTTCCTAATCCAAAATGGCGAAAACGGAACTCTCGGTGACATGGGTGATAAATTGATCTTTTCCAAGAGGAAGTGTGATGTGTTGAAGTGGTCTTGCTGATCTTTGCGGCTCTCCGGAAGTGTATGGCCGTGCAAGCTTTCTTATCAACTAGGACATTCGCTGATTGTGTGATGCGTGACAACCTGTTGTTGTGAGCCCACCGAGAGAGACGTTTGTGATCGAGCAGGCAAGTGCTGGCAAAAACGAACAGCGAAGGAAGATCTCCCGCCCCGCTCTAACACTGCCGTCGGGTCATGCGTGGGCTCGGTGCGGTATTCACAGTGATTGCTGCTAACGTGCATTTGTTTTTTTTCCGGGTGTATGAACACACAGTAATTTCCTACAGTCGTTTCAACTAACTGTTTAAATTGTGAACTATGACTTTGTTTTTAGTGTCACAAAACATGATCCTGGACTAATGTTTACAATTGATAATGATTGATAGCCGCTTTTGTAAGTGATTTTGTGTGAGGAAAGTGGTTGTTTACTTCAAACAAGTTCAATCAATCAAAGAAAAGAGAAAAAACCTGAACATCGAGTAGTTTCACACGCCACAACAAGTTTTGGGTAACTGTCATTTTTTCATATCCCAAACCTAACCAACTCAACTGATCGTCGAAAGATGATAGGCCTGCGTGTCACCATTTCAGTCTAAAAACTTGCAACGAAGCAAGCAACAGAGCAAGATGTCAATAAACGCGCTAAAGAGGTTCTTCCGTATCTCAACTACGGACAAGAAGAAGGAGGATAAATACCAGAATATCATCAGAGACAAAGATCCCGAATCGGAATGGGAAATTCTCTGCGAGATCGGCGATGGCGCTTTTGGAAAAGTGTACAAGGTGAAATAACAAGGCTGTGAAAATTTTCTTTGGAATATGTGGAATTTTAGGAAAAAATGCTAAATCGGACCTAGTTAGTTGTTCATTTGTTATGACCCAGAACAGTATTTCATTTACCCGGATCTATGTAATAATGTTTTTGGTCACAATGAGTGAAAAAGTCACGGTTTAAGTCGGCATTATTTCCAAATTGTGTGCAGAATGTAACCTGCGCTGTATATTTAATAATTTATAAATGATATCTGTAATTATGATGTACTTGTTCAAGCCATAATAGTAGGCCCCTCAAAGTACCTTACATGTACACAGTAATGTATTACCACTCTTCACGAAGCATTCCCGAATCTATCCCAACTCCTTTGGAGTATGCAGCACCGGCAGCCAAGCAGCACTCACCCTTAATAGTGTGGTCAACTAGCCAAATGCTGTTAAACCACCTGAGGACCAGTCAAAATTGTGTCCTGGTGGTCTGGCTGGCCAGTTCATTGTTGAAAAGCATATCGAATAAGTATGAAATATGGACCTGTCAAAAAGTTGGTGGACTTGTTAATTTTAAGACTAGCTAACTGGTCCTGCTGGTTAGTCACTGAAAAAGTAATAAGGACAAACCCTGCCAAATGGGCGCGCAGGTTGCTAATCTTGTCTTGATGGATACTGCACTAACACCCCTTCTCAGGGGTCACAAGGAAGGGCAGGGAAGGTTGTGCGAATGAAATTGCCAACCATGTCAGAAACACCGAGGTGAACCCCTTCTCTTAACAACCAGTGTACTGGGTTCTCAAAAGTAACACAACACACAGGACCTATGGCTTTATGTCCCATCCGAATGACGAAGCAATAATGGTTAAGTGTCTTGCTTAAGGACACAAGTGTCAAGACCGGGACTCGAACCCACGCTCTGCTGTTCAGAAACACCAGAGCTCGAGTCTGGTGCGCTTGACCGCTCACACGCCAATCATTCACATTAATATTCTCTTATTTTGCAGGTTCCCATGTTGAAATGAATTATATTGACTCGGACTCAAATAATAAAACTAAAACGACAGCCACATAAAAAGTTGGTTAAGACTAGGTAACCATCAAGCAGACTTTATGTCACACAACTATCCCCCGCCTGTCTACACCAAAAACAATGACACAGTGTACATTTAGTCAACATGGCCAATACATATGTACATATGTATGTATTGATAGTCTGCATTGAGTTATGGCTCATGTCGAAGCTGTGGTTATCTGGTTTATCGGGCCAGGCCATCAATCTTAAGGTCAGAAGCCGGGTTGAATGACAGAGTGAACTATCGTTGCTTCAAAATACACTGGGATGATTCATTCGAATGACATTTATAGTTGGCGTGAGTGATCAATTCATTGGGTGGTGCAAAGGCATTCCGAGTGTTGGACAAACTGACACCCAATGAGGCCAAGCTATTGATATTTTTTTTCACAGATCATCTTTTTTCACAGTTCATTTTCCACAAACCTAGCCATGAGACAAAAAAAAATCAAAAATATACAAAGTTATTAAAATCGTTGAGGAAATTCTCTGTGTGGACGTGGGTTTGTTTGGTTCCTTATGGCATGTACGTAGTTCTTCGGTTGAGTAATGGACAAATGAAACACAACGCCTTCCTGGTTGCAGTTCTATGGAGTCAATACAACCCCTTTCTGACTGACTGCACAAACCTGTAAAGTCCCTTTTGTTGTTGTGTGTCGGTGCCTTTAACCTTTTCTTCCATCAAATGGGTCTCTGTTTTCGTGGAAGATAGGAAATTACTCAACCCTGACCACCCAAAGTCGTTAGAATCCTGGTTGAAAGTTAGACCAGAGTTCACTCATGTGGTTTTGTGTACAGGGTTTGCTAACGATACTGAGAATATGTAAAGTGGCATGAGAGCAGTGTTGTCTTAGTTGTAGCACTCGTGCTCGAGTATTACTCAATGGTATTCAAGCCGTACTCGGCTAGCAAAATACTATCCTAAGTCCATACATGTGTCGTTGATACTCGACTGAGAAATAACCTGTACTCAAAGTCATAGTACTCGGTACTCGACTGAAAATGTACTCGGACTACGATTATGGGTTCTTGGTCAAAATACCACTTTCCTTTCATCAATGCAAGGAATAGAGGAATACAGAAAAGGGGAGATTATGAGCATGGTTTCCAGTACCTTCTGTCACTCTTTGTAAGGGTGAAACAAAGCATACAAAACGGTAGGTGCATGCCTGTGCACGCTACACAATAGAATGTCCAGGTGGATGTTAATGTCAGCCGCCCGGCTCACTGCAAACATACACACTGTAAGGGCACTCGGAAGTTGTTCTGGGCGACAACTAACCTTCGTTGAGAACCAGTTAAGCCAAATTTGGTGGACGTCATTTGACGTTAAGTGGTTAATGTCTTGCTCAACTACCAGGTCTGGAATTTCATCTTGGAGAGGGCAAGGCCATTTTCATTTTGTAAAGGGCACATTGGAAAATCGTAAAGTCTATGGGAAAGTTTTGGAAGGGGCACCAAGGCCAAGACCAGGGCAACAGAGGCCATGGCTTCTGTGGCCTCCGTGTAATTCCAGGCCTGATACTACACAAGTGACATGACCCGTACCTGAACCCACACTCTATTATTTGAACGTGATGAATGTACATAAAGTACTTACTAAGTACATAGTGAAAATGTAATGTCACTGTAACCTCAAGTACATGACCATAAATGTAATGTCATTATATGGGTGGGTACCCTACAGTATGTACATATACGTGTATAAAGTACATGTTTGCGATCATGAGCACAACATACAAGTTCATTTACAGATAGTCAGTGATATGTTTGGTACATTGTACATCATCATGCCTAATGCTAAAGGTTTTTTGTACTAAAGTAGCCCACCGGGCTAGTCAACGGTGCATTTTACTTGTGCTTAGGAAGTTTTAGTAGCCCAGATTGTAAACATGTAATTGTCATAAACGTATCTTTCTCATTTATTACTGGTAGGGATCACAACCAGTTTATCGGTCAAATGAAGTAACATTCGCACACTCAAAAATTTGAACACATTACAAAAATTATTGTTCATGTACATGTAACAAGGCAAGGTTGGGACAAGGTTGGTGTCTGCATTGAGTTAGCTAGTCCAAGTTATTTAGAAGGTTTTTAAAAGAATTTTAAGGTTTTTAACAGAATTTTCAGAGTGTGTGGTGGAAGAGTTTCTGTGTCTGTTTTGTTTCTTGTGAGAAAATAATTCAAATGACAAGGATCTACATGTATACATGTGTGAGTTGTATAAAACAAATGTTGCGTGTATTTCATTCGCGCATTGTTGCAGAATGTGAAATCTAGCTTTTCCATTTTGCTGGGCTTAGCCTTATCTTATGAAATTGAATAGTCCAAGTTTTCACTTGTGCTTATATTCTGTGACAATGCACCCAATATATTTGTACTGATAATACTGTGTTACAAAGTAGCAGAAATCAAAATATTGTAGACATGTAATGTACACGCGTTGTGTTGTATCCTTAGCGGTCAAACAAAACATAGCAACGAGGAAATAACATGAAAGGAGTATTGTATGGTCTGTGGGGACTAGACCTTTTTCTCACTCAGTTCAGCCATCTTGTTACATCCGAGCCAGTGTAACCAAACCAAGGCTGGGAGGGAAATATAGTCGGGACCCCTATTTTGCTGCAATGCTAAGGCAATTTCGCGTTAAAGCAGATCCCTTGGAACCTTGCCAAAATGTTCTAATACATACTGTACGAGACTTGCACTTTTTCAACACAAAAGACTCCTTTAGATCTTTTAGAAGCTCCAAATACTCATTTGTTTTGCATAAAATGGTTACCAACCAGAATAACTTGTTATTTTAGTGGGGTGTGACCAGTTTCCCTCAGGAGAATTTTGTTTTTCATTCCGCTGAAATTCGACCCTGGCAGCCTGGGCCCAATTTCATAGAGCTGCTTTTTAAAAGCTCAAAAAGCAGCTAAGCACAACAATATTATGCTTACCAGAATAAGGTCACCAGCCAAGCCACCATGTCACATGTACAATTTGTGACTGGTATCATGCTCCTTTCTGCTTAGCAGACAATTGTTAAGCAATATTTTCTGCTTTTAAAAGCAGCTTTACATGTATGAAATTGGGCCCCGGTCTGGTGTGCATTTCTTGTTGCTGAAGTTGGCATTGGCAATTACCATGATTACATGAATGACCTTAAATAAAGGCCATGTTACTTAAAGGGGAGGATGTCTTCTTTGAGAGGGCGAGGCCATTTTCATTTTGCAAAGGGTTACTGCCATTGGAAAATCTTAAATTCTATGGGAAACTTTTGAAGGGGGCACCAAGGCCAAGACCAGGGGCACCAGAGAGCCATGGCCTCTGTGGCCTCTGTGTAATTTCCAGGCCAGGGCCCAATTTCATAGAGTTGCTTAAGCAGAAAATATTGCTTAACAATTTTCTGCTTAGCAGAAATCAGCAGGATACCCATCACAAATTGTACATGTGACTTGGTAGTTTTGCCGGTAACCCTATTCTGGTAAGCACAATTTTGTTTTTCTTACTGCTTTTTGTGCTTAAGCAGCTCTATGAAATTGGGCCCTGTAAGGGCAAGTTTTTCAGGCAACTTGGAGGAAGCACAGAAGGCAATCTTCTAGTTTGTAAATTACCATCCTCAAAAAAATAACGAGAAAACTGAAATTGTGATTGAATTTTCTTATTGGAGATTGCCTGGAATGGGCTGCCTGTAAATTGCCTTGTGCATGTTGTGTGACGACATGGCCGTAAACTTAAAGGTAGAGTCAGAGATTGGTAAATTAATGACCATAAAAAAAGCACTGTAGATGTTGATAGTATAAACGATTTTGAGAAAGGATTCCCTTCAAAGAAATTGTGGTTTTGATAATTTTTCACCCCAAAACAGCTCAATCTTAGAAACGATTCATGCATGAATTGTTTCTCAGATATCTGAGGGTTGGTGTTCGTTTGTGAATGCTGCGGCCAGAGATCGGGCTGGTACCCGCTGTCGCCGCGCTAAACGTAGACGTTCTTGTGAAAATAATGTGACGGTTTTTGATGTTTTCTCAGCAAGTAGCCACTGTATTTAGCTGGGACTTTCAAATGTGACTTTTTGTCTTTCTTGTTTTTTTTGCATCAAATCAGCATTACGTTGACAAAAAACAATCTATGACCCAACCTTTAACGCCTCCATGGACCTTACGTGTACAATGTATCTCCATGATGTCCATTTTGTGCATGTAATTCTACCTCATGGATTTTATGCAGTTTCAGAAAGACCCTGGCCTTCCCTGTAACCCAACACCAACGGAGAAGCTAAGATCAGATAACACTCCCCCACATGTCACATTTTGTTTAATTGAATACAAATCAGCAACCTGAGTAGTTTTTTGTTTCGGCTGGGTTCGTTTGGTTCATTGTCCCACTCAGCCATTGCATTTTGTCCAGCATTGTTTATGAACGACACAGAAAGGAAAATTAGCTTCGTGTTATTTATCAGAAACCTGGAAATGTTTGACAGATGTTGCTGTATTGTTTTTTTACACATAATGTGTAGTTGATTGATAAGGGAGTTCAAAGTAATCAGAGACATCACGACTGCTCTGTTCGGAGCCAATACTCCTGGACCTCCCAAAAGAGAAAACGCATATTTCATTTTGTTGCATTTATTAATTCTGGTTGTGAAGCCAAGGACTCTCAGAAAAGTGAACTTAATCACTATACTAGCCAAGAAAACCCCATGGAGAGAAGACAAAGAAAGTTTCAGTTTTAGACGTGGGAGGAAAAAACCCAGAGAATTATTCCAGGGAATAACCCACGCAATTAGGTAGGAACTGAAAAATCCAAAGCCACGTAGTGCCCCCGGGCTGGATTCGAACCGGGGTCCCAGTGGTGAGGAAAGATACCACAACGCCAACCCGACCATGATTGTACTTTCTTTGTTGATGAATACTTCTTCCTACTGATAAAGACTGAACAAGTCTCATACAGATTAATTTTGTTGTTGTATGCTTTCTTGCTCCTTTTTTCATGTTTATTATTATGTACAATCATTTATTTATTGTACATTTTGTGTTCTTTTGGTCGAATAAATAATGATAATAATAATGAAAATAATAATAATGGCAATAATGTTTCTTCGTAATAACCCCCTTGCAGGCCAAGAATCGTTCCAGCGGTATTTACGGCGCCGCCAAAATCATCGAGATCAAGGAGCAAGAGGAGCTGGAGGATTTCCTGGTTGAGATCCAGATCCTGTCAGAGTGCAAACATCGGTACATCGTGGGAATGCACGAGACGTATCTGTATGCCAACAAACTATGGGTACGTGAAGACAAGTTATTCTGACTCCCGAGTAGGCATGATATTCTTCCCACTTTAGTCTGATTTTGTTTGCCCTTGGAAAAAAAAATCAGAAAAATTGTAATTAGACAGCCTGAAAAGTTTAGGCCTGTGGCTGAACATGTTTGATGTGTTATGAAAAAAATATATAAACAAAATTAATGAATAAACAAAAATAAATAAATCAATTAATAGATATAATTTGTTTTAACCCTATCACCGATGTGTGTAAAGCACTTTATACTCAGTACTTCCCCGAGTTCTGTGAAAAAAAATCCACAGGCATATTACTCGGGTGGGATATTACTCAGCATCCCACCCAGTAATATGCCTGTGGATTTTTTTCCACAGAACTTGGGGAAGCACTGAGTATACAGTGCTTTACAAACATCGGTGAAAGGGTAAAACCAAATAATATTCTTTGTCCCCGGTGGCAAATTTAAACATCTATTAAACAATTAATAACTGATGATCCTTTGTGACCCCCCCCCCCCGACAGATGCTGATAGAGTTCTGCGAAGGAGGGGCCCTGGACGACATCATGCTGGACCTGGAGAAGGGCCTGACAGAAATGCAGATCAAGGTGGTCTGTAAGCAGATACTGGAAGCCCTGGACTTCTTGCACAGTAAACACGTCATCCACAGGGATATCAAAGCGGGTAACATTCTACTCACCATGAGCGGAGATATCAGACTCGGTAAGGCGGATCAGTAAACAAATACTTTCAGGCCTGGAATTACACGGAGGCCGCGGCGGCCATGGCCTCCGTTGCCCCTGGTCTTGGCCTTGGTGCCCCTCAAAAGTTTCCCATCTGATACTGAAAGATTTTCCAATGGAAGTGCCCTTTGCACAATTATCAAAACCAAAATTTCTTTGAAGGGAATCCTTTTTCAAAATCGTTTATACTATCAACATCTGCAGTTCTTTTTCACCGAGTAAGTTTTTATGGTCATTCATTTTTTGGAGTATTTACCAATCTATGACCCTACCTTTAAGGTCATGTCGTCACTCGAGGCAATTTACAGGCAGCCGGCTTCAGGCAATCCCCAAATAAGAAAATTTAATCACAATTTCAGTTTTCTCGTTATTGTTTTGAGGACTGTAATTTACAAACTAGAAGATTGCCTTCTGTGCTTCCTCCAAGTTGCCTGAAAAACTTCCACTTACATGGACATGCCTGGAATTACACGGAGGCCTCAGGCCATGGCCTCTGTTGCCCCTGGTCTTGGCCTGTTGCCCCTCAAGAGTTTCCCATATACTTTAAGATTTTCCAGATGGAAGTGCCCTTTGGAAGTTGAAAATGGCCTTGCCCTCTCAAAGGTGAAATTCCAGGCCTGATACTTTTCCTGCTTGAACGGGAAATTCAAATGAGAAATTAATCCATGCCTTTGTTACCTCCAAACATGAGTATTACAGTTTGCTCTGATTGGTCTGTCTGGTTTTTTTTATGGAGTAAATCACAGGTCGTTCAGAATTCAGCTGCAGTTGCCCATTAGTGAAGGGGAAATAGTCCACATTGCGTTCGAACTTGTAGTTTTTTTGTATTTCTGATGATGCACAGACTCTGTAAACCTTTCTGAGTTGTAACATCTTGGAGGTTCTTGGTCTAGAATAAGGGGGAACCAAAGTCAAAAGCCTTTCTTTAGCAGAATTTTCACATTCAACATTTCTTCGGCACTCCTTCTGGTGCATGTTTCCCTTCATCCTTCAATCTAGACTGTTTTTTAAAGAGGAATATCAATTCCTACCTCCAGCTCCCGATCCCCAGCGTTAATTTCATCTTAATTGTTTTTCTTCTTGTAGCCCCTGACCAAGAGCACCTTTTAGCCTTGGTTGGAGCAAACTTGCATTAAAATTACAAATAAAGAAATAAAATCTCATCCCACCTTCTTGATCTTCTGGCTGAGTGGTGTAATGCACCGAATCCAAGTTCTGTTAACAAGAATGTGTAAAAAATAGTAAATGGCCTGATGTTTCAACCCTAGCAGAGTCTTTCTTAACCACTTAACTGCGAAATTATTTATCATTAGCTAAACCACCAATGCGGAATTAATTGAAGGAAAACAATGCAAAAAAGGATAAATGGAAAGCTATGATCAGACCCAGAATTGCTCCGATTATCCCCACTTATATCTGAGGCTGCTGTATCATCAACGTCTTCAGCACCTTGTAAACATCATCATCACTATCAACAGACATGAGAGAGTCTGACAGTTCAAGATCTGAATCCAAAGCTTGGGTCAAAGCTTGCACACATGACAAGCGCGGTTGCTTTCGTGAAGTCGCCATATTTAGTAAGAAAACTCGCCGATTGGTAGCGCCACACACTGCCTGAACTGTAAGTTTGTGATGACGAGATATCTCGTCATAACGAGCACGTAAGAGGGGATTACCCGGGGTCACAGAACGTATCTTTAACCTCATTTAAACCGCAAACTTAGTGACGAGATATCTCGTCATACGCAGTTAAGTGGTTAAAGGCCAAAAGAGACAAAAACAAATTGAAAAACATGATTGACATGGTCATCTCTTGTTCTTTGCCTTACAGCGGACTTTGGTGTTTCTGCCAAGAATGTCAAAACCAAACAGAGGAGAGACTCCTTCATCGGGACTCCGTACTGGTAAGGAAGAACTCTTAGAAAATCCTCAAAATGCAATAACTATTCTTCATGCTTTAACCCTCTTGCTGTCTGACCATTCAATACCATTCACTGTGGTTTTGAATGATAGATAAACTATGCCAGCCTGAAATATGATACCATGAGGGAATGCATGTACACAGTACACAGTTAGTTCTGTCATAGAGTAAGCTGTGCACAGTTGTGCCACCGTACACAACCTTGGCAGTCGAATGGTTTCAAATGGTTGGTCAACTCACTGGAAAATGTTGCCGAGAGTCACTGACAGTAGGAGGGTTAATCCGATTTTGAACTTTTTCTCCTTCAGAAAAAATAGCAAAATCAAGTTGCCTGAAAAGTTTGTTATTAGCCTTTACCATAATGTACATGTAGGTCGGGCCCTTGTACCCAATAAAATTATCCTACTTTTTGAAGGGTCAAATGTCATGCCTGTATAGAGACGAATGAAGTCATTCAGGTTGGTTCAGTGGTTTCTTTCCCTGCCTTTCACTTCTGTGGACCGGTTCGAATCCTGCTTCACACCAGAGTCTTGCATGTGGATTGGGTTTTCAGTCCCTCCCTTCCTATTTCTCCTTCCATGTTTTGGTGACCCGGTGATAAGCTGAGAGACGGGTTCTTTGGTGTTTCTGTATGAGTGCTCTGCTAGTCTCAAAACGACGCTGTTGTATTTTAGTGGATAGTTTGGGTTCATTGCCAAACAGTATTTTTTTTCTGTTGGTTTATGATAATAATAAAAATGATTTTTTTTATTATTCAGGATGGCTCCCGAGGTAGTGATATGCGAGACGCTGAAAGACAATCCATACGACTACAAAGCAGACATATGGTCCCTGGGGATTACGTTAATTGAGCTGGCCCAGACGGAGCCCCCTTACCACGAGCTTCACCCCATGAGGGTCCTCATCAAGATCCCCAAGGCTGAGCCGCCGACCCTCCTTGCCCCTTCAAGATGGTAGGTAGTCAAGAAACTCTTGATTAGGGTGTCGCCGGCCGAGCGGTCTGGGGCGTCGACGCTGAAAGTCGTGATTGTGGATTCAAAAACACCCGAACGCCAAACCCAAACACTTACTAGTGTGGATGGATTAATGTAGCAGGGCTGCCAACTCTCCCTGATTCTGCAGAAAGTTCCCTGAAAATAAACCAATTATCTCCATGTGTTCTGAGGAACAAATTTGACACTCTTTCGGATTATGGAAACTTTTTCCCTATTATGTTGAATTTAATTTGAAATGTCTCCCTGATTGTTGTACACAATCTCCCTGATTGCAAGAAGCAAATGTTGGCAGCTCTGATGAGATTTATGCTTGGTAACTGTTTTTTTTTGTTTCTTCAGGTCTAAGAATTTCAGTCTCTTTATCAAGACATGCCTCGATAAGAATCCAGAATCGAGACCCTCCGCAGCAGAAATGATGAAGGTAAGCGATGCCATTCCTCCCCAAACCCCCCCCCCCTCAAACAACAACAACAACAAAAACAGACAACAACAACAACAATCCAATTGTGATTCGCATGAAACATTTTTACAAAACAATAAAATCAAGTTGGTTTTTCTGAATTGACATAGTCTGCAAACCCCATTGTCAACATTTTCTTATGCTGGGACAAAATAAGACTACCGGATGCAAGACCATCATGTTGAAATTATTTGTCAATGCTCCTTTAACGACCACTTTCCGCAAACAAGACCAAGACTCCCCATAAACCTGACCCAGTTCCTTACCCCCAAGACATACCCCCTCCCTCCCTCCACAGCCCTAAACCCCCCTCTCTCCAGGGCCCTCATCCCCCTCACTCCCCCCCCAAAAAAAACAAAACAAAACAACAACAAACAAAACAACAAAACAACTCCCTGACATGCCAGTACTCTTTACATCAATATGATTTTGTTGTATCTTGTGCCATTTCCTCTACGCTGTGTAACATGCGTTGTGATTGGTCCTTAAGCATCCCTGGTTGGCTGATGTGACCGATACTAAGCCAGTCAGAGACCTTCTCTGTGAAGCCAAGGCTGAGGTGACCGAGGAGATTCTGGAGCTCCCAGAGGACCAAGTTCCGGTAAGAAACAAAAAAGTGATTGATTTTTGTATACATGTAATGAGAACTTCATACAGCTGTTAAGTTAAGGAGAATGAACGAGAAAGTGTGGATTTGTGGATAGAATGTACAGTGTTTCCCTTGTTGTCATACTTTTTACACTTTAACAAAGTGGATATTATGGATTTGGGAAGCATCTTTAGCAAAGCACTGAATTCGTAATTTGTTTTTTTGCAAATGACCGAAGCCCGAACATGTTTCTGGTTCTGGAAACCCCAAAACCCGCCCAAGGTGTTTATCGTTTCTGTTCTTGACTGTTGTTTCAGCAGAGCGATCAAAGCGATCGCCGCTCTTCCATTGGTGCAGACAGCACGGACAGTCAAGAGCTGCTCAATTCAGTGAGCGTTCCCTCAACGCCCTCTAGTGTCAACAACGTCATCAGCCCATTGGCCCTCAGTAATAATAGTACACCCAACGACACCAACGACGCCAACCAAGACTTCATATACCTCGCCTGTGAAAGAGCAGGTGAGTCTTTCATTTATTTTCGAGCCCTGAATTTGTCAATGAAATGTGTGGCGCAAAGATAGCAGTCTTTGCTGATCTGGAGGTTGCTATGCATAAAAGCTTGCCCCGAACCATGTGACACAGCAACACTGGATGTAGTCTGAGGACTTCTCAATCGAGCATTCACTTGTACATGTAACTGAGCAAGGCGTGGTACCAGACGTCATTCAATTTAAAACAATTTCAAATGGCTGATTGGAACGACGGTAGAGACCTCTCTACAGAAACAAACCCCCTCCAGTGATCGGACTCCGCACACCATTGCTTAAAATCCTGGTGCAGAAAATCATTTACCCAAAGTTTTTGTATACTTTTCCAGTATCTCCTCACCAAGTTAAATTTCACTTTTTTTGTTTTGTCATTTTGTAGCCAAGTGCCCAGAATGGTCGGAGCCCAGATTACGATCGCAAAATGAGCTCTACTTCCATGGACGTCATCGAGCAAGAACACCATGCGGTATGTGATGTAGTAGATACTGACAAAGGGGACGGGGAACCGACTATAAGTGGGGAACCGACTAGCGAAGGCGGGGAGCCGGCTAGTAGGGATGGGGTAACGCCTACAGCAGACGGGGCACCGGCTAGTAGGGATGGGGTAACGCCTACAGCAGACGGGGAACCGGCCGGTAGGGAGGGGGTAACGTCTATGGAAGACGGGGAACCGGTTGGTAGGGATGGGGGTAACGCCTTTAGACGATGGGAAACCGGCTGCTATGGCACATACTGATCACTTAATTATAGATTCTAATCAAATCGACGGCGCGGATATCGAAACCGAGGCCGGACTTGAAGAAATTAAAGTGGAACCACTGCCAAGTAATGTAGATAATATTAATGACTTGGGTGAGAAGGCAGAGGATGCTGATGAAGATGTTCCCTCGAGTAAGACTGAGGATGAAGGAGGAACTGAGACGGAGGAAGGGGTGGAAACGCTCAAAATTGAAGAAGTCATCGATAATAAAGATGAGAATGTAGAAAATATAACGGTGGATACCGTCGAGGAGGAACGGAAACCAGACACGGAAGACAATACCCCGAGTCCGAACGAGGACGAAGCAATAATATCGGCCGATCAGCCCATGCCGGAGATCGTCATGGAAACGATCGAAGATGTGGAGAATATCGGGAAGAGAGACAGCGGAGTCTTTCAACCGGATGGGAACCACGCCCCATCTCAGGAAAACACCATCAAGGAGGACGTGGATTCCGCCAAGCCGCCGAGCAAGCCCAAGCTGGACGAGCTGAGACGGGAGTTGGACGGCCTCCAGAACGGCGGGCTGACCAGCTGCAGCGGGGAGGCCTCCCCAAAGACGCCCGTCATCGGCGTCTCCAACAAGGGGAGCATCGCCAGCCGGGGCTCGTCGGACAACGGCAGCGAGGTGGAGCTGGACCGTAGCATATCAAAGACTGAGGTTAGCCAGGTATTTTCTACTCTTACCACAGCATCCATGCCTGACGGCTTCCTTTTTTTCAAAAGTTTGTCTTGAGCTCTGCACACAATCCTCATGCTTTGAGCTGTTCCACACGGTTGTCATCTTTCGTTGCAGTGCAAGTATTCGTAGTTGTTGAGTGACATTTTCGTTTTTTGTGTTTATCATTTCACACGCTTGGTATGCATTTATATTTGAGTTTATTTTAGTTTATCTTACTTTGCCATGTTGGGTTGATTATTTGTTTCATTTACATTTGAGAACCATTCCACAGGGTTTATTAATCTAAGCATGAATTCACACGCACACTGTTGTGTGAACGAAGCCTCCTTATCCCCCATGATTTTCTTTTTTTTTGAAAATAAAGTCCCGTGAGCCAACGAAGGAACCGAAAAATGGCCTTCATGATTTCAAAATCACTTTCTGTTCACGTGGTGGATAATCCTACACGTGGCCCGACCATCTGACATCATCATTTTGAGTCTTATAAATGACATCAGATACTGGACTTCCAAATCGTGATGCAACTACCCGTTCACAACATGGTCACTGGCACAATTTACATAATATTTGCATATTTCCATTTTCATGGTTGATTGCACTATAGAAAACACCCAAGGGTTGAGGTTCACGACATGGTCACTGGCACAATTTACATAACATTTGCATATCTCCATATTAATGGTTGATTCACTACAGAAAACACCAGCCAGAGGGTTGGGGTTCACAACATGGGTCACTGGCACAATTTACATAACATTTGCATATCTCCATATTCATGGTTGATGCACTATAGAAAACACCAGCCAGAGGGTTGGGGTTCACAACATGGTCACTGGCACAATTTACATAACATTTGCATATCTCCATATTCATAGTTGGTGCACTATAGAAAACACCAGCCAGAGGGTTGGGGTTCACAACATGGTCACTGGCACAATTTACATAACATTTGCATATCTCCATATTCATGGTTGATGCACTTTAGAAAACACCAAAGATAAACACCAAGTAAGAAACATTACTAGGACCTCGTTTCAAAATCAGTGTGCTTAGGCAAAAGTTTGGTTCCAGAATGCCCCACACTTTTGGACAAATCCCGGGGAAAAAAGTTTTGAGAACCGCTATCAATCTGTAAATAAAATTGAATAAAACACTTTTGTGCCACACGAACTGCATGCATAAAGTTCTTATTGTTATGCTTGACAGGTGCTGATAATAGTCTGATTAATTGTGTAAATGTTGAAGTGAACGCAGTTAGTAACTACCATGTATGTTGTGTTCATGTTCTTTTTCTGTTATGCACTGCACTTTTTTTTTTTTTACTTTTAAGTTTACGTACAGATGCATCTTTTGAGTTGTTTGTTTATGATTTGATTTGCATTTAACTTTTTGTTGGTTTACCATTTGCATTGAGTTGACAGGTTTAAGTTACGTTTTTAATGTTGTATAATAATAATAATAATAATAATAATAACTGTATTTATAAAGCGCCTTTTGCCAAAGGATACAAGGCGCTGATATATATTTTTTAACCTGCCATGTACATGTATGTGGAGCTACGTATTTGAAGTATGAGGCCTAGTCATTTATAGCACCGTGTAATGGTGTACACGGTGCTGTGGCACAATATGCTGCCGAAACAAACCAGGAACACCGGGGCGAACCCCTTCTCTTTACGATAAGTGTACTGGGTTCTTTTACGTGCATTACACAACACACGGGAACCTACGGCTTTACGTCCCATCCGAAGGACGCAACAATAATGGTTAAGTGTCTTGCTAAAGGACACAAGTGTCACGACCGGGACTCGAACCCACACTCTGCTGATCAGAAACACCAGAGCTTGAGTCTGGTGTTCTTATCCGCTCGGCCACGACACGCCACGGATCTCAATTTAACCCTACTACTATCGGTCAGCCTATCAGTCTCATCCCCTTCAAATCATAGCCAACAATTTTAAATTATTCAACCTTTCCAAGATGCCATCTTCGGTCAACCGATTTCCTCTTTATTTATCCCCTCTTTTTTTAATGCAGTTTATTTTTAGTGCCATCTATGGCAAACTAAAAAAATATTGCATTCAAAAACAAGAGGGGATAAACGAAGAGGAAATCAAAAAATATATTGCACAGTGTTTGTGTTTGTTGGATGTTGTGTTTTTTTATTATTTCAAAAAATCTACACATTGGCAGGCTTGTTTTGAAAAAAATATGTCTTGTGTACATTGTATAGCCCTTACGTACACCGTACAAAGTTGTAAAACTCTTTTTAAAATTTTATTTTCAATTAATTGTTACAATTGTTCCTTTGGGGGTTCACACTGGTTCAATATGGTGACCTCCTATTAGACTTTACCAGTCCTTGACCTTTTTGTGATGGTGTTACTAGAATATGTTTTGTGGTTTTTAAAACATCTGTGGACAAATCACTGCACATTTTGCTTCTCCTTTGGTAAATACTATTTTTTTATTACCTGAAGTGCACTCGAGAGAGATTTTCACCGCGCCAGGTAGACAGTATTCTCTACCCTTTTAAAAACATCTGGCCCGCTTTTACACACATCTGCATTGTGTACATAGCTGTTGACAAACACTATGTACACAGGCGATGTTGTTTGCCCTCAAATAAATTGATCTAACTTGGAGGGTGCTGTTCATATTATACCCTTGACTTTCTCCCCACTGTTTTTCTCGGCAAGTAGACACTGTATTCAGCTGAAACTTTCACAGGTTAACTTTATTGAATCTTCCTTTATAATTTTGCCTATAAATCAGCATTACGTTGACAAAAACCAATCTTTGACCCTACCACTGATAAAAGAGAATATTTATGGAAATATTTGTAAGGAGCCTCGGGGCACTAGATAAAGCACCTGGGTGTAATTTCGTAAAGCCTGTAAGCAGAAGTTTTATGGTATAGGCCTATATCTACATTTGTATAGGATTGAAACAATCGTACGGTTCCCAAAACCGAAGGTATACTTTGCCTTAAAGCAAAGCAGAAGGCACGCTATTTGCTGGCAGTTTAAAAAAAGCAGATGGGTGACGCAAAAATGCAGAAATAAATGCGCACATTGCATTGCCAACTTCTTTGATATTTATGTAAAACAAAATTGGCGCTTAACAAATTTTTTCTGCTCAGCAGAAATCAGCAGGGAACCAGTATGCTTTACATTGTAGTTTGGCTGGTAACCTGTTTATGCTAAGCAAGATTTGTGTGCTTAGCAGCTTTATGAAATTGGGCAGAGGATATAAAAACCGCATTGGAAAAATTGTCAAAAAATTATGGCTTAGCTGTGTCCACATCATTGATGAATATTACTTTTTAAATTTGTCTTGCTCCCATAGCTAGAAGGTTCCCAGTATAATTGGTAAACAGTTTTAACAACTTAAAAATTTGTATGTAAACATTTTTTAAAAATTATTCTTTTCCAGAATATGATTTCATTTTAACTTTCAAGCATTTGATGTAATACTTTTTTCAATGACAAAACACCTGCCTACATTTATCACTTGCAGCCAAACGCATACACCAGTAAAAATGAAAAATTTCCGAAGGTAATATCATGAAATGCAATTTTTTTTTCCTCTGGTAAATAACAAAGAGTTCCGTACATTAACACACTATTATAATGGTCACCGTTACTGTTGTTTCTTGCACCCTGATTAGACTAACATTAACTCAGTTCTTGAATACTCTTTGAACAGAAAGTTCTTTAACTGTTCTTAAATAGACTAATTGTATGAGTAATCCAATAATTTTGGGGTTGAAAAAAAAAAGTTGACTAAAGCCGGATTCGAACCAATGACCTTCGCATTAATGTGCTGGTCCTCTACATGTCGTCCTATGTTGGCAGTCTCCCTATTTTGTCAATATCTAGAAGCCGTACAACCGTTAACTGTCGTTTAGCCAGGGATCACACCTCATACAACCTGGGAAGCAGCAGCAGAGGGATCACCTTAAGGGGATGGGACTTTTTTCATTTCACTTATCAAGTTATAAACCACAAGGGAAACTAACTGGGTAAATTTGAAATATTTGGGGTTGGACAAAGAAAAATTGACTAGAGCGGGATTTGAATAAACATCGTGGTTCAACCCTCGCTCTAGTAAAAAAAAAGAAGTTCAACCCTAAATTATTTAAAATTTACCCAGTCAGTTTCCCTCGTGGTTTATTACTTGATAATCGAAACATTAACGTTCACGAAACAATTAAATTCCCCTTTTAAAAACTGTAATATTAATATTTGGTTTTAACACAGGTTCTGTTTCCCCTGGGTTTAATTAAACGTGTTCGATATTCACCATTCAGTTGTCATCATATAACTTGGACTGTGTCAGAAAAAAAAATGTCTTTTGTTACGGCTTTGGCTAGATCACATGATCAATGCCTCTGGCCAAAGCTGTAGCCAAAGACACTCAATACGAGCGATTCACAGTACAGTGCGCCCTCTACGGCTTACCCGGGAGAGTTTTTTATTTTCGTGAAACCGTCGACTTTAAGAGAATCAGTTTGGGACTTTTCAAAATGGCTGACATGAATGCGGAAAAACCTTCACCTGCCGCACACAAAAACAAACCCCATCGTATGCCAGAAACACAGCAGAGAAATTTGACATTGTTGCTTTATGAAGGGAAAAAACATCCCTATAATTTCCTGATCGTCTAATATCTGGACATTTTGAGTCGGCGGAAGCCTCGCACAGACCCAAAACTTGTCAATCCTTTTTTTATCCATGATACACTGCGAAAATGGCCTCTCCTCTGCAAGCTGTAGAGGGCGCACTTATATTGTGATCCCTCGTAATCGGTCACATGGTTAAAGGCATAATACATTAATGGTTTATCGATTTTTTGAGTTTCAGTTCACATTTATTCTGTTCATTATTATATACTCTTTCATGTAGACGATTACATTTTAAAAAAAAAGCCTTCAATTTACTTTTTCATTCGTTACCATTCATGCATTATGCCTTCAATTCATTTATTATCAAACTTCACGGTCACCTTGGTTTTCATACTGACATCAAGTCCATTCAGTCATCATTCTGTCACAAGATTCGTAATTTTTCGATTGCGATAAAACATTTCAAAGTGAGTCGAAAATAGTGAACACTCTGGGCTTTGACTGTTACATTTGTACTTTCAAGTAAGTATTCTCAGGGATGTGAGAAATCACAGAAGTTTATCTTGAAATCAAACATTTTTAGTCAGCCAGTTGAAGAAAAAAAAACCTGTTGTTTCTGCAGAATGAAAGATATCCTGCTCTTTGATCTACTTCTCTAGCACTGAGGACACTGTTTCCAGAAGCTCCTTGAAATCTATTACTCTAGGGGTTATCAAAAAGTTGAAATGCCATCATTTCAACATACCTGAAATTTGGATCCTGGTTTCAGTCTTTTTGTCAGCAATGACTTTCACCCCAGATTTGTCGGCTGAGCTTTGTCATCATTTATGAATTGATTTTTAAAGTCCAAAAGCAACAAACGTGTCAATCTTCCTACGTACAAACCCAATGGAATGTCAACAGATTTTTAACTTTGAATTTGTTACTACTTTTTTTTTTTAGGAGAAGCCAAACTACAAGACCCTCAAGAAGACAAGGAAGTTTGTCTTGGATGGGAAGGTGGTGACGCTGACGACATCCAAGGTGGTCCAAGAAGGCTTGGAGGACAAATCCAAACAACGCCATGAAGACAGGTGGGTATTAAACTTAAAAACATGAACAAAAAGTAGGTTTTTTTTTTCAATATTTGCTTTTTAGAAAATGATGTGCTGTGAAGAAATGTTTTGAGGCATTTTTTAAGATTGTTAAAAAAAATTTTTTTAAATTTTGAAATGAGAGGATTTTACTGTTCTCCCAAACCAATCTTGTACCTTTCCTGTACTGGTAAATCTTGATTTATTCATTTCTCAATTAATTAATTTATTTCAAATTTTTGTGGTAACAAGACCAACCCTGCTGCTTCTTTTTTTAGAGCACAAGGGCACCAACATGACCAAGGTGTTTTCTCCTTAATAAAGGGCACTCCTATGAGGAAATGAAGTTTTCAAAATAACTGACAGAGCCTAAGACGAAGCCAAAGCTCAGGCCGTGCAACCTCGTCCCCATGGTTTACTTTATTTCAACCATGTTTACAATAGTAAGCCCTGGGAGGGAAACTCCTTACTTGGACCCCGATTGGACAAAACCAAATGTTAACCTTTGTCAAAACAGCCGGCCGGCAACCAATGTACAAACAGGCTATTAAATCTGGTACCGGACCACGAGACCATGACGAAGATGTTAATTTCGAAAAAGCAGCCAGACTATTCTAATTTGCATACGTATCCAACATTTTTGGATATGCAAATGATCGAATACCAGGGTGAGAGAGCGGTCAACCTCGTAGTACTCGACACACCCTGGGGACGAGGTTGCAGGACCGTGCTTTTAAAACAGGTCGTAGTGACCGGTAGTGACCCATAGTGACCCTGAATGACCCATGACCCCAAGTCTCAATCCATCTACCTTGTCGTTGACCCGAGCAGGAAGGTGGAGATGAGGCAACTGAAGCTTCTCCACAAGGGAGAGACGAAGGAAAGCAACAACTTGGCCAGTCGCATCTTACAGCAAGCCGACATCCTCAAGACGAAACACAAGGGTGAAGTACAGGTCAGTCAGTGATATACGTGACTCTCTGTTTGCTAATTAGGGAATCAAGTGCGGTGAAGAGGTTTTAAATTAGCTGAGGCCTGGTTCTTGATATTGTACTGAGACTAAAATGCAACCTACCAACTTAAATTAGGCCTTAGATTTGTATGCTCTGCGCAATCATCTGTAAGGCCCTCTTTTGACTCGATTAGGTCAGGTCATGTTTAATCACTTCTAACTGTGTTTATATCGCATGTTTAAAACATGACCATGTAATCTCCTCTCGACCATCAGATTGGAAGAACTGTTCCAGGTATTTATGAATAAACTTTCTTTAAAGGAGAGTTCTGAAACAGCAATCAAAGACTGGTCAAATGTTAGTATCTGACTTTTACCCTCGTTACTCCCGTCTCCAGACTTTGATGAAGAAGTACGACAACGAAGTAGATCTCTTGAACAAACAGCAGAAACATGAGGTGGAGAAACTGGAGCTGGCCCAGTCCAACGAGGCCAAGAACTTCACCAGGGTGGTCAAGAGCAAACAGGAGAAGGATCTCAAGTACTTCCGGGAGAAGCAGAAGAGAGAGATGAAGGAGATGAGATCCGTACGGGGGGCCTCCAAGGATGACGTCAAACGCAAGAAGGAAGAATTTGAGGTGAGTAGGGGGTTTGGGGAAAAAGCCGAAGCGGTTTAGTAGTGCACTGGGCTCAAGCTTTGGTGTTTGTAGAGTGTTGGTTAGGGAAAGTCTAGCGATCTAATGCACTGGGCTCAAGCTTGGTGTTTGTAGAGTGTTGGTTAGGGAAAGTCGAGCATCTAATGAACTGGGCTCAAGCTTGGTGTTTGTAGAGTGTTGGTTAGGGAAAGTCGAGCGATCTAATGCACTGGGCTCAAGCTTCTGGTGTTTGTAGAGTGTTGGTTAGGGAAAGTCGAGCGATCTAATGCACTGGGCTCAAGCTTGGTGTTTGTAGAGTGTTGGTTAGGGAAAGTCGAGCGATCTAATGCACTGGGCTCAAGCTTTGGTGTTTGTAGAGTGTTGGTTAGGGAAAGTCAGCGATCTAATGCACTGGGCTCAAGCTTTGGTGTTTGTAGAGTGTTGGTTAGGGAAAGTCGAGCGATCTAATGCACTGGGCTCAAGCTTTGGTGTTTGTAGAGTGTTGGTTAGGGAAAGTCGAGCGATCTAATGCACTGGGATCAAGCTTTGGTGTTTGTAGAGTTGTCGGAATTTGTTTAATGTGGAAAGTCGAGCGATCTAATGCACTGGGCTCAAGCTTTGGTGTTTGTAGAATGTTGGTTAGGGAAAGTCGAGCGATCTAATGCACTGGGCTCAAGCTTTGGTGTTTGTAGAGTGTTGGTTAGGGAAAGTCTGAGCGATCTAATGCACTGGGATCAGGCTCTGGTGTTTGTAGAGTGTGGGTTCGGGAATTTTGAATGATCTAATGCACTGGGCTCAAGCTTTGGTGTTTGTAGAGTGTTGGTTAGGGAAAGTCGAGCGATCTAAAAAAAAATGCACTGGGCTCAAGCTTTGGTGTTTGTAGAGTGTTGGTTAGGGAAAGTCGAGCGATCTAATGCACTGGGCTCAAGCTTTGGTGTTTGTAGAGTGTGGGTTCGGGAATTTTGAATGATCTAATGCACTGGGCTCAAGCTTTGGTGTTTGTAGAGTGTTGGTTAGGGAAAGCCGAGCGATCTAATGCACTGGGCTTAAGCTTTGGTGTTTGTAGAGTGTGGGTTCGGGAATTTTGAATGATCTAATGCACTGGGCTCAAGCTTTGGTGTTTGTAGAGTGTTGGTTAGGGAAAGTCGAGCGATCTAATGCACTGGGCTCAAGCTTTGGTGTTTGTAGAGTGTGGGTTCGGGAATTTTGAATGATCTAGTGCACTGGGATCAGGCTCTGGTGTTTGTAGAGTGTGGGTAAGGTCAGATTGCGCCTCACCACAAGATGCTCCCTTATAAGGTCTCATAATTTGAAAAAAAGAACCTCTTGGAAATAGTGAAATGGCATTCAAAGTGGAAGCAACCGAAACGCCAGTGGAAAAAGTGTCGTGAACGAGTCTTTGTCAATCCTGCTTAAATCTTGCAAACCCTACCCCAAATGTCAAGATTCTGTCCTGACATCTACCACACCATGTCTTGGTTATTTTTTTTTCCAACTGTTCAAAACATTTCAGTCCCTTTCTACACTGCACAACATTCCTGGGACGATCGGGGGTTTACAAGTCATTCAGTGTTCCCCAAAAACGAGTTAATTTCTGTTTGTGTTTGACCCCCCAAGGTTCTGCAGCAGCAGGACGAGCACGGCTTCATGTCGCAGCAATCCTTGCAGCTGGAAGGCCAGACCACGGATCTGGCCGAGGTGCACAAAAACAAAGTAGCCCTCCTGGAACGGAAGTTCCTCAATGATAAGCACCAGAAACTCAGAGGTAAGCCCTAAACCTAAATGCACGCAATGTGTTTGTTTCGTTGTTGTGTTTTGTCCTGTCCTATCCTGTCGAATCTTATTGACGTAGTCGAATGCACCCATAATTGATAATAATCACTCTCCGTATGTTAGATTTGCATCCGGATAAAGAACATTATTTGGTTTTTACTTAACACTGATGTGTATAAAGCACTTTATACTCGGTACTTTCCCCGAGTCCTGTGAAAAAGAAATCCACAGGCAAATTACTCGGATGGGATTCGAACCCACGACGTCTGCAATTCTAGAGCAGATGTTTTTCCAGCTACACCACCGAGATTGCCCGGTAGCTAGAGGTAGTTTGAATCCTATATTTTTAGCAACGGGTACTGCAACAATTTAATAGATGCTAGATTTGCATCGGGGATATGATTGGATTTTAGTCTCTGTTTTTTGTTGTTGTTTTGTAGCGAGGGAGTCCGCTGTCTGGGAGCTGGAGGAGAGACAATTGAAGGAGATGCACCAAGCTACTAAGACGCAGATGAAAGACATGTTCTTCCTTCAGAGACACCATCTCGTCATCAGACAGGAGAAGGTAAGCCGGGGAGTAATCAAGCAGTCAGTGTGGATGAGGATAATTTGAATCAGTGTGGATGAGGATAATTTGAATCAGTGTGGATGAGGGCAATTCGAATCAGTGTGGATGAGGACGATTTTAATCAGTGTGGATAAGGGCAATTTGAATTAGAGTGGATTAGGGCATTTTGAATCAGTGTGGATGAGGCAATCTGAATTAGTGTGGATGAGGGCATTTTAAACCAGTGTGGATGCGGGCAATTTGAATCAGTGTGGATGAGGACGATTTGAATCAGTGTGGATAAGGGCAATTTGAATTAGAGTGGATGAGGGCATTTTGAACCAGTGTGGATGCTGGCAATGTGAATCAGTGTGGATGAGGACAACTTGAATCAGTGTGGATAAGTGCAATTTGAATCAGTGTGGATGAGGAACATTTGAAGACGTTGATCCCGAGAAGTTTCCCTCCGATTTTCTCGGCCAAGTTTACAGCTGTCAAAACCCATAAGTCAAAACACCAAGTAACGGCACTGCAAGTTTATCCAATGAAAGCACTGGGCCTGTAAGACCAGTGCCTGTCTTTATCCGCGCGGATAAAGACAGGGGACCAGTCTAGGCCATAAAGAGCTTTGAAGGTCAACAAAGGGATTTTTTGGTTTCATTCACAGGAGTTGCAGATCTTGAAGTCCATGCAAGAGAAGGAGGAAGAAGACCTGAGACTGATCCACAACCAGGAGAAGAAGCGCTTGCCCAGGCACCTCCGCAGCGAGATGAAGACGCGGACCACCATCTTCCGCAAGAGCATCAACATCAACAATCCCAACTGCTCGGCAGATGAGGAGAGAGAGAAAATGAAGGAGGTATGAATAAGCGAATGACAAATTAAAATATCACGGTCCTTTGATGTTCTACCAAAAAAAAAAAAGGTTCTCATTGTTTTTTCGCCATTGTTTTTCCCTCTAAATAGTTCCAAGAATCGGAAAGCAGGAGATACAAGTCGGAGATTGATCGACAGGAGCGCAAACAACGCCGTCAGATGGAGAGTCTCAGACTCAAGAATAGCGGTTATATGCAGGAGCTGCTCACCATTCATGTGAGTTGATTCTTTCGTTCGTTTTTAGAAAATGCCCATTTGCCAATCACGCCCGAATGTGTGCAACCCTTGCATGGGTTTAATGATAACATGAACGTCAGTTGGGCAAAATTCTTAATTGTGGACGTCTAACCGGAAACGTAGTTCAAGTCTTAATCTCCGGTTTTCTTTGTTGTCTGTTTGGCAAATAAAATGCACTATAACAAATACAAAATTACTTAATTAATTGATTAATATAACAGAGCTGTTAACCACCTTGACAATACAGATGCTTCGGACAAGAAGTAGCATGCACAATATGCTTACTGGAAAAAGGTACACCCAAATACATTTCACAGGTATATCAGACTGGTATCCTGCCATTGCTGCTAGCAGAAAATTGTTTAGCAATATTTTTCACTTAATCGCTTGGGAATGTGGCCAGACCTACTGCCTAATATACTAGATTTTTTAACCTTGTGCACTACTGAAACAGTCTTGTTGATTTGTTGTTGTTGTTGTTGACAGAATGAGAAGAGGAAACAGCTGATGGAGCAGGAGACGACAAAGCTGAAATCTAAGGAGGAGGATCACATCAAGGAGATGAAACAGTGGAAGGATAACCTTCGACCCCGTAAAAAGGTCAGTACCAGACTTCCACCTCTACTTTTACCTTTTTTTCCAACATAATTTTTTTTTTAAAGGACCTTGGAAAAATTGGTTTAGGTGTATACAGACAAATTTACGCAAACCAAAAAGTGCCCTAGAATGTGTAGATATTTCAAAATGGCTTATGGTGGAAAAGTTCCCATTGCAATAGTTTTGCTTAGAATGCTTAGTTTTAAAAAATCGAGGTAAAAGAATTGTTTTTGATCTCACAAGTCCAATATAAAATATTTTTTACTCATGCTCGCGTCAAAGAGGGCGCTATACGATAAAAAGCTTAATCAGTGTTTACTAAAAGGGATAAATCACTACCTTTAATTTATTCTGGGACAAAATTACACCTAGTCTGCGACACAATGTCATTATTGTATGAACTTTTATTTGATTGCTCTTTGTACCTAAATAATTGATGTTGTCATAGGTGATATTTTATCTATATTTTGTTGTTTCTACCAGCAAAGAGGAGAGTTTCCTCAATAGAATTCTGTAGGTCAAGCTGGTCAATATCTGTTTCCCGTGTCTCTGTTACATTGATTCGGTTGTGTCTATACCTGTATATTTATAACTGACCCAAGAAATTAATTAAATATTAATATGAATGCTACTATGATTACCATAATAAATTTTAGATTGTTCTTGATTAAATTGGCCTAATTTTTAAGTTATCAATTGCCAGTATTTCTACACTGTGTTCGCAATCATTTAGTGTGATTGGTCACGGATCGTTAACTTTTATGTTCAAGGCCGTCATTTGTCACAGTTGCTTTTTTTGTTTGCAATGGGGGAGTTCTTATTGTGTGACATGATGATTAATTATTTTGGGTTGACATTCTTGTTTGGCAATCTGCCATATTTTCAGAACCATGTTTGAATTTTTCCCACTGTTTGTTTTACTCCCTTGACAGAAATAGAGCGTGGAGAGTAATCCCACTTAATTTGACATAGCAACTGTCTCTATAGTCTGAGGAATTGAAATTTAATCGTTAACTTGTGACTTAGCAAGTCGTTGTATTCAGATCAAACTCGCAATGGTTTATTGTGAATGATTATATACAAATATAACAAAACATTTTATACGATTGGTTTCAAATTGTCAATTCACTGAAAAATGGTACCAAGAGAAGTAGGGTTAATATATGAGTTTTATATGAATGCATCAGCAGCACATTGTTAGTTCTGTGCATGGTTGTGCCATCCTACACAATCCATGCAGTCGATTGGTTTTAAGTAGTTAGTCAGCTCACTAGAAAATGGTACCAAGAGTAGGAGGGTTAATTTATTGAATTTGACCATTTTGTAGCATTTTAAGTAGGTTTTGATGTTTGTTTTTTTTCTGGTTGTACTAATTTACTTGAGGGATTTATTTACAATTGGATAACATTAATGTTGTGTTTTTTAATGTAACAGGACCTGGAAGAAAGTTTCAAGCGTGAACTGCAGGACCAAGAGCGCTTCTATGCCAAGGGCGCCTCAGCGGGCGGTGCCTCCAACCAGGAGCCCGGTCAGACCCACATGAGAGATGCTAGAAACAGTCTCAAGTAAGCCGGGAAACCAGACTTGTAGATAATAACTCATCCGTGCCGAAGGTCGTACAGCCTTGCATAATAAATTAAAAAAATTATTCAGATGACGTTTCGCTCAGCGGAAGGAAATAGTTGGAACTAGTCATAAGCAATATACATTAATCTTTATTTCCGAGGCCCACTTGTCTGAAGGTGACCTCCATCCTCCAATATCCTTCTCTCTTGTGACGCTTCACATGTTCAACAAGGTTGGAAAGTTGTGAGCAGTGCAATTGGTTGCCTTCAAGTTACATGTAAAAAATGCCCTGTGTGGTAAAAAATGTGAGTACATAAATTTTGCTTAAGCTACTGCTTACCAGAAACAGGTCCAGCTGTACTGGGTCCTATCTCATGGGCTTGTTAAGCAGAAAATATTGCTCAATAATTTTCTGCTGAGCAAAAATGTACTGTATATTGTTTTTAACTGGTTCCATGCTGACTTTTGCAATTGCAAAGCAAGAAAATTGCTGAAGCATTATTTTTGGCTTAACAGCTTTCGGAGGCTTGTAACTTAGGAACACCTCATGGTTTAGTGTGAGGCCAGTTACCAGACATCTCCTGACAGCATCTACGGGCTGGAGCTTAGATGATGATGGGAGGGTAAACACTTTAATGAAGTCCGGGCACCTGACTTACTCACGCCCTTTTTTCTCATATCGGGTGCCTTGAATGAGAGAGGTTATTCGTAAAATTATAAGGTGATATTGGTGCTGCGTATAATATTGTGTGTGGATTTGTTTAAGTGTAAAGAGTGTGTCAGAACGCATAGAGTGGTTCATCGTCGTCTGTAGGAAGCTGTAAGTTGTTCTCACTTTTAATAGAGCCCATAGCAGCTGCATGTGGCTTGTACTATGCACCCTATAACAGCCACAAGTGGCTTGTACAATGCATGGATAGCAGGGCAACCGGCTGTGGCAACCGGCCCAGGCCTAGAAATCTGGGAAAGTTTATTATGGTGGTTTGTGTCATGAAGCCAGATGTGTCCTTATCTGCATTAACCAAACCAATACTTAGCGCTCGATACTGGAAGCTTTTGTAGACCAAAGGTTAAAGGTGACCTCAGGTCGCGAGTCTCCTGAACAACTCATTGCATCAATCCCTAACCTTTGACCTTCTCCGGAACTCTTCAGATACGATATAAATGGTGCAAACATGCCAGCTTTATCTGCAATAATAAAACAAAATAAAAAAAATCAACGATGAGGTCAAAGGTGAGTTTTTAATGCACATGATTGGCTTGTTGAAACTGTAACTTTAAAGCACCATTAAACCAACTCATACAAAACACATGAGAGTAGAGGTGTAGTGTTTTTTTAATACAGTCGTGCTCAAGTTCGTCACTGACATTTTTATTCGTCAGGATTTCGAAGGCAAGATTTTTCTTGCGATTTTTTGGATTTGCAAAACACAACATTGCACTTGATATGCATTTAGTCTTCCCTGTGTATTACTTCATGTTACTATTCAAAGAAAACATTTTTTTCTGTTCTCTTAATTCATCACAATCTATGTGTGATTTTGTAAAAAATCAGGATAAATATTCATAGCAAGCGATTATTAGTGCAAAAGAATTCCGATTTCTATACCTCGTATATAAAATTATAGTAATAATAACTTATATTACATTTCACAAATTCCACACTTTAAATAGTTTGTTCAAATTTGTCTATGTTCACTCCATTCTAAAATTGTCTCTGTTTTTTTTTTTTTTTTTCCCTGACCCCAGTCTAAGAAAAGATGTAGACGAGTAAACAAGTGTGTGTTTGCATCTAAGATGTCATGCTTTTAGCTCTTATTGTAATTGGTCTTAAATCATCGATACACAAGTGCCGGCTTCTGCCAGCGGCTTTTTTTTCCCATTTTTCATCATCGCGCCGTGTGTGTGTGTTTTAGTCAATCGAAGCATGGCGCTTACCGGACTGTGATGGATGTGTAATCCGAGCGAGAGATCAGTGTCTCAAGTGCCAAATTGATGACAAAGTGTGAGGTGTGGAACCAGACCAGAGTTTAGTTAGTGCCTTATCCTAAACGTTACAAAGTTCTGCTTTGCGAGTTGCTGACAATCCAGCAGCGCAAAGTCAAGCCCCCTTCACTTCCATGATAAATGATGGACAGACCGCGTGTTCATCGTCGTGATTGCCATTGGTCGATGCATTAAGGGGGCGGAGCTTAATGATTCCATCAATTGCATTTGGTTTCTGAACAAGCATTATGCAACACTGGACTTAAGGTTTTTTTCATCCTGTTCGACGGACTTTGTTAACTTCAGAAGGTCTATGAACAGAACAATTAAAGGGGCTGTGTCATCATGATCAAAGCAGGCCTGTGACTGTACATGAAATTGTGAACTCTCACCCAGTTACTGCAGGTGTGCGCCCTCCCTCCGCATCAAATCTATGGAGAGCTTGCGCGCGCAGAGTTCATAAGTCCATGTACAGCCACAGGCCTGCTTCGGTCACAACGAAACAGCCCCTTTAAGCAAAAAAGCAATGTTCATTATTGAATCTTCATGAAGGAATTGTCGAAAATTGTTATCTCCTTTCATATTTGAACTCGCCATCTGGCCTTGTTATTGGTGAGACTTTTGGGCTTACGCTAGGCGGCTGTAGACTTTTCAGGTAAATCCAGTATTCTCTGAAATTTTCACATGCTCACAAACTTTGTAATCGATGGAAATTTACCTGAGGCGTTTGCTGCCACCTAGTGTCGTAAAGTCTCACTTTGATTGTCCCCTCCTCTCATGTCTTTATCCTTGTTACAGCATTTGTTTTTAGTTACATATTCACATTGATGCAAACATCCCTGTTGATGGATGGAAGTGATAACAAATAAATGCACATAAAATGTGTTTAAGGTATTAACCAAATTTTTTTTTTTTACATAATTTGTGTAAATATATAAATTAGAAATACACAGACTATTGGCAGTTCATATAATGTAGTGTGAGGCAACGTAACATTATTATTATTTCAGTTGTAAAGGGGTTCAGAGGTCATGTGCGTTGTCCACGGCTTTTAACCCATTGAAATGTGTAAACTATTTATTAAATGTTAAAACATACTGAGATATCGTGGAGTAAACATGTAAACAAATTACTCTTGAGTTGATGAGGAGCTTAATTGGAGGGTTTGTGGGGTCCCAGCGGGGGCCTGAAACCAAAGGCGCTGGGATTGGGACCATTTCATTGGACCGTTTCCCCCTGACCTTATAACCCCAGGTCACCTCTTCCTGTTTTAAAACGATTCGTTATCTATCAATAATAATGTAGCTCTATGACGGTGTGAAAAATCATTGGGAATCAATATTGTCATTTTCTGCCCTGTACTGAAAAATAGGGCTCGATTGCAACGTTAATAATTTACCCGGATTCTTCTTGCAACTTTGGTTTAAAAAAGAGAGGGCTAATTAATTGTTTACATTATCATATCGTGTGTGTGTACTGTTGTTATTGTGCGCATTGCGCCGATCAGCAGTACAATCATTCCCATCATGCATCACTACATCCTGAACATGATTTTGTAAAGGCTCATCGCCCTTACCAGCGGTCTTGGATGAGACAAAATGGGACACTAGGTGGCAGCAGACTTACCAGGTAAATACATTGTTCTTGGAAATGTTCGCATGCTCAGAAGTGCGTAAACAGTGGACGTACACAAGACATCTGCTGCCACCTAGTGTTCAAGGTGAAATTAAACTCGGAATAAGTAAACTTTTGAACTACAAAATGTAATAATGGCTAAATTTTTCATAAAGATTATTCTTTGACGTGCTTAAATCGATTTTAACCAAATCTGGAGCATAACATCATTTTAGTTCGTTTTGACTTTTTGACTCAATTTATGAAAGTTATGATTAGCAGTTGGTAAGCTAGAGTTTCTTGTATTACTCAGCCAAAGTCACAAATGCTTAGCACTGAAGGGTTCTGCTTAGCAGTCAGTACAGGTTACCAGCCAGTAGGCCATGTGTTGTATATTGTGCATGGCAGGTACCCCGCTCACTTTTGCCTAAACAGATATATTAATCCAGCAATACTTGTGGTTTATGAGTTGGCAGCGTTTACATTTACTGCTTAACACAGTTAATTTGTAAGGCAAAATTGTGTGCTTGGTTTGACCTAAAGTAATAGGGGTCATTTTGGAACACGGTAACAGTAAGGACGTGTGCCAAATTGGCGGCTACAGCTACGGCTATGGCTTGATCATTGCGTCAGCATGCATTGAAGTATTGGACTTCCTTAGCAACAGTCGTAGCCATAGCTGTAGCTGCCAGTTCGGATACGGCCTAAGGTCGTGTCCAAATTAAGCGACTTTGGCTACGGCTACGGCTATGGCTGTAATGACAACATTGAGGTTCTTAGCCATAGCCGCTGTCGAAGCGGTTAATTGAGAAATGCCTAAATGTCTACTTAACGTCTGTCTATTTAAGTTTGTCGGTGAAGATAGCAAAGAAATGGACATAGCAGTTACTCTGGGGTGGGTTTTGTTTTGTTTGGGGGGGGGGGTTTCGTAAATTAGATAATTTGTCACCAAATTTGAACAGCAATTGAAATAGATGATCCGATTTATGGACTGTTTTAATTCAAATCATTGTGTGTGATCACCCAAGGTTTGTACAGAGATGAATTGTTGACCTTTAAAGGTCACAGATTGCATGGCTTTATGAATTGATTTGCTATTTTTATACAAAAGAATGCCTTTTGTGTGTAATGGGGGGGGGGATCCGAACCACTGCCTGACTGTTTGGGTTTTTTGGGGGGGGGGGGCGGGGTTAGTGATAGTAGTGATAGTACAATGTGTGTTTGATTGGAGGGTCATTTCAAATAAGTCACTTAGAAAGGGTGAATTAAATTTTTAGGGAAACTATGTTTCAATGAGTGCCTGTCGTCGTTAATTGGCCTTTTTTGGAAATTAAATACAACTTTTTTTGTCAAGAATACTTCAATTTCTTTCCGATAACTCATATAAATAAATATTTTATACACGCTATTGCCTTTTGATTTTACACGTTAGCATTTCAAACTGTATTTAAGTTATGCCCTAGAATGTAAAAAAAAAAAATGGCGTCAGATTTCCTGAACATGAGACAGTATTCTAAAGTGGGGTATTATTTTTAGCTCATGAAGGAAACAAGTCGTGCCCGTGGATAGATAATCATTAATATAGATTCTAGTTTAAAATATGGTTATGTTTATTTGTTCGTACTTTGAGAAAAAATAATTATGTTGAATGCCTACCGACAAACACATGATCATGATTTTTTTTTTTTTTTTTTAATGCTCTGGCCCGACGGTTTATTATGAACACTTTGTGCGTTGTTAATTTATATTTTTTCCGGACCTGCAAAACAAAGTTGGCATAATCAAGACTGATTGGTGTAGACCTTATGCACTTGACGTCATTTGAGTAGGGCGCCCTCGGAGGTCAAAAAGAGGCTGTTCATTGGCCAATGCTGTGCGCCGCGCGTACAAGTCTGTGCGTTTCGAATGGTTTCATCATTTGGTTTACCTCCAAGATGGCAGCTTGATGACGTCAATGCATACGGTCTATTATTTTGTTTTTGTCAGGATTGGGTAAATTTGATATTTTATGTAGCCAATGATACTTCATATACACTGTAGCTCAGATTTGTCGTCTATTTTTTTTGCAGGACGTATAAATTGAATAGATGGCAAACTTTATACACGGGATACAATCTTTTACTTACAGTAGCTACACAATTTTTGTTTTCGGTGGTCTTGCTATAAATGTCATTGTTTACAAATAAACGCAAGGAAAAGGTTAATATCATTGCCTCCATTGTTTTTTTTTGGGGGGTGTATGTTGATTTTTTTTGCTGGGAAAAGTTTACCTTTGCTTTTGTATGATTCCCTTCTTTAGTGTAAGCGTATTGCTGCTTAGCTAGTATTAGGTGGTGAATGTGCTGTGTGCTTTTTACTATAAGCATTCTTCGCTTATACACAGCTAGCACAGATATTTGCTGCTAACCTGTCTGTGAATGGCGACAGTAATTCCGCGGTAAGCAGATCCATGAAAATTTGTGACAATGCGATTTATAGGAGCATCAAGAATGTAATGTGCATGAAAACATCATTTTGTACGTATTATATCCATAAACCCCTTGCATGTGATGTCACAAGAAACCAAACAGCGCCCTCACTGAGGTCAATGAAGACCTATCATTGGCTGAGAGTTGTGCGCGGCGCGTGCACGTTTCCATTGCTCTGCGATGGTAGCCTAATGCAAAGGGTCTATATTGAACCAAGGTAGCCTTTGGCACTCGCTCTTTGGCACTCGCTAAATGAAAATTGCTCTTCTTAAATAACACAAACCTTGGGTATCCAAAGCTAGGATCAATCATTAAAAAAGAGATAAATTGTCGACGTCAATTTGTATTACACTAGAAATGGCTGTGTTGCTACACGTTGGATTTTTGATTGATTCACGTGCATCGACTTATCGTACATTGCTGTGCATGGGTCGTGACGTCTTATGCTTTTTTTTCTAATGGCGCCCAGGATGCGGGTGTCTCCTTCAATTGTGGAATATTTTATGCTGTAACTAATGCACCTGTGGTGTAAATAATACATTACACACTTAGCAATGAACTCAAAATACAACTGGACTAACGGCTGTCTATGATTTCTGTAGCCGTGGGTGTATGACCATGGAGGTAGAAATGTCTACCCATGATATGACTGGATCGAGTGTGCAATGTATGCATGTATAATCAAATGTGGCGTCCACTGATGCGTTTACAAACGTGCAATGAGTGACAACTGCTGTTAAACACGGCCGCTTCAAGTGGTTTTAACGCGAGATCTCGTGTTGTTTGCTCGGTTCCATCAATCAATTAAGAGTGGGGTTGTTGTTATTAACAGGTAGTACTCTTGACGGATGCAGTCTGTCGCAGACCCCAAACGATTACATCTGCTGTTTGGATGATAGTACTGTTTCAGTGAATGTGAGAATACAACGTGTAGTTTGTGAATGGGTACGCAGACGACGTACGCACTGGTTGATTGATTCGTACATAGAGAGCTAGAGAGAGATGCGCACACGCAGCTGTACACCCATGAGGGACGTACATCCAATCTGAAAGCATTGTGTCGTTTAGGCAAGTCACGGACGGGTGACGACTGAGGGAGAAATGACGAGGAAGTTCTGCTCCGTGTGCTCTTCGCTGCACGACATCCTCTCCACGTGGAATGATTAGAAGGTGGAAGAGAATGCCGTTTTATTACGAGGTCACACTGGGAGAGGGATGACAGCACAGTTGTGTAGCGTTAACAAGCCGTGGTTTCGTCACAGAGATGACGTGTGATCTCACCGTATACTGCTTTATACGCGGGAAAAGTGATCAGCGCACGGTTAATTGAAATCTTCTCTATACCAGCCAAACAGGACCGAATTTCAGTTCAAGTAAGACAACAACCTCGTGCTTATGCATGTTGTAGGACAGTCGATCCCACATCGAACAGCCACACAAACAGTCATGGTATTCTAGTTATGTAATCAAGATCGCCAAACTTCCTTCAAATTTGGTGTATTTCGTGCTTTTTGGACTTGATTTTTTTGATATCTCAGAGATACACATGAAATCTGTAAAGATCATGGGTACGACACGTAGCAACCAGGCCATGCGAACTAGCGCTGGGATAACATCGACGACCACCACCGCCACGGCGGTGACGGTGACCCTGACGCCACCGCGGGAAGCACCACCGGACTACCGGCGCATGGACAGTCGCTCGTACCGGTACTTTCGACGCATACAGCCCGCGGTGTTCTGCGTCGCCATCGTGGTCTCTCTCCTCGGCTACGCCTTCATCGGAGCGGCCGTCTTCGTGTGCCTTGAAGCCAAAACGGAGCAGGACAACTTCCGCACGTTAATGGACGCCAGAGAGAATTTTCTCGCCCTGGTCAACCTCTCCATCGAATTAGCAGCTGGGACCACGAACGGGACGAACGTATCATCCACTTTAGTGGACTATACCGAGATCGACGCAGGACTGAGGTCGTACGAAATTACGCTACGGAAATACAGGAATATTAACCTCGATGGAGAGCCGATGTGGAATTACTTCGGTGCCTTGTTCTTCTCAGCCACTGTGATCAGCACAATTGGTAAGTTGATTTCATTTTCAACTATACAACGCCATTAAAGTTTAAATTGTTCTGTCACTTGTATTCTGCTCATTTTGTTGTATTGCAGAGAAATGTGCGTAGCAGAAACTGGTTACCAGCTACTGCTGTCAAGTTTACACTGTTGTGATTGGTGCCCGCAGTTTTTTTCTCGTTTTTCTGAGCAATATTTTCTGATTAACAAATCATATTTATTAAATTGGGGCGATCAAATCTCGAAGGCGTACGATCTCTACTTTGTCGTCGAGCGTGAATCCCGTACCACCTGTGCTCCCCAGGGAGCCCGTGGCGAAATCGGGCGTTAGAATTAAAGTGAATGAGCCTTTTAATTGCTTGGTACGGTAATCGACAATCATTGCATGACTTGAGTTATTCGGAAATGTTGTCTGGATGTGAGGATGAAACTACGGCGATGTATCTGGGTTTTACCACAAAGCAAGGTTTTAGCCAGGATATGGTAAAAGGGTGTCCAAGTTTGCTTGAAATTTAACGCCGGGTGTTTTAAATAAAAAACAGGCTGTCAAGACACCCAGACACCCCCTGGCTAACACCTTGCCACAAAGTATAAAACACATCATTAAAATTGAACCAGTGCAGTGTTTGTTTATAAAAAAAGAAGAGTATCCATTTACTTTTAAAAACCGCACTTTTAAAGTTGCCCAACATTGGCAAGCGGTTGTGTGATGACACGAAATGATGATGAAATTCAAAAGTACTGCATCGCGTTAAAAGATTTCCTAGGGATCCATTAATATATAGGTGAGTAATCATCTTAATGTTGACCTTTGTCTTGAGGTATTTTAATAACCTTTCTCTTACCGGGTACAAGGCAATACCTACAATTACAGAACTAGACAATTATTTGATCGTATTTGAATGAGCGCCTATTATGTTCTACCTCATGCCCGTCTCTATACTTTTCCCGGCTGTGTATGGCGCGCCCCTTAAAGTGAAAATGGCACATGCATGATCCCCAAAAGGGCGATATTGTTGGATGATTTTGCAAGTGCGATAGTCCGAAGAGATTTTATGAAAAGGCCATGACACACGAGGCAATTTACATGCAACCAGCTCCAGGCAATCTCCAAGACGAACATTAATTCACATTTCAGTTTTCTCATTACTTTCTTGGGGACAGTGAATTAAAGTTAGAAGACTGTGTCTGATGTGCTACCGAAGTGTTCCTTGTGCATTCAGTGCATCAGCTAGTTGCCTCCAAGTTGCCTGAAAAAATTGCCCTGTGTGACACGGCCAATTAAGAGTGCAATTAGTAAAGACTCGAAATCTAAGATAACAACAAAAAGGACCCTTCCGTGATACAGGGGTAATATTTAACATGCGCTGAGGGCTCTGAACCGACTTTAATAAATTGGCGATATCGTCGGTCGAACGATTTAGATTCCCGAGAGAGGTATATTCCTATCTGATCTGACAGCGCGATGGTGAAAGTGTCCTCGTGCTCGTTCTGAAGATTCCTCTGACCAGAGGTGAATATTTGATCTTTACTGTTGTTGTGGGCGGAGCATTGTCAAATCCAGAATTGCCTCAAACTGGCGATACTGTTGAATGATTCGCAAGAGCTATTTCCATCCGATTCGACAGTGCGGCAGTCACTGAAGTCTCATCGTCTGGAAGACAAGAGGATTCTCTAGTGTCTCTGGCGGTAATATTTAACTGCACTGTTGCGAGGTCAGGAAGAATGTCATTCGTCTGACTGTCTCCAAATTGAAGTTTTTTTTTGTCCACGGGCCGAGAAAAATAACAGATCTCGCCAGCATCCACAAATTGCAACTGGGAAACAGGGGTTACTTGGCATTATTTTTTTTTTTGGTTTTGTTTTTTAGATTGCTTTGGTCGGGACCTATGTTGCCGTCATCTTGTTGTGTTCCCATTCAAAGTATTAATGTGATCAAACCGAGGCGTCTAGAGTTTGAAAATGTCACCAAAAGAGACTAAAATAACAGATCTCGTCGTGCATAAATTGCAACGAGAAAGCCGGGATACCCTTGGCACGTGGGAGGTTTCAGATTGCCTTGTGCAGAACTTGTATGGTGCTTCCATCTTGTTGTGTTCCCATTCAAAGCATTGTAATCGGCAGATTTTAAAGTGTCACCAAACAGAGCTTGGCCAGAGATTAAATAACAGAACATCAATACTTCCATAAATTGCAACTAGAAGACATTGCGTCGTGCCGTGCCGAGTGGTTTAGCACCGCCCGATTCGAGCTCTGGTGTTTCTGATCAGCAGAGTGTGGGTTCGAGTCCCGGTCGTGGTCATTGAGCAAGATATTTTACCGTGTTTCCTTTGTCCTTCGGATGATGTATTGGGCCATAGGTCCCGTGTACTGGGATTGGTGGTGAATGTAAAAGAATCCAGAACACTTATTGTGGAAGAGTAGGGGTTAACCCCCGGTGTTTCTGGTTCACATAGCAAGCACCCTTGTTTACAGGTTTCCTCAGACTTGCGAAATACAGTGATTAAGTTCACTCATGAGGAATCCTTGGTTTCATTACCAGAAATATATTAATATATTATGGTGTCTTGGGAAGACACAATGAATCATAGAGAAATCTGACCCCTTTTAAAATAATTATTAGTCTAAGCATGGAGGTAGCTCTGTGGTCTGAGTACATAGCCTATATAGGCCTAAGTTGTTGGGACTGCTTTTCTTACCTTTTCCCTCAAAAGCTGCTAAGCACAAACAATAATCTTGCTTAGCAACATCAGGTTGTAATGACTGGTGCCATGCTGTTTTCTTTTAGTTTCGGCTTTGTAATGCTAAGTCTAAATCATGCTGAGCAATTATTCTGCCCAGCAGCTTAAAGACATTTCACCCATCATGTTTGGACCGCACTCGTGATTGTTAACTTTTTTGCTTACTCGAAAAATCTGCTAAGTGGTTTTGATAGCAGCGTACTAAAATCGGGCCCAGATTTGTTGCCGGGTCGAGGATATCGTAAATCGAGGCCACTCGAGAACAATTTTTCTCACGGGATGAAAGCAATATGCTCGTTGTCCTTTAGAAAACACACGGGCAATCAATCGATACAACCATATTTGCGTCACGATATCGTTTAATCTTTACTTTGGCCCCATTTTCTGGACGACAGCTGTCCAGAGTTTACACTGGGTTGTATCATTTTTGCCTTTTAAAATTTTATATATTGAATTCGAATTGTGCTCAAGATAATTTCGTAATTATTGGTATGTTGAGGAGTAAAAAGTTTGACGTTTGTAACGGCTTGAAAGTCCATCTATCTTGCCCCAATGTCTCATGAAGACCAGCAGAGTAGACTGCATCGAAACGTCGAGACCACACCAGCTCTTTTCAGAGCCAACACTCCTCCCAAAAGAGATTTGCACACAATGGTTATACCCGCAAGTTATTTATTACACGAAATGTAGAAGCAGTCTTTATAAATTAAGATCACGGTGAGACATACAATTAATGGTGCCGCCATTTTAATTTTCTTCCATCCAAATAAATCACACCAATCCGAGGCTGGAACGATGCATAGTCAGGCCCCTTTTTGTATACTGAAAACCATTAGTCACTATCGCTGAGGCATACAGGGGCCACGACACACATCTATACGTGATTGATAACCGGGCGAGTAAACTTTATTGTCTTTGTCGTACTCACTGTACTGTGTTTGTCTGCGTCAAAACTTAACAGGCCCTAAGTGCGTTGTGCAAACCCAGTTTGTCAAACAGTCCTCCCCGGCCGACCAGCCGTTTGAAACCTGTTCATGCTTTCCCATCTGTTGCCACGGCAACCTGTAATTGAGGATGTATCTTCCTGAAATGCAGTGTTCCATCAAATGAACTTTAATCTTTCAAGTTTTGAAAACGGTCAGTGCTTCGCCAAACATAGACTTGTGGACAAGTCGTTCGCGGTGATAGCGAAACGACTCTCTTGCAACTATCTCGCGGCGCGAGACTTTCGCTCCGCGCAAGACTACTGCTCTCGCAACTACGGGCCTATACCGTAGTCGAGAAAAGCAGTTAGTCTCGCGCGGAACAGCAGTCTCGCGAGATACTTGCAAGAGAGCCGTTTCGCTACCACCGCAACAGACACTTTAACGACTTGTCCACAAGTCTATGCCAAACAGTGTTATGGGATGAAGTGCTGATAAAAAATGAGAGTGATTTTGGTGCCTCGGTGAAATGACAAGTCCATCCTGAACCTTTCTCATTTAATTCCTTGAAATCCATTAAGTCGAGACGGAGTCAGCGTAAGACATGCCCCATTTCAGTCATTCCTAAGTTGAATAAGACTGACTCAACTAACTGTGTCATGGATGTAGTTCGTAGAAATTGCGCAGTCGCACGACGCAGCATGAATTATTGTTTCTTTCTACAAACGAATTGCTAGACATCCGAGAATTTCATTCACGTTTTGATGAGTCCCAAATGGTGACCCCGCCATATTCCGTTACAATCGAGATGGCACGTCCCCGCTGAACCGACAACCATATGGGCAGCAGTCGGAAGCAGCCGATGATGCCCTGACAATAGAAGGAAAAAAGTGTCAGGGGATCGATCTGAAGGAAATCATAACGGGAGACCGAATCTGCAGGTGCGAATAATATACATATTTTTCCATGGAGGGGGGGGGGGGGTTGCAACTTGTGATTGCATGGCTGATGAGCTGCGCTCATTTTTATTCCTCTTCCTTTTCCAGTCGTGTTTTGATTGGTTGCTAGGCGACACAATGTAATTATGAACGGGCTGTCACCATTTTGAAGGATTTATTTTGGTTGTGGCGTGCTGCGTGTGGGAGGTATGGCGTAACATTGACGGTGACGGATCGTGTACAGGCTGGGATTAGGTTGGGTTTATCCGGGATAATTTTTTTATTTTTTTTTATTTTGAAAGGGGCATACTTCGTTGTGTTCATATTCATTTTTTTTGAATTATTTTTTTAGAATCATATTCAATACTATTTCTATGAAATTAACCGGAGTTAAAAAGATAATTGGTCGAATAAACAAATGTCTTGTTGAGGCGCTATGGGAATTAATTATAATAATTCACATTATTTGGTTTTATCCATACCGATGTGTGTAAAGCACTGTAGACTCAGTACTTTCCCGAGTCCTGTGAAAAAAAAAAAACTCATAATTGTTTAATTTTAGTCTGAAAGCTAACTGATTATGAAGTTCATACGAGAACTTTTTTTCTGTGAAATATTTCTAAATGATATTCTTTACCACCGATGCAAATAATAATAATGATGGACATTTTTTCTAGTGCGCCATGTTTGTTGAAAAGACACATCTGGGAACTCTGCTAATGGCGGTACTTAAAGCCAAAAGAAGACTGAACAAGTGTGATATCAAGTTAGTTCTGAAACTGGAGAGAGTGTCTACTGTAGTCCGAGGTTCAGTGGAAGAGCTTTTTCAAAAAAGATGGCCCAGTACACGTGAGAAGGAACGATCGAAACAAGTGTGTTTAGAACGAGGGATGTTGAGGAGCATGGTGTTTGTCGAGCGAGGCCGTCTTGAAGAAACACTTATAGCTGTATCGAATAGTCCTGGATGTATCTATAGGTGATGCATATTATCTGTGATTACGATGGGGTCTCAATTGGCAGTGTTTTGGTTGTGTATTACCGGCTAGGTGTAAAACACAGTCAACACACCACAAACGGGGGAAGAAAAAAAAATACTGCAAGACAAATACAATACCTGTACTTTCGAGTGGTATGGTACGGAGCTCTAGAAGTGCCATCCGACATATTGAGATCTTTCGATAATTTACTGCAGGATGATGACATCATCAACGTAAAGATGACGACATCCCGAGATGGTTTATCTCTCGGGATGACGGCATCCTGAAAGTAAGATGACGTCTTCCTGATATATTTTATCTTAGGTTGTCGACATCCTGGACGTAGGATGTCGACTTTCCGAGATAATTCACTTGGGATGATCGCATCCTAAAATTGTCGACAATACCCTACTTTCAGGATGTCGTCATCCCAAGTTAAAAAAAAAACATCTGGAAGACGACACTCTAGTTTGAGGATGTCGTCATCTTACGTTGATGATGTCATCACCCTGCAGTAAATTATCTCAGGATCTCAACATGTCAGATGGCACTTCCAGAGCTCCGTATAGTTTGTTTGTTTGCTTGTTTTATTTCCATTCATACTTGCATACGTACGGATAAAATAATAATGATTAATAATCAATACAAATTGTATCAGAAAGAGTAAAACAATACAACACAGTATATGAATAGAGGTGACATTCAGAAAAGGGAAAAATAAGGATAAATGCGTGTTTGTATAATCTAACGTAGTGAACGATCGCAATCGGGATCATTACCACGGCGACAAAATGCCAAGAATATAAGAGGATGGTGGCCCCCTACAGCGTCCCCCTATCAAATAAAAGCATGACCCCCCCCCCCCCATCACTGACGAACTCATTCCCCTGCCCCCCTCACTTGAAAGCAGTGCCGCCCCCCTCTATCCCACCCACCGAAAGAGTCCTGGCTATACGCCGCTGAATTCAGAGGGAAATATTTCGCAGAAAACAATGGTTCTAGTCTGAAACTTCATAATCAGTAAGCTTTCAGACTAACATTAAACAATTATGTTTTTTTAATCCGTATTAACCAATCCTGTATAAAACACCTTGAAAAGCATCGATGAAAGATCAATCTCAATCATAATATTTACTCATCGACAGCTGCCGCGAACGTAAACCTGAAATATTTTGCAGACCGTTTCGCAGCATTTTTTTTCTCTCCACCGACTTGCAGTCTACTATTACGGCAAGTTCCACGGCAGATTACATGGCATTGATTCAAACAAAGAAGCCGGCAGACTCAAAATGGCTCGCTCCGGCAATCCTTCATTTCCATGGCGTCTAAAACAATCAAACGATAATGCATTGTGAGTATGCAGGTACATGATGTAGACTTCTCCTTAATACCGTGTACTGTGGGCTACGCTGCCATTTTGAATAAATTATTCACACAGTCATTCGTATTATTTCATCTGTGATTAATCAACTATATAATGTTTGCGGTAGCACCGTGGACCAAGGTTTTAGCCAGGACTTGGTAAAAGGTGTCTAAATTTGCTGGAAATTTAAAAACTACATGTCCAAATTGTCCACTTACAATACATTTACATGTAAATGACAGATAAAACAGGGCGTCCAAATTTAAAACAGGGTGTCCAAAAGACAACCAGACACCCCTCTGGCTAACACTATGCCGTGGACACGGACTCTCTCGAACGAGTTTTGTTTACGGTGGTTCTGAAAAAAGAACTCGACGTTTCGATGAGTATTCTCTGGTCACCTTCAGGAGAAAGCGAGACTTATAGTGCATGCTGCAGGCTGCATTTTAATACTTTTATATTGACATATTTACACTGTTGTAAAGCATGTCACTTCCAAGATTGACACGGAATAAATAAACTGAGTTGTTTGTCATCTATGCAAAACGCACGCTATCTAGCATTGTTAGTTTCATGAATAAAGGGCAAGGTTTTACACAGGATTTGGTAAAAGGGTGTCCAAATTTGCTGGAAATGTAAAAACTGGGTGTCCGAATTGTTCACTTACAATACATTTACATGTAAATGACAGATTATTATTATTATTATTATTATTTATTCGACCAAAACAATACACAATGAACAAACACGGTATGAAAAACAAAAACAAAGCAAAAGAAGTAGGAAAACTACGAAATACGAAGTAAACAAAATAAACACAAGAGACGACACTGTATAAGTGTAAGTGTAAGTGTAGGGGCCACAAAAACAACGCATATTATGAAATGAAAACAACCGAAGACAATAAATAAAAGACGATATGTGGGTCAGGGGTCACAAAAGTAAATTCAATTACTATTACCCACAGGTATGTAACCCCGCCATGTAAAACAGGTAAAACAGGGTGTCCAAATTTAAAACAGGGTGTCCAAATGACAACCAGACACCCCTCTGGTGGACACGGACTTTCTCGAACGAGTTGTGTTTACGGTGGTTCTGAAAAAAGAACTCGACGTTTCGATGACTATGCTCTGGTCGCCTTCAGGAGAAAGCCAGACTTATAGTGCATGCTGCAGGCTGCGTTTTAATACTTTTATATTGAAATATTTACACAGTGTTGTTAAGCATGTCACTTCCAAGATTGACATGGAATAAATAAATGAACTGAATTGTTTGTCATCGATGCGAAATGCACGCTACCATTGTTAGCTATTCATACATGACTATAGGGCAGGCATTAGGCCTGTGTAGGCCTCTATATTTTTCTCTAAGGTTCAGCCATTTTTACATATTAATTTACCAATGTCACTCCTTGTGAGTCAGTGATGTATATTTTTAACGCAGTGCCCAGTGCCACAATTGTGTTGCAAAATGCACACGACCCTGAGGCAAAAAGGAAATTACTTATAATCTCGTCAGATCAGTTAAGGCCATGATGTACTTTTTTGTATTTTTTTTTTTTTTTTTTACAGAAGTGCGGAAATTTTGGTTCTTTTTTTCATCAATGCAAATACAACTCGCCATTGTTATACCGGAAGCAAATGAATAGCCTACTGTAAGGCGATGTGAAAGCAAGGGCAGTCACAGCGAGTCTCATTTAATATCAAGGAGCCATTTTGCTTTCATCCAATTATTTATTCGCGATCATTGTGAGGCTTGGGGGCAAAATAATAGTCTTGTCTCTGTTCTCATCCTACGATAAACAAGCACTCGTTATCGTTACTGAGAACTATATTGGGTAACCCAGCAAAGATTGAAACATCATTGTGAAGTATGACCTTGCCTGATGTTTCTGTCTTGATCCTTTTTATTCCATGTGCAATGTTTAAACTAAATTATTCCAATATTTTTAATAGCCACTGCCAGTATCATTGGAAACGAAGGCCCTCGGGCCACAGTTATTAGGTTAGCTTCTTCTCTTCCTGACAATGTGCTGCTGGCTCTATTGTATGTTCCATTATCATTATATTCATTGTCTTCTCTGTTTGCTTTATTGTGTTGTGCATTATGCCGGAAAAAATAATAATAATAGTCATAATGAAGCTCCACCCCCACGATTTTTTTTTCTGCAGCACACGTCGGCTTTGGAGTCAACAGTTAAGGGATGGGCTGTTCTTCCTATCCCTTAACTGTTGACTCCATAGCCGACGTGTGCTGCAGAAAAAAAGAATGCCCCCCCCCCCTCCAAGTACATTCTGCATAGCAACTGCGGTTACACATTAACCATTTTGCACAACCTCCTTCCCCGGATTACACGGGCAACGAGTAAAATTCAATCAACGTTCGACTGCTTAGGTGAATAAACGGCCCCAGCAGCTCGGGCGGAACTGCAGCTGAGTAACCAAGCAAGACGGTGACGAAAGCTCCTAAGAAAATGAGATGTTTTCTTGGTAAGACGATATCGGCCTCGTCTATACAGTTTCTGATTCTTTTTTTCCCCGGCCAAAAGACGTGCATTCTGCCACCGGCGTTTCAGACAATTAGACCCACACATAAAGGAAGAGTGATTCGGACTCGATGACCGTATGGCACAATGCTGTTCGCTGTCTTCAAGAAAATATATCAAAAAACACATTGCACGTCAAGACATCAGTTTGATTTCTCATTCAATTAACAGTGATATATAATATTCAATGATTAGGATGAAACAGTAGAAGTGAGTTGAGACCACGGGCCCAATTATATAGAGCTGCTTAAGCACAAAAAGTAGCTAAGCAAAACAAAATTATTCTTACCAGAATAAGGTTATCAACCAAAATATCATGTCAACATATACAATATGTGACTGGTATCCTATCTATTTTTGCTTCGCAGAAAATGTTTGAGCAACATTTTCTGCTTAAGCAGCTCTATGAAATTGGGCCCAATTTCATGGAGGCTCCTCGTGCACAAAAAGCAGCTAAGCACAAAACAATTATGCTTACACCAGATTTAGGTTACCAGTCAAAATACCGTGTCACGTGTACACTTTCTAACTGGTATCCTGCTCATTTTGCTGAGCAATGCTTTGTGCATGCGTAAGCACTAAGCAGGTCTATGAAATTGGGCCCTGGATGGGGTAAGGTTCATGAAGCCCGCTAAGCAGACAATTTCTACTTACGGAGTAACCGTTATAACACAGTTTCTATTTCCAAACCACTGCTTGCCATAATACGCAAAGCAAAAGCCTGTTAGCCGTTCTTGCAAACAGAGACGCAATAATTTTATGCAAGCCCATTCAGTGAACGTAAACGCACACGTAGTAGTTCAACAGTCTTGGTTGTTTTTGAAATCCACTTTTGCTTTTTGCGGTAATTTTTTTTCTGCTACACAGTATGAACACAAATACTGGTGTGAGATGCTGTGTCTTCCAACCGGTAAACAACTTTTGGAGATTGATTTAAAGATAGTTCATTTAGAGCTTGGTGATTTCTTTGATTGGCGGCTCTGACGTTTGATCTATCTGCCTGCAAGTTTGCAGGGATGAACGAACAGATACTGTCTCCTGGGTCATTAAAGTTCAGCTGATGAAGGTCTTCTTACGGCTGTGTCGATAACCTTTGATATGCTTTGAGTTATACCTAATACCGTGCAGGAGAAGCAATGGTGTCTTATTCCCTGTGTGCATTAATGGCAACTAATGCAGTCGTTCAGCAAGAGCCAGGTCATTTACCCTTTCGAAGGATGATAAGAAACAAGATGGCTGATAATGCGTACGAACTGACTGTTTCCTCAATTTTACTTCAGTGTCGTTGTAGATGTTTATGACATGACTGCATAGAATGTAAAGCAATCTGAAAAGGGATGTATTATTTTTTTGAAAGAGAAGTTGTGCGAGCGATAACTCGAGAAGGACTCGGCATATCAACCCCAAACTTCGTGTGTGGATTGGTCCTGATGGGATCCCCCAGAAGCCTATTGTTTCTGGGGTGGGAAGATGTGGAAAAGAGTGTCCTGTGAATGAAAATGAGAGACCTTCTGCGCACGCATCAAAAAAGTATCTGTGGAGGAGGCTTACATAAAATCGAGGCCATATTAGCTATTGTATCTGTGTATGTTTGTCCAAAAACAACGCAATTAGCAGTGTGTAAATTTAAAATTGTATTTGCAAATGACTTAAAGGTATTGTACACTTTTGGTAACAGCTCAAAATCAGTGTCCACCTTTTGTGTGATTTTAAAACATATGCATGAGCAAACAAACCTGTGAAAGTTTGAGCTCAATTGGTCATCGAGGTCACGAGAAAATAGTGAAAAGAGATCTTATGTGTTTTCTGTTTTTTCAAATTATCGCGCGCGATAATTACTATTGTTTTACTCGTTTCTCAGAAACGATAGCATTTTAGGCAGAAATATTTTAAAGAACCCTTTCTACCATTACTTACTTTAAATCATGTAAGTTATGTGTGAATCTGTGAACATTGTGTTTTTCGATTTTACCAATAGTGTACAGGGCCTTTAACAAGTTGAAATGGTGACGGATTGTTTGAGTTTGCGCAAAATTATAAAGCTGAATGTTTGAGTTTCTGGACACACGCATTTTGAGGAAAGGGTATACACTAATTGCCACCATGAAGCCTGCCGGCTTGTTTTAAATGCGTCATTATAGGCAAAGTCATTTGGGTATTTGGTAAAATGAGGAAAAGTGTGAGCAGCATCTGGTGATTCAGTATTGCGCCTATCCACAGTCAATCAACACCCAATTGAGAATTTCATTTGTTTCTTTAGCTGCCGATCTATTAAGTGTGGCTTCGTGTTGTTACTTAATTGCAATTCAAAGCAATTCTTCCAGTCATTATTTGTCTCATTAGCCATTCAATTTGACCCCGAGGATCCATTTCGTGTTTTGCATTCCAACACCTTCGAGTCACTAATTCAGGCGCGAAACGAAACACCCGACTCAGAAAGGATGAGCGTTCCAGCGATAGTCTCCCCTCCAGGCGCAAGATGAAGATCCGTAAAGTGGATTCGTACAAAAAGGACACACCGCCAAGAGAAGAAGAAGAAAAAAACGACTCGTATAATTAATTGCCTCTAGGAATGCCGTAATCTCGCTTAAAGATACACCGTGGCAAGTAGATGACAACAAAAAGAACAAAGAGTTACCCAAACTGTTAGAGCAAAAGTTGAAGATGGACAAATTTAAAGGTATTGTAACTTTTGGTAACAGCTCAAAATCAGTGTCCACATTTTGTGTGATTCAACATATGCATGAACAAACAAACCTGTGAAAGTTTGAGCTCAATTGGTCATCGAGGTCACGAGAAAATAGTGAAAAGAGATCTTATGTGTTTTCTGTTTTTTTCAAATTATCGCGCGCGGTAATTACTATTGTTTTACTCGTTTCTAAGAAACGATAGCATTTTAGGCAGAAATATTTTAAGGAACCCTTTCCACCATTACTTACTTTAAATCATGTAAGTTATGTGTGATTCTGTGAACATTGTGTTTTTCGATCTTACAATAGTGTACAGGGCCTTTAAGGAATAGTACGCCTTTCTCTTTTACGAACAGTAGGCCCCAAATCAACAGCAAAGCCAACTACGTCTATTTATACTCTCTTTGAATCACGATATGCACGGCATGAGGCAGTCTATTAAAGTCTCAGATTACAGTGACCGGCTATTGAAGAAGTATCGGCCCATCTTTGCAATAGGGAAATTCTTGTCTATAAACAATAAATAATAAAATCCCCACGCAAATGCAGTCTAGTGAAAATACTCTTTTGCTTTAACTCACAAACGCTACAAAATGACATTTAGAAAGAAGACGATTCAATTCACATTTATTTCCACACTGTCAAAAACACAGCATTATAGAATGCTTATACAATGTAATAGCGAACAGAGCAGTTTAAGGTTTATATTATAGTCAAAGAAAGGGAACAGAATGGAGGCCGATTTGATAAGCCGAGGCTTGTAGTAATCAGCCTGTGGACAGACAGACAGGATAAACGAACAAGCAGAGGTCGTACGAATAGGAACAAAACAACTTACAAACAACAACAACGCTTAATTTACTAAAATGAAACTAATGAAAAAGAACAAGTGATGACTGGCAAAGCAGTCAATGGAAAGAAAGCTATGATACCCAAACCACTGACCCCTTGTTGATTGACACCCCCTCTATGGACGTGCGGCATGGTCCAGCTTTTGATCTTATGGCATTATGAGCTGACCAGCGTGTATAAAACGATGTGCTTTAAGACAATAGCACTATTTTAAAATGTGTCAGCACGTGCTGATATAACGTGGCTCAGTTTGAGGGTTGCTATTTTCTTCGTCGATGACATTCCACGAGCAAGGACCGTAGACGCGAGGACAAAGATAGTATCGGTTCAGCGCTACTCGGGGTCCTTGCGAAAAACACCAACACCCGAGAGATCGCAATGACTCTCCGTGCTTCGGGGGAGATAGACAGCTCATTGCACCAGACGAACGAAGATGGTGATAAAATAGAAAATTGGATGGGAATGTGATGGGATTAGCGAGTGGAATTTACCGCGGATACCCCGGGAACCAGTCATGAATGATGCCCTCCCTGCGGGCCCGGTGGTATGACTTTTACAAGAAGGACACGACACGGGTTCGTCTGCTGAGGACTTCCCAATTACTCGTTATGGAAATTGCATAGAGGGCGCTTTGGGCGTCCTATATCTCATTCTGGTTTGAGGGGTGAAGTGGTTTCGTTTCACCAGAGTCGGTAGATAAGGAGAAATGAACTGAGAGTATTTTCGAAACATCAGCCTCGATCTTGCCCAGGCTCAGGCTAGCTTCTTCGCCCATTTTGATCAGTCGTAATGTGCATACGTTATATGAAGTTATCTTCGCTGTGGTTCGGCTCTGGCTCATGACCTACAATCCAGGCCAAAATGCTTGGGCCACCGTTACTAACGTTACAATAACCATACAATAATCATTCCCTGTCTCACAATAAACATTCTCTCCCCCGTCCCCAGTCCCCCGTCCCCCGTCCCCCCGCTCAATGTTGACTGGAACGCAGAAGACCGTGCAACAAGATAACCCAACGAGATATGGCCGGGATTGTAGCACCGCGTCGGCCATTTTGGACCACATAATGCGTATGGGTATCTTCGAAACCTCGCGGCTTCGGTTCGGCGCCGGCTGCGTTAGCCATTTTTGGTTATCAATATCGCAGCGCATGAAAAGTATTTTCGAAACCGCGGCTTCGGTTCGGCTCCGGCAGCGTTTGCCATTTTGGGTTATAATATGCTAAAGGTATTTTCGAAACGTTGGTTTCGGTTCGCCACCGGCTGCGTTTGCCCTTTTGTCTATCCACTATAATATACAATGCAAATACATGTAGGGTATTTTCGAAACTTTGGCTTTGTTTTTGGCTCGGTGTAAGGCTATACCTCCGTCTGTCATTTTGGATTAACCATAGTATGCGTTTTAAGGGTATCTTCGAAAGCCGGCTGTCATGTCAGGCAGTAATGGATGGGGTCTGTTATGACAGTATTAAAACACAATTGAGCTTGTACGTAGTGTTGTTGATACCCGCTGCATAAATATTTACAACTACGACAGTGTGTAAACTGTCCGACCTCGCTGCTCTTATAAACTAGTTGCAAGAATATAATTATGTTATGCCTAATTTATCAGGTCGAGAGGGTTTCGTGTTTTGCAAGGCTGGCCGAGCGGATAATTACAACACATGAAGTGACGAGAAAAAAAGTCCACCATGCAAAAACATTGTGTCTCATCAGACGACAGCACAAAGCATAGATATGTTCTCTTTGGTTCGGGAATTAGGGGCGGGGCTATAGAGATAGTTTAACACACGTTTACAGCATATGCTTGGTAATTCTCTTGATTGTTGAGATTGAGGGCGTTCTTATTCACATCGATCAATGTGTTTCACATCGATTGATGTCTTTCTGCCCGTCTTCCTGCTTGATGCCCGTCGTACATTGTCTAGAAAAAAACTGCTACGGGCTGGTAGTACACATCACTTCTCAACTTGCCCTGTGGGCTTCTAAAAACTGTGCAGCCTACTTGTTTAAAATTATCATATTTCTTCCTGTTCAGATGTGAATAATACCTTTTTAAAATGTGTCCGTATGTTTTTTGAGTGGGTGAATGCACCTTCATTCGACCATTAAACTGGTTGTGATCACTGCTACCAGTAATACATCAGAAATATACATTTATGACAATACAGGTTAAAAATCCGGGCTACTAAAACTTAATGGGGCAGAGTAAGAATAGCCTGGTGGGCTACTTTGCAAAATGCTCATAGGCGCACGGCCTGAGTCGTCGACATTCTACCTCCTGCATTAAAAATAAAATTGTTTGATACATTAACATCTTCGTAATTGCAGACAGAGATGGTTTTTTTCATTAAAAACTACATTATTCGCGTATTATTTTAAAGATAACAATGTGCCTCGTGACGGTATCAACCATCCATCCACACAAGATATATTACTTTGCTTGTCACGTGTGACAGGTCACGTGTGACAGGTCACGTGTGACAGGTCACGTGTGACAGGTCACGTGTGACAGGTCACGTGTGACAGGTCACGTGTGACAGGTCACGTGTGACAGGTCACGTGTGACAGGTCACGTGTGACCAGGTCACGTGTGACAGGTCACCTGTGACAGGTCACGTGTGACAGGTCACGTGTGACATGTCACGTGTGACAGGTCACCTGTGACAGGTCACCTGTGACAGGTCACCTGTGACAGGTCACACGTGACAGGTCACACGTGACAGGTCACACGTGACAAGCCAAATAACATGACTTGTGTGGATGGATGGTTGATGGAGTAGTTTAATAATGCCCAGTTTGTCACCGTCTCTATGGGAATTTGGCTTGAGGTTTGTTTTGAGTAGCTGAGTTTCAAAGATCGAGTCTGAATATTACTTCAGAATGATTTCAGAGTCTTTCACAATATTGTTTTCAAAATTTGTATTCTTCTTTGAGGTTTTGACTGTTGCATCGTTATAGTCTATTTGCTCCTTTCAAGTGATGTCTATATTCCGCGTGTTTGTTTGTCTTTCTGTCTTTTGTCATTCTCAGGAAGGGTTCCCCTGGTAAAAAAAAACAAACAAATAATGAATACATACAATAATCCGATTTTATGGGAAACGACGTTGCCGACCTTGAAGCGTCTGTGAGAACTATCATATTTAATTATCATCATTATTTATTTTGCTGGTATAGCTGAATGTTGTGTTTATTCTAGTGATATGCATGTGAGGCATTTTATGGCAGCTCGTGATTGTAATACAAACAGGTTGTTTTCCTTTTCTGTGATGTTCGCATTCAGTCTGACTGTGGTGCATCTCTGTAGCTTATTTACTCGAGGTTGTATTATCTTGACTTCATTAATGTGGTCTCCCGCGTGGCCCGGAGCATTCAATTACAAGGAGAATAAAAACATCGATCAAAACAAAAATAAACATATATATATATATATGAATACAAATACAAATTAAAACAAACTTAGAAAACAAAAATAGAATAAACAGTAATAACAAAAAAGCAAAAAAAAACACAAAAAACACATAAATAATAAATAAATACAACAAATTGAATAAACAATAAGTAAATATCAAATAACAATAAATGAATAAAAAAGCAACGACAATAAAAACGAGAACCTAAGCAAGCAGGAGATACAAAATCACAACCAAACAACATAAGTAATTAAATTAATACAAAAGGGAATTTATAGGTGAATTATATAAATCTATAAAGGGGAACCAAAATAAACATAAATATGAATAAAAAGCACAAAAGTAAGCGCAACTTAAGATGAAAAGTGTCAGCAATCTAAAATTCAGAATTCATACCACAATTACTTGTTGTTTGATATACATCTTTGGACAATACAAATACAAATATATTTATTTATTTATGTCAACATCTTTTTACATGATGCAAACACCGATCAAGTATTTTTTTTTCAACACAAAAATCACGTGAGTTGAAAACATCAATCAATTTAACGATCAGTACAATCATTGAATTGACATTAAAGCAAAATCGATAGTTACATTTACAATACCGCAATCAATTGCCGAGCAAGGGATCGGTGCCCTCATGTCCGCTCGGCGAATAATTCCCCCACGAACACCGAATCCACTTTCACCAAAAACGAGGCCAGACTTTCAATACCTTCCAGCCTCGTTATGGTCGCACTGCTTTCTTACTGCGCGTGCGCGTATTACTTTAAATGTCAATTGGCCCGTACAAATACGATAAGCCAATTAAATCACGCTTCAAATTGAAACCACTTGAGCTCAAACGGCCCTAGTATTTGAAAAACCAATTTCCGGGACTTATGGAGACTTAATTCTATTCTAATGGGAAATTATTCCGATCTAACATTAATTAGTATTGAGGAATCAGCATATTGAACGAGTCATTAATGACGTCTGTATCGTATGTGCTCCGTGTACGTTACAAGCTTGAATTGTCTGACCCAGAAAGTTCTTGATTGAAGACCTTCCGGTTTTTCTTCTGTCTTTCTTCTTTGCCGACCACCAGAACTGTGTCCGTTTTATTATTTGTTTTTTTTTACCCATACACCGATGTGTGTTAAGCACTGTACACTCGGTTCTTTCCCGATTCTCGTGAAAAAATAGGCATATTACTCGGGTGGGATTCGAACCCACGACCTCTGCCCCCAATGCAAATTCAACATCTATTGATTATGCTCGTTTTCTTTAAAACTATCAGCATGCAAAAATTGCACATATTATAACGGTTGTTCTTTTTTTGACGGGAAGCTTTTTCCTTTCTTTTTTTTGTAAACTTTATTTGTCATAATACCCATGCTTTCTTTAAATGTTACTATCCAGGGGTGAGGGTGACAGTTTTCACCCCCACTCACTTTCCTCAGGACATGAGTGTACTCATCCTGTCCATTTCCCTAAACAAACCTCTTAAATTATTCAATCCACTCGAGGCATGTAAGAGGTACACGATCGGGATGCTCTTTCTTGTATAGTCATCGAAATCCCCCCGTGTGATAGGATGTGACACATATGGCACAGGCACGCTCACTCTCCCCCACCCCCACCCCCCCCCCCCCTCATCAGTGTGAAAAAGCAATTTGGGGGCCACATTACGATCTTGTCATGTAATCAGTCTACATGAGTATGGGGAATCTGTCCCAACGGGGCTGGGAACATTGCTCTGCTAACTTGGCCATACCCCTCGAGAGTGGCTCCAAGCGGCTCTGAACAAGCTACAAAAGACTGTAATAACGAAAGGGATCTAGTACAACATTTTTTTAACAACAGTGTTGTAATTTTATACGGAAGTTCCAAATAAAAGGGACAGTATGAATTATGGAAAAGATAACCTTTCTTTAAATTGAATTACGCAGTCAGAACGACGGCTCTACGGAGGCTGGGAAGTGACTTTAAGAAAGTTTGCATTCGCTTGGCCAAAGAGAAGGTCATTTTGTTGACACGAGGGGAAAACAGTTTTTTGTGGTTCTTCCCGGGCACCGGACTAATCCTATACAAGTAATTTTCAAATTTTGATCTATGACGGATTTTGTTCACTTCAGATGGCAATCACTGCTTTAATCACATGATTAAAGTTTAAACAAAACAAACAAACAAAACACAAACACCCCAACAAACCGGTCCCGAAACAGAAGGGAAAACACCCCAAAACACACCAAAACAACCACCCCAAAACAACAACAAAACAACAGCAACAGCAACAGCAACAGCAAAAGCAACAGCAACAGCAACAAACAGCTACAGCAGCAACCGCAACGCAACAGCAAAAGCAACAACACAACGGCAACTGAACAACAACAACGACAACAACAACATAACAACAACAACAACAACAACAACAACAACAACGACGACGACAACAACAACACGACAACCATAACTACATCTACAAACAACACCAGCACACAGCAGCACTGCGTCAACAGCAACTGCAACAACACTGGTAACATCAACAATATCACAGTGTGCGTACTACTTTCTTCTTTTCTTCTTTTTTGCCTATCATGTTTTATTTCATGAATCATCTCTCAGTCTAAGATTTATCTGTGTATGACTGTATAAAATGTTGTATCATGTGACATAGGTAGCCATAAATTCCCACATAATCTCTCTCACTTCCTTGTTTCTCAAGATGAGGGCTCCACGGCACATGCAGAATGCTTCTTAAGATTGTACGAGGGCTTTACATAGAACCTAAGCTGAAATCAAATATTTATAGCTCCATCTTACGAAGATGTATCCACTAAGAGCTCTTAGCTGTCTTTTTTTTCTCCAGAGAGTGATTTTTCCATTAGAAAGGATTACGCACATTATCCCTGGAACGTAGATCGGTTTTATGGGAGCTCAATGCATGCCGTTAGTGCTTTGAAAAAAAGAGAGATTTCACCTTCACGAGTCAATTTGTGCCTATGTGAAAATGTCTTTGGGCTGAGAGGATTTTCTTTCTGTTGGAATGATTGCGCAAGCCAGGGCAATGAGATATTGATGGAAAAGGTGGAACCAGGGAGCAAGAGACCGTCTCGCCAGGGCCCGCTTAAGGGATCCGGATGCCGTTAGTGCTTTTGAAAAAAAGAGATTTAACCTCCACGAGTCAATTTGTGCTGTGAAAATGTCTTTGGGCTGAGAGGATTTTCTTTCTGGAATGATTGCGTAAGCCAGGGCAATGAGATATTGATGGAAAAGGTGGAACCAGGGAGCAAGGGACCGTCTCGTCAGGGCCCGCTTAAGGGATCCGGATGCTGTGGTATAGATTTGTATGCGTTCATTCATTCATGTTGGTTTATACTTCTTCGTTTATCTAATCGATTTGCAGCCAACGGTCATAGCCCTAGCCGAAATTACTTAATTCAGACCATTGCTGGAGACTCAAAGATCAAAATAGCCTGAACCCATTTGAAAGTACTGTTTATTATTGCTATTGAACACGGTAGGTACGCGACAAAGATGGCGTGTGCTTGATCGGTTGATATCGCCCCATGATGACTCGGTGGTTTGGGGTGTCGTAAGTACGCGTTTAATGGACAGTTGAATGCGAGAGGACGTGTGACCATGAACGAATCACATCGCGCCTCTTTGTTCCTTTGTAGCTTGCAAAATGTGTCACATTTAGTGTTATCCGGGTATCCGGTTATCCGGAATAGCTAGGCTTACAGTCGTGTTCAGTTATCCTCAATTTCAGCATCACCTGCTCTCACCCAGCAGCCACTCGTTCCAAACTATCGTCACATCGAAGACGCTCCATCTATATCTATAGTGGTCCAAATAATAGGAAATAAGAACTGCAAGACATTCTCTTCATTAAAAGTCAGCGTGCCAATTCTTATCAAATCCACCCCGCTGGTTTGGGTTGGATTACATCTTATAACCACCGTGCCGGGGCACGCCTCCGTCCAGCCATATACGTGCGTTTGCGTCGGTATCGAATTCGTGCTTTTCTCCGCCGCGCCGCTGGCGGATATTTGAATAAACCGGTTTAACTTTTCCCGCGCACGTGCTGTCCGTGTTCCGCGGGAAGAGTTCGATTGTACAGTATATCGTTTGTGTGTTTTGTTTTAACACTACCGTATTGGAACTTGCACTGGCCAGGAAGATGCGAAGACGATACCCGGCTTTTCTAATTACATTAATGCGGCAGTAATTTCGCCGGGAACAGTCATCTCGAAAAAAAAAATTTCTCTCCCTGATCTGTTGTCGTTGTTATACAACACAGAGCGCCGATTGTGATGAAACGAATCAATTCAACAAATAGTCTGCCCTGTCATCTTTTTTTTAACTTTGGCATTGTCTGTTATTCATGCATGCTGTTGTCGTAAATCAGCATTGAGTCTTTTTCACCCGCCATATGCTGTGATTGTTTGAACAACTGATAAAATATACATTTCGAATTATTATTTTTTAAAAAAACATACAAAGCTTTAAAGGCCGTAGAAATACCATGGCAATATTTGCCTACAGTCTGCTGTTATAGTTAAAACCCTTAAATGAGCGCTGGTAACACTAAAGTCATGGCACATGTTATTTATTTCACTGTTTTCTCCGAAGTGCAATGCCCTGGGGGAGTCAAAGTCCTTGATATTCTAGACTTGTAAGAGAAGTGTCAGGTCCCAGAACTGTTGTTGGTTTTTTTTAGGGGCTGTAAAATATGTTCAATCTGAAAGTGTGGTTAAAAATCGGACATTAACTTGGATTCTGCGTCATTTTGACTCATTTCTCGGTCATTTTAATACCGATTCCGGGTCACACTGACCCAGAAATGGGGTCAGCCCCACAGGAGCTGGATCCGGGTCAGCTCTTATCCGGGAGTTTTCAGAGCGAAAGGTACAATGTGGTAAAACAAGGCTCAACACAGAGCATTCCAATGTGACGATCGACAGAGTATACTGTTCGAAATGTTGAGTTCACTGTTCCTTCGGAACCACACATACTCATAAGAGAGATTTAGCTACATGGTGTCACTGCAAAATTCTTACATTTTATCTACTATTGTTATGAATGCAGGGTCCCTACATGGAAACCAGTCTTAACCGTTTGGATCTACCCTAGACAAAAAATGCATACTGTGGGTAAAGTCAGTGTGATAAATAAATAAATGAAATCGACCCTGCATAAAAAACCGTATATTTAGTATTTTTCTCAGCGCACTGAGTATACAAATGCTTTATGCTACTGTTGTTCGGGGCAGACCAGCATATATTGTGCTCTAACACTAATAGAACGGTTGACCCGTTCTTAATGTGCATGTGGTACCCCCTGTTGAGGGGTCGTTGGTTCACTTGAAAAAAACTCCCGGGTCAGATTGACCTGGATCTGAGTCCCATACACGGGACCTGACCCATTTCTGGGTCAGTATGACCCAGAATCTGTGCCCAAATAACCCAGAAATGGGTCAAAACTGACGCACAACTCGAACTAAAAATCCCTTCTTTTTTTTAAACCAGGGTCTGGGATCAGCATGACACAGAAATGAGTCAGGCCCCCTCTGGAACCCAGAAATGGGTCAGACTAACTCACAATTCGAATTAAAAACCCTTTTTTTCTCAAACCAGTGACTGGGATCAGCCTGACCAGCAAATGAGTCAGCTCCCCTCAGCCTCAGCCTCCTACCGGAGGGTCAATTTTGACCCGTTTTTAAAATGTAGATTTGAAGAGTGATTTTTAAACAATTATCTTTCAGTAATCATACGTGATTATGAAATCGAAGCATCTCGTGTATCAACCACTGCTCGAGGCATTTTGTCAATAATCGGACGTTAGTAATTTTTTGCATGTGTTCTCATTATGTTAATGAGAATCTTCAACTCTGGCTGAGGGCAAAGAATGAACTCTTGTAACGGAAATATTACTAGTCTGGTTTAATAATCATTGCACGCATATTTTTTTTTATGTATATCGAGGAAGAGAGATCGTTTTACGTTACTTGTCCACACGAAAGGAATGAGATTGCTTTCCCCCGCACTCAAAGCAGAGTTTACGATTTCAAATTGGTTCAGCATTCGTATTTAAACTCTTGTTTTGTGAGAAAATGAGAAATCTAAAATGACAACTGCGCTCCAGAAATGAGACCAAAAGCAGGCGAATGTATCAAGGTTGCCCGACCTAAATGGAGATCTACTTCGAACCCAATACCCGAACCTTAAAATATATATGTATATATATAATTATATACGGCATGCGGCAAGCGGATATAACATGCGGCAGTGCAAGGTTTCGGCTAGTGTCGAATGTAAATTCACAAACGAACTCCGGATGAGGTCTGTCCACACAGTTCAATATACCGCCAAACGCAAGGTGGCATTTGCGTCCGTGATCTGGGCACAACCACACAAGGATCATTTCTCAAACGAACCCAGGCGTGTTCGAGCATAACATTTGTACTCGGTGTGATCCTAGCTCTTAGTCTTAGCGTGAAATCACCACGCATTCATCAAAAGTACACTGCGCCTTTTTGAGACTCGAATTTCAATAACCTCTGAGTCTGACTTTTGTTGTTTGTTCATTTTCGAAAATCCTTGGTTTGTTACAGTAGTTTGAAATTTAATGCAAAGTGTACAGACTCATAGGCCTAAGACAATCATTTAAAACCATTGTTTCTAAACCAACAAAAATGGTTGTGGAACGTGTCTGTTGAATAAATAAGCAAATCTAATATTTTCGATTTTCTTTAGGTTTCAAAATCTCATACTGTAAATACTCGAACTACCAAGTCAGGATTGACGCGGTCCTGGGGCCCGGGGGGTTCTGATTCATTTCTGGGACGCTGTGAGCCGAAATCTTTGTCAAATAAACCCAGAAATGGGTCAAATTGACGCAGAATCCGAGCTAAAATCCCATTTTTAACAAGTTTCCGGGTCAACCTGACCCCAGAACTGGGTCAGGGCCCCCTGGTTGTTATTATTGTTTCCGAATGCTTATGCAAACAGTAACATTATATTAAAATGCCTTAAACATTGTGAATTCGAAAAACATTATATTCTATAAAAGGGTGAACTTCGAAACAATTTTATTCAAACAAAATGTTCGATGAGCCATCAAAAATTACCGATTACCTAAAGCAAACATTGCTTGTCAATTTTTGTTTAAATCTTCAGTTAAATTTTATTATAATTAAATTTTATTATATCGTCCATAAAAATGGAAATCTGCCTTGTCTAATAGCAAGCTCAAAACATCAAAAATACATTTTAAAAATTACAGAATGTGAGTATTTTTGCAGGTGTTTCCATTATGTTAATGAGAATCTTCACCTCTGGCTGAGGGCAAAGAACAAAGATCTGCATTTTAATTATCCCCTGGATATTATTTACTGTAATTGCCAAAACAAAAACCTGTGTCCTTCTTTTCGAAGCACTTTGGCTAATGGCTCAAATAAATATGTAAATTTTCGAGGTGGGGGGGGGGGTTGCAATATCTCTTGTTCAAACAGAAAACCCTTTTGAGTGCCACGCGAATACTGGCTATAATCGAGTATAAAAAGCCTGGGTCCACAATACAGCGCGAATGGCAACACCGAGTAATACATTGCAATCCCAACATGTTATCCACGCAGGACTACATCCACAAGAGGTGATGGGATTTTGCCATTGATGTTTACCAGCATGGAATTTGGCACACAGTCAGAGTATGTCATGGGGAAGATATTTGGATATAGGGCCATTGAAGATCTTTCCTTTGAACTAGATAGTACCTAGCAATGGCAGCCATTCGGAAAATTGTGTAAAAAATGTTTTCCTACTTTTTTTTTTTTGTTTTTTTTTGTTATACAAATTCTAATCTGTGATGGCGCTCATACCCAAATATCTTTCTCATGACATACTCTGACTGTGTTAGGCCATCACATTATTTGTCCCTTGAACATTATTTGTACGATGCAATGGAGGCCATTTTAAAAATGACGTGTTATTCTGCGTAATTTTTTCACAAATTCAAATCTGTGATAGCACTATTGTCAAATATCTTTCTCATGACATACTCTGACTGTGTGCCAATGCTTTAAAGGCACAATTTGTCATAATATTTACCCTTATCTGCACCACTAATGCAAAACTACTCACACCTTTTTTTTTACACAGCGCAAAATTGTTCATAATTCGACTCATCTTTATTTAAAATCTACAGCGATGCAAATAAATTTTACTATTGACAAAAGATTCATAGGTACATTTTGTATACACTGTAAAGATTTACGCACTTATAAATATTATCATAAATTCATAACCTGTCCGATAATAATTATGCAAAGTGCTCAGCGGGCACTTATAAATAATAAAGGCAATGACTCAACGAGATATTGCTTTAATCTGTGACTGCAAATTAGAGAGAATAATCAATATAAATACATTAAGGGTAATACCATACTCCAAACATTAGTGACCATAAAAACTTACTTGGTAAGAAGCACTTCAGCTGTTGATAGTATAAACTATTTTGAGAAAGGATTCCCCTTCGAAGTAATATGGTTTGGATAACTTTTTTTCATCCCGAAACATTTGAATCTGAGAGATAAATTCATGCACGAATCGTTTCTCAGATTTCTCAGGGCTGGTGTCCGTTCGCGAATGCCGCGGCCGGAGATGACGTTGGTACCCGCTGTCACCTCGCCTAAACGTTGATGGATTCGACGTTCGTGTGAAAATACGGTGACAGTTTTTTTGCCGTTTTCTCAGCAAGTAGACACTGTGTTCAGCTGAAACTTTCACATGACTTTGATTGTATCCTTCTTTATAACGTTGCCTATCAATAAGCATTACGTTGACAAAAAACAATCTATGACTCTACCTTTAAAGGGGCAGTTGGTTTACGTAGATTGACAACGTTCTTACTGTTGATAAATCAAATTTAAAGTGCAACACGATCATCTTAAAATGCAAGCATTAACACATACAAAACTGTGATCGTGCTGTCGCAATTATTTGTCGCGTTCATCTTTATGAGAATGGGTTCTGACTATACTTACCCTTCGGCCTCGATTGTGTTTTATTGCTTTGAACGGAGGCGGAAGGGGGAGGGGGAGTATAGAGAAAAGACTGTCTTGAGAATAGTGTTTATGCTAGAATCAGGTAACAAAATTATCCCCAGGGTGGCGTTTAATATGAGACTCTTCTGACCACGAAAGCTTTCCACAAACTCAACCTGTCACCCGTCACCATTGATTAAAAATGCCCGACGTTTCATCACGTCACTTTTCGACGCCTTCCAGCAGTCGAGCGGACTTCACCCCAGAAACCGTCAACATTCATTCCCGCATCGTGACAGGTTGTTACATAACATCAATTAGAGGTAATTTGCTAATTAGTGAAGGACCACACACCAGACCATTCTTTTCAATTAAGTGGATATTGACAGAGCACCATTTCTCCCCGCCTCGCACATTGAGCGTCAATGAGAAAACTTAAAGAGGGCTCTTAAGGTCACATTCAGTTTTTTGTTGTTGTGATGCACTCATTTTCCAATGGATGGAGCTCATGAAAGTGGGAAAAAGTTACGAGTCTCATCCTCGCGTTGAAAATGGTGTAAAATTACATTTTTATTTGACACTCTTTCAGAGAGAGATTTGAAACATGATGTCATTGGATATCGACAACACACGGGTCGGGTACATTCCAAGGAGGATTTTTTTTGCGCTACTGTGAAGGTTAAAATTCAATGCCTTTTTGATTGAATATGACAAAAAGTCAGGAATGAACAAACTTCCGTTTTACAAAAAATATACGGACCTAACTATTTTAAATGTGACGTCATTGGATGTAAAACAACATTTTCACTGGAAGGGTATACTCAAATAAAACGTGAGGTTAGAGACTTTTCAGTTCAAAGCAAGCGCCTTTTTAGCCCAATCCGAAGGCAATATGGCACATTCAACAACCTGACGTTTCGATCAGTATGCGCTGGCCGTCTTCACTGGAATTTACCTTTATGTGGCCGTCTTTCTTGCGGTGAAATGATAATTTGTTCAACAAAATTGAAATAATAAGCACACCTCTGAATAATCGATGTGCCTTCACCATTAATTGGCATACGCATTGATGCAATCACTTTGTATATGAGGTGTTGATATGACCATTCAACAAACAACATAGAAACCCGGTAATAATAAATGGGCTGTATTCAATGTTTAATCAATAACGACACGAACCAACACGTGCATACAATTAAAATAATGTAAAACAGATGTTTACACCTATTAGTTTACCTTAAGTGCAAAAAATAAGTAGAGCTCTGCGGCGGGGACAATGTAAATGTAGGACGCATTGTGTATAGAGCAACATTGCTTATCAGTCAATGTTGCACCATTACAACGACGAGGTAGAAATGAGCAATACGGTTTGATCCGATTGGAGTACGAAAAATATTGTTTAAGTTTTGTGGAATTCTCAGAAGTAAGAGTCACGAAAGCCACATGTATATCTTTCCTAAAATCATTTTAAGTTCAAACTTTGAGGTAGAAACATCAACATTATTGTTCCGTTTTTCTTCTTATTGTTTGCTGTTGTTATTGATGATGTTGTTGTAGTTGTTGTTGTTGTTGTGGTTGCTGTTGTTTTGTGATGTTGCTGTGGTTGTTGTGGCTGTAGTGGTTGTGGTGTTGTTGTTGATGTTGTGGTTGGTTGTTGTTGTGGTTGTTGTGGTTGTGGTTGTTGTTGTTGTTGTGGTTGTGATGGTGGTTGTTGTTGTTGTGGTTGAGGCTGTTGTGGTTGCTGTTGTTGTTGTCGTTTTCAATTCATTATAGAAAGACTTTATATAGGCCTACTGCAAACGTTTCAATACAAAAATACATTTGAAAGAAACCATTTGTCATTTATACGAATGAATTTTTTTTTTCAATTAAAATTATTTTAATTTGACCTTGGATCTAAACTCTGCTTGGATATGTGGGTCTAAGTGCATTTAAGCAAGCATTGATTTAATTAACTTTGAGCGCTCGGACATTGATTATTGCGAGAGACCGGTATCCGCACTTTGTGTGATGCAACATATTATACACACGAAAAAAAACCTGTGAAAATTGAAGCTCAAGTTGTCAGAGGAGTCACGAAGAAATGGTGGGGGAAATAACACCTTTTTTAGTTGTCACTGTTTTCCAACATCGGGTTTCGGACACACGAGATCAAAACTAATTGTTTTACTATAGAGCTACAGCATTTCAAGCAAAAATAGTTCAAGGGAAGTTTTCACACCATGACCATCTCTACACCTTGTATAGCTAGGCCTATATGCAAATCTGTGACCATCTACATTTTCATTCTCACCAATGCTGTGCACATACACACAGCCGAGCATATGGACTGTATACAAATAAAATATTCAACAAATAGGAAAACAAATAACGCATAGAAGTTATTTTGTACATAAAACGTGTTTATACAATTGCATATTTTCACAGCTGTAATTGTTGGCGATTATGATGTATGTACGATAGTGTCAACAGGGGGGGTCGGGGTGCATAATAATATAATAATAATATTTGAGGCATATATAGCCACCAATGTGCTCAAGACGCTTGAACAAAGAAAAACACTTTTTAAGATAGGGTTCGAAGTTATTATGAATTATGAGACCAATGTATGCAGCACCTATTAAGGTGCGATGCACTCAGCAGCCAGTGCCAGAAACATCGGGGCAAACCCCCTTCTCTTAGCGATAAGTGTAACTGGGTTCGTTTACGTGCATTGAATACGCAATACACAGGACCTACAGCTTTACGTCCCATCCGAAGGACGAATCAACAATGGTTAAGTGTCTTGCTTTAAGGACACAGGTGTCAAGACCGGGACTCGAACCCACACTCTTCTGATCAGAAACACAAGAGCTTGAGTCCGGTGCGCTTGGCCGCTCGGTCCATTCGGATTACATTATAGGTTGTCCCTTCATAGTACATTATATTGTACAAATAACAGATAGTATGTATAGTTATTATTCATACGGAGACCCAAACCATCTGCCGCTATGTGCTCGGGGCATAATGTCAACAAAGAAAAACGTCACACAGAATACACTTTACGGACTGCACACACAACGTTATATGTGCTCAAAAGTACTGGCATAAATCTCACAGTAAGCAGGATGACTAGGGGCAATGTGATTGGTGCACGCATACTTGCATTATCGATATGCAACGCGCACAAGTCAAAGCGACGACCATTTTGCCGCCATTACTGGGGAAGGCGCTATCCAAACCTCGTTCTCAGGGGTGACGGATCTCGCCGTCGCCGTTTTTTCCCCCAGCATGCCTTGCTTGCCAGGGTCACGTGAGGTACCGATATGGTGCACTGCCCGTGGTTAAGCGATTAGGTCATTGCGTCACACTCGCGCGTATTTTGTTACACGCACAAAGTTTTCACAACTTCCGGCACCGAAGCTGGCATGCGTGTAACTTCATCCAAACCTGCATTTCATCATTCAAAGACAATGGGAGACTTTTGAACGCTAAATGACAGCAGGCATACCAGGTGAAATTGTTCTAATCATGCGCACCTTGCCGGGTACAATGGATTTACCTGGTAAGTCTGCTGCCACCTAGCGTTCCAAAAGTCCCCTTCTCATGCCAGAAACTTTTTGAACCAGCGCTTGACGCGAAATACAACGTGCACACGACGAGTGTTATGCGTCACAGTGTGGTCCGCGAGTGGAATGTGGATACACCAATACCAATACCAAGCACACCTATTGAGAAAATCTTCGACTTTGCCAATTTTGAAAACTCGTCTACACAAATCTGCTGAGCCTGCTTCGGTGCACGAAAGACAGCCGCATTCCGTCAATAAAAAACAGCTGCGATCAAGCTTGATGATGGTTGACGTATAAACACGGCAAGAACATTGTCTCATCACAACGCAGTGCAATAATCAAAATGGCGTTAGAATTGACCTTCTTCGAGTTGTAGCTAACTAAAGTACCCGGTTATTAATAAGGGAGTGAAATCGGATACCCGCACCATTGCCGTGAGTTCGACTCATTTCATGCATGAGTTAAAGGACGGTGTTGCCTTTGTCTTGCGGTTCATCTATTCGTCTATATAGCTAATAATAGATACACCATAACCACACAAGCGACTTGTTCCAGTCGAGTTTTAGTGTGTGTTGGTTTATAATCGGGCTTGTTTCGATTGATGAGATCGAAATAAGCAACGGCAAGCTTTTATGGTTGGTATTTTCCTCGACGCTGACAGTATTTCGTATAAGGGACTATTTCTCTGAACGATTGGTTGTGATATGAACTTTAATCGATGAGCTTTTCGGATCTTTCTTCTGGTTTTTTGTTTATAGGTTTAATCATGTATACTTTGACTTCATGAATCTTTGCTGTGGTTAAAGGAACATTACATAATTGGTTTTTGCTACCAAAACAGTTGCTGGCAGTGTAAGCACTTTATGTAATCCACCGTATACATAAACTGACAAACCTGTAGAAGTTTGAGATCGATCGGCCATCTGGGTCACGAGAAAATAGTGAAAAACCGATTACACATTTGCATGAAATCATATAGATTCAAAAAATGAATGAAACGCTCACTGAGCGATAAACTCCAATCGGAAAATTAGTTGATTCATTTCTCATCAAATATGGCATTTCAGACAGAAATATTTCAAGGGTTTTCTACTATCATCATCATTAGACCGTGTAAGTTTTATGTAAATCTGTGATCAAAAAGTACATTTTACAAGTTTTTTCTTACCAATTCTGTAATGTTCCTTTGAGCCTCTATTGTTTCATAAAGGACATTCTCCTTTCTTGACCGACTTGCGGGGTACCAGCGTTGTTGTTCTGCTGTAATTGTTTGTTTGCAACACGCATATTTTATGTGCGTTTCCTGCAACGAGGGACCTGTTTGGTTGTTGCAGTGCCCCTGTGGTACGTTGTCACATGCGGACAAGCTTTTCCCATAGGTTAGCATAAGAGGGTTTGTTTTGCTTATTTCCAACGATTTGTTTTTTATCGGGTTCTGGACATGCATGATAAAGACTAATTGTTTTACTCATTTCCCCAAAAAACTACAGCATTTCAAGCAAATTCATTTTTAGAGAGGTTTACCAAGTCTGTGAACGTTTTATATTTTCAAACTTACCAATGTTGTACACACCCTTTAAGACAATGGAAATATGCAAATAATGTCAGCGTGTGCTGACAGAGCGCGGGCATCACTGCAGGGATTTAATGGATGTAATCCTGTGCTTTGATGTTTTATTGATGTTAGAATGGAAACACTCGGTCCATACTTGACCAACTTACGGGGTACCAGCATTTTTGTCCTGCTGTAATTATTTTGTTTGGAACCAATTTTATGTGCGTTTATACAAAACAACGGCCATTTTGCAGGGTGGTATTTTTGTTATTGTGCAAAATTACACATCGATGAATGGCGTGTCATGAAGCACCTGTGCACAAAAAAAAAAAAAAAAATAAAGAAGGAAAAAACAGGGGGAAATCGAGGAAATGTGATGTAGTGATCATAAATTTAAGCGCCCTTCAAAACGCAACTCACAATTACTTGACGGGCACGATAGAAGACAATATCAGTCAAAAATTACCAAAATGAGAATGGTTGGGAAGAATGGTGTCCTTTAGTTTGTTGTTTATTTTAATTTCTATAATTGACTATTCTAATAACATGCACGAGTTGCCACGAGTTGCAATAAACAAATATGTGCGCATTTACCGAGGATTGAGCAATTTGACATCTCCCACAATTGCACCCACGTCGCTCGTTAACAGACGATATCTATACTTTCGGATGGCTCCAGATCCCGTTTCCATGGAAACAATTCAGTGGACTCCATGGTAATTGAGGCGAGCTACAAAGCTCGAGGCTACAAGAAGAGAGGAGGGGGGAAACATGACGAACAATCGCTGTCATGTTTCTGTTGTTGTCAGTCCGAGATGCCCACGGGCATGCAGTGATGTTTGATTTCCGCTGATGCATAATGCATTAATTAAAACTCGATCGTCTCTCGACGAGCAGAAGCGATTTGTACGCCCTCAGGGCGTACATATTGCTCGACCACTCGGCTACTTGCATCTTCTTCTTTTTTTACCGGGCGAGTTGTGTAGCGCCCTCTTTTGTAGATAGCGTCGACCGCGTCTTTGCTGCAGCGGCACAAGTCCTGTGGAGTGAACGATGCAATGTTTCAAAAACTTGACGGACCCAAACTTAAGACTTACATTTAAGATATTATGAGGCACTCATTGCCTCTGAATGCATTTTATACGGTCCTATAAATAAATTCAGTAATCTCATTTGAACTTCAATGGTTGGTTGAACCCTTTCTCTATGGTTGAACCATAATATTTTGGTCGAACCGTCAGTCTCTGGGATTATGGCTTCAAAACAAGAGGAAGTGCGTCCTCATGTGTCGTTTTATGGCGAGCTTCTCCCATGGTAGAAAGTTCACTTGGTCTCAGCGTCTTATCCAGGGCTCTGGGATGGGCTGACGTATGCACTTGCGCTTTTGATCATTCCCCTGACCTAATAACCCCCGGTCACCTCTCCCTGTTACGAAAGATTTGACCAACAATAATAATGCTCTATTCTGTAATTCCATTGCAAATAATTACTGTTATTCTTGGCCTTGTATTTTAAAAAAGGGCTCGATCGCAAAATTCTTCTTATTTAAGATCGTCTGCATTATACCCATGGAGCCTTCATGCATTGTCATATCGTGCGTGTACAATGTGTGATTGGGCGCATTGCACTACTGCAGTACAATCGTTTCCATCGTGCATCACAACATCTCGAACAAGAATCTATACAATCTCATCAGCCCATCCCAGCGATTATGTAGCTGCTTTTGTGCTTATAAAAGCAGTTACACACAACAAAATGTATATGCTTACCAGAATAAGGATGCCAGCCAAAATACAATGTCACTATGTACCATTAAGTGACTGTATCATGCTCATTTCTGCTAAGCAGCAAAGTGTTAGGCAATATTTTCTGTCTGGGACCAAGAGGCTGAGAGATCAGCCCGGGGGCATCATGATCCCGCTGTCATCATCGCTCACACCTAATCGGCTTTAGCACAGCAACCCGTTAGCTCTGAACGGGCAAGGCGGGAAACCACGCCAGGCCGACGGCTTGTCTACACCGTTATAGAGCTCTGTCCTTGCTCTATTGTTTACACCATGTGACGCCTGTCTGCATGTGTGAAAAATCCCACGTCGTGCTGCTGATGGGGACCTAGTTTTTAAAATAGGATGAATTCTTCTCGAACAGGAAGACCAGAAAATACAGCAAAATTCTTGGCACGTGAATCTAATTACTCGGTCTGGTCCTTGCTCTATGAATGGAGCAAGCACAGATCCACTCATGTTAACATGTTTACAGATCAACGCGAATAATGTTCATGCCAGGATCAGATAAGAAAATCACCTTGGGTGGCGCTTATTGAGACTCTGACCACGGCATGGCACCGATCCTTTCACACGATAAGTTTAGGTCACCATGCAGGCAGGTTACCAGACCACGTGTCATCTAAAGTTGCGCAAACTCGCACTCGTTTCGAGACTATCACACTTGAGGTATACAGATTAACTTGATATTGAAGTTGGTTTCTGCACATTTTTAAAGGCAGCACACCGTGTAAAAACGACTTGATAGCAAAAAAATCAAATAAAATATCGCCTAACTCAAGGCCAGACGGCCACTCTAAGGTGAGGGCTACACTTAACTGATATGGGCTGTCGACCCAAATCAACTGTCACCAGGGGGCACGTTGCCACTGAAACAGGGTTACCCCCTTCACAGTCCGTTGGTATGAGTCTCATCCAATAGTAGCCTGACTGGTGTAGAGCAGAATGCACTACCTTCCCAACTTTGTACGAAGCAATTATGGCTTTTAGTGCCTTGCTCAAGGGCACAAGTGTCATGAACGGGATTCGAACCCACACGCTGCTGCTGACAACACCAGAGCTTGGGTATGGTGGAACTAGACCTCTCGGCCACGGCACGCCACTGCCTTTATAAATAGTTCGGCTGCCGAGAATAGACACTAAATGCATAACGACCTCACGGCGGAAAGACAGTGTCAGTTACTTGTTCTCGATCGTTAAAATTCCTTCAGGGAGCAAAAAATGATAGCTTGACAGTTTTCACTGAGATGTTGTGCAATTAAGAATAGACGAACTCACCGACTCCTAATGTCCAATTCGCAAACATTCTTTATGAAGCTGCTACAATTTATGATGGCTTCATTTTGATTTGAGAGAAGTAAGTGTTTGACTGTTTTCTTTCAATCGACGCTGGACGCTGAAATCACGTTCTCCTATAATGACGGAAATAAATCTTGCCGCACTTTAGAGAAGAGTTTCTACACAGTGCGTGCGAAGTGCGCTGTCTTTGAAGTGCATGGTGACCTAAACTATCTCAGACTGTGTGGGCATTTCCAGCAGTCACGCACATTTTGTTTTAAAAGCACGCGGCCATCATTGGTAATTGGCAAAGACCAGTCATCGTTCGCTCGGCCCAGCGGCCTATCCAGGACCGCTGGGGTGGGCTAATCAGCTTGCACAGATTCTTGTTCAGGAAGTAAGTCATGCGTGCAGTGCTTGCAGTGTGAGTGTGATGCATGATGGGACTGAGCATGGGACTGAGCATTAACGTTAACGATATACGTTTGCCCATCCCAGCGCCTTTGGTTTTAAGGCAAGGGGCTGGGGACGAGCGAACAGTCATCGGCGCTTTGTGCGACCCGGCATTTACACGAAATAACAAACCTCAACTCGGTCAATGGTGTCACGAGAAACTAGTGAAGAAATCCCATCAATGTTTTCAAGAATCGGATTTCGGACGAGATCAAAACTAATTGTTTAAAGACACTGGACACCTTTGGTAATTGTCAAAGACTTCTCACTTGGTGTATCTCAACATAATATGCACAAAATAACAAACCTGTGAAAGTTTGAACTCAATTGGTCGTCGAAGTTGCGAGATAATAATGGAAGAAAAAACACCCTTGTCACACGAAGTTGTGTTTTTTCAGATGCTTGATTTCGAGACCTCACGCGTGAGGTCTCAAAATCAATTCAAATATTTTACTGAGAAACTACTTCTTTCTCAAAAAATACGTTATTTCAGATGGAGCCTTTTCTCACAATGTTTTATACTATCAACAGCTCTCCGTTACTAAGTAAGTTTTTATGCTAACAATTATTTTGAGTAATTACCAATAGTGTCCAGTGCCTTTAATCCTTTAGTCCCTGTACCGCCCGAGCTTGCTGAAAAATGTTTAGTTTTCAAGACTCTCTAAGTAAGTTACTAGAATCGTGGTTAAAAATATTTTAAAAGATACCCAAAAGATTGTTATTTACGTAGGCCTACAATTTTCGTCCTTTTCGTTAATATTGTCATTGATTAACATATTAATTCAACTTCGGAGGAGATAGGCCTAAGTCCCACGGGAACAATAAGTGCTTCCCTGTAACGGCTACCGCTAAATTGTATGGAGGGTATTTCTCATAAGGTTAAAATGAACACAATAGTTTAGAAGGCTATTTACCTGGCGTCAATTGCTCATACTGATTAACTGTAGAGATTTATCATATAGCGTTAAAATGTTTACAATTCAGCTCTCAACTGTGAAGGGCAAAAATTCACAAAATGATTTTATATAAGGATTGCCATTGTCTCGACCAACGCGTACAAAATGACTATTAACTTTTGTTTTGATGTTACTTTTTTCCCCTTTCCAAACACAAGCTGGTGAGCGTTTCCTCCTATACGCCAGTGTTACGGTATATCACTTTGGGCGGCTGGGCGGTCCAGTGGCTATTAAAAGGTTAACTCAATTCTCCTAAACTATTGCATATTAGCATGACCCGGAATCCTATTGACAAAATGGCCCAGAATTTGAGTTAAAAATCCCATTTTTTAAAAACCGGTTTCAATGTCTGTCTGACCCAGAAATGGGACCGGGCCACTGGGACCCAGAATCAGAGTAATTTTCCAACCCGTGTTATTGTTTTAGTAGCGCAGAACCAAATGCTCAACGATTTAGGCACGGGGCTACATTTAGGTACGAAACTGGGGCTATATTTATGTCCTGGCTTTACCTGGGGGCCACACATACCTAACCTTTTTACTTTAAATCTTACCTCTAACCCTCAATTTGATAGCATTCATTGTGTCCGTATAATCAAACCTAGATGGATCGCACGTCAGGTGTGTAACCTTAATTAGTTCATCTGAAGAACACTTACTGAGCAACAAGGCTAATACGTCCCGCCAACTTGGTTCGTCTAATTGGATCAACAACTTGATTGTCCTTGCTCGGCTCGTGGAGGACAAAAAACCGTTAATTGCCAGCTGTCATCACGTAAAAGAAAAACTAGAAGATATTGAATGAATCCAAGACAAGAACAGAATCAATATGATTTAGAATCGGAACCTCAACTCCGTCCCCCGCCTCCATAAATTCAGCCATCTTGGTATTGGTTCTGAACACGATCTTATTTTGTTAGGTAGTAAAATTCCTGTACAGGCTCGTACAGGGTAAAGGCCATAATTTAGACACAAGTTTTGGGCTACGTTTAGGTACAGGTTAAGGGCTGCAGTTGGTACATAGTAGGGAGATACATTTTAGGTAAAAGGTTGGGCTACGTTTAGTTGCAAGTTTTGGGCTGTATTGTGTGGTACAGAATTACTGCTAAATTTTGGTACAAGTTTTGGGCTACATTTAGGTACAGGGTTGGGCTACATTTAGGTACAATGATGTGGCTAATCTTGTATAGGTCTGGGCTCAATTTAGGCCTCAGACTACATAGTAGGGGCCGACTCCTCACTGTGTTGTGAATTTATGCGTCGATGAAAGACAGAACGAAACTGTTTTTGATTGGCATCAATGGTTGTCTCTTCCAGTCTGGTCTCTTCACTCCGAATGGAAGACCCTCACACTAATAAGCGATCCATCTTGAACGCAATTTACCTGTTATGACACCACTCTTCCCAGCGGTTAACAGTGCGATTCCCCGCTGAGAACAAGGTTGACGAGTCTTTAAGTGTCTCCTGGAATGAGTGTTGTCAACTTAAGGTCGATGCCCTTTGCCTCTCGAGTCTTAAAAGCACAAACTTAAAGGTATTGTACACTTTTGGTAACAGCTCAAAATCAGTGTCCACATTTTGTGTGATTAAACATATGCAGGAAAAAACAAACCTGTGAAAGTTTGAGCTCAATTGGTCATCGAGGTCACAAGAAAACAGTGAAAAGAGATCTTATGTGTTTTCTGTTTTTTCAAATTATCGCGCGCGATAATTACTATTGTTTTACTCATTTCTCAGAAACGATAGCATTTTAGGCAGAAATATTTTAAGGAACCCTTTCTACCATTACTTACTTTAAATCATGTAAGTTATGTGTGAATCTGTGAACATTGTGTTTTTCGATCTTACCAATAGTGTACAGGGCCTTTAACAGAGGGACAGAGATTTGTCTATATTTCCACCATCTTAATCATCCACTTTTTAAAATTTAGAATGTTGAAATTTGTATGACTTATTTAACTTTTTTTTTTTTTTTTTTTTTAAAGCCTACACCGGTGTTTAACAGTCACTGTACACTCGGTGCGTTCACGAGTCCTACAAGGGGGGGGGGGACATTGTTACTATTTTGAAATATTTTTGACGAAAATCAATCCGTTCCTAGATATCAGTTATCATTTAATCATAATCCTTTGATCCTACCTTCAGACCTTGAAATAATTATCTTGGAGGTCTAAGAAGAAGAAAATGAATCTTAGGTATTGTAAGGTTTTGAACACCACCCCGGCATGCATAGTTTCCAATCGAGTAATTGTTGGTGTTGTACGGTGGCCGTTAACCACAGTCATAGATTGATTTGCTTTCTTCGACGTAATGCTTGTTTATAGGCAACATTATACAGACAGATGCAATAAAAGTCACATGTGAAAGTTTAGCGAGGTGGCAACGGGTTAGAAGAGTACCAACCGCATCTCTGGCCGCAGCATTCGCGAACGGACACCAACCCTCAGAAATCTGAGAAACGATTCATGCATGAACCGTTTCTCAGATTTCAAATGTTTTTTGGGTGAAAAAGCATAAAGACCATCTTCGAAGGGAATCCTTCCTCAAAATTAGTTTATACTGTTCCTTACTCTATGATTCTATCAACAGCTGCTGTGCTTTTTATCGAGAAAGTTTTTATGGTCATAAATTTTTTGAGTATTTACCAATCTAATGACCCTGCCTTTAAGCAAAGAGCAAGGACCAGCGCTTAAAACTGTGTGTAGCGAGCAGCTTTATAAAAACGCCTTTAAATCCAGTTAAATTTATCATCAGCATCTGTTGCGCACACCACGACGCGTGACCGGCACACTTCTCTCCTGCAGTGTGCCTCACAACTCCCACGGCTCACGCAGCGCATCCCCAAAACAGACTGAAGAGCCACGGGGCCCGTGGAGCCTCGTGTACGGCAGGGAAACTGTATACCACGGTGCGGCCGTCTGTCGTGGGTGGCATTTGAACCCTACGTGCTTGGCCTTCACTTAAGGTCAACAATGCCTTTAAGCGTCTTCAGTGGAGTACAGTAACTCTATGAGCAAATCGAGGATGCGGAGAGTCTTTAAAGACGCACGGCGTCTGACTGCTCTGTGAGAAAAAAATATATCAAAATGTTGGTGCAAAGTTTACTCGGCACGCAGACCTTCATTACGGAGGCATGGTCGTGTTCCACGTATACAATAATAACAACGAACACCTACTCCCATCATTAGGAAGAGGGTGTCTGACTATTTCGTATTCTAGCCTCGTTTACAGTGCTATCTATGCGTGAGGGAAACGCAATGTCTGTGAGTGACAGAGCTGTGTCTTTCTTAAGGACACAGTCTCACGTGATGACGTCATTTTAAAGAAATGAAGCAAGCCTATTCGGTTTAAAGTATAGAAGAAAACTGTAATCCACTTATCGTTTTCCTGTAAATCAAGAAGGTCAAAGTCGTGAATGTACAGTCAATTCTTAGCTGAGGTTTTTTTTTGGTCTTGATTTAGGAATAGTCCATGGGTGAGTTAGCTTGTATATGCGTTACTTACGAAGTGTGGACCTGAGAACAAAAGAGGTTCACACAATGTAGAGGCTTGAAACACTATGTGGACTTCCACACGTCCACACAGTGTTTAAGAACAATGCTAAACAAAGGTGGTCTCCATAGTGTATGCAACACAGAGCTGTGTGAACTGTCCTGTGTCTACTGGTGCCAAACCGAACAAGCATCTTTAAGCAGACGGCAATTGCGTGTTTGAACTTATTACATTGGATTAAAGAGTTGTACAATCAGTACAGCAAATCGTACATGCTTTGTTGAAAGACTGATTGTACGAAATGATATTCTATGGCGAGAGCTGTAGCTCCTCGTTAAAAAATCTGGTCAAGCTAATTATTCAGCACTGACACAGATTATTTGAAATCGTTTCGACTCGATCAATCCGCACTTGGACGTAATAAACCTCTCCGGCAGTTGTACAATAAGGCCTCATGGTAGCTCCACCCAGCAGTAGCCTCCGACCCGTGTCAGCATCCGACTGCGCTTGCAACCCTGAGTCTGATCTCCGACCCGACCAATCGCATACAAACCATACCGGTGCCCGGTATACGGGGAGATCGAGTTACACCGCAAACGGGTGCTTGAGACGAGGCTAGCATCTATACCCAGCTGGTTTCCACGGCCGTGAGAGTATTATATAAAGACGGTGATGTTGTCACACAGTCGTAGCAAATGACTGTACATGATGAACACCATTGAAAAGATGCCCTCGTAATGCACAGGTCAGGGGAACATTTTTAAGTGGTAGTCATCAGTTTGGTGTTCATTCATTCACGGACTATGCGACATTTCGTTAGCTTAGCTAATGCATCTAAATATATACTTGAACGATGTAAGACGCATCATCCCGTACCCCGGTAAACATGATGAGTTTGTCTGTGTGATGATTCATCCGGTATTCTCCACACACCAACACCAACCGTCTTCAGCTGTCTGGACTCGCGTGGACGTATACTCCAAAACAAGCAACGAGCCGAGGCTCGATAAAGAGTTGCGCCGTGGTATTTGGGTTTTTCACCGGCATTGAAATCATGGCAATGATGTTGTGCCGTGTCCGTATTTGGTGACAACTTGTTTCGATTTGTAGAGGATACGCATCACGGGAGGAATGCACTTTGAGAGTGGAGTCGAGAGGAAAGTTGCGAAAAGTGAATTGGAACTTTGAGAAAACTGGGCAGATTGGCGAGAGCGGTGGGACTGAGTTAAGTTGTACTGAACATTTTGTTACAACCTATAATCGCCTAACCTTGGAGTATGCTGCAACAGAGAAACATTGTGTTTTTGCAGGATGTGTGTTGAGTTTTGTAATCAACGAAGCTGAATTTGTTATCCATTTTTGAGCGAAAGTACAGCCAAGAGACTCGCGGACCGTGAGCCAAGATGGGTGACCGAGAGAGGCGGACAAACGACCCGGAGAACCCGGGGCGTTCCGAGGGGGAAGATGACCAGGGCGAAACCGTCATGGAGGAGTACTACGACGAGGGGCCAGACTACTGCAAGGTGGTCCAGCATTACTCGCTGACCTACACCGCTCTCTTCATCTCTCTCATTGTCTACGCCTGCATCGGTGCGGCCGTCTTCGAGGCCCTCGAGTACCCGACGGAGTTCGAGATCTACCGGCAGGAACGCACGGAGTACATCAACAGCGGAACACGCTGATCGACACGCTGTGGAACGTCACGTCGTCCTACGGGGACAGCGACACGGATTGGAGAACCAAGGCGACACTGGCCGTCCATCGTCACGACTTGGAGACGGGGTCATTCATCAGACCGGCCCACATGCGCAAGGTCAAGTGGACATTTACGGGGGCACTGTTCTTCTCCTGCACGGTGATTAGCACAATAGGTAGGCATTGTTGGACATGTTACTTTGGGCACCTGTGATACTTTCCTGTGCGGAACGCTCCTCAGTCTGTTTGAGATGCCCTGCGTTCCCGAACGTCGTTCGGAACGCCGTTCTGGAACGCCATTCCGCGTTCCTAACATGGGACCCGGAACACTTCTGTATCTTTCCGATGCTCCAGTTTAACGTAAAAGGAATGTTCCAAATGAAGCATTCCTCTTTGGAACTCGTAGTGTGTTCCAATTAGATCACCCTTAAAACCCCTTAGAACACTCAGTAAAATGATTGAGCAAATGGAGTGTTCCAAGTGAAGCGTTCCTATGTGGAACTCGTAGTGTGTTCCAATTAGAACCATCAGAACATACGGTGTTCTTATTGAACACTATAAGTGTTCCAAATCCCGGGTATTAACACACTTCTGAGACGAACCATTCACGAATCAAAGTGTTCCCAATGTTGAAACTGTTAATTCAATGTGCCCCACCCATTCTCCAGCAAGTTTGCCCATGCATGGCCCACAAGGGCCCACTTAACACATCGTGTTTTTAGTGTTGATAATACTTACGGGGGGGGGGGGTAGGTAAAGGTAAGGTCCAAAAAATCCTGTGGTGTGCTACGTGACAGTTTTTTTTTTTGCTGTTTTCTCAACAAAGTTTGTAACAAAGTTGACACTGTATGCAGCTGAAACTTTCACATGGGACTGCCATTGCATCTCTCTTGAACTTTTGCCTATAAATCAGCATTACGTTGACAAAAATCCAAACGATGACCCCACCTTTAAGAGCATAAAGATGGAGTCACAAGCGCCCCCCCCCCAAATTTACCCAACAGAGTTAAGTATTATTGCATCACCACGGCGCTAACCAGCTCAGGGCCGTTATGCCATCAACAAGACAAACATTAATTGACATTTCTGCTGATTGGCCCACTCTATTTTTGACCGACAGACCATTTGTCAAATTCCCAGACTTTTCTAGAGTTGTCCCCTTCGATTTGGATTTAGCGAAATCAATCTAGCTTAAAGGAACATTACAGAATTGGTAAGAAAAAACTTGTAAAATATACTTTTTGATCACAGATTTACATAAAACTTACACGGTCTAATGATGATGATGATAGTAGAAAACATCCCTTGAAATATTTCTGTCTGAAATGCCATATTTGTTGAGAAATTAATAAACTAATTTTCCGATTGGAGTTTATCGCTCAGTGAGCGTTTTATTCATTTGTTGAATCTATATGATTTCATGCAAATGTGTAATCGGTTTTCCACTATTTTCTCGTGACCCAGATGGCCGATCGATCTCAAACTTTTACAGGTTGGTCAGTTTATGTATATGGTGGATTACATAAAGTGCTTACACTGTCAGCAACTGTTTTGTTAGCAAAACCAATTCTGTAATGTTCCTTTAAGTCAGCGGTTGTAAAACAAAATTTTTGTTATACCCACGCACGAGACAAAACTGTATCCGTAAACGACATCTCAGACAAGACTGACGAGACTTCACTGCTGAGAGGCCGGCATCAGCTGTCCTTACAAATCCCCAAGACGCCGTGCAAGGAATTCTACGCCTGTCTACAGGAAAGACTAGTTGCCATTTAGAAGTTGCGAGATCAGGGGGAAAGCATTGTCATAATAATTTTGTCGATCTTGTAAACAAGCTTTCTGAACATTACCCCCCACGTGCTGACCTCATACCAATAGGGACGTTGCCTGCAGATTAAGAAAACAGAATGAACACAAAAGCTCCCATGAAATAAAATTGTTGAATACAATTATTTATTCACATTGCTCGCTCGATTACCCCCCCCCCCAAAAAAATAAAATAAATAAATAAAAAAAATTAAACCAAGCCTACATTCAAAATAGCACTTCAAAATGTTCTTATTCTGCTAGATCTTTGTTCCAGAGACCATGTTTTTAAAAAGTAAAATAGTATTTATTTAGCAGCAGGCAGTTGCAGTCTGAACACTTTCCTTTCCACATAATTTGTAATAAAAAAAAATGTTTTTAAAATAATAATAATGAAGCCACTTTCCCATTGATTTATGAATGTTTTTTGTTCTATTGCGGTTTCATTTACAATCTTGAGCATGTCACACGACAATCTTAACCTTTTACGCGATGCTCGTTAATTCTGACAAATCACCTCACCTGCCCCGAAGGCTGCGGTTGAGGGCTTTTGGAGGGTGTGAGGGCAGGAGATGTCTTGTTTGTCAGGGCATTTTGAGCTCCACTGTCAAAGGCAACGTGGACGCGGGAGTGAGATTTATGATGGTGACAGCTCCCTAGATAAACACTTTCGGGTTGTCTTTTGAAGTTATTGCGTTCTTGATAGCACCTCGAGTGATCTTCGTTACTTTTGTGTAAGGGATGAGATTTTCTGTATGGATTCTTGCAGTCGAAAGCTAGTATTTGATAAAGTTATGATGGTGTTGTAATGAAGTACTTTTTAGTCGAGTATCGAGTACTACAGGGTGACCGAGTAGTACTCGATCACGTAGTACTTCGGTCTTCGAGTACGAGCACAAGATTGTACTATCCTGATATCCGAATACGGAGTCCAACAGCCGAGTTCCAAGTACTTGGAAAATCGAGTACCAAGCACTTGGATGTCTGAGTATGAAGCACTTGGATCCTCGAGTACTAAGTACGTGGATGTCCGAGTACCAAGTACTTGGATCTCCGAGTACCAGGTATTTGGATCTCCGAGTACCAAGTACTTGGATCTCCCGAGTACCAAGTACTTAGATCTCCCGAGTACAAAGTACTTAGATCTCCCGAGTACCAAGTACTTGGATCTCCCGAGTACCAAGTACTTGGATCTCCGAGTACCAAGTACTTAGATCTCCAAGTACCAAGTACTTGGATCTCCGAGCACCAAGTACTTGGATCTTCGAGTACCAGGTACTTGGATCTCCGAGTACCAAGTACTTGGATCTCCGAGCACCAAGTACTTGGATCTTCGAGTACCAGGTACTTGGATCTCCGAGTACCAAGTACTTGGATCTCCGAGTACCAGGTAGTTGGATCTCCGAGTACCAAGTACTTGGATCCCCGAGTACCAGGTATTTGAATCTCCGAGTACCAGTACTTGGATCTCCGAGTACCAAGTACTTGGATCTCCCGAGTACCAAGTACTTGATCTCCGAGTACCAAGTACTTGGATCTCCGAGTACCAAGCACTTGGATCTCCCGAGTACCAAGTACTTGGATCTTCGAGTACCAAGTACTTGGATCTCCCGAGTACCAAGTACTTGGATCTCCGAGTACCAAGTACTTGGATCTCCCGAGTACCAAGTGCTTGGTACTCGGAGTACCAAGTACTTGGATCTCCGAGTACCAAGTACTTGGATCTCCCGAGCACCAAGTACTTGGATCTTCGAGTACCAAGTACTTGGATCTCCAAGTACCAAGTACTTGGATCTCCGAGTACCAAGTATACTTGGATCTCCGAATACGAGTACGGCTAAACAAAAATACTGCAAAATTAGGATCATTTGGGGACAAATTTCTAGATGACACTGTTTGTTAGTTATGATCATTATCTTTCCATCCCAGACATTGTCAATTTAACTTTTTGCAGAGCTTGATTTCGTCCATTCTTTGCATTAACTCGCGTATAAGGCCACGAGTACTTAAAATGTGAGTCCGAGTATATTTCCAGTCGAGAATCAAGATTACAAAACTTCCGGTGCACCAGAGCGCTCTTCCACGGCACGCCTTAGCCGCGTATAGCTTTTACTGTCAGCTCGAGTCTTGTAAACTGCATAATTTTGATCAGCACTGATTTCGATTTAAAAAAAGAGGCAAACCTTATTCAACTGGACGATTCTTTGCCACTTTCCACTCTCTGCAATTATTTATTTTCAGGGACCATCTGTCACTCTCTACTGTGGATTATTTCTGAGCGCTAAAGCCCTACCACAATAATGTTTATTTGCCCAAGGGGGTGTGCGATAAACATGCAATCTTTCTGATAAACACGTGTTAGGCTAAGGTGCGTAAAAAAACAGATACAAAGTTACGGGGTATCTGTTGGCGCGAGAATATTGACGTCATCATTTGTCTTAGTTATTGTAAACTGACCATTTGTTTTTGGACTCCAGTTCCCAGAGAAGAGATACACGTGGTATTTATGTGAAAATAAACAATGTGCTTGCTGAAGATCGAGCCTTATCGAGTGTTTATACGTCATGGCCATGTTACATGCGAGGAAACCTAGAGGTAGAGACATAATAGATTGGTAAATACTCCAAAAAGTTGATGACTATTAAAAACATACTTGGTGAGATGAGAGGCACTCCAGCTGTTGATAGTATAAACTATTTTGAGAAAGGATTCCCTTCGAAGTGATATGGTTTGGATAATTTGTTCACCCAAAACATTTGAATCTGAGAAACGATTCATCATGCACGTGATCGTCTCTCAGATTTCTGGGGGTTGGTGTCCGTTCGCGAATGCTGCGGGCAGAGATGAGGTTGGTACCCGCTGTCCCCTCGCTAAACTTGGATAAATTCGACGTTCGTGTGAAAATACCGTTGCAGGTTTTGGCTGTTTTCTCAGCAAGCAGACACTGTATTCAGCTGAAACTTTCACATGTGGCTTTTATTGTATCTTTCTTGATAACTTTGCCTTTAAATCAGCATTTTATACGTTGACAAAAACCAACAGACCACCAGTTCCAGGCAGTCCCAAAGATATAACAAAATCACATTAAGTTTGTACCTTATTGTTGGGATCGACAAACAGCTTTTAGAAAACGTACCTTGACCACTCAAGGGGTACGCCGTTGTTTTTCTGGCACGTGGTAGGCTGCATTCAGTTTTTGCGTAAACAGTTATCAGGGTGCTATATCTGTCTCGTAAAATTTATGTTATAATTTGGAAGAAGCTCTGCATAGTGTAGAACAAATTATGGGCGCTTTCAAATTGAAGCGGTAACTTGTGACTAAGCAAGTTTTTGTACCAGAGACAATATTCAAACCAAACTCGCAAACGGCTTGTTCGGACACGGCCTGATATTCGCAACCCGTATAAGACGAATCTTAGTGATTCGTATATAGTGACATCACACCTTGCTTAGCAATTAAGATTGATACAATCTTAAGATCAATTTTAGCTCTTTGCGAAATCGAGCTCTGGTCACAATAGTTACGTATGTGTCATGTTTTAACCTAAGATCTAGCCGCGTTAAAATAGCTGTGACGTTTTAGTTTAAAAAGCTGAGGTAACAAAAAAACATGCGGCAAACGAGTTTGATGTCTTTGGCAGACTTCGGTGAGAGAGCAGTTCATTGATCTGCTAATTATATCGACCCGTTATCTCCCCACGGCGTTTCAAAAATTCAGCCGCAACTGTTCATTTTGATTCATTCGACATCTCCGATATCTTTTCGAAATCGCGGTTTAGGGGTCCTCGGGCTTTGAGACTCACTGCCGTTTTTAATCCAAAAACGTTGCAAGCTTATACTAATTATAATACATGCCGTTTTCGAAACCGCGACTTGGACTTGGGCTCCGGCTTGGGGATCCGGCGAACAGTTCAAAGCCCCGTACGGAAAGCACATTGCGCTTTCCGGATATTAAACCTGACAGAGCCCAAGCTTATTCCGCGGTTTCGAAAACGGCCACTGCAGTTCAGTGCATTTTTTCCCCGGCGTGCGTTTTCCATCTCTGTTAACGGCTGACAGGTAATTTAAAATAATTGGCGGGTGCTGTGAGTTGACGAAAGGTGAGCGCTTGTCGTTCATTGCGCCTTTCTGACTGCACTCCTCATCCTCTGGTAACATCTTTGTTCTTGATACCAGATACCCGGGGTTGAGGGGGGGGGGACGAGGTTAAAGGGACATCGTTTACCGCAGCAGACACTTCTTATGCCTGGAGTTTTAAATATGCCGTGAGTTCATGTAAAGGATACCACTTTCTACGAACCCGTGTAGTAATAGTGCTATTAACTTAGCCTCGATGCGGTACTCTATTTAGAATGTTTCGCAGCGGTATTCACACACGATGCATGGCGTGGGAAAAGCAACAATGCAATATGCAAATTGTGGTCAGGTTAGAAAAAAATGGATGAAATTAAGTTAACTTTACCCTCTGTGTGGCTAAAGGTAACCGTGAAGTACTGATATTTTTGTCACAGAGTGGCCACAAGCGTGTTATACCAAATTACACATCATTCTGCAACAAACGGGCACGTGATTTGGCCTAGTCCCATGTTAACATTTCGGTAACATACCAATCCCCAGTTAGTAAAACCATAGAGCAAGGTTGCTCTATGGTGAAACAAAACTGTTTTTCCTTTGTATCTGATAAGCAATAACTAGGTCTAGTGAACTTTGACCCTTCCCCTAGTCTCCATTTAATCACCGTCAACGATGTGGCCCCTCCCATTTGGCTTGTGGCCCTTCTATTTGGCTTGTGGCCCCTCCATTTGCTTGTGGCCCCTTCTATTTGGCTTGTGGCCCCTCCCATTTGGCTTGTGGCCCCTCCCATTTGCTTGTGGCCTCTATTTGCTTGGCCCTCCCATTTGGCTTGTGGCCCCTTCTATTGCTTGTGCCCTCCCATTGGCTGTGGCCCCTCCCATTTGGCTTGTGGCCCCTCCCATTTGGCTTGTGGCCCCTTCTATTTGGCTTGTGGCCCCTCCCATTTGGCTTGTTGATCCTCCCATTGCACTCGTATACAATCATTATATTGAAGTTGTATATACCATTCCCAAACAGTACTGAAAACTAAACTGCTTTCCATGCACTGTGTAGCTAAATCAGTGAACTTTGACCTTACCATTCCCCTAGTCTCCATTCAAGGTAGACGCCGTCAACGACGAAGAGCCCATTGCACATTGAACATTCATCCATTTGAAGCTGATGTGTCTATTCCCCATGAGACAAAACTTCTTTCCCTGTTTAGCTATATGCCACGACTATATAATAGGTCTATTGCACTTTGACCCTACCACATAGTCTCCTCTCAAAGTAATCAACGACGAAGACCCCGTGACCGAGCACTCTACCAACATTGCTAACATTACACCCGGGTGATGGAGACATCATTACGGGTGATTCATGAGAATGAATGTGCTTCATGTTGAATGTTTAGACAATTATTCCATACCGTAAAATACCCGAGACTCGTAAAGTTCCATATCGTAATGCTGGGATGTATGTGATGACGACAAGGGTCAGACTGTTGAATGTTGAAATGTGACTCGTGGCTGAAGGTGTACGGCAAAGTTGAGTATAAGGCATGCTTACGATATTGCGTAACTATGGATCTCCGAGGCATAGAGCTGCTTAAGGACATGAAAGTAGCTAGGCACAACAAATTTATGCTTAACCAGAACAAGGTTACCAGCCAAGATACCATGTCATATGTACTATCTGTATTACTGGTTTCCTGGTAATTTTTGCTCAGCAGAAAATGTTCAATCTATATTTTCTACTTTCAGCAGCTCTATGAACCTGTGTCACAGCAGTGACATACAACAAGACGACTCACTGAACCAAAAGAAGTCGACGACTTGTTGCGATAATTATATCTCGCGAAGACGACTTGGTATCAGGACAAGTCGACATCTTAGTTTCAGTAAGTCGACTTGGTGAGACATGTTATCATGACAAGTCGACATGGTAGTTTTCAGTAAAGTCGACTTGTCGACTGATAAATTACCTTGATATCTGGACAAGTGGTATGGCATTTCTGTAGGTCCGTAGGTAACACCTTACCCATCATTTCATGTTGTTAACAATGAAAACATAACTAACTGAAAATCGCACAGTAAGCAGTATGTGAACAGTATGTAAATAGGCCACGTTAGCGCACTTATACTTACTCTTGGTGAAACTTATTGCAAGTGTTTTGATAAACTCATATTTAGGTCAAAGTCATGTTTATCTCTTTAATTGTGTGCGTCAAATCGGCAGATGGTATGGACTTATTGCTTTTAGAGCTAACCAAATCACAGCCACTCCAGCATAATCGTTATACCACACACTAATATTTTCATTTTTGCCGTAGTAATTTGCAAAATAGTTGATTGCATACCAGACGAGTGGAAAAAATGGCCCAAGAATGCAAGTCGATCGCGGGAAAACTTGCGGTCTGGGCGAGGGTTATGCGATTAACGGATCGGGCTGGCGGTGTGATTTTCAATCCCAGTGCCATCACGGCTACGGAATGCGTCTTCGTCGTATCCCCTGTGTGCAATCACAGTTATAAAGCTAACACTCAATACAGGGACAGACTACTCTACTCCTTCAGCCTCGGTTTGGGTATGTACAGTGATGCTAATGGGAAAACACACTGTCTGCATCTATGGGTGTAATACACGAATCTGGAACCCCACCCCCAAACCGCTTCACTTCAGGGAAACGCGTCCACTTTGTACTCAATAGACCTGTGACATCACTTGTCTATAGATCCTGGAGTTCCTACAGGCTAGATTTGTACACATCCCAATGGAAGAACACATGGAAATGTATATTTCTTTGAGGTTGCACTGTCTGATTTTTATCAACTTTTGATTGGAAGAAAGGGGGCGCATCTCAAAACTTGTTCAGCTGTTATTTTTTTTTATAACTCTTGTATTTATGTGGAAATTATGACACAAAATATAAAATTGTCCTTATGACAAGTGTGGTATCTTGCCTGCCATTCATACCCTGGAATGTACAAGGCCACACTTTTTGTAAACAGAGGTTACGTGGACTATGCACAAATAGTTTCCCTATTGCATATATGAAATTATTTAACCCATTTACGTCAGAAATGTGAAACATCCGGAAAAATGATTACACAAAAATCTTACTTGTCCTATTTAGAAGATCGTATAAATTATGGAAGACTGAGTGCGAATTGGTCAAGTCTGCAGGGTCGCGTTTGTCTTAATTGGGAAACCTAAGGACGTGTCCGAATCGAGGGACTTCGGCTACGGCTGTAGCCGTTGGCTGCAACGACAACGTTGAAGAATGGGCATTTTCATTGAGCCGGCCATGACCATAGCCGAAACCATTAATTCGGACATGGGTCTTGTAGTTTAATTTGGGCGTTCATCGTAATCGCAGTTTTTGTTCTCTCCCATATGAACCAATGTAATGAAACCGAGGCCGGAAGGGCAGCTGATCCATGGTTGGTGTAATGAGAATTCAGTACTGGTATTCATTATTATTGCATAAATCATGTGAAATTTCCCTCCTACATAAAAGAAAGGGCCATGGATTGGTTTTTGTCAACGTAGTGCTTATTTATACAATAAAAGTCACATGTGAAATTTTAGCTGAATGCAGTGTTGTCTACTTGCTGAGAAAACAGCAGCAAAACTGTCACGGTATTTGTTTTAAGAAGAACGTCGAATTAATTCACGTTCAGCAACTGGTGACAGCGGGTACCAACCGCATCACTGACCGCAGCATTCGCGAACGGACACCAACCCTCTTCAGAAATCTGAGAATCGTTTCTTAGATTCAAATGTTTTGGGGTGGAAAATTAACCATAGGCCCCCTATCACTTCGAAGGGAATCCTTTCTCAAAATAGTTTATACTCTTAACAGCTGCAGTGCTTCTCACCAAGTAAGTTTTTACGACGGTCGTTAATTTTTGTACCAATCTATGACCCTATACCTTTAAACCAATGTAACGAAATCGAGGCTGGAAGGGCAAAATAGTCTGTACCCTGTTTGGTGTAACGACAGTTATTGCACACACCATGTAAACACGACATAGATGGTGTTATAATGATAACCGAGGGGGTTGGACTGTGGCATCTGCAAAGCCGCATGTTCAATGCACATAATTGAAATGACATTCGCATTTTGTAGACCTGGGCACCACACGCTGTTACACTTGAGTTGGAATACACTTGGTAGAGAACGCGCAAACAACGTCACCCCCCAAAGTATGCAAATGTACAAATTCTGCATGCCTTGGACACTTTTGACAATTACAGCAATGTCATTAAAATATTTGAAAGGGCACATTTGGTGCTCGATTGGGGCATGGTGGGAACCCCTCCCCCTCCTCCCTTCTATTGTGTCTTCATTGTGTTCTGGGAATCTCAGGAATTCTTTAGAGGATTTTAGGGGGAGGGAGGTTAGAGTTGCTAGATGAGCGTCTTCTCTCTTAATCTTTCACCTCTTTGAGTTTCTAGTTATGATTAACCCTCCTTGTTCCGTCCTAGCTCGTTAAGGTCGTGTTATCTTTGTTTGTTTGTTTTGTCCTGTTCCGTCCCCTGTCTGTCATGTACATTCTGTTATTTCTGTGAAGAAGTCAAGTTTTTTTGTTGTATAAAGACATTTCTCTACAAGACTTGGTCTTTTGAATATGCCTCCATATTGACATCCTGCTTCATTACGTCCTATATCATCATTTTTCTATTAGTTCTGTACACATCTTTGTTCAATTGATCTTCTTTAATTACTTGTATGTACATTTTGCAAAGGAAACAAATGTTGAGTTAAACTGAATTTGAGAAAAATTGTTGCATATAGCAAAAGGAAACATCGAGGGCTGCCCTTGACCGTCAGCCCTCCACTCTTTTCCCCCAGGGGCTGCTGAACATTCTTGCACTGAATCAATTTTAACATGTGCCGCCTTTCTGTTCGTCTCATCTTGCAGGTTACGGTAACATAGCACCAGTCACGAGCGGCGGTCGAGTTTTCTGCATCATCTACGCCGTCTTCGGCATCGCGATGCTGCTCCTGGTGCTCGCCAGCATCGGCTCGCTGTTCGCCCGCGGTGCCACCCTGACGTACCGCCTCCTCCACCTGAACATCCAGATGGCCAAGGGACTGGCCCCGCCCCCGAAGAAGGAGAAAAAGTTGCGGCCGGTCCTGGTGCCGCCTCCGGGCGAGCAGGGCGAGGGCGCCGAGGGCCAGGGCATGCCGTTGCAGAATCAAGAGGACAAACGCCCCGACATGGACGATGTGATACGGGACATTTGGAGCAACGATCCGGAGTTGCCTCCGGGCGATCTACCTCCCATGAGGGTCATGAGCCTCAAAGAGCCACCGGGCGGGGAGGAAGGAGGAGTCCCCGCTAAGACTAAACCCGCGAAGAGTGGTACCGACGAGACAGCGGTGGGTGAAGACGAACAGGTTGATATACCCCTGAGCATTGTGCTGGTGTTTGCTCTGATGTACGTGTGCGTGCTCGCGGGTCTGCTGTCCGTCTGGGAGGCACAGTGGAACTACTTTGAGGCGTTCTACTTCTCCTTCATCACCCTCACGACCATCGGCTTCGGAGACTTGACCCCCGTGCACCAGAAGAACCTCCTGGGCTGCACGTTCTTTATCTTGCTCGGCATGGCGATCATGTCCATGTGCATTGCGCTTGCGCAGGAGATCATCATGAAGAAAGTGGCGTGGATCAGCGAGCGGGTGGGCGTGGCGCTCATCAAGGCTAAACCCGCATCGTAGCATAACGGTTGGCTATATTATGACCTTTAACCTTTGCGCACCAGCGCCGCTTAAAGGCGGGATCCGTGTTTGGCCCTTCTTTTGTGAACAGACAGCAAAAATAAGGCGCGTTAAAATATCAGACGGATGGCGCCTGCGGATAAACGCAGAGGGCGCGGTGACGCCGACGGTGGCGGGAGTTCTGTTTTACACTTAAAGGTATTGTACACTTTTGGTAACAGCTCAAAATCAGTGTCCACATTTTGTGTGATTAAACATATGCATGAACAAACAAACCTGTGAAAGTTTGAGCTCAATCGGTCATCGAGGTCACGAGAAAATAGTGAAAAGAGATCTTATGTGTTTTCTGTTTTTTCAAATTATCGCGCGCGATAATTACTATCGTTTTACTCGTTTCTCAGAAACGATAGCATTTAAGGCAGAAATATTTTAAGGAACCCTTTCTACCATTACTTACTTTAAATCATGTAAGTTATGTGTGAATCTGTGAACATTGTGTTTTTCGATCTTACCAATAGTGTACAGGGCCTTTAAAGGTAAATGGGGGGAAAAGACCCGAACCGAGTCGAAAAGGTAACTGGAGGGTTGCGATGATAATGGGTACAACAAAAGTGTGCGATATGAATCAATCTGTAGAAACACGTTCAAAGTTCTGAGCATGGCACGGTAGCACTTCCACGTGGTGGATGACGTAATGCGGGTTACGCCAATCAAACGACGAGGAATGCCTGGCCAAGCTATATAAAGTAGCCAATGGATATTGACTTTCAATTTATGTGAGCTTTATAAGGTCTGTAGCGAGGTTAGGGCCATACCTAATGGTGCAAGCTTTAAAGTTTACAAAAGGAAAAAGGTCGTCGACAGCGGGGGTTTGGGGAAGGGGGGAGGGTGTGCCTGGACCCCCGGACCGACCCTCTGGATCCGCGCCTTGATCACCGTGAGATGTGGCAAGCAGCCGCGATATTAAAGTTATGGACTGAACACTGTAAATGTTGTGTACACAATTTTTAACATTGTATGAAATATAAATAGTTTAACCGAAACTACGCTGGTAACTTGCACAGTCTGAATCCCTACCCAATGGCGGGAGGCAATTTTTTTTTCTATACAAAATATGTACATATACTGCTCAACGTTCAAGATCAAGCACAACGTTTTCCTGTGGGCCCAATTTCATATCGCCGCTTAAGCACAAAAAGTAGTTAAGCACAATGCTTACCAGGTTAAGGTAACCAGCTGAAACAACCTGTCATATGTACAACTGATGACCGGTATCCTGCTTATGTGGGCTTAGCGGAAAAGTGTTCAGCAATGTTTAGGCCGCTCTATGAAATTAGGCCCTGTTTGTATTTCTATGTTTACAAACTTACCGCTGTTTACTGTAAAAATTGTTTATGAAAGTTGACTGATGCTATTTGAAAACACAAATTTGCTGTGCAAATTGCATGAATGACAACTAACTGCAGGGTAAAGACGGGATGACAGAAGTGGACTTTATGACCAACTTTTAGAGGTAAATAAAAGAGGTTAATTTGAAGCCAAAACATGTCATTTTACAATTAAAACAATCATCTTGTGGCCTTCAACTATCATGTAAAAGGGCTAATAGAATGACATTTCAAGTGGTTGCAATATAGCAGGTAATCGCAACAAAGTTAGAAGTCAGTGTGGAACACTTTTTACCTGATTTGAATGTACACGCGAGTTTAAAATGAATTTGCTCGTGTCTGACAAATGAGGGCGCTCTGCATGGTGTGTCACGTGTTCTGCGATGTACACATGTGCCCACAACACAAACTGACGTTACACGGGCGTGGGCTGCTCTGTTGAACACTGGGGATTTATCCTTCTTTCTAGAGCAAGAAAAATCAAAAGGTAAGACCAGTTTACTTCCTGAAACAACTAGGGATGGATTCTACAATATCTTGCAACTCTGGTCCTGAGCGATATGGATATTTTGGGGTTTATCTCAATGTTTGACTGGCTAGCAAAGACGCAAGACCCCATAAATGTAATGTTTAAATACAGCCCCATCCGGTCATAGTGCCAACACTCTGTACTCCCTTGTCCAAGTTATTATTGTCACTTGTATAATTATGAGCTAGCTAAAAGGGATACATATTGCACCCAACAAAAAGAGCACTTTTAGTGGCATGCCGTACATTTTATAACTGTATTATTACCATATAATACTAATTAATATGCATAGATTATTTATCGGTGGAAGAAACATAAAATGAGTCAACAAAAGGGTAGAGACATCCACAAAGTTGCCGAAGACAAATTGAAATGTTAGTTGGGCACCCAAGTCCCAAATCTGTACCATTCGTGGACAGTTCCATGGCCTTATAAGCAATACATGTAAATGTGCAGATATGTAAATGAAATCAAGCATTTAAAATCATATTTTTAAAATATTAAACCTTTGACTATGAAGAGACTTCTCTAAATAAAGACCATATATTAAACCTGTGACATTGTATTTACAAAAGAGCCACAGAGATGGGCAAAAATTCAAGTGTTCGCAGAAAGAAGAAAAATCTAACATTTTAATGGAACTTGTACTTTAAGAATATTCTAAGCTTTGGAAAAGAAATGAGGAAAGATGAAGCTTACATCTCAAAACTTCTACAGTTTTTTTTTTAAATTCTTTTTACATTCTTGCAATTTGTGATTTTATGTGGTAACCATGATAATGCTTACAAAATGTAAAGAATAAATAGTAAACAATTAATTACCAACCAAAATACCATGTCACATGTACCACTTGTGACTGGTATCCTGCTTATTTTGTTTGCCCTGCAGCACAATTCGTTAAGTAATATTTTCTGCTTCAATCAGCTCTATGAAATTAGGGCCCAATGTAGTAACTTGACTGCCAGAAAATGTCCTTGAATACATAATGACATGATCTATTTGCACAACACACGTATGCCACTTTTTACAAACGAGAGACTCGTTTTGCCCAGTTTTCTTGGATTTTAAACCGAACAGAATCAAATATATATCGGTCTTTACGATTTCTTGCATTAATGAAACTATTCTTGTGAAGTTTGATTGATTGTACATGTATTTCTCTATGATAATTCTCTGCAAGTGTGCATGAATTAACCTTTGAATAATCATCTAAAAAAGTGCAATTATTACTGGATTGTTGTAAAAAATAATGTATAAATAAAACTTTTAATGTAAGGGGTTTTGGTATACATATGTAATTTAATTACTTTGTTGGGACTGCGTAGATGAGCTTTCACCATCGGCAGTCGTAACTCGTTTCCAAAGTGAACCATCCTTGGCCTTTTAAAGAGTTATTAGAAAGGGTTAGCTACGTGTAACTCTATGAATTTTACTAGATTTTTAAAAATGTCAGTTGTCTTACCCCAGAGCAAGAAAACCAATACATGCAATTAAAAAAATCACAACGCACAGGTCATGTTGTTATAGTCTCGGCTGGCGACGTTTGTTTTATGAACGTGGTTACCAGCCTACCGCAGTACGAGTTACTGGAGAAGAGGTATCTATCACAAATAATATCAGCCATTCTGTGATCTTGTTGCGATCCAGATTCGTAGACTTGACACCCCCTCCCCCCCGAGCCAGTCGATGTTGCGCCCTCTACTGGTGGCTTATACACAAACTAGCGTCGCTAATCAAGACTAAGGTCATAACAAAACCCACGTGAACGTCATTCTGTGGGTGTGTTTGTAATAATTGTTTTGGCTATCAGCCATAGTTAGCAGAACATTGTCTTAACACTTATTTTTCCCCTCCCCCGGTCATATAAGTGTATCCAAACCGAGGCTGGAAGGGTCAAGTCTGAGCCTCTTGAAGTTCATGTGACTTTGTATTGATAGTGCACTGGGAACACGACACCGGTTGTAGCGGGGTTAGATTGTTATTAAAATAGACAGAGCAGTTGTGGTTTGGGGAAAGTTAATGACCTCTCCAAACATGGATTCTTTACATCCGTTTATTATGACCTTTTGAAGAAGATCGGGGTGAAAGATTGACATTGTTTTTTTAAATCTTTGATCGTCTTTTATTATTTGCCCAATACATCATAATGTCATCAACTCATAAATCAAGGCCGCGCCACTTTGGGTGTCAAATTAATTCCCTGGCCCTGTTGTGGGCAGGGCACATTTTATGCCACGTGATGCGTGGTTAGACCATAGAGAAAGGACAGTCCTTTCTCTATGGTTAGACGCACATCATACTCTTCACATGTAATTTAACTCACTGTAACGGCAGACCAATGGACTGACTGTGGCCGCGTGTGACGTCAAATTGCAATTGGTCCATTAATCTCCAATTGGTCCATTAATCTCCCATTGGTCAGTAGACCCTGTCGTGCCGCATGATAGTGTGGTCAGTTTACTACATGTACCGGCAATGTCAAATGTCGGCTTGTAAGCCGTGCGCGTGTACACATCATGTTTTACTTGTGCGTGGGTTTATGTAATAGTGGTTGTAATAATTAACGATCCAGCACTTGGGATGTCTGAATTAAATCTCTTGATTTATAAAAATCTGTCTCCAGTTCAACTCCACACTTCTGCACCGAGTATAACCCCCATTTTCACCATTCGTACACAATGCTATTCTTCAAGGATAGTGCGATTGTACCATACATTATTTTAAAGACATCTTCCTCAAATTAATGGTTTGTCCTGCGCAGCAGCACTTTCTGTTGACACACATTATTTTTTGTATCAGACGCCACTGACTGCCGGGAACTTTAATACTATAGAGGGCGTTATGCACTGTTCATGTGCAACACACGGCTCTGATCATTGTGACAACATTTGGGACCAGTATAAGCCTGCTGCCTGTACCAACTTCAACAGGCTCGTTTTGGCAGTGGATTTTTGTGTCATGAACAAGGCTAACTACAGTGTACTGTTGTTTTCTATTTGTATATTGTGAGATTTTCAAGAAAAATAAATGTAGACACCCTTCATGAAAGCTGTGTTGTGCGCTTATAATCTGTTATTGTTTATTTATTTAGTTTTTTACCCACTTTGGGTTTAAAAAAAATATTTTTCCATATAATTTTGGTATTTTCCCCCGAATGATATACATGGATGTGTAAACCTTTCCAAACTTGTTTGTTTCTCCATTAATTGGGGGCGCTATAATAGTGTTTCCCCCATTTTGCCATGTTTCAGTCTGTCCACCTACAAATATATTATTACCGCTAACTTTGGGGCCCAAGGTGCAGTGTCGAGACCTGGTTGATGATTCTACAGTATTTCTTGGCCTGAAAGTTGAAAAGTAGAAAGTTAAAAATATCCCACTGATAAAAAAAAATTGATATACATGTACTGTACATGTAGTTTGAACCCCAAAATACAGGCTTAAAACTCCAAATCCAAGAAGGCTGCCGGACACACTGGCCATTTTGAAATTCCACAATGCGTGGAAAACTTTCATGTGACGCACCATTGCCACTTTGGGTAAACAAAAACGAGTGGAAATTTTGTTTGAAAAAGACAGAACAAATTACTAAAAAACGTTAACGGAACGTTACAGAATTGGTAAGAAAAGAATTGGTAAATATACTTTTGATCACAGATTTACATAAAACTTACACAGTCTAATGATGATGATGGTAGAAAACATCCCTTGAAATATTTCTGTCTGAAATGCCATATTTGATGAGAAATGAATAAACTAATTTTCCGATTGGAGTTTATCGCTCAGTGAGCGTTTTATTCATTTGTTGAATCTATATGATTTCATGCAAATGTGTAATCGGTTTTTCACTATTTTCTCGTGACCCAGATGGCCGATCGATCTCAAACTTCTACAGGTTTGTCAGTTTATTTATTTGGTGGATTACATAAAGTGCTTACACTGCCAGCAACTGTTTTGTTATCAAAAACCAATTCTGTAATGTTCCTTTAAATCGTAAAAACTTAAAGCAAAACAAACGGTTGCCATGGTAACATCTGAACCCCATAACAACTTCCCCCGCCCAAGATAAATGGTTGGAATGGTCCGAAAACTTGGTGGTGATCGGATGCAGCGTTTCACAGTTAAGGGCAAAAATATGACCCGAGTCATGATTGGCAAACTCCACCGTAGCAACAAGTCCTTGTAAAAACCACAACCGTTAAATTGGTATAGCGCCCTCTGTTGATGGGCTTGCGCGTTTCTAATTAACAACACACCGTTCGCCAGTTTGAAACGAGGTATGAATTCCCTTTAAAATTCACGCCCTACACGAGAGTATTCCACCCCTCACTGTAGCCACGAATTCTTTCCTTGATGCTGTAACTAAATTTGCTTCTTTTGTAAATTCAAATTATTGTGGGAAAACCCGAGTCCCACTTAAAGAAATTCCTTTACATCAACATTGTGTAGACACAACTTTGCTTTTTCCAAAGACCAAGTGGTTGAAGTTTAGTTTTAAATACTATGTTCGACAGATTAGAACATGCGGGTTGTAAATAAATACATGTGTGTAAACAAAATTGTTTTGATGAAACTTGTTTTTTATCAAATAAATGAGGCGTCATTTTGTGACCTACCTTGATGTCGGGCAAATTGAAATTGGGACCGTTATGTTTACACGGCGCCCTCTATTGCTGATAAATAACCCAACAGCTGTGAGCCGTGAGTTTCAGGGGAAATGTGTACATGTAACCAGAAATGCATCAAAACGTAATAGTGAGGAAGCCATCAAACTTGTTTTAACATATCCCCTTAGCAGTTGGTTATTAATGTATTTAGCATTTAAGGGATAGGAGGTAAAGTATACAAAGTTGCTTGATGACCGAGATAATACAAGTCCACAATTATGTACAGTTTACAGTACATGTACGTATCATGTACATGTACATATTATGATGTACATGTACATTCACGTACACATCACGTACACGTATTTGCATGTACATGTATTTGTTACCCAATCACAGTTCATGTCCAACTCCCAGCCACCCCCCCCCCCCACCATCGCAACATACAAACAAACATACGCACATACATTGAAACAAACAAACAAACATTAACATTTGTATTTAAAGACCACAAAACAAAACAGGCACAAACAATCACAGACAACACAAAATGTGCCACCGTCAATGCAGCGACAACAAACATAGATTTCATCTCTCTTTTGAATATTTGGTGGCCCTGAAAAGGGCCGGAAAAAAAGAAGGAAAAAAACTGATGGAAGATGACGATCTTGAAGAGGAGAAACTACTCTGGTGGTTACTTGGCTGCTGCTGATGTTATCAAGTCCTTGTCTTGTTTACCATGCCAACATGGTCTGCATCGTTCAAACGATGGGTAGAAGTGTCTCTTTTCACTTTGAGCATTGACAGTTCTTTGAGAAATTGCGATTTCTTGTAAAGACTGATGTGTCGCAGTTTTTCTTACCGACGTGGAGAAGCTGACATGTTATCTCCCACGTGATTCGGTACTGCCTTGACGATGCAAATATTGCATTTAGATTTGCTCTTCTTAGTTATACATAATTACATTAGAATAGGCCTACTGTGTTAACTATATCCAATTAAATCTTTGATGAACCAAAACAAAAAATACAAGATCAACTACTTGCGAACAATTAACCAACATCTATTTATAGTGAGATTAGAAGAAGACCAATCTTTGGAATGATTTCATCAAAGATGGATGTCCTTATAGATCTATCAGTAACGATATGAACCTGCATATCATTCATAAAATTTCAGCACATAGCGATTTACAAACTACGAAAAGCAACGAAAAAGTGAACAAATTACAAGTGAAAATTGAACCATCTAGTTATGTTCCCATCGTTGACCAATATGTGTTGCTCCTATAGTCAGGCATGCATACAATTGTGATTTGTCTACACAACAGGAAAGTGCCAGGCACAAGAACCAGAGGAAAGTGCCAGGCACAAGAACCAGAGGAAAGTGCCAGGCACAAGAACCAGAGGAAAGTGCCAGGCACAAGAACCAGAGGAAAGTGCCAGGCACAACGAGACTTAGTTTTCAATTTTAAATGAAAACCCCTAAATGAAAACCCCTAAATGAGGAAATCGGCTTTAAACCTGAAAAGTTGCATGCCTGTGAAGTTTAGTTAGAATTGTGATGTTTTATTCCCCAAAATGTTGATTTTTAAAAATCACTTATCATTTGTACTGAAATCAATCTGTCAAAGAAATTAAACACTTGTAAATTGTTCAAACCAACCACGAAGCACACTTTAGTAAGAATCTTTGGTTTTTTTCTACTTTAATAAAGCCAACCAAAAAGTAAATTATACCTGAAAAATCAGAGGTTTTTCTCTTTTTAAAATTTAGTTAAAATTAAAAAAGCATTAGCCTTTAAAACAACTGACTGTTAAGTGAGTTCAATGGACATCTTTCCGAACAGCAACAAAGACATATCTGTAGCTTTACACAGGAAATGTGCAGGTCAATCTGCAACACATTTCTGACTCTTACTAAAGCGTACCTCCGGGGCCCCACCAATAAAACAATCTTTAAAAACAAAACAAAACAAAACAAGCAAAGACAAAAAAAGGTCAATTCTGACAGCACTGACAGAGTAAGGTTTCATAATTTTAAAACCTGTAAACAGATTCGGTTTCAGAAAAAAAAGACAATGGCCGTGAAAATTTGAATATAATGGAACTTGTCAGGGCATGAAACTGCCTTCGTGTCATGTGATACATTTTGTAATCATAAGTATCAACATCAAGCCTTGAACTGTGCATGGGAGTCCATGAACTGTGCAAACAGCTAGTGACATTTCTTCTGTCTTTGTGCAGACATAATTACATCTACTTATCTACATACATTCATTATTACATGTATAATAAAACTTAATGGTCTGAGGTGATATATTACGGATAGATTTATCAAACACGTTTACATGTATATCATAACTGATTTGACCTTTTTTCAAGGTTTCATTGTGGCATGGTGCAGCAGCCATTATTCCATGAAACTTTGCATCACCAGAGTTTTTGAGTTGTGTGGGAAAGATAAAGAGAAGAGAGCCGGTTTAGGAAAGGAGACATAACAACACAGACTAATATTTGTTTTAAAAAAAAGTCACTACAAAACGACATCATGATCACAGGTCTAAGTTGTCATAATTAAAAGATTCAATTGCATTTCGTTTGTGATATTGTTCGCCAATTACTCCCACCTCCCCATCCAATATTTTCCAAGTTGGTTCTCAACTCACATCGTTTAATTTAGAGGTACCCAAAAACCGACATAATACCAAAATAATAATAATAAAAAAATAAACATTAAAAAACCCACAAAAAGACAAAGATTTAATAAAATTGTCCTTATTAAAAAAAATTGTAATGTCGTTTTGTATAGACTGAAAGCAAATAATCACACGGTAATTAATAAAAAAATTCAAGTGAAAAGCATAAAACGTTTGTAAAGAATTTCTGGTTTAGGCACTGGACGGCACACATTCTATTGTTTCAATTTCAGTGTCAAGCCAATGGTTTGGAATGTTTTTAAAAACAAAATTGGGGGATGAAGATGTTCAGCTAACATTCGGAGGTAATATGTTCGTCGTTTGCTTGTCATTCATGGTAATTCTATCTGTGAAAAACAATAATATGTTAAAAACGGCAAGGTTTACTGGAATGATGGGTTTAATTTTATGCTTTTCACCCGATATCTATTTCACCCAAAATACAATAAAGTAAATCAACAATGTGGCAACTTGAAGCTTTAAAAATTGCACATTCATGTATTGTCTACCTTGGGCTGTTCAATGCTTGGCAAAATATTCAGCCGTAAGTAAACGGTCTCTCTCGGTGTGTGAATTTGAATACAATTGTTAATGGAAATGGAAGGAAAAAAAACGTATCTTTGGTCATATTTCCACATTGTACAGGGTCGGGGAATTTAAAAAAATACCCCTCCCTTTATGAACTTTGCAAAAACAGATCCTGCAAACAGTGACGATTGGAAGAGCTTCTTTCCAAACCAACCATCGTCCCATCAAACGGTTTTTTTTAAATTTTGATTGGCAAACCTTCTAGCAAACTAAAGGCATGGTGGCAGTGCACAGCCCAAATTTTTTTTTGTGTGGGCGGCCGCCTTCTGATCAGATGGATAATAAATCCAAAACAAAACCACTCTTCCGGCAGGACGGTTGCAAGTTGTAAAACACACACGAGATAGCACCATACATAAAATGTGCAAATTGCACTAAATCAGTACTGCTCTGGTCTATGAATATTTACATATCAACAGTTTGACAATACATATACCTTAAAATAATGTACAACATTATCGTATAAAAATATTCCTTGTATGAAAAAAAAACATGTTGGCACAACGATGTGCCACCAATGTCCTCATTCGTGGTGGAAACAAAGGCAATGTCGTCAAAAAGCTTCAAATCGCATTTTTTCGTGTTAAGAAAATAGGGTGACCAATGCATACAAAGGCTTTATGTTGGGATACAAATGTGCAAGGCATCTTTGATAAATTCGGCGACTTGACAATTTCACTTTTGCTTGTCATCCAAAAGGTAAATGAATGATCTTTTATATACCGAATTGAAAATTCAAGATAACATTTTCGGCCATTTCTTTTGCGACAAAACTTCCAGCTGTCACCGTTCACAAAATGTTTAAATCCTACGCAGTGCACGGCCAACTTGTGCTGCCTGATCACCCTCACTATTGGTCAATTTACAAAATCAATTTTTGTACAATATTTACAATCTGATCATTCATCTTAGAAAATTTGTACAAACATTCCACAATGTTGTCAAGTAAAATCCTGTATAACACCATGATTTTCACAAGTTGTGTGAAAATTCTCATCAAACCGTAATACTAATATTGCCTGTACTTTCGTTATAAATTGTAAATCAAGTCATTGTAATGAAAGAGGCAACTTCTAAGAAAAATCATAAAGGTTCATTTTATTGTTGACTTTTGGCCCCAGGAAGGGGGGGGGAGTAAATTGGGTTTTGGAACTGGTTTGATTTCAGAATTATAAAAAAAAATAATAACTTTTTTTTATAAAATTTAATGTAATCAAGCCAAATTTAGGAATGGATTGGGACGTTCAAGACCGCTTTTAAGTGTCTGGTTAAGCTTTGGTTGATTGCGCTGTGAGTAGCACTCACAGATAGACCACTTGGGAGCCAATGGGCAGGTGGCTTTGGGAGAAGATCTGGAGGGGGTGCCTCGTTAAACTTTGACCCAGCAAAACTACCACCCAAATTAATCAAACCCAATGTAGAGCTATTTCCAATATGGTTTGCACTAGTATCCCTAGTTACCATTCCGATGACACTCGAAGTGTGTCTCGGGGATCGTGAAGGCGAGACTGGAACAAGGCTATGCTGATGAAACAGGGATTTAGGCGACGCTCCGTTCGGCCTGGTGTAGTGTCCTGTCTTGTTTTTGTTGTGCCTCGGCGACCCAGACGAGCGGTTACCGTTGGCTTGGCCAGCGTAACTAGCCCTTCGGGTAGTTGCTTGGGGAGATTCGGGAGACATTTTTAGTTCATCTACTGACAGTTTACCTTTCCTCCGACGAACCGATGTCAGGAAACGACGACTTGTTGAAAGTGATTGTTACTTCCTTACCACCTACACACACGGCAACAACAACTGTGGCTTGATCAAGATGGCGGCCCTTTGTTCACAACACTTGTCTTGCGGCTCTGGAACTTGACTTGAATTTCCTCGCACTGTGAAGAAATTCCGATGACCTGGCGAATATAAATACCACCAACTTTGGGAGGATCTTCTGCTGAAACTGTCGATGTCCAATTTGATATGAATAGAAAACATACAGGGTGAATTTCTGGATGAGAACACGGACGGTGATTATCAAAATGATTTTGCTTTCGAAGCAATGGTTCAGATTGTTGTGCGTACAGAAAATAAACAACCAGCGAGCCAGCGCATAGTCAGTACAGTACAGGAAGCTAGCTGGGCAACCTTGCGCGACAAGCCAATGAGAAAGCAGATACGCCTCTCTTGTTAGTGACTGGCCAATAGGAAGGATTGAGCGTCCATGATGTCAACATTATTTTAGCATTGCTAAAAATAGTGACCAATCAGATGGTTTATTTTGGCTGGCAAGCCTGTTGTTGACACACAGTGGGTTAAGGTCAAAGCTTATTACACTGAAAGGTAAAATGACGTGAGGGGATCCACCAAAGCGTATGAGAAACAGTGAATCAGAACAAAAGATGTAAATGACGTTAGGGGATTTACCGCCACTCGCTGAGCAATGTAGTAACATTGCAAGGCATTGGGAATCGTTGATTTCATAATTAACGTGTCGTTTTTTACTACGTCACGTGTATTCTAAGACTTTACGACAATGTGGAAAATCCGTTTTTGTTGCAATGTCTTATTTAAAAAAAATTGAGTGCTTTTAATATTACAGGAAATGTTGTGATGATCTCATTTGGGTTTTTGTATTTATTAAACAAAAACATATTGCAACATTTCAACATGGTGGCTTTCAAGGATTTTTTTAAATTTTATTAAAATTTAATGATGTAAGTTTGGAATTTTATAAAGCAATAAATCAACTTAACAAAAATGTTTTCGAGTATCTCAAAGGGCCCTCTATTTTTATTAGAAAAGAAAGTCCCGAGAAAATGTTTACATTACAGAATTGGTTTTGCTAACAACAGTTGCTGACAGTGTAAGCACTTTATGTAATCCACCATATACATAAACTGACAAACCTGTAGAAGTTGAGATCGATCGGCCATCTGGGTCACGAGAAAATAGTGAAAACCGATTATACATTTGCATGAAATCATATAGCTTCAACAAATGAATAAAACGCTAACTGAGCGATAAACTCCAATCGGAAAATTAGTTTATTCATTTCTCATCAAATATGGCATTTCAGACAGAAATATTTCAAGGGATGTTTTCTACTATCATCATCATTAGACCGTGTAAGTTTTATGTAAATCTGTGATCAAAAAGTACATCTTGCAAGTTTTTTTCTTTCCAATTCTGTAACGTTCCTTTAAGTTTAGGACACTATATCTTTTCAGCATTACATCCCCAAATGTTGAGTATGTTGTGGAAGTGAACAAAACAAAATCCTGCCTGTGTGATCGCTCTAGGGAAAGGGCACCGAGGCATTTTCTAACTTGGTGAAGGGCACTTCTTTGGGAAGTTGTACATTTCTATCGTGACATTTCAAGGGGCAGAGGCACTGATCGGGGTGGGGAGCTCCTTGAAACCAGGCCTGCGAATCACCGAAACTTCAGAGCGATCGAATTTTTTAAAAGTTTGGTCATGTAAACTTTTCAGCATCTTTTTGCACAATGTTTCTATACATTTTACGTACTTTACTAATAGGCCTAGACACCAATAGAAAATTTCAAATTGTGCTTGTCCAATTGTTTTACCCCCCCAAAAGACATCGTTATAAACATGATTGTGAATAGGTTCGCGCTACGCAGCCGTTCGTGCCAGTTTCCTTCGTACGTGACTCGACCATTCAATCAGCCAGCGGGTCGAGTCACACAAAAATCAAAACTAAATGTTCTACCAATGTCTCAAACTTAAACTGTAGCATATTTCAGGGCGACATATTATGTCAAGGGAAGCTTTTCCACCGTGACCATCTTATGTAAGTTGTTATGTGCTTGAATCTGTGAACAGTTGTATTTTCAATTCTACCACTTTCTAAAATTTGCAGAAACCGTTTTTGCAAAGATGCTAACAAGTTTGACTTTTACTCTGTGGCCAAACTTTTTTAATTCGATCGCTCTGGTTTTCGCTTGCCTGATTCTTCACAGAGGAAACGGAGGGGGAGGATGTTGTGCATATCATTGTGTACGATTTTTTCCCTCAAACATTAGCACGGTATGTCGGACCCCAAAAAGTTTCCGATGGTACGCAGGATCAGAAACCGGGGTTCCTGGGCGCCAAAAATGTTTGGATACACTCGAGACTTCATGGTCTTTTTTTTCCCTTTCCTAATAAATTTACTGAATTAATTGAATAGTACAAATAGCGATTGCAAAATGTTGACAGTGAAGCAACATTCAATTTAACAGTGTAATAGGACACAGGCTCAAAACATAAAAGATGCATGTTTCGAAACCACGCGCAGCCAGTGACTTTTCAAACGTTACACATACAGGTATTATACAGAATTGGTAGAGCCGAACAAATAGTCGCTTACAGTGTTCATGTTTAGTGTGATCAACCATCTACATGAAATAACAAACCTGTGAAAACTTTGGGCTTAATCCGTTGTGCAAGTCAGGAGAACATAGTAAAAAACCATGCACAATTTTCACTTTGTCACTTTCGTAACAACCGAAATCAGCTGTTTCGTTTTTCAGGTTTTCAGAAAGTTTTCTCGAATATGACTTCATTTCAGACGAAAATATTTCACACACAAAAAATGGTTCTAGTCTTAACTTCTTAATCGGTAAACTTTCGGACTTAAAATAAACGATGTTTTTATTCTTACCAAGAATAATACCTTTAAACCAACAAAAAACACATTGTGACGTATTTTCTCATTGTATTTTCTCGGTTTATTTCCACCTATTTAGCTGCTAGTGCTATACAGTACTTATTTGATAAAACGGCTATGTACAGAATTTTGCACCTAGTATTGGACTACAAGATGATGTAATGAACTAGGCAGATGATGTATTAATTTAAATGGGCATGCTTTTTTTTATTAGTAAACAAAGAGATGTGGGTATAGGCTAGTGTTCATAGTAATTCTGGAAAGATCTCTTCATAACTGGTTTTCACAATAAATTACTAAAACAGGGAACTTCCCCGCCCAAACCAAAGACAAGTATAAACAATACAACTTGGAGAATGCTGCCTGTGTAGTTAATTATTGGTGCACCATCTTATCCTGATTTCATAGGACTTAACTGCTTCAGCTGAACAATTTTCAGCTAAAGGCAAACATGCGGGTTACCGGTCACAGAGTGTTATATGTGACATGGCATTTTAGCTGGTAACCTTACTCTGATGGGCATTCATTTTGTTTGTGCTTTATAGCTGCTTTCTGCGGTTATGCAGCTCGATATGAAATAGAGCCCTGCTTTGAGTCAATTTCTGACTCTACATTATTTCCATTAATTCAGAGTTCTTGTGCAAAAACCATTTCTTACAGAATTTCCCGTGGTGAAGTATCCGTGTGCTTATGCACCCATAATGTTACAAAGAGAAATTAAACCATTTAAAAACATTAAAAACAAAACCGGCTATGTACAAGTTATAGTATTTTAAAGAAAGGAAACAACTTTTTTTTATACACATCAATTGCAAATTGTTATCATGTAACTAACGCCCAAGGCTATGCTCCAGATTGAAATGCATCATTTGAATTTGTTTTATAAAGTTCGGGAAAGAATGCTCTTTTTGGAGGAGGTGTAATGCTGATGGTGGTACCGGTAAAACTCCTCTTGAAGTACTGCATTTACTGTTTTATGCCTCGAATCATGGAAGGGCACACAAAGGGAAACTATAAACAAAATTGTGTCACTATAAGTCAGTGTTTACCCTTAACTTTTTCAGTGACTAGCCAACTGGACCAGTTAGCTGGGCTTTTTAGCAAGTCGACATCAGCTTTTTCACAAGTCCATATCAAACATAAGGAATGCTTTCTGACACTGGACTAGCCAGCCGGACTATACTTGGTGAGAACTTTGACTGGTCCTCAGGTGTTTTATCTAGCATTTGGCCAGCGGACCACTGTTAAGGAAGAACGCAGTATTTCAGTTTATTGCGGCATTACAGAGAGGAGATCAGCTCAGTTTAAAATGAGGTGTATGATCTGTGAATGATGTATTTCATCCATTGCTGCGGTGCCCTGTCCCTGTCTTAAACAATTTGAGTAATTTTGGTTGTGGCTGTTTCAGTTGTCTGTGGTGTAGCAGTGTGGGCAGATGCAATGATCTAGAGTTTTAGCCTAAAGTTTGGGCACTGCCTATAAACACTTGTAATATTAAAGTCTGGCACTTGATCTCATTCTAACCCCCAGCCCTCCCCCACTAATCCCCCTTAAAAAGTATAAATAAAGAATAGTCTAAACTAGGTTTTTCCCTCAAGTCTGCACCCAGGAAAAGCATTGAGCAAAAAAAACTTCAGCAGCTTAAACTGTCTGGCTTTTCATAAACACTTCTGGCGTTATTACAAAGGACAACAAAATCCAGTTGTCTGGTTCACCAGAAGCCAAACTTTTGGGAGCTAACCTGTGAGAAATATATGTCTACATTGTAGCGTAAAGGAGAGTTATTAGATGCATGGTAGCGATGCGATGATGTACCTTATCTTGATTCAAAGAGAGTAAACATGCAATGCTGTACCTTATTTTGAATCACAAACAACTTTACCAGTAAAGCTTTTATACCTTGATTCAAAGAGAGTACGCATGCAAAATGCTGTTCCTTGTCTTATCACAAAACGTTTACCAATGCTATACCTTATCTTGGTTCGCAAAAGGTATACTCTGTTGGTAAGCCTGACGTATTAGACCAGGATTGCTGTGAAAGTGAATGTTAATGAATATACCATTCATTTACATTGCACTTTCGGCTCCAATATGTCATCACTTACCAAGAGGTTACCTTTTTTTTTTATTCACAAAAGGTCTACCAAGGCTATACCTTATCTTGAATCAATTTGCTTACTCTCTTTGATTCAAAGAGAGTAAAGCATACCAATGATGTGCTTTATACACCTGTAGATAAATGTACCATTCAGTGCCGGAACAAATGTTCCGGGGCTGTTGGATGCATTTTCCTCCAATAGTTAGAGTTAGATCAGTTGATGATGTGAGGTTTTAGAGTAGAGTGATGCGTGACCGACTTGATGTTAGGTTGGTTGGGCTTGGAGCAGTGCTGCTTCGACAGTTGTTACGCTTGTTGCCCTCTAAATCTCTCTGTAAAAGGTTAGGGAAGTGAAACGGAAACAACAATGAATGAACTGGAAAGTACTGAACTGCTCGAGTAAAGCTGAAATTACAGAAGACGTCACTTTGGAATTTTCGCTTTCAATCAGGAAGCTGCAAATTACACAAAATGTTGCACATAAGGGGGATTTTTTTTTTAAAGTTTCAGTTGCATTTTGGAAAGGGAAAACGAAAAGTCAGCTGCATGCCAGCCCGCATGACTCAAGGGTGATTTTTGTTGTTCTGAGAAAAAAGGATCAACGTTGCAAGCTGTGAATGAGATGAGAGGGATGTAATTACAAAACCACACTTTGTCTGAAAAGGCCTCTTAGAGACGGGGTACGACATTGAAACTCAAGGTGTAACGTCACCTTGGTCAGGGGGTTAGACTGCAGGACTTGCAGTCACAAGGTTGTGGGACAGAATATCCGCCGATTTCACAATGACTAGGACAAGTGTTGTTGTCTAGTTACTGAATCACAATCGATTGATTTGTGCAATTCATAATCATGGACGTGAAACCACTGTTTGTTTAAGAGAGATTGGCTGTTGCCAACTTGGCGTTTTTATGCCCCTTATGGGTGCTATGACAAGCTCCCTTGTTGGGAAGATCATCAAAACAAACAAACAAACAAACAAACAAACAAACTTGTGTACAATCTTTTAGGAAAAGATTAGGAAAGATCTGCGGAAAAAGGGGAGGGAGGGAAAGAAGAAAGATGATTGACAAGAACAGAAGTAAATGCCTGTTTTGTGAATGAAGGATTTATTTACTTATCTGATCAATTTATGTGCATCACGCGAACAATTTGAAACCGGAACGCGCTGTTAAAATGGATTGCTTTATTTTAAAGATGAATAATCATGTCTTTTATGATATGTAGATGAACACGCGGGAATAATGTGGGCTCTTTTAATGATCAAGACGACAAATTCTTGAAAGGAGAAGAGACTTACAAGTTAAAGGTCCCAACAGTTGAGTGCATTTGTTGGTTCAGAATATCCTGTAACAATATTGCAATACACAACAAACAGATGAAGAAAGAAACCTTCTAAACGCTTTTATTGTGCTGTAGTACGTGGTCTACTGGGGCATCGAGCTCAAGATCTGATGGCCGAGTCATCAGAGTGTGGGTTCGAATCCCGGTGGTGAGGCTTGAGTTCTTGGGGGGAAAACACTTTAAACTATAATTGCTTCTCATCACCCGGGAGTAAATGGGTACCTACGAGTGTAGATTGTTTGATGTAAATGTTTAGCAACCTGTGCGCCAATTTGGCTGCGGATGCTGCATACTCCTAAGGAGTTGAGATGGTTTCAGGAATGCTTAAAGACCCAGTGAAAAAGGTAGTAATAGTGTAAGGTGCTTTGTTACAAAGTCTAAAAGCAACAAAGAAATGCCTATTAATATTAGCAGTATTTTTTCCGCATACATGATGATAAATTGTTGTTTTTGCCAACTAGACATAAACGTGTTTTTACTTACAGCAAAGTCCGAGTAGGAAGAACACGCAGATGTGATGGACATGCTGCTGAGTCCAACGCCCTGTAGTCCCCCGCTTATGGTACTGGTACTGAAGGCGTGGCTCATGTCGGCGTTTCTCTCTGCCAGAGCCTTGCGGTGTGACAAGCGGCCTGTGGGTCTCAGTACGCGCTTCGGGGTCTGCGTCAGGGACAAACAAAAAACATGTCAATTAGGTTTTAATTTGATTTTGGGGGTTAACGAAGAAAAATTGACTAAAACAGGATTTTGAATCTGCGACCTCTGAATTAAAGTGACGGCGTCCTACTCACTGAGCTATCTAGCTAAAACAGGATTTCAGCCTGCAGCCACCTCCAGATTTATATGTTGACGCTGCTACCAACTGAGCTATCTGGCTCAGTTGTTAGAGTGCCAGCACATTAATTGCAGATTCAAATCCCGTTCTAGTCAATGTTTCTTTGTTCACCCCAAAAATTGAATTAAATTTACCCAGTGTGGCTAGATAGCCCAGTTGGTGGAGCACCAGCACATTAATCCAGAAGTGCAAGATAGAAATCCCATTGTACATGTAGTCAGTTTTTATTTCTGCTCACCCAAAAATTGAATTAAGTTTCTTTCCCTTGTGGTTATTTACTTGAGGTTTTAATGTGAGTAGTGCAGCAAAGTTCTTTTGCAATAAAGTAACTCAAACAATTTCAATTCGGTTATAAAAAGTAACCTCTAACAAAATTTAATGTTTTAAAAATCTATCAGCAGAGTTAGTATAAACGTTTAACTAGAAAACATATATATTTTTCTAAACATGGAAAACAAGTGAAAAGTGAAAATGGCCTTGCCCTCACAAAGATAAAAATTTCCAGGCCAGTTACTAGTCACTAGGAAAGTTGTTGAAAAAACAAAACAACTTTGTTGGAAAAATCAAGAGATTTTTATTTATTATTGAAAAACTCATGCAAAAAAAGAAAATCATGCGGATTTCTGAAAAGTTGGGTTTACTGGTCCAGCGGGAGAGGGAAACAACAAAACTGGTTAAGATCGAACCCCTGAAAATACCCCCAATTTGTTTAACACGCCTGAGGCTTGCGAGTTATAAAGTCACTGTGCGAGAAAAACATCTTGACAGTCAAGACACATAACATTTCTTCAACTAAAACCCCCCCCCCCAAAAAAACCCACAACAACAACTCAAAAAGAACAAAGTGGACTATAAAAGTGTCAAAATTAAAACAGTAGTCAACGGAAAGAGCAAACTGATTGGGAAGTCATACTGTACCTCTTTTCGTCTGCCACTTTTCGGCGGGCGACTTATAGAGGCGGGGGATGGGAAGGGAATGCGTAGGGTGTAAGTACTGGTGGACGGACCACAAGGGGTCGTGACCTTCTTCAGGTGATGATATTGTAGGGAATGATAAGTGGAGAGTGAGAGAGTTGTTACTTGTTTTATGTAGAAACTCGGACAAGAAAAAGCCAAGGCTCAGACATTTTTCGTGAAGTCTTGTTTACGAGTCAAACAAATGTTTCAAAAGTAAGGTACAGTACTCATCCAGGGCTTGAAATTTACACTGGACTGCAAGCCAGTGATTTTAGCATCAGGCCAGTGAACTCATGACTGGACAGGTCGGGTGATCTTGTGCTTTTTTTATTCAAATGTTGACAACCCTTTCAACTTTGTTGAGTTTTGAAGAATACTTACTCATACTACAAATGAGATAAATCTTTAATGTTAAACTGTGGAAGGACAGGTACTTTTTTCTCTCATTCCAATTCTGGTATTGTAAATACATTTCTGGTCCGATAAACATTTTCAGCTGAAGCCCTACGGTCTAGTAGATTTTCCTCCCCTCCCCACCCCCCCCTCCCCCACAAACAAAATATAGAAAATAAATGGGTTTGAATCCTGGTCGAGACACTTGTGTCCTTGAGCAAGATGCTTTACTATACAATTGCTTCTCTTAACCCAATGGGTACCTGTGAGGGCAGAGGTTGATATTGTGTTTGAAAAAAGAAAAAAGCATTCAGAGCGCCACCGCGGCCTGGTGTTGTTAACTCCCCAGGGAGTTGAGAAAGATAACAGGAATGCTATTGGCCCAATGACCAGGGCACTATTGTAAAGCGCATTGATGCCTTATTGTAAAATGCGCTATGTAAGAACTAGTTATTTTTATACCTACCTTCATGTTTGTGGGTGTGGCTTTACAGGCTCTTGGGGGTCGTCTGGCTGGCGAGGGGGAGGGCATAATGCTGGTGTGGGTAACGCCTAGTCTGGGCGACTGGGCAAACGTGCTCCCATTCATCTGTTAAGCATGCAGGTGATGTAATGTAACAATGAAGGTGATTGGAAATAAAAAGTTTGGGGAGTACAGTTTGGTGCTCATGGTTAACCAAAAAAATCTGCCTTTTGAAAATTAAATTTGCAAGTTAAACTTTCTCATCAAAAGTGAGGCCAAGTCTAACGTAAACTGTATAGTACCAGGTGTGCAAATAGTGTATTTAATTGTGCATAATCATAAAAAATAAAAACAAACATTTGCATGAAATAACAGACCACCACCAAAAAAATGGATACAAAAAGTAACAGATGAATATAATTATTCAAAAAAAAATTGTGCAAAAATTGAAAATACAAACACACAAAAAGTACATTTTATAGAACAAATTGGCTTGATTTAAAAATAATTGTACAAAAATCTTATTAGGGTTATGTAATATTTCCATACGGAAAGTACATTTTGAATACTGTTAAAAATTAACCTTTTACCAGACATTCAGTTTTCAAGTTCTGTTCAAGCTGCACAAAGGCCTCTCGAAATGGAAAGTTAGTCTATACGCCCTGACTGAGTTGGTAAACAAACTGTCATCTTACCGTTTTCATCCTCTTGTTCGTCGGGGTTTTAGAGCATGTTGTGTTGAAGCGCCTCTTGGCAGGCGTATTTGGTTTGCTACCGAACGTCATCTCGGTCTCAGTCTGTTGGTGTTTGGCTTTTACCTAAAAGATACCAAGGTAGCTTTTGATTTCAAAACAGTTTAACTCGACGTTCTTTTGAAGATAACCTGTACTGATTTCAGCTGAAGTATACTTGATTAACCCTTACCCTCCCAAATCCTTCTAGACTCTCTTTGCCAAAATGAAGGGTTCAGAAAGACTGAAGGCTTTGCCAAATAACAATTCCTTATCACTGGATTAGACATTGCAATCTTATCAAAGTCCAAACCATTTTAGTGTGAAGTTAATTGTTGTGGATTTGGGAGGACTGGATTGAGGTCATCTGTAGGCAAATAAGGCCTAGGGAGTAAGGATTAAAACTTCTTTTAATAGTCTCCAAAAGGTGATGGCTCCGATGGATTTGAAGTTATAATGTCACTCAACAGCGAAACGATATTTTTGCCAAGTTGAACCTTCCCCAACGTCTTGCAAAACGCTTCATCTCTCATAATAAAGTAAAGACTCGCATCTCATTAACATTAAGTGTGAACTGACTTCACTACTTCTCTCTGTGCTTCTTTTATAAAACAGCAAGTTTCCTTGATGATCTTTTTTAATTATTCTACATTCTGCTTACCCTTTCTTCTTTCTGGATTTTCTTGCTCTGCTCATGCGCTGCCCATTGCATCTTTACGTAGTCCATAAAGTGGCAGCCGTCCACTAAGAATGGAGCTTCTTTCAACTCCTCATATTGGCTGATCTTCTCGGCCAATGTCTTCTCCAGCTGCAAGTAAAGTAGAGATTAATGGGAATCAACGTAATAACTGCACCAGGGATGGAGGGATATTATTGGGTTTTACCCTCCAATTGAGTGGAAATTGTAAAATACAGTTCACCGATTCATAGCGTGACCGATGAACAGCTCTGTGGCAACCTCCCCAAGTTGATTGACAAGATAGCAAGAAGACGGCTGCAACTTGCTGGGCGCCGTCTGCGACACCCAGTGCTGCCCCCCCCCAGCCAAGTCATAATGAACCAATGAGAATGGGCGTCCGTCCAAAACCATGCAAGACCCTGATGGAGGACAGTGATGCTGCGACTGCTGACGACCTCAAGACACTGATTCAATGGTACAAGACATAGTGGCTCATCCGTCACCAAGCCCAGAGAAGTTCTAAGAGACACATGGGCCATGTGACTGGAATCCAGGGCCCAATTTCATAGAGCTGCTTTAGCACAAAAAGTAACTAAGCACAACAGAATTTTGCTTACCAGAATAAGGTTACCAGCCAAACTTCTATGTCACAAGCACAGTTTGTGACTTGTATCCTGCTCATTTCTGCTTAGCAGAAAATTGTTAAGCAATATTTTCTGCTTAAAAGCAGCTCTACGGGCACAGGTCTGAAATGTCTACTCTGGACCCGAGAGCAAAAGACGAGATTTGGTCTTACCTTTGGAAGATCCCTGTTGATCTTTTTGCGTTCTTTCTCTTCCTGTAGAAGGTTACCCCCTCTGTTGTTGTAGCGGTTAGGATCATGGGCTTTCTTCTGCAATGACAGACAGAGAATACATTCTTTTCATATCAGTAGCAACGATAAAGGTTTTCATTTGTTTACTGCAGTAGCATGACGAAATCGCATACAACTACATGGCACACAAAACTGCTTGATCACAGAAATAAACAAGTTTATTCCTTAAATTTTTACCCGACTACACTCTTTTTTACTCGACTACACTCTTGTGTGATTTAAGCACTGTATACTCGGTGCTTTCCCAAGTCCTCCGGCAAAACTCAAACAGTCTACTCATTCAGGCCAGCTCCTGTGACTTCTTTATTTTACTCAGTAAGTCTTACCAGTATTCAAACTTCTGGGACCAATTTGGTTAACTGCTGTGTAGCCACAATTAAAGATACAACCTGGGAAGCGACAGCCAGGGGATCACCTTAAGCTGGATGCGACTTTTTAGTTCAGATGTAAAGTAATAAACCACAAGGGAAACTGACTGGGTAAATTGGAATTGAATTTGTAACAAATTGCTATGGTTTTTTTTTTTACAAGAATTTTGTAAATAGAATTTAAAGGTATTGCACACTTTTGTGTGATTCAACATATGCATGAACAAACAAACCTGTGGGGTTTGTGAAAGTTTGAGCTCAATTTGGTCATCGAGGTCACGAGAAAATAGTGAAAAGAGACCTTATGTGTTTTTTGTTTTTTCAAACATTGAGTTTTTATCGCGCGTGATAAAAACTGTTGTTTTATTCATTTCTCCGAAACGATAGCATTTTAGGCAGAAATATTTTAAGGAACCCTTTCTACCATTACTTACTTTAAATCATGTAAGTTATCGTGAATCTGTGAACAATCTTACCAATAGTGTACAGGGCCTTTAAAGAGAAGATTTGATTTCATAGAAAATCGTAGTCTTTGTTCGACTCTATCTCGAGGGAAGAGGTTAAGTTTTTCTGACCTACCTCAAACTCCAGCATCTTCTTCCACATGACCTCCCTCTTCTTGATACTCTCGAGGATCTCTTTATTCTCCTCGTAGTAGGCTTTGACTCTTGCAAGTTCCTCATCGTGTTGCAGTAAAAGCTCCTCGGTAAACTCATCTAATAATGTAGGAAAGACATGAATGAGTAGGGGTCTAGTTGAAAAGATTTAGCATTTGGCATAATTTCCCTGTGTGACGTTTCTTTGGTAATGAAGCCCTATACGTACCATCGTAGAAGGCAGCAAAGTCGTTCCGCTGCAACCGGCTGTAGTAACACTGGTCCCACCAGTGGCCGATCTCATCCCGACTTGCCTCCGTCACCCTCTTCAGATTATGTTTCTTCAATTCTTCCAGTCTGTCCAGCTCTTCTCGTAGCTTTTAGGGGAAAAAGACAAAAAGCCTCAAACAGTCAAAACAGAAAAACCAATGAGTTTCTTGGTGTATCACAATGTACCCAAGTCCACTTAATATGCTTAGACAGCTTTTTGTTGGCATAAGAGTCAGTGTTCTTTGTGTGCACATGCAGGCCCTGGAATTTTATAGAAACAATGGCTGCAGTCAAGGCAAAAACAAGTTCAAAGCTGGCTTCCCAAACTTTACTTTGGTCACAACTTGAACTTTGACAAAGGTCATTTTGAGGTCATACGGTGTGTTGCAACCTATACTAATGCGTTATAAATAGGGCCAAATCTTTAGTCCGATTACTTTAAAAGGGTTAAAAGAACTGTTAAGGACAAGGAAATGTGTAAATGAATTAGAGCTTTGCATTAACGTTTATTTCTCTGAACTGTTAACTTGAATCTGGTTTCTATCGATTCCAACCGGAACTATGAGCTCATCTGTAAAAGGAGCAGATGTCAACGCACTTTCAAGGATTAGAAATAGAACACTGTAACCCAATCTTTACAGTCGAATAACCCCAAATACAAAGCAAAATGTATAACAAATGTAGGGGATTTAGAATAATGCATTACATTTGTAGGGGATTTAGATAAGAAACATTCCGACCAAAAAGGGGACGTCAATCATTCTCCCTGGATAGTGTCTGGGGCTAACATTTATTTTGCTGAAGGTCTCTTTTTGTTTTAAGTGTCGGCTTCGTTTATTAGCTAAGGAAATTTGGAAACGGATATTAACAATTCCTTACGGTTACACAACCCAACACTAAAAAATACAGAACCCGAACTTACAATTTTGAGATCGTTGGCTTGTGGCGAGAGTGGCCCGCTAGGTACTCTTCCACCTCCTCCTTAGGGAAGAGCAGTCTGTTCCACAGGCTGGCAATCTGCTCCCTAAGATTATCCGCAATGCCCTGGTTCTCCTTCTCCTTAAACTCCAACTTGAGGGGTGTCAAAGAAAAAGAGGGGAAAAGATCAGTTTTCTTGCTCATTGTTCATGCTCATTTGCGCATTCTGTCCCAGGCCTGGAGTATCATCTTTGAGGGGGCAAGGCCATTTTTATCATTTTGGAAAGGGCACTTCCATTGGGAAAATCTGAAAGTCTAAGAGGAACTTTTGAAGAGGCACCAAGGCCAAGACAGGTGAGGAGAACAGAGGCTGTGGGCTTCCTGTTATTCTGATGTAAGTTGATTCATGGTTATATCTCTAAGGTTGATTCCGTTCATAAGGTATGGTCGAGTCATCGGAAGTGTGGGTTCGAATCCCGAGCGTGATAATTAACCATGTTAGTCATCAACCAAGAGTAAATGGCTACCTGCGATGGTAGACATTGTTGATGTGAATGGTTAGCAACCTGTATACCCAAAGGGAGTTGAGAAGGTATTTAGGAATACTGAAGGCCCAATGAACAGGGGTAGTAACAGTCTATGGCACTTTGACACAATGTTACAATGCCTGCTATTATATTACCTCCTGATGTAGGACTTTGAGGGCCTCCATGTTCTCCCTGGAGAGGAGGAACGACTCCTCTTCTTCGCAGACGATGTCCCGTTCGAAGGACGTGTTTGGTCCTTGCTCCAGTACCTCCAGGAGCTCTATGATCTGCTTCTTGGTGCTGCTCAGCGTCAGCTGGCGAGAATCCTGAGACAGACACGGAGACATAAAAAATGATGATCACAGTGCTTTGTGCTCTTTTCTTTTAGTAAGTTACCAGACCAATGTCAGAATGTTCCTGCAGTACTACCTGCAAAAATGCTTTTTAAAGAACTACCCACAAACATGGGAACACTGCCCATATTGTCATCGTTTTCACGAAGAGCCACATAATTAAAATTACAGATTATTGATTAATACAGGAACGGCTTTTATCTCAGACAGTAATTGCATTTTGCATTTTCATGAAGTGCCACAAGCCTCAAAAGATGCATGTAATACATTGCAACAGAAGAGGGTAAAAATAGGTCAAATCGTTTTTCGGGTTTCACGAAGAGCCACTAATGTCAATGTGCGCATGATCACCTGACATGCGCGCCCCTTTCCTAGATATAAAAATACGTTATTTAGTTGGGTGATTAAGTAGGTCGTCTCACTTTTTAGGTTTCACAAAGAGACACATATCTTTGACTAATTACTATGGCAATTAGCAAATATATTTACAGAAATTTATTAAACAAATTTACAGGAGATGTTAAACTTTGACAGAATCATATGAGAGGTCTTAAACTGCAAACCGTGGCTTTTAGTATTACAGATTTGCAGTTTTGAGCCAAGCACAGTGTCAAATGTAAATCTTGATCAATGGTTTTGACATAAGTGACGATATGACCTGTTAAGTTTGAAGCTGTCCAAGATTGAAACTTGTGTAAGCTTTGAAGGATTTTGGGTTGGTTTTGTTTTCACCTTTTCTTTGGTCAATGACTGAATATGCTGGTGTAGCGTCTCTAGCTGCTCCGCGGTGGGGACCGCACCGCTGGGGATGTAGTACGGCGTGGTGCACAGGAGGTCACACAGGTGCTGCTCCTTGTCCTTGAGGTTTTTAAGCTTCACCATGCGCTCTTGTTTCTCCTTGGAGAGTGTGTCTACCTTCAGGCGAAGCACCTTCTCAAGTTGTAGGATAGTCAGGCTTTCCTCTGGCTGTAAGACATGAAAAGCGATTTGACGTCTTTGTCCAATTCTAAATCATTGGGTTTTGCCTTAACCTTTTCAGTGACTTTTATGGGGCAGAGGGTGTCCCCCCCTCCCCAAATGTTGCCATACTTTAACACTCTCTTCCTCTTGTACAGAAGGACCCCCCCCCTAAAATCCGCTAAAGAATTCCTGAGATTCCTAAAACACAATGAAGACACAAAAGGAGGGGAGGGGGGGGGCTACGTATACCAACACCATGCCACATATCGAGCACCAAATGCAGTGACTAGCGAGCAGGACCAGTTAGCTTGTCATTCCACTCGTCTGCCAGCTTTTTCACTGAGTCCATATTTCAAGGATTTCTTTTGACATTGTCATCACCATGGGACTTGTAATTTGAACTAATAATATAATAATAATAATAACAATAACTAGTTCTTATATAGCGCATTTCACAATAACGTATCAATGCGCTTTACATTAGTGCCCTGGTCATTGGGCCAATAGCATTCCTGTAATCTTTCTCAGCTCCCTGGGGAGTATACAGCCCCGTGCTGCCGTGGCGCACCGGAGGCTTTTTTATACACAATATCAACCTCTACCCTCGCAGGTACCCATTTATACCCCTGGGTGGAGAGGAGCAATTATAGTAAAGCATCTTGCTCAAGGACACAACTGTCACGACCGGGATTCGAACCCACACCCGATGACTCGACCACCAGAACTTGAATCCGATGCTCTAAACCACTCGGCCACGACACCCTGATATATGAAGTGGTTTACATGGAGCGAGCAGCAATGGGAGGCAATAAACATAGCCAGCAGGACTAGTTAGACAGAATTCTGACTGGTCCTGAGTTGTTTTAAGTGAAATTTGAAATTTCTCATACCTGGGGTGGATTTCACAAAACTCTTCCTAACTTGGGACTAGTCCTTGGCAATGCTAAGAGATAGGACTAGTCTTAAGTTAAGACCAATAACTTAAGACTAGTCCTATCTTTCAGCATTGCCAAGGACTAGTCCTAAGTTAGGAAGAGTTTTGTGAAATCCACCCCTGGATTACTATGTGTTTGCAATTGCCCATAAACGAACGTGGCTTGTAAAGATAGGACTAGTTGCGATAATCGTAACCCTGATTCTTCACGTTGGGAGGTTAATCCTTTCGTTAGGAGGATTGTGGGTTACGATTATCGCAACGATAGAGGGACCTTCCACATACATACCTCAGGGTTTGCCCTTAACTTTTTGCAGTGACTAACTAGCAGGACCAGTTAGCTTTTAATTTCACTGGTCTGTGAGCTTTTTCACTAGTCAATAACTTATATTAAACAGGAATACTTTTCAACACTGAACTAGCCAAACCACTTGGAGAGAAATGTGATTGGACCCAAGGGGTTTTAACTGCCACTTGGCTATCCCCGGTAGGGCGTCGTCAGGGTCCGTTGTACTGCACTGGCAATATGAAAACGGAGGAGTCCAACCTGGGCTAGCGTATATCTACCTTGTAAGTTTCGACTTCCAACTCCTGGCCGAGTTGGATCAGCTCCTGAGTGGATTTCTCCACGCTGGCTAGAAGCCGTTTACGCAACTCCTTCTCCTCCATCACCATCTCGCTCAGCAGGTTGCGCATGTGGTGCATGACCACGTTTTGCCGATCCACGCGTTGATCCTCGCAGATACCGATTTCATCCCAGATGTCGCGAAGCTGCTCCAGGGCGTGCTCCAGACACTCGGCCACCTCAAGCTTCATGCTCTCTCTACATCTGATCAATACAATCAATAAACAATTTACGTATTTAAAAAAAATGATTTTGAGTCTTTAAAAAAAAATTGTCTCCGTTGATTAGAATAGAAATCATTACAGTATGTGGATTGTGGAAAAATTTGAATTTGCAAAACTTGGACTTGGAGATTCAAATTTTGAGAATTCATGCAGCCAAAGACGCGGTTGCCGGGTTGGTACCCACGTCACGTCGCTAAATGTGGATGGATATAATTCGATGTTCTTGATGAAAATATACTGCAAGTTAAGTGCAATCAGGTTTTTTCTGTTTTTGTTTTCTCAACAAAGTAGACAGGGTAATTTCTGTGAAGTTCCAGATGACAGTCTGTATTTAACTAGAACTTCCACAGGTGACAAACGTTGGCTAACAACAACAGTCTACCACTATACCATCGTACTAAACTTAAGTAGCACTACACTGACTTACACTACCACTACAGTACAAATCAGCATTTAATCATAAAATCGCGATCGACCCCCTTCGCTTTATTCTATTTCAACCTTCATAATTCAACCCTTCCCATTTATTAATCTTATTCTATAGTAAATTTATTATCATTTAAAAGCATAAAACCAAACCAAAATGAAAAACAACATGCATTGTGATACGTTTGCATACAACATGTTATATTTGTTGTGATAATATTGTTAGTTGTTATAACATTACAACATTATCACAACAAAATATAACTACGCGGACGCTTCAATATAAACCGTACGTACGTGTACATTCGCATCGATTGTTGTACACGACATGTCGGCAATGCAATACACATTTAACTTGTTTTCGTTTTTTTCAAAAGTTGTGCGATCTTACTGATTAGAACATTCACATCTGATAACTATACGAAAAACTTACCGTTTACTAGATGCCATACTTCTCCAGAAATTACATGCGATATGGTATTTAAAAAAAACTGTTTTTGACACTGTTTTAAAATTACATTTGATCGAACCGTTCAATTCGCGTTTTTTGATTGGGATGGGACATTGATTGTTTATTTGAAAACCATGCGTAATGCAATCGATCTGATTGGTCCGTTGGCTTCGCTGGTATTGCACGCTAACAGATTGTTGTACGTAAAATTGTTTACCATCGCAATGTATAACTCCGGCACAAATTGATAGAGGGCGCTCTGTAACAAGTTGATACAGAGCCGTATATTGGACTCTGAGTTGATACCATTCCTAATTGTTGACTTTTTCCAGATTTTTAAAAAGGCTTTGCTTTAATTTTTTAATTTGTGAACAATTTAAACCCACGAGTCACTTTGCTGGTTGAGAGCGTGTGTAATACACTACATGCGTATGCAATACGAAGAAATGCGAGTGTATTTTCATGTTAGTTTAGTAACTTTAGTTTAATTATGTGTTACTTTTGTATTTGAATCAATTGATTCGTTTATTTTTATTTCATACAAAATTGTAGTCGATGAAAATAAAAATTTGCCATTTTGGTACAGTATTTTTCTCTGTTTATATTCTGTACTGCAGGCTAAGTAAAAATTGTTTAATGGTCACTTTGCATGACATCTACCGGGCCCAGGCCCGATCTCATTCGTGCGAAACAAACCCTTGAATCGAGAATAGTTCTTTTGTAATACAAGAAGTGTCGTACGAATGACCACGCCATAAAGATGGGCCAAGAGATTGTGATTGGACTGAGAAGAATCAGATAATATAAATGGGACCACTACTACGGGAAACGTGGGGGACGCGGCGGTATTTTCTGCCGATTTTGTCACCCGGATTTCCGAGTGCCGGAATATTGAGACAATGACAGCTTGCTTGAAGAAGAAAAATGACCGCATACGGCTACGTTTTCATCCGGATATAGCTAGCTAGCTAGCTAGGTAGCTGAGCACGCCGGATGGCTGCACCGGCCCTATTATAGGGAGCCGAGGCCTATGCTCTGATGAGGGGGTGCCAGGCTACGCGCTGCGGAGGCTCAATCAGCCTGGTTCGGTTAGAAATAGAAACAGTCGCTACAACTTACAAGCAAACGTAAAAACCGGAGTGGTCGGTATAAAAACCCTTTGGGCAATTGGTTGTTATTGTCTGTGTCTCCCGATTCACTCCGTGCGGCAGGCACTATAATGACTGGACGTTTCAAAAAGGAACTTTATTCTGTTTCCATTCGTTAACATCGTGACAGATGTATCCTGTATCGTGTCACACCATCCTCTATTGTCACACTTACATCAAGTGGGACACGAAAAAACACTTTGGGCTTCGTTCAGTTTCAAGGTGATAATTACATTGAAAAATCCTTCAACACTGAATAGCAATTGCCGCATTATCATGCAAGAATGCATTTTCAGCTTCGGCAACTTTTTGCAAATTAGTGTACGATTTTTAGCCATGGATTTGTTAATTAGGTCAAATTAATTAGGAGCTCTTCACAGTTAAAGGTATTGTACACTTTTGGTAACAGCTCAAAATCAGTGTCCACATTTTGTGTGATTAAACATATGCATGAGCAAACAAACCTGTGAAAGTTCAATTTGAGCTCAATTGGTCATCGAGGTCACGAGAAAATAGTGAAAAGAGATCTTATGTGTTTTCTGTTTTTTCAAATTATCGCGCGCGATAATTACTATTGTTTTACTCGTTTCTCAGAAACGATAGCATTTTAGGCAGAAATATTTTAAGGAACCCTTTCTACCATTACTTACTTTAAATCATGTAAGTTATGTGTGAATCTGTGAACATTGTGTTTTTCGATCTTACCAATAGTGTACAGGGCCTTTAAAGTTTAAATTGAAGCTGAAACTAATTTACCCGAACCGGGCCTTTTCCGGACCTGGGACATGGTTTGCTAATCGGGAAAAACTGTGTGGGGAAAATACAGTTGCACACAAAAAAAATGTTTGCTATTTTTAAACAAGATTTCAAAATAATTACTGAATCCCCCAAACAAGAGTTGCAAAAAAAACAGTGTCAGGCCCGATCTGCTTCGTTTTTGAAAGGGCAGTTAAACCAATTTCAAGGGGCACCGGGGCATTAACCGGGGGGGGGGGGGCAACGCGGAGGCAATGAATTGCCTCCGTGTGCAGTTGTCCATTTGAAGAAGAAGAAGAAGAAAATGCATGAAAGGGTTTGATTTTTGTTCAAAACATTCAATTGTGTTTTAGCAGACAATTTGACAAAATTGATCACTTTTGAAAATTTTAATTTGACACAAATACATCCTATGGTTAGTTGCTTTGTTTCCTACAAATTCAACAGTATTTTCGAATATTTGTGTATATTAATATTGTTACAAACTGTGGCTATCTGTTTTTGCTTTGCATTTAGGCAAAAACTCGGACTGTGACGTTGCAAAAGAAAGGTCTATACCTTGGCCAGCCATATTTAGCATGGCGGCCATCTTGGATAAAATAGCGAAACATTGGAAAATAGTAAATAGTAACGCCCTGACTCCTCCTCTTTTTGAAAAGTCCGGACGAGAAACATGTTACCTTTTTTACTTGGCTCTTTCGATACGGGGTCGGTGAATAACAACTGGAAATTCCACATTGCCCAATCACACACCACTCACACGCATGCGCGGGGTTGGGAGCATGATTGTGGTCCCCGCGCGGGCGGCTAGGCGTCGTATATAAATAAAAGGCATATAAAAGTACTACAGTCACAGTGATATTTCAAATAGGAAGATTGTGTAATTCCAAGAAGCGTCAACCTTCGAATCAACTCCCGTTCTAGAATGGCTGAACATGTACTGAAACGTCAAGACCATGCCCCGATGATGGGCACTACTCGCTTCCCGGACACCGCCGCGACACTGCCCATCGAGTCTGACGCCAACCAGCAGCAGTCGCCGTCGAGGTCCGGGCAGTGTGATGCGAAGAAGGGAAGCCCAAGCGGGCAGCAGCTCCCCTCCCCGCTGCAGCTGCAGTGGGGAGGGCAGAGTCGGTCTTCGGTAGGCGACACGACAACAACCACGCTCGAGTCGGGGCACGGGCGTGCTGTCCAAGTCCAAGAGTTCATCATCTTGGACGAGGAGTCTGAGCCTAGCAGCAATACCATCGTGATGATCAGTGATGTTTTAAGTGGGAAGTTTCGTGCACTTTATGGCGAAGTTGAACAGATACTGACTACAAAAAAATTCAAATTTGTTCAGCAGCTTGAGAAGTTACAATCTAAACCCAATCCCAGCCGCAGAGGTAATGATAATGGAACTTACGATGAAATAAAAAATAACATTGGTATCATAAAACTGACAGTGTGTGACCCTGATTCAACACAGCTAGCTCGCTATTTATCACCGTTGTCCGGACTAGGTTTCACTAAATTTTCGGCTAATTCAATTTCAAATAATTCGGGGGGAAATAGTTGCAATCGTTGCCTGCTGTTAGATGATAACATAAAGGAACTCTATTCAGAGAATGCAAGTCTAAAAGCCAGAGTTAAAGGCATTGCGGTTTTAGGTGATTCTTTACGAAAGACTCAAGATGAACTGTCCGAAACAACAGTGAAAAATGCCAAATTAGACAAAGCCGTCAGTAATTTACAGAGTCGTCTTCACCGGGTGGGATGTGATACCTCTGTGGACTTGGCCGAGGATGAAATATACATCCCCGGTCATGACCGTACTTTTATCAACAGTTTGATTTGTGAGAATGGGAAATTGCAGAAGGAATTGAGAGAGCTGAAGATGAAGGGGGATGGTGATGCTAAATTGTGTTATCAAAGACAGGTGTGTATAATTATATTTAATCATATTAAGTTAGCCCACCTTGTTGGGCTGTTGTTATGGCTCACTTTTAACATCGGTCTGTCATTGTTAAAGACCGATGCTAAAACTAGGTAGAAGAGCTATATAACAGCCCAACAAGATGGGCAAACATTTAGTATAATTATGTGTGGGCTTTTTTTTTTAAATATGAAATTTATAACTAAATTATGCAAAAAGTAAAAAAGTTTTTACTTGAATGTTCGGCTCAAAATCATAAGTCTAATTTTGACAGATCAAATGTACTTTTTCTTTGGTAATGAATGCCTACCCCAAATTTGTTTAAATTTTGATGGGATTGGTCCCAGCATAGAGAAGAGTCCTTTCTCTATGGTCCCAGGTACTAGTCTGCCCTACATGTACCATGGATAGAGGTAGAAGGTTGCTAGGGGCTAGTAGTACTGTACACTGCTACTCTAGTGTAGTTTGTACTTAAAATAGTAGAACTTGAATATGGCCTTTCTGCATTTTTTATTTTAATAAAAAAAATTCAAAGCAACTAGTGAGTAGCGTAATGCTGAGTGAGCCAAGTGCTGCCTTTTTTGTGAAGTTTTCAAATTGACATTATATTGAGTTAGATGTGTGGAGATTCAGAAAATGTTTGTACCATCTTCTTTTCAGGAGGCCGTCGTGTGGTTACAATTTTGTTTTTGTTTTTTCATTTCAACACGACCAAACAGAAATAGACATAGGCCTAATGAAATTGACTCTCAGTTTTGGTTTCTGTTGATCATGCATGTTTCCTTATTGTGTCATAACTGTCATGCCACTCCCTTTTCACAAAAAATTTACATTGTAAACGATCCGTGGTGATGTAAATGTTTTTCGTTTTGATTTTTTTACAGCCACTGCAAATGACTCAGTAATATACTGAACTCTATGGGGTAATCTAATCACGCAATCTATCTTGCAAAATAACGCCTTTTGTGAAGGTGACGCTATTGTGGTGTACATGGAAATATGTGAACAGTTTTGTTTACATTCAAATTCAAAGTGGCAGTTGAAAATCAATAAGGGAAATTCCCCTAATTTTTCCTAAAGTTGCGCAATACCAATTGGCAAATTTAATTAACAATGGTTTATGATGATGGACCTGGGGTATTTGGTATGCACAAAATAGTTAATGGCCTGATGTTTCAACTTTCGACCCTAGCAGAGTCTACGTTAGGTAACTAACTATCTTTTTTATATTAACGGTTATAACATTAGATATGTTAACAGGAAATAGTTTTGTTTTTCTCTTGTTGGAGATATGGCTCGAATTTGGGAGAAAAATCCACAAGACTGCAGGGCTTGTTGCTCAAAATGTTTACCAGACCAACAATTTTTGTACAAGGCAAAAAAGTTTTTTTTAACTTAAATTGAGTCCTGAAACCGCTTTACCTGCATGTTTTTATTTGAACAAATTAAGCACTAAGACAGACATGTAAGAGAAGATTGACCTCATCTGTCTTTATGGCTATTAAGTGTACTTCATTAGTCAACAAAATGTTATGGTAATTTTCAGACACAAAGTCAACTTTTGTACAGAATTTATTTCTATTCAAGATTTTACACAGTGAAGTGTTGTTGTTCAATTGAAAAACACAGGAACGCCCGGACTTGTCCGGTCATAAGTTTACTAGCTGGACACTAAAACCACTGGCCTCAGGCCTACATGTAGCAGCCCTGCAACATTTTGTTTAAATTGCATTGTGACCCTGAAGCTCTTTTTCACAGGGGCCCCAGTTAAAACAATAGGAAGTCTTACAATAGACAGTAGACATCCTGTTCAGAAAATAACAACTGGAACAATGGCACTCTGCTGATTGTACACTTACATCACAACCCTTTTGTATATTTTTTTAAATGAACAAAAAGTTTTGTTTCTCTTCTAGTAACCTTCACTCCTAAATTTGGTGTAACTGTGCCTATTGGTATAATTTAAGCTTGTTTTTAACCAGCTGGTAATACTAATAGTAACAGCAAAAACACAGAGTTCCTAGCAGAAGTTTTATACTTCAAAATGTTTCTTAAAAGCCATTATTTGTATTGTGTGATCCCCCCACCAAAAAAAGTTTTGTTTCTCTTCTAGTAATCTTCACTTCTAAATTTTGTGTTTTTGTACTTACCAGCATCCATGTATGCTTGTTTTTAACCAGCTAGTAATAGTAAAAGAAAAAAACAAAGAGTTCCTAGCAAAGTTTCATACTTCAAAATATTTCTCAAAAGCCATTATCTTTCACAACATCTTAGATCCCCCTCGTTGTGTTGTTAATGAAGAGCCTAGACTTGCGGACATGTAGTTAATATTTGTTGTGATGTTAGCGTGACGGCTCTCATGCCAATCTCAGGATACAAATTCTGTATAAATATCTTTAAACAACTTGCATTTGTTGTGAAAACTGACAGTAAACTCAAGTTCCTAATTACATTTTTCGCTTCTTCTTTTATTGTAACTCTCAGAGTGATGCATATAAGGATAAGAAGTTACAAGATTTACAAAAGGAACTAGCGACCAAGAACGCTAGAATCGGAGAGCTGGAAAACAGCGATGCCGAGAAAAATCATCATCGGATTCTTGCTGACTTGGAGGAGTTTAAGACATTGTGCAACATTCTGACGCCCCAAACCAAGAAGCTTCAAGATGACCTGGAAGCATCGCAGAGAAATCACGAGGAAGTGTGCACCGAGCTTGCTGACTGGAAAAAGAAAGCGAAAACTATGGAGACTAGAATTTTGAGGGATTTAACACAGAAGGTAAGACCTTTTGTCGCTTTTGTATTTTTTCTGGAAGGTCCCTGAAATTTCAGTTTTAAAATCACAATGAGATTGCGAAAGAGAGAAGGGGAATTCCCGGCAGATAGCTGTTGATGTCGCAATAGAACAGGATGGGGTTATTTGCCATGACCTTTGTGTACAACAGAGTCAGTAAACCTTATATTGTGGTGGGTAAAATGTGCTGTGGTTTTCATTTTGTGGGCAGATTACCTTGAGTTGGGCAAGAAGTTTCTTGTCCTTGGTCTCCAAGTCTGAATTAATGGTTTGGGAGAGTGAAGGCTTAAATGATGGTCTCACTCACTACCCATGTACGGACCCATTACCCAACTAGGATTTCTCATGTGAATTTGTCATACATTTAATAGTGTAAACTGTATGCGGTTGTGGGCTCCCCATCCATGAACATTATCCCATTCCCAAACTAGGAATCCTCCGTGAATTCACATTTTAACAGTGTATTTGGATGTAGTTAAGCGATGGCTTCCATTCAAATGCCTTGTAAAGCTTGGGCCCAATTTCATAGAGGTGCTTAAGCAGAAAATATTGCTTTAAAAGAACATTCCGCTAAGCATCAATAAGCAGGATACCAGTCACAGATGCTACATGTGAAATGTTATTTTAGCTGGTAACCTTTTCTGGTAAGCATAATATTGTTGGGCTTAGCTAGTTTTTGTGCTGAAGCAGCTCTATGAAATTGAGCCCTGGCCACATACTGGGTTTCACTACAAGTACCCTCTGTTTTCTAAGTAAGGGGTATAAAAAATAGTGCTATTGCTCTGTGTATGGCCATAGCTCTCAGTGGATTGGATTGAACTAGAGTAAAGGAACAGCGGGTGAACACACAGTATGCACTACTAAGCATAATATATTCTGTAATGCTGAGAACAGTCTACGTTCACAAAGACATGGGAACTGTGCGATTATACTGGTTGGGCGGATATGCATAATACAGTAGAACACCATATGGTACATGTAACTGCCATATTGAAATTCAATAAGCCTGAAGGCAGTGGCCGTGAAGCTTAGCTGCAGTGTAAAAGGCAAACAAACCTTGAGTTGAATTGATTCAGTTGTTTCATAGGAAGTTATACTAAGAATCAGTGGGTTTACATCCTTTGTTGATGGTGACAAACTATGAGTGTATAGTAGCAAAATGAGTTGCATTTATAACATTCTGATGTCCTGTATACACATATTTGTACATGAAACAGGTGTGACATTTTTTACTAAGGGGGGGGGGGGGACCACCAATGACATGATCATATCAAGCCTATGACTGTGCATGGAATTATGAACCTTCGCACGGTTACCCGCGCCCGCCATATGCAAAGTCACAAGCCTGCTAGTGCTATGATCATGATGACAGTCCCCCTTTTGCTTACTACACTGTTGGTTTTGATACTTTGTTCATTTCCCTCCAATTATCAATCAACTAGTGACCATTTCATTGAATTCAGTGGTTATGTGGGCATGGAAAAAAGTTCAAATACTGAAAAAAGTAAAACTGGTTTATGTTTTGTATGGGATTTGTGCACATACCAGACTCTTTTGGATTGCGGCAATCAAAATAAGCGAGCAGATTTTAGGTGTTTTTTTTTGTAAGATTCAATTTCCTCAACTTTGACATTCAATTTAGTTCAAATTAGATAATGTACACAAGGAAAGGGAAATATGGTGTGATTCTTAAACAAAAGGATGTAGTTTTCAGGGATGAATAAAGGAAAAAGGTGAATGTGCATTTAGTTGTTTACTATTTAGATGTTTAGGTGGTGATGAAGGAATATTAATTGTTTTGTTATGATTGTTATTTAAAAATTATATCACAAGTTTGTTTAGCCCCTGTGAGATGAACTATATAACAAGAAACACATTTTTTTACTATTATTATTGAATACTTTTTGACATACATGGGCCAAGTATGTCAAATTTAAGAAGTACATGTACTGTGTTTTTTATAATATTTTTTTTCTGTACAAGAATGAAGGGTGCTTTATTTTTTAACAACTTTTTTGATCTTTCTCAATTTTTTTTGCTCCACAGGTGTCAACTGAGGAAGAGAGTAGAGTCTCCCTGTCGGACAGACTAAAGATCGGTGAGGAGCAAATCAAACAACTGGAAAAAGAGAACAGCCGCGTGACCGACCAACTCCGGGAGGTGATCGGCATGAACACCAGGTGGCAGCGGTACAACGAGCAGCGCGAGACCTACGTCGTGAAGCTGTCCAGGACCAGCCAGCAGCAGCAGTCCAAGATCACCGTCCTTGAGCAGCAAGTGCGGGACCTGGAGCAGAACATCAACCATCTGAACACGATGCTGCAAAAGATGGAGTCCGGAAAGACGAAGAACACGGACGCTTACGTTATGTCGTTGGAGCAGCAGTTGGTGCAAAAGGAAGACGAGGTGATAGAGCTGAAAGAGGAAGTTGCCAGGTTGAAGATGACGCTATACACAAAGGAGAAACAGGGGGGGGTCGCTCAACGGTTAGAAGACAAGGAGTTGATCGAAACATTAAACGAACAGGTAAAAAGAAAAAAAACACTTTAAGGAACCGACGTGTAATTGTTAGCCTCAATCTAACACTAATTTATGATATAAAGATGTTGTTACAATTACTTGTTGTAAGTGTTATGTTTCACTGTAATCGGGACCTCAGCGATTCAGGAAGAAATGTTCTGAGCATTGTCGGTGCGGATAATCTTGAATCAATAAAAAGGAATTTACTTTGACACAATCTTTACTTGCACTTCATTCTAGTTGGAGGTCTACAAGGAGGACTTCAACCAAGAAAGAAAAGACAGAGAGAGATTGCAGGGGAACAATGATATCCTTCGACATCGGCTAAAAGAATCGAAAAACAGGGTAAGTTATACAGCGCCACTCGAGAACATTCCTTTTTTAATAAAAGAAAAATTGATCAAGCTTCAAAGATTGGAATTGGTTTATAACTCGGGAGAAGAATGGTTGAAAATAACCCCTTTACCTTCTGGATAAACAAGAGACTGTTTGAACTTGAAGTCACATCTTCTATTGATTTTCAAGTGTACTTTTTAAACACCCTTATGATCCAGATTGTTCATTTTGAACCATTAAAGGTAGGGTCATACTTTGGTAAAGATCCCGAAGAAAGAAAAAACAAAATGTGATTGTTATCCGAAAGCCTACTTGTTGTAAAGATGGTAATCGTAGTAAAGATCCTGCTAATCTATTTTGTCTTAAGTGATTACAAATCAATAAAAGTTTGTCAACAACTTTGAATCTCCAGAGATCGCCTGCTGGCGATTTGGAAATTTATGTGATGTCCGTTTTGAATGCTGCCCTCAATACGGCCAGAGATGAGGTCGGTATCCGCTGTCACCCCGCTAAACGTGGATGGTTTCGAGTTCGACATTCTTGATTGAAAGTGTGTTTTTTTGCTGTTTACTCAACAAGTAGACACTGTATTCAGCTGACACTTACAAAATACAAAGGTGATTTTTATTGTATCTTTCTCAAAGGTTTTTGCCTACAAGTCAGCGTTACTTTGACAAATACCAAACGATGACCCAATCACAAATGCTTTCGTTAGTTTAAAAAAAATCCCTAATCATGAGTATGTATCTCTTATCAGGAATTAAACCTTATTGATCCCTCTCTTTGCAGTATACACCCCCTGCTGACATCCAAAGATTCGCTGGCCCATCGGCGGGCCTCAGGGGCTTTTACGAACAACCACAACCAAGAGTAAGCAACCTTTGCCTCTTATTATCGTCTGAACAAATACGTAGTCGTTGATCAAAACAGTAACCGCCGACCCGCAATGCATGGTGTTATGGCTGGCTAACCCATTTCTGCATGAGTGATCTACACTTGTGAACTTCAGAAAATGAATTTGTTATGAAAATGTGACTGGAGTGGAGTACACTAAGTGATGTTTGTTAAATTAATTTTGTTGGATTTTTATTTATAAAGTTTTATAATTATTATTATTTGTTTATTACTTTGACTTTATCACATTCACTTGTCTGTGTGGAGATCCTAAGGTAAATGATTGAATTGAGTACCTGTAAAATGGCAGTAGTAGTCCTTTATTAGTAAAAATGTATTTTCTATGAATAAATCAGAGGCTCATCGAGAGGGGAATACCACGTTACCAAGACCCTTACGAGGACTCACTGCTGCCGAGCGACGTCGAAATTGATGGCGTCGACGAAGCCGACGCACCTGAGAGCGATTTCAACGATGACGGGGACAAGCTACAGTGCCCTCGCTGCCCTGCCAGTTTTGCTGTGACAGATCACTCGGCGTTCATGCACCACGTGACCGTCTGCCTTCAGTAAAACCTTGGAGAGGACACACATTCACAAGGTCATCCCAGGCCCAATCTTAAGGAAAGCTGCAGAATGGTAAGGCAATTACTACCCAGACTGCTTCACAGCTTGCTTGAGATTGGACCAGCATTCTGGAATTACTTGGCTATTAATAAAAACAGTATCAGCAGTAGCCGAAAGACAACAAGGGTCAAGCTTAATTGTGAGCAAAATACATTTCCAAAATGCTTTAAATGTTTCTCTTTGACTTGGAAAATGCGCGGATGGTTGTTAAAAAGAAACTCTTGTACAAAATCTTCTTCAAAGTGCTGAAAGTGCATTTTCTGATTAAATTTATTTATTGCTGGCATTTTATGTTGGCTGAAATCGATCTTTAGTTTATGTTCAACGCAAAGTCACTCATCTGGCTTTCAATGTTTTGGAAATGTTATTTTTGAAATGCAAGGACGACTTTGTGAATGTGCATTTGTTGGTTTTTAGGAGGTGGGGAAAATTTGTCAGTTAGTAGTTGCAGGTAGCGATTTCATCTAGCAATTTTTGCATAGCAAAATATTTGGACTTAATATGTTTTGTGCACACTGAATGTTAACATTGAGTAGCTACTGATACATTTTGAGTAGCAACTGTTACATTTTGTGTAGCGTTTTGCTGTGCTGTTCTAGGGAAATCGTTTCTCTGGTTAGAATTTTGTGTTTTTGTTCATGCTTTTGAAAATCCCTGCCTCCTTTTTCTTGTTCTTTGTATTTTGAGAAGACTTCAGAACCTCTTACAGTGTTATTATTCTCACCTTAAAATGAGTAGAAAATGGAAGTGATTGAAATGATTGAAATGTTACTTCTTGAAATGTTACTTCTTCTTTAATGAAAGAAGAAGTTAGAAGATGATTTACTTTACTTGACTCCAACAAAAGTTCTCAGGAAATAAAGATGGTACGAAAGGTACGCTGGAAAACTTGTGTACGCTGTACCTGAAGATCCTCTACTCATTTTGCGGTGTATGGTCGGACTGACGTCAATTTCGTACATCAAGATACCCCCGCCCTTAAAACCTGGGTGGAATTGTGACACTGTACGAAATAGTTGAAACACGGGCTAGACAGGCCTTTTTTGTACTCTTCGGCATTTTGACTCATGAATGATTTTGCAGAATGTTTTGATGGCAGTGATAACTTATATTGCTGGTCATTAGCTAAAAGTACAAAATGGCTTCCTTTTCCCCTGTGTTTCCATCTTTAAAGTCATGGACCACAAGGGAAACTGAATGGATAGATTTTAAATGATTTTGGGTTGTACAAAGAAAAACTTTACCAGAGTCGCATCCCCATAAGGTCATCTCTCTGCTGCTGTTTCAGCAGGTATTATCAGATGCTTCCCAGGTATTATCAGAAACTTGGGTGTGATCCCTATGGCAGTTACAGGCTGTATGGATTCTGACTGGCACCCTGAACAAAGATATTGACAAAATAGTGAGACTGCCAACATAAGGACTAAATAGGTCAGTTGGTAGAGCGCAGGCATGTTTAATCCAGAGGTCGCAGGTTCAAGTCCCGCTCTAGTGAATTTGTCTTTGTTCAACCCAAAGTTATGGTGCAGCATACCTATGAGTAATATTTTTGAACAGTACTTTGTTTTATATTAAATTATAAGAAATTTTTATTTATTCCAGAACGAGTAATATAACCTTTGCTTTATTGGAAATAAGATTATTATCTTGTTTAAATGATATGACTTTCAGGCAGAGATTGATTTTAACGGGAACATTTTGCCATCCCAAGAATCCAATGCTGTTTTAATAATGCACCTCTAAGGTTTAACTCTCCAACTGTCTGATCATTCAATGTCATGCACTGTGGCTCTGAATGATTGATAAACCATGCCAGCCACCAGTTGTGAATGCATACACAGTGCACAACCACAGTTTGGTTCTGAGCACAGTTGTGCCACCTGACAATAACCCGTGCAGTCGAATGGACCATGTTACCAATAGTAGGAGGGTTACAAATCTTAAGATTTTGAAATGAAATGCTGCTGGGAAATGTTGATGAATAGGCCTGACACGCACCTTACTTGAATGTGAATGGAATGCTGACTGTTTCTTAAAATCTAAAATAATATATATGACATAATCGTATTCAAATACTTAATGCATCCAAAGATCGGCTTTATAGTGCTCGAGCCATTTTCGGAACCTCAGTTTAGGCTTTGGCGCTGGTGTAAAAAAGATTTCCCTATGACAAAGGCACAGTCGGCATGTTTGAAGTCCGGTACCGAAATTGTACCTTTCCAAAATTACCGACGGAGCCCAGGTGGTTACCCGAGGAAAAGCACCTTTACACAAATTTTGCCATTTTGAAAGAGTAAAACAAAATTAACCTAAATAGGCCTATCAGATGTTTTATAATATGAGAATTTCGTTAAAAAAGAAGAAGATTGAAGATGATTGAAATATTTTCTTTATTACTATTTTTTTTTGCAAAGAGGAGCTCTAGAGTCGAATTCAGTTTTGTGATGCACTCAATTTCCAATAGATCCCTATAAAGTCCTTATAAAGTCGTGGAAAAAATTACTAGTCTCTAACCTCACGTTTCAATATTGTAAAATGCCTTTGTATTGGTTACTTTTTCAGAGCGAAATTTAAAAAATAGGCCAACTGAGAAGCAAGTTGATTTCAGTTTTTTTTTTTTTGTTTTTTTTTTTTAAATTCCAACGCTGGGTATCTGCATGGAGAATACGTATAAACAAACTTATATTATAAACAAAACAACAAATTCGGAACCACAAGAGGGTCTTTTCTGTTGCAGCAGTTTTCTGCAGTTAAAAAAATTGTTGGAAGAGTTTTTATGTGATAATTATAGTGTACATTGTACATGTACAAGTATACAACATAAAAATACCCAACATGTAGGACGCGTTCAAATCTCATTGTACCCAAATAACTGTATGTGTTTATATCTGAAATAATAAAAAATCAGCAAACATTTTCATATAATTACATGAATGTATAAAGTTTGTACAAAGCTTGTACAAAATGTATAATTTGTAATAAAGTGTCATGAAGCAATGTTTACTTGCATGTCCACTACACAATCTAGCTTTGTTTAGTTTAAATAACTTGTTTAGAATTATCCATATATTATTCTGTACTTTGTTATGTCAATTTTTTAAAAGGAAAAAGAGATATATTTTTGTTGGCTTTTTCCTCAATTATTCATTATTCAGATTTTATTGTTCCTGGTATTATTTCCGTATAAATTTGATATTTGTGATTTACATTCTTGGTAAATGAAGAACTATTTAGTTTAACGAGTGTTTATTATTTGCATATATGTAAATATTTATGACTTGTAGTGTAAAATCAAAAATGTTTGATGAATAACAAGTTGGTTATCTATTGATTAAAAAAAGTGGTTGGTAATATTTGAATATTTGTTCTGACACAAATTCAGTAATAATTGTTTTGAGGTTGTCAATTTTATCTTCATCTAACTTTCATGTTGTTGTAAGCTTATTCTCTAACCATTTCATACAGTGCTTTTAAGCAGAACTGGAAACAAGACTTGTGTCGAATCCTTGTGGATTTGCATACTTGTCTGCAGTCAGCACTTACTGTCCCTTCTTTGTCAATTTGATGGTACAGAAAAAAACACGACAACAAATAAGTTTTGGGTTGCGGTAATTGAGCTAAAACATTTATCACAAAAAAACTTAACGGAAAAATGTCTTCAATGTTGTTTGACGATGAGAACATCTTTGGTTTTCTTTAGAGCGTCTGAGCTTACGGCGTTGATGAGAACCAAGCTGTGTGAAGAAGAAGGAAAAACAACAAAGATGGACGTTTGAAGAAAACGCTGGTTGATATAAATCTGAGTTAACTTTTCCAGTTACATCGAAGAGTTTGACGTTCATTGGTACATCTCCCATAGTGTGTACACGTACATTATATCTAATGTATACCAGAGAACCAAAAGGTGCCATAGACTGTGTAAGTTGACCCCCAGAACGTACGAGTTCTCGCGAGAATCTCACTTCCGGGCACCCCAAATAGCAGCCACAGTGTGTATTGTGACAATTGTTTTGTAAAAGGAACTTTTTGTGCTGTTTTAAAATTGTTTCATCCATTGAAAATGGTTTCAATGCAAAATCAAGATTAAGAAATTGTAATTTTAGTTGTAGAACGGTACCCAAACCGTGCGAAATTAGGTCGTCGTTGTCCCAGCTACTCCATGTGAGATCATGCAAAAAGCCAAGCTCCGTTTTCGCGCTTAAAGTAACGAAGCACTTAATCCAGTTTTAAGATAATTAGCTAACTTCAGTTTGTTAAACCGCGTTAATCTCCCATAGCTGATGGCTCGAAAGTGCCCGGAACCTCGTCATTACACGGCCTATTCCAAACTACGTTTCAGAGAATCTTTGTCCATATTGAAGAAAGCACATTTTGCTTTATTTTATTTCTTTACTTTTAAAGTGCATTTTTTAAACTGAAAAGAAAGCAATTTTGCATTCCAGATGTGTTCCTGGTTAAAGTGGTACCTTGTCACGTCATCGGACACGTTTGTTAATAAGAGGAAGAGGAAACTGTGCTATAGCTGAGGCCACCTGAAGTGTGCATGGAATTCGGGATGACCTTAGCTTCATCACCACCAAAGCACGACCATCCCGATAAGTACAAAGCACCCATTGACCCCTTGCAGACGCGGAACGCACCTCTGCAAAAATGCGCGTCTTTCCATGTGTCTAATAATTATTTCCACCATTTTGGAAGTTAAATCCTTTTGTGTGCATTGTTGGCGCCCGAAATGAGCGCGTGTAAGTGCGTTGCGCGTTGTGCAAGGGGGCAGTACAACAACTTAACTGTAATCGTCAAAGACTAGTAGACTGCATGCAGGTGTTTTTAGGTGATAAGGATGTGCACAACATTTGTAAGGTTGAAAGTATAATATTAAGACGGTCATGTTGGGAAACTTCCCTTGAAATATTTCTGCTTGAAATGCTGTAGTTTTTGAGAAATTAGTAAAACATTTAGTTTTGATCTTGCGAGTTAAACACCAGAATGTTTGAAAACAGCGGAAACGTATAATATACAAGTTTTCCCCACTATTTTCTCGTGACTCCGATGAACGATTGAGCAAAAACGTTTACAAGTTTGTTCCATCATAATATGTGTTGGTTCACATAAAGTGTGGATGCACGGTTTATGGAAATTACCAATGTTGTCCACTTGCTTTATTAAGTGAAGAATTTAGGCTCTAATTAGTTTTGTCTTTCTTAAAAATACAATAACATTGGGGGTTGTACAACACCAGTCGTCGGCTCAGGACTACGCAGTCCTTAGCAGTTTGTTTGAATTTCATAAACTGGTTTCGCATATTGTGGAGCTCCTGGTAAATGAAGTTTATTGATCAACAGTGATTTCCACAAATTAGTTTTGCAAAAAAGAAACATTTGGTTCCCAAGAAAACTTGTGGATTTAGATTCATTTTTTTTCAAACTTGTTCACATTTCACCTAACGACCTTTTGAGCAGTGACTGACTCGACACTGAAACCTAGACCAAACTAATATAGTCGAAACGTTGAGACCAAAAGAGCGCATAATTCCGCTGCAGTGTAGTTATTATGAGTACCCTCGATCACCGCCCAGGTAGTAGTTAAAGCAGGACATTTCTTTACTCCGCGGTAGTAGAATAGATAGGAAGACAAGTTCTCTAAAGAACAAAAATCTACACAGCAAAGTAGATATACCGGTACAGACGAAATTGCAATAAATGACCTAAAGTCGACGACCTGATTTTTTTCAGAACCTCCACGAACTCATACAAAAATTCCATGTTCTCATTGTTTCCGTTTTTAATATCGAAAAAAAAAAACCCACATGATAAGACTGATCAAAATTTTCGAAAATGCGGACTTTAAGCTTCCGTATTGTGCGAGCACAATTCTTCAGTGATGATATGCAAAATTCGGCGATGTCTTTGCATGGAACATTTACCGTGACGCACTTGCGGATATAACAACAATTCATGGAAGTCACTCCTTTATTAGAACCAATGTTAACTGGTTCCCGGGGTGACTGGTGAAATTGTGCAATGTTGTGTACACGAAAAAGATCTACGTGGCAATGTTGGCACAGAGAGTAGGGCAAGGTTCAGTTAGTTGCGCAGTTGCAATTCGTGTTGACATAACTTATGCCCTATCATGCATGCATCAATAACCCATATAGAGCGTGGGCCTCTTGCTCATTGCTCATTGCTCATCACATATTGAGCTCAAGAATGTAGACCGTTCTAATGTTGCTCTATATAGTTAATACCGATCGAAGAACGAGTGCGCACTGAGCAGCTGTCTTCACCGTAAAAACCCTGGTGTAAAATTGATCCCTTTTTGCAGTGCCATGTCTTTTTCTTTTAACTTTTATCATGTAGCCAACTTGAGTCTATTTTATTTTATCATAATATATTTTTGGCGCTCAGCCAACTGGGGATATATGTACTTTGCTCTAGCTCTGTACTAAATTGTATAATACTCCATATTCTTTTGAAAAAGGATGGTACGGAAGCGTGAAGAGCTGCCACGTAAAAACATGATTTTTTTTTGCAAAACTCAGGTCGTATGTACGACTTTTCCGTTATATTATTATCTCGTTGGTCCCTGTTATTTCTACCAACATGGTACGACTGATCTCGTACGTACAACTTGTGAAAAAAAAACTTTAAAAAAACAACCCCAAAACAACGGCCACAGCAACACCACCAGCAACAACAACAGATCAACAGCAACAAACAGTCAAACCATAGACATGGTCGATTACCATGGTCAAACCACGGAGTTCCTTCCTCCATGGTCAAACCAACAAACAGGGAGATTAATTTACTTCGTTAAGGCATCTATTTCTATCTCCATGCTGACTCTTTTTAATTTCTAATTTTCAACAAGATAGTGCTTCCCCTGCGCATTTTTGTTTTGTTTTACTTGTTTACTTTACACAAAATTATTAATATTTATAATAATCGAGGCGGCCGTGAAAAAGGGAAGCGGCGGGAACGAGAAACTGTTTTTTTTTTCTTTACATGAAGCGTCCAACTCGTGCATGCCATGCCAAGGTGCGGTTTTTTCTGTTGTTGTATTTATGCACGTACAGCGCATAGTGGTGCGGGTCAAGGTTCACTGGAATTTTTAGCCTTGCGCAATCGGCATAAAAAAAAAACCGTCATGAGTTATCATAATAGTATTATTATCACAAGTGTGCATGCCAAGCACGTCGCTCACACGCCCTTGCGCTGACCCGTTATTACCTTAGTTTACAATTAAGTTGTCTCGTGATTTCGTGTGTCGGTTACTAATTATTAATCATAATTAATCAATTGTTAATTGATAACGTTATTGTAAAAAAAAATATAAAAAAACACCACACCCCAAACAACAACGAACAACTGCTATACAACAAACATTGTGGTAACAGCATCGAACATTTCTGGTCTGTGTCATTTTGTTGTCCTTTCCCGCTAAAAATGTCTACCTGAAATAAGTTTTTTTTGGGTAATTTATGTTATACATAACAATCAAAGTGTAAAACTCTAATCAATTTTTGGCTTTGAAATGACAGCAAGAGGCACACTGATGAAGGTTCGTTACCAGAAACCAGAGTCATGTACAAACTTAATGATTAATATCGGTTAATTATAGTGTTGTTAAAAGAATATTTTAAACAAATTGTAAAGCATTTTTTTGCTCCTTCTTAGAAGTAGAGGCCATTAAAACTGTTCCAGTTGTAGAGAGATCACCGCCAATTCAGCAGACCAAACCAACAATTGAGTCTTTGTATAGTTTAAAAGTTGTAAACATTATGCACGCTGCATGAAGACGGTCGAAGTTACATCACCTCAACTCAAGCAAAACACAGATATGGAAAGTTTACGTCACTGCACGTTTACTCAATGAGTATTGTATCCAATAAAATCATTGGGCCTGTATAGACCATAATATTAATAGAGCAAGGGTAAGACCAGTTCCTGTCTCTATCTTTGCGGGTGCAACACACTAAAATGTAAAGGCACACTTTTTGTTCTGTAAATCAAAGATGTGAAGTTCATGGTTTTATGGATTGTTATAACAAATTGTCGAATATTGTGCCCCTGGGTTAATTGTTGACTTTAAACCCCCAGTGTACATTTGGGAGTTACACTAGCCCGGTAAATGGCCCTACTTTGCCAAAAGGTATATATACTTTTTCCAAGATGGAGTCTGGCCAGTTTTGTCGTTCGGGGTTTTTAAATTAAAATTTTGGAGGAGCCTAAGAGTTAAAAAGCTAAAAGGCTAACCTACCAAAAATTGAAGAGAAAAATCAAGTTTAATTGTCAGAACATTTATATCTAACTTGTTTTCAAGAAGCTGAGGGACTTTTAAATATATTTGGAGTATTTTTCTTATAAATTTAGCTTTTAGAATTAGTTGCCATGGAAAGTTTGGTTGTATGTTAAGTACATGAAACTATACCTAAAAGTTTTTCAACAATGGAATGGACATGCAGGTTTATATTATTTCCGAAAATAGTGTCAGCCCGGAACTCGGCTGTCCTTACCACAGTGTGTCTGCTTAACCTCCATGTTCCAACTTTACCTTGAGTTGATAACTCAATATTGCTTCCGGGCGTTACAACTATAAGCCCTTCCGTCCCGCATCCTTGTCAAGCCCATAAACCACCCTGGGCCCAATTTCATGGCTCTGCTTACCGTAAGCAAAGAATCGGCGCTTGCGGAAGCAGGAAATTCCGCACTTACGTCAAGCGTATTTCACGGGTTAGCGGGGATTTTCGGCTTGTGCGCGTGCGTACTCCACGTTACTAGGCATTCTACGCTTACACAGCTAGCGCAGAAATTCGGCGCTTGAACAGTAAGCGGAGAATGGTCACCGCAAGCGCAGAATTCGGCGGTAAGCAGAGCCATGAAATTGGGCCCTGGTGGTGGTATGCAAACCCAATGCCCCAATTATGGATTGTTATACAAAATTGTAGAGTATTGTGCCCCCTGGGTTAATTGTTGACGTGTACGTTTGGGAGTGCACTAGCTCGGTAAATGGCCCTACTTTGGCCCTACTTTGCCAAAAGGTATACTACCATTATCTGGTCAGAAGTGACCAAGCTTTTCCAATTCCCTATAAATGTCCTCAGTTTCATTCTTAGATTACTTCTTATTCTTGATTTCGACTTGCTGTTCTGACTTCAGCTTTATCCGAGACTTGCCTCTCATATCTACAAGCGAGATTTACATGTAGTGTATTATTGTAACCGTCTAGTCAAATAAATATATTATACGTTTGACTTGAGTTTAATGCGCTTGCTTCATCTTGTACGTTATTGTGTTGATGTCCACACTCCCTCTCTTCTCCGGCCCACGCTTATCCCAGGAAGTTGAGAAAGACACATAATAACCCTCAATATTTTCCTGCGTTACAATAGTTTTAGTTAATTGATTAGAATTATTAATTTTATACTCTTAACCTTGCGAGCCACAACGGGGAGCCTCCGGAAGGCACTTTTTTTCCTTTTTTAATTACTGAAAAATGTTTGGGCCAATTCCGCTGAAACTACATGGAACCCTCAATGAAACCCTCTAGTTTGACATTCTAAAGTCACTTTTAACATTGCGCGCTATGTACAGGTCAGGCAAATTTTGGAATAGCCTGGACTCCAGCCGAACCTTATTCATTTGTGTAGAAAGTATAAGCCCATTGTAGTGTGTGCAGATCTAATCACCTTGAGTTTTTTTGCAGCTAGGCTAGCAAAGCTCAATGCTATGAGTCATCCTAGTCCAGTGACAGGTTGTAAATAAACAGCGGTTCCCACAGGTGCTGTCTACCACTGTTTTATGTCCATGTTTCAGACGACTGTTTGATGTACTGCTCATATTGTATGGCAGTTACTGTTCAACAAGAAATCGTGTAGGCCCTACTGTACTTATAAGAAGTGGCAGTTACTGTTAAAAAAATCATGTGAACCAACCTATAAATTGCCTGAATGCTTCAATCCTTTCTAGGTGTGTCCAGGGGGACCTCCATTCATCTATATAGACCCTTAGAAAAGGGATTGTGTCATCCAAACAATGTTATATACGCTTATTAAGAAACTGCCTTCTGTGAGCTCCCCCTTTGCTGCATGAGGACATTCAAGGGGGGTGCTGCTCGCAGGGTTAAATTTCATGCAAAAAAGAAGAAATGGACGGAAAAGGCAGGCAATAAATTAATGTCCGTCCATTTTTATGGAAAAGTGAAAGTTTTAGATAAGGAAACTTATGAAACTAATAACAAAACCATCAAATGAATCAACTCAAGTTATTAACAATGTTGAAACACTTTTGGGTGGTTTCAGATTCTTTGTATAACATTGGTAATTGTCAAGACAAGTATCTGCAATATGTGACCAACATACGTGAAATAACAAACTTGTAAAACGTTTAAGCTCAATCGGTCATCGTAGTCACGAGAAAATAGTGAAAAAAAACCATTATGTGTTTTCAAACATCGAGATAAAAACTCGTTGTTATATTCATTTCCTAAAAGTCAGAACAACATCTCATTTGTTTTCAAGATGCTGAGAGCCTTCTAAATATATTTTGAGTATTTTTGAATATTTAGCTTTTAGAATTAGTTGCCATATGGGAAGTTTGGTGCACCTAATGGCTCAGTGTCCTGTGTCGCTTTAAGAAAATTAGAATGTACGTGAAAAAGCAAGGCTATTTCAAGGGAAGTTTTCCACTATGACCAGTCTTTATACTGTGAAAATTATGAGCAAATCTGTGAACAGTCATATTTTTTAATCTACCCAGAGTTGTGCACACCCTTTAATAAAATAACAAAACCCCCAAAACAGGAACCACCCACTGGGAAACTGCTGACGTAACGGATGCAAAAGGGGCTTGTTTGTGCTTGCGTCGATAGGCGTGTGATGGGGTGTTCAATTTTAGTTAGTGTGTAGGTTTTATTTGTCTGGTGGGAGTCTGAGGTTGTATCCGGTCAAATCATTTCACATTAACTGTCTGAGTACTTTAATTAGTTGGAGTACATATTTGTGATTTAAAGTATTATGATGACGGAGTTTTTATTTGTAAGGGGTTTTAGAATACGTGATGTGACCAGGCGTGGTTCTACGGGGGGGGGGCCTTGGGGAATGCATCGCGTTCTGTTTCCTCAATTGACTTCGACATTCAGAAACTTTGATGGTTCGGAAGATTATGGTTTAATTTTGAAGTTTTGAATGCCGCAATTAAAATGTTTCCAATACATGACTAAAAACACCTGGAATCAATCCAGGGAGGGCAATTGAGTCACGAGATGAAAAGTTTTGTACCATACTGGTTGGCAAAATGAGCGAACATCGCACCTTTTGTGCTGATGGTGCGGCGTGACGCACACGCGTTATGTGCGTCTGACTAATGCACAACTCTACGGCGTTTTGCCAACCAATAGTGTCGGTACGGGCATGCGTGAATGTAATTAGCATATTTCATGGGAAAGGTCCATAAGCCTAAGGACAGCCCCATCGTTTGGGTCAAGCAACTGAGCAGTGAGTTCCACTCGGTCTCTCATACAACTGAGCAGTGAGTTCCACTCGGTCTCTCATACAACTGAGCAGTGAGTTCCACTCGGTCTCTCATACAACTGAGCAGTGAGTTCCACTCGGTCTCTCATACAACTGAGCAGTGAGTTCACTCGGTCTCCAACAGTGTGAGCAGTGAGTTCCACTCGGTCTCCAAACAACTGAGCAGTGAGTTCCACTCGGTCTCCAAACAGTGTGAGCAGTGAGTTCCACTCGGTCTCCAAACAACTGAGCAGTGAGTTCCACTCGGTCTCTCAAACAACTGAGTAGTTCCACTCGGTCTCTGAATTACTGAGTAGTTTCCGGCTCAAACCGTATTCCGTAACCGAGTATAGTTTCCATCAGTTTCTCTAACAATGATCCAACACTCTCAAACACTTAACTGTGAGTAGTTTAAACCAGTGTGACTTAGAGCATCACAACCTCTGTTTTTCCTCAAAAAGTTTATAAACTCCTTAAAATATAATTTTGTTAGCTAAAGTTCGATAAGATCCATTTGCTTCCCTTGTGATATCATTGTTAAATGAAACTGACACCCTTTCATTTGTACAGAAAATAGGCCTGTAGTGGTCCTGGGGGACATCGAACATTATATAAATTTACGTAGATATTCACGATTTTTGCCCCAATATCGCAAATATTCACGTAAATATAAACGTAGATATTCTCGATTTGTGGCACAAATCGTAAAGATTTACGTGAATATTTACGTAAATATTCGCGACACGGACTCGCCAATATTAAATATGAATATTTGCAATTTGGGGCGAAAACTATGATGAATAGTTACGTAAATATTAATGTAAATAGATATAATCGATGTCCCTTCGATTGAGGCATATACATTTGTGAAATTTTCTGAATAGACGACAATAGAGCACCATTGTTCAATCCCTTGACGCAATACCAAACAGGACCAGTGTAGTCTTGTCTCGAAAGATCGCAATAGCTCGAAGTTTCTGAAACACCCGTTATTTATAGAAACTTACGTCATAGTCTGAACATCTGACGTCCCATACGCTTCGAAGCGGATAAAGACAGGGGACTAGTCTAGCAATGCAACCGTTACCGGGACCTTATTATATAAAACTTGTGTGCGTCATGTCATTAGCATTCAGTCATACCAACCAAGCTGGTGGAACGTGAATTATTTTATTTTGTAAACAAATCAGTTTCACTCAGTGAATTCAGGAGTAACACTGCTGTAGTCGACTTACTACTTCATGGCGAATATGTGTCCGACACAAGGCCAAGAAGGTGTGGAAAAAGTGGTTGGTTCTACGTCGACAAAGGTCGGTGATGAAGGTGAACTGGTGGTAAGTCATGAAGTACGTGGTCGTTTGGTTAAACCCTTCTTCGCCTCCATGGTTTAAACTAATCCTACCTCCATGGTGGTATGGTTTTAAAACTAGCTGTTTTTAAGTTTTAATTATAATTCTACATCCATCCTCCATGGTATAAATTAAGCACCATTGTGAACGTTTACATGACAATTGATGAATAACGTCTGAATTAGTGAATGTTGTTTTATTCAATCATACTCGTCATGGGTAGTCATATTCATAAGTAGTCATTTATGTAAAAAAATTGTTGCCTGCCTCGTGAAATTGAATAAGTCTGCAGTATTGAGAGTGAAAAGGGGATTCAAACATCAAACAATGTATTTACATGAAAAGGCAAATAATAAATTACATCAATGAATAGCAAACAGTGACTTAATGGTGTCTAGTTGTGATAATCGTAACCCTCCATCTTACGATTATCGCAACTAAATGGTGTCCAACTAACAAGAAAACACTACCCCCCCCTCCCCCTCCGTCCGTGTGGGTCTCAGGCTGTAAAAGTAATAAAATACACTGTCTGCAGAAAGCATGCAACTCCAGAAATGTTAGGCCAATGCATGTAACTTTGATTTAATCAAGTTCTATTGGGCTTTATTTGGTTTTTAGAACCCTACGCTCGGGTACTTGGTAAAATTCCCACCCAACATGGTATCAATCGATCAACTCAAAATAAGCCAGCGCCAGACGGCTCAGCTTGAACGGGAGAATAAACGGATCACCTCCCAAATCCAGGAAGTCATCGACATGAACAGAAACTGGCAGAAGTACGACGAGCAACGGGACGCGTACATAGTCAAACTCCACTCGGCCAACAACGAACTTCTCAGTAAGCTGTCCTCCATGAAGAGGAACGTCACCGAGCTGCAGCGGCAAGTCTCCCAGGAGAAACTCGCGAACTCCGAGAAGCAGTTTAGCGCCGCATCCTCGTCGCCTGCCGTTCAGGACGTCGCTCTGGATGCGAGAATGGCCAGAAGGAGAAAGAGTTGTACACACTTAAAGATGAAATTGAGCGTCTTAATGAGTACATTGCATCGTTGCAGCGAAGCGATTCGAAGAGGAGGAGGAATGAAGAAGAAAGAATATCAATATTCAAAGCCCAGGTATGTCATTCTAAATTTGATCATCAAAATGCTGATCATTTAAAGCTCGGTAGTTTTGCTGAGGTTTTTGAAAGGTATTATACAGGATTGGTAAAGATAAAAACATTATTAAATTTTAGTCTGAAAGCTTACTGATTATGAAGTTCATACTAGAACTACTTTTTTTCTGCGAAATATTTCCCACTGAAATGAAGTCATATTGGAGAAAACTATCGGGAATCCTGAAAAAAAAAAACGGCAATCAGCTGATTTTCGGTTTACAACTAAAATTAAAGACAATGTGTGTATATGTATGCTGAAATTTGTGCATTGTTTTTCACTATTTTCTCCTGACTCACTCACACTACGAATTTTATAAGCCCAAACTTTCACAGGTTTGTTATTTCATGGATATGGTTGTTCACACAAAACATGAACACTGTCTGCAACTATTTTGTCAGCTCTACCAGTACTGTATTGTACCTTTGAATGCAACTCTATGCTTACTAAGTAACTGTAACTCTTGACTGAAACATGACACCGTTTAAGATATATTGTACAGCCGATTTTCAATGAAATGTTTTTTTTGCAGTTTTGTATTTTATCAGTGATTATGTGCATGATTAATTTCAGGCTTAATTCGATTGTGAAAATCAAGCTAAGCTTCGATCCACTTTTAGCGTATTTAAATTGGAAACATTTCTGGGGAGGGTTAGTACTACATGTAGTATAATAAATGAGCTGTCTTTGAAATTGCTTCTTTGTTTATATCACTGACCCATCTAGATTGAAGCTTGCATGGATGACTTCAGACAAGAGAGAGCTGACTCAGAGAAGGTCAAGACGGAGAAACGGCAATTGAGGGGACGTCTTGATGAGGCAGAGATGACTATTACAGCTCTTCGTGCGGAGGTAAGGCTTTAGAAATCAAAATCCTTTACCCCCCTCACCCATAATCTAAATTGCATGATTCTGCCTGAATTTGATGGATTTGATAGTGTGCCCCTAAAATAACTGATTCTTGGCATGGGGTAGGGCGTTCCACCGGTCATTAGCGTGATTGAATGATCAAGAAAAAACTCAGAAAGATTTAGTCTTAAGTTAAAATCTTTGTGGCCCCAATTTTTTTTGAAAAAGCAATGTTGTATTTGCATTGGGAATGATTGTTGGTAGGAAACTTGTACTGGGCGATTTTTCTCTCTGATTCTTCTCGTCATCACGGACAGCTTCATTAATGATGGCAAATCTTCTCTCTTGTCCTAGGTAAACGAACTAGTGGAAGAAAATCAATGGCTGCAACACAGACCGTCCAGGCATACTCATCACTATGCTAATTACACAGGAGCTCCCTCAAAACCCAATCACTTTTACAGCAAGCACCTCCCGTATACAGAGAGAGCAAGAGTCTGTGGCAGAGGGTGGGGTGTCCCAGACTGGAGATCCACCTTGCCGAGCGATGTCGAAGTTGATGGCGTCTGTGAATCTCTATCCACCGCCTCGGTAGCCGCCCCAGAACTCACAGAAGGAGAGACCCTCGAGGCCCTTACCAGCTCAGACTCTGCTGCTTCTCTGGCGGGCATCTCCTCAAGACAGGGCTGCGTCGTGGAGCCCGGAGAGGCCACGGAGAAGGCCCTGAAGTGCCCTCAGTGTTTAGAGGAGTTTGCGGTAGAATCCCACGCTAAGCTGCTGGAGCACATTGAGCTGTGCCTTGGGAGAAAGGAAGAAGAGCCAACATCAGATGATGAGGAGAGGTATTCAAATTAACACACATCCACTTGATCAGGTCGTTGACCCCAAGTTATCATTTGAGAACGTCTCACCACCCAGACCTCAGGCCCCCCGATGCAAACTTGGAAATCGCATTCGGGGTTGTCACTGAAATTTTGAGTTGAGATGAGGATGAACAAATTGTATATTGTTCTAGTACGAAGCCAAAGACAATTAAAGATGTCTGGAGCAAGTATTAAAAATGCCAACAGCTCACATGGCAATTCTTTTGAAAAGTTGCCTTCAACACTAAATCCACAGCATGTTTTGTTAGATAAATGACTGCAGTATTTAACTGATTAATATGCTTTTACATAGGATCAGGGCTTGGTTTCACGAAGAGCTAAGATTGATTTTAAGATGTGTATAAATCGTGGAACTCACTCCACGGCAGTGAACTTATTATACTAACGAGAAGTCACCACGTAAGCGAAAGTAGTTGTGTAATAATATGGTGCGCGTAACGTCGAGCGCATCGGCACAGTAACACGCTGGGAATCTGTCTCCAAAAATGGAGCTACCACAATTTTGTTGTCATGATGATGTCTGGTGATATGGGTCAGTATCGTGCAGTAATTAACAAGGAACGGTGATTTGTGATGTCTTCCAATATTTCTCTGACTTTGACATTACTTCAGACTGAAATGTTTTCTCTGGAAAATCGGTACTGGTATAACTTTTATAACAAGCCATCTTTCAGACTGGAAATTTATTTGTTAAATTAATTTATTTGTTAAAGGTATTATACAGGATTGGTAGAGCTGACAAAACAGTCGCAAACAGTGTTCATGTTTCTTGGCGATCAACCACATACATGAAATAACAAACCTGTTAACATTTATGGCTTAATCCGTTGTGTGAGTCGGGAGAAAATAGCGAAAAACCATACACAATTTTCAGCATGTAAACACATTGTCCTTAATTTGGGTTGTAACAACCAAAATCAGCTGTTGCGTTTTTTCGAATATGACTTCATTTCAGAGGGAAATATTTCGCAGAAAAAATGGTTCTTATATGAATCAGTAAGCTTTCTGACTAAAATCAAACAATTATGTTGTTAATCCTTACCAATCCTGTATTTATATCTTTAAGTATGAAACTTATATCTTATAAGTATGAAACCTATATTCAAGCTGGCATTGAATAGCACCTATTATTTATTTCAGAAAGTTTTGTTTGGTAAAAGTTTTATTTATTAAACATTAAAAGTATTTATATAAAAGTTTTCTATTTTTGCAGTGTAAAATATTTTTGTAAGAGTTATCTATTTAATAGCAGCTAGTATTTACTTCGGAAAATTTTGTTTGGTAAAAGTTCTATTTATTATGTACATTGGAAGTATTTATGTAAAAGTTTTCTATTTATCGCAGTAAATAGTGTTTTTGTGAGCAGCTAATATTTATTTCAGAAATTTTGTCTGGTAAAAGTTCTATTTATTATGTGCATTAGAAATATTTATGTAAAAGTTTTCTATTTATCGCAGTAAATAGTGTTTTTTGTGAGAGTTATCTATGTAGCAGCTAATATTTATTTCAGAAAATTTTGTCTGGTAAAAGCTCTATTTGTTATACAATGAAAGTATTTATGTAAAAGAAATTATTTATTGCAGCTTAAAATATTTTTGTAAGAATTTTCTATTTAATGTACTATTAAAGGCACTGGACACTATTTGTAATTATTCAAAAAAATTGTTAGCATAAAAACTTACCTAGTGACAAGCAATTTAAGAGCTGTTGGTTGTATAAAACATTGTGAGAAACAGCTCCCTCTGAAGTAATGTAGTTTCTGAGAAAGAGGTAATTTCTCACTCAGATAACAACAGACTTTATTATGCACATGAAAGCACACAAATGTGTGCAACGAGGGTGTTTTTTCTTTCATTATTTTCTTGCAACTGCGATGACCAATTGAGTCCAAATTTTCACAGATTTGTTATTTTATGCATATGATGGGATACACCAAGTGAGAATACTGGTTTTTGACAATTATTACCAAAGGTGTCCAGTGTCTTTTAGTGTTTTTGTAAGAGTTATCTATTTATTCCTTTGTGAAGTTTCTGTTGTTGTTAAAGTTTTATATTTAATATTAAAAAAAAGAAATAGTATATTTGTCATGAAAATTATATTAATTGTTTGTCATCGTGGCATGTCGTGGCTTAGCAGTCAAGCACACTGGCTAGTGTATTTCTGGTCAGCAGAGTGTGGGTTCGAGTACCGGTCCTGACACTTGTGTCCTCAAGCAAGACACTTCCATTATTGTTTCGTCCTTCGAATGGGACGTGTTGTGTAAATGCATGTAAACGAACCCAGTTACACTTATTGCTAAGAGAAGGGGGTTTGCCCTGGTGTTTCTGGCAGTGGCTGCTGAATGCACCGCAGCACCTTGTAAACTCTTACAAGGTGTTACATAAATGGGTTTCATAGTTCAAAAACTTCAAAAACATATCTGGAAATAAAAATTGAATGATAAGCGATTTGTGATTACCATAGATAAAGCTCTATATAAATATTTGTATTATTGGTGATATTAAGAAAGGTTTGTTTTGAACGAAGAAGTGTTGAATTCAGATTCAAACAAAACAAAAACACTGATGCTAATCTTTCTTTTTTATTATCATTTGTTTCTGAATTAAAAAAAGATTTGTTATTTACAAAAAATGAACAATTATTTGAAATAAAATTCATCGTTTTCTTAACAAGAAATGAATATTTAAAAAGAAAAATGCATTTTTGTTATTGCTGATATTACTGGAAGTTTTTGTTGAACGAAGAAGTTTTGAATTTTGTTAAATTTCAAACAGAAAGAATGCTGCTGCCAGCTTATCACTTAAAAAGATATTTGTTTCCAAATTAGCAAAGACAAAATATATGTTTGCAAAAAAGTGCTAAATATTAGAAATCTTCATTTATTGTTTTCTTTATGATTGGGCTTAGTTCGTTCGTTTGAAGTGAAAGCGAGAACTTGTTTTTAGTGTCATTAAAAACATTGTTTTACTGAAAATCTTTAAATTTATGAAAAACGAAACTTAAATTGATTGTAAACTCTTCATTTCTGATCAAAGACGTACATCAAATTGTCAAGTATTAAACTACCCTTTTCTGGGATAAAATTCTTGCCGTAAAATATATAACAATAATTTATTCAAATACAAGTAATTTTTATCGTCAGCAATGATATTCAGTGGTATTTCATTTTGTTGGGATTTGTATTCTTGCTCAGAGTAACATCGCTTCCAATCTTGTGTAACTTATGTTGAGAACAAAATAATAAATTATTCGAGTTGAAATTGAAATGAATTCCATTTATTTCATATTATTTGTCAGGAAGTGTATTTGTAACATTGGACCGATTAAGTAAAACAAACAACAACATCATCAACAACAACAAACAACTCAAAACTATAAAAGAACTGCACAAGAACTATAAAAGGATACTGAAAGTGAGTGTCATTTCTTGTAATGAAACCAAGGATGCTTAATAAGTGAACTTAATCACTGTATAGTAGCTCACATCAAGCCTGATGAGGAAACCTGTAAACGATGCATGCTTAGCTATATGCTGTGATGAGGAAGAATTTTATCTTCATTCAATTTTCAAGCTATACTACCTGATGGAATAAAATCCACTTTGTTGCATAATATTCAGGCACAACTTATCAGCTGTAATTCGGTTTTTTTCTTTCACAATAGTTGCCACACAAAACCGACAAACACCGACTCAAGAATTACGGGTAATTGGCCTCTAGAAAAATTCCCTATTTTGTGCAATGACAAAATTTGATGTTGTTAAGTTTTCAATGCAATAGGAAATCGCAGACGTGTCAAAATTAATGATAAAATCCGGAAAGAAATCTTCACTACTGACCACCCCCCCCCCGTGAGTTTGTTTCGAGCCGATGATGTCATCCGTTTATAGCCAATGTTCAATGTATACGCCCCCCCCCCCCCGAACAAGGAACATGATATTAATAATGTCTTTGGTAATCTATGTATAGACTGATAAGTAAACAGATAATGTTTCGGTTTCCTGTACTGTATTGTATGTAAGGATTTCCTCTTGACATGCCTTCTTGGCCACTTGTTCTGTAATATATTAACTTCAGCAGAGGGATATTCCAAACTTAGGCCGTACCCGTGCACTGTTGATTAACGACACGGAGTGAATAGATGATCTCATCACAGTTTCTACGGCCTTTTATAGTTTGAACTCCCAATTATTCCCTAAAAAGACAATACAGCAAACTCATAAACTTTATTTCTTTATTCCTAAGGTGCCCAATTTCTATAGCTGTTTAAGGGAAGGTAAACCTTAATTTGGTAATTACTCCAAAAAATATCGGCCATAAAAACCTACTTGGTAAGAAGAACTGCAGCTGTTGATAATGTTATAACATGTTGAGAAACGATTCCCTAATTGAGGAATGTGGTTTAAAAGAGAGAGAGAGAGGGATTCGAAAACATTTCAATCTGAGAAATGTTTCTGCATGAAACATTTTCTCAGATTGTGTATTCCAATTACGGATGATTCGTCTCGGCGTGAACCGCTCCGGATATTCAGCAATTATCTTTAAAAAACGCTACCACATTTTGAAATAAAATGTTCACAAGTTAGTTTTATTGTATATATCTAAATTTATATAGGATAAAAACAATCGAACGGTTCCAGAAACCAAAGATATACTTTGCCTTTAAAGTTTAAGCAGAAAATGCTGATCAGCAAATGCTTTATTGCTAAGCATTTCCTAAAAAAATTACCTAAATCTCAGGAGTTTGGAGAAATAAATACGGATTCGTATTGTTTCCCCTCATCACTCTTTAAAATAAAAAGGGTCTGTTTCGGACTTCCCCAAAGCCCCAAGTTCCGTATTTATTGATTGGCAGAACTATAATAGTTTATCATTAATAATTAATAGCCATAGAGTTAAATGGTAATTATTCAAATGACTCCAAGGAGGAAATATTGTCATAATACTTTCATACATGAGTGTGTATTTGAAAAAATTGACCTTCGTTATTAGGCTCTAAGAAGGACATCCGTAAAATCGAAACACTAGAGTGTTAGTCATTTCGGGAACTCTAGTGTCACAAGGAAGGAGGAAATCTATTCGAAATGCACACACAGATCGAACTCATAATATAGAGTTAAACTATTGCTTGTCGATGATCCCCCCAAAAATTCCCCGCTTCATGCATGACCAGCGTAAAGAGCAATACTATTTCTCAAAAGTCCGCAATTGCACGAAATACGTTCTTCAACCCCATGTTTGTAAGCCTTTCGTATTCAAACCTGTCGGGTGAAGTTACTCCATACAGTTTCACTTTCACTGAATCCACGTCACATGATGGATGATCGGGTGTTTGTAGTGGGCATACCCAGACATTTTCATTGGGGGGGGGGGGGATAATTGGGGGGGGGGGGGTCTATCTAAAAAATAATGTTTCGCTCTCATTTGAAGCAGAGGCAAGGGTTGGGGAGGCCGGGAGGGGGGTCTCGCGCGCTGGAGGGAGAAGATCAGAGGGGTGCACCCCACCAGACAAGGAGAAAACAGAGCGTCGAGCTCATTCATTTTGTGTAGGCCCTCAAAATATCAAAATATTCTATATTAGACAGATTTGAGAGCCCCTAGAAAGTGTTTCAGTGTAAAAATGTTGCCCAATTGTGACCTGGGGTTGTTGACTTCCAGCTTGAGGTATTTTGGATGACATAGGCCCTGAAATAAATGGTCCTTTTTGCTGAGAGGTGTAGGGACATTTTTCAAGATTGATGCTCGGACGTTTTGAAAATTACACCTGTGTAGGGTGTTTTTATTAGGAGGGAGAATAACTCAAATTGAGCAGAGAATAAAAGTTCAAGAGTCAATTGCTGTGAGACTTCTAAGTATTTTTCGTGTATTTTGAATAACTAGCAGTTTGCACTGTATGCTTTATTGGAGTTTATTTAGAGGGGTGCACCCAGAGAGATCTCCTACTATAGTTTGCGGATAATCAACCAACGTGCTGGAGGTGAGTAACGGTGCAGTGGTAAAACCGCCCTCTGTTGACAAAAATATCTAGCGAGAAAGCTTCATCTCATCACTGGATTTCCCCCATGCTCAAACCAATTAATTGATCGAAAGCTTGGTACCCGCATTATTATTTAGCGATTGGTCACTAAGGGAATTATTCTCGCATCTCCTTTTCAATATTGGTAACCATGAAGTAGGTCTGCCCTCTTTGTGGAACTGGCGTAACAATTAGACATTTTCATCTTGGGGGGGGGGGGCAAGCTGGGTCAAATACATCATTTGGCCGGGGGCTATTAAATTTACCGAACCATTCATTTGTGCAGTTTTTCTATTTTATTTTGGAGAAGGGGGAGCAGTGGTTCTGAGGGGGGGGGGGCTACCGCCCCGCCCCGCCCCCGCCCCCTCTGGGCCCCAATTTCATAGCTGCTTTAAGCACAACAAGTAGCTAAGCACAATAAAATAAATCTTGCCAAAACAAGGTCACAGGCAAAAATTAAATTTCACTCATACCATGTGTGATTGATGTCCTGCGTATTTTTGCTTGGCAGATTATGTTAAGCACTATAGTAAGGCCTATATAAAATTTATTATATGACATTGGGCACTGGTAATACTAGGCCACAGCTTTGTGGTGAACCATGAAAATTATGCCATGGATCGGCTCTTGTTTTTCCACAAACTTTTTTTTTCTGTTATCCTGAAAGTCAGCTAAATTAATAGCCGGGTAGGAAGCGTAAGATCAAAGCAAATTACTGAACCACAGAACAAGTAAATCAATAATTTATAGATTATGTGCATGAATCAGTCGTCGGATATCAAATTCAAGTTTTCGCGCGGGGAGTCTTGCTGCGTACATGAAAAAGTTGCAACAAAATGTACATGTACATGCGGCAGGTGCTTGCAAGGTGAAAATGTACGTACATGCCATATAGAGCATGTACGGAGAGAGTGCTGCCAATCAATGGTTAGTACGGTGCAGAATTTTTTACAAAGTGAAGTTACTTCAGAGCATAGATTCAGAGTAAAGAAAGTGAAGGGGTTGACGAGTGTATGAGTAAGTATACAACATGTTGCCTAAGTACAAGCAGTAATTATTGAATTAAAAAAAATAGTTTACGAACATTTTTTGTGATGCAAATTTAAGGTGTCAGACAGAACTTGGTGTACACACAAATGGTGTACTGACTATACTGTATGCATGGTAATTGTACTGACTATACTGTATGCATGGTAATTGGTATGAATCGATGTATTGTCATAGATCATGGAGCTTTAAAAAGTCCTTTTCATAGCTCCATGGATAGATGTAGGAAAATTTGCCTTTTTGTAACGGTCCCCTGCCGGTCAGTCGGGGCAGGGTTTGGAGCACGAGGGTGCCTCTCTGAGTCAGACAACACCCCTGCCTGAGCATACCCAACCAAGCCCCCTTGTTCATACCTGAGTGAGTGAAGTGAAGATCCAGCAGTATGCATGCCTGTAATTTCATCTCTGATGAGAGTCTGACTGTCTGAGGTCCTTTAAGACAGCTCTGAGGGCTAATCAGCTGATGTAGCTCCACCCTTCATTTTCTTTTTAAACTACACTGTAAATTTTTGTATTTGCCTTTATACAGTATCTCATGTAATTGAGTTTGTACTTATATGGAAGAAGAAGAAGAGGTGAAAGGGGAAGGCCATTTATATTTTGCGAAGGGCACAAGTACCAATCCGTTGCAAAAACTTAAAGTCTATGGGAAACTTTTAAAGGGTCATCAAATAAGGTGAATCCAAGGGGGCAACAGATCCCATGGACTCCATCGCCTCTGCTGTTTAGTTCCAGGCCTGTGGGACTAGTCCTATAAAAAGAACAAGGTAAATGTAACTCTGACCGTTTTCGTGCTCGACGACATCCAGGCCTGATGCGCTGCTTAAGTTATAGGGGCATCTGCCATCACTAGTAGTACTAATGACACGTGGGAGATTTAGATTTATAGAGCGTTTCTAGGTGCACCAAGGCAATGACCAATGGCATGGAGACGAGTGCCTCCAGTGCCTAAAAAATTTATCAGGCGAAAGTTGGGCATTCTTTAGAGAGAAATATTAATATAAAGATATAAAACAATTGGTTTGTATATTGTTATAGCGCATTTTACAATTAACATATCAATGCGCTTTACATTAGTGCCCTGGTCAGTGGGCCAACAGCATTCCTGCAATCTTTCTCAGCTCCCTGGGGAGTATACAGCCCCGGGCTGCCGTGGCGCACTTCAGTTGTTCGATTGGGTTACATTTTTATTGATTTGTCGGCAGGCTCAACTTCGGAATGGTGAAACGCAAAGTTGCCCTTGCGTTTGCAGATACGAGTAGCCATGGCAACAGTGATGATGGCAAGACCACGGCGAGAAGATCAGTCGTACGGGAAACGCCCTGAAGAAGAGTGACCCAAGCAATGTCTCCGACAGTGAAAGTGACGATGGAGTAAGAATGTCACCTCGCACCATTGTGCTTTAAAGGGAGACTGGTTGTCATGGAATTATGAACTCTGACTTCATGCACATGTTCCACCCCATCTTGACAAATGCCCCAACTATAGTTGGGACTGGTTCCTACTTGGGCATTACAGTTGGGGCGCCCCCAACTATAGTTGGGATCGCAGTAACTGGCTAGCTGTCGTTTGCTAAGTACACACAATACCGTACACACAGAGTTTGAGAATAGTTTGTTGGCCAGAATACCGATACTGTCAATAAAGGGCCTTTTCCAAACCTTGTCTTGGGCTCCGGTCGACTCCAGCTCCATCATCAATTTGGACACAGCCGAGGCCAATGTTTGAAATAAAAAATCTTGATAAGCCGAACCATTTATTGTGTCACACAGCACGCAGTCCACACACACCATTCACGGTTATCACTTTCATGTAGAGGCTTATCCAGTACAGCTGCATGGGCGATCCCAACTATAGTTTGGGCGCCCTAACTGAGACCCAGTCCCATCTATAGTTGGGGCGATTGTCAAGTTGGGACGGAACACACATACTGGCCGTCACATCACAAAGGATGTCCTGATTATTAAGTTTGATTCGACGGCTGGCCCGCGCGTGCATGCAGTAACTGAGTTCATAATTCCATGTGTAGCCACAAGCCCGCTATGATCATGGTGACATGCACCTTCTGTATGTGAGGGCATACAGGGCATATAGAAGGTATGCTGGCCTGATCTTCACAGAGGAAACGAAGGCAATTACCTCCATAGCTCTGCTAAGTATGAAACGCTATAGAAATGTTGATTATTATTAGTAATTTTTTGAGTATGATAAATCGTAATCACTTTTTGAATGTGATTATTTTCACAGATTGACTTTGTAGGTGAAATGCCGATGGCAAGATCCGGTGCTGCGACTGCAGTGAGGGCAGAGCGATCTCAGCGTCAACACCAACGTCTTGAAGCTAAGACCCAGAGCAAGCAAGGTGCCGAGCACAGGCGTAAGTCTGTCTTTAATTCTCCCTGAGCACCATCAGGATAAGCACACTGGCTTGCTTAGGCTATTGAGAAATTAATTATTAAGTGCGGAAGTAACCCCCCCTAAAAACAACGAGCGCTTTGAGCCTGTTGGGTTTGATAAAGCACCGTATAAGAAACGTATAATATTATAGCAGCCGATTCGCCAAGCCACCGTGGTTTACAAGCGAGCCGCCAAGTATCCCAGCTTTACTTTTAAACCTCCCATGCTACTATCATGATATCATGATGGAGCATCCACTCTTATAAGCAAGACGAATTTAGAACAGTTTATTAAGAAGGTTGTCATATGAATGTTATATTGATACTTGACCACCTCACTTTGATACCACGGTGGCTAGTGGAATTGGGTGATCATCGTTTTTATTATCTGGGTGCTACCGCCGACCTCCTCCCTCAGGTCAAAGGTTAATGTACTTAACATTGTTGTGTTTTTTCAGATGAAGATGACTTAAGACAAAGAGAAGAGGAAGATCTGAAGGTGAGTGTTATTGTTAGTTGTCTCCTTTTAAAGGTATTGTACACGACGGTAGAGCTGACAAAATAGTCTCAGACACTCTCCATGTTTGGTATGATCAAGGGTAGTTGAGCCTTGTTTGACCGCATTATTTGAGTAAGGATTCTTCACACATAGACCGTTGATTTGAACTGGACAAAATAAAGGTATTATTTCATGCAGTGAAAAATCAACGTCAGCAGACAAGGCGTACCGAAAGATAAGACGCACCAATGTTTTGGGGGTCTAAAAAGTCGGGTAAGACGCTTCTCACTCGCAGGAAAATACGGTACATAAAATAACAAACTTGTGAACATTTGGGTTTAATCCGTTTTGAGAGTCGGTAGAAAATAGTGAAAAAGCATGCACAATTTTCAGCATTGTTCTTAATTTTGGTTGTATCAACCGAAATCAGCTGTTGCATTTGTTTAGGTTTTCAGATACAGTTTTCTTTAATATGGCTTAATTTCAGAGGGAGATATTTCACACAAAAAAAAAGGTTCTAGCGTGAAATTCATGATCAGTAAAGCTTTCAGACTAAAATTAAATAAACACCCCTCCCCAACACCCCTCCCCAACACCCATCCCCCAACACCCCTCCTCAACACCCATTCCCCACCTCCCCAAGCCCGACACCCCCCCTCCAACACCCCTCCCCAACACCCATTGCCCACCTCCCCATGCCCGACACCCCCAACCCCTCCCCAACACCCCTCCCCAACACCCATACCCCAGCACCAATCCCCCAACACCGTTCACAACACCCCCCCAACACCCCTCCCCAACACCCATTGCCCACCTCCCCAATGCCGGACACCCCCCCCAACCCCTCCCCAACCACCCCTCCCCCACACCCCATACCCCCCCAACACCATCCCCACACATTCACAACACCCTTCCCAACACCCTTCCCCAACACCCCTCCCTCAACACCCCTCCTCAACACCCCTTGCCCACCTCCCATGCCCGACACCCCTCACCCAACACCCCTCATCCTAAACTCCCCCCTTTCTACTGATCATTGCTCATTCAGAACAATTTGTCTAAATAAAGTATATAAGACGAAAACAAAAAAGGGGAGACCCAGCTTTGCTTTGCATTAACTCAGATGCTTTACTTTAACTTTTGCTCTACCACTTTAATTTGAATCACCAAATCATCAAATTCTTAAACTTTGTATCTGTCCTGATTTTTCTGTTTTTTCAGCGTGCGATAGAACTCAGCAAGCTCGATATGGAGGAAGAAAAAAGCCTATCGGACTCGGAAGATGAGTGGATCACCGGGATTGAGTCTCCCCTGGAACCCAAACAGCATTTCGATAAAAATCAAACACCGCAGCTCGCAAGAAAATCTCTTTCCAGCAGGGGTAGCCGGGCAGGAGATGGTCCTTCAAAAGGGCATGGTTTCAATGTAAGTGAAAATTTAACCCATGTCCGTCCACAGTACATAAACCCTCTCCCTGCCTAAGCTTATGCAAATAAACTAAGGTGATCCCCTGGCTGCCGCTTCCCAGGTTGTATCGTAAACCTGGGTGTCATCCCTGGCTACACAGCAGTAAACGGTTGTATGGCTTCCGACTGGCACCCCCCCCGAACAAAGACAAAATAGAGAGACCGACATCATAGGGCTAGTAGATAGCTCAGTTGGTAGAGCGCTGGCATGTTAATCCGGAGGTCGTTGGTTCAAATCCCGCTCCAGTAAACTTCTCTTTGTTCAACCCCAAACTGTTGTAATACGTTCATAGTTTTCTCTAATGTCACATGTATTTTGACATGTCTCCTATTTGGTCAAAAGAGAACACAAAAATTTATAGACTGTGCAAGTCTTGCACGTGTTCAAACATCCAGGACCAAGTGGGTCCCAATCATATTGAGTTTAAAGGCACTGGACACTATTGGTAATTACTCAAAATAATTGGTAGCATAAAAACATACTTGGTAACGAGCAATGGAGAGCTGTTGCTAGTATAAAACATTGTGAGAAACGGCTCCCTCCGAAGTAATGCAGTTTTTGAGAAAGAAGTGGTTTCTTGAATTGATTTTGAGACCTCACGCGTGAGGTCTCGAAATCAAGCATCTGAAAGCACACAACTTCGTGTGACAAGGGTGTTTTTTCTTCCATTATTATCTCGCAACTTCGACGACCAATTGAGTTAAAATTTTCACAGGTTTGTTATTTTGTGCATATGTTGAGATACACCAAGTGAGAAGACTTGTCTTTGACAATTACCAAAGGTGTCCAGTGTCTTTAATGTGTGTGTGATTCTGTTTCTTCAAATATTTTAGTTTAACGTTGTTTATGGCTATATATACTTTTGGGGCTCGACAACGTCACGCCACAATTCTCCATACATTCACTTTTGAAATTTCAGGGAGACATTTTGTCATCATCGACACATCTTTGATTTAGCTGGTTACTTTCAAGATGAACAATCTTGATGTTTTTTTAGTATTTATTTGATTAATTGAATTTGTTCATTGTAGGAAGGCAAACTACAAACATTATCATCGACATCATCATCAAGTTCCGGAGACTCTACCTCTGAAGAAATGGAACCAGCCAGCCAGGAGCATGCCAATGAGTGGCAAGACTGGGAGGATCCATCTCAACAGCAAGGGGTGGATATTGGCGATCGCGGTTCGCCAAGTGTCTGTATGAAAAGAAATGATTCCGTTGAAAGGGTAAGTTTTGCTGGTTGCTTGAAAATCTATTTATTTAAATCTTTCCGGTAAAAAAAAAAACCATGGAATGGATGTTGTTGTGGAAATGAAACATAGAGACCCATAAAAGTGACCAGCACAGTGATCTGTAGGCCTGAAGATATCTGTTTTATAGAGAAGATGGTGAAGAAATGTCAGTTTAAGATGTGGGAGGAAAACCCCAAATAGGGGAAACCCAGGCAACCAGGTAGGGACCATAGAGCTATATATATTGACTAGAGCGCTAACACCCCGTTATACACGCACTAAGGTTTTGAAGCCGTGTGGGCGCATCCATGTTTATGTACAAACCAATACAAAAGCTTGAAATTTTGTACGGCAATTGTATGGCTATTTGCATGATAAAGCGTTTGTTCTTTTCTATGCGTCATCGAACCAAATATGCAGCAAATGAGAACGCACAATCTGCTAATGAGCGTACAAACTGCGAGCGTCATGTGCGTCATGTTTAACATGTGCGTTTGCGCGTATACGTGTTGTTTTTTTTAGTTCGTCATTCTTGCCGGCATATTGTGTATCCTTGAAGCAGATTTCGTTTTTTCCCCTTGACATCTTGAAGCATTGAATCCTCCCAAACAAGGCTCTATTCTACTCAGCATTTTTCCTAAGACGTAAGTAACAACATCAGAGAATCACCTACTACATATTTTTTTAAGACATCACTAAAATCACAGGTTTACAAGAGCAATTATCGTTAGATTAAATTCGGCGCGTACGTAAGCGCGCACGCCGAATGCAAAATTTTCGCGGTCATGTGTGCTCTCTTAAAATTAAAATCGTTCCGTAGTCACGCAACACATCAAACATGTCTGCGCCCAGGGTGGCTTCTAAACTCAGAGCAAGTTAGCGCTCTAGTCAATATATATAGCTCTATGGTAGGGACTGAAAACCCAATCCACATGCAAGGCCCTGGTTCCGAGGCGGGATGCAAACCAGGTACCACAGAGGTTAGAGGCAGGGTTAGGTATCACCATTAAGCCAGCCTGATCCCCTCAATCCCTTAAGCTTCCTAATCCAAGGTGAAGATTTGACCTCCGAAAAACTGAGCTCTGAGCCAGGATGAAAAAAAACTTTTTTTTAATATATATATATCTAAAATCTAAGGTCTAAAGTGAGCTCAGATTGAAGTCCAAAGTTCCTTTTTGCTTTTTGCTTTAATGCTTTTCATCCATGGTCTTATAACTTTCATTTTTTTTCTTTGAACTTTCATTTTTTTTCTTTGAACTTTTATTTTTAGGGTGGAAAAATCAATAACAGCCAAGGTGAAACTGGCAGGCATCAATATGCTGAAGAAATGTAAGTACAACTAGTGGAATGTTCCATTACAAAATCCATCAAAATCAGACAGTGTTTTTTTGTAGATTTTGATTTTAAAAGACCCAATTTTTGTGTGAGGTATTTTGAAACGTCTGTGTCCTTAAATGGGTTTGTTTTATGTGGAAATTTTACCTTTGGTCATCACCTGATAGAATTATTTATCGTGAAAGAAAGGTGTTGACAGCAAGTGTGAGGAATTGATATTTGAATGGTTGCAAATTGTCAATCAGAAGCAGGGCTTTAAAGGCATTGGACACTATTGATAATTACTCAAAATAATTGTTAGCATAAAAACTTACTTGGTATCGAGCAATGGAGAGCTGTTGATAGTATAAAACATTGTGAGAAACGGCTCCCTCTGAAGAATCGGTGTTTTTGAGAAAGAAGTAATTTATTTGAATTGATTTTGAGACCTCACGCATGAGGTCTCGAAATCAAGCATGAAAGCACACAACTTCGCGGTGACAAGGGTGTTTTTTCTTCCATTATTATCTCGCAACTTCAACGACCAATTGAGTTCAAATTTTCTCAGGTTTGTTATTTTGTGCGTATGTTGAGATACACCAAGTGAGAAGACTGGTCTTTGACAATTACCCAAAGGTGTCCAATGTCTTTAAGAAACTAAACAGTTGATGTTTCCTTCTAATGAGCCAGGCGGCCCACTGAGGACTCACCACATCAGCCGCGTAATCGCCTTCGGCTTCGTAAACGCCCGTCCAGGACGAGGGCTCTTCACAACACGGCCAGCCATCTAAGGCGAGGAAGGTACCGTCCCCTCCGGACGTTGATGAGAGTGACGATGACAGTGGAGACAGACAGAGCCCAGAGGAGATTGATATGACGAAAGAGGAGGAAGGATCATCCGAGGAAGGAGAGGACACACCGGAGGAGAGGGAGGAAGGACGACAAGATCTTGAGATCATTGAACTTGTCGATACAAGGTGAGCATAGATCAAGACTATTTATATTATATCTATCATATATTTCTGGTAATGAAACCAAGGATGCCTCATAAGTGAACTTAAACACTGCAGCTCGCAAGCCTGAGGAAACCTGTAAACAAGGGTGCTTGCTATGTGAACCAGAAACACCGGGGTTAACCCCTACTCTTCAACGAAGTTGGTTTCTACATTTCGAACTCATGACTGCATGATTTTTCTTCTTTTACATGATCGCCGTTGGCCGACTAATCATTTGTGTTCCAACTACCATAGAAAGGTGAGCAACTCATTTTTAAATGTTATTAAGCCTTTCCATTTTAGATCCCTGCATATGACGTCAAAACATAGGGTTGGGGGCTCGAGTTTGGGGTAAAATTGCACAAGATTGCAGGGCTTGTAACTCAAAATGTTTATCGGACCAGAATTTGTTACAAGACCAGGGGTCGATTTCACAAAACTCTTCTTAACTTAGGACTAGTCCTAGGCAATGCTAAGAGATAGGACTAGTCCTAAGTTGGGACCAGTACTTGGGACTAGTCCTAAGTTAGGACCAGTACTTAGGACTAGTCCTATCTCTTGGCTTTGCCTAGGACTAGTCCTAAGTTAGGAAGAGTTTTGTGAAATCAACCCCAGAATCTAAATGAGAAAGAACTTTCTACAAAAGTTCAACATGTAAACTGTCTTCATTTGAACATTCACTGAGAGAAGATTATCTCAATTTGTCTTATGGGTAAGTATACTGTGTTGCTCAGCACTTTGAACGATTTACCACACTCAAACTCAAAAGTCAATATTCGAACAACATTTCTCTAGAAAGATATTACACAGTGAGGTAGGTTTATTATGATTCAACTGAACTACACAAGGCAGTTGAACTTGCTCAGTCCTGAGTTTACTGGCCTGATGCTAAAACCACTGGCCTCTGGCCTTTGGTCCAGTGTAAAATTTGAGGCCCTGATGAGGGCTATGTAGAAGAACTACAGTGAGCACCCATTATTGCACACATGGAACCGCGCTGTCCCCACCATGGGCACGAATCCCTGTGGGTAAATTACGTACAGATGTCCACTTACAAAATGTTGGTTGTGTGAAGTGGGGGCCTAATTTCATTGCTCTGCCTACCGTAACCAAAGAATCGGCGCTTACGGAAGCAGGGAATTCCTCGCTTACGTCGAGCGTTGTTTCACAGGTTAGCAGGGAATGTTTGTGTGTGCCCTTGCTCACTCCACGTTAGTAGGTACTCTCCGCTCACACAGTTAGCACAGAAGTTGGGCGCTTGCCCAGTAAGCAAAGAATGGTGGTCGCAAGCGCAGAATTCGGCGGTAAGCATAGCCGAGAAACTGGGCCCTGGTGCGTGACCTGTGTCATACAATGGGTTAGCACCATTAGTTTACATTGGAAATAGAATTTGCAGGCCTGGAATTACACGGGGGCCATGGCCTCTGTTGCCCCTGGTCTTGGTCTTGGTGCCCCTTGCCAAAAGTTCTCCATAGACTTCAAGATTTTCTAATTGAAGTGCCTATTGCAAAATTTAAAACAGCCTTGCCTTCTCAAAGTTGTAATTTCAGGCCGGAATTTGTTTACCCATAATGAACAAAACCACCCTTGGCTGAAATCTCATCTATTCCTTCTAATTAACATATCATTTAAATTTATGCGTGTCATTGTTTATTCCTATTAGCCTCGTCATCCGAAACACCCGTACTACGCCCCTCTGAAGTCCAGCAAGTCCACTTACACCAAAGTTGTGTATAAGCTGATTCAGGCGTTACTTCAGTCGCCTCAGACGGGCTCAGACCAAGGTGCTGACCAGAGTGAGTAGGGGCCTTCCCGCGGTGACTGGTAACTGTTTCAACGATGCCCTTGTGTTTCGGAAACGTGGCAGCCGGGGTGACGCATTCTACGGTCTGAGTGATAGCGACGAGGAAGAAATGGGCGATGGCAGACATCAGGAGAAGGAGGAAACGTCGGACGCTCCGGCAAAGACGAGACTCGCGAGGCGGAAAAAGAAAATCATTTTTGACGATGATGTCGACTCGGACTTTGAGAGTTTTGTCCCAGTCAGGCAGAGTAGGTTGTCGACAAAGGGACGACGAAAGCTGTCAGTCCCCGACGTGCTTGAGATGATGCTCGAGACAAAAAGTCAGCGTCTTCGAGAGCAAGAGGCAGGTGGGGCTGTACCCGACCATGAAGAAACACTCTCGCAAACCTTAGTCCAGGATCAATCACAGACGCAAGATTATTGTCCTATCCAGATGGAAGCCTCCGAGTATGACTCTGATAAGAGCCAACTGATGATCAGAAAAGCTTGCACGTCTCAACCAAGTCCCTCCGCAAATGGGAGATCACTTTCTCCCCGCTGCAGAGCTGGAGCGACAGTCAGAGCAGCATCAACGATATTTTCGAAGTGTCCACCAACGATGATGACACAGACGATCGCCAAGCATCTGAAAGCCCCTCCAAGAATACTGATGGAATGCAATACAGACGGACATCCAGCCAAGACAGTGAGGAAGATGACGATGTGGATAGCTTCGATGAGCGATTAATGTCATTTACTTCTCTGAACACTTCAGGGCAGCCACCAAAAGCAGTAACTCCAACAGTTAAAAACCTTTCTCAATCCAGTAACCGCCCAACATCTCAAGAGTTGCTGTCACCGGATCATTCCAAGACCAGAAGTTCTCAACTAGAGGAACACGAAAGGGACGGATTCAGTGGAAAGTCGGTGATTTCTTCAGTGCCTGCCGACTCTTCCCAACATTGTGAACCCTCACAGGAACCTTCTGAGAGTAGAGACAAGGAGGCCAAAGTTGAAGGGTACGACGCCATGGGCTAAGCTTTGAGGAGAAGAGATTGATTTATCATGGTGAGCTGTCAGCATCTTCAAAACCTAATGCAGCTGATGAGATAAAGACAAGCGGTCAGGAGGAACTGCCAGAGGATGGCGAGGACGATGGAGCTTCCGAGGAGGTACAGGAGACCTCTCAAAGCAAGGACGATAAAAATAAGCAAAGTGCCAACCCTGAAAACTTCTTTCGAGGACAGAGGACACAACAGCCGGAACCAACAAGCAGAGCGACAAACAACGGAGGATCGCAACCTCCCGAAGGTCAACAACTGCCGGCGAACAACCCAAGTGCCCTTAGACCACGAAGAGCCTCCGTTGAATCGACTAAACAGAAGGTGGGGAGGAGTAAAACTGGACGCTTTAATGTTGACAAAGAGAGCGCGGAAGATGGGGATAGTGAGGAGACGGAGATAGATCGCGGCGAGGTGGAAGGTGTTCAGGAAGAAGATGGAGTGGAAGCGGAAGAGGAGGAGGTGAGAGATGGAGGAGATGATGAGCTGACAGTGATGAAACCTGCCTAGATGAACAGGAAGACATAGGTGATGTAATCAGCGAACCTCCTCAAGATGACCAGATCGAAGATGGCCAGAACGAAGATGACCAGACGAAGATGACCAGATCGAAGATGGGCCAGAACGAAGATGACCTGAACGAAGATGACCAGAACGAAGATGACCAGATCGAAGATGACCTGATCGAAGGTGACCGGACCGATGCAGTTGGAGAGGGACTGCATGAGGATGACGACGAGGAGGAGGTAGCTTTTGCAGAAGGAGGCGATGTTGAAGACGAGGTTGGCGAGGTAAGGATTTTACCCATGGTTTCAGAATTGAAAAATTGTGTTTCAAAACTCTTAAGTGCAAGAGTAACCCCAGGAGTTACACAGATGAATAAATAAACTAAGAGTTCTTTTTATAGCTAATCCAATCTTTGTTTCCACATTCAAAATAATATCATGTGGTGAATTCATTTACACAGTACAGTCAGCCCTCCTACAGTCCGTCCATTCAATTTCGACTGTGGTTTTGAAAGAGTGAATAAAAGAGTGTCGACGAGGTCTTAACCGGCCTTGTAAAACCGGCAGGACGGGGCCGAAAATGACCTCCACACTTGACATCACTCACTTGAATGTTCCCCGTGCAAAACAAAGTTCTGGGTCAAAATGCATCCAGTGTAGCTTGACCAGTGATTTGGAACAATCTTCCTCCTGTCATTAAGGAATCTGTTACATGTAGTTTATCTCTATTTCGTAAAGCTCTTAAGACTCGCCTCTATCCATGTTAATTTCTGTTATGTGAGCTATGACCTTGATGAAATATGAATTTTAATTGTCGTGTTAATTAGGGTCACAATTAGATCGACTGTGGTTAAGTCTAGTCGACTCCTGTCACCCACCCAAACTTTCTCTTTGAGGTAATATATTAAATCTTTACAAAGGAAACCTGACAAACAATGGCAAAAGCAAGGTGGGGGGAACCTACCAGTAAGTGTTAAGGCATGTCATGGCCGAGTGGTGAAGAGCACCAGACTCAGGCTCTGGTGTTTCTTATCAGCAGAGTGTGGGTTCGAGTCCCGGTCGTGACACCTGTGTCTTTGAGCAAGAAACTTTAACATAATTGCTCTGTCCTTCAAATGGGACATTAAGCCCTTGGTCCCTGTACTAGAATTGTTAGTGCACACACATGTAAAAGAATCTAGAAAACTTATCTTGAATGAGTAGGGGTGAACCCCTGTGTTTCTGGTTCACATAGCAAGCACCCTTGTTTACAGGTTTCCTCAGGCTTGCGAGCTGCAGTGATTAAGTTCACTTAATATGAGGCATCTTTGGTTTCATTACCAGAAATATAGAACAATTTAATCAAGTCCTGTATATATAAAATGTACATATAATTTTTCAATCCATTTTCCACAGATTGGTATGGAGTGTCCTTTATGTGGAGTTCAGTTCCCGCTTGATCGTATAGAGGCGCACGCATCAGGATGCAATGGTCCCGTTTCCCCAGCACCACCCCCAAAAGGTAAGAAACATCCTTCTTCTTAAAAAAAAAACCACCCCAAACAACAAGGGAAAGATTGGGTCAAGGTGATAGCCACAGACCTCCCACCATCAGTCCTTCATTTTTAAGGAGCCGCAGAGCGATCACGCTCCTTTGCGCTCCCCACACCATGTTTTAGGAGATGAATAAATAGCGCTCCTCAACCACTTCAGGTCATTATTCTAAAATGTTTTTCCATGTCTCTACTCCAGTATTATTTTCAGATCATTTTTAGAGTTTCTGTAGTTATGCTTTTCCTTTGAAAATACGCCACAGGGAAACCACGACTTGACAAAAGAAAGACAACAAAGGTTCTCATAAGATGTACCGAGATTTGTTCTCGCGTGAGTAAAATAACGAGTATGTATTCAATGTGAATCTTGAGACCTCGGCCCGTAGGCCACGGCCGACAACCTGCTATGGTATGCTGGAATCCTGGAACGCTCAATTAATAAATGGTGGCAGCCTGTCCATTCTTGTATGCCACATTTGTATAAGAGAAGGACAAAGGTGTGGAGTCGGGAATTACACCGTAACCCGCTTTGGAAAAAAGGGAGATTATGACCTTAAATTCCAGTACCTTCTGTGCTTCTGTGTACGGGTGAAATAACTTGCACGTATCGGCACACAGTTTGCGTGTGCAGGCCGGATACGCTAGCTTGTGCTTGGGGAGAACCCTGCCCACCTGCCTGAGCACAGCTACGTAGTGTGACAGTGCGTTGGGGAAACCATTGTGTTGCGGAAGACGGTGTCCCCGGTCCCCTGCGAAGCGTAATGACAGACCTTCAAACCTGTTTGTGTTTACAGCATATGAAGAAGGACCAAAGGCATTCAATTGTTGCATGTTTTGCTTCATTAGATTTTCGCCTCGACAAATTCCGCATTTTTTGAACTTCCGAAGTGTGCCCTGCTAAAAATAAAGTTAGTAAGACTTCCGTTAAAGTAACACCTTTTTTCAGGCGGAATCACGAATGGTTTGGGTTTGAAAAAGAGACCATAGATTGTTATGGATTGATTACGAAAGTTTGAAGCAAGGTCTGCTCAGGGTCAGAATAGTGCCAATTCACTTCCTATAGCCTAGGATATGAAGTAGATTGGCACTATTTGTAGGGCTAGGGTTGCCACAAAAACAATTTCATTTCATTTCATTTATTAATTCTGGTTGTAAAGCCAAACTTTAGAAAGCGAACCCATTGGAGAGAAGACAATGAAGGAAGTTTCAGTTTTAGGTGTGGGAGGAAAACCCTAAAGAAATATTCCAGGGAAGACCCACGCAATCAGGCAGGGACTGAAAAACCCAATCCATGTAGTGCCCTGGTTTGATTTGAACCGGGGTCCCCAGAGGTGGAAGGCAAGGCAAGATACCACTACACCAGCCTGATTGCCCCAAATTTAAAGACTGACCCATATTTTGGGTTATGGTATCGTATATAGATAGGTTGCAGTATGACGTAAATCGGCCATCTTTACGGGCAGTTTAGAACAAACAGTCGTGCGTTTGGTGTGAGAACGGCGTGCAACACGCGCGCATTTCACAAAACTCATTGCAGGATTGGTCAGTGAACAACGCGGCTGTGTTAATAAGTTGAGCATTTGACGCACCTGCAAGCCAAAATGCAATTTGCCCGTAAAGATGACGTCTACTGGGAACTATCTATTGTATTGTAAATCAAATTTGATTCCGTTTTTTTGAACTGACAGAGAACAGCAGGCAGGAGGACGAGGACTCGGACTCCCAAGAGGTTCCTGTGAGCAGAAGGGGGATACGACATCACCCCACAAGGAAAGGCCTCGTTGGCTCTCTGAATGATAGCAATGCCCTCGGTGATGATGCCGCACCGGGTCCTAGCACAGCGCTGGAACCAAAACGCAGGTGAGGTTCTAGCCCGGAACCGACTGTCCCCTTCTCCATTTGGGATAGGAAGCTTCCTCAATCAGAAAATCCCCTATTATAATCACCTGCAAGTATCAGGCATGATATTTCTACTTTACTCTGATTTCCGATTTTCTTTCTGCCCTTATTTGGAAATATCATTTTTTTTATTTATATATTAATAAGGCCTGAATAGTCTATTCTACACCATGTGCTTTGGACACAAATTTTTAACTGGTAAATACCAAATTATAAATTTTGTTGAAAACCTTTAAAAGGAAATTGGAAAATGTGTGGTGGTTGGAAACACAGAAAACTCTGTCAGTGGTGGTTGGGTGAATCCTGAGTGCCGGGCGGGTTTTCCGGCACCGACCACTGCGGGCAGAAACCCTGCATGTGTGCATGTAGGTCAGCCCTTGTACTCTATAAGATGTTCCTACTTTCATCCAAGGACCAAAATATCTTGCCTGACATAAGTTGACCCCTTGCACTGACCCCTTGCAGCGACTGTCTGCCCGTGGTCCAACATTTTGGGAGTCCAAATTCTGTGATTTTATTACCGATATTAACATAATGTGTACGCTTTACAAACAACAACTGCTCACACAACCCAAGTGGTGCAAGAGTTGAAATCAATTATTGTGCCATTTTTTTGTCAAATTTGTTAGTAGGACAAATGTAAAGTAATGAACTGCAAGGGAAACTGACTGTATAAATTTTAAATTTTGAATAATTTGGGTGTTTGAATTTTGTGCTGCCATTTTTTGGAAATGTCTCTCTAGCACACTTCACTCTCTAATCTAAGACTTGTCTTAATCACTGTCTATTCCGGACACACTTTAACTGACTTGAATTGTATTTTATATCATGTAAATAACTTTAACTGTAAAAGCCAGACGCTGAGGATCTTGGCTGAGTATCTTGGCTGAGGGTGAAAATTGTGGCGACCTCTCCTTTCTTAAAATTTGTGTATTTTTTTCAATTTTAATTGTAATGATAATAAAATTATCAAACTTGGATGTGATCTCTGGCTACACAGCAATTAACAGTTGTTTGGCTTCTGACTGGCACCCCCCGAACAAAGATATTGACAAAATAAGGAGACCGCCAACACAGGGCGAGATAGCTCAGTTGGTAGAGCGCCGGCACGTTAATCCGGAGGTCGTTGGTTCAAATCCTGCTCTACTCAATTTTTCTATGTTCAACTAATTAAAATAATACTGATAATCAGAGTGGCTTTGTGTATGGCGCTCAAATCCGTCACGGTGTGATGTTCATGTTCTATTACATTATTAACAAATTAAAAACAAGAACCATCTTCAACCTAAGTACTCCTGGGTGAAGAGAAGCCATTATAGTGAAGTATCTTGCTCAAGGACACAAGTGTCATGACTGAGATTCGAACCCACACCAGAACTTCAGTCCAGGTCCCTAGACGGCTTTCAGTCATATTGTAACTTTAATTGGAAGTTTTTGTCATTTTTGCAGACGGGTTGCCTTCCACCTCTGGGACCCCGGTTTGAATCCCGCCGGGGGCTCTATGTGGATTGGGTTTTCAGTCCCTACCTGCTTGCGTGGCTTTTCCCTGGAATAATTCTCTGGGGTTTTCCCCTCACAACTTCAACTGAAACTTCCTTCTTTGTCCTTTCTCCATCTAGGTTCTAGGTTACCATAGTGATTAAGTTTACTTTCCTGAGAATCCTTGGCTTCACAACTAGAATTAATTAATGCATACATAAATAAATGTATTTTTCATTTGATGTAATATTAGCTACTGATACTTTTGTTGTCTTGCAGTTTTTGATAAAATCTGATAATATAGTGTTGATTATTTGTTGATTTTTTTTTATTTCGAGGCCTATATAAAACTTGGCTTCTCAGGCCTGCAATTTCATCTTTGAGAGGGCAAGGCCATTTTCATTTTGCAAAGGGCACTACCATTGAAAAATGTAATAATTCTATGGGAAACTTTTTAAGGGGCACCAAGGCCAAGGCCAGGGGCAGCAGAGAGCCATGGCCTCAGTGGCCTCTGTGTACTTGTAGGCCTGGCTTTTTGTCTCTATTATCTTTTTTTGTCACGAAATACTGTTTTGTCGATTTGTAGGATTCAGGTCAGAAATACTGCAGAGGGAGGAAGACCTGTTCGAGGCATAGCCACAAAGATTGTGAAAGAGAGTAAGTTACCTTTGTGACCCTATGACCTTAGCTCCCCGGCCACCCTTGTCTCAAATAAACCACCTCGTCGATTTGGTCTTGTGACCGTTTCAATGTAAATTATTTATATTATATAAACACTGAAATTTGTAGGGTCCAATTTGGTCTTGTGACCGTTTCAGTGTAAATTATTTATATTATATAAACACTGAAATTTGTTGGGTCCGATTTGGTCTTGTGACCGTTTCAGTGTAAATTATTTATATTATATAAACACTGAAATTTGTAGGGTCCGATTTGGTCTTGTGACCGTTTCAGTGTAAATTATTTATATTATATAAACACTGAAATTTGTAGGGTCCGATTTGGTCTTGTGACCGTTTCAGTGTAAATTATTTATATTATATAAACACTGAAATTTGTAGGGTCCGATTTGGTCTTGTGACCGTTTCAGTGTAAATTATTTATATTATATAAACACTGAAATTTGTAGGGTTATTTTTAGTTTCAAGAACTTTTTTTTATAAATAGAACCCTATAAGAAGATTTGACTTCATGAGAAAAAAAAATATGTCTTCGTTCGACTTGTTTTCTCATTTTCGTAACTCAAGAAAATTGCACAGTCTATCAATCTGCTAATGAGGAGACAGTGTGCTAAATTTGATGAAGACTGTTGCATCTTTTCTCAAATTCTTCCTTACATTTAAAATTACAATTCTTAGAATCCACACAGATGACTCGATGTGGCACATCATTTCTAAAAATTGTACCACCTTGGGTTGTTTGCAGATCCATCGGGCAGCATGTCGAGAAGACAAGAATTTACTTCGAGCAGACGGCCTCCAGATGAGCAAAGGTAGAGGGATAAGGTTTTTCTTAGCTAAGTTTGCATAGCGTCGGGCACAGTGACATAATTTGATCACAAGTTCAGTTTTGAATTCCAAATCGTCAAGGAACTGTCCGACGTAAGACACTCCCAACCAAAATATGAGAACCCAGCCACACCCCAAGCCAGAAACCCTCCTCCTCGAACAAACAAAAAACCCCAACCCTCAAATCGGACTCAAGTTCTGATGGCTGAATCATCGGAGTGTGGGTTTGATTCCCACTTGATCTAGCTACAAGGATGTTTGCTTTATGAGAACCCATAAAATCAAAATGTTCAGGGCCCCATTTCATAGAGCTGCTTAAGCAGGAAATGTTGCTGAACAATTTTCTTATAAGCAAAAAGGATCAGGATACCAGTCACAAATGGTACATGTGACACGATGTTTTGGCTGGTAACCTTATGCTGGTAAGCATAATGATATTTTGCTCAGCTACTTTTTGTGCCTACGCCGACCCAATGAAATTGTTTGACAATTTTCTCTTTTTTGAAAAGATCCACTCCAATTTCGGACGAAGAAAACAGCGAGAGCTTCTCCGAATCCAACGATCACCTCAACGCTTCTTTATTCCAGTTAGTCGAAGACAACAACTTGTACCGGCGTAAGCGAAAACGAGTCCAAGAAAGGCCCGCGAAGCGGCAGCGCTTTCAAGACGTGAACAAACGGTGAGTAATGATTTTTGTGCATTCCGGTGCATTCAATGCCAGGCGAGATACTACAATGGTCAAGACGTTTTACATTTGTTATTGTAGATCCACAGTCAAACAACCAAAAGCTGGATACACCCGCAGGACATCACTTCGATCTTTCTAATCATCACTCCATTTCTGAAATGAGTTTACAAGGCATTGAGGCACTAGGTAACCTCAGAGAGACTGTTCGTCTGAGTAGGGAGAAGCTGTGGATAACCAAGGCACCTCATGGTCTGACCCCATGGTCTGAACATCCACGAAGGAAATTACTATTAAACGTTTTGTCTTTGCCTTCTCCTTTTTCAACAGATATCCCCCGTGTTAGTCTGTCTCATTCGCTAATTAATTATTTTTTTTCTCCCTCTTTGTACCTTTGACGTTGTCTTTTGTGTTTCCAGCCTCTTGTGGTTAAACCAGCCCCTTCCCTCTACCCCCCTCCCCCTTGTCTCCTTCTTCATTGTTCATCCCTTGCTTTTTCTGTGTGCTTTCTGCCCCTCTCTCTCTCTTTTCATTTTCTTTCCACTTGACTGCTTCTGTTACACCAGTACACCTGTCTGTGTGTGTTGTGTTGTTCTTTTAGCCTTCGAGAAAGACTCTGCTAGGGTCGAAACGCCCAGCCCATTAACTGGTTTTTTTGCATTGTTATTATGAATACCATGAAATTAAGAAATTGTGTAAATAACAGCTGTACAAGTGTTGAGATGTGCCTGCTTTCTTTATATCACCATTAATTTGATCAAAATTGTGTAATGTGCAATGTCCATAAAATGTCGCTTTTATGTTTTCTTCCATTGAGCTGTGTACCAATTACCAGGTAGCCTTGATATCAAGGCTGTGTAGACAAGTACTCTAGCTAAAACCATAGAGCAAGGATACTAAAACCTCAGCCGCCCGAATGCGATACAACCCCAGTCCCCCGACTGACTTAAAAAAAAATAGCACACCGCACTCTCACCATGCACACACACACAGCGCCTCTATGATGTAATGTACGCAGCCCCCCACACACACCGCTATTCCACACACCGCTATCGCCCACAATCCTAGCCCGTGAGCCGTCAGGCTCACAGCCTTGACGATCTTGTAAACCGAGTGTCTTATGTGTTTCATTGTTTTTCTTCGCAAATCCGTGGAAAATGGGGGGGTGAGTGGATATGCAAAGAGCGCACTCATTACCTTAACCGCAAGACCCGGAAGTGTACAAGATCGTCAAGGCTGTGAGCCTTACGGCTCACGGGCTAGGATTGTGGGCGATAGCGGTGTGTGGAATAGCGGTGTGTGTGGGACTGTGGACACGAGCGTTTGTGTGCTTCCTTGGGTGAGAGCGTGGTGTGCTGTTTAAAGACAGTCGGGGGGACCGGAACAGGAGTTGCATTGCATTCGGGCATCGCATTCGTGTGGCTGTGGTTATGCACATTTTTAGCTTTATAGTAAGCAAACTATTACACAGCCTTGCAATCAAGGCTAATTACCAGGCTCTGTGGTAATAAAAATGTGATGTCACAGTTTATGGGTTCCACTCTTTTTTTTATTGTTTTCTATTTTTACATTTTTTCATTTTCTGTTGTTTAATTTTGTGGATAAAAAAAGTCCCAACAATTGACTGCTTTATGTTCTTGCTTTGGTAATCATTTCAAACACTTGTAACGAATTTCCCTGAAGAGCAAAATGTTACTCAAAGTGTATCAGTTTCTACTAAAAGCTCATAATTTACTAATCGGTATTGGCTTAATAATAATTATAATATTGGAGTCGCGTACAGTGCACGTATTTACCAATAAGATGCTCAAGGTGCTTGAACAAACAAAATAAAGAGAAGAAATCAAAGAAGATTTCTTAAGGGTAACTTTAGTTTGTTTTGTTCTTTACAACAGGGAGGACACCTCTAGTGTTGAAGATACAGAACGCTGTTTCCTCTGCAATAAGAGAATACCGAAAAGCCTCTACGCTCAGCATGTCCAAGATGAGATGGACCGCGCTGAGGAGGCGGACCATTCCCAGGAAGCTGTCCAACCGAAACGTGGACTTCGGTCCAAGAAAGCAACGGGCAAAGCGGCTGGTGGGGAGACTAGCACGGAGTAATGACTGTCTACATCTCTCTTGTATGAATGCACTGCACTTCTCTTAAATTGTTGTTGTTTTGGGGGTGCTATTCCCAACCAAGCTGCCCGTGACTAGGTTCTGTCAGGGAACTTCTTTTATCCTTCACCAACCCCTCTTCTTCTGCTTCCGAGGGCCCAATTTCATAGAGCTGCTTAAGCAGAAAATATTGCTTAACATTTTTCTGCTAAGCACAAATCAGCAGGATACCAGTCACAAATTGTACATTTGACATGGTATTTTGGCTGGTAACCTTATTCTGGTAAGTATAATTTTGTTGTGCTTATAGCTACCTTTTGTGCTTAAGCAGCTTTATGAAATTTGGGTCCAGATTGTATCGTAAGCTTGGGGTGTGATCCCTGACTAAACAGCAGTTACGGGTTGTATGGCTTCTGACTGGGAACCCCCGAACAAAGATAATGACAAAATAGGGAGACCACCAACACAGGGCTAGATGGCTCAGTTGGTAGAACGCCGGCACGTTAATCCGGTGGTCGCAGGATCAAGTCCCACTGTAGTCAGTTTTGTTCAACCCAGAATTATCAAAAATAATTTCATGATTTGAAACAACAGAGTGGACAGCTTTTAACATTCATATTATTTCTTAATTTTTAAAATAGCAATGACATGTTCCAGTCAGGACCCTCAAATGATGTTGGAGACCTCATAGAGGATTTTCCATCTGGGGATTGGGAACAAGACTCCGAGTCGGATGGCAGCCTATCCGCAACAGATGACCCAATCCTCGATCCGATGGTCAGCGAGTCGCCCATCAAAGCTTTCCGTCCAATCAGCAAGCAGCCGATGAATTTGATCAACTTTCAAAACCAGTTTCAGAGTAAAGCCAATGGTAGCAGGAAACGCCGCAGGTCCACCACGTCGTCTAAAAGAGGGCGTGGTGGCCAAGCAAGTAGAGGAGGAGGAGGAGGCAGAAAGCAGAGGGGAAAAAAACGCAGACGGTTCCCTCGTAAAAATAAGCAGGTTTAATTTTGATTGCATTCCTGTGTTCGATTTTCCACCATCTCCAAAATCATGAAATATATGTATATCTATCTAGTCATAGTATTAGTTTGATGAAACTTTGCACGGTGGAACTGCAATCTAGAAAGGTTTGAGGTTAACGCCGTGCACTTAAATCTCTCAGAGTTGTGGTGGCTCTGAAAAGAATCGATGGTTTAACAACTCCATGTGATTGTGTTCAGGATAATGCTGTATAAAGTACTGTGGATCAGTGTTGTGGGTCTCGAGATCGTCTGGAGAGGGATTTTTTGCGGTCTCGGGTCTCGTCTCAGTTCACTCGGCCTGCAAAAAGTCTCGGTCTCGGGAGGGCTGGTCTTGGTCTTGGTCTCGGTCTCGGATGGGGGAGGTCTTGGCCTCAAGAGTTCCAGGTCTTGACTGAAACACTGCTGGGGATTGTTCAGTGATACTGGAAGCTGGAACTGGATCCCGGTAGAGGTGGGTGGGGATCGTGTGCACACAGAACCGTGTCTGTTGGACACGCAAGAGGTCTTTGTGAACGTGGTGGTGCCGCTAGCCTAGATTTTACTTTAACTTGATTTCCATGGGTTAAAAAAAAGGTGGATCCAGGGAGGCATTTTCAGGGAAAGGGGTACCCCTCTGGACCACAACTGTCTTGGAGATCGGCCAGATTCAGTGGCAGTTCATCCTTTGATTAACTGTCTTGTTCAAATTTATGATAATGGGGGACTTTTGGGACGCTAGGTGGCAGCAGACTTACCAGGTAAAAATTTGGTTGTTTTTTGGCATTGTGTGCATGCTTGGAACTACGTAAACAATGTAATTGTTACCTGGTATGCCTGCTGCCATCTAGTGTTCAAAAGTCTCCCATCGATTACCAGCAATAAGTATTTGCACATTAAGAGCTTTGTTTAATAAAAAAAAATATATAACCAAAAATGGTCGATTAAAAGCCACTTTAACGAAACTGGTTGACAAGAGTGCAGAGAACAACTTGGTTGGTGTACGTCATTTGTTTTGTCGATGTATTTTAGTTGCCATTAAGAGACATTTATTTTTTCCCCCTAACAGCCAATTTTTATAAATATAAACAATGTAACATCCTGTACATTTAGGGAGGTTCGTTTCCATGCCAAGAGGAAATATTTATCAAATATTCAGGATTTTTCATTTTCGTACAATCTCATCCCTGCGTTGCTCCTCAGGCATCTGTCACTTCCTGCATCCAGCTGACATTGAGGGCCATCTGGAGCATCTTGGATAGTTTGTTTTATATAACGCCCAAGCAGATCCTTGCCATTTGATTGGAGGATTGTCCGTCACGTGATAGCAAATAAACGTACTCTTGCACGCTACGTCATTCGCCGTGCATTTTTCGTTCCATCCGATTTGTTCTATTGCACGGTGCGTACCACATCATTCCGTGCGCGTGTCTGCACTCGGTTGAATCCAAACGAGCCGAACCAAAAGAAATGGGTGCAAGGTCACAATTAAATGTTGTACGCTTTGTTTTGAAAGTTGTATCCTCCAATCAAAATGACAAAGTTCTACTTGGATGTTATATAAAACAAATAATGAATGTTCATTCGTGCAATGGTGAGAATATTTTCAATCGTTGAAAGATGGAATGTTCCATTCAACTCGGCTCCGCTTTTGAAAAGAACATTCCATCTTTCAACTCATGAAAATATGCGCACCATTGCACTCATAAACATTCATTATTTGTATAATAATAGTCTTCCATACTGTGTGGGCGTGTCTAAACATTGAAAACTTAAACAAAATGGAATGGGGTGTTTTGACGGAGCGAGGACGTCCTTGCTTCGCTTTTGTGTACGAAGCTGTTGGATACGTCTCTAAAAAAAACTGGGAACACAGAGAAGTCCTCGATTTGCGGGGTTGACAATTTGGGTGTTTGTGATATCATTTTAGATATTTTCAGCAGTATGTATTCAGCTCAATATAGAAGGTTAGTTCTTTTTCACATAATCACAAGAGTAGCGGGTCGAAATTTTGTAATGGTTCTTTGATTGGTTCAGTATTTCTGTCAGTTTGCCTATAATGCTCTGCATGTTGGTGTATTTGTCTGTTCTGTTTGAATCGAGGCCAGTTGCATATCACTGGGCTTTGATAAAGCGCCATTTTTATTTGAGACATACGAATTATACAACCACATGAAAAAAAGAGCAATTTAAAAGAAAGCTACTATGGAAAAATATTTTTTTAAAGTGCTTTCTTAAGAATTGGCAGCGAATTTGAGGTGATGGGAAGGTCGCTCCACCGTCCTGGAGCGGCTAGAGATAAGGATTTGTAGGCAGCAGATTGGAGAGTTTCAGTGCTACTTGGGATTGTTTTCAGCAAGACGGTGTCTTGTCTGATGCATGCTGAGAGCAAAGTACAGCCCTGGTTTGACCGTAATAGGTATACGGCGTGAGATGTGCTGCTGCATGTACATTTAAAGACAGGATACACTTATGGTAATTGTCAAAGACCAGTATCCTCACTCGGTGTATCCCAACACATACATAAAATAACAAACCTGTGAAAAATGGGGCTCAAGTGGTCATCGAAGCTGCAAGAAAATAACGAGAGAAAAAACTCCCTTGTTGCATAGAGTTGTGTGCTTTCAAATGTACTTATAATTACCCCTTTCCAAGGTTTCCAATGTGGGAAATTACCGCACAAAATGCAAGACTTTCTTTTATGCCCGAGGACTTTTCCCATCGGCAATGTAGAAGGTCACTAGGTTTGACTAAGTTAGCTTTTATCTACTCCACGTCCAGCGTACACAAGTTACGTAGTCTGACGGGGCCCCCTAGTACCTCCTAGGTCTAGCATTGTGGCAATCAAATAAAATAAAAAAACATTTTTTTATTTTAATGTGATGAACAATGAACATCCGCGACTGGCCGTGGCCGCCCCACTTTTTTTGCTCGTGTTTGCGGCGGATTCAAGAATTCAGACATAATGGAACTTTGAAAAAAATTAAATCTAAAATAATCCCAAACCAAGTGGCAGTGGTGAGTCGAATCTTAAAGTCTTCTTTAAAAATACATTATTGCCGATGAAATCAGTCAAGAAACGTAGGTAAAGATAGAAAAAATCATTAGTTTCATAAGCCTACAGTGGAATTCTTATACATGTAAACAGCACCTGCACAGAACACGAGATTCATACCAACAGTAGACCCTTCTCCTTATGTAAATTGAACATCGCTCGCGCATGCGCACTCTCCCTACTGCTGGCTGGCAAATAATGAGTGAACATTGCGCCTTTTTTGTATGGGACTGATGGTGGCGTGACGCACACGCGTTTTAATTGTGCGTCTGCCTAGTGCACAACTCTACGGCGTTTGCCAACCAACAGTGTCTGTACGCATGCGTTAATGTAATTAGCATATTTCGTGGGAAAGGTCCATTGTTTAGAGCTATAGACCTCTATCATGGTGCGGCCGTATTGAGTTTCACCCATTCAAATCAATGCAACCAAACTGAGGCTGGAAGGAGAAATAGTATTGTTCCTTTTTTGTACAATGAATATTAGCATTCGACACTGTTATTGGATACAGGGAACATGACCAAGATGGTGGCAGCATGATAAAGGTCTATTGTCCAAAACCTGTTTCTTTGGGAAGGCGTGATATCCCTCTCCCCGTCCCACTGCCGTGGTTGATGGATACTGTTGTCGAGATATTTTTGTCAGGGATTGTAACTGAATGGCTGCCTATATGGCTTCCCAAAGTTTGCCGTCTTTCCGCGACAACAATGCTTTTTCTGTCTTTGCTGACGTCAATGAACATGATGTCAACATATTTTTGTTTAATTACAATAACGCCGGTCGTTGTGAACGTTTTAATAAGCAAATAAGATTCGAATAATAAAAGTAATACTAGCCTAAGCATTTCGTTCTTACGCATTCCACAACACTTAATAAAATAATACAACTTACAATACAAAATTAACAACGCAGAGGAATGAGAAAGAAATAAATAGCCTAGTGAGCAAAATAGGTGTGGAAAATGTGAGTTTTTAAGCAATGTTTTGAAAACGTCTCTTTGCGAAATCAGCCATGCCACGGGTACAGTTTGTGTTTTCAATCTTCAAAACCGACATATTATTATTTTGTCATTAATATTATTTTTTGTATTAATATTATGATATTTTTCTGGTAATGAAACCAAGGGACTCTCAAAAGCGTCTGGAACTGTGCCCGTCCCCGTAGGCCTGAAGCCACCTGTGTTACACTCCCTGGTCAAACTATTGATCCAGAGATTATTAACCCGGATTCTAAGTCATTTTGACCCGTTTCTGAGTGATTTTGACACAGATTCCGGGTCACATTGACCCAGAAATGGGTCAGGCCCATAGAGCTATATATATAGCTCTATGGTCAGGCCCCAAGTGGGTCGGAAGTTTAGCCCAGAGCTAGAAGATGCTGAAGAAATGTAAGTTGTGGAGGAAAAAAAAAAATAGGGAAAACCTATACGCAATCTGGTATGGGAATGAAAACCCGATTCACGAGTAGGGCTCCGCATTCAATTCCCTTGAAATATTTTGGCGTTGGGTCACATAAAGTGCGGATGCTGGTCTTTGACATTTACCATTGTTGTAAGACAATGGGAGGATGTTATCCACTTACACAGCGTCCTTTAGGTAGTTCTGCGGTTAGTCACATTTATACATTTGACAACAGAAATTGTAAATCTGTTTTTCTTAATAATTATTTTACTGTTATTTGCTGAGGACCGAACCTCAGGCGAATGAGACTTTATGTACATGGTGTTACTGCAAACCTCTCTAGAATGTATCTCCGCACCGTGCAAAGTTTCAAATCCTACTCATGTACATGGTGTTACGGCGAACCTTACTAGGTTGTATCTCCACCGTGTAAAGTTTCAAATCCTACTCATGTACATGGTGTTACTGCAAACTTTACTAGGTTGTATCTCCACCATGCAAAACACGGTGTTACTGCAAACTTTACTAGGTTGTATCTCCACTATGCAAAACACGGTGTTACTGCAAACTTTACTAGGTTGTATCTCCACCGTGTAAAGTTTCAAATCCTACTCATGTACATGTTGTTACTGCAAACCTTAGGTTGTATATCCACCATGCAAAGTTTCAAATCCTACTCATGTACATGTTGTTACTGCAAACCTTACTAGGTTGTATCTCCACAATGCAAAGTTTAAATCCTACTCATGTACATGTTGTTACTGCAAACCTTACTAGGTTGTGTATCCACGATGCAAAGTTTCAAATCCTACCCATGTACATGTTGTTACTGCAAACCTTACTATAGGTTGTGTCTCCACAATGCAAAGTTTCAAATCCTACAAATTCCAACTTATAAATGTACACAGAAATAATTGAGAAAGCTCACTGACCCTGACTCCCGTTGGACGAGATGATAACGTAGAAGTGACGGAAGAGTTGCCCTTTGTACAGTTTTCATATTCTCAGTCTTTCTGTTCGGCTGAAATACCGAAATCATGGCAACTTTTCAGAGAAAGTCGATGGGTGGGTTCGTCAGCAATTTCAAGAAGTGCCAAAAACTTGAAAAATCGGTAGAAACCTCTCATTAATTTTTTTGTTAGTTTCAGTGTAGTTGATTGGTATTTAACAATTGACTCTCAAAAGCGTCTACTTTCTTAATTATGCTAAGTCGATGAAAGGCAAAAACCAGAAGAACCTGGAATTGCGTTTTCACGAAGAGCCAAAAACCTTTTTGTCATTTTGTATATTCGCGACCGCGTTGATTGTATAGCTGGCACAGTGCCAATCATGAGTGCTCCGGCTTTTGCGTTTTCACAAAGTGCCAAAAACTTTATTTCGTTTTCACGAACAGCCAAAAAGTTTACACACGACGCACGCGCGCTGCACACAGACCACAATTTGTACAGTTTTCACGAAGAGACAATCTTGTTAATTAAATAATTTCTCATTAATTAAACACGTTATGGACAAGATTGAAAGCAGATTTGTATGATTTAGGATCTCTACTTCCCTGATATGTAAAATTTCAAAGATTAAATTGCGAATAGTCTACCAACCAGTAATTTTAAAATTAGCTTAACTTCAATCGCGTTTTTCTCCAAACATACATTTTTGGCTTTAGGGGACTTTTTGGCACTTCGTGAAATTGCTGACGGGTTGTTTAGGCTAGTGCCCGTAGTCGGCCGGGCCCATGTTTTCCTTTTATAGTAAATTCGCTCTGCTGAGCTTCAGGTCCTATTGTATTGACTTTGTACCTTTTTTTGTCGTAATTGATTAACTTTTAGTCTGAAAAATGATGACAAATTTGATGATTTGCCAGGAGCTGTTTCTCAGAAGTCCGGAGTACTTCTGGTTATGTGATAATGATGTTATAACTGGTCCCCGGCTCGTGTTATTGCGAACGCATTGTGTGAAATCTTTCTATAGCGGCAGTTGGTCAATATGTTTATGTACTCGACATGTGAGATAGATTCTTTGGTACTTGACGATTTTATACACAAAACAGTGTGTATTTCGCACCTAATGAGAGATTTTACCAGTCATTTCCGGCAAAAAATCATTCACAGCACCCGGCTCGTTCAATTTTGTTCGAAAATGAATACTCCATTGCATCAGCATTCAACAGTCAAAATGAGTAAATTCAATTTCAATGGTTTTACAATTTACTGGCCACTAAATGAGATCATTCAAATTAATTAGGTCGCATAGATCGTTCAATTTCGCAAAAGCAAACAGCAAAAGTCTGACTAATCATTCAATTTCATCCATAGTATAGTTTCAGTTGAAGAATGGTGAAAATGTAGTCTTGACTGTCTAAACGAAGTAGAATGACTGAAACGAACCTGAATGAGACAAACGGAATAATGTGGGCACAGAAACGAAATTGAATGCAATAGTAACTTGAACAAAACCCTAGTTTGAATTAATACTGGTAAACATGCGTGAATTTGAATGTGTTTTAATGAAACAGAGTTAAGTTTTGATGAATTTGGCCGGGAAAACATGTTAACCTCCCCCCAGAAAAAAACCCCAAAACAAAACAAAAACACACTCTCAGAATAAAAGTAAATTTTCTGAACAACAACATTAAAATCTTCTATTTATTCTTTCGATTTACAATAATATCACACTTTATAATACAGGCAATGTAATATTTATTCATTTGGTATTAATATTTAAATCAGATGGAAAAAAATGCGAACGTAAAATTTCATATTAAAATAAACTTAAATTATAAACTTGACAATCTTTTGTTCTTTCGAAACCAACAAATTATTTACAACAATGCCGCACTTTATAATACAGGCAATGTAATACTCATTTGGTATTTACATCAGATGGGGGAAAAAATGCAAACGTAAAATCTCATAATAAAATAAACTTAAATTATAAACTTGAATAAAAAAATCAGACGTATTTATGTTTGAACGAAGTGTTCTAAAAAGTGTGTTAGTTTATGAACAAAACAAAATAAATTACGGCACAGGTAATGTTTTTCACCGATTATTTAAGGCAAGAGAGCAGCCTAATTCACTTTAATTCATGCATCTTTTTCCTCAGTTTTGAAACCGTCATTCAATCGCACATCGAGGCTTACGAAATTATACAAGAGAGTATAAGTCAATGTTGTTTACGAAATTACTATACAGCCTTACGAATTTGTAAAGTATTCTTTTTAGCCATGCGAAATCAACACTCTGTTTAGCAGGGTAGACGAAGCTGGAGACTTCTTCGAAAAGCTGCAGCAAATTTTGAAAGCAGTTCGACAAAGGTTGTCAAATTGAACGGCTATCTTTCTTCTTTTTTTAATCGCATGAAGCAAAAGATTGCACATTGATTGATGATGAATGCTTGTTTTGAGGAGCTTGCAATTTGGCGCGAAATGCAATAATGCGACGTTTAAATTTGCCACTTTTTTTAACCAGAAAGGACCGTGATAATTCCACTACGAAAATTGCACATGAGGCAATCAGTGTGATCTTATGGTGGAGAGATCAGTTGCGACCATCAATTTTGAAGACAACAATTCTTTGCTTTTAATTGTGACCAATTTGAAAAAAAACAAAAAAAAACACCTTTTAATTGTAACTGCAGGGGGATAAGTTATGTGACTGGGTGATAACTTTCCCCGGGTAACGGAAAACTTCGTCTAGAGTGTTCTTGAGCGACTCGGACTTCTTCCATCGGAGCTGCAACTCGCTGGACAGAGTCACCTCGCCGAGGACCTTGTCTGCCCCAAAGAAACCCTTGCGACGCACGGTGAACGTCAACTCCGCGTACCGCGAGGCGTCACTGCCCTCGGTCGTGAAGTCGAACGAGAAGGCCTCCTTGTACACGGGATTGCTACCGCCTTGGTGGCACTTCGTTCGTACCGTCTTCATGGCTTCATTCTCGGCACCATCCCGTCGGAACAGTTTCACCTCCACGTAGGAATCTGCGGGTACAAAATGGATCCATGTTTGACTCGTTGTTTGTTTGATTTGTTTGTTTTTGGACTGATCGCAGTCATTTCGGGGTTGTGCCCCCCCCCCCGGTGGCACAACCTAGTGTCTTTGAGTAAAGGTTTTTCATGACGCACACGTTTTTAAAAGCATCAGTATTTGTTATAAGAAGAACAAGAATTGGGTTTAGTCTCAACGTGTTCAATAGCATCCCCTGCTTGTTTTCAGAGAGTAATATAAGTCAATGTTTTGTCGAAAAAGTCCCCCCATTGTTTTTTTCCCTCCCACATTTAAAACTGAACATTTCTTCTCGTTTCCTATTCGTCCTGTTATTGACACTTATTGTGCTGTCGGATGTGTAATGAATAAATAAAATTCGTTCAGAGAGAGAACCAATTATAAATGAACATTTCTCTCATTGAAAATCCCTGCAACTTTATCAATTATTGTACCTCACCTTTTCTTAGGGCCGACCGCTTTAAGGCCTTTGCGTTGACCACAGTGATCATCAGCCTCTTCCTGTGAGCGTTGAAGCACAGACATACGGAGATAGATTTTTTCACCTGTAAAAATAGAAAATTCAAAACAACTGTAAGTTGACAATAAAAACATTACCTGGTAAAGATAAGATTCTAACAAAATACAGGGAATTCGAGAATGGACCTTATGCATATAACTTCTTTTTTGAGTAGGGCGCCCTGGGCGAGATTTTTAGAAACTTTTATTTATTTTTTATTTATAAACATCCCATCAGATTTTTGAAAAGTACGGGGATTAAAACACTCTGGTGTTTTTCTCGTGAAGATGGGAACAAAAATACCAACCTTTTCGGCGGTCGACGACTCGAATGACACCCAGTTAGCATCACCGTAGAGGGCCACATCGGCAAGAGGCATGCACGTTTGGTACAGCAACCTCCCAGTCCTCCGAAGTAACGCCTTGGTATAAACATTGATGCTTAGAATCTTCGACGAAAGACCAGCCGACTTCACCCCCTTGAAGACGACTGTCTTCGGTGGGAAGATGCTGCCGTCGGAGTCGCCCGTAAGAGGGGGGACGTCTCGTAACAGATGACGTTGTTTACCGGGGTTTAGGGTCAACTCGACGACGAGAGGGCTGTTGCTGCTGCTGCGACCGGCGGTCCCACCAGCGGGTACCTGGCACGTGAGGCCGTGTATACCGACTTCCAGCTGCTTCTCGTGAGCTTTAAAGTTAAGCGAAACATTGATGGAGTCTTTGGGGCCGGGTGTTGGGGCAACACTGTCTTGGGAGGATCGAGAGGGGTCTTCATGGTTTGTTGACATCGATGGGGACACTGGACGCAACCGTCGGCACTCTAAGGCTCTGCTATCTGAAAAACACCTTTCCCTGTACACTGAATACTTTTTGTTGGCTTGTTCTAACTTGGTGGGACAGAGGGTTGAGTGGGAGCCGGCAACGCCCATTGCTCTTCTGGGACTCCCTCGTGATGATGATGAGCTTTTGTGGCGTCGTGGTGATCTATTCGCTGGAAGAAGGTTGGGAAGCCACGAGTCAAAGAGAACAGGAACCTCCGGTAGAACATCCCTGTGTCTTTGCGTCATAGGATGAATGTTACCCATGGATGAGAATCGCTGTTCTGTGGGGAGTCTTTGTTTCGAGGGGGAGATTGTGATTGCCGTGTTGCACAGAGATCGGTTGCTCCGTCCGGGTCCGTACATGGTCATGGACCGCGTTGAGAGGAGACTGTTCTGGGGTGGCGGTTGGGTCGTTCGAATCGAGGTGCTCATCGACCGCGTGCCGAGAAAACCGGTCCGTGTCGGACTACTCCTGGGTGACCTCTTCGAGGTGGGTATCCCGAGAGATAGACATTTTGTTCTGTTCTGGAAAGACATAACACAGTCTTGCATGGCGTCTTTGGCATCCTGTATGCTGGCGCCTTGTTGATGGCCCCCGAGGAAAACCGCTTGAAGTGCCGCCTCGCAGGGACGGTGAAATAAGGAACTTCGCTAGGTGTGATGACAAAACTTCGGCTTCGATCACGACCCATGATTTACAATAGCCACAAGGAATTGTGAAAAATGATAAACTGTCTCAAAGGGTTGTACAGTAACGTTGGTAGTTCACTGTCTGTCCGAGACTCAACTGTTTGTTGTGAACACTTTCGTTTGAGCTCCTTTATAAAGCGTTTGCATGAAAGTCATACGGGAAAACTGACAACGATCCCCTACTCGTACAGACCAAGCTCTCCTTTATGGTTTTGATTACGCACAAGGTTTGAGCCAATGGTACTAACCTGGGCAGAGATGAGCGATTTTCTGTAATGAGGTATGCATATAGGTCTTCATCGGGGTGCCTTCACTTTGTTTTTTCTCTCCTAAGATTAGTTTAACCACACCGAAGGGAGGAAATAATGTAGCTTTTTACCCGACGTCTGTCTGGTGGAGAGCATGCTCATCAGATTAATGTGTTCTTTTCGCGCCCAAAAACCTTTCGGAGATGTGGACCTTGAATTATGATTTGCTCTCTCTCTCTCTCTGGGCCCAGCAGAGCGGGCACCATAGAACTTATGCACATGACGTCATTTTTTGAGTAGGGTGCCCTCGCGCCGAGAGGTCAAAAGGAACATTATGCATTGACGTCATCCACCGCCCTCTTATTAGAGGTAAACCGATGACGAAAAAATGAATACGCACAGACTTGTGCGCGCAGCGCATGCACAGGACTGGCCAGTGAGCAACCTCCTTTTGACCTCTAGGCGAGGGCGCCCCACTCAAATGACGTCATATTGGCCAATCCTGCTGTGCGCCGCGCGTACAAACCTGTGCATTTCCATTGTTTCATCATCGGTTTACCTCTAATATGACGGCTTGATGACGTCAATGCATAGGGTCTATTGTGTGTGTTTTCTGGACTCACTGTCACATGGTGAATTTTGACTGACATAAATGTGACAATTATGTTACAGCGATTTAAAGAGTACCTAATAGAAACCTTTTTCAAACAAAAGTCTCTCTTCGCTCGTCCCCAGCGCCTTGCCTTAAAACCAAAGGCGCTGGGATGGGCAAACGTATCAAGCACGCTCATTGGTTTATGCTCAGTCCCATCATGCATCACACTCACACTGCAAGCACTGCACGCATGACGTACTTCCTGAACAAGAATCTGTGCAAGCTGATTAGCCCATCCCCGCGGTCCTGGATAGGCCGCTGGGGCCGAGCGAAAAGTCTCTCCAGACGCCGGGGATAAGCTGAACCCACTGATGAGAGTTCAAACTCTACAAACTCCCGGGTCAGATTTGAATCCGGTTCCGGGTCTGAGGGGGGATTGACCAAAATGGCAAATTACCAATAAAGATACAATAAAAGTCACCTGTGAAAGTTTCAGCTGAATACAGTGTCTACTTGTTGAGAAACCGGCAAAAAACCTGTTACGGTATTCATCACGAACATCTAATCCATCTGGTTTAGTGAGGTGGCAACGGGTACCGACCGCATCTCTTGTCGCAGTATTCACTAAACGGACACCACGGAAATATGGAAATTTGAATCTCTATAAGTTGCCCAAAGGCGACCCTTGGAGATTCAAATTTTTCGATTACACATTTTTTTTAGTGGCTTATCAACGGAGGCATTTCAGACGAAAGTAATTTAGCAGGATGCGAAGTCCAAAATGTTGTTCTACAAAATGGCGGACGGTTTTAGTTCACGAAGTAAAAGGAAAACCATAAACTTGTGACGTTTTCTATGAACCGTAAATCAAGGGCCAACTTCGGTTAAAAAGGACGTTGGTTGTGGCCGAGCGATTTAGTACAACGGACTCCAAATTCTGGTGTCTGGGTCATCAGGGTGTTGGTTCGAAACCCGGTCATGACACTTGTGTCCGTGAGCACTGAGACATTTAACTCTGGTTGCTTTTCATCACCCAGGGGTAAATGGGTACCTTTGAGGGCAGAGATTGATTTAGCTTAGTGCGTTACAAACTGTAAAGTTGAGATGGTTTAAGGAATGAAATAATAATATTAATTATTACTATTATATTGTGATAATTAAAAATAATAAGTACCCATTTTGTGCTATTGGAACTATAGAACTATTGGCTTCACAGAAACACACACTCCTTTGTCTATATGACACATCAAATTTATGCACTGCAATCAAATAAAAAGTCGTAATAAACAATAACTCCTGTGGGTGGGTCCAGTCTGGTTCCTTTGGGTACAATGAATATTAATGTCAATTCACGAAGTAAAAGGAAAACCATACAATTTCGAGGTATATTTTGTGTGAATCGTTTTATTCTACTTTTAAAACACCTTTCCGACCATATTCATTTTACAACAAACGCTTTGTATAAGCCCAAGTCTCCAAGTCCACTGGCAACGTTTTAAAGCAGCTCTATGAAATTTGGCCCTGATTTTTGTGCACAAAAAGTAAATAGAGATTGCGTGTTCGCAACACCCGTCCTTCCTCACTCAAACCCCCTGAAGCGGTTTTGTGGCCTCTCTTGATTTGTATCTTCTGTCAGGCATGAACCAATTGTCCGTATACGCACCTCAAGTTTATGGTGTTCCAAAGACGACAGGTCGCATCGCTGTCGCCGTCGCTGTCGACGTCTCACTTAGCCCATTAACTTGTGCATAAAACCCCGGTTCAACCCCCGTCAACCCCCGTCAACCCCCGTCAACCCGTCAACCTTAAATCCCCCACGCGAACACTACACTAACACCAAACACTCCCTCTTACACCCACGGAAAGATGAAGTCATCTGCACTCCCACAACACCCCCGTGTGAACACGGTTCCGCCCATCCAGCCCCCCCCCCTCTCTCAACCGTCATTATTATTCTCACTGAACGGGACATTGTTTTGAAATGTCACACACTTCTTTAAAAATTGCCGATAATGTGGTCAAAATCGCAATCCCCTCATTCACAAGTTTTAGACTCAAACCAGGATATAAAAAGTAAAGGGCTATTCTCAATCTGAACGAATGAACCCGTGAAACGACTTAATTTTATGACGTTAGAGCACGTGATAAAGGAACAACAGGCTGCGCGTAAAGAAAAGCTTTGATACAGCGGTCAAACCTTGTCTCGTTCTGGCATAATAATCATCATAATCTTCGAATAATTTCAGTCATATCTGGGGTTCATTCGCGAATATGAGCAAGAACGGCTCCCATTAGTTTTGCACGTAGAGAGACTCAATGTGGTCAATATGTGGATTTGGAGTGCACCGAAGATATGACCGATTTTCAAGAAGTGAAATATCGCATATTGTGCGGGCAATTTACCACAAAAATATCCCCATTTTTAACAGTTCAGTCGCGTCCAACTCCACCTTTCGAAATTAACGTAAAACTTACGGCGCGACTTTGTCCTGGTATAGACAGTTGGTATCTCGCAAACCACTTAATTTAAGAGCGCCTAGTACCATCTCTTTGTGTACGTGTTGATTGCTACGAAAACACCCATATAACTAGCCCAACGCCAAAACTCATTCTGTGCACCCACCACCTGACAAAACCAGCTGATCACCCAACTTGTTTGTGTAGTCTGGTTCCCGATTTTGCAGCATGGTGGTCTACTGATGAGAGACAGTAGCCAGTACACTGGAATCAGACCACAATGGCAGCTGGCTTTGCTAAGGTTGCGAAGCGCCTTCTTCCAGGTGTTTTGCGCACTTTCTGTAAAGTTTCAAACCGTGGAAACCAGGCTTTCCGAAGTCTCGTTCTGGTACGGACCATGGCATCCGGACACAAGGTAGATTTGAGCGGTGTTTTCCCTCCAATTGTCACGCCTTTCGACGCTCAAGAGAACATCGACTACGATGAACTGTCAAAGAATATCGGTCGTTGGAACAACATGCCTTTGAAAGGTACGCCCATACTCTAGTACTGTAGACTACTACTAGTTAGTAGGCTGGTCAGTAGTACAGTATTACTAAAAATTGAGTTGATTTAGTAAGTTGACAAGAGTTAGGCCTTGCTCACTCATTGGTTGTTGTTGGGATAATCATAATAGTATTATTAATTCCACCAACAATTAAGCACCCTGCCTTGGCTTAACGTCCTGACTTAGCTGCTTAGTTAGGGATCCTGCCGAGGTATCCACGTAAACATAAACGTAATTAAGTAGCAATTGAATTGTAAATCTTATGTAAATATCAAAAGACAGGACAAAGTTTTTAGTGTTGCCCTATCTTAAAATAAAAACCCAAACTGTTTTTGTTTGTATTTAATTGTTTGAATAGACCAGGTCATAGTGTTCAAATGTCGAAGGGACTTGACCAAGAGCCAGGATTGTCACAGCTGAACATGTATGTAGGCATTTGCACAGGTTAGGATTGAGGCCAGTCATCTCGCCAGAAGCTAGCCTCGGGCTGTATCCGAATTGGTAGCCAAAGCTCTGGCTACGACCGTTGCTGAGGGTGTTGCTAAGGACGTCCTCAATGCATCATGACGCGGGAATCTAGCTGTAGCCACCAATTCGGGCACGGCTTCAGTGTCAATACTCTTGACTCCCAGAAGTCAATAGACTCCTAATAAAATAATAATAGCCAGAAGCCTGTCATCCTGCCCCTTGCAAAGCTGGCAACAACAAAGACAAAATAATAGTTAATAGCCCCCCCAGCAAGCAAGCTCACTTACAAAATCACCCCCCCCCCCGATGACATAGTTGCCCACCCACATAGGGGCTTCCCAAGCACCCTCAGTCATCTACATGTTTAATAAAGCATTTATATATAGCGCCTTATGCAAGGCCTCACCTCAAAGCGCTTCACAAAATACATAAACAGCAACTACATTATTACAGATAAAAATCACTCATAAAAAACTAGCAATAAGCAGACAAGCAATAAAATACTTAACAAACAAAAAAAAAACAAAAAAAATTTGGAATTTAGTAAGAAACAATAACATCACAAGAGGGGAGAGGTTACCAGCACCATTCACCCTCAGCCGAGATCCTCAGCATCTGGCTATTTACAGTTAAAACAATACAATAGGCTAAAAATACAACAAAACCAGAGGGTAGGCCTATGCAAGGGAGTTATTGTTTAAAAAGATGGGTCTTCAAGACCTTCTTGAGTGTAAATAGAGAGTCAGCATTACGTATGGACTGAGGCAAATTGTTCCATAGCCTTGGTGCTGCATGCTTAAATGCTTACATGTATTAGTCTGCAGTGTCATTTTGAAGGTTGTATAGAAAAGAAACCAGATGGTTTGCCATCGGGCATATTAATTGACTATAGATGACAAATAATGAGTTGTCAAATGATAACTCGTGGATAAGTTTTCAGATTTGGCATGACAAGAAACTACAATGAGTTGTTATTGGCCATTGTAAGTTGTACCACAGTGTCTCAACATATCATGTGTATATCACGGTTGTAACAAGGCATATCCTAAGTAGGATTTGAAACTTTGCATGGTGGAAATATGATATGGAAAAGGTTTGCCGTGACAACCATGTAATACTTGTCTCTTATTGAGTTGAGGCGGTTCTGAAAAGAACCGTTGGTTACAACTCGACGTTTCGATCAGTATGCTCTGATCGTCTTCTGGAGAAAGCTGGATGCTGCTTAAGTACTGAGGAAGTGGATTAGCTTGGTGATGCACGAAGGCGGGAAGTAGAAGCGGGAAATGGAGCTCGGTGATGCATGGTAGAACTGGATCCTGCTCTGGAGCCTTGGACTAGTGTGTTGTTCATGGATCGAACGGCGAGTATGTCTTCCTGACAAAAGAAATACGTGTCGAGATGATTAGGAAGGTTCAACAAGGCATATCCTATCGTCGATCGCACCACGAACTGGTTGGGTTAAAAAACACAACATCTGACAAATCGGTTTTTGTACAAATTATTTATATTATTCATTATTGTTAAACATTTTTCAGCAAGTTTCAGGACCTAACCCATCCATGTAATAGTTTTGTAATTACACTAACTAGCATGACCGACGTATTCAGCATAGACTTGCATCCGTGTGGCCGCCTCGTCCTCCGATGTAATGGGGGCGCATTCCTTGGGGTCGCCGCCATAACCTTTTGTCTTTCAATCGCTGCTACTCTCAGCTCGTGCACACTTCTACCGCTCCACTTTGTCACATTGTCTAGTCAGCGCAGCTTAGGGCGACCTCTGCCACAACTTGTACGCATAGGCAGTCTGTAAGTGAGTTGGGTAGACCTGCCTTTCTCATCACAAGCCTGTGGATTCCCCCCCCCCCCCGCAGTGCTTTGTCAAACATTTAACGACGGCAAAGCTAGTATCATCATAATGAAGCCAAGCTGTAGTGCCGAGCTTGTCAGAGTAGGTGCCTGCCTCAATACGCTACACATTGGAAATGTCCAGGTGGATACAACCGCCAGCCGTCTGGTTGTCAGCCAAAAAATTGAGGACAATCCAAAGTTGTCCTGTGAGTTAGTAAAACGTCTGCGGTAAGTCTGTCAAATCAAATTTGCGGATAAAGACACCATCCTACTTGAAGTGGTCAATATGTATAACCTACCTGTATGTTTTGTTGTCTTTGTTTAGGTTACGTTGTTCATGGATCGAACGGCGAGTATGTCTTCCTGACAAAAGAAGAACGTGTCGAGATGATTAGGAAGGTTCGACAAGAGACATCTAAAGATAAACTTGTTGTAGCTGGATCCGGTTGTGAATGTAAGTCAAACTTTTCCCGGAAGTTTTTCTCGTTTGTTTTAATTAAATGCTGGCTTCAAGTAATTAACCACAAGGGAAACTGAATGGGTCAATTTTTACATCAATCAAATAATGGCTTCTGACTGGCACCCCGAACAAAGGTATTGACAAAATAGGGAGACTGCCAGCATAGGGCTAGATAGCTCAGTTGGTAGATCGCTTGCACATTAATTGGAGGTCGCAGGTTCAAGTCCTGCTCTAGTCAATTTGTTTTTTCTCACCCAAGTTATATAAGAATTTACTCAGTCAGTTTTTCTTGTGGTTTATTACTTGATATTTAACAAACAAAATTGCATCCCCTGAAAATGATCCATCTGCTGCTGCCTCCCAGGTTGTATCGTAAACTTGGGTGTGATCCCTGGCTATATGGCAGTTACAGGATGTATGGCTTCTGACTGGCACCCCCGAACAAAGATATTAACAAAATAGGGAGACTGCCAACTTAGTAGCTCAGTTGGTCAGACGCCGGCACGTTAATCTGGAAGTCGCAGGTTCAAGTCCCGCTCTAGTTAATTTTGTTCTAACCCAAAATTAACAAAAATAATTTCGTAATTTGAAACTGCAGAGTGGACAGCTTTAATCATTCATATTATAATTGGTGGAGCGCAAGCCATTAAAATAATCGGAGGTCGCAGGCTCAAGTCCCGCTCTAGTAAACTTTTCTTTGTTCAACCCCCAAAATTTGATTGCTGTCAATTTAGAAAATGTGGTCATTGTATGTTTTTGTAGCAACAAGAGACACCATTGAAATGTCGAAGATGATGTCTGCGGCAGGAGCAGACGCACTGCTCGTCATTACGCCATGTTACTTCAAAGATATGATGACATCAGAGGCTCTTATCAAGCACTACACTCAGGTACAGTGACTGACCTTAAATGGCCGTGTCACACGGGGCAATTGACAGGCAACCAGTTCCAGGCAATCTCCATGAGACAGAACATTCACATGTCAGTTTTCTACATAACTGTGTTGGGGACACTAAGACACTAACAGACCCGGTCTTTCCTTTTGCATGCAGTGCAGTTTGTTGCCTCTAATTTGCCTGTACAAATTACCTCATGTGACCAGGGCCCAATTTCATGAGCTGCTTAAGCACAAATATTTTGCTTAAGCAAAAAAAATCATTGCTTAGTAAAATCAGACTACCGGCCAAGACTTATACACTCAATTGTTATGCTCAGTAAACAACAGCTAAATCCAGTCACAAGCAATGTATAAGGCATGAAATTTGGCCAGTAACATGTGTAAAATAAGCAAGCTAATTTTCGTGCTTAAGCAAATTTTTTACTTAAGCAGCTCCATGAAATTGGGCCCAGGCCTTATAGCTGGGTCATAGATTGGTAAATACTCCAAATACTAATGACCATTTTAACAACTTACTTGGTGAGAAGCACTGCAGCTGTTGATAGTATAAACTATTTTAAGAAAGGATTCCCTACGAAGTAAAAGGGTTTGGATAATTTTTCACCCCAAAACATTTGAATCTAAGAAACGTTTTATCCATGACGACATTCAGCGCATAAAGTTACTTAAACAATAAGGATACTACTGAGTTCTTTAAAGCGCTTTATCACACCAATGGGCATCTCAAAGCGCTCAGTATTTTTTCCTGCAAGGTATGCAGAGCTGTGTTTTGAAGTATGAGACCTTTTTCCTTTTTCAAGCACCATGTAATGGTTTACAGGTGCTGTGGCGCAATATGCAGCCAAACAAACTAGGAACATTTGTGCGAACCCCTTCTCTTTACTTTAAGTGCACTGGGTTATTTTACGTGCATTACACAGCACACGGGACCTACAGCTTTATGTCCCATCCGAAGGACACAGCAATAATGGTTAAGTGTCTTGCTTAAAGAACACAAGTTTCACGATCGGGACTCGAACCCTCGCTCTGCTGATCAGAAACATCAGAAATGAATGCTGTGGCCAGAGATGTGGTTGGTACCCACTCTCACCTCGCTTAACGTAGATGGATTCGAAGTTCTTGTGAAAATACTATTACAGTGTTTTTTTCCTGTTTTCTCAACTGAAACTTTTTTATTGTCTCTTTGTTGATAGTTTTGCCTGTAAATCAGCATTCCACATGACAAAAACCAAACGATGACCCTAACTTCAATTGTATTCACAGTTATTATGTGTAATGTATGCATTTGAACATATTGGTATGGAACTTGTGCAAACTGTTTTCATTTTTTTTAATTATTGCAATTGACATTTAGGTGGCTGACCAATCTCCTGCTCCAATCATCTTGTACAGCGTGCCGAAAAACACCGGCGTCGATCTGCCAGTAGAGGTCGCTGTTTCCCTCTCGAAACATCCAAACATCATCGGGATGAAGGACAGCGGTGGTGACGTAAGTAATCTCTCTTCTTGAAGAAATTTTCTGTTCTCATCAAAGAATCAAAGAATGTACTCTGTTCATAGTTGTGTTAATAGTGCAACCCTTCAAAAAACAAATACGCTGCCTGGCCTTAAACCACCCCAGCCTCACTACCATAGGCAGCGCGCCGTATCGATACCTCTCGTCACTAACCCCTGGTAGGGATGTACTAAAAAACAACGCTGATTGGCTCCTAAACGTGACTACTTTGCGTGCACGCTTGTTTCAAAATTCTGAGCGCATATATGGCGCTTGTAGGACACGTAGTACGCACGTGTGAAAATGTATTTCGACGCGATTCCATTTCAAATGAATCATGTTTTTACACTGTCACGTACTCTAAACTGCATAGAGTTAGACATATCACAAGATCAAAGACGAATGAGAGGAGACCAGTTGCTCTTTGGCTTCAGGCCTCTTTTGCGGGTCACCGTACTTGAGCGGGCGCGTAGAGCGGATCGGCCACAGGCCTAATTAAAATGTGCTGGATTTGAGCACATTTTAATGAACCAATGCCAGGGGTTATGAGCGAGCAAGGCATGCTGGACCAAATAGGGCAGCGAGATCGATCACCCCTGGGAACGAGGTTGTAACCACCCCAACCCCTGTCGAAATCCAACTGCATGTTTTGTTTAATACTGTTAGACTGAGGAGGACTGCGGCGGACTGTGGCAGTAACCTGATTATGCTTTCCATAACGACCAAGTAGATCCTTAGAGGCTTGTTGGCCAGTCAATAATCAAACCATACACCGTGCGCTTCGGTACTACCATGCATTTTTGTCCCATACTTTCTGACTATTGCGCGCTAGAGCACACCTTGTGGTATTAATACTAGTGCAGGTCACCCTTCGTAGTGGGAGCAAGAATACTTTTGTGAACTATCACAGTCCGTAATTTCATGGAGTTAAAGATTTGGTTCACAAAATGGCCGACCATTCACGAAGTACAAGGAAAACACATTTTCGAGGTTTATTCGTGTAAGCGTTATGTTCTACTTTTAAAGCATCTTTCCACCCATGTTCATTTCATAACGAACCCCCTTTTTTTAGCCTAAAATTCCCAATCTGAAGGCAATGAAAGCTTTAAACGTTCTTGAATCTATAAGAACAGCTATTTAATTTTTAATAAATTGTACTTCCAGATCCTATACCAAAAGCAGCAACTAAAAATGTGTTCTTGTTTAGACTGGCCTCGCGATTGGCAAAGCCACTAAAGGGTCATACTGTTTCTGACTTGTCCTTGTGTGGGTGTGTGAAGGGGGGGGGGGAGGAGTGTATGGGTGGGTCCATTATTACATACCTGATAACAGAACAATATACCCCTCAGGGCAATCTCAATAGAAACAATAGATCCCTCAGGGCAATCTCAGTAGAAACAATAGATCCCTCAGGGCAATCTCAGTAGAAACAATAGATCCCTCAGGGCAATCTCAATAAAACAAGAGATCCCTCAGGGCAATCTTAGTAAAAAACAATAGATCCCTCAGGGCAATCTCAGTAGAAACAATAGATCCCTCAGGGCAATCTCAGTAGAAACAATAGATCCCTCAGGGCAATCTCAGTAGAAACAATAGATCCCTCAGGGCAGTCTTAGTAGAAACAATAGATCCCTCAGGGCAATCTCAGTAGAAACAATAGATCCCTCAGGGCAATCTCAGTAGAAACAATATAGCCCTCAGGGCAATCTCAATAGGAACAATAGATCCCTCAGGGCAATCTCAATAGAAACAATAGATCCCTCAGGGCAATCTCAATAGGAACAATAGATCCCTCAGGGCAATCTCAATAGGAACAATAGATCTCTCAGGGCAATCTCAATAGGAACAATAGATCCCACAGGGCAATCTCAGTAGAAACAATAGATCCCTCAGGGCAATCTCAATAGGAACAATAGATCCCTCAGGGCAATCTCAGTAGAAACAATAGATCCCTCAGGGCAATCTCAATAGGAACAATAGATCCCTCAGGGCAATCTCAATAGAAACAATAGATCCCTCAGGGCAATCTCAATAGAAACAATAGATCCCTCAGGGCAATCTTAGTAGAAACAATAGATCCCTCAGGGCAATCTCAGTAGAAACAATAGATCCCTCAGGGCAATCTCAATAGAAACAATAGATCCCTCAGGGCAATCTCAGTAGAAACAATAGATCTCTCAGGGCAATCTCAATAGAAACAATAGATCCCTCAGGGCAATCTCAATAGGAACAATAGATCCCTCAGGGCAATCTCAATAGGAACAATAGATCCCTCAGGGCAATCTCAATAGGAACAATAGATCCCACAGGGCAATCTCAGTAGAAACAATAGATCCCTCAGGGCAATCTCAATAGGAACAATAGATCCCACAGGGCAATCTCAGTAGAAACAATAGATCCCTCAGGGCAATCTCAATAGGAACAATAGATCCCTCAGGGCAATCTCAATAGGAACAATATACCCCTCAGGGCAATCTCAATAGGAACAATAGATCCCTCAGGGCAATCTCAATAGGAACAATAGATCCCACAGGGCAATCTCAATAGGAACAATAGATCCCTCAGGGCAATCTCAATAGGAACAATAGATCCCTCAGGGCAATCTCAGTAGAAACAATAGATCCCACAGGGCAATCTCAATAGGAACAATAGATCCCTCAGGGCAATCTCAATAGGAACAATAGATCTCTCAGGGCAATCTCAATAGGAACAATAGATCCCTCAGGGCAATCTCAATAGGAACAATAGATCTCTCAGGGCAATCTCAATAGGAACAATAGATCCCTCAGGGCAATCTCAATAGGAACAATAGATCCCACAGGGCAATCTCAATAGGAACAATAGATCCCTCAGGGCAATCTCAATAGGAACAATAGATCCCTCAGGGCAATCTCAATAGGAACAATAGATCTCTCAGGGCAATCTCAATAGGAACAATAGATCCCTCAGGGCAATCTCAATAGGAACAATAGATCCCACAGGGCAATCTCAATAGGAACAATAGATCCCACAGGGCAATCTCAATAGGAACAATAGATCCCTCAGGGCAATCTCAATAGGAACAATAGATCCCTCAGGGCAATCTCAGTAGAAACAATAGATCCCACAGGGCAATCTCAATAGAAACAATAGATCCCACAGGGCAATCTCAATAGGAACAATAGATCCCACAGGGCAATCTCAATAGGAACAATAGATCCCTCAGGGCAATCTCAATAGGAACAATAGATCCCTCAGGGCAATCTCAATAGGAACAATAGATCTCTCAGGGCAATCTCAATAGGAACAATAGATCCCTCAGGGCAATCTCAATAGGAACAATAGATCCCACAGGGCAATCTCAATAGGAACAATAGATCCCTCAGGGCAATCTCAATAGGAACAATAGATCCCTCAGGGCAATCTCAGTAGAAACAATAGATCCCCAGGGCAATCTCAATAGAAACAATAGATCCCACAGGGCAATCTCAATAGGAACAATAGATCCCACAGGGCAATCTCAATAGGAACAATAGATCCCTCAGGGCAATCTCAATAGGAACAATAGATCCCTTAGGGCAATCTCAGTAGAAACATTAGATCCCTCAGGGCAATCTCAATAGGAACAATAGATCCCACAGGGCAATCTCAATAGGAACAATAGATCCCTCAGGGCAATCTCAATAGGAACAATAGATCCCACAGGGCAATCTTAATAGGAACAATAGATCCCACAGGGCAATCTCAATAGGAACAATAGATCCCTCAGGGCAATCTCAATAGGAACAATAGATCCCTCAGGGCAATCTCAATAGGAACAATAGATCCCTCAGGGCAATCTCAATAGAAACAACAGATCCCTCAGGGCAATCTCAATAGAAACAATAGATCCCTCAGGGCAAGCTCAATAGAAACAATAGATCCCTCAGGGCAATCTCAATAGAAACAATAGATCCCTCAGGGCAATCTCAGTAGGAACAATAGATCCCTCAGGGCAATCTCAATAGGAACAATAGATCCCTCAGGGCAATCTCAATAGGAACAATAGATCCCTCAGGGCAATCTCAATAGGAACAATAGATCCCTCAGGGCAATCTCAATAGAAACAATAGATCCCTCAGGGCAATCTCAATAGGAACAATAGATCCCTCAGGGCAATCTCAATAGGAACAATAGATCCCTCAGGGCAATCTCAATAGAAACAATAGATCCCTCAGGGCAATCTCAATAGAAACAATAGATCCCTCAGGGCAATCTCAGTAGGAACAATAGATCCCTCAGGGCAATCTCAATAGGAACAATAGATCCCTCAGGGCAATCTCAATAGGAATAATAGATCCCTCAGGGCAATCTCAATAGGAACAATAGATCCCTCAGGGCAATCTCAATAGAAACAATAGATCCCTCAGGGCAATCTCAATAGGAACAATAGATCCTCAGGGCAATCTCAATAGGAACAATAGATCCCTCAGGGCAATCTCAGTAGAAACAATAGATCCATCAGGGCAATCTCAATAGGAACAATAGATCCCTCAGGGCAATCTCAATAGGAACAATAGATCCCTCAGGGCAATCTCAATAGGAACAATAGATCCCTCAGGGCAATCTCAATAGGAACAATAGATCTCTCAGGGCAATCTCAGTAGAAACAATAGATCCCTCAGGGCAATCTCAATAGAAACAATAGATCCCTCAGGGCAATCTCAATAGAAACAATAGATCCCTCAGGGCAATCTCAATAGGAACAATAGATCCCTCAGGGCAATCTCAATAGAAACAATAGACCCAACATAGTCGAAGAGCATTAGGTCATATTTAGGCCAAAACCTGTAAATATCTCATAACAAGCTGTTTTTTTCAGGATAGGTGTAGAATAACATACTTAAAATCCTGGAAAATCCCCCTGGAGCTCTTGAAATCGAAGGAAAATGAAAATGGCCGCCAGACATGCTGTATACAAATAAAGTGTCAAAACATATATGTTTTGAGGCCTAGAAATCCAATAGAATAATTATTTTGAGAGTTTGGAACCCAAAAGTGTCCAAAACAAAAGTGGCATCCAAACTGGCGTCGAGAATGGCAGCCATTTTCAACTTTTGGATTTTGACAAAACATGCACTTTAAGGGTATCTCAATGCATTTTACATTGTTTTAATTTGATGTTAGAGAAAACATGCACTTTAAGGGTATCAAACTCAGTGCATTTGACATTGTTTTAATTTGAGGTTAGAAACTTTGTTTGTATCCATCTTCAAAAGGGCTCTATCTTTTGAAAAAATGAGTGCATCACAAAACTGAATTTGGCCTTGGGGCCTCTTCAAGTTTGTTTTCTTAGTGTTGAAATTTGTAGGTTTTGGTTTACCGAATGCCTTGAAAGTTTGGACAGATGCAGTTGTTGTTTGAGTTTGCAGTTTGAGGTTTCTAAAATTTGTCACGCTATGCTTTTCGTCAAGGCCTTTTTGGCTTAGACAGCTGTGTAGCCGCCAAGGGACTTGAACCAGAGACTAAACACGCCTTTTCCAACTTGTTAGGAATTTCTAATGTTTTCTTTATTTCTTGATTTGTTGCTACCCTCCCAGGTCAGAGTACATTAACCTGTTATGCATTGTGATTGGTTAAACCTTTCAGCACTTTACTAATCTTGCATAAAAAAGAGAACGGTTTATGTTCAAATCTTTATGAATGATTGACAACAACAAAAACATGCGAAATCAAAGTTGGAGAAGGCCACTTGGCTTCGCCGCTCACTTGCGTGCTTTGTCTTTAGCCATGAAGGCCTTCAGGAAAAGCTAGACATGCTATGGATGAGAAACCCTCCCCGACACGTGTTCTGCGTGTTTCACGTGGATTAAGGACAAAGTTCAGGACTATCATTCTATCTACGGAAGTCATGGTTCAAGGTTTCATTTATTTTTCCACAGTATCAAAACAAACAAAAATGAAAATATCAATCAAACGAGATCAATACAAAAATATACCTTTCACAGTATAGATTTTAAGAACTTGATGCAAACAAATATGACACTGCATAGGGATTCATTTTAGAAGCAGAGCTTGTAGGCAATGATCCCTAATGTTGCCCGCCCAAAATGAATGGAAAGCTTCACCTTCGGAGGTACATTAATATTGTGGGGGTTTGACTCCTGGAGAAGAAACACAAATGAAACTTGTGGGTTGGTCTACTCATGTTCTCTTCAAGAAGGGGCTTGAAGGGGCATTGAGTGCCAACTCACCAGTTCTCTATCTCCAGGATGTTGCATAACTCAACTGCTGTTTCATGTTGGAACACACCAACTTGTATAAAACGTAACTTGCATGAAATAGTAGTCGTCAAGATAACACAAGACATAATGAAACCAAAAAATTAAGGGGGGTAGTAAAAACCCATGGCCTCTACACTAATAATATGCATCTATATGCATTGAGACAGATAAAACAGAACATTAAAGGCAAAGTATACCTTTGGTTTTTTGAAACCATTCGATTGTATTAATCCTATAAAAAAAAAACTATAAACCAACCTGTGAACAATTTCATTTCAAAAGGTGGTAGCAGTTAGTGTCCATGTGTAGGAAGAATAATCCATAATTGGAATACACAATCTGAGAAATGCAATTCATGCAGAAACTTTTCTCAGATTGAAAGGTTTTTGAATCCCTCTGTCTAAAACGACATTCCTTTGAAGGGAATTTATTCTCAACATGTTTTTATGGCCGTTAATTTTTGGAGAAATAACCAAAGGTATACCCTCCCTTTAAGTGAGCCGTGGAGGTCACACTGATTCACGCAGCTGGCTGCGTTCTTCATCGGCGCACGAGCCGAGTGATCCGACGCCAAGAATTGGTCCATGGTCGAGTCGAGCCACTAATGAACAAAACATAATAGAAGATCTTAATGCACGGCCATGTTCACAAAAAAAGTATCAGCAGACACTAATAGACTAAGGACAAACACAAACAGTGGATTAGGACTTCTTGACAAAAATAACAAAACAGTCTTGCAAAAATGCAAGTGACACCGCACAGGGTGTCCCTCTGCCTATTTATATTTATAAAATATCAATAAATCTAGATAAACAAAATGTTGAAGTCATTATTTGGACAGTGTTTCCATCATTGGAGGATTTCAGTTCTGTCGAAGGAGTACCTCAGGGATGAGAAAGTTCAGACTTTTTACTGATTTTAGATTTTTGAAAGTCTGCTGGTAAACGAAAAAATGCTATACTTTTAGCGATTTTAGACTTTTGAAAGTCTGCCTGGTAAACGGAAAAAAATGCTATACTTTTTAGCGATTTTAGACTTTTGAAAGTCTGCCTGGTAAACGGAAAAAAATGCTATACTTTTTAGGATTTTAGACTTTTGAAAGTCTGCCTGGTAAACGGAAAAAATGCTATACTTTTTAGTGATTTTAGACTTTTGAAAGTCTGCCTGGTAAACGGAAATAAATGCTATATTTTTAGTGATTTTAGACTTTTGAAAGTCTGCCTGGTAAACGGAAATAAATGCATACTTTTTAGCGATTTTAGACTTTTGAAAGTCAGCCTGGTAAACAATAAAAATGCTATATTTTTGTTTCTAAATCAAGTAAGTCGGACTCTCTGAATCTGCTTCTCTATTGCTGAGGATACTGCTCCTTGGAATCTATAACTCCAGTGGTTTACCAGCAGGTGGAAATGCCATCATTTCAATGTACCTCCTAAGATCTGGATCCCAGTTTCAGACTATTTTTGTCAGCTGTGCCTCTCCTCTCAACCCCTGGTACATGGACTGTATGTGTATAGCATTTCTGTTTGGAAGGATTTGTAATGGAATTGATTGGATGTCCTTCTGTGTCTTTCCAGGTTACCAAGATTGGAGTCATAGTTCACAAAACACAAGATAATCATTTCCAGGTGCTTGCTGGTTCCGCAGGATTCTTCCTTGCATCTTTATCAGTTGGTAAGATAACATTTCATCCCCGCCCTTCGGTTTTTCAAAAATGTTCATCGTTTAAATAATTTCTTTGTGGATGGCGACAGAGCTTTTCCAGAGACAAGACTGTTCAGGATCCTGTTGCCATGATTCAAAGCTCAACTTTGAAAAAAAAAAAAAACAATTCCAAAATAAAAATGTGGTGTGATGTGGCCGAGCAACTGATCAGCAGAGTGTGGGTTCGAGTCCTGGTGGTGGCACTTCTGTCCTTGAGCAAGATACTTTATCGTAATTGCTATGTCCTTCATGAAGCCGTAGTTCCCGCATACCAGGATTGATAGTGCCAGAAAAAAAACCCCAGAATTGTTATCGTGGAAGAGTAGGGGGGTTAACCCCGGTGTTTCTGTAAACAGCTTTGTACTGACACTGGCTGGAAGACTTGAGTATTACGCATAGAGCTATATATATTGACTAGAGCGCTAACTTGCTCTGAGTTTAGAAGCCACCCTGGGCGCAGACATGTTTGATGTGTTGCGTGACTACGGAACGATTTTAATTTTAAGAGAGCACACATGGCCGCGAAAATTTTGCATTCGGCGTGCGCGCTTACGTACGCGCCATATTTAATCTAACGATCATTGCTCTTGTAAACAGGTGATTTTAGCGATGTCTTAAAAAAATATGTAGCAGGTGATTCTCTGATGTTGTTACTTACGTCTTAGGAAAAATGCTGAGTCGAACTAAAGCCTTGTTTGGGAGGATTCAATGCTTCAAGATGTCAAGGGGAAAAAAACGAAATCTGCTTAAAGGATACACAATATGCCGGCAAGAATGACGAACTCAAAAAAAAAAAACGTATACGCGCAAACGCACATGTTAAACATGACGCACATGACGCTCGCAGTTTGTACGCTCTAGCAGATTGTGCGTTCTCATTTGCTGCATATCTGGTTCGATACGCATAGAAAAGAACAAACGCTTTATCATGCAAATAGCCGTACAATTGCCGTACAAAATTTCAAGCTTTTGTATTGGTTTGTACATAAACATGGATGCGCCCACACGGCTTCAAAACCTTAGTGCATGTATAACGGGGTGTTAGCGCTCTAGTCAATATATATAGCTCTATGGTATTACGTCAAAGTTTGTCTCAAGGAAGTTGTTCTGTTGTTTGTGCGAACTCACCGTGATTCCAAACCTTGTTCATAAGGCTAGAATTCCAGGCTTGGAATCTTTAGGAGAGGCATGTACTTAATTAGTTGTGCTTACCCCCCACCCTGATTTCTCCTAATCACCAGGTGCAGTCGGAACTGTGTCGGCTCTTGCTAACGTTCTCGGAGAAGAGATGTGCCAGCTCCATGACCTTTTCAAGACGGGTAGATTGGACGAAGCCAAGAAATTGCAACACCGATTAATTGAACCCAACAGTGCCGTAAGTAATTAACCAAGTTGTTCTTCTGTACTAGTGTAACGTAATGGCAATATAGGTGAGTTTAAAGGGGGGCTCTGATTTTGTTACTTTTTTTTCTTCTTTCCTTTTTTTTTGTTGACGTTGTGATGTACTATTCTGGCACTGCGTTGTTGCTGACCAAAGGCTACACTGAGTCCCAGCGCCTCATCCAAAGGTGCTGGGATGGGCTGACGTACAAACATGCGCATTGGACCATTCCCCCTGACCTAACAACGTCCGGTCACCTCTTCCTGTTTACAAAAGATTCGACTATCAATAATGTAGCTCTATTGTGTAAATAGTTATTGTCATTCTGTACCTTGTACTAACAAATAGGGCTTGATCGCAACATTCGTCTTTCAGCTTTGGTTTAAAAAAGATTACATTACTTACATGTTCGATAAACCGATCGATCTCAAACTTCTACAGGTTTGTCAGTTTATGTATATGGTGGATTATATAAAGTGCTTACACTGCCAGCAACTGCTTTATGAGCAAAACCAATTCTGTAATGTTCCTTTAATGCTTACCCAGTCAATTTCCCTTGTGGTTTATTACTCGAATTAGAAAAATAAAATTAAGATGTGGACGAAAATTTAAGGTTTTCAAATGAGGCAGAAACCCCTGAGTACCAACCGCATCATGTTGCACAATTGTGGAATTAAGAGATTCCAATGTGTAGGTTTCCGATCGTCCACCTCATACAGCGTGTATTCATACATTTTAGTTAGTTGTTTATTAGTTCTGGTTTTTAAGCCTTATCACCATACTAGCAAAGAACATGAAGTAAAGGAAGGAAGTCTCAGTTTAAGACGTGGGAGGAAAACCACAGATAATTATTCCAGGGAAAACCCACACAATCAGGCAGGGACTGAACACCCAATCCACGTAGTGCCCCCCCCCCCCCCCGGCGGGATTCGAACCAGAGTCCTAGAGGTGGAAGGCAAGGAAAGATACCACTAAGCGGACCTGACCACCCGCCTAAACAATAATATATAAATAATTCTTTCTTCTTTCCTTTCGATCAAACCAAATCTATGTGGTCTGTCCATCTGCATTATGCCCTTTCCTCAGAAACGTCTGTAGGGTTCTCCCCAGGATTTTTGCAAAACTGTTGGGCAAAGCACGCTGAATTGAAACAAGGTTCACGGAATGCTTTCTACTTGTGTTTGTCTTTGGTTTTAAAAGCCTCACTAGATGCAATCTGGAGCATTCTAAGTGGTTTGATCCTGATGATTTTTGTGAATTTGAGCGGACAGGGTTCTCAAAAGGTGGAAAAACCATCACTTCAACCGGACCTCCTAAGATCTGGATCCAAGTTTCAGACGTTTTTTTGTCAAGATTCACTCTCGCCTCTTTATTGGGCACAGTCCGGCCTGGAATTTCATCTTTGGATGAGAGGGCAAGGCTATTTTCATTGTGAAAAGGGCACTTGGAATATTTCTAGTCTATGGGAAACTTTTGAAGGGGGCACCGCCATGGCCCCCGCGGCTGACCTCAGTGTGCAATTCAGGGCCTGCACAGTGTGTGTTATGCTGGGTGCATGTTCCTTTATACTGTCTGCCCACTGCCATGATGAGGTGTCTTGTCTATACCATCATAGAGCAAGGAACTCTAGGATACCATCAAGAGCTGTCCGTATAGCTACCGTGACATTTTTACAATTTATTTGTCTTGACTCTTACACAGGTAACTGCCAAATTCGGAGTGCCGGGTCTAAAGGTTGCCATGGAGTGGTTTGGTTTCTACGGGGGACCGGTTAGATCCCCCTGCAACCAGCGTCTGATGCACAAAAGGCCAAACTCCGCCAGGCCTTCGTTGAAAACGGATTCATATAGACAAAAATTAACAGGTCGTTCCAATGCTGGTACCTTTCTCTCTCTGTCTCTCTCTCTCCGAGTTCGTACGGTGATTCAACTTTGTTTGCAAGACATGAGCCGTCAGTTGTTTGATTGTGTAATGAATGCCCTGATCAAATGCGCAGAAAAGTAATAATGAATAATAATACCAAGTGTATATTATGCGCTTTTTCAGGCCATGTAGGCCACTCAAGGCGCCTTTCAGTTTCAATAAAATCAGCTGTTCATCAGGCCCTAAGCAATCCCTGGGCTGGATTTCACAAAGCACAAAGATATAAATTAAGATGAGTTGTCAGTATTACCATCGTGGTTTGTATTGTGACACTTTGCTTAGCGAATTAAGACTGGAAAATCGGCCCCTGTAACCATCTCAACTCCTTAGGAGTATTCAGCACCGGCAGCCAGATGGGCATACAGGTTGCTAATCAATCACATCAACAATCTCTGCCCTCGCAGGTACCCATCTACTCCTGGGTGAAGAGAAGCAATTATAGTAAAGTCTCTTGCTCAAGGACACAAATGTCATGGCCGGGATTCGAACCCGGATACTCTTGAGAAAACAACGCCAAAGTTGGATGGTTTCTTTTTGCGGCGTTGACTCTGTACTATAGGAAGGGTTAGTCCATTCATGAGAAGGGGGGTTCATTCATCATATGAGGCGTTTCATGCTGTCGAATCTGCAGGACAATTGAATGTCAATCATGATAGTACTGTAATTATGAAATCTAATGATAACAACTGAGGTAAATTCATCCACAAAGTGGACACAGCCTCAAAATGAAAATACTCAAAGAACTTTGGCAACTGGTCTTTTTAAATTATAAATATCATGTCTGGTGATAACAGGATGAAAACTCACAGTAATTTCTAAAGAAAAGTTTTAATCAGTGGGGGGAAATATAGATTTATCTCTCGTTAAGATGATCTTTAGAAAAAAAACCTGTCTAAAGATAATTTTAAGCACTTTGAGACACCCGTAGATAAATGTTTTCCTAAAAAATAAAATTATATAATTTTTTACAAGAGTAAATTTATCCTAAAGTGCCTGTTGTTTTGGTCGACTACGAGTTCTTTTCACTTCAAGAGATACGTTGATTCTTGAGTTTGAATTAATCAGGGGCAACTGGTTACACAGTCGAGTCCAGGTTTGATTTCACAAAGCACTAAAACTCATCTTAAAGGCAGTGGATACTTTTGGTAATTACTCAAGAAATACATTACCATAAAAATTTACTTAGTAAAGAGCACCCGAGAGCTGGGCCCAATTTCATAGAGCTGCTTAAGCAGAAAATATTGCTTAACAATTACCTGCTATACATAAATGAGCAGGATACCAGTCACAAATTGTACATTTGGTATGGTAGTTTGGCTGGTAACCTTATTGTGGTAAGCATAATTTTGTTGTGCTTAGCTACTTTTTGTGCTTAAGCAGCTCTATGAAGTTGGGCCCTGCTGATAGTATACAACATTGTGAGAAACGACTCCCTCTGAAGTAATGTAGTTTTTGAGAGGGGGATTAATTTCCCACTAAAATATTTGAATCTGAGAAAAGGCTTCAGGCATGCAGCCTTTCTCAGGCGTTTGAAAGCACTCAATTCTCTGCAACAAGGGTGGTTTTTTCTTTCATTAATTTCGTGCAACTTCGACGACTAATTAAGCCCTAATTTTCACAGGTTTGTTATTTTATGCATAATGTTGAGATACACCAAGTAAGGATACTAGTCTTTGAAAATTACCAACAAGTGTATCCTCTTACTGTCAGTGACTCTTGGCAACATTTTCCAGTGAGTTGACCAACCATTTGAAACCATTCGACTGCCAAGGTTGTGTATGGTGGGACAACTGTGCACAGAACTAACTGTGTACTGTGTACATGCATTCCCTCATGGTATCATATTGCAGGCTGGCATAGTTTATCTATCATTCAAAACCACAGTGAATGGTACTGAATGGTCAGACAGCACCAGGGTTAAGATGAGTTGCCAATATCACCATAGTGATTTGTATTGTGAGAAGTTACTTTCCTTAGCAATTAAGATTGATACGCATTGAAGAGGAATCGTAGGTCTTCGTGAAATCAGCCTGAGGGGATCTTAAATGAGGTCTTTTTTGAAATATTTTGTTTTTTCATCTATTTGACGAGCAAATAAATTCAAGTTTTGACATAGAGTGGCACAAAGTGATAATTATTATCCCATAATTTTTTTTTTAATAAATAAAAACTTGCCAGTAATGAAATAAATATGATGCTTTGTTTAGCTGTATACCATGTAGGGAAAGTTAATCAAAAAAATCAGTTTATCACCGTCCATTCCCGGCCTTAAAACATAACTAAACAAGATTAAACTTACTATCAAAAAAAATTGCAAGAATATTGTTCAATTAATATTACTGTGTAATAGGAGTTGATAAAGATGTACGAATGGTATTGTAATGGAGCAGCAAGTTGCACCGTGGGAATCTACGGGCACGATCACACCGACGCTGTTTCGAACGTTTTATCGAGAAATGAATTCCCTAAGACGAGAAAGCGCCGTCCAAAGGTTTACGCTGTTCAATCTGAAATGTTGTATAAGTATACATTGTACAAATGTATAGAGGAGCAATCAAATAAATGATCTATCAATTTCGAAGTCGAAAGCCGTGTAAAAGTTAGTTTGTACTTCTGTCATGCTGAAGAAATGTCTGTTGAATTTATAGCTTTCCTTTAATCAGTTTAAAAACAACAACTTTTAAGCAGAAAAAATAGTGCTCACGACTCCCACATCAAAGCAATTCTTCAGTTACAATGTCGCCCCCTTTCAGCACCAACTACTGGTGATTCGGAGCCTTGAGCAAGGCTGTCTTTGCGGCTATCCCTTTTCCACACACCCAGTCCGTCAGGACGATGCACATGCTATGCACGGAGTTCGTTTTGAGAGCCAAAAAGTGTGTACACAAAGGGGTAGACGCGCACATTGTGCAGAGGTGCGTTCAACGTCGTGCAAGGGGTCAATGTATATCGCCCAGCACTGCTGGGCCCAATTTCATGGAGCTGCTTAAGTAAAAAATTTGCTTAAACATGAAAATAGCTTGCTTATTTTACACATGTTACTGGCCAAAATTTTATGCCTTATACATTGCTTGTGACTGGTATTTAGCTGTTGTTTACTTAGCATAACAATTGAGTGTACAGTCTTGGCCGGTAGTCTTATTTTACTAAGCAATGATTTTGTTGCTTAAGCACAATTTTGTGCTTAAGCAGCTCCATGAAATTGGGCCCTGGTACGTTGAGTTCACGCGCACATTTGTACGCGTCAAGAACAGCCTATCGTCCAATGAGCCGCCTCCTTTTGTCTCAGTGAGGGCGCTGTGACGAAAGTGTGACGTCACATGCAAAGGGATGTAAATAGCTAAAGTGGGGAAAAATGCGACTGAACCGTTTCGTCCGGAGATCAAGGCTTGCTCATTAGAGGTGTTTTTGCCATACCTGACCAGCCACAAACAAAACCTAAGGGTTTGTTTGCACAGGTAACCTTTTGTCTTTGCCTTCTCCCTTTCCCCCACAAATATCCATATTTTTAAGTCTGCCCTATTAACTAATTATTTACTTTTCTTCCAACCTTCCATTTTGTCCTTTGTATTTCCAACTTCTTGTGGTCTAGCCATCCTCTTCCCTCCAACCCCCCCCCCCTTTGTCTCCATAATCCCTGCTTCCCCCTGCTCTTTCTAAATGCTTCTTGCTTTGCTCTCGCCACTCTCTCTATTCATGTATTTCCACTACTCTGTTCCCCGTGGGCAACCCCGTGGAATAACGGTCGGCCTTTTCACACTATGATCCCTTTACCCCCTGTCTGCCCCGGCAAGTGGGCATACCCCGGGGAATAGCCACCCCTGCTCCGGAGTAGGGGTAAGCGGTAAACCCCGGGGTACTTTTGAAACATGCAACAGGAACACTGTGGAATAGGGACCTAGGCAGGGAAAGTGTGAAAGTGCGCTGGGGTAACCGTAGGGTAAAAACAAAACCCGGGGCCTCCCTGGGGCTGTATTCCACGGGGATAAGAGATGCAATGTGAAAAGGGCTACAGTGTGTTGTCTTGTCATTCAGCCTTCGAGAAAGACTCTGCTAGGGTCGAAACGTCAGGCCAATAACTAATTTTGTGCAGGTTTCTTTTAATATACTTTTTAATCATCTAAACATGGTTTCTGTCTGCTTTCCATCTTGTTTAATCAAAAGATCGTCCCTGACACGTCCCACATTCCAGTTCATTGCAAGCTTAAGTCTTACTGTTCGCGGAGTTCAGCAAACCGGATCAAACTGCTATCCAGTTTGACCGTTTCGATGGGCGGTAACTTCCTTGGGGGGGGGGGGCGTTTTAGACGGGCGAAGGAGAGTATTTGAAATAATGCGTCAAAAGCACTTTATTATCCGTGTTTATTTTTAGTCAGTGACGATTTTGTTTTTCGAAGGGTTTACACTACTCTGAACAAAAAATGTGCTTTAGAAATTCGTCACAGGTTTCACTTAAGAGACAATTTCGTCATCAATATTGTAATTTTGGGCAAATTGTGGTATTTTTTTCCTCTTTAATTAAAATATTTTTTAAAACACAATTCGTTATAGTGTCCCCGAAGATCCGCTTCTTGTAATACATTGCGAATAAGAAGTACAGGTGTGACATCTCACGTAGCCTTGATTGCAAGGCTGTGTTTGCTTACTATAAAGCTAAAAATGTGCATAACCACAGCCGCACGAATGCGATGCCCGAATGCAATGCAACTCCTGTTCAGGTCCCCCCGACTGTCTTTAAACAGCACACCACGCTCTCGCCCAAGGAAGCACACAAACGCTCGTACGTTTCCACAGTCCCCACACACACCGCTATTGTCCACACACCGCTATCGCCCACAATCCTAGCCCGTGAGCCGTATTTTTTTTTTTAGAGTCAGTCGGGGGACTGGGGTTGTATGGCATTCGGGCGGCTGAGGTTTTAGTATCCTTGCTCTATGGTTTTAGCTAGAGTACTTGTCTACACAGCCTTGATATCAAGGCTATCGGTGGACTGGGGTTGTATGGCATTCGGGCGGCTGAGGTTTTAGTATCCTTGCTCTATAGTTTTAGCTAGAGTACTTGTCTACACAGCCTTGATATCAAGGCTATCGGTGGACTGGGGTTGTATGGCATTCGGGCGGCTGAGGTTTTAGTATCCTTGCTCTATAGTTTTAGCTAGAGTACTTGTCTACACAGCCTTGATATCAAGGCTACATCTCACGGAGAGAGATTTGTCGATATTTTGAAGCACTAGTGGAACCTGAAATTTACCAAACTCATGCGTGCAACACTCGGTAAAAAAAGAGCAAAAAACAAACCCGCGTAGTTGTGCATTCAATGAGTTTCATTCGCCCATAAAGAGGGTTCTATAATAAATAAAATTGGGAAAAGTACCTTTTCTAAATGCGCATTTCAACTTTACTTCATCAATCCGATCATGGAACGGGAATGGAAGATGGTTGCGAAATGAGTTTGCTTCTCTCCCTCCCCCCCCCCCAAAAAAAAGAGAAAATAAATAACATAAAATAAAATGATAACTGTCGGTGTGTCACAGGGGATTTTGTCACCCGATGTGTGTGTCCCCACAGTCAATTAACGCGGGAGCAAGTTCGGACATGCATGCGTGGTAACGCATCCACTCGATTGACTCGTCAAACATGGTAACAAGGAGATTGACGTAATGAACAGAAGGAAAATGTTTTAACCCATCATGTTTATTTTCGTAAATTTCTGTACTTCAAAAATGACTTGCATATTAGTGCATTAATGCTTATCTTAATGATTGGCATATTGGCAAAAACCTACCGTTTATCGTTAAACCACTACTCTAGGTGATTTTTAAAAATTAACTGTGGTTACAAAAGTTTACAAAACTTTCTTCGTCATAATAACCGCCATCCTGAAACAGTGACGTATTAGTTCGCTAGTTGACTAGAGGAACAGTGCTCCGGGCTTTAGGCTGATCCAGTTGGACTAGCTATAGTTAAACCAAACCACGCAGCGTTCGAGTGACATCTAGGTCGACTATGGCGAAGTCTAATCAACTTGCTCAGGGCTGAAGTAAAATTGATTCAAAAGAGGGCGCTATCAGACGAAATTTCCACACAGTTTGCCGTATGGACATCATTTCCGGGGGACAGAATCTCCCGCCACACCGGTATGACTCCCTTTTCTGTCACTTTTGTTAGCACTAACTTCTTTAATCCACTGTGTGGTTTCCTAAACCACTTTGAATTACCTACGTCAGTCGATTATTGAATGATGCATGCATCGCACGCAGGGAGGGTTCGGCTTAGCCAGCCCGTCCCGGCGCCTTGCTCCCCCAACTCGACTCGCTCCAATTTCCTCCTAGACTTCTCCATCTTTTGACGTCGGCGGCGCTCTAGATTCTCGCGTTTAGATCGGTCGATCTCGTCCTGTTTGTCGATGCAGGCCATAGCGAACATTTTGAATTCTTTATAGTCCAACTCCTACGAGAAATAATCATAATTTTGAGGGCGCTGTTATGCAGGAACAAAATAGAAACGAGAGAGTATACCGATTGTACATCTTTTAAAGAGTGCATTTACCAAGTTGTCACACATTGTGTGTGTCTTTAGGAAATACTTGTTTATTTATTGTTTTTGCTTAGTAAGTTATTACTCTCTGATCTGTGTTTCGTGTCGGTGTGTAGCCAGTGTCTTTGTCACATGTCTGTCTGTCCTTTTGTTTGTGTGTCTGTTGGCTTAAAATGGAATAGTTTTTGAGAAATGAGTAAAATAACTATAGTTTTGATCCCGCGAGTCAAACAGTGGAAACGTATAATGGGGGTGTTAGTTAGGCATAGTTTGATTCATTGGCTGTTTTCTACAGGCTACTGCTTATGAAAACAGCTCCATACTCTATTTATATTATTTTTTCTGCTTATTGCTACTTATTATTTATTTTTGCTCCATAATATGTATTTGTCAACTGTACTGAAGATTAAAATTATAAATGTTCACATACTATTTACCCATAATTTTGTATAAAGATGGCCATGGTGGAAAAGTTCCCTTGAAATATCTTTGCTCAAAATGGAACCGTTTATGAAAATGAGTAAAGCAATTAGCTTTGATCTCGCGACGGTCCAAAACCCGATGTTTGAAAACGTATAATACACAAGTTTTTCCCCACTATTTTCACGTGACCCCGATGACCGATTGAGCTTTAATTAACTTTCACAGGCTTGTCATTTTATGTATATATTGGATGACATAAAGTGCGGATACTGGTCTTTGACAGTTACCAATTTTGTCCTCGTGCTCTTACAAGACAGAAAGAAGGGACTTGGTTTACAAAAAATTAAAACATAAAAAGTAAAAAATCAAAAAAATCTGTAAGCTCAGTGGAGTGATTAAAAAGTTCATACCACCAGGACCAATCCTTCAGAGAAACATTTTCGTCTGAAATACTGCCAATAGGCCTACATGGGGAAAGAGTGCGGTGATTTTAAATCAGATACTACAAATCGGCAAATCAAGTGGGGTGATAGAGGGCGGTATTTACTTCAATCAGATTGTTTTCATCAAACGCAGAAGACTGTTGCAAGTAGGCTACATGTATTGCATGACTGCTTTTTCTTCGTACAAAGATCTCCCCCCCCCCCCTAAAAAAAAAAAAAACTGCTGAGAGTAAAAATTTGCTGTTTCAAAGTTGGTTTAATGATACTTTTTATGACTTCAAGGCAATTTGACTTGTTCATGCAACTAATAAGTCTTATTGCAAGACCTCGTTTTCGCTCGTCCCCAGCGCCTTGCCTTAAAACCAAAGGCGCTGGGATGGGCAAACGTATCGTTAACGTTAATGCTCAGGCCATGCTCAGTCCCATCATGCATCACACTCGCACTGCAAGCACTGCGCGCATGACGTACTTCCTGAACAAGAATCTGTGCAAGCTGATTAGCCCATCCCAGCGGTCCTGGATAGGCCGCTGGGGCCGAGCGAAGACCTCGTTTCGATTTGTCACAATTTTCCCAACAAGAGAGGTCGCTATCATCCACGAACCGCTCCACGAGAAGTGGCGGTCGGTGTTGTGAGAGCAGTTCGCAGAGATGTGTCTTGAGAGAGTTGTGACATGGAGGGACTAGTTTTATTTGATCACGTGGTTGCTGGACGCCATTTTCGGTCCAAATGCAGCCCAACTCAATGCGCAGTGTAGCCTGGCACACTGTGTTCGCCCATTCGTTTTGTTTTGTTTTTTTGACCCGGCCCTTCTAACGGCTCTGGCGGTTCGTAGAAAAAAGCTCCCTCTCGCAGGGAAAATCAAAACGAGAATGTCTTGCACCAAGACTAGTAAACTAACTTGTACAGTAGTCTTCAGTCAATGTGCATTGATAATACACCGTTTTCAGCCCATACCGTTTCGAGAGATAAATAAGTACAAGCTGCAACAAATACAAAGAACCTTTACCTCGTCACCCGATATGTCGAAATCTTTGAAGATCTGATTTACAGCGGCCCCGTGGAAGTTGAAAAGAAACCCGAAGGCGGAGAACTCCTCTGCCGAGATGCTGTGGCTCCGGTCCTCATCTAGTAGTTCGAAGACCGTGCGGGAATGACGGTAAATGAACTGCTTCTCTTCCTTGTCCTAAAACGAGAAAAATCAAACCCCAAGAGGTTCCGTTTTGTACTTCAACCCTCCACATGGAATGCCTAGGACTCGAGTCCGTCTCGAGTCACAATTTTGGTGACTCGGACTTGACTCGAGTCACGTCTGCAAAAGACTCGGGCTCGGACTCGGACTCGACTATCGTGACTCGGACTTGTCCCCGAGGACTCGTGACTTGCGAGTCACGTATTTTCACAAACAATACCTTTTTTAAATATTAAAAAAAATTCCGATGATCCGAGTGCATATGGAGGAATATTGAGTCTAGCACAATTAAGTACACTGTTGTATGGTGTTGCAAGTAGTTTGTGATTATTGTGTAGTAAAGGGCCATGTACAGTCATAGATATAGAATATAATACGGTGTGCAAATTTTGCAAGCGCAAAATTAAAGAAAGGACCGGCACAACTTCAAATTTTAAGAATTTAAGGATTTAAATGATTTTTTCTCTTCAAAACAACCAATACTGATTTATTTATTTCAGAAAGGCAGGTAGCCAACAAGTTTTATGGTTTAGAGAAAGTTTAGAGAAAGTTAAGAGAAAGTTTCTGAAAGATTCTGGATAAGGAGGAGTAAAACCTAAAATAAAATTGTAACTGCAGGTACAGAACTTTGTTTAAATTAAATGTGTAAATCATTTCCAATTCTTATTTTACGACATTTTGGTTTGCAATCAATATTTAAACAAGTGACTCGTGACTCGGACTCGGACTCGGACAAAGTGACTCGTGACTCGGACTCGGACTCGGACCAAATGACTCGGGACTCGGACTTGGACTCGGACCAAGTGACTCGTGACTCGTGACTCGGACTCGACACAGGTGACTCGACTACAACACTGCCCAAATGTGACTACAGTACTCCATTAGGGGACGTATGGTTGTCTTATACAGGTAGAGAAAAGCATCAGGAGGTAAGAACTTCTGAGCTCGATAAAGACAACCAACTCGCAGGGAAGCACTCTTTGCAATGCCTGTGATATACCTCTCCCAACTGGCATTGGTGGAGATGTCAAGTCCAAGAAGGCGAAAATCTGCTACCTCAGGCAAAGTCCATGGACCCATGAATAGATGGAAATGTATCATCTCTAGAGCAAGCAGAGACAGAAGTTTAGTTTTTTTGCATTGAAGGTTACTAGCCAATCATTCCCCCACTTTAGCACGTTCTCTAAGTCATTATTTAGTGAGGCACCCACCTCACAGCGAGAAGTGTTGGAAGAGTTAGGGGAAACACAGTAGAGGGTTGAATCATCAGCATACATGGCGAGCTGAGACAAACTTCATCGGGCAAATCATTTATGTACACAAAGAGAGTGGGACCAAGTACTGAGCCTTGTGGAACACCGGTATTGATGGAACAGGTAGGAGAAGATTGACGCTCAAGGGCAACCTTCAACTTGCGATTGGAAAGGAAAGCAGAGATTATAGACAACATTTTGCCTGACACACCATATGACTGAAGCTTGTGGAGCAGGCCAGTATGCCATACTTTGTCGAAGGCCTTGGAGATGTCCAATGCTACAACACGAGCCTCACCCCTGCGATCTAAGGCCCTACTAAAATGATCAGTAATTAGGGAAAGCAGATCACCGGTTGAGCGGGAATGGCGAAACCCGAACTGGCAGCCAGTCAGAAGGTCGTTGTCCTCCCGGTACCCAAGTAGCTGTTGATTAACAAAGCATTCAAAGATCTTACTTATTATGGGAAGCAGACTAATAGGACGATAATTAGTGGCTTCAGAACGCTCACCAGCATCCTTAAAGACGGGGACAACAGATGCCACTTTCCAAGACAAAGGAAAAACAGAGACTGCCAAGCACATTTTAAATAGCTTGGCAAGAATGGGTGAAAGTTCAGGGGAACACATTTTCAAAACAATTGCAGGGATTCCATCAGGGCCAGTAGCCTTGGAGGCATCCAAGGAATTAATAATCCGGGCAATCTTCTGAGGGGTGATAAGAGGATCAGATACTACAGTTGCTGTTCGAGATGGAAAGACAGGAAGTAAATGCCCCTCATCAATGAGTGTGGAGTTAGATGCAAAGTTGTCAGCAAAAAGGTTTGCCTTATCTTGAGGAGAAGTAAGAACTTCTGGTCCATGAAAGAGAGGAGGAATGGATGACTTGTTGCGGTTCAGTACACTATTGGCAATCCGCCAAAAGTCCCTGGAACCATGCCGCTGTGTTGAAATAGAGCTAGCAACAGATTTGGCATATTGCGTCTTAGCATCCTCTAAAACTCTCTTACATCGGTTTCGAGCTTCATGGAAAAGACGCTTACTATCCAAAGTTCCTGAATGATGATACTTCTTTAAAAAATAAAAATGGTTACGATGGGCAATTGCTGCAGCACAGGCTGGAGTGTACCAAGGTTGAGAATGGGCCCTGATCTGGTAGGTACGTGAGGGGGTGTAAATCTCCATACCAAGGTTAATCCATTGGGATAACTCGTCAGCCGCCAAATCAGGACCAAGACTTAAAATCGAAGACCATGGCACATCAGCGAGAAAACACCGAAAACCATCCCAGTCAGCCTTTCCAAACTGAAAAACAGTACGGCGAAAAGGCTGGAATGTAGTTGTGGGAGAAGAATATGACACAGAAACAGAGACAATATTGAGTGATCAGAGTTACCAATTGGAGGCAATACTCTGGCAACACAGTCATCTGGGTTGGAACACAAAAAGAGGTCCAGCAAGTACCTACCATCAGAAGCACGATCCGGAATGTGAGTAGGTGATGAAACGATCCGAGTAAGATCCTGGCAGATGGAAAAATTATGTGTTGCAATACCAGGAATATCAATATTACGAAAAATGGGTCAGCCACTCCTTGTGATGAACATTGAAGTCACCAAATACCATGACTTGAGCTGAAGGGTGCTGAGAAATAGCAGAGTCAATGCTGTCAGATATAGCATCAAGCACAGCGCAGGATGATGATGAAGGTGAACGATACAGGATACACAGGTAGGTTGTGGAATGGAGAAGTGAAAGGCGAAAGCACATGTATTCATGGCTGTCACATTCCAAAGTGCTTTCACGGGCTAAGGGGAGAGTTTCTTTGACATAGACACCCAGACCATGTGATGGAGGGTGGTCAAGGCGATGAAAGAGATATCCCGGTAACTTGAAAGAATCTGAAGAAATGTCACAATTCAGTCTGCTCTCAGATAGAGCTAGCAAATCAGGAGAGTTGTTGGGAACAAAAGACTGAACAGAAGTGAAGTTGGAACGAAAGCCCCTGATATTGGAAAAGGCAATACCAAGAGGCTTTGAACGCTGCGCACGGGCAGGTGGATTTGCGCAAGCAGGTAAGGTTTCTTTATTCTTTGTTTGTTTATTCATGTTTGGATTTATTGGAGAAAAAGAGTCTCAGCTAGTCTTAAGTTTGAAATCCGCCCAAAACAATCAGAGGAACCAAATGAACTCGTGCTCACACATTGTCGTAACAATGTCACTCCGATGGCCTCAGGAATGCAACCGAAAGTGGCTGCACGGACCACCAATCCATGCAGTGTCCATGGCAGTACAACCACCTCGACATTTTACACCTGTTGATAGATCAGCCTCTCAGAGCATTACCACTGAGTTCGGGATCCTGTACTACCAGGCGGCCTTGACCTGCAACATGTTTATCTCCGGTACCCTTCGGAGAGGCGGAGTTCAATTGATCCAGTGAGGGTCCAGGGCAAATATCAAGGGTTGGTAGGGTCTAGACTAAATGGAGAGATAGAAGGAAAGATAGGAACGAGAAAGAAAGGTGAAAACTGGCAGAACTTCGCCTAGTCCAGAAACAAGGTCAAACCTCTTCACTGGACCACTGCAAAAGATGGGGTAATGACGCCAGGCGGAAAAGGAGAGGTTTTTCTACCCCCAAATTATAGATAATTATAACTTTATTGTTTCCAAAGCGTTATATATTAATTCTGGTGAAGAAACCACAAGCCAAGGTCCTGCCTGAATAATACTACAAGTGAAGGAAAATATTTGCGTTTGCTTGATCAGCTGTTGTTTAATTACAACCTTCCAGAGACAAACGCGAAGCAATACAATTTAATTAGTGGATGATTGGAAGTTATACACACTGTATCTTACACAAACCTACGTACACACTTACGCACGGAATGCGGCTTGAGTGTAAAATGTTGTAATCAAACATGCCCTAGCTGTCACTAAACCAGCTGGGCCCAATTTCATGGCTCTGCTTACCGCGGATTTCTGCGCTTCACGTATTACAGAATTATGTGCTATAGGGCTCCGTAAGCGCAGAATTCTGCGGTAAGCATAGCCATGAAATTGGGCCCTGCTTGTTATTGAAACAAGACCCACACTTTTAATAGATCAAAACCGCCCTCCTGTTGTAGCTCATAATCAACTTTCGATCTTGCATTGTTGTAATGTCGGGATCTGGCAACTTTGCAACTTCATGAGCCCCTTTAACGCAGAGAGCCACATTGTGCAGTTTTTGTATACATACCGCATTAATGTAGTGCGGATCGCAATCAGTTCACTAAGTTTTTTCATTTAACTGTTACGTTAGTAGTGACAGGAGATTTATTAGTAAATATTTAATTCATAATTAGGTTATCATTGGGTACTCTAACTCCCTGAGTAGTCCACAAGCTTGTTTTCTTTTGGCGCGTAGTGATTTGCGTTTGTAGGTCTGCAGCGTTGCAGTATTTCCCTACGTTAAACCAATGTGTGGTGTAATGGCCGGGTCGCCATTGCTGTAATTTTCGATAGGCATAGCTGTGTGACCAGCAACAACAGTGCTTACTGCCTTCAGTGCTCGCCTACATGTATATGTACGTACTTTGAAAAGTTGTTAAGCAACTTGAATTTGTTTGTGGATTCTGGTGAGTTAGCATTTGTTTTACATTTCATGGTGTAAATCTGTTATTTATGGGTATAAAAATTAACATTGGCTATCATTTGTCGGTGGGTATGTTTTACCGCTGTACTATACAAATATCATGACTGTATAAAGTATGTATGTATTTATTACAGTTAGCTTGATTGTAGCATGGACCATACCGACTCGTAGTCGTAAAGGTTGCCCCATTCCCAGTGGTGTCTGGTAAGTCCAGAAAAAAGTGCTTATACTAAGTATTATTTTCACAACAAGGAAAGTGAGAAAGTTTATTGTACAAGATTAAATGTATTGTTATCTCTCTGTGCCTTTGTTGTAGGGGATTTCATGGAGTTTTATTAAAATAAATAATAAACCAATCATCAAGACTTGACTTGCATAGTAGCAACTTTATTTTGGAGTGTTCCTGGCTGCATGAACGAAGGAGTAATTCTTCACCCCGGTGTCGTGTGACCACGCACCAACCCCAGGCTACACCTCGTAGATCCTGACAGTAATATTTCTGTTGATCGCTCAACTTATGAGTACCGCCCTCTGCGGCAGAGGACTTACCTTGAGCGAGATCAGTATGCAAGACAATAAGTAGAACTCGTCAAAGTCTATGCGACCCGATCCGTCCACATCTAACATATCGAAGACGTTGTAGATGTGCCCCCTATTCAGATCGGTTACGGCATGGAGAAAGTTGTAAAACTGAATATCTGAAAGAAGAAGAAGAAGAAGGAATAACGAGAAATGACTTGTTATTTTTTACTTCGAATTTCTCTTTTTTGTTGATAGTATTAGTTCCTCTGAAGATGAATCGCACAGTTTTAACAAGTTAACAGCACGCGGCCGCGGCCAAAATTGGTAGTTGTCGAAGGCAAGTATCTGCACTTTTTTGGGACCCAACATACGTGAAATAACAAACCTGTGGAAGTTTAAACTTAGTCGGTCATCGGTGTCACAAGAAAAAACCTCCCACTATGTTTTCACTGCGAGATCAAAACTAATCGTTTTACTAATTTCTCAAAAATGTGAGCGTTTTTTTAAAATAGTATGGGGTTGAACAAAGAAAAATTGACAAGAGCGGGATTTGAACCAACGACCTCCAAATCCCGCTCTAGTCAATTTGTCTCTGTTCAACCCCATACTATTTGAAATTTACCCAGTCAGTTTCCCTTGTGGTTTATTACTTGAAGTTTTTTTAAAAGTAAAAATACCGCGAGGGAAGTTTTCCACTATTGCCATATTGTACCATGTAAGTCACGTAACCGACATGCGCGTTAGTAATTATGGTCTAACCTTCAAGTCGCCTCGCGGCTACACAGCTGTCTCAGGCGGCCGCGAAGGTCTCGAGGAAAGGCTACCACAGCCACGGCCCGATTTCCAAATCTGGGAAAGCTGCCAGGAAGTATTTTCCCAAGCGGTTTTCCTAGCCCAGTTGACTGTAGGCTAGCCCTAGCCTAGCCCTAGCGTAGCCCTAGCGAGCCCCAGGTTGGACTCCTCCGTTGCATACGTCCTACCAGTGCTAGCTAGGACGTCAGTATCCGTTGTATGCAACCTGGGCTAGGCTATAGCCCTGGTAGGACGTCAGTATCCGTTGCACTGCGGTGTATGCAACGGAGGAGTCCAACCTGGGCTAGGCTATAGGCTAGGGCTAGCCTACAGTCACGGTATGCTTACCATTTATAGACATTTCGTTGTGTACATCCAACAGCTTAAAGTATTCCTGAAGAATGAACACGTTCTTGCCAGACAGCATGCTGTAGGTCTTGTCGAGGTGAAGAAACTGGAGTATTCCTTGTTTTATTTTCATTTTATGTTGATTTGTTTCTGCTAACCTGAGATATGGTCCAAGAACTCGGGTGTGGTCTTCCCTCGTCTTCTTTGTAACGGTCGTACTTGCCATCCACTGTGAAGTGCGCGTGGAAGACTAGTCTTTTTTTTTGCACGTTGTGCATAAGGTTTTCAGCACACAATTTTCAAATAATTTTTTGCTGCGCGCATCCGTACAAAACGCAAACGCAATGCCGTTGGTAAGTCACTGCGTCACACGCACGCGCATCAGTGATGCATGCCCATAGAGTTATATATAAGAACTAGAGGGCGCACTAGCCAAGTTACGTGACTCGTCGCGCGGGTGGTGCGGCCATGTTTTAAGTACCACTACCTATTACTTTACTGTACGCAAAACAACAACATGAACACCGCGCGAGTGATGCGTGCATTTCCATACGCACATCGTGCACATCGTATACTCCGTACTCAATTTTGCCCTCTAAAAAATGGCGCTAGTGTCTCCTTGCGGTCCCGGCGCGTTTGTGCACGCAGTATTGCCAGTGCGCCCTCTAGTTCCTATATATAACTCTATGTGCATGCCTCAGATTTTTGCTACTTCCGGTGTCATAGGCCCTTTTCGAATCCACGGCTTCGGCTCCGGATTCGGCTTTAGGCCCAGTTTTCTTGTCTGAAACCCTGACCGCAAAGCATGCGTAGGTTAAAATAATTGAGGGAGCCAAGCTAGCCTGAGCCGATTTTGGAGCCGAAGCCGTGAATTCGAAAAGGCCCATAGGGAAATCTGTCCCCGGAGATTCTGTCCCCCATATGAGTAGAAATTAACATGGGGTATTAAAAGAGGATGATTCAATTCAAAAGAGGGTGCTATCAGAAGAAGCTTGTACACTGTTCGCCGCAGAATCGGCTCCAAAGCTGGCGTGCGTTGTGTGCAATGTTTCAAAGGTGGTCATGGACTTTGTTTTACCCTTGTGCTATGTAACCCAGCCTGTTTACTTTTATTGCTCAAGCTGCTTAGTTGGACCTCCAGATCATTATTTTACTGATGTTGTTTTCAGAACTACATTGTCTGCAAATCTGAGGTTTGCTTAGTTGTCGTTGTTCCCCGTTTATGTTGATACCCTTCTCCTCTAAATTGGACTCCTTAAACACTTCCTCAAGTGCTGCTTTGAAGATCTTATATATCCTAGAAGTAGCGTCTGTGTATAGGTCTATCAAGATGTGATCGTGTCCTTTATCGAAGCAGAAAATGATGCTTAACAATTTTCTGCTTAGCAGAAATGAGCAGGACACCAGGCACAAATTATACAAGTAGTTTGGCTGGTAACCTTATTTTGGTGAGCATAACTTTGTTGTGCTCAGCTACTTTCTGTGCTTAAATAGCCCTGGTGTCAAATCGAAGACTTCTCTTTGTTTGTTCGCATTGTTTGGAGTGTTTTCTTTCGAGTGCCAAACCATTCTGATCTCTTTTGTTACAATCAACGACGGGTCGACGGGTAGATATACATGCAAGCACACGGAAAATAATTGTTTGTTGTTGTTTATGTCAGATTCAGCCTTCATGCTGGTCACATGATTTAAGGTTAGGGAGAGTTTTCGCTTCGTTCAACGGCGTTGGCAGGATAAGTCGCTCTACCAGTCCACAAAAACAAGACTATTATTTTGACAAGAAACCGACTTTTTTTCTCCCTTTTTTCACAGTTTAAATCATACTATCATATCCCAGACTGTCGTCACTGTTGCCAAGGTGGAAGACACGGGCTGCCATGGGCTTCCTTCGTTAGACTAATGGTTTCCATAGCTGATGATTCATTTCGCCGTAATTGCCATTGGATCAAAATGGACAGATTTGGTGAACAAGTGGTTTCCATTTTGTTGGAATGTGCACAAAAGGTTCGGTACAAAGTACGGTGTATCCAGGGACTGCTTTTAAGCATTCATCGGCTTCGATGCACAGTAAAACTTGTCAGTATTGGTGCACGTCACCAGCACGTCACACTAAATATTGCCCGAATCAATGCACTGAGCTTCCAATTTACTAAAAAATTTCTGTAAAAATGACAGATTTAAGGGACGTTTCTTTTTAGGAATTGTTGCAATGCTGCCTGCATCTTGCGGTTAATTGACTCTCAATTTTTTATTATTATTTTTTTTTCGGGGGGGGGGTGGGGGTGGGGTGGGGCCTGGATAGGCTAGGCCCTGAAAAGGGTCAAATTTTAGCTCACAGGCGCAGGGCCCCTTTTCAAGATGGCCGCACCTCTTGAGGTGAAAGACTCAGCCCTGCTCGTTGCGGCACAACCTGAAGATTTCAGTTTTCAAATCTGGGAACCTCTGAAATGTAACTTCTTGTGTATTCAGGGCGTCTTCTCCAGACCATGAGGAGACTGTTATCAAATTTTCAGAAGTCTAATTTTTCTCACCTCTGGTAAGTGGGATGCATCGCCTGTAACCAAGGCAACTTTCCTTCCAAAATGCCATGTAAGGCCAACAATTGCCACCTGAACTGGTTCCTTGTAAACTTGTGCTTAGACTTGGTTTCTAGCCTGTTATTATAGTTTGTGTCTATACCTGACAGTCAATGCACTCTAAAAACTTTCAGAATTGACCCAGATTCCGGGTGCCCGTGGGGCCTGATCCATTTCTGGGTCAGTATGATCAGGAATCTGTGTCAAAATGACCCAGAAATAGGTCAAACTGAAGCAGAACCCGAGGTTAAATTCTTGTTTTTGTTGTAATCCGTTTTCCGGTCAGACTCGGATTCTGGGTCAATTCTGACCCGGGAGTTTACAGTATTGACTAAGATAGCGCCCTCTCGTGGATTAAAGGCGTATGATAGCCAAAATAGAGGCAATTTGCGCATTTCATGGCTGATGCTGACCAATGACCGCGATCTCAGGCTTGAAATCAAGTCTAACTTGTGCTTAGAGGAACAAGATGCATTTGCCTAACGCAGTTCTTTGGATTGTGTCCTTGTTCCTATTTTTATGGGACATTCACAGCCACAACACTCATATCTTTTTTCTTCTTCATATTATGTTGTGATTTATTTTTTATTCATATACTTCCTCACATAATCAAGGACTAAGACATCTGTTCAAGAGCAGATGTTTACAGTTAGCAAAGAGAATTAATCTCACAGAGATTATAATATGAAATTACAATATAATAATATTACAAAAATAGAGTTTTTATTAGGTCCACTGTTCTTTAAATGTAGGGTCATAGATTGGTTTTAGTCAATTTAATGCTGATTTAGGCCGATTTTTCAAGAATGTTGTGATTTATTTTTTATTCATATACTTCCTCGCATAATCAAGGACTAAGACATCTGTTCAAGAGCAGATGTTTACAGTTAGCAAAGAGAATTAATCTCACAGAGAATATAATATAAAAGTGCAATATAATAATATTACAAAAATAGAGTTTTTATTAGGTCCACTGTTCTTTATGTAGGGTCATAGATTGGTTTTAGTCAATTTAATGCTGATTTATAGGCCGATTTATCAGAAAAGTTTAAATAAAAGTCACCTGTGAAAGTTTCAGCTGAATACAGTGTAAAAAAGGAGAAGCTTTCACGGTATTTTCACCCAGAACGTCGAATCCATCCACGTTCAGCGTAGTGACAGCGGGTACCAGCCGCATATCTGGCCGCACCATTCACAATCGGACATCAATACCTTCAGGCGCAATGTCCTTGCATACGGTACGATGGTAGTAACATGGCGCAGTAAATGTTACTTTATGGAATGGGATTTTGCTGCGTTGTGCTTCAGGAAGAAGCGGATAAGTTATGTGACTGGGTGATAACTTTCCCCGTGTAACGGAAAACCTCGTCTAGGGTGTTCTTAAGCGACTCAGACTTCTTTCATCGGAGCTGCAAATCGCTGGACAGAGTCACCTCGCCGAGGACCATGTCTGCCCCCAAGAAACCCTTGCGACGCACGGTGAACGTTAACTCCGCGTACCGCGAGGCGTCACTGCCCTCGGTCGTGAAGTCGAACGAGAAGGCCTCCTTGTACACGGGATTGCTACCGCCTCGGTGGCACTTCGTTCGTACCGTCTTCATGGCTTCATTCTCGGCACCGTCCCGTCTGAACAGTTTCACCTCCACGTAGGAATCTGCGGGTGAGAACGTATACACACAGTGAGTATTAGAGTGTTGTAAATCGAGATGTCGCTATGTCTGAAAACTGTCAGTTTGTGAGTGAGAAGAAAACAATATCACACAACGTTTCAGCTCTGCTCACCTTTTCTTAACGCCGACATCTTCAAGGACTTTGCGTTGACTACAGTTATCATCAGCTTCTTCTTGCGAGCAGTGTAGCACATGCAAAAGGAGATCGAGCTTGCCGCCTGTAATAATTATAATACAAGAGAGGAGATGAAACATCATTTTTGTTGGCCCTGTCTCATCCTATGGAGTCACAAGTTTGCAATGCCCAGAGCGAGTCAAACTTCCTTGACTCTACTACTAGACTGGACCATTCCACATATCCAAATTGGGCTCAGTTCCCAGGGTTGTATTTTTTTCTATGGGTTGTGAAAAACAAGGAAAACAACACAACCATACCCAGCGTACAAAATCTGCTACATGTCTTAGCATAAGGGTCAACACAGCCCACACACACATCCAACCCTTTGATAAAATGGAACCATTCCAGCCTCCTGTTTATTGTAAGGCGGTGCCATTGGTGTCTTGGAGGCACTCTGAGCAACTCTGTGGTTTTCAGCACCCCCCCCTACACACACACGCCACACTCTCATAAATGGCGGAGAGTTTTGTTTCGCGAAAGTTATCAAAAGCGGAGCATTTCTAAGGCACGTTTGTGTGGATCATTATATCCTATTTTTTAAACATCTTTCCGATCGTGCTCACTATACATCAAACGCTTGTTATAGCCCAAAAGCGCCCAACAGCGCCCAACCCGAAGGCAACGTGTTCCTTTAAGCTAATTTTTTTTTTAATAATCTTTAGACTGAATCACCGGATTCATGCACTTTGTGTATTAATGAAAGTTCATCGCAGCAGTGAGTAAAATTACCACTTTTTAAATCAGTATACGCTTCATTCATTTACATTGCCCCTTGCTGAAAACCACGGTTCTGGCATCACCTCTGGCTTAGGCTCAATCATTTCGGAACGGGGCTTCAAACAGGCGGACGGAACGTAAAAGCCGGAACCGAAACCAATCAAGTTTGAGAAAGAGAGCCAGTGAAGTGACTCACCTTTTGTCGAGCAGCTGGCTTTAAGGCGACCCAGTTAGCATCGCCAGTAAGTGAGACATCGACAAGAGGGATACTGGCTTGGTACAGCAACCTCCCAGTCCTCCTAAGTAGAGCCCTGGCGTACACGTTGATGGTCAGAGTCTTAGACGAAAGACTTGTTGACTTCACCCCCTTGAAGACAGCTCTCGTCGGTGGGAGGATGCTGCCATCGGAGTCGTGTGAAGAGGGGATGTCTCGTAACAAATGACGCCGTTTGACGGGGGTTAGAGTCAACTTGACTAGGTAGCTGTCTTGATTATAGCCCACAGTGGGTACATCACAATATAAGCCGTGTATACTAAACTGGAGGCCCTTGTTACGGGCGTTGTATGTCGCGGAGACACTGATGGAACCCCCGAAGGCTGGTGCCGCGTCAGTTGTGCACGTACTACCGGACTGCAGCTCGAAGGCTCTCGCGACGTCCAACGCATGCTTCGACGTGTCTGGACTTGGCCTGGACTTTCTTTTGGCGAGCAGAGCCGGCGACGAACGTGAGGGAAACAGCTCTCTAGGCCGTAGCGAACGAAGACCCGAATGGATCGGCCAAACCTGTTCGGAGAAGCGCCGCACGCCGTGTTGACCCGTACCCTCCTTCAAAAACGCTGGAGTGTAGGCTGCTGGCGATGGGCGACTTCTTGGAGTTGGTGAATTCTTCCACCGTGAGGGTAGAGGGCTCCCATCGAAATGGAGGGTTCCAGATGAGCAGCTGCTGAGTAAAGAACCGGCTGACGATGAGTTTGACAGCCGCGCCTTGCTCTCAGTTTTCAATGACGGAATTATGAATTCGGGAATTTCCCCTCGCGCAATGGATTGCGCGCTAAAAATGCTCAACTGAGACATTTTCTGAAATTCACTAATTGGCCTTTAGTAGAAAAAAACACACAACTTAGATCGTACGAGGAAGAGAGGGTACGTCTTTCTAGTTGCATCTACCCGTCTACGAGCAGAGGGGAGTCTTTTATAGAGAAAATCTTTGTGTTGCGATGACCTTTCCAGAAAAAAAGAGGAAATCTGAGAATTGATAATATACGGTTGTCGAAAGCAGGTCACCGTACCGAGCCACAATTATTGCGCAGTGCGGTTTGAGCCAATTATTGTTACGCAGTGCGGTATATCTATATTTTACCTGAAACCATAAAATGGCACCGATCGACTTGGTGATTCCTTCTCATCGATCTATTATATAGAGAGTCGTACGGTAATTGAGATTTTATGCAATTTAATGTGAAACCAGTTGTTTATGGTCGTGTTGGATAATGTTAACTTACGTGCCTTGTGGGTTCTGGGAGCGATCGACATTCACCCCGGGTTGCAATCGAACCGACGACATTCAATACATTGTTGTACCTCTTGACCACTTTGTTGCCCTCGTGACAAAGTGGCCAACTCATCGAAGGAATAGAAATCATTAATATAAATTCTGTCTTTCGTACATTTTTAAAACATCAATAATAGGTGCGGCTCGGTCAAAACGGAACGTTACACACCTCAAAAACACCCGGGTCAGAACCTGATCCAGAAAGGATTTTAAAATGGGTTTTCGACCTCGGATTCTGCGTCAGTTTGACCCATCTGGGGTCATTTTGACTCCGATGCCAGGTCATACTGACCCAGAAACGGGTCAGGCCCCACGGGACCCAGATCCGACCCGTAAGTTTTATAGAGTGCACTGCCATCCTAATAGATGGATTGCAATCATAGAGCTATATATATTGACCAGAGCGCTAACTTGCTCTGAGTTTAGAAGCCACCCTGGGCGCAGACATGTTTGATGTGTTGCGTGACTACATGGCCGCGAAAATGTTTGCATTCGGCGTGCGCGCTTACGTACGCGCCATATTTAATCTAACGATCATTGCTCTTGTAAACAGGTGATTTTAGTGATGTCTTAAAAAAATATGTAGTAGGGGTGATTCTCTGATGTTGTTACTTACGTCTTAGGAAAAATGCTGAGTCGAACTAAAGCCTTGTTTGGGAGGATTCAATGCTTCAAGATGTCAAGGGGAAAAAAACGAAATCTGCTTCAAAGATACACAATATGCCGGCAAGAATGACGAACTCAAAAAAAAAACGTATACGCGCAAACGCACATGTTAAACATGACGCACATGACGCTCGCAGTTTGTACGCTCATTAGCAGATTGTGCGTTCTCATTTGCTGCATATTTGGTTCGATGACGCATAGAAAAGACCAAACGCTTTATCATGCAAATAGCCGTACAATTGCCGTACAAAATTTCAAGCTTTTGTATTGGTCTGTACATAAACATGGATGCGCCCACACGGCTTCAAAACCTTAGTGCGTGTATAACGGGGTGTTAGCGCTTTAGTCAATATCATAGATATCGAATTATATCTATGGTCAATATATATAGCTCTATGATTGCAATACGCGTCATTGACCGCCATCTTTGATGTAAAACGATGGAAAAGTGCACGCGTGTACGCGCTACGCACGACTTTCAGCCAATGATAGCTCTTCACGCGTGCACAATTCATCTAAGATGGTGGTCAATGACGCGTACTGCAACAGGAATCGAACTAGCCTGAACATCTATCTGACGTCAAAACTTTGAGGCTCGTGAATAACGCCAGATACAGGCCTTGAGCGCCTGGCAGGATCCTGCCAGATGTACATCTGACCTCGCATTCCTTCACACAGACGGAGATTCGTAGTCTATTAATATACACGTGTATGTACATAGGGAATAAAACAAACATACAAACATTAAGCAGCAGACAATCGAAAGTTGGTGACTGACAAACTACGTCACTTCGGAGCGGACCAATCTTAGCAGAGATATAGAAAGCTTACGTCACTGCATGTTTATCCAATAAAATCATTGGGCCTGTAAAAAGACCAGTGCCCGTCTTTATCCTTGCAGATAAACACAGGGGACCAGTCTTGAGCCGAACAAACGAATTGACCACGAACTATGTGACTTTCTTAGAAATAATATCAGCCACACAAGGGCGATGTATCGTGCAATACTGTGCTGGCTTTCGGACAAAAAGACTTGTCAAACCGGGCCCAATTTCATATAGAGCTGCTTAACCAGGAAAAGGTGCTTAACAAAATTGTCTGTGAAGCAAAAATAAGCAGGATACCACTCACTGATTGTACTGTAGCGTTGTATGTTGGCTGGTAACCTACTGGCGGCAAGCATAGTTTGGTTGTGCTTAGCTACTTTGTGAGCTGAAGCGTCTCTATGAAACTGGGCCCATCAGGGCTCAGTTTCAAAAAGATCTTACCTGCAACCTCGTCCCCATGGTTTACTTTATTTCCAGCCATGTTTACAATAATAGTAAACCCTTGGAGGGAAACTCCTTATACTTGGACCCTGATTGGACAAAACAGCCGGCCGTGTGGACGGAGATTCTGTCCCCCCGGTGAATCTGTCCCCCCATACGGCCAACTGTGTACAAGCTCCTTCTGATGGCGCCCTCTTTTGAATCATCCTCCTTCAGCCCATGTTAATTTCCCATATGGGGGATTCGCTCGTCCCCAGCGTCTTGCCTTAAAACCAAAGGCGCTAGGATGGGCAAACGTATCGTTAACGTTAATGCTCAGCCCCATGCTCAGTCCCATCATGCATCACACTCACACTCAAGCACTGCACGCATGACGTACTTCCTGAACAAGAATCTGTGCAAGCTGATTAGCCCATCCCAGCGGTCCTGGATAGGCCGCTGGGGCCGAGCGAATATGGGGGACAGAATCGCCGGGGACAGATTTCCCTATGACACCGGCAACCAATGTACAAACAGGCTGTTAAATCTGGTACCGGACCACGAGACCATGACGAAGATGTGAATTTCGAAAAGCAGCCAGACTATTCTAATTTGCATACGTATCCCAAATTTATATGCAAATGATCCAATACCAGGGTGAGAGAGCGGTCAACCTCGTACTGCTCGAACACCCTGGGGACGAGGTTGATCTTACACCAGAGCTTGGGTCCGGTGAACTAGACCGCTCTGCCACGACCTTTTTCAGGACGTAGTGACGCATGATGGGAACGATTGTACTGCTGATCGGCGCAGTGCGCACAACCACTGGTACATACATGCCATGATGCTTCATGTGATGTAAACGATCTTCTTAAACCAACGGCACAAGAAGAATGTTGCGACGAGCCCTATGTTTAGTACAAGGCGAGTAACGAAAATAATAGGGCCTATACATTATTATTGATAGTCGAACCCTTTCGTACTGGGACCGGTCCTTGCTCTATGGACCGAGCCAACACAATTTCCGTTTGGGGGATAGAATCTCTGGGGGGTCAGAATCTCCTGCCACACCAGCAAGTCTACAAGATGCATACCAGCTGAATTAAGTCGACTTGGTGAAACAATATCGGCCAAGTTCGCACGAGGACTATTAATTGAAGACTTAATAGTGATCGACATTGCGTGGTACCCAACACAAGCTTTGGGGCATGAGTCCAAGTTAATAATAGCCGCTTGTCGACAAAATTGTCCTTGTGCGAATTTGGCCTGTCTGGATATAAAAATATGACAGACTGGGCGCTCCGTACTTTATTTCCCGGAAGGTGGTCAGCATTTCCAATATTAGGACCTTTTTTTTTAAAGAAGCTGTACAATTGGAGTTTTCAAATATTGAGTGTACCGGTATAGTTAATTGCAATGAGAAGGGTTTATTAATTTATATAATTACGAAGACGGAAGTCGTGGGGGCTTTAGATTAGGGATACCGCGAAACCAGGTCAGCATCATTATTGTAGAGGCACGTGATGCATGGAGGCCGGACCTCTAATTAAAAAGAGGAGCATTCACTAAAATACTACGGCAAAATCGATGACTTCTAAAAAATTAAATGATCTCCTGCACTTGAATTAATTTTAGACCTCCAATCGACTGCACACAATACGAATATAAATAGCACAACCCAGTCATATGAAGAGCAAAAGGTCAATGCTTAATACATAAAAACAAAATTAAAGTTTTCAAATACCCGATTCAGCTATAGCCCTAAAAAGTACTACATTTTCTCTGATACAAAAAATATGATTTAAACACAAAAATACTCACAGAGGGCTCCTGGACATCCCTCCCAAGTTTAGCAGTATTTGGAGCATGGCCAGAGCCATGCTCCCTACAAAATAGAGAGAAATTCCTACAGAAAAATGAATGTGCTCTCTCTTGCTAACACTAAAAGTTCAAATGGAAAAGAGAGTGAGTCCACAAAGGTCGAATTTCAGCAACCGAAACATCAAATGGCGATTTGTGGCGGCTTCAAAATATATTTCTGGACTCTGTCAGTTCTCCAGCCGGAAACAATTATTAAAGAGGAGAATCTGTACCAACTGTATAGTCAATAAGCTTGTCGATTGAATCAAGTCAGTTTGTCTCTTAGTTTACTGCCCTGTACATAGGCTTATTAATCAGACAGCTTTCCTTTTATTTATGAATCCCATAAATCGAGGACTCCTCTTTGTTCCCCCATTGTTTGGACTTCGTGTTTTTTTTAGCGACGACCCCATTGGTTTTGTACACGAAAACGAAGCGAGGACGTCCTCGCTGTGTCAAAACATCTGGATCCCTTTTTTTAAAGTCCGGCGGTTTCAACGGGTAGACACGCTCACACATAACCCCCAATGACTCGGCATTATAAGAATAACTACCAAATAATTTCTACCAAATCTGTGAATACTTTCTAAAAGTTCAGTGCACCTGCATTGCATTGTTGATCCGTTGAAGGCACACGTTTGCCAATGACTCTGAAAATTAATGGCAATAAAAACTTACTTGGTATTAAGTACAGCCGCCTTGGGTAGTATAATGAATTTTGAGAAACTTTTAACTTCGAAGTACTACGGTTATGGAAAATATGTCACTTTTTATTCCCCAAAATTTTAATCTGAGAAGCGTTTCTGATTCCTATGGGGAATATTCTTCCCGCGTGGAAATATTCTCTCCGGTTTTTCGGACCAAGAAGTGAAACTTTCACAGGTTAGTTTTATTGTATCTACATTTAAATAGGATTAAAACAATCGAACGGTTCCAAAAACCAAAGGTGTACTTTACCTTGAAAGGTAGGGCATAGATTGGTTTGTGTCCACGCATGGAGGTAGAAAATTGTCCACGTAATGCTGATTTATTTGCACAATATTATAAAGAAAGATACAATGAAAAGTCACATGTGAAAGGTTCCACTTTTTTGAGATAGCAAAGCAAGTCATGGTATTTTCACTAAGATTAGAACGTCATCGATTCACACGTTTTTAGCGAGATGACAGCGGGAACCAACCGCGATTCAAAACCATAATAGTACTGTAATTGTACTGTAGAATTGTTGTAGTATTTACCAATCTGACAGTACCTTTAAAATTACTTCCATATGCATCGACCTTGAAGCCAAGCATGGAGGACGTAACTGTTATTCTAGACTTATATTGGAAGGGGGGGTCAATAAATCAATTCAACCTTCATTCAAGCATGACTCAACTGTATTGTCCAGACACTGCAGTGGATCCAACTGAATGATCATTCATCTACGTAAATTGTACACACAATGTATGTACAGTATTACACTACTGTAAAATACCTGCAACTTGGGACGATTCTAAAGTTGGTACGGAACAGTACTACACCGTCTGTGGTTTTAAATTGATTCAGGGATTGTTTGGTGTGTTTTTTTTTTTATTGTAGGTGACCCACCACAAATTCCAGAGTTCGACTGGTAGAGTTGAGAACGTTGTACGGGCGGAGAAGAGATCAGAAACCCAACCTTGCCACAGATTGGAATCGCGGCTGGTGGCTTTCACCATGGAGGTAGTTTCCGCCGGTACGGTCAAACAATACCGAGGACATGTACGTCAAAATAGTGGGTATAGTCAGTCAGCTGGTGTACTAGGCATGGAGAATGGACTAACACGAAAAGTGTATAATGATTAAGATGCAGTACTGCAAGCTATTTCATCGAGTGTAGTGTGGGTTTCCAGGGTTTGTCTTCACGTCTCGATCGAGGGAAGTATGTTTTTGTGGTGGTTGTGATAAATTCGATTTCAACAACCGATATCAATTTAAAGTGTGTACAGTGTGATCAGGGTCATGCTGTGATAGTTTGATGCCCGTGAGTCTACTATGTGGTCACCCTAGTTTAGAGCTTGACTTCTGGTATCGTTGCATGTGGGAGAGTATTGTCCGATTGAGTGAATGGTGGTGAAACTGCATTCTGTTCAACGTATGAAGGAGGGGGGAGTGGGTTCAACTTCGAAGCTGTTTTTCCTTCCCGTCTGTTGCTTCTTGTTCCTCCTGTGTAGGGTCTCATGAGCAGCCTGGGAAGCCAGTCTAAACAGCTCCACGCCAGCTGCCCCTGTCAGTCAGATGCAGTGGCCTCCTATGAGTTCAGGTCTAAAATTGCCAGTCTTCAGGCGTCGCTGATAGTGCAGTCTGTGTATCGAACGTGGTCTTCCTACGTGCCTGGATGTGATGGGACAGCTTTCCATATTGTATTATTACAAGACAGACTTCGGCAATTCAATCTGCCACACAAACCGTGCCCATATTACAGTTGGTCACTCTTGAAAATAGGCAAATGCCCATAATAATTGTTCTTCACCAAAAGCATTCTTCATTTTCAAGGGCCTACGTGTTAAGAGTGAGCTTTCCAACCTTGTTCTTTCAATCCAACGAAAACTGGTAAGTTATCACCTACAAAAAGTGTTTGATTTATGTACCGGGTGGTTATTTGCGTTTGCTGAGTTAGAGACATACTTTTATCAGGATGGGTTTTGGGATTTACGTCCGCCGTCTGTTGGGTGGCATCACGGTGGAACCGATAGTGCTGGCCGCCATGACTGCTATATACTTCCTCATCCAGGGCAGGCAGCAGTTTTTCTTCTACAAGCTCTGTATGATCACCTACGACGACGGCGAAGGATGCCTGAACCTCAGTGCCAATCCTCGGTGGGAAGAGGCCGTCCAGATTGACACGGCCCGCTGGATGATGTACACGGACATCGCCCTGCTGGTGCCGAGCTTGTGTTCCAGTCTGGTCCTGGCTGCCTGGTCGGACCGGAGCGGCCGTAAACCCGCTATCATCATCGCCTGTGTGGGCGGTGTTCTATTCGGAACAGTCTGGTTACTTTCTTCGGTGTGGATTCACACCTCTATGCCAGTCCTACTGATAGGATCGGTGTGTTTTGGCGCATCCGGTGGTCAGGTCGTGATCCAGACGACTGTTTGCAGCTACATTGCTGATATAACTAGCATGGAGGACCGAGTACAGCGTATAGGTTTTACCGATGGGGCTCTCTTCATAGCTTCCGTTATTTCATTATTTTCATCGGGCTTACTGCTGAATGCCCATCGCTATTCACTTCTCTTCGTTCTTATGATTGTGCTTTTCTTGTTTGGAATATTATACACGCTCCTGTGTCTGAAGGAAACGCGACCACTCGCGGAGGCTCCCGGGAGCACATCCACAGCCCGGGAAACAGATCCCTTGTTAGTGGACAGTCTCGGTACTAGTGGACAGTCAAACGACCGCGGGGACTCGGCACACGCCCCTCGGCGGCACGACCAGGGCGTTGCTGGATTTTGTGGGGAGTGTTGCAGTGTCGACTTGCTGATGAGGTCCTTCGTTTTAGCTGTGAAGAAACGACCAGATCGGAGGAGATCGATTGTGATTCTGTTGATGGTCTCGTACTTTCTGCATCAGGCTGCGTTTTATGGTAAGTTTTGACTCATCGACCCAATTTCATATAGAGCTGCTTTTGAAGCACAAAAAGTAGCTGAGCACAACAAAATTATGCTTACAAAATAGTGTACCTGCCCAAATACTATGTCACATGCACCATGTGTAACTGTACCCTGCTTATTTTTGCTTAGCAGAAAATTGCTTAAGCAGTTTTGGGGCACTGGACTTTTCTTGTGAACCTAAGACCGTGGCCGAATTGGCAAGCACAACTGCGGCTTACGGCTAGATGTCTGCGTCATGGTGCGTTGTAATGAGTATACAGTGCGTCCTAGGCAACACCCTTACCAACAGCCGTAGCCGCCAAATTGGATACGGCCATATTATTTTGTTTTTGGAGTGTAGTCTCAATGCTGTCTTGGTTTTCCTCTCACGATCTTCAACACTGAAATAATTTTCTCTACAATTATTGCACGAGGCGCGTGTAAAGGTGTTTCCAACATAACAATGATTTCCTTTGCTTTTTTCTTACAGGGTTTCAGGATGTGTTCGTTTTATATGTCAGCAAAGCACCCTTCAGATGGAATCCCATCATGATTGGTAATAACAAGTTTAGTTTTGAACTATACATTATCACTAAGAAAAATTCACCGATAAAAATATATATAATTTGTTCTATATATACTCCACTTCCACAGGTTCCTATGTTGGTTTCCTTGCAATAGCAAATGTCGTTGCCCTGCTGGTGCTTCTGCCGTGTTTACGATGGGCACGCGTCAACAACTGTGCCGTGGTTATCTGTATCTTGTTGGTTACAAGCGTCGACTTTGGAATTTTCGCGACTGCCCGAACAACCGCTACCGTATGGTTAGGTAGGTATCTGATACAAGCCCTAGGCCCAAGCTGCTTAAGCACTGAATATAGCTTAACAATTTTTCTGCCAAGCGAAAATGAGCAGGATACCAGACGGTACATGAAAAATTGTATTATGGCTGGTGACCTTTAGTCTGCATGGATAGGCATATATTTTTGTTGTTGTGCTGAGCTACTTCTCGTGCTTAAGCAACTCTATGAAGTCCAAACACCGCCCTCGCTGAGGTCATTGCAGATTCATCATTACCCTGAACATCTGACGTCACACTTCGAGGCTCGTGAATAGAGCCAGATACCGGCCTTGAGCGCCTGGCAGGATCCTGCCAGATATACCCTTGACCTGGATCCTATTCACACGGACGGAGATTCGTAGTATATTATTACTACACACGTACACACATTACATATATTGCAATACGCGTCATTGACCACCATCTTTGATGAATTGTGCACGCGTGAAGAGCTATCATTGGCTGAGAGTCGTGCGTAGCGCGTACCCGCGTGCACTTTTCCATCGTTTTACATCAAAGATGGCGGTCAATGACGCGTATTGCAATCCATCTATTGAATAAAACCACATTACTTACAAACATAATGCACACGTAGTGCATGCAGCGGACGATCAACAGTGGGTAGCTGACAAACTACGTCACTTCGGAGCGGGCCAATCATAACACAAAATATGGAAAGCTTATGTCGCTGCAAGGTTATCCAATGAAATCATTGGGCCTGTAAGACCAATGCCTGTCTTCATCCTTGCGGATAAAGACAGGGATCAGTCTAATCCATCATGGGCTGAAAGTTGTTGCTGACTCGGAAAGGGTTTAAAATGGGATTTTTATTCGGATTAGTGCGTCAGTTTGAACCATCTCTGATGGGTCATTTCGACACAGATTCCGGGTCACTCTGACCAATAAATGGGTCAGGCCCCGCGGGACCCGGAAATGGGTCAATTCTAATCCGGGAGTTATTTTGTGTGTGTGTTTTTTTTTTTTTTTTTAGAGTGTGCTTTATCTCTTTACATCTTAGATATCCCATATAGTAACCTTGGCGATCATGATTTTTGTTTTGTTTATCTTAGTCTCAATCCCAACGTATGTCTTCGGAATGGTTGCTGTAATTTACAAAGGATTAACAACGATTTTAGTTTCTGATGACGAGACAGGTACGTCCATTTAGACAGTCAAGAAGGTCAAGGGTACCGTGAGTCACACGGACCCCTTTCTAATGGTGCAAAGGGGGCGGGGCGGTGGCAGACCAAATTTCAGGGTCATTGACTCACTTATCTATCCGTCTTCGTGTCCGACGCAGTTAGCTGGAGTTGTAGTCGATCGATGATGATGACATACCAGGAATCCCGGACCAGTGTTTTTTTTTTTTTTTTTTTTTTTTTTCAAACTTGAGTTCAAGGTAACATAGGCATTACCGAAAAACAAAACAAAACAGGTAATGGGGTTGCAGAATCCCCGATGACACCGGCATCACCGGGATCGGGCCCGGCGTGGTGCACAGATCGCACGGGTCATCCCGCCATGAAACCGGCTGGTAGAACTTCCACACCTATGGGAAAAGAACGTTATCAAAATGTCAGACCTTTTTTCCCCAGCTTAAAATCGTGGATGATATTACATTCTCATTGTAAGAAGGGAACCAGACTATTTCCCTTCTAGCCTCGGTATGGTCATATTTATGGAATGCCGAAAAAAGGGAGAAAGAAACAAGACGATGATACAAGTCTGTTAATTGCATACAGGTAGCGTGGTGGCCTTGCTGATGAACATGGACGCGATCGCTACGTTGTGTGCTGGACTCATCTTTGACAATCTCTACCCTGCAACTCTTCATATTCTTAACGGGACCGTCAGTTTCTTTGCCTCCGGCGCCATTTTGTTTATTGAACTTTGTGTTTTCCTGTAAGTGCGAACTTTTCCTTTGATTTATTGTGTTCGAATGTGGGATTGTCATTCTCAATCGGTCAGTAAACACCATGCAATCTACGGTTTTTTACCAACCTGGAACAATTTCAGTTTGAGAATACGTCACGTATAGACCTTTCTTTTGCAACGTCACAGCCCAGGTTTTTTTCAACCAAGGTTGGAAAACTATGGGAAGCCATAAATGCAAATCAAAAACGGATAGCCATAGTTTGTAACCAATGCGCGACCAAAACAAGCGTTTGCATAAGTTTTATGATCAGATAGGCAACAATTCGCAATTTTCTTGCAAGTAACCGAAAGCCGAGTTCAAGTTTGATTATCGGGTTTTCTTCGGTATTTTGTTGAACTGATTTTACTTTCATATTTGGTATCACTTAGTGTTACATTCCCAACAACAAACATAGTTTTATTGGCAATGAACTAATTGAAACTAAAATATTTGAAGAAAACATCGCCCACGTAAAACTCCATATGGTTGGGATCACAATGCACAGTCCAATAGAGCGTGCAAGTCTCGCGCATATTCAACATTTTTGGACCACTTTGGTCACACGAACATTGCTTTCACGCGAACCTTGCAGTGAGGCACCCAACCACAGTGCTTTGGCACATATCAAGAAAAACATAACAATTTCAAAATGGTAGATCCCAACCGCGTGATACTCCGTGATATCCTGCAGTGTACCAATACACACGTTTTAGGAGGGGTGTCAATCAACGGGGTCGTCAATTTGGTCAGGAGGGGTGGTGGAAAAAATGTTTCCCCATAGCTCATGCACAAACTCCTATCTCTGCGGCACGTGCGCCACAGATCACTACCACAGCTTTAGTAGTAAGGCATGTTGTGTCTGACCGCTCTAGGTTCAATGGCCTTTTGTGAATGAAGGTCTTGTGATCTTGTGCCGACAGCAGACTGGTTTAGCAGACATAAATCATTGAGATAAGGCAGAACAGACCCTCTTAACCTATCAAATGGGCCTGCCACACCTCTGTGACAGGATGACGTAACACCGTTGGCCCAAAACAGGTGCATCGGTGCAGGGTTAATACATCATTATAAGTCGATTAAACCGAATAAACTAGCTGATGAATCTTATTTGTGTCTTGTTTTTGCAGATACGTCGCATACTTATTGAAGTATCACAGTGGAATGGAAGATCCCGGTCCCACGGGCGATACAGCGTAGTGGACCGTGCACGTGACGTCACTGGAGTATATAGGTCATAAGGGCAAAGTTCACACAAGGACCATCGTCGGCTAGATGTCAATATCACCTGGTACCCAACACATGTTTGAGCATGTACCAGTTAATATCCGAGGCCGCCAGTCGACAACTGGCAGAACAAATGAAATTAATTTTATATGTCTAACTTTTTAATTTATGTGGCAGTTTTGACACAAAATGTAAATGTTCCCATGTGATCGGTGCGGTATCTTGCCTGCCAGGAAATGCCCTGGAATGTTCATGGTCACTCTTTTTGTAAACAAAGGTATACACGGTCTATAGCTTACATCGTTTTGACGAGAAGAACCAGCGAACGTGAAGCCTTTACGTCGTGGGGTTTGGGGCCCGCTGCAGGACCCCGTGAAAAAAAAGGTTTAACTTGCTCTTTGGTGCAATCTAGGACATTTCAGATGCATTTTGATTTACTTGCCTTTTAACACTTGTTGTAGTTTTTTTTTTTTTTAAGTCCTAGTAACCGTTATATTATAGGTATGTTAAAAAAAATAGTACGATGTAGTAAATAGTCAAACTGCACACGCCGAGCTCTCACATTTGTTTTGTCGGCATGGCATCGTTCAAGGCACAACTATAGACCTTATGCATTGACGTCATCCAGCCGCCATCTTAGAGGTAAAACGATGACGAAACAATCGAAAACACATCTTTTACGCGCGGCGCAGAGCATGAGCCAATGAGCAACCTTATTTTGACCTCTAGCCGAGGGCGCCCTACTCAAATGACGTCATGTGCATAAGGTCTATTGACGTTAAAGGCAGGGTATACTTTTAGTTATTACTTCACAAGTAAAAGTTACTTGGTAAAGAGCACTGGTGTGGAGCTGTTGATGTTATAAACCATTGTTGGAAACGCCCCTCCCCCCTCTTTGAAGTAACGTAGTTTCAAAGAAAGAGCCACAAAAACTTGAATCTGTGAAAGGCTTCAGGCATGAAGCCCTTTTCAGGCGTTTGAAAACACACAATTCTATGCAACAAGGTTTTTTTTTTCTTGCAACGTTGATGACCAATTGAGCCCAAATTTTCACATGTTTGTTATTTTATGCGTAATGTTGAAATAAACCAAGTGAGGATACTGGTCTTTGAAAATTTACCAAAAGTATAAACACTACCTTAAAATTAGATATATGGGATACCAGATACCAGCCTACATGGTTTATTTATGCCCAAGGCCATAAGGGTCTACCCCAGTCCTGAAATAAACATTTTATAATTTTGGGCTCTGGTAAGAATGCGCCGTTTGTTAGACGAATGGGGTACATTCTTTCTGCTTGATGTTTTGATTAGTTAACAGAAGAGAATATAAGAACTTCCACAGAATAAACCTAATGCTGCATTTAAATTTATTGTAATTTTAGGGACTATATAAAAAGAATGCGATTGCTATTATTATTAATATTGTTATACTACAAGGGCCTATAAGTTTTCGTTCTGCAGTTTGATGGTTAAAGATTAAAGGCAAGGTATACTTTTGGTAATTGTCAAAGACCAGTATCCTGGAATGGCTTAATTCCTTCAATATTTTTTTTTAAAATTAGCTTTTTCTCTAAAACTGCATTACGTCAAAGGGGGGGGGGTCAATTCTAATAATCTTTTATTTAATCAACGGCTCTCCAGTGCTCTTTTACCAAATACGTTTTTATGGTCATTTTATGTGGAGCCAAAAATATACCCTGCCGTTAATTCTTGCATGTCCTCGTATATCAACCAAAAATGAAACTGTAAGTAAAGAAAAAGACAAGGTAATAACAAGAAAACGAAAACAAAAATCGTGAAAAGAACGTCTTGTTTCCTATTTTTAGAGTTGCCTTGGTAGCAAACTATTTGACTCATTACAGACTGTGTGTAGGCCGCCTAATTACTTTGTTTCACCGACGTTGATGGCGCTCTTATTGTGATCTCTTTCGCACTTGATTCTGGGGGCCAGACTGTTTGGTGTGTTTACACATACGAGGTGATCCCGTCTCGGAGTCGGGAGCGAGACCAAAAAGGAAGTTGTATTTTCCATCATGGCGGCCTCCAGTACCGTAGTTGTCAATGTCAGTGGATGTGTATGGAGTTCACTCTTTCTAGATCATGCTAGCTGCATTGGTGACCAGGTTTGTGTGTATTTATTTCGAACATCTTGTACACGATGGAGGGTTATTTGATGGGGTTATGGTAAGGGCTGGGCTTGACGTTAACCACTATAATTGGCCACACATGCATCCAATCTACTAGTTGCGATAATCGTAACCCTCCATCCTCCCGACGGTCGGAGACCGGAGGGTTACGAGTCATGCAGTGCAAAAAAGTGGCGAAATAAAAATTTCGACTATTTTGGTCAGACTAGTCACCAGATTTGCCCAATTGTTACCCCTTTCAAAAAACATGACACACATTCTAAGAACATGGATTTGATCTTCAAGGTATAATGAATCCATTCATAACACTCTAAACATCGATGAAAAATTATTTGAAGAAAAAACGAACAAAAACTTACCAGAAACTGACCGAAATGTCCATGGACCGCACTTCCCCTACATCAACCAATCAGCGTAAACCAAACCGTTGTGTAGGCGTGGCGATCGTCTCGTGTGCGACTGTGCGTGCACGCAGTTAATGTATTTAACGGATTTGCGCTATTTGCAGTTTGCGCTGATTAATTGCAGGAACAGCTTTCCAGAATGCGCGCTCAATCTGTAAATTTTTCCTCATAAATATCCTGTGATTGTGCAACTCAACAAAATGCGCTCAACGACGAGTTTGCTTACGCTGATTGGTCGAGATGTTGCTAGGTCACGAATCGCGAGGTTCGAAAACCGGACCTGAGATTGTCTACGCATCATGAAAATTTCGCTCAGTCTCTGGTAAGTTTTTGTCTTTTTTTCTTTAAATATTTTCTCAATGATGTTTTGAGTAATACGAATGGATTCATGACACATTGATGATCACATCCATGTTTTTAGAATGTGTGTCATGTTTTTTTAAAGTGGTAACAATTTTGTAAATCTGGTGACTAGTCTGACCAAAATAGTCGAAATTTTTATTTCGCCACTTTTTTGCACTGCATGACTCGTAACCCTCCGGTCTCCGACCGTCGGGAGGATGGAGGGTTACGATTATCGCAACTACCAATCTACGTGGACTGCAACTTACAAAAACATCGGATTCGTACGGTGATTGGGGGCGCATCACATTACTAGTATTACAGTATTGCAGTAATAGGGGCGGGTCCGCAGTTTAGTTTATTTGGTGTGTCGGCTTACCCTCCAGTGCTTTGCCTTTGGCTGTTGAAATTACTAACCTTAAGAAAAAGTTATTGCAAATAATCTATTTCATTTTGCTCACTTCCCTGGTTGTTGCTTTAGTACAAGTTGTAGTTTTGACTCTAGTCTGACCTTGTGAAGAGACACGGGGGATGTATCATGTAGGATAGGTGGGAGGCCGGGTTCGCCCCGGTGCTAGTTCTAGTTGTATGGAAGATTGCGGCAATTTAAATTTTGACATTTTTTTAATGGACCCACAAAATGCACAATGTAAAATGCAATTTCAAAATACGTCACTCTCACTGAGGGGTAGGCTGGAACACAATTCAATAGCCGTTTCATGGGACAGCTGCAGCCAAGAGAGCTAAAATACTAATAAGACATCTACAGGTACAAACTCTGCTTGTAGAATATTTTTTGGTTTTACCCGTTCACCGATGTGTGTAAAGCACTGTATACTCGGCACTTCTCCGAGTTCTGTGAAAAATATCCACAGGCATTGGGTGGGATTTGAACCCACAACCTTTGGCATTCTTAGAGCAGATGTCTTACCAACTAGACCACCGAGATTGCCCGGTACTAGAGGCAGTTTGAATCCTATGTTTTAGCAGCGGGTACCTGTTTGCAGAGTCTCAATTGTTTCTGGAGTACTGTTTGAAACAGACTCCATTAAAATGATCAAAACTGCACCCCACAGGAGTTGGCATGGTGCTGGGCTAGAGTTTAGAGACTGTTTTGATCAAGTTGATGTTCAGCGATAGTTTCTTGGAGAACTAAGACACTGATGACTGTCGGAGGAGGGTAGTTCAGTGAAGAATTATAGAAAGATAAAAAACTTGTATTGTGATTGCTGCCATGAGATTTGTCAGGATTTTTTTTCCTGATTTTGGGATTTTTCACTTAATTTAATTCCCCCCACCTTCTGGTTTACTAAACAAAACTGCCATCACAGGGATGAACGACTCGGCCCTTGTTGTGGCACAACCTGCAGATTTCTGTTTTAATTTACACACCGGTTTTGCCCCGGATTTCTTAATAGTGGTGGAAAATGTTTCCCTGGGAACCTCTGCGAGATGGATTAGTCACACAGTAGATTATAAAAATAGACTCAAACCAAAGAAGTACTAAAAATGTATGGCTTTTGATACTATTTTTGACCGAATTTAACATTTCGTTGAAAACTTTTGAAAGAAAATTGCAAGTTTAAATTAAATATTTGGAAAATGTGTGGTTGTCGGAGACAAGAGAAAATTCTGCCAGTGGTGGTTGGGGAATCCTGAGTGTCGGGCGGGTTTTATGGCACTGTGGGCAGAACCCTTGGTCTGTAAACCTCTGAAATGTAACTTCCTGTCAATTCAGGGGTTGCTTAGCTCCAGACCATGAGAACACTGTAGTGTTATCCAATTTTCAGGGTTGTTATTTTTCATACAATCTCACCCCTGTATTGCTCACATTACTCCTAAAATTACATTCCTGTTTTACTGAAGAGCCACAGAGACTGGTATTTTTTTCAGGCGCAATGTTCTCACAGTTCATTTTTGGACAACAATTTTACAATTTTGAAGTATTTTTGATCTTAACATTTTATATGTTAAATTGTTGTTTTATTTCTACAGGAAGGTTTTCTGTTCGGGGAGATTGTACGTAAAACAAACACCGATATCAGTGATTCACAGATTACCAGAAAGATAGAAAATATATCAATCAGTAAGTAAATTTACCTCCAAACCCCACCAGGCAACCATCCACAGTGCATCGGCTATTTTGACTCAAACCCAGGCTGGTCGACCATTGGTTGACTACAGTGGTAGACCATTTGGAACCAGCCTCGGGACCATGTTTTCTATTGTGGTCTCGGTAGCCTTGTTTCATGCTAACCAGCATTGTCCCATAAAGGAACATTACAGAATTGGTAAGAAAAAAACTTGTAGAATATACTTTTTGATCACAGATTTACATAAAACTTACACAGTAATGATGATGATAGTAGAAAACTTCCCTTGAAATATTTCTGTCTGAAATGCCATATTTGATGAGAAATGAATAAACAAATTTTCCGATTTGAGTTTATCGCTCAGTGAGCGTTTTATTCATTTGTTGAATCTATATGATTTCATGCAAATGTGTAACCGGTTTTTCACTATTTTCTCGTGACCCAGATGCCGATTGATCTCAAACTTCTACAGGTTTGTCAGTTTATGTATATGGTGGATTACATAAAGTGCTTACACTGCCAGCAACTGTTTTGTTAGCAAAAACCAATTCTGTAATGTTCCTTTAACAGTGGTCCACTGGCCAAATGCCAGTTTAAACACCTGTGGACCAGTAAAAGTCACTCCAAGTGGTCCGGCTGGCTGATTCAGTGTTGAAAAGCATTGCAATAAGGACCAGCAAAAAAGCTGACAGACCATTGAAATGACAAGCTAACTGGTCCTGCTGGCCAGTCATAAAGAAAGCTAAGGGCAAACCCTGCTTACCCGTGCAAAGTGCAGATGGGAACCAGTGACACTGTAGCAAAATGGCAAAAGGCAATGGAAGTGTTGAATACTGTACCGATGGTTGACTAGACTTCCAAACGAGTCATTTGAGTGAGTATGTCACTGCGCATGTCTATGCTAGTCAGTGGTCAACCTTGGGTTGACTAATAATGTGCGCACTTAAACTTGCTCAGCACTGAACAGTGAAACCAACCACACATAATAATAATAATAATAATACGCAGTTCTTATATAGCGCTTTATCAGTCCGATGGGTGTCTCAAAGCGCTCAGTATTTTTCCTGCAAGGTATAATGTGGAGCTACGTTTTGAAGTATGGGGCCCTTTTCCCTTTACATACATGTAGCATCATGAAATGGTTTACCAGGTGCTGTGGCGCAATATGCAGCCAATCAAACCAGAAACACCGGGGCGAACCCCTTCTCTTAGCGATAAGTGTAACTGGGTTCTTTTACGTACATTACACAACACACGGGACCTACGGCTTTACGCCCATCCGCAGGACGAAGCAATAATGGTTAAGTGACATGCTTAAGGACACAAGTGTCACGACTGGGACTCGAACCCACACTCTGCCGATCAGAAACACCAGAGCTTGAGTCCGGTGTTCTTATCCGCTCGGCCACGACACGCCACATGGACCTGGCTATTGGAGTAGGCATATCGGGGTCCAAAGGTGCTGCTGTTGAGTCTACTATGTGTTTTAAGATTCTCATGGATTTGGGAGAATAAAAAAAAAAAGGAATTGATTGTTGGGGATAATACATGGCAGTTTTTTTCAGCTGGACATACTTGCAAGGAATATTGGTGCTAGGCTACAAGTTTGCGCACTTCCTTCCACAAAAAAAACTGACATGTCTTTAAAACCTATTCTCTACGCCGGTACCTTCAGGCCTACAGGTCACACAGTGCTAGTCGCTTTTGAGGGTTCCTTGGTTGCACAACCAGAAAGATATAACAATAATTAAGTTTTATATAAAGTAAACTCTCAGATGAAGAAGTTTCTGTTTTGAGTTTTTGTTTATGTATGATGTTTTTTTGCTGTAATCTTTTTGTGTGTGTGTTTCTTTCTCTTTTCTCAGATGTTTATTCGCACTTTGCTTGCTCTGAACCACACAGGTAAGGAATTTCAGCTTGATTAGTTTGTAGAGGTTGGGTGTATCGGGTTGGGTTAGTCAGTGGTATCGTGCCCTGCCTTTCACTTACGTGGACCCCGGTTCGAATCCCACCTCAGACGGAGCCTTGCATTTAAAATTGGGTTTTCAGTTCCTACATTATACAATTGTTGCACGCTGTGACGGGGTTCAATCTGTGTTAGACAAGGATCTATGTTCGAGGTATATAAAACAAATATAGAATGCATTCTATTCATACAATATAGCAAAATATAATCACTCATTGAAAACAAATATATATATGGTTTATTGTAAAAAACATTCAAATTTACAAATGTTTTAAAGGCAATATAACAATGCAATAACTAAAAAGTTTAAAAAGAGGATCAAAATTGAACAATACAAATGAAGGCCACCAAACTGCAAAAGGAGCCAAAAACATTCCAAAACAAACATAAATACGAAGTCGTTTAAAAATTCTAACCAGTGAAGGAAAAGTAATCTTTTGGAGCGCTCGGTTTTACGCTTTGGTATGACAAGCTCCAGTTTCTTGCCTGATCTAAGTTGGTATTTATCAGCTATGTTCTCATTGCGAAAAGGAAGGTATTTGTCCGATTCAACAAATTTTTCCAAAACTTAAAGGAACATTACAGAATTGGTTTTTGCTAACAAAACAGTTGCTGGCAGTGTAAGCACTTTATGTAATCCACCATATACATAAACTGACAAACCTGTAGAAGTTTGAGATCGATCGGCCATCTGGGTCACGAGAAAATAAAGAAAAATCAATTACACATTTGCATGAAATCACATAGATTAAACAAATGAATAAAACCTCACTGAGCGATAAACTCCAATCGGAAAATTAGTTTATTAATTTCTCATCAAATATGGCATTTCAGACAGAAATATTTCAAGGGATGTTTTCTACTATCATCATCATTAGACTGTTTAAGTTTTATGTAAATCCGTGATCAAAAAGTATATTTTACAAGTTTTTTTCTTACCAATTCTGTAATGTTCCTTTAAGCATAGTGTCACACCTGCTACTTTCTTAAGTAGAACGGATTAAACCAACCACAGATACAGAGAGTGAAAAAAAGTGTGGCAGCTCACGTAAACAGCGCCCTCAATGAATGTATATAATGAATTCCTTTCTCTTCATTGTTTCAGTTTCTACTGACAGGAAGGGGCATGCAGATAAAGTCAAGTTGTTATCAATGCTCAAAGACAATTACAAGGTAATCCGACGGAGAATCGTTTTCTCGTCTTCTTGCCGCTCTATTTCAGTGTGTGTGTTAGCGGTTCAGTACTCCAATAATCAGGGCCGAGAAATGTCAGACTTTTATGTGAACTGAGACTTTGTTTTTGTCTGCCGGATGGAAAGAACTTTTGATTTTTTTTCTTCAGAAATAAAGAAATCATGTTTTTGATCAGCTTCTCTGGCACTGAGGACACTGTTCCCAGAAGCTCCTTGAAATCCAAAAATCCAGAGGTGTTACTAAAAACAACCCCTAAAGCTAGGATCCTATTTCAAAGAGTTTTAAATGCAGTTGCAGTAAGTCTGAGCAATCTGGCTTTGAGGTTACCATAACCGTGAGGACTTGACTATGATTGCTTTGTCCTTCAGATGGGACGTAAAGCCGGTGGTCCACATGTGTTGGGTAAAAATAACCAGTTACACTTGTCATCGAGAGTCTGGTTGGCCCTGGTGTTTTCTGGTATGGTTGGCTGTAGATTGCACCACAGCACCTTGTAAATTGTTACACGGTGCTACGTGAATAAATGGGTCATATATTTCAAGCAGAGCTCTGCATACTTTTTTCTGGATTCTGGCCACAATTCAGCTGTTTGTTACAATGTTTGAACGTTAATAAACCGTTTTAAAGGCACTGGACACTATTGGTAATTACTCAAAATAATTGTTAGCATAAAAACTTACTTGGTAACGAGCAATGGAGAGCTGTTGATAGTATAAAAAATTGTGAGAAACGGCTCCCACTGAAGTAATGTAGTTTTTGAGAAAGAAGTAATTTCTCAGTAAAATATTTGAATTGATTTTGAGACCTCACGCGTGAGGTCTCGAAATCAAGCATCTGAAAGCACACAACTTCGTCCACGGTGACAAGGGTGTTTTTTCTTCCATTAATATCTCGCAACTTCGACGACCAATTGAGTTCAAATTTTCACAGGTTTGTTATTTTGTGCATATGTTGAGATACACCAAGTGAGAAGACTGGTCTTTGACAATTACCAAAGGTGGCCTTGTCTTTAAATCATTCACTCATTCAACTCTTTGTTTCCTTTTCTTCGCCAGCATATGGTAGGCTGGTATCGCTTCAGACGAAACACCACATTGGAGCCCTCCATGCGGGAAACGACTCTACACAGACGCTTCTCAACACCATCACCACAGACGCCCCGAACCTCTTCCTACTCGGTCTCTTCACATCCGGTATGTCATGGAACCAGTCTACACATTCCTTCAACTACCAACTGCTGACCAAAGGGGACAGGTATGGTACCCTGTCACCTCTCACCCTTACACACCTCCAATCCAGGTTCACAATTTCATAGAGCTGCTTAAGCAGAAAATATTGCAAAACCATACTAGATTCACCTGGGTAAGCCCCTTCTCTTTCATGATTAGTGACCTTGTCTTATTTCATGTGTGTTCCACAACACACGGGACCTACGGCTTTACGTTCAATCCAAAGGACGAAGCAATTATGGTGAAGGGCTTTTAAGGACACACGTGCCACGACCGGGATTCGAACCCACACTCTGCTACCGACATAAACGGAAATATAGACAAGCCAAAAATCAAATGATCCCGATTAACCATTACCAAACATTGTCCAGTGTTTCTAGTCAAGTGCTTTCTTTTCCAGTCAAGTACCCAATACCGCCAAGAACAAAGGTGACCGAGTACGGTAGTACATCGAAGGGGAGTACACGTCCGAGTTCAAAGCACTTTGATCTCCGATTACGAGTACGGTGAACTAGACCGCTCGGCTGCCAACACTCCACCGAAAAAAACAAAGTAACACCATGACTACTTGATTTTTCAATGCAGGGGGTTCCAATGTGTAGCGGTTAAGATCGTCAACCTCGGAGATACGAGTCACTCGGAATATAAAGAGTCGACCACGACGAACAGTGTGGCCAAGGGGAGAGGGATCTACAGTAGTATCCTCAACAACTTCAGGTATTCACTTGAATTTTTACACTTTTTTATTATAAAGCGAAGCATACTTTAAGTCGGTCATGGGAATTGAACCCAGAGTCCTTGGTATTCTAACAATAGAGAGGTCTCCCAAGTCTACCGATACGGATTCGACATCATTTTTGTTTGTTCACGTATAAATACGTATCCGTGGCTTCCGTGTTCTGCATGGAGGTTAACAATAATAATGACAATAATAATAGCTCCTTAAAACAGTCATTCCATCACACTTAATGTCGTTAAAAAAGATCACCATTTTGTTTAGCAGCTCTATGAAATTTGGTCTAGGGCCCAATTTCATAAGCTGCTTGAGCAGAAAATACTGCTTACAATTTTTCTGCTGACAATATAAGTTTGAAAAAAAAGTAATTGGAGTCTATTTTTCTTAAACTTTGTTTTATTATGTAGGGGCCGGCTAGTTGACGTTGAGGGCAGTCTTCAAGGTGTTCAAGTCATCCAAGGCATTAATGAAACGGTGCACTCCAAAATGCAGGTGTGTTCCCTAATCTTGAAGCGAGGCAAAAAATATGGCTCAAAAAATACGCCGTACATAATATATAGGAGGAACAGGACGGGCGGTTGTGGGTGGTTTGAGGAGTAACGGGCAGGGCGGTTGCGGCGGTATGCGCGCTAAAGGGTTAAGGGCATCACTTACTGTTGGGCATCAAACAAACATTTGTCTATCGATTGCGAAAAAGTAAGCCACCTAAAGAAGGAAATCCACTTTTTTATAAAATGTTTCAGAAATTAAAAAACAAGATCGGCGAAAGTGAGCAACTGCTTCAAGCGGAAATGGAGGAGGTTAGAGATCTACAACGGCAGAAAAGAGAGCGAGAGAAGAGGGAGGTCCAAAACAAGATGGAACAGCAGGCAAGGCTGGCTGCTGCAAACACAGGTGGAGCAGAACAGGCAGTTATTTCAGACAAAAATGAAGCGCCTTTTCTACATTTTAACTCAATTTTACCCAAAAATGTGACATCTGTCTTTGTTGCACTGTCAGTGCAAAAACAGCATATCCCGATTTTGCAAAAACAGCATATCACGCACAAAAAGGTTCAGTGAAAAAAATGCTGTATCTCTACATGTACTTGTTTTGTGTGTACATCTGTGCTTTTTAAGAGAAATGTAACGTTTTGACAATTTCAAACTTATAATATCGACTGTCCACCCAGAATAAACTTTGTAATATTTATATACTGTTTGATTTATTTCCCCTCCTGTCTTAGTTCTTCCAGATGCAGATGACGTTGGCGACATTCCAGTACATGTTCTACCAAAGGCTGTTATTCACCACCCAAAGCCACTCGACAATCCAGCACCTTGTCTCCTACCATTAGCAGCATCCGTCAGCCTCTCAACGTCCAGCGCAGCTCAAGTGAAAACATCCAAACCCCCTGCCCCCAGCCTCCTTGTTGCAGACCGTGTATTAAAGACCACCGCGTCCAGTACCTCGGGTAAAACACAAGCCGACGCACCGAAAGTTAAAGTTGTATCACCCGGGGAAACGGTCAGTAAAGATCCGTTTGCAGGACTTTTGAAAGACATGAAGCGGTCTATACAGAAAACAACGAGCCTCGTCGGGGAAGAGCTGAGGCCAGTTGAGGGTCCCCGTTCCACGAGGGCTCACTCCTGGGACAAAACCAGGACTGAGGTTGAGCCGAGGGGGACCCCCACCAAAAACAGGGGCTGGAACTCGATGGATTTAAGCGGCTCGTCCCCGTCGAGGGGAAGTGCAACATCGGAGGAGGAGTCGAGCTCTCCTCGCCCCATGAACTCTGCATCTCCTACATTCTGAGCGGGCAAGGAAGCGCCCTCATTGTGCTGAAATACCCAGTTGCTGCGTAATCGAGAGATGGATGTGATGGATACACATGGATGAATTGATTTGAAAGCTGTGAGTGGAAAACGAGTAAATCTCCTTATCATTGCAACAACAAAAATGTGTCTCGGCGCCGATGTGTACGTCCTAGTTATGTGTAGCAAGGTATGCCACTTGTGTAGTTTTCAAATATTACTTGTCGTGTAAAGTCTAGTGTGAAAGTCACATCAGTTTTTGCTCCAACACCAACAACTAATACATTTATAAAGGTAGGCTTTTAGATTGGTTAAAAAATTGAATGACCATATACACTCACTTGGTGAGAAGCACTGCAGCTGTTAATAGTATAAACTATTTTGAGTAAGGATTCGCCTCAAAGTGATATATGGTTAGGCAGAATTTTCTTCCACAAACATTTGAATCTGAGAAACGATTCATGCTTGAATCGTCTCTCAGGTTTTTGAGGGTTGCCTGAAAATTCAAACATCCGTGGTATTTGTTCGCGAATGCTACGGCCAGAGATGCGGTTGGTACCCGCTATCACCTCGCTGGATACGATGTTCTTGTCGAAAATACCTCTACAGATTTTTTGCTGTTTTCTCAGCAAGTAGACAGCTAAAAATTTTCAGAAGTGTCTTTCTTGATAATTATTGCCTACAGTATATAACAGCATTACGTTGACAAAAAACAGTCTATGACTCTACCTTTGAGTATAAGAAGCATTGAGTTTCAGGGCAATTCACATTAACAGAGCGCCCTCTACAGTATTCTCTGTGTATCATGGGGAAAATGTTGACAAGTTTTGTCCTCATGCAGCGCTGACACCTGACAATTTTTAAAGTTTGTCTCGGGTTAGCAAAGCAGCCCGGTCCTATCAGGCCCCCAAGCTGCCAGTGGGCGGTCGAGTTACGAGTGAGATTTTATTTAGTCAATCCTTTTCTGGTCGTATGCCCGCCCTGGGGTAAACTATAGAGGGGGGGGGCACTGTATTGCAAACCTCCTGTGTAGACCTTAATGCATGTGACGTCACTGTTGTGGAGGTCAGAGGGAAGGTTGTACATTGGTGCAGGTCCATCCTCTGTGCTGTGCATGACTGCATTTCGTCGGCTTAGAACTGTAAGGTCGTTAGTGCAGTTTGTATGGATTTTATCAAATTGGTTTTGCATATTTTGGAGCTCCTGGCAAATGGAGTTTATTGATCAAGAGTGGTCTCCAAAACTAAGTTTGGCAAAAAGAAACATTCAGTTTCTAAGAAAAGATTTACTTGTGGATTCTTATTTATTTTTCCAACTTATTTGCATTTTTCACTTAACAACCTTTTGATCAGTACGGATTTGAAATTGCAATTAACGACCTTATAGCACTAAGCAGACGACGATTTCATCATCGCTTTAGCTGCAAAAAAATGCTATTGGCCTCGCGTTTCGATCTTCATTACCCAAATGGCGTGTTTCCAAAAGGCTAGCCTCTTGTAACCCTTGTAAGAAAGACACTACTAAACTCGAAACTGGAGGCCATCACACTATTACTGGTCTTTGACAATTACTAAAAAGTATACCCTGCCTATAAAGCAGAGCCAAGACATTGGGTGCGGCTAATTTACATGCTTCACTAAGTTATTTTTTAAGCAGAGTTAAAGGAACATTACAGAATTGGTTTTTGCTAACAAAACAGTCTGCAGTGTAAGCACTTTATATAATCCACCATATACATAAACTGACAAACCTGTAGAAATTTGAGATCGATCGGCCATCTGGGTCACGAGAAAATAGTGAAAAACAGATTACACATTTGCATGAAATCATATAGATTCAACAAATGAATAAAACGCTCACTGAGCGATAAACTCCAATCGGAAAATAAGTTTATTTATTTCTCACCAATTATGGCATTTCAGACAGAAATATTCCAAGGGATGTTTTCTACTATCATCATCATTAGACCGTGTAAATTTATGTAAATCTGTGATCAAAAAGTATATTTTTGATCACAGTATATAAGTTTTTTTCTTACCAATTCTGTAATGTCCTTTAAGCAGGGAACCCGTCCTCAGCATTGTGCCGTACCTGTCATATTTGGCTGGTAACCCATCAGCGGGTTTTGTTTTTTTTGAACTTAGCAATGTATCAATAGAATGTTTTGTTAAATATTTAAAAACAAAAACAATATGTATGTACTAATTTTTTATTTCTCTCTTTAGCAATTTATTATATAAAAAACCCCTTTTTTGCAAGAACTTTTGCTGTCATCAAACCAGTATGGTCATAGATCACTTATTGCCCAATTTCTCTTTGCATAAAAGAATTTGCATACAGAGGGAATCAAGTGTTGGTACAGAAAAAGGCCATTTGCCGGCTAGATTTGAATACACTTTTTACATGACGTGCTTTGTCTCCTAAATTTTGAATTCCTTGGACAGTTGTGACGTGGTTCAGGGCAAGCTTTTGTATACTGTAGCAACCTCCTGGCACAGTGCCAAACACATTCACCCTAGTGTGTAAACAGTCTGTGATCAGGGGCCTCCGTTTGGCCCTCATTTGTACACTAACTTTTTGGCATTCGCTCCCATTGGTTGTTCATTTTTTTAATACATATTTTTTTATTATGCAATTTTGCCCCGAACAAGGCTTAAAGCCACTTTTGGTATTAAAGGGGCTACAAAAACGGGCGATGAAATAACTCGGGGAGCTGTAGTTAAGAATTGATTTTCCTCTTTAAACAAATTAGATTGTAGGATGGAGGGAAACATGCACCGAGCAAGGGGTTCCAAAGCGATGCAGTACGTGCAATAAAGCTGTTGGAATGGCTCTTTGTTCTACATCTCAGCAAAGCAAAGAGTGTATGGGTGAGAAGAAGCAGAAAGCGCAGTTTCAAGCTCAAACACCCTGATGGGAGGAACCAGGTCGGACACTGGTGGTACATTTAATGTGAAAATACATGTATCTGTAGAAAAAGACAGACTTCCCAACTAGGGAACTTTCCCCAACTGGGGACCCTATTGAACTTTTTGTTATAGGTCCTCGGTTTGAATGTGTATACCTACCCATCCAGAATTGTGTAGGTGTTCGCCGTCTCTTACGACATGTAACTACGCAAAAGCTTGCCTGGAACCATGTCACATAGCAGCTTTCTATAGTTAAGCGGTAATCTGTCACTAAAGCAAGTCATTGTACCGGACGGTATTTAGGGCTCAAATTCTACACTGGACCACATGCCAGTGGGGTTAGTGTCGGGCCAGTAAAACTTGAGACTGGACAAGTCCGGCGGTCTTGTGTTTTTTCAATTGAATAACAATGTACTCACTGTGTAATATCTTGGACAGAAACAAATTATGTTCTAATAATGTTGACTTTGAGTCTGAAAAAATACTTTAAGTTCTGTTGAGAAATGGAAGTATACTTAAATCCAAAGAGATAAATCCTCTCTTACATGTGTTCCTCTCTTACAATCATTGTTAAAAAAAAACCTTTCAAATGCATTTGTCAGGAATGAGGAAGTTTTCTCTCATTTTGACTCTAGTCTGGTACAAAAATTTCCGATCCATTTTGAGCTACAAGCCCCAGGGTCTTTTGAGCCTTGTTATTCAAATTTATACACATGATCTATGCATCAATTGGTGTAGATCTATTCCTGGCATTGTTAGTCACCTGTCTACTTCTTGTGTGTTAATAATGCAAAGCATCTTTGTACAAAAGTACGCTCAACTGTACAAGTAGGTCCTTGTCATTTGATTGGAGGATTGTAGGTCACATGGCATTCATTAGTCAAACCATTACATGGACTCTGTTGACAAAAACAATAAAATCTGCAGACCCTAGTGACTGACATCTGTAACTGCTGTGGTATAATTTTGTTTGTGTACCAAGTCTAACCCTTATCCATACCTAGGGTCGATTTCACAAAACTCTCCCTAACTTAGGACTAGTCCTAGGCAATGCTAAGAGATAGGACTAGTCTTAAGTTACGACCAGTCACTGGTCTTAACTTCAGATAAGACTAGTCTTATCTCTTTGTGAAATCGGCCCCCAGTACTCGAGCCCGATGCTTCGCTCTTGAAAGGACAAGGGCACCAAGGCATTTTCCCTTTCGTTAAGGGGCACCCTTGTGTGGAAATTGTAAATTTGGATTGGAATGTTTCAAGGGGCACATTATAGGCAATAGCCAGGGGCATGGAGGCAATTGCCTCTGTTGCCTCCATGAAATTGAAGCCTGCTAGCCCTTGCCCAAACTCTAACCATTACATGCCTAAATGTTGGCACAACGATTATGGCAATGTAGGGTTGGGGTTAAGATTATGGCAAGGTTAGGATAACCTTGCCCTAATCTTAACCACAACCCTACATGTAACCCTTACCCTAAACCTTAACCCTGACCCTTGCAAGGGTTTATCGTCTAGGCAGTTGTGTTAGGGTTAAGGTTGGGTCTCGGCCAAAAGGTCACTGCTGGCAAAAATTTCTTGAAATGTCGAAGGAATGAACATCAAGACTTGCCCCCTTTAAACTGTGGCGAAGTAAAATTACATGAAATGTCATTTGGAATGAACAGAAAGTCTTACCCCAAAATGCATGTGGCAGAAAATCTGCTGTTGTATAAATAACGGTTTTATATAATAATGATTATATGTAAATAATGATTATATATAAATAATGGTTATTTATAAATAACAGTTTTATATAAATAATTATTATATATAAATAATGATTATTTATAAATAATGATTATTTATAAATAACAGTTTTATATAATTAATTATTATATATAAATAATGATTATTTATATATAATGATTATTTATAAATAACGGTTTTATATAAATAATGATTATATATGAACAAAGATTACACATACACGATGTATCACAAATATGTTTGGCATAAATTTAATGAAAATGCTGGATTTACCCCTTGTGATTTTTTTTTTTTTAATATTTGGCAGAAATTTAATCAATATGCTGGACTTACCTCTTGTGATTTCTTTCAACATTTGGCCTTAATTTTATGAAAATGCTGGACTTACTCCCTTGTGATTTTTTTTTCAAATTTTTTGGCCAACATTTAATAATTATGCTGGACTTACTACCCCTTGTGATTTTTATGCTGGACTTACCCCTTGTGATTTTTTTCAATTTTTTAGCCAAAATTTAATGAAAATGCTGGACTTACCCCTTGTGATTTTTTTCAATTTTTGGGCCAAAATTTAATGAAAATGCTGGACTTACCCCTTGTGATTTTTTCGATTTTTTTCAATTTTTTGATGAAAAAGCTGGACTTACCCCTTGTGATTTTTTCAATTTTTTGGCCCAAATTTAATAAATATGCTGGACTTACCCCTTGTGATTTTTTCCAATTTTTTGGCCCAAATTTAATAAATATGCTGGACTTACCCCTTGTGATTTTTTCCAATTTTTTGCCAAAATTTAATGAAAATGCTGGACTTACCCCTTGTGATTTATTTCAACTTTTTGCCAAAATTTAATAAATATGCTGGACTTACCCCTTGTGATTTTTTTCAATTTTTTGATGAAAAAGCTGGACTTACCCCTTGTGATGTTTTCAATTTTTTGGCCCAAATTTAATTAATATGCTGGACTTACCCCTTGTGATTTATTTCAATTTTTTGATGAAAAAGCTGGACTTACCCTTGTGATGTTTTCAATTTTTTGGCCCAAATTTAATTAATATGCTGGACTTACCCCTTGTGATTTATTTCAATTTTTTGCCAAAATTTAATGAAAATGCTGGACTTACACCTTGTGATTTTTTTTCAATATTTGGCCCAAATTTAATAAATATGCTGGACTTACCCGTTGTGATTTTTTCCAATTTTTTGCCAAAATTTAATGAAATTGCTGGACTTGCCCCTTGTTATTTTTTTCAATTTTTTGCAGAAATCTGATGAAAATGCTGGACTTACCCCTTGTAATTTATTTCAATTTTTTGCCAAAATTTAATGAAAATGCTTGACTTACCCCTTGTAATTTTTTTCAATTTTTTGCAAAAAGTTTAATGAAAATGCTGGACTTACCCATTGTGATTTTTTTCAATATTTGGCCCAAATTTAATAATATGTTGGACTTACCCCTTGTGATTTTTTTCAATATTTGGCCCAAATTTAATAAATATGTTGGACTTACCCCTTGTGATGTTTTCAATTTTTGTCCTAATTCTCAAGTTCGTATTTAAGCTTTAAAAACAAAAGCGGCTCCCCTCATGCATTGCCTTTGACTTGACCTATTCAAAAGAAAACAATTCTCAAGCACAAACTTTACAACAAACAAAGAAATTGCTAGTCCATCTGTACAGGGACCATGTTTTTATTTCTGTTTAATCATTAATATTTTTTAACGGCTCCAGTACACCATGCCACCACATCGCCACTATTTAGCAAAGGGAGAGAATAAAACTAAGAACTAATAAGACCTTGAGGAAGAAAGGGTTTTTTGATTCACACGGCCACTCAGACACGCAAACACACGTCTACCAAGGCTACAAAGAGATCGACATTGGAGTGGGAACACTCTGCCCCCAAACTACCTATAGACGGAGTGTTTCCATGGAGACCACGTTTCTTGAATTGTTTGACCCACAAGAAGTTTTGACCCACTGAGCAAAGTGTAAATGTTGGATTCGTATACATAGTTCACATTTGGCAGGTCTAAAATATAGGCGAAGTCAACAAATTACTGACATTTGTATTCAAACGCCCCGCATGTCTTCAACAAATGGCATTCCTTCAGGCGATGTTTCATTTCACAAGTCTGGGAAAAATATTACAAACGGAGACAGATTTATTACAGATAGATTCAGGAAACGTGATCTCCATTTAAACTCAAAGGAAAAGTACATCATTGGATATTGGGGGATGGGAAGAGTAACATTTGATTTCCATCCTCTAGAAAAGACACAATCCAACCAACCTAAAGTTTTACCAAAATTGGTGCTCACTTTTGGGTAACAATCACACCTGGTTTTGCTTTCGAATGCCGCAGCTGAAATCAGCAGCTGAAATCAGCAACAGTGATTTCGACAGCAGTTCAGACCGAAAATATTTCTCTGGAGGATTGGTACAAGCATGAACTTTGTAATGAGGGAGCTTTCTGGTTGAATCTGATCAATTTTCCTCTTATTAATACCAAATAATGTACTTTGTCTTTAAGTAATGTAGGACAAGTATTTTGCATGCGACGTTTTGCCTACATACCCTCTGCTTTTCAATAATCTTTGCAGTGTTATATACCTTTATCATAGTGCGGCCATCTTAGTTTTCTCCCATTTACATCAATGTAACCAAACTGAGGCTGGAAGGAGAAATAGTCTGGTTCCTTTCTATAAAAATTAATATTAGCATTCATTGCTGTTATCGGATACAAGGAACACAACCAAAATGGTGGCAGCATGATAAGGGTCTTTATCCACAGTAAGTGATCAATCAAATGAGATGGCTATCACTAGGCGGACAGCAATGTGTGACAAAACAGTCTATAGGCATTATTCTCGTCAGACGGACTAAACCTAATACAATAGTTGAGGGCGCTTTACTCCGACACTAATCATCGAAAATGAACAAATCAATCATACATGCAAGTCGTGCACTGCATTCTGACATCATCTACGTGTTTGGTTTTCAACACCCAAGAACTGTATCGTTGTAAAGTGCCCTCAATGTTCCACCGGGATCTACAAAGAGTACACCTAACAAGACTACAGCAGTGACATGGCGATATACATCTAAATAAGCCCCGAAAAAGTTTTAAAAAGGACAAATTTCACATCACTCAATTTCATTTACAGTCCCCCAAAAATGTCAATATTTGCTCAAGATTTTGATATGCAACACATTTAATGGATTCGAGAAGTTACTTTAATGTTTAAAATGTCTTCAAAATGAAACGGGAAACTGCACAGATTCGACAGATACACTACTATTAGATGTAAGCATGATAAAAACACACAGGTGAAAGGTCAAAGGTTGACTAATGCTGACCCTCCTGTAAATGTTGCAAGGTAAAAATATCGAGCTATTCTACCAAACAAATCTCTGCAGTTTCCCCCTCAGTAGTTTATGGAAAATATTTTACTGAACATACCATAAGTGTTTAAACATAGCATTAACCTACAGGTGTCATTTTAAAGTTAAAAAGTTTCTACAAATCAAAAAAACACATGATCTCATTTTACCAGAGCCATGATTACTCTTAGTTTTCCTTCCCGTCGATCTGAGTATTTCGTGATCCAGTACGACACTTGCCCCAAACACAAAAAACATACTGAAACAAAATATCAACTTAGTCCAATCAAAGCAGGGCCTGAATTTGTAAAGCCGCTCAGCAGAAAAGTATTGCTAAACACAAATTGGCAGCGAACCAGAGAAAAGTACGATTCCATCCATGCCGTTCTGGCTGGTGACCTGTTTACGCTAAGCAAATTTGTCTGCTGGGCATCTTTACCAAATTTAGCCAAGGATTCAAGTGTTTAACTAAAAAAAAAAAAATTAGTTTAGACATGACGCAATCAAATTACATTTTCAGTCAACTTATCATGTCATTACAATTTTTTTTTAAATATGAGTCTTGACCTACAAACTAAAGCATACGTCAGTACCTCTTTATTGATGTTGTTTTCTACTGGTGTTTGACTTCAATTTTACATCCAAATGCAAGCAAGGCAATGGCATGTTAATTTACTTCATTTTTCTTACCAACAAAACAAATGAACAAAAGAAAAATCGATATAATAAACTAAATATTTTTAATACAAAGTACTGCACTATATTTCAAACTATTTGATTTACCATTTTGTTACAGTATTGTTTTAAACAAATAGTACTTTCAAAATGTATTTTACCTGAAAAATAACACCCGAAAAGTTAACAAAAAAAAAACATTAAAAACTGAGTGAAACTAGAGAAATTGTTGTTAACAGAAAAGCAAGCTGCGCTTAGTCAAAATATGATACATGCTTTGCCAAAATTCTTTAGAATAACTGCTTATTACTAACCACAGTTGGATCAAAATATTCCAGTAGATAAACAAAAGAAGATGTTAAGTCCAACTTGTCCAACTTGACCGTCAAAAAATTTGAAGCTAGATTTGCAAGTTATATATTTTAAACATCTGTCAGTGTTTTTTAGACAAAAAAAGTGGTACAGTCAACATGCTTCAACCCTTGTAAATTCTTTCTGAAAAGTTTTTTTTTAAAGGGTAATTTAGTTGGCAGGCCTGGTACTTTGTTCTTGTGAGGGCAAGGCACTTTTTGCTTGGTACAAGTTACGGGTACCAGTACGAGGGCAATGTTAATTTCAAGGGGCACCAAGGCAAGGCCCAGGGAATAAGCTCAAGGGGGGGGCCGTTTGCCTCCTCAGCACTGGATGGGTGTTGTCCTGTTACTGTATGACATCGAAGGTTCAAATATGAATGAAGTCAAACCTGACAGCTACTTCAGATCATACCCTTGCATCTACACTAATTTATTGTCATGAAGTAATTTTTGAAATTTTCGCTTACATGTGAGATATTTCCCTGGGTAGCCATTTTGTTTTCCATGGCTCCCCGTATTGACGTCTACTTCCTGTTAATCAAACAGAACGGTTACCAACTAATCTTCTACCATTGAACGAAATTTACAGTAATAAGGAATGTCAAATTCTGTTCAACGAGTAGCCCTAGAAATATCATGTAAAAAAATCCCAAAATTGTCAGTAATATGATTTTTGGGCAAAAGAATATACGCATGATGAAACGTTTTGAAGTATACAAAATGCAAAAAGCAGTTTTCCTGTTATGCATTCCAAATCTTGTTAATGATGTTTTAGTTTTCTAGTTTGTTATTTGCCACGACCAGCTGACTGAAGCAGAAGATAGAAATGTTGACATCCTATGGTGTATGGATCCCGTCCTAACACGACAGTTTGCAAATTGTCTTGTTTGGGGCGGTTTAACAAAAACAGAAAACCAATGAGGCACAAATTACTTACAACATTTTAAAGTAGGTAGTGTTGTAATTTTTTAAAACGTTAGCTACCCTCTCCCCCATCACCAAAATGGAATGTCCCTCCCGCAGTCGCGTTTGACAGTTGTGGTGTTACTGTATGTGTTTCTTCATCCCCATACACGGAAATGGTAATATTTTTATTCACAAATTTGCAGCTTCTTTCTACAAAATATTCAATTGCAAATTTAAAACAAAACAAAAAATCAGAAAAACATAAACCCTACATATTATTAAATACATCAGTTTGTTTTTTGTGGTTTTTTTGTAGTTTTTTTTTCAATAATTTTTTTTATGACTTAATGATTCTTGTACAATTGTCAACTACAGATATTCCAAGTACTATTATTTGCAATACATATCACTATTCATGCATTGTGTATACGGACTCCTAAGTTTTACACTCAAGTTATAAATTACACATGAACAGGATTTCTCCACAAGAATACGTGTGCTACTACGCTACAGTTACACATATACAGGAAATGTGTGTACTTGGGGGGGGCGCGTTTATAAAATGTTTAAACGTAGAAATGTACGATGACGCAGTTCTACTCCACTGTTGGATAAAAGCTGGACTAATGTGGGCCTTCACAGATGGTTTACCTATGTTTATATATCTACACCACTCAAGTACACTGCGAGTGTTAAAAGATCAGTTTAAGAATCATACCAAAGATAACTTCACGGAACTATTATCCAAAAAATTGACAACTCTTCCAACCGTTGTTGTTTGCGTTTAACCCTCCGATCCCAGTTTCGTTCATTCAGTGCCAGAAACAAAACGTTTGATTGGTTGATAGCGACATCCATCTTCAAAGTGGCAGAGATAATTCTCTTGATCTTAGATGCGAGGAACGGACAAGGGTTTACACGACAACTTTTCTCTCTCGCCCCCCTCCCCCTCCCCTCCCCTCCCCTCCCCTCCCCTCCCGTGCATTTCTGTCACATGCTGAACACATGGCCATGACATGACGACTCACATGCTGTGGGCATGGACACCACGCCGAAGGTCACATGCGCATCACATGATCATGACATGCCAGTCACAAGCCTGTGCGCCATCTTTCAGTTTGCCATCAACAACAACAAAAACTGGTCACTCAGCGAATGGCACACCACTCGTCTAATTATTTCAAAGTTCCCGTAGTATTTTACAAAAAGCACAAAAACACAACCCTCTCCTCCAATCGAAGTCAACAAACTTTACCTCTATTGTTTGCCGCCGCTGTACTGTTTTGGCTTTCTCAATTTTCCATTTTCGTTTTTTATTACGTTTTAAGAACTGTCCCACATTTTGCACTACACACATCTATGCCACAGCGATTAATTAAAATGTACACATTAAATTCTACACATATTACCACCGACAAACACTGTAAGGATCTTCATATTTTCATCAATGAGCAGTAGACATTTCACATTTACAATCTTAGAATGTCACATGGCACATTTAAAACAGTTATCAAGACTAATAGTTTTAATCTACAATATTTGGGGGGGACGCTCTAAAAAAAATTCCCTTTGTGGTTGTGCATTTCTTTTATCCTCCGACAACGGTTTCTTGCATTTTTCAGTCTTGTTTTTTTTTTAAAAATCAGATTAATGCAGAAACACCAACCCATTTGGGTTGGGGTTTGGTCTTTTTTATCTCTCTCTAAAGTGTCTGTCCAAAATATGGGTAATTGTATACGTGTCAACTTTTCTTTTTTTTCTTCTTGCAATTATCTGGAATCAAATTTACAGGCAATGTGACCAGAATACAAGGGTTTTTTACTACGAGGCGTCAAACCAACGAACATCTCTGCTTGGTTCAAAACATCAACCCCACAATTAAAAAAAAAACGACCACATTATATTATTAACAACACATCTTCCATTGGACGCGGGCTTCAAGGATCCCCTCTCCCCCCCCCCCGCGTCGCGTGTCAACATTTACTTATTGAAGAGGACGCCAGCCGCATCCGCGTCGCCGCTAGTTTTTTTAATAATGGCAACGACTTCCTCCCGCAATACACCCAAGCCATCTTTAGTTATACATGAACGTACTGTTAAACAGTACTACATATTTTAAATATGATCGAGCGCGAACTAGACTGATTTAAACTACTGAATGCGCACTGCTTAAAAACATCCAACCTCCCCCCCACGGAATCCTCCGTTACCAAGCAAATCACAAACGTGCACGAGTGAGCGTGCATCGCCCAATCGGCAGACAGACCAGGGACGAAACCGCACCCCTCTCTGAATTTCACCCAAAAGCGTTGGCGGAAAAAAGGTTCACAAGAGGAATAAAACTGAAGCAGAGGAGAGCAATCCATTAAAAAGCTTTTTTTTTAATCAAGTATAAAAAAAGGGAGAGAGAGAAAACACAAAAATCATTCTTTATCGGTAACCAACTGCTTCAAACCGGTGCGACCGCAGCCATTTTTGAAAAAATTGTACTATTACATACTGTCAACGACCGGCTGGAACAGGTTCTAACCGGTTCCATCTACCCTTTTGGACAAGATAATGAGGCCACATCAGAAGTTGAGCAGCTGTTCAACGACCCTCAACAAAAGCTGGAATTGTATCAGATTGAAGTTGTTTAACTGTCTGCCTTCTCCTTCTTTTTCTTGAGGAATGAAGGGGTTCTGAACTTCTTCTTCTGCTTGTCCTTGTCCTTCTTCTTAGAGGGAGAGGTTGCGTCTTTGGTCGGCGACGCCTCTGCGCTGCTGGCACTCCTCAGAGCCGCATCTTGAGGTGAGGCTGCCCTCTCGTCGTCGTCCTCGCCTTCCTCCACCTCGGCCTCGTCACCGTTCAGTGTCGTCTCTTTGGTTGTGAACTTGGTCGTTACAACTCGGGTAGTTTTGATTTCAGATCCGTCCTCTACAGGGGTAGGAGGGAAAGGGGGGGGACACAGACGAATCAATGATGGTTAAAACCACTTTAAAATTAACATAAAAATTTACATGGTTAGAAGCACTGCAGCTGTTGACAGTACACACTCTTTTGAGAAAGGATTCCCTTCGAAGTAATATGGTTTGGATAATTTTTCACCCCCAAAACATTTGAATCTGAGAAACGTTTCAGGCATGAAGTCTTTCTCAGGCACCTGAAAGCACAGTTTTTTTCTTTCATTGTTTTCCTGCAACTTCGATGACCAATAGCGCCCAAATGTTGGGATACACCAAGCGAGGATACTGGTCTTTGACAACAACTGAAAGTATACCCTGCCTTTAACAGTGAAGCTGCATATATAAATGGAATGTTAGTCATCTACACCTACCCTTCCAAACTGTTTTTTTTCCTTCTTCAAAATTACTCAAAATCAGCCACCCATAGGGTTTCTGACACATGGTCGACTCCCTGTCTTAATTTATAACTTTGTCATCGCTGACTAGAGCACTTTCAGCCAGAGCCATAGCCAAAAAGCCACTCCACTCAGACATCTGTCAGTTACGCTGGCAGACAAGTTAAATGACAAGCTAACTGGTCTTGCTGGCCAGTCATCAAAAAAAGTTAAATGCAAACCCTGGTGTAGCGCAAAGGATGGGCCGACGAGCAAAGCTCTTTGGACCTCTAGCCGAGGGCGCCCTACTCAAACGGCATCATGTGCATAAGGTCCGTTAACCCAAATTGTGATTAGAGATCAATTTTTAGAATCAGGTCTCGTCTGAATCAAGCGACTTCCGCTATCGCTTTTACAATAGTAATAATATCAACGATTATATAGCACAATTCCAAAGAATGATCATTGCGCTTCAAACATTATTACCCCTGGTCACTGGGCCATTATTTCATTCCTTAAACCATCTCAGCTCCCTGGGGAGTATACAGCCTGTGCTGCCAAGTATGTAGGGCACCAAGCTATAATCAATCACAAGAACCATCTCTGCCCTCACTGGTACCCATTCACCCCTAGGTGATGAGAAGCAATTACAGTTAAGTGTCTTGCTCAAGGACACAAGTGTCATGACCGGGATTCGAACACCCCACACCCTAATGCCATTGCCAAAGCCATAAGTTCCGACCACGGCCTTAAGTAGTCATGATGTTGCAACCAAATAATAACTGGTACTCACCACCCTTGGTTACAACAACCTCTCTCTTAGTTGTAGTAGTAGTAGTTTCGTCCATTCCATCAGGACCGTTCATCTGAGAGTCTGGTGCTTGCACGATCAGCTCGATTTCTTTCACATCTGGAACAGTGAATAAACAGCAGGAGAAAATGGGTTTAAGATCATTTCCACAGAATATGCCGAGAGTTGAGGGAAACCATGGGAAACCATGGCAAACAGTACACATAACATGGCATTTGACTGGTACCCTCCAACTGCTAAATGAGACTGTTCAGAGCCAATTAAATTCCTCCGTTAACCTTCTCAATAAAATTGACCCCTTGAGGTTAAGAGCCCTGAAGCCTAACTATAATTATAAATTTCTGGTAATGAAACTAAGGATGCCTCAATTAAATGAACTTAACCACTGTCGCTTGCAAGCCTGAGGAAACCTGTCAACAAGGGTACTTGCAATGTGAACCAGAAACACTGGGGTGAACTCCTACTGAGTGTTCTTGGTTCTTTGCCGTGTACAGCCAATCCTAGTACGCGGGAACTCCGGCTTTACATCACATCCAAACGACAAACAATAACCCATATGCATGTCCCAAAGCGCGCGATCGGCGAGCAAAGGATTCTGGGTGAAATTCGCATCCAAGCAATACCGGCAACAATCCTGGCATGCTCATTTTGAAGCAATGGGGTGAACAACTATACAACCTGGCATAGTTACGCGTAAACTACAGCGTGACGTCCATCTTGGCAGCTTGATTTTTGTCTAACTGTACTCGGGTTCCCAAGATGCGTTGAGGTATAGTTTAAAGATGGCGCTAGTGCATACGGGCTATTGTGACAAAAGTATTTTGCTTGAAGGACACATGCGTAGTGACCAGCCAGGCCGACCTTGACCCTCACAACATAGGTCATAACGGGGGTTAAAGTTTAAAAAAAGACTGACCTTGGCCCGTCTTCTCGGCAATCTCTTTCTTATACTGCAGGATGTCTTCCTCGGACATGTTCTCGAACGGGTTGGGTGCGTAGGCCGTGTACAGCAGAGCGTCTTTCTGATGGCTCCGCTCGATGATCCCTTTGGAGGCTGCGTGGATCTGATCACCACCGCCGCCCTGCTGTGAGCAAAACAACCATAAAGTAGGACATCAAAACACTGTAACAATGTGAACCAAAAACACGCCTGGACTTCCAATCTCATTTGAGATGATCTGACCATCAGCGTCACTACTCCAACGAGTCATTTTGCGAGTTAGATTTGAATAATGTCCGAGTACAATGACTTGCTTCGTCACAAGTTATTTCAAACTCAATTTTGGGGTGAACAAAGAAAAATCCACTAGAGCGGGATTCGGACCCGCGACCTCCCGATTATTGTGCCGGCGCTCTTCCAACAAAGTGTACCAGACATTATTCAAATCTACAACTCGAGAATGGGTTATTCTCCCCTCGGTTTTATAATAACCCATTAGGGGCAGCCACTTTTGAGAAGCTCCGATGAAAGGTGCACATTTTGTTATACCATGCACCTTGAAAACCCTGCAAACCCAGGTGCCTCATTAACTTACTCCCAAGGTATAGTTGATGACCTAATCTATGGCAACTCACAATACACTGACCTCACGTATCTGGTTTTCTGATTTATTTGTAATAATTTGGGCGGCTAATCATCCGTACTCACAGCTGAGAAGCTGAAGTGCGAAGGACGCAGCTACAACGTGGTCGAGCCGCAGGCATGTTAAGGTGCCTTTGGCAGCCCAGCCACATCGACCCACGACCACGGAGCACAGCCAAAGATTGAGAGTGTTTTGATTTTTCCGGAGGGGGGAAAAACCGGAGGGTCAGGAGAAAAACCTTAATGGCACGGGAGAGAACCATGACACAACTCTACTCACATATGGCCCTCGCCGGGAATTGAACCAGGGCCACAGTGGTGAGGTGAGCGCTTTATGTACTAGCCACCCACGCAATGGAAGTCAAGTACAATCATGACAATTAAAGCGTGGCACGGTGGAAATACAATCTGGTAAAAGGTTTGTGGTAACAAATACCATGTATATAAATCTGTCTTGTGAGTTGTGGTGGTTCTGAAAATAAACCTGTGGTGGATCAACTCGATGTTTCAATCAGTATGCTCTGATCGTCTTCAGCAGCAAGCTTGTTATTATCAATAATAACAAGATTTAACGTACGGAGTCACAAATGTGACGTCATCAAGAAGTTTTGAAAATCTTTGAAGGTCCGATTCGTTGTTCCAGTAAAGAATAAGTGTTTTTTTTGTTGGAGTGGAACCTTCTACTTGAAGGGCCTGGAGAGAACAACCTACATTGAGGTTAACCTCCGTGAAAATACCAAGCCTGTCATTGTGATGTGAGTAACCATGGAATAAGCCATTCACAAGTTAAAATTTGAATGTCTGGTACACTGACTTGCCTGGTCACTATTAAATGCAAACTTTTGAATTCCTCAGACTGAGCATACTGCTGCTACATCTCATGGTTCCTGGCAAACGTTCGACAGCAACCTCCAGATTAGCAAAGACTTTTTAAACATAGTGCTTCACACTTCATTGGAAATTCCATGGGTGTTTTGTCATCCATTTCATTGGTAAATTTGTGGTTGTGAAGCCCGGGTCTCTCAGAAAAAGGCAAACTTTATCATTTGCCAAGAACCCCATGGAGAGAAGACAAAGAAGTTTCATTGTTTTAGATGTGGGAGGAAAACCCCAGAGAATTATTCCAGGGAAAACCCTCGCCATCCGGTAGGGACTAAAAATCCAATCCACATAGTGCCACCCCGGCGGGATTACAACAGGTGGTCATGGAGGTGGAAGGCGAGTAAAAAAAAAGATACCACTACGCCAACCTTGCAAAAGCTTGCCCCTTATCATGTGACACAGCCCCGCTGGGTTCAGTCTTAGGAATTCTAACTGAGCATTCATTCGTGACCGAACAAAGGCATTGTACCAGACGTCGTTCAAACCTAACCTGCCAAAAGCTTGGTGCCCTTGGGGGGGCACCCTTCTTGTCAAGCTGAAACTTTCAAATCAAATGGCCCATACGTGAACAAGAAAGATGGAATGGAGTAAGGGTGGGTGGGGGAGGAGGTTTTTAAGCATGGCCAAGGTGGATGGTGCAAGATAGTTTTCTTTTTAGCGAAGATGTCAGGCATGTGATTTCCAAAGGATATATCCTGATTTTAGGATTCTCAAAAACCTCTTTGAGCCTTCAAATACCCGTAGGAGGTAAAGCTGTCACCAGAGGGAGACAGAAATAGTCCACACTGTGTCCGAAACCTGAAGTGATGTACTTCTGGTGATGGACAGAGTCTGTAAACCTCCTGAATTGTAACATTGTAGGGGTTCTGGGCCTAGGGAGAACCCAGGCCCAGCTAGCCATTTTTCAGAAATTGCTACACTCTTCAAATCTCATCCCTGACATGCACACGTTAATCATTCAAAGCATTAAAATTTCATCAAACTTTTGTAACAAAACCTTGTAAAAAACTTGTTCAAAATTTGTTCTTTTACTACAAATGAAGAAGCGCTCTGGGTTGTATGCCAGAACACCTAACAAAAACAAACAACAAAAAACCCAACTTTTGGATAGTTTGTCAAACGAAAAAAACTTGATCACAATGTCAAGGAATAAAATGGACAAATACTGTAGCCAGATATATTTCTGCATAACAAGGAGTCTCAAATTAAACTATTGTTTGCTCAATTCATTGGAATGGAAACATGTTAGCTGCAAAACGAGGAGCAATCAAAAACAGGCAAGATTGTTAATCGCTACTGCACACGGCGTGGGTCAAACCAGGAATTCTATCTTGCAAAGACTCTTCAACTTGCATGAACAATTTCGTCTTTTGTTCTTGCTGGACATGGCATAATGAAGCAATAAACTTTCCCACATTTTCTGGTACTTAAGACGTCGCCCTTACACTAGTCAACTTGTCGACAAGTAGAGGGCCACCTGTGCAAATGGTCGATGGACAACGGACCGCACATGTAGAAGTGAATTGGGTACGCTCAGAACCCAATTTCACAGAGCTGCTGAAGCAGGAAATATCATTCAGCAAATTCCCGCCTAATAGCAGAAACGAGCAGGATACCGGTCACAAACGTTACATGCGACATGGTATTTTGGCTGGTAGCCTTATTCTGGTAAGCACAATTTTGTTGTGCTAAGCTTGCTTATTAAGCAGCTCTATGAAGTTGGCCTGATCCTAATAAATGTTTTGTTGATCAACTTTGCAAAATAGAACTTTACTTCCCGAAGCTTTCTGTACAAACAGATGCCAAAATAACGCATGACGCAGACCAAGAGTGCCTCACAAAAAATGTGTTAGTATTAGAAAAAACATGGATATTAGTCAACAAACAGAAATCTTTCTCTTCACCTCTCTTCCGAATAAAAGTAAAAAAAAACACTCTCAAGCCTTAAAGACATGCCCATTCAATACTTACTTCTGTTTCTTTAGCCGTGTTTGCAATGGATTAGTATTGAACGGACACCGTAGGTATTACATTCCAAAGGGTTAATCTTATTGGTGTCCGCACTTGGATTATGGTGCGTCTGCACTGGACCTTTCGGCTCGGTTAGTTTGAACCAGGTTAGTTTACCTGCGCAGAAGGTGGCCGGTTAAACTACCACACCGACTCGGTTAAGTCACCGGGTGAAATTTTCCTGGGCTGTTCACACTGGACATAAAATTGCCTAAACTACCAAACATTTGCTCAGTTAGTTTACCTCCAAACATCCAATGCGAACACGGCTTTCGTTTACCATTTCAAGATTAGATAGGATAGGATAGTGCACCAACCATTTTTTTCAGGAAAACCCAATTCACAAAAGATATCAACCCTTCTTCTAAAGGATTTCTCTGAAAATTTTTAAACACTTGGGTTTACCCTCGCTACCATGGGCAACGCGCCGTATCGATACCTCTTGTCACTAACCCCTGGTAGGGATGCTGATGGCTCCCAAATGACTACTTGCGCGCATGTTGCTCCCAGAAGTGACTACTTTGCGCGCATGTTGGCTCCCAGAAGTGACTACTTTGCGCGCATGTTGGCTCCCAGAAGTGACTACTTTGCGCGCAGCTCAAGACACTCCGTTTGTTAAAAACTTTCCAGCTCTTGCATGGAGCTTGTAGGACGCTTTCCGTTTGTAAGAAATTGTTTTTAAAATATCTTTCGTCGAGGATCGGTTCTTGAAACTTTAAGTGAATGATCAGACATGCCCTTGGCTTTTCAGTGAGATTCTAAAACCAGATGTGAAAAACCAAACCAATTTAAAAACTAAACTAAACTGTGCAACAATTTAAATTTAAAAAAATCAAGCATCTGCGTGAATATGTGAATAAAGACAGAAAGCAAAACAGAAAAAAAAGCAGAGCAAGTAATTGAACGGAACAAAAAATCTGCCCGGGCGAGGGTGGGGGAAAAATTGACACCGGAAAAAGAAACAGTGCAGTTTGGAACAACATGTTTCCCAGCGGATTGCTGATGCGGGGGGGTCAAAGGTCAGATACCTTGGGCGACTCGTGAAGACACTCCTTTGAGTCAGATAAGGGGGCATCCCTAGCAAGCTAAGAGAAAGAGCAAAATATAGAAGGATGTCTCTAGCTAAATGTTGTCTAGAAGATGTGAAGGAATGGGAATGCCAGGGGGAAGGGGGTTTGCTGACCTACTGAAGCTCACTACGGTAAATCAGGTGCCTCTCACTAAATCATTTAAAAAACACCATCAACGACAGGGTTCTCTCCAGGATTTTTTATCAAAACTGGGGCGCATTCTGCATCTGGGGCATTCCAAATGGTTTTTTCTTTGTGATTTTTGTGAACTTGATCTAAAATCCCCAGCCCCCCCAAATCATTTTTTTAAAACCTGTTTTATAGCGCATCGGCCGCTTTTTTGCGCATATTGGGGGAGAACCCTGATTAAGGTGCACTTTGTTCTAATTACAAGATCTAATTTCTATTGCTTTTTTTAATGAACGAGTTTGATCTTCTTCATGTGAACCATTTCTGTTTACTTTTCTTGTCGACTCACACAAGGTGAAGTAGCAAATCTACATAAGTTACCGCTGGTTGTGTGATTTCAAGTTATATTCGACAAAAAAAAAAAAAAATGGTCTGGGTTTTTTCTGACTGCACTCTGCCTCTCTCTCTTCACTTCTTCCTACTCGACTGTTTCTGTTTACACCAGTTCAGTTGTATGTGTGTTGTTGTGTTGTCATTTAGCCTTTGAGGAAAGACTCTGCTTGGGGTTGAAACGTCAGGCCACTAACAATTCTTAGCAAAATAAATGTTAAACAATCATTGATGTTAGCATTTAATACAGTCCGAGTCCCAAACTGAGTGTGCCACATTATACCAGTTGACCAAAATTAAGGTGAACCCTGAAAACCCTGAGCCCGAAACCTCATTGTGACCTCACGCAAGTCTTGCCTCTTCCCTTGAGCAAAACCTCCACAAACTTTTTCACACTGTGACAAATTGCTACCCTTCGTGGCAGCGTGTGTTTTTTTTTTTTACTGTAAGTGCAAAATCATGGGATGCATTTTAAAAATCTGGGGTCCAAACAAAATGCGAACTTCAAGTGAGACTCCATGGCATTGGAGGTACAAATGTAGCTTGCAGAAATGCCATGCAGACCAACACCAAACCACACCTCAATACCTCAATTAAAAAAAAAAAAACCTCATCATGCAAAACCAAGATGCGAAAGAAAAAGCTATGGGCGGTACTGTAAAATGCATGCACTTGGTATCAACCCCACCCCACATCCCCCGAAATAAGAGGACAATTGTCATTATATCATCAAACAGGAACCCAATGTTTTCAGCCCTTGTACTTGACTAATTAATCATACAGTGAGGCCCAAAGTGCCTCCTTTCGGACATTGTTTACAAAAAGTTCACCAAAATCGTTATTGTGATGACCACAAATTATTCCACCCAAACCCTCAGTGTTAAAAACAGCCACCTAAAAAATAAAAAAAATAATATAAACGAAAAACACCAAGTGCATTTATGTTTTTTGGGTTTTGTTTTAAGTAATGCAGGATCTCCATCTTGCTGAAAAAACGAAATAAAACGACTCAATTTATTGTGAAGTTGTGTAACTTGTGTTTGTGTGACAAATAACAAAGATAGACTGACCAAACTACCACCACTGCATAAACGTAAAAAAAAAAAGTAAAAAAAAAGGTGCTTCTACTTTTGTGTGTGGCATGGATACACTATTTGACAGTGAGTGATCAGGAATGAGTGAAGGGGGGTGCCTGTTATTAAAACCCACCTGTTGTTTGCGTGTGTCTCCATACTGTACGCCGGACAACACTTCAGAGATGGGGCCAGCGGTCACCTTGTCGTCGAACCGATCTGCTTTGATCTGCAGGACGGGGAGGGGGGCAAAAACATTTTTACAGTTACCAAATGACAACGCTTCCTTTCCCCTGTACCAAGAGGGACAGAAAGTACTGGAATACATGCTCGAAATCTCACTTTTACGAGGGTTATTGTGTTATCTGTGATTCCAGCTCTTTTTTCTTTTGTTATACAAATGGGGACCAGTCTATTTCATCCATTAATTTAAAACTCATTTCGACATGCGCCCTCTATCGGTAAAGTAATGAGAATGTATGAAAAGAAAAGTGTTAGGAATGTCTTGATAGCAAGGCAATCTGAGCCCGCTCTGTAAAGGCTTTTTATTTTTCCCGGGTCGGACGAAACACAGATCATCAATTTTCTCTCGAAAAATATAATGAAAAAGCAAGAATTCCTGCAATAGCTGGAAGATTGGCATCCTATCCCCCGTGTTATACTTACATCTTTCTGTCTCTTCTTCAACTCCTTGGGGTCATCAGAAAGCTTTGAGAACTGGTGGGCCTCAATTTGGATTGGATCTCCAGATGACTGCTTCTCGACGTCCGATACCCACTGGAAATCACAACAACAACAAAATATATTGATTTCTTCAATAGTTAAAGGAACATTACAGAACTGGTAAGAACAAAACTTGTAAAATATACTTTTTGATCACAGTTTTACATAAAACTTACACGGTCTAAAGATGATGATAGTAGAAAACATCCCTTGAAATATTTCTGTCTGAAATGCCATATTTGATGAGAAATGAATAAACTAATTTTCCGGTTGGAGTTTATCGCTCAGTGAGCGTTTTATTCATTTGTTGAACCTATATGATTTCATGCAAATGTGTAATCGGTTTTTCACTATTTTCTCGTGACCCAGATGGCCGATCGATCTCAAACTACTACAGGTTTGTCAGTTTATGTATATGGTGGATTACATAAAGTGCTTACACTGCCAGCAACTGTTTTGTTAGCAAAAACCAATTCTGTAATGTTCCTTTAACAATAAAATGGACTTTGAGAAGTTTAGATATTGCGAGCAAGACTCCTCACCACTGTCTTCTTCTTCGGGGTTTCATCTCCTTCCTTCAGTTCCTCCTGCATCTCTACCTTGGTGTATGTGTTAGGCGTGTTCAACCACTTAGTCTTCTCTCCAGCCTGCTTGCGGTTCATCAGCTTCATCGGGGACTGGTACTTGCTGCTCTCCCTGTCGTCGTCGTAGAAGTAAGTGACTGAAGTCGAGGCTGCTGGGTGGGCCACCTCGCTGCGGGGCTTGGGGTCGGAGCGAATGAGAGGCTGATGGTACACATAGCCTGTTCGGTGACCCTGGGGGGGGGAACATTTTAGACAAAATATCAGTCAGAATTTGTGTTCAAGTTTGTGGTCACTTTCAAACGTCAATTTTATTTATATCAGTTGTGGAGAAATATAAATCTTTTCATGGTTAAACTATTTCAGATAAACTTCATTTCTTACTGACATGGAAAATGATTTGGGGTTGAACATAGAATAGTTTACTAGAGCGGGATTTGAACCAGTAGCCTCCGGATTAAGGTAGAACCTTTTTGCAGATGGGCTCATAGTTCTGATTGAAATCGTAGAAGCAGTTTAAAGATTAAACAAAAGTCACAAGTTCCGTTTTAACAAAAAATAAATGTAAGCGCAAAACTCTACCGAGTCTCATTACCTGAAAGACATATATTTATAACAATGATAAGTTTGATTGTTCCTACCTGGTTATCTAGTTGTCTCATCATGGCTTCAAACTCCAGCTCTCCGACCTTCCATTTCCTCTCTCGCGGCTTCTCCCCTTCCTCGTGCTCCACATTGATTGGCAGGCTAGCTCCTTGCAAGGCGGTCTTTCGCGTTTCCTCCTTCAAGCTGTCAGGCAGCAAGATGAGATTGTCAATGCCGGCGGACATGCTCCTGACCTGATGGAGAAAAACAAAATCGCACACTGCAGTTTGGTGTTGAATAAAAGATAAATCACACGTATGCACGTTCTGTGAACGCATCTACACAGGACACAGTCAACCCTCCTACTGTCTGACCAGTCAGTATCATCCGCTGTGGTGCTAAATGATAGATAAACTGTGCCAGCCTGCAACATCATATCATGAGGTGAATGCATCTGCACAGTACACAGTCCAACCCTCATACTGTCTGACCATTAAATCTCATTACCCAGTGCTGAGGACTGGAGGCCGGTCTCAGACTCGGGACCAGTCTCAAGTCCATGAATTTGGACTTGGGAGTACTGTAAACTTTTACTCAGACCAGCACATGACCCTGGGACTTATGTCGAGACCGGCTCAATGTCGAACCACAGGCATGTAAAGGTGCCTTTTCGCAGCCAGCCACGTTGACCTACATCATCACAGAGCTCAGCCAGAGATCAAAAGTGTTTGATTTTTCTGGAAGAAGGAAAACCAGAGGGCCCAGAGAAACAACAATAATAATTAAAAAAAATTACTTATACCTAGTGCTTTATCACACCCGAATGGTGTCTCAAAGCGGTCAGTATTTCTTCCTGCATGGTGCGCAGAGCTACGTTTTGAAGTATGTGACCTATTCCTTAACATAGCAGTGCAATATGCAGCCAACCGAACCAGCAACACCATTTATGCGCATTACACAACACACGGGACCTACGGCTTTATGTCCCATCCAAAGAACGAAGCACTAACGGTTTAATGTCTTGCTTAAGTGTCACGACCGGGACTCAAACCCACACACTGCTGATCAGCAACTCCAGAGCTTGAGTCCGGTGTTCCTATCCACTCGGCCACGACACAAAAAAAAAAACCCTCTGGGCACAGGAAAGAACCAAGGGGCAACTCTAACTCGCACATGGCCCCAGCCGGGAATCGAACCAGGGGCCACAGTGGTGAGAGGCGAGCACTTTATGCACGCCACCAACTTACCTGGCTAGTGCAAGCAGATACGATCTGAGCTGTCCAGTAGTAGGCCTCTTCAACGGTCTCCCCGCAGCAAGCGACACCATGGTTACGCAGGAACAGTATTTTGTTGTTGGGACCGAGGGCACGAATGATGTCGTCCTTCTGCTGTTCGCCGATAAAGATGCCGCTGTAGTCGTAGTATGAGACATCCCCGCAGATCAACGCCTCCTGGCTGAGGGGTAATAGGCCACATTTCATTGACGACACCTGGGGGACAATAATTATAATAACAATAGGCATTTACTAAACCGTATCTGCCTAACTTACCGGATTTCACGAAAACACACACAAATGCTGTTAGCGCCGAACTACGGGAAAACTTGTGAATGAACAAGAAGTTAGTGTCTCACTTTGAACTCTCACTACTAGTGATATGAGTTGGGAAACATGGCAAAATATATATCACATTAAAAAAAGGGGAATGATGTGCTCTTTCCAAAGGTGTACGGTTTGTTGGGATATGTTTAAAATCACAATGAGTGTTCGTTGTAATGCAGCAATGAGTGCTGTATGGGCACATACTGGGCGCAAAAGAACATTCCTGTGGGCACACGCCAGCAATCCACTGGACTGCCAGAACCTTCCTCTAAACCGCATCATTGTGCCGAAGCACAGGAGCAATCCGACACAGGTGAATACGCGCATTAGTACTTTGAGCGTGGTCCAACCGAACGGACCATGAGCACGCGCTGGAATATTTATCCGATCCAATTAGCCCGTTCCTCACTGTTCTGACTTACGAGACCTTCCCTGAACATGCCTCAAACAGTTCAAAGAGCGCCGTTCCCTCTACCGTCACGTTGCTTTTCCCCCCACCCCCGAGCCCCCGCAACCACAACAAGCGTAACTCACCGCAACCACATCGGGATTGTGAATATGCACTATGCACTTGGCGTCCGGTCTGCAGTGGTGGATTGCTGAGTGCAGTGTGAGGCCGGACACGTTGGGGCCGTAGGTTGTGGTGCCGGGGTCAACCACCTGTCCGAGCATGTCCACTTTCACCAGGGAGGAGGCTGTGATCTCGTGGTACATCAGGCCGAAGGGGTTGATCAGGAAATTGTCTGTTTCCATGGAGACGCGTAGCTGGTGATAGGAAATAATATAAAACGGAATAAATAGTTAAGCACAAGTTTTTTTTTCATTGCTGAACCAATGTTAATTGATTAAAATCTCAACAACCAATTCTATAATTGTGGCTTACTTCAATAACAACAACATTTCTCTCGACAGTAACTTGAATTATCGGCTCTGCATGAGCTTACTTTATTCAACACTAAAGACTGACTGATGTACATGTACCTACCGACAAAGCAGCAAATAAAACAATCAGTATTACAGACCAATCTAGTGAGAAATCTTGGAAAGTATTTCTTTAAGCGTTTGGTTTACAGCTGTCAATTTATTCTTGACTGAAAAGTTTGAGTTTAAAGGGACACAGTGCCTTGGATTGGGCAATTTGGGCTATCAAAAGCATTTGTTATTAGATGAATATGGTTGGAAAGATGTTTAAAAAGCAGTGTGCCTCGAAATTGTGTGGATTTTCTTTTACTCCGTGAGCTTACACGGTCCACCACTAGTGGAACAAAATTTTTGACTCCACAAAATGGCGGACCATGTTAGTTCACGAAGTAAAAAGAAAACCAGCACAATTTCAAGGATTACTGTATTCTACTTTTAAAACATCTTTCCAATATACTCATTTCATAAAAAATGCTTTCAAAACGCTTTTTATAGCCCAAAGCGCCCACTCCCTTTAAGTTGTACCAAATCTTTATTATAATAATAATAATAGTACCAAATCTTTCACATAATTCATACAAAATATTTTAGTTCAGAAGAACTAGGGCGCCCCAGCCCCAAATCAGGCACTTCCAAAAAATGGTGCAGGGGAATTACAAAATGAAGACGACTGCAACATCAGTCTTGATATCAATGTGACATCTCAAACAGTCTATCTTTTGAGAAATACTTTCCTTTCGTGTTATCTAAAAGCTCTTATTCTTATCTATTTGATGAGCTCATAAACCCAGTTTTGAGTTTTGGCAGGAAGCGCTGGTCCTGGAACGGAGCATCAGAAACATTTACGACCTATTCCATATATTTTTTTTATTTCCATTCAAAATAAAAAGTAAATAAAAAAAAAGGGCTGCTCTATGCATTTTTTTTTAAATGCAGGTAACAGCTTACCTTGAAACAAAAACACAATACGACTTGCACTATGAGATTTTCATAATGCACGATTTGTCCATGAAAATTGTCAGATTGATTTGTGCATCAACCGTACCATGCTGTGCATGTCTGGGCCTGGTTGACCTCTGCCCTCTGACTCATAATGAGTATACATACTTGAGTGTACATGTGACAACAATACAGATACATATTATACGGGTACATTTGTTCACTGTCAAGCCCCGTTACTGTCAAGCATACACATGTAGTCTTATTTACCACTGAGATGGGGCAACACACTTAAAAGAGGTGGGGTCATAGATTGCTCGTTGTCAACGCAGTGCTGATTCATGAGTACAATATTATCAAGAAAGATACAATGGAAGTCACATGTGCAAGTTTCAGCTGAATACAGTGTCTACTTGCTGAGAAAAACCAGCAAAAAAAAAACTGTCGCGGTATTTTCATCAAGAACGCCGACTCCAGCCACGTTCAGCGAGGTGGCAGCGGGTACCAACCACATCTCTAGCCGCAGCATTCGCCAACGGACACCAACCCTCAGAATTCTGAGAAACGATTCATGCATGAATAGTTTCCCAGATTAAAACAATTTGGGGGTGAAAAAAGTATCCAAACCATATTGCTTCGAGGGGAATCCTTTCTCACAATAGTTTATGCTATCAACAGCTGAAGTGCTTCTTACCAAGTAAGTTTTTATGGGCATTCATTTTTGAAGAAGTTACCAATCTATGACCCTACCTTTAACATGAACAAATAAAAAAGGTTAAAAACAGCTCTTATTACACTATCGAGCAACCAGTACGTGCTCCTTTAATAAACCAATAAAATAAAAATTTGCAACTTCCCCGCGCGAATATATAACCGTTTAAGGTTTTCTGTTCATAAAACTGAAAGCATCAAGTCTGAGTGACAGATATAGCAAGCATGACATTTGGTCCTTGAAAAATAGGCGGGAACCGACACTTCATAGAGTACAAGGGCTGACCTACATGTACACATGGTGGAGTCTTTACAAGGGTTTTCAGGCTATCTAATCAACATTTTTCTAATTTTTTCCAAGGGCAAAAAAAAACAGAAATCAGACTTAAGTAGGAGGAATATTATGCCTGAAACAGACAGGCATGCAACTGTAACTTCACCAAAAAAAAGAGGTAATGACAAAATTTCAATGATTTTGTACAGTATTTTTCAATTTTGAATGGTAAAACTGAGAATAAAAAAAAGAGGAAATCGGCTGATCCGAGGAAAAGTTGCATGCCTGAACAGAGAGAAGTTTTGAGCAGTTAGATCAGCTACTAACATGACTAATGAAAAATGTAGTCATCTGTGATGATAGAACGAATGAGGCCAGGGTCCGGGCTGTCTAAGACCTTAGGTATAACGTAGCCCCCCCTCCCCCCCCCCCCCCCCCGCTGTCTTCTGGCCAGGAGCTAAACATTCACGTTCACTCTACTGTAAGCGTGCCACCCGTTCCTCCAGCAGATTGCATTTAATATGATTTATCCGATCACTGCGGAGGTTCTTAGAAATTGCCTGTTGCCGGGATGCGACATGACAAGGGATTAATGACTGGCTCTGGATTTGAGGTAGTTCGGTGATGAAGGGGTGCACTGCGGTACCCGTGCCATTTATTTGGACACCATTTTTTGTCACATTCTCTATCTTCACCACCAACTGTGTTTGGGTGGGGATTCTCATTGTATCAAAAAGGGGGCCTGACTATCTTGCCATTTTAGCATCGGTTTGGTTTTTATGGCCATTTCCAAATTAGGTGCCATGGCTACGGCTTGGTCACCGCATCATCATGTGTTGAAGCATAGGCTGCCCCCAGCAACATCCTTGGCAGCAGCCGTAGCTCTAGCCACCAATTCGGACGCGGCCTTTTTCTTTGAATGTAGAGCATGCAAAATGGCTGCCGGCTCTACGCGTAAGGCCGTATCCGAATTGGCGGCTACAGCTCTGGCTACGACTATTGCTAAGGGTGTTGTCGAGGACATCCTACACTTCAACACATGATGATGCGGAAATCTAGCCGTAGCCAGAACTGTAGTAGCCAATTCAGACATGCTATGTCAGTAAGCATGAGCAGACATTTTGTTACAAAGTCAATTTATCAACTTGAGTCCAGCTTGATTTCTTTCTCCCATTCAAAAAAAAATAATGTGACCAAAATGAGACTGGAAAGGGAAATTAGTGCGGTGTCATTTTGATACTTAATAGAATCAGCAGACATGATGGCGGGTTTCACATTGTAGAAGCTACGCCACGCCTGACTGGATTTGGCCGTCCCTTTAAATAATGACCGACAGCATTATGCACAATGATTACTCCAGGCCTCCTAATGCAGTGGTGTGCTCCACAGCGCATCAAGAATGCACACCGTACATCATTAAGGGTGTGACTTGATGAATATACTGTGTGCGTTCTGCCCAAGGATATCTTACTGACAGAAAAATAAACAGAACATTTTGTAAATGAAGATCCTTGGCTTCCTTTCCTTTACATTGATATACATTTGTTTTGTGGGTTTTTTTTTTTTGGGGGGGGGGTGGATTTTTGTTCTCCCTTTTTTTCTCTCTGTAGTATTTGTATTTAATAACTGATCTTTTTCAATGTTTTGTTTTGGCTTTTGACATTGTTATTGGTTCTTTATGACCTCTAAGGAACAAAAGAATGGTCACTTGTGTTCCAAAATATATTTTCATGTTCAATGCGCTGAAATGTTTAAAAGTATAACAAGTATTTATTAATCATTGTTACCACACTACTACGTAAACACTTCCGCTTGTTATTTAATGTTATATTTTGCTTTATATTATAATATTATATTAAACCAAGGATGCTTCATAAGTGAACTTTATTCACTGTAGTTCGCAAGCCTGAGGAAACCTGTAAACAAGGGTGCTTGCTATGTGAACCAGAAACACCTGGGTTAACCCCTACTCTTCCACGATTTTATGACATGCTATTTACTTGAGTGTAAAAAAAACACCAAACCAACCAACCAACCAACGGGTAAAAAAAAGCGGCAATCCGTACACTTTGCATCTTAGGGCCGGTCGTTTTTTTTCTAAGTGGATTGTGTACGGCGCTAACTCTTGAAGAGTCTCGGCCCCGGCGTCAAGACGCTGAGCCGAGAATTAGCAGAGTACCAGCTCAGAGGTGTGACTCAGCAAGGCCAGATTGTTCTACATCGCCATGCTGGGAAATCCAATTTGAGCGGACTTCACCTGCTGCAGACAGATTATTGTGGTGGAGGGGGGGGGGGGATAGACGAACACAACAACAAAATTGTTGACTATTGAAGGCGGGAAAAAATCTACCAGGATTGTTGAATGAGTGGGGTGTGAGGATTGAGCCGTGTCTAAATTGAGCCAGTTTGGCTATGGCTTCAGCCTTGTACATGTACAGCATGGCAAGAATTAGTGTAGCCATAGCCACAATTGAAGCCGTCAATTTGGTCGCGGCATCAAATTAGCACCAGCTGCAGGGGAAAGAAAGTATGTTTTCTGAGCCATCAAATCGCCTTTAAACGAACGCATGAAAGTGAAATAGGCTGCTTTTTTGCCGAAAATTACTTGGGAAAACATATATTGAGTCTTCGATCAAGACAAGTTTTACACACATTTCATACGATGGATAAAATTTGCATGAAGTTTTCTAATTTCTATAATTTTTTTTTCACATTTGCCCCGCCTTGTTTCAAAATTTAACAAAACATATGTTGTGGATTAGCCTATTTGTTCATAGCACATTGTTCTGTTGTCTCGTATGCAGTCAACTGGAAACAAAATGTTGTGAAAAGAAACATTCATGATACGAACATCGTTGGAGAACAATTGTCTCATGAAGTATCCTTATTACTGACTCATTTATTTATTTGAACTGATGTTTTTCAGAATGCTGTCTATCCCACCAATTCAAATGACTATGTTTTACACACAATGTCGTTTGTTTACCTTGACCTTTGTTAATTATTAAAGGCAGAGTATGCCTTTGGTTTTTGGAACTGTTCGATTGTTTTAATCCTACATAAAATTTTGTTTCAAAAGGTAATAGTGTTTTTGAAATATCGCAAAAAATCTGGGAAGAATAATTTGTAATTGGAATAAACAATCTGATTGAAATGTTTTTGAATCCCTCTCTCTAAAACCACATTCCTTTGAAGGGAATTGTTTTTCAAAATGTTATACATTATCAGCAGCTGCAGTGCTTCTTACCAAGTAGGTTTTTATAATAATACATTTTTGGAGTAATTACCAAAGGAACTCGGGGAGGGGGGGGGGGGGTGGGGGGACCCTCTCTCTGCCATATACAAGCATGGTCTAATTTTCTTGGTTCATTGTAAGTTTATGCAATCTTCCAACAGCTGCACGCTTTCCCTTGATGAAGCAAAACCACAAAACTGGGTCAAACATTTCGAAATGATAATTTCCCACGTTTGATAACAGCGTATCGTTCATCAACTACACGTCCGATCAATTCTCCACCGTGGCCCACGTACAGGATTAAATGCTACTTGTCACAGATCAATGCAACACGTAGATGGCGGTAACACACAACCGCCTAACGGTGCTTCTTCCCAGGCACCCTATGCACAGAGCAGCAAATGAGGTATCACGACGACGTTGGTACTACTACAGGAAGACACATGATAGTGTCGGATCCTGCTGGCTCGTGTGTTAATAACTGACAATGTTTACCAGGTGTGCGGGGAAAAAAAGAAGAAAAAAAAACCATTCAGATACGGCCACATTGGTCGGCCTATTGGTTGTGATCGTTTAATCACTACAGAGGAAGAGTGAAAGGTTTCTGGGAGTATAAAATTAATGTCATGCAAACTGCCGTCATGTAAACATGTCGTGTCATGAATAAATGGCCGTTCAGCTATTAACATGTACATTGTAGACAATCGCTTCATGCATAACGAGTAGATGGCAGCATGTGGATGGGCAATCATTCTTTGCATTGATATGATTCTCCAGAAGACGAGCAGGGTTTACTACTCGAAATGTTGAGACCACACCGGCTCTTTTTAAAGGTATTATACAGGATTGGTAGAGCTGACAAAACAGTCGCAAACAAAGTTCATGTTTTGTGTGATTAACCATATACATGAAATAACAAACCTGTGAAAATTTGAGCTCAGTTGGTCATCGAGGTCACGAGAAAATGGTGAAAAGAGACCTTAAATGTGTTTTCTGTTTTTCAAACATCGAGTTTATTATCGAGCGCGATGAAAAATATTGTTTTATTCATTTCTCAGAAATGATAGCATTTTAGGCAGAAATATTTACAGGAACCCTTTCTACCATTACTTACTTTAAACCATGTAAGTTATGTGTGAATCTGTGAACATTTGTGTTTTTCAATCAAACCAATAGTGTACAGGGCCTTTAAAGCAAACACTCATCCCCAAAAAGGTTGTTTTACACATGGTTGTACCCGCTGGTTTACTATTTATAGTAACTTTGTTTTATTCTAGTGGTTATACATGTAAGTCCAGGGCATAAAAAATCCCTCTTTTCAAACTTGACAAGTTTCTCAGGAAAAAAATTCCCCGGAAAATTCCGCTGGCCTTTTGGCATATAAAATTGCTGGACTTTGACACAAAATTGTAAAAAATAATGACATCAAATTATGCACGAGCGAAGTTTTCAGAATGGATTATTACAAAGTCTTCTGCTGCCACCAAAGCTTGAATATTGCACACTTTTCATACATGTAGTAGTTTTTAAATATTAGCCTTAACACGAGGCAGGATATGGTCCACATAAGTGGTGCAATAGTGACACCTTACTTATCAAACTGTGTTAGTTTAGGCGGGGCACTCCGGCTGGTCCCCTAGCGCTTATCTCTATGCATTTGATGTGGCCATCAGAATTTGGGTAATGGTGGTGGAGGGGAAGTTGCTGTTCTTATCGTGACCCACTTGAATTGGATGTGATTTGATAGTGTGGTATCACACCAAAGCTCTTTAGGATAATCAAAGCCAATGGGTAAATACTAGCGTCTGACCTCATGCACCAGATTGCTGAATTGACCTTTGACCTCAGCCACTAACTTGTGGCTCACGCTGACTGAAGAACTTACTCCAAACGGTTTAGTTTTCCATCAACTGAATCGAACCGAGTTTTACCATGCCCCATGTAGAGGCAGAGGATACCCCCAATGTTCCCATACTTTCCTTTTATGCAAAACTACCCCCTCCTAAACTCCTCTAAAGAGCTCCTGTGATTCCAAGCACACAATGAAGACACAATATATGGGGGGGGGGGGGCCATCATGCCCCATATCGAGCGCCAAATGAAACCGAGGCTGAGAGGGCAACAAAAATAGTCTGACCCCATTTCAGGGAACTTGACACTGGAAATGATAGCGTGTTACAGGGTCTATTCTCCTCGTCACTAGAGCCCAGGCTCCTATTTCAAAGTGCTGCTTAACCACAAAACATTTCTGCTTACTAGAATAAGGTAACCAGCCAAAACACCATTCAGCATGTACTGTTCGTGACTGGTTTCCTGCTCATTATCGCTCAGCAAAAAATTGATAAAAACAAATTCTGCTCAAGCAGCTCTATGAAAACGGGCCCAGGTTAGACTGTTGTTGTTTGCTTATCCTGAAAATCACGTGGAAATTTGGTTGGTAATCTTGTTTTTATCAATGAAGAAATTTCATGCTAAGCAAATTTTTGTGCTTAGCAGCTCTATGAAATTGGGCCCTGATGTCAGTCAAGGCAGCACATGAATCCAAAGGTGATAAAATCACAGTTTTTAACCATTTAAAGGAACATTACAGAATTGGTAAGAAAAAAACTTGTAAAATATACTTTTTGATCACAGATTTACATAAAACTTACACGGTCTAATGATGATGATAGTAGAAAAACATCCCTTGAAATATTTCTGTCTGAAATGCCATATTTGATGAGAAATGAATAAACTAATTTTCCGATTGGAGTTTATTGCTCAGTGAGCGTTTTATTCATTTGTTGAATCTATATGATTTCATGCCAATGTGTAATCGGTTTTTCACTATTTTCTCGTGACCCAGATGGCCGATCGATCTCAAACTACTACAGGTTTGTCAGTTTATGCATATGGTGGATTACATAAAGTGCTTGCACTGCCAGCAACTGTTTTGTTAGCAAAAACCAATTCTGTAATGTTCCTTTAAAGGAATGTAATGATTGAATATATTCACAGGTAAATTGTGAGGGGTTAATGGGTTTCCACATTATTGGCCGTCCCTCACTCCCCATGCCGTGTGAAGATCTCCCCCAAATCAACACGACACTCGCTATCTCCGCTGATCTGAGACGACGTGCATTACATATTCAGCCACTGTCCGTGCCCTAATTAACATAATTGGATGTTCCCAGACAGCCTGAGCCGAATTAATGTTTGCGGTCTTGATCACACTGCTCATTTCTTAGCGACATTGAAAAAAAAGGTCCTTCACTGCTCAATGCCAGTTAAAGGAAGGCTACAGCGATGGTTTCCATAAAAAATAAAAAATTGTGTTTACCCTTTAAAGGCAGGATATGCTTTTGGTAATTGTCAAAGACTACGTATCCTCACTTGGTGTATCCCAACATAAACACAAAATAACAAGTAACAAATAAATCTTCTTGTTGTGCTTGTTCAAATACAAATAGTTTATGTATGTTTGACTGTTTTTTTACTGTTTTTTTTTTTGCATTTAAATTCTGGTCCAGCAAATCTATTTCTGGTCCAGCAAATAACTTGAGCAACAAGCCCCGAGGTCTTGTGAATTTTTTGTCCGAATTTGAGCCCTGCCTAAAAAGACATAGTGTGCATTTCATATACTACAGAGAATTTCACTGAAAAAAAAAAAGAAAGGAAAAATGCTCATGTTTTCAAGATGTTTTTTAAATTAAATTTTTTACAATTGCTCAATCTGCCTGGCAAGGCATTTTAGACCACCTTCAATGAAATTCTTGAACATAACGACATTGCTCACGGAATTGTTTTAAAAAAAAGTGACAACAAATTTTGTGGCACATTTTGAAAACTCAAGCTCAAACTCTGACAACCGCTACTTCTGACTTTTACGACTTACTCCTTAAATTCGCAAGTAGACAGACAAACAGGGTTCTCCCCACGATGTTTCAAGGCTGTAGGGCATTCTTGAACTAAAGTTTGGTAGTTTGGCCTAAGCACGCTGAATTGAAACTATGTCCTTAGAGAATTTTGTTTTGTACTTGGTGTTTATCGTTGGTTTAAAAAGCCCTACTGTGCAATCTTGGGCATTCTAAATGTTTTTCTTTATGATTTTTTGTGAATTTGATCTAAAGTCGTGTCCCCCACCCCCCCTCCCAAAAAGTGTTTATATCGGCCGCAAATGTGCACGTATCGTGGCGAACCCCGACAAAGACGACCACCTCACGGAGAGGTACAAAGATGACCATCTCACCACCTCATGCGCTGCATGTACTTTTCCAACCGCACCTGGACATTCCACTTCAAGCACACAGCATCCCATAACAGGCCACCGTGATCTTAAAGGTATTACACAGGATTGGTAGAGCTGACAAAACAGTCGCAAACAAAGTTCATGTTTGGTGTGATTAACCATATACATGAAATAACAAACCTGTGAAATTTTGAGCTCAATTGGTCATCGAGGTCACGAGAAAATAGTGAAAAGAGACCTTATGTGTTTTCTGTTTTTTCAAACATCGAGTTTATTATCGCGCGAGATAAAAACTATTGTTTTATTCATTTCTCAGAAACGATAGCATTTTAGGCAGAAATATTTTAAAGAACCCTTTCTACCATTACTTTCTTTAAATTGTGTAAGTTATGTGTGAATCTGTGAACATTTGTGTTTTTCGATCTTACCAATAGTGTACAGGGCCTTTAAGGAGCAATGGATAATGGACGTACAGAGCCCTTCTCTGAAATGGTCCAGGTTGAGGAAACACGACCCGTGTAATCCCGCAATCTATTTAAGACGCCTGGCTGAAATGATGCAGTGACAAGCTGGTCAAGGGGATGCACCCTTATCATGCTGATCCGTCGTCTTCCCTGCATTCACTAGTAACGATGAATACTGAATCTAAGTGATGCACAAGGGGGGTCAGACTAAACTGTCCTTCAAGCCTTGGTTTGATTCTATAAATAACGGACTAGGCCTTTTTGCTTACACAATGTCTCAGTTCTCCTACGTCATTCAGAAGTAGAGAGTTAAAAGCTCAAAGGACCCGGATCCTTCTAATTCTCCGTGGATTTGTTTTCTCTAACTAATGGCCTGAATCCTTCTAGATCCTTTTAATGACAGGCACCCTATCAGCACTGACCCCCCAATCTCAACTGCAAACTGCAGAGAGAGAATTAAGCCGATTCCGGATTCCTTAAAAAATGAAGTTCCTACAACTTCTTCTTACCGAGATGTGGTTGTAGATATGTTGGGTCCAGCCCTGTATGTCGATGAGACGGTACAACGAGGCCAGCTTGCATCGCAGTATCTTCTCCCCCTTGCTGTAGTTGACAGAGTCCACGCCGCGGATGTCGGCAACAGGTATTAAACATGTTCCTGCTTAAAAAACAAAACAAAATGGCATGTGTTTGTCATTAAAAGGGTAAGTTCCCCAAAGTTGCCCCGATTGGGTTTCGAACCCGGATCTACTAACAGAGGCAATACTTGATGAATGTAAACAACTCCTGAAAATGGCTAGGGCGCCTGAGCTCCCCCTTACCCTAGATTCCGAACCTCCCAGATGTTACAATTCAGGAGGTTTACAGACTCTTAGCCTGACGTCACACTCCGAGGCTCGTAAATAACGCCAGATACCAGCTTGACGGATGTTGCCAGATGTAATGTACCTTTGACCTTGCATTTATTTAAAGCGGAGATTCGCAGTCACTCACAAGGCATCTTAACAATGATACTCTTCATCATGTTGTCGGAGCTTTGAGTCCTCTCTCGTATCGACTACGGCAATCTCCTATTTATCTGGTGCTCTATACAAGTGTGCACGTACATGTACTGTACATCATGTGTACATTGCATCAACAGGGCCCAATTTCATAGAGCTGCTTTAAAGGCACTGGACACTATTGGTAATTACTCAAAATAATTGTTGGCATAAAAACTTACTTGGTAACGAGCAATGGAGAGCTGTTGATAGTATAAAACATTGTGAGAAACGGCTCCCTCTGAAATAACGTAGTTTTTGAGAAAGAAGTAAAATATTTGAGTTGATTTCGAGACCTCACGCTGAGGTCTCGAAATCAAGCAATCAAGCATCTGAAAGCACACAACTTCGTGTGACAAGGGTGTTTTTTCTTCCATTATTATCTCGCAACTTCGACGACCAAATGAGTTCAAATTTTTACAGGTTTTTTTTGTGTGTGCATATGTTGAGATACACCAAGTGAGAAGACTGGTCTTTGACAATTACCAAAGGTGTCCAGTGTCTTTAAGCCACTATTATATATTAATATTATTTAAGAGAAAGTGAAGACTCTGTACAGAGACGTCTTCTTGATTGGGTCTTACCTTGCCCTCGGCCACCTCCACCTCCACCTCCGGCTGAGGACTGGTTGAATCTTGACTGAGGGAGTACCAAGTCGGCGATCTGCTGCAGGGCAATAAGGCTGGCTGGGTGAGGCCCGCTCTGATATCAAAATAAAACCAAGACAATTACGTTACTTTAATTTCTTCAAATCTTTTGAAAATGAACACTCCTTAAGAATGGATAGGCTGTCTCCCCCTTGGCCCAATTTCATAGAGCTGCTTAAGCAGAAAATATTGCTTAACAACTTTCTGCTTAGCTAAACTAAGACAAATACCAGTCACATAGTATACACGTGACATGGTATTTCGGCTGGTAAGTGTATTCTGATGTAAGCATAACTTTGTTGTGCTTAGCAACTTTTTGTGCCTAAAGCGGCTCTATGAAATTGGGTCCTGGTCTGGATGTGTAACTCCTGAATGCTCTGGGTGTTTAATTTTAATGGATTCACAGACTGCAGGTATCCGATTTGCCAAATGTGATTTGCGGAATGTGGCTTAGGGGCCGGTTGCCCCTTAGTCTAGGCCCAGAACCTCCCTGATGTTACAATTCCAGAGATTTACAGACTCTGTGCATCATCAGAATTGACAAAACTAACTACTGAGGAAAGACTCTTCCTCCCTTTGGTGACTGCTTTAATTCTTTCAAGAAATTTTGAAGAGTCAATGAGATTACGAAAACAAAAAAAACAGAACTCAGGAAAAATCCTGATGAATCACGTGTCCGCAGACTGTACCACAAATGGAAAACTAGAAGTTTGACCTGAGGTCTTTCAACCCTGAGTGCAAGTTCACATCCTTTAAGACAGTTTGACGGCAAAGCAAAAGATCTGCGAAAAAAATCTTCAAATCACGTAAAATCCTGACAGCGCACAAGCTTGGAAACAAGTAAGAAAGTATTTCTGATTGATTGAATGTTCTAAATTGCATGCACAAGACCTCTGGTTTCGCAACATAATGTAGAGTGTTTTCTTGAAATCTGAGCCTTATATAATTAGTGTACCCAGGGCTAATATACTTCACGAAGGCAACAGAGGCATTTCCTCCGTTGCCCCTGCTCATTGCCTCGTTGCCCCTTGTAGAAAATTTATATTTCCTTACTGAGGTGCCCTTTACCAACGAGAAAATGCAAATGCACTTGCCCATTCAAAAAAGAAGCATCAGGTCTGGTGTACTTCCAACAAAATGACTAACAAGTCTGCACGCTACTGTTCTACTTGATTTTTGTGCTTCATTTGCCCACTGAGAAAATTTCAATGAGTGTGGAGGGAGGGAGGGGGAGGGGAGTGATGTCACACCCCAACATCACCTGGTCGTTGTACCCCCCTGATCATGTGCAGTGTGCAGTGTGCACGGTTTCACTCTCTATACAGTGTAGTAAACAACGGTGAAGGTACATGTACAATTCCCCCCGACAGAGTGCACAGACTGCAACTCAACACCCCAGGTGAATATGTGGGTAGTTCATCAACGCGTCAAACTCGATATCCTCGATGCACTCGCACGAGAGATCATTGGCCGTCAAATATGACACGAGTGGGGGGACCGGGCACTTCCTATATGTACGTTCACAATACGAGACATGGGTACCGCTGACAAGTCTCGTAGCCGGGATATGGGACAGAGTTTCTGCAGTTGAAACAATTAAATCCAAAGGATGAGTGCGAGAAAAAAATAATATATATTATCCCCCAAAATTTCATGAGGTCTTTATCTATTGGAAAATGAGAACATCACCAAACTGAGTTTGACCTTGAAGACCTCTTTCATAAAAACAGTTACCATAAACAACAAACTATGTAGAAAGATCTTCTTTTTTTCCCCTCCAAAGTTAACTCCGGTCTTGTACAAAAAATTTCAAGAGCAGGAAAAAATGTGAGCTACAAGCCCTGAGGTCTCGTAGATATTTCTCCCTAAATTTCGAGCCCTTTCGCCACACAGAGACTATTCACAGCATTTTCTGCATAGTTCAGATATGGGGAGGGGATGACACATTTTAGCGTGGTGCCTTTGGGAGACAACGATCCTAACGCATTTTGTCATCTCCAAAACCAGGATGACTCATGAATGTTACAAAGGTATACATTGATACCACTCCCTGGAGTGACCTTGAAGAAATCCCTTACAAGGGAAATTCATGTTCCAGTCCTCATTTGACAAATTGAACAAATTAACTACAAGTGCATTAACAGCAGTAAGACCCTGATCCCAATCTTTAAAGGTAACGTCCCAGATTGGTAAATCAGGCCTGGAATTACACGGAGGCCACGAAGGCCATGGCCTCCGTTGCCCTGCTCTTGGCCTTGGTGCCCCTTCAAAAGTTGCCCATAGACTTTAAGATTTTCCAATGGTAGTGCCCTTTGTAAAATGGAATTGGCCTTGCCCTCTAAAGATGAAATTCCAGGCCTGGTAAATACTCGAAAAAAATTAATGGCCACAAAAACTTTACTTGGTGAGAAGCACCGCAGCTAATGATAGCATAAACTGTTTTGCGAAAAAGGATTCCCTCCAAAAACATTTGAATCTGAGAAAACAATTCATGCATGAATCGTTGTCACATGAATCGTTGTCAGATTTCTGAGGGTGGACTGAAAATTGAAATTTCCGTTTTGCAAATGCTGCGGCCCGAGATGAATTCTTAAAAAAAACTATACCCACAAACTAGAATTGGATCCACAGATACACAGTGTACCATTGGACTCCATTCTAGTTTCCACCATAAATAACACTGCACAGATAGGGTGCCCACCGCCAAAATCAACAATGACTTATTGTATAGGAAGTAAACATTGTTTTGTCAATCTTGCGAATTCAATAACTAGGGCATAATGAGGAACTTCACGGTTGAACGAGCCAGCTCCCCGACAACGCCTAGAACTGAAGGGGGGAACAGAGCCACGCTATTTATTGTCTGACGGATGTTTGACTTTTGAAGCTAAAGAAAACAGTGCAGGGTTTATACTGTGCAAAGGTTTTTTGTGCCGTCTGACCCAGGACAAACAGAGACGACTTATAGTTTGGAGACTGGGCTGCTGGAACAGTGTTGAACCCAGTCCTATGTGTAGAGCAGGGCTGCCAACATTTGCATCTTGCAATCAGGGAGATTGGTACAACAATCAGGGAGATATTTAGAGTCACATTCATCATCATAGACATAGGGACAAAGTTTCCATAATCTGGGAGATTTCCAAATTTGTTCATCGGAACATGGACAATTTGGTTTATTTTCAGGGAAGTTTTTGCGGAATCAGGGAGAGTTGGCAGCTCTGGTAGAGTATGGCTCATCCTGGTGATTTGCAATACAGTGCGCCCTGTTACACTTACGCAGTTACGCAGTTAGCAGTGGTAATGGGAAAAGGGTTCACGAGTTGACGACCTGAAAACTTGTCCAAAATTACAGCCAGAGCCGTTTCCTTCTAATATACAGCAAGGTCGCAATTATCTGAAGTGTTTATGGGGTAGGGTGGTTCTTTTTTCTTTCTGCGGCTGGTGAATATTTGTCAAGTTCATGTCAGCTATTTTAAGGTCTTTGTTGCCCATGCAGACGCTGAGTTCTGCACGTGAACATTCGACCGCTTTTTGGCAGAATGGTCTCTCTATAGAGGGTGCACTTTAAATTTTGAATTGCTCATCTTCATGGGTACACCTTCAAGGTGGCGTCGCATTTCAAACAATGACCTTGCCTTCATTTTCTACAAATTTCTATGACTAGGGGGTTTCATGCAACAACAATTCACAAAATTTGTAATTTACAATCGACAACTTCCCAAAGCGTAAACTCAGAAATGTTCTGATATTGTTACTACTGAAGTAATAAACAGATAACATCTTTCCAAGAACACAAGAACAACTTTGAAAGCCATGGCGCTCTTTAACAACTAGCTCAAATATTACACCCCCTTACACCCCCCCCCCCCAACCAGAGCATGACCAATCAGGAAAACCAATTCTGATCATTTATGAGTCCCTGAGGAGAACGACAGAATGAGGTTAATATATTCCAATTCAATGCTACCTTGCTCGACTTGGAACATAAACTGATCCAAAGGCCACACAAAAAAGGAAAAAAAAAAAACGAAGAAAGAAAGAAAAAAAACAATTCACCTACATTGTGCATACAATACTATTGTGTTACCTAAAAGCATTACCCTTGAGATAAGAGCGAATCTAATGGCTTTCAGTTTGGCAGGGTTTCATGTTTAAGCAAACTGTAGCAATGTACACATTCAGTTGTAAATCCATCAAACAGGGTTAAGCCAAAAAAGGAAAGGTTATTTTTTCCTTTGTTGAAGATTTTGTAATAATTCCCTCCCACTCATATTGGCACCATTGGTACTGTGTTTCAGAGTGTCCCCATTTTGCTAAAACCTTGAAGGTGAGGTTTCACCATTGTCTAGTCTCCCAGAATAAATTTGGTACGTTGAATTCCCAACCTACATGTAGTATGTACTGCATAAAATAATGAGCTCTTAAAATGGCGTGTCGTGGCTGAGCGATCAAGCATACTGGACTCAAGCTTTGGTGTTTCTGATCCAGTAAAAATATTTAGCTACAAACCCTTTCGATATTGTGGATCTTCCCCAAATTCAAGCCCTGTGCAATAAGCCTACTAGATTTTCAATCATAATTTTTTTTTTCCAATACAGATGCCAGATCAATATTAAACCACAAGATTTCTAAAGCTGAGCAGACAGATATTCAACACACATGGACCATAAACGCTTGTGTAACAGTAACACGTGCAACACAAAAAACCCAAGGTTTACAGACAGTCGGCTGAACATGACTGAGTGACAGGGTAGGATAAAACCAGTCAGCCACGACAACAGAAGTCTTATCCAACCACCAATGCATGACCACAAAAAATCAATAGATTCAGGTTTGAAATAAAAGTGCCCTTGAGTATGTGTACATGTAGCACTACTAGATCTGTAAACTTGATTAATAGGCTTTCCAGTGGTTGCAACTTTTGACAACTCTGAGACCAAACTTGGGGTACACTATACTAAATCCTGAGAAAATCATGAATAATTTGAACAACTTTTTCTGTAAATCAAAGATTTGAAGGTCGTGGCTTTTAGGAATTGTTGATAAATGGTCCAATACAGTTCCCCTGGGGTTGTTGACTTTCAACCTGGAACATTTTGGGTACACCGGTCCCCGAAGAATAGCTGCATTATTCTCACCAGCAATGGCCCCTTTTTCCCGAGATTTGTTTTTTTATGTGGTGTTTTCATTTTGAATGGGCACAGCTCTACATTTCAAAGGCTAGCCTACCAAAACGTGAGAAGAAAACAGCACTCCTTCCAAGGAACCATGGAATCTACACGAGTTTTACCTCTGGCATTTATTTCAAGGAAAAGAAAGAAAAAACCCTTGAAACAAACAGTTAACCCCCACCCAACAAAAAAACAAACAAAACCCCAAAACAAACAAACAACCTGATCATTCAGACTGGAACCTTACTCTACATGTACAATGTATGTCCACACTGTCTGCTGTCTCCCTCTATTGGAAAAAGTTTGTTGACTCACCAGAGTACTTGATGGAGAAAATTGGATTAGGATTGTCCCTAATCCCCCTTCAGCTAATCCACTTGGTGATTGGTCAATTGATACAAGCCTGTTAATGGGCTTAGTTAAATACTCACTGGGCCCTGCCAGACCATGGAGGTAGACTGGACACTTTTAGTTGCTGGTCAGTCTATTGTCACCAGCTGGGAATACAACTGTTCATGTTGTGTATCAGATACTTTACACTTTGTGAATTCTATTCTGTGTTGAACTGAAGGCCTCTGGGAACGTGTTGCTTGGCTTCAGACAGACTTTCACTCTTGCCCTGTTACCACACACTGGGCAATCACCCTCCATTAGATGCTACAGAGGGAGGGTGTGCCAGTGCAGTAACTGGGTGAGAGTTCATAATTCCATGCACAGCCACAGGTCTGCTTTGATCATGAGGACACAGTCCTGTTATGATGATGATTACACAGCCCCTTTAACCACAGGCCTGCTTTGATCATGACAACACAGGCCCTTTAAGTTTTAGGAGAACATTTGTGCGAGGAGCATTTAAATACTATGGGATACCAGGGAAAACTTGTTCAGAGCGCCCAGGCTCAGGAGAGAACAGGAACTGTTTGACGAGCAAGAAAGGTTTTAAATTGAAAATAATACACTCTTCCTCTGCACATTACCTGTGGTTAAAACTCTGTGATGGGCTAAGTCTTCTACATCCGTCTTTGCAATAAATTCACAACATTTGACAACCTAATATTAACAGGGTCATCAATCATTCTACATGCTAATTTATCAAATTTAACCAAGACTTTGCGCAATCAGTCTTGCCTTGATAAATTTCAATTATTATCGCCCTTCTGCTATACTATTACAGCTACGGTATTTAATGCTTAAAAAAAGAAGGGAAAAAAAAGAAAGACTCTCTACTACAATTGGAGTGAAGCTATGTGCAAGCAGATGGGCCTAGGGTTAGTATAATAATAATAAACGATCATTATATAGGGATTTATCTACAGGCATCTCACCAAGTAAGTTTTTATGGTCATTAATTTTCGGAATATTAACCAATGCACAACCCTACCTATAAAAAACCATCTCACTGATTTTCCCAAGCAAAACAATCTGCAATCCGATTAAAATTGGAAGAATATCATGCCAGTATAACATCATGGAAGGAAGGGCTTCCATTGTTTTATTTCAGCGAACTGTAAACTTGTGTATGTTTTTTCTTTAAAGAACCTTTGTGACCCACTTTCAGATGAAGCAGATTATTTTTCGACCACCTGTTCAATCACAAATATACATATGCCGCACTCATTGTCTGGATTCTGCCCGTGAAGCCATTGTCTTCTCCTGTCGAATATATATGCAAATCATATGCAAATGTAACTTGTGACAATGAAATCTCCAGTAGAGACAGGTGAGGATTTTCATTCACACACACACCGGCATCTATCGATACCACATTCCAAATATTGTCATCATTGAAATCGGTCTGATCAGATCAGCAAGGCCACGGAACAAGTGTTCCGAGTTTGTTTGGTTGAAAGGTCTGTCCCAAGTAATTCAGAACAAGTGATTGTCCGCCTTTGTCCCACGTTTTTTCTATTCTTAAAGCCAGTGTTCAACACGGTAAGACGGAAAATATAAACGCTCACAGATTTGCACATGACTTACATAAAGATGGCCATGGTGGAAAACTTCCCTTGAAATATTTTTTTGAGGATTGAGTGAAACAATTAACTTTGATCACGCAAGTCCAAAACCTGATGTTTGAAAACAGTGAAAACATTCAAAGGATTTTTTTTCCACAATTTTCTTGTGACTCCAATTGAGCTTAAACTTTCACAGGTTTATTATTTCATGTAAATGATGAGTGACGAAAAAGTGCAAAGTGCGGATCTGCCTACTGGTCTTTGGCAATTACCAATGTTGCACATGTGCTGTCAGCAATTGAATAAATTGTAACCAAATTTTCACAAAGAAAGTTAATCAATTTAAATAACACTTCATATGAAAAAAACTAACTTATTTTCTTTTCTTTTTTTTCTTTCGGATGACCTTCCTAAGAGACAATGGCAGAGCCAATGTTAAGTGTCGTAAATTTTTAATTTTTTTTTTTCCTTACTGTTTTTTCCCAGCGGTAAATGTACATTGATAGACTGCACTGGATCCCATTCTAGCATTCAGCCGATACAAAAACCGGTGAAGCGAAGCAAATGGTTCCATTGCTGAGGCCCGTGTAGACAAACGTAAACCGACAAGCGAACAGCTGGTTCACATGCAACCACGTGGTCTCTCTCTCTCTAGGCATTGATTATTCATTACTCATGGTTAAATTGGAGGCTGGTGCAGTGTACTGATCCAGCCATGACCAGAGCGCTTCACGATTCACAAACTACATGAATATATGTTACTTTCTCCCCAATAAATTTATGAAAATATTCATTTAAAGGGTGTGTACAACATTGGTAAGATTGAAAATAGAAAAGTTCACAGATTTGCACATAACTTACATGGTATAAAAATGGTCAAAATGCTTGAAATGCTATATTTTTTTTTTAGGATATTAGTAAAACGCGCGTGTCTGTAACCCGATGTTTAAAAACAGTGAAAAAATATAATCAAGTTTTTCACTATTTTTCATCACTGAAAAGACCGATCGAGCTCAACATTTCACAGGTTTGTTATTTCATGTGTAGTCAGACAGTGTTCATGTTTTGTAGGACAGTAAGAGGGTTGACTGTACTATGTTGATGCATTATGGACAAGATAACATATTGCAGCCTTCATAGTGTACAGTATCAATGATTCAAAACCACAGCAAATGACCTTAAAATAATCCAACAGAGGCCAGAAAGATAAAGTGGTAAAAGTAAAAAAAAACAAATATCTTTGAGATGTTCCTATCTACTGTGAGATGTTCCTATCTACTGTAAGATGTTCCTATCTACTGTATCCTTATTTTCAAACATTTATTTCCCCACCAGTCCCTTCCTCCAACCGCAGAGCTTTGGTCCAACCATAAAGGAAGCTCTGACTGACTGCTACATTTGTATCTCCTCATTTTGTCAATATTTTGGTTTGACAGGAAAAGGCCTAGTCTAAACACCACTGATAAAAGACCAAATAAACATGGGTGAAGGGAAGAGTACATGTTTATACATTGGTACTTAAAGGTAGGGTCCTAGATTGGTTTTTGTCGATGTAACACTGATTTATAGGCAAAATTATAAAGAGATATACACTAAAAGTAACCTGTGAAAGTTTCAGCTGAACACAGTGTCTACTTGCTGAGAAAACAGCAAAAACACTGTAACAGTATTTTCACAAGAACGTCAAATCCATCTACAATTAGCGAGGTGGCAGCGGGTACCAACCGCATCTCCGGCCGCAGCATTCACAAACGGACACCAACCCTCAGAAATCTGAGAAACCATTCATGCATGAATCGCTTCTCAGATTCAAATGGGTGAACAATTTCCAAAAACCAAATTGCTTCGAAGGGAATCTTTCCTCAAAATGGTTTAAACAATCAAAAGCAGCAGTGCTCCTCACCAGTAAGTTTTCATGGCCATTAATTTTTTGGGAGTATTTACCAATCTATGACTCTACCTTTAAACCTTTGAAGGAGTGACACACCACTGTTTTTCCCCAACATACAGTCAATATTTACAAAGATTTACTAATCACCTGCAGAATAAGTGGACCAAGGACTGTCACAAGGTGTCATAAACAAGGAAGGTCTCATTGTCTGTGTTACTGTCGGCTTTGTTACCGGTAAGGAAGTTTTGAAACAGTTTTCAGCATTTAAATGTAAACCAGTTAACAGGCATGCAACTGTAACTTCACCAAAAAAAGAAGGAAATTACAAAATTTCAATGATTTTGTACAGTATTTTTCAACTTTGAATGGTAAAACTGAGAATATAAAAAAAAGAGGAAATCAGCTGATCCGAGGAAAAGTTGCATGCCTGAGTTAACCGGTTACACTTCTCAACGCAACAGTGGTGCACCCAGGGGGGAGGGTTCCAGCCCCCCCCCCCCCCTCAAAGGGCCAGCCTGCCACTCTATAAATTATTTCTTCATAGACACAAAAATAAAACGGGAAGGGAACAATGTTACCAAAACAAGCATTTAGGGAATCAAAAGGGATTGGGTTTGGCATACCTGAAAACCTCCATTCTGCGGCGTTTTATTTTGTATATTACACATGAGGTCTACCCCCAAATTATCCCCACGCTCCCCACTTCCACACTTGCTGAAGGCAGCATTTATATCCCAGCCCCTCTCCAAATATTTGCACCAAGCCTTCATAAACAGACACCCAACATTATAAGATCGTCTCTCCAGGTATAAACTGTTCAGTCGACTGTATTGACATGTATGTCACTTCGTACTGGACGACATTATTGTTTCCAGCCGAGGAGAGGTTTACGCGACGGGATTTTTGGTGCAATCAAACCGAAAGACCGAAGGAAAGTGTGAAATCTCAGCGAGTAAAACCTCACACGTAGAAGAAGGGGGGAAAACGTGTGCATATGGCAAACCTATTGCGGTATATTCAACATGATTTGTGCATTAAACCAGATGGGTAACGATGATTTCCTCTGCCTCATCGTGCCAATAACACCGATCTCTAATTACGATGTAGATCACATCTTCGTGGAGAATTCTTCTAATTGAGCTGGTACATATTATAAATATTTGACTTTTGTTTGCAGGGAACATTTGTGTTCAAACTACTGTAATTACTAGCTCTGCACAATGAAGTCTGCTTACATGATTTACAGACTTGCCACTTTGTCTTTTTCCGCAAAAACAAAGAGGAAACTTTAGTGTGCCAGTACAGTGTTTTCCAGTTTTTTACGGCACTAAACAAGATATATCAACAAAAAGAAGAGGAAATCAGCTGATCCTGAAACAGTATAAATTAGGGATTAGATTTGGCAAATATAAAAATCCCTGAAAATGGCTCGCTGGCCTGGGTTCCACCTTATTCTAGAACCAGAACCTCTCAGAGGTTACCATTCTAAAAGGTTTATAGACTCTGTGCATCACCACAAATACAACACTACAAGTTTGGACACAATGTGGACTATTTCTTTCTCGCTTTGGTGAATGCTTTAACTTCTTGCCAAGAAAATTTGAAAGCTCAAGGAGATTTTAAAGAAAAAATCCTAAAATCAGGAAAAATCCTGAGAAATCACATGCCTGTATAATTAATTATTTGTTGATGCACAAACGAATTCTACTTGTATCTAGATCTTTTAGAACATGCGGTTTTGGCAAAAGACTTGAGACAATTCATGTGGTTTGTTCGGATGTTTATTCTATGAAAAAAAAACACGTTATGGTGATCCGGGTGTAAAAAATGTACAATGCACACTTTAGGTACATGTAATCCCACAATGCATGTCAAAATCTCATGATTATTCATTACACGTACCCCCCCCCCCCCTCAGACCGCACACATACATTATTCCCAGTCCTGCCGTCATTAATATTCGTAGTCAACCCAACATTTGCCAAGACAACGTCGCTGATTATGCATCGCCGACATGACCATTCCCAGGCAACCAACCAACTGTGACACCTTGTGCTAGCGTCCAAACCCCTCCCTCAACTCAAAGACCGCTTTGACCTGCTTAGCATCCTCTGGAGTGAATAAAATAATGTGCACTCAATTTTGTATGCAACAGCCTTGGGGGAGTAGAGAGAGAGAGAGGGAGAGGGGGGGGGGGGGGTACCTCGGCTAATTTCTTATCGGCTGTGGTACACAACAGGTATAGTATAAATATTGGATTGTTCCTAAAGCTAGCTCATGGAGGGAAAAAATTCAGCACACTGCTGAGGCAGGAAGATCTTGTGATTATGCATGCAGTGCAACACTGACCAGGTCAAACGAAGGCCACCAGTCTGGTTCTTGAAAACATCACAGGGTCTCCCGACCACCCCCTCTCAGTTTCCCATTCTAGTTTGATAACAAACAGCTTCAGTGTCTTTGCCACTGCATGTCTGGGGGTGCAGCAGTGCCGTTTATGAATGCAGCGAGTGGCAAACGTCTAGCGCATTGGGCGGCTGCTGTAGGCCATGAGTGCACACACACGTATGCAAAGTGCCTGCGTGTGTGTGTGTGACTGGGTAATATGCAGAGCATGCCTGACTGGCTGGGTGTGGCATGGCGAAACCCCGGGCTGTTTGTAAGCTCCAGCAGGTTAGCAGCAGCAGGCCCAGCGTAGTGTCAACGCACTTTGGACTAATTTGGGAACGGGCTGGCCTTGAATAAATTTCGTTTCATCAGTTATTCAATTGCTCTTGAACTTGAATTAGAAACACAAAAAACAAGCACATTTCGTAGTCTTTGACAGCTTGGACTAAACTATTATGCAGTGTCACATATATTTATACAGATGTATCTTTTTACAATTCGCAAATGTAGTAATCGGGGGGGAGGGGGGGCCTTAAAATGTCAAAGAGCATATTGGGCCTACATGTAAAATTGCTGTTAATAATATAATCTAACAAAATATTTGATTTAAAATTACAAAAAACCAACATCTTGTAAATCTGCACTAATTTGCAATTTTGTTTAAAAATGAAAAGATGCAAAAACAGTGCTCATCTTTAAAACAAACCTGGCGTACATTATCCAGAAAAAACTGCTACATGCTTGTAGAAACTAATTCTTAACTTGGCCTTTGGGCTACTAAGAACTGTCCAACCTGTACTTGTATAATCCTCCTTTTAATATGTGAATAATAAGTTTTTAAAATGTGGTGAATATTCAATTCTGACTTAATTCAGGTGAAATATTTAGTTTCGAGTTAGGGAGGGGGGGGGTTCGTAAAAACGTAAAACGTTGGCACTGGAATTCCCACCATAATCTTCAACCAATTAAAACTAATGTTTCTCGTAGCAGCTCAAGAACTTGCTCCTACGACCCAGATAGATGTACACTTGGTCTGACTGACGAGAACAATTACAATCTTCCAGCCTTTGCCCTTAGCCAGCATTCGTTAATTACCGGCAGATGCAGCATTCCAATCACCTTGGATACAATCTGTCAAGTCACAATACACAGCCATTATTTTTCTTTCGCAGTGAAATCGTCTCGACTTCACGGTCAAGCAATCGTCCGCTGCAATTTAGGAGTTTTTGTAGGCCGACGATAACAAAACATAATTCAGAGGAAACAACCTGTCATGAATGTGGTTTGGTGGAATCGGCAAACGGATATGAAATAAAGCACCATCTGTCCACGGAAACAATTTAAAGTGGTATTACAAGTTTGTACTTCAAGTTTTTATGGCAAATTTATGACTTAAAAAGAGTACCAACAAATCTTCTGGGTTAAAAAAAACCCTGACAACAGTAAAATTAGGAAGAACTTACACATGTTATTGGCCAGATTTCATGATGTGCAACTGAGCTATCTAGCCCTATGTTGGCGGTCTCCCTATTTTTATTCACTTATTTTTTAAATATATTTTTTGGAGGTATAAAATGAAAATGAACAACATTAGTCAATAAGTTATGCATGGGTAGTTGGTTTACCAACCTCCCTTCCCATCAGGGCAGGCCCAATTTCTGGCTCATGCTTACGTAAGCAAGAATCGGCGCTTGCAGAAGCAGGAATTCCGCGCTTACGTCAAGCGTATTTCACGGGTTAGCGGGAATTTCGCTTGTGCGCGTGCGACTCCACGTTACTAGGCATTCTAACGCTTACACAGCTAGCGCAAAAATTTGAGGCTTGAACAGTAAGCGGAGAATGGTCACCGTAAGCGCAGAATTGGCGTAAGCAGAGCCAGGAATCTGGGCCCCGATTGTAAGATTTGGATAAATTTAGTGGCAGGAGCGTCCTTAGAAGCCGCATTTCCCTTCCGGGCGCCTCCTCGACCTCCAAGCCACGGTCAAGCAGACATTGGATTCCTTCCACTCCACTGCTTAATCACTGCTTCAGCCCCACAGCTGAACATAAGGTGACCACAATTATTATGAGTCCAGCCACAGGGTCAAAATTAAAAGACAGGAAATAAAAATTCCCTCCATAGATGTAGTTGGACGGAGAAGACAAATTGATTCTACAAATAAAAAAACTGCAGACCTCGACAAAATCTTCTATATAGGGGAAGGCCACGTCCTACTGGAAAAAAATGTAATATGTCTTGGGGAAACATCTTTAAAGGGGTGTCAAGACCAAGACATTGGCAATAGAAGATAAAACTTGTAAGCTTGGAACCAAACTGTCCACGTGCCTCTTGAACAATTCCTCTACTGTATTGATGAATCTTGGGCCAAATTTCATAGAGCTGCATGAGCAGGAAAAAAAAATTGCTGAACAATTTCCCGCTTAGCATGACATGAGCAGGATACCAGTCACAAACGGTTCATGTGCCATGGCATTTTGGCTGGTAACCATAACTGTAAGCATGATTTTTTGTGCTTAGCTTAATGTGCTTAGTGCTTAAACAGCTCAGTAAAACGGGTCCCGTTCATTGGTCCCCTTTAAAAGTCAAACTGTGCCCATGATTTCCTTTTCACCGGTAACCCACAGAGTGCCTTATTTCTAGGGTCCAGGGTCATGTTTTCTAGAGTATTTCAGGGTAGCGATATGGCTGTCTCTATTGTTCCTTGAGGTGTGATCAATAGGAGGAAGAGGGGGGGGGGAGGGGTATGGGAACTTTTATCACAGGGTATAAGCTCCATTAACCCTACTCTGTAAATCACATGACTGGGAGAAAAGAAAAGCTGACCGAAACTAAAAACAGAATGTAGCCAGCAGGTGGCCATGTGTCACAGTCGCCCAAAGAACAAGTTAAACTTGTACGGATTGTAACCCAAAACCAGCAACGCCATATCTTCACTACTATCAGGAATGAGATTTGACGAGAATGTGCAAAATTCCTGACAAAATGGCTTTACAGGCCCTGGGGGTCCTTATCTAGACCTCGAACCTCCTATAGTATGTAGATGTTACAAATAAGATTCTGAGCAATCACCAGAAATACATAATTATGGACAGCGTCTTCCTCCTGGTGGCTGCTTTACTTCTCTCACAAAAAATATAAAGGCAAAGGAGATGATGAGAAAATCCTGTAATCAGGGGAAAAAAAAAAAAAAAAAAAAGTAATACCTTCACTTCTGATTGTCTAGAGGTAAAAGCATGAAACCAGTTGGCGAAATGCACTCAGTGCTGCTAATGACACAGCGGTGGGTTTTTGGAGGAGCCTTTCACACTAGTCAGAAACTACTACCAACTTCTGATCAATTCATGTACAAGTTCTTCATTAGACACATCCTTATACTGTAGCTGGTCCCCCAAAGCTAATAATACTCAGTGGTACTCAATCAAGCTTCTTCCCGTGTACTACCTTACTTTGGAATTCACTACCTGTATCCAGCTTCCCTGCCTCATATAACCTTAATTTTGTGGTGAACAACGACAAATTCACTAGAGAGGGATTTGAACCTGCAAACTCCAGATTAACGTACCAGAGTTCTACCGACTGAGCCATCTCGCCCTTGTTTCGCGGTCTCCCTATTGTTGTATCTTTGTTCGGGTGCAGTCAGAACTTCAGAAGCCATTCAACCTTTTAACCGTCTCATTTTCAACGCAATATCAATGTATCTTTCTACTTTTTAATTTACTTTTTTCTACTTTTTTGATTTACTGTTCTTCCTGTTCTTTCACCCTCTTATAACCGTCTCATTCAAAGCAATATAAAAATAAATATCTCTTATAACCTGTCCATTTTCAATGCAATATCACCCAGCCTGCCTGTCTTTAGCCATCACCTGGGGTGGCCTGTTTCAGGGCCTTGTGAATGACAACTTCCCTTCAAATACAAATTAAACAATCATTGTCAAAACTACATGACCACTACAGGTAGGGTACATCAAATATTCACAACAGAGATATTCATCGGAGGTTGTGCATGGACATCATACCCAAGGAGCGTTGTTGAAGGACACCAATCAAAAACGACATCATGACAAACTGCAAACCAGACTCAAGAATGCATATATAAACAAGCTAGACTTCTAGAATAAAATAGTCAACACGCAAGCTTGATGCAGGCAGGTTGTTGATGAACAATGGGGAAGGGGAAGCGAGATGGACTTGGAACAAGTCTAAACATGAAAAAGTAAATTATAAATATATACACAGCCGGGGGTTTGCGATGATGCATGCGTTGGCTACATCAATAAATAAAAATAAATATCAAAACAAATGAAAGAGCTACAAGTTATGCCGGCCGAAAAGTGCTTGTGGTTGACGAATATTCAATGAACAATTTGAAAAAACAACACCAGTGCTTTCAGACACGATCAATTAATCGAGAACTAAAAACCACTACTTACTCAGAGACATCTTGGTAAAAAAAAAATTGTCATTTCACATGCGAAACTGCATGCCAAGTTGACATCAAATAAAAACCAAATGAAACAAACCTTGAACATGTCCTAATTATTAAAGAGCGCAAAATTGAAAAGAAAAGAGAAATAAAGATATCATGTTTATTCGAAAACAATCAGCTGCAGGTAGGTAGAGGGGAGGGTTGGATTGAAATCATCAGAAATAAAACAATTGAGTGATTTTGGGGGTGAAATACCCCTGTTCTCAGTGCGCCTGCCTGCTTGCTTACTCGACAAATTCCAACTTAAGATCCATGTTAAACTGCCCCACCAACTTTCAAATACGTACATGTGTGTTTTATGACTACATTTTGTGTGAATTGTAGTTCTACACACTTGCGCCAAGAGTCCAAACATTGGCAGTCAGGTTGGAGTGGTGGTATCTTTCCCCACCTTCCACTTCTATGACCCTGGTTCGAACCCTGTTGGGGGAGCACTATGTGGATTGGGTTTTCAGTCCCTGATTGCGTGGGTTTTCCATGGAAAAAAAATTCTGGGGTTTTCCTCAGACATCTAAACTGAAACTTCCTTCCTTGTCTTCTCTCCATGAGGGTGCTTGACTAGTATAGTGATTAAGTTTGGTTTTTTGGAATCCAGGGCTTCACAACCAAAATTAATAAATGAATAAAAATAAACTTTTCAGTGGTTGCTGTTCACTGTGGTGGGCTTGAAGCTCTGGGCAAGAAAGTACTCCGAGTTTCCAGTTAAATCTAGTGGTGGTCCCAAGGGTGGAGATCAACCCTAATCCAGCCACAGTATCATGCACGAAAATCCACAGCCTGTGGCCGGATAACAAGAGATAATCCTCATCCCTAATCCCATGTTTAACACGGCAGAATGCAGTGGACAAAGTAAAAATATCGCTGTCTGGAACTCTTTCTGGAGAGTGTGACATTTCTTACATCCAAACAACACGGCTATAATGTTCTCCCTAATTTGTGACGAACCACTCTAAACACAGTGTGACTATAGTGCATCGTCACATTGTTTAATGATCCATGGCGGGGACCGAAACTTGAGGAAAATACCCACAAGACTAATTGTACATGTAATGTACCTCGAAATGTTTCTACTGGACCATAAAATTCTTACAAAATGTACAACCATGTACAACTCTACCAGAATCAAAATGAAAAAAAACCGACACCTTTCAACACAGTTTAACATTATAAACTATTTTTTCTTTTAACAAGCACTAACAAAAGAGTTTGATCTCACGGGTGAGTAAACTTTGATACTCAAACAGAATTGACAGTTATTTATCAACTCAACGTTTGAACATCATTATTATTTTTTATTAAAGATACATTGTACACCACAGTGAGGTTTTATCATTCAATTGAAAACTGCAAGACAGCCGGACTGGTCTGTTGGCAAGTTTACTGGCCCATGCTGAAATCACTGCCCTGGGCCTGCACAATTTTAATAAGCCCTGCATCTGGGCATTTCACCAATTTACAAAACCTACAAAAACTGTAAACACACAAATACATGGTAGATTGTACATCTTTGTGTATTGTAGAAAATAAAGCCTTCACCAAGTTAACTACTCTCACAAACATAGAGGCCAAAGCTGAAACTGAATACATTAGGGTATTGTAGATGTTCACGGTACAGTGTACAATTCTCTTGATACATTAACCCAATGGTTCAAACAGTGAATGTAATTTCAATAAAAATCTGTACGAGTTATTCTTGAATGCCTAGAAGGAAAAAGAGAAAAATAATTCCTCGGCTTGATTCATCATCGTGCCGGCCGATCCAACAGCAGCTAGGACATGGCTCAGCTGAGTCACAGTAAAGTCATGACTGTGGCAATGAGTCTTGCGGCATCGTTAAACATTGTGCAATGTTCATGCCTATTATTAGTCACCATGCGTTTCATTATGTAATGTCTATTTATAGCACAAAATGGAGAAGAACATGTCACGTAGCTGGCGTCTTTTTTTTTCTCGAGTGTGGCGGTGAGGTTTTATGGACAGCTCCGGTGAAATGCACTTAAATTGGAAAGTACCTTACATTCATGCTTACAAATATTCAGAATGATGATCGCCATTTTTGTTTTGTAAAGAAATATTGTTATGGTACTTATTAATGTAATGGGATGCTTTGCCTATGCTACATGTACATACATGTATGTAATGTGGCAATGGACAGTGTAAGTCTCTGGCGTATCGAAAACGTGAAAACAAGTCGAACGAAGACAGTATCATTTTTATGAAATCCTACTTTTTAAATTCCATTTATACAAAATTATTGAAAATAAAAATACCCTTAGCAATTTGTTATTAACTAATTTTATTTTATTTTGTGTGTGTATATATAATACAAATGTGTTAAAAATTGAAAGGAAATGCTTAGGACGAGGATGCTCATTTCATGGGATGTTTTCTACTATCAATTCATCATCATAATAGACCGTGTAAGTTTTATGTAAATCTGTGATCAAAAGTATATTTTACAAGTTTTTTTCTTACCAATTCTGTAATGTTCCTTTAATAACATGAGCGTCACTTGGGCAAAATTCTTAATTGTTTACAAGTAACTGGAAACGGAGGTCAAGTCTTTATATCTCTGGTTTTCTTCATTGAATTGTTAAATTTGTTTTACTTTCATATATTTCATCTCTAAACTTTTAGTTTCCCAACCATAAATCAATAAATTTGTATGGCCATAAACTTGATTCCTAACTACAGCATTTGGAGAGACAGAATTGCACACACATAAAACTCAATATGGTCGGGACCAACTTGGTCCTGGAAGCTCAAACAGGCGTGAGACTTGCACAGTCTACGAGCACGGGCAATGCATCAACACGGCCACGCTGCCTTCAATAATTGCGCAGCGGTAGTTGATGATATAATTTGCAAGGGTTATCTACATGTAATCTACAATTGAAATAGTTTATCACCGGTGAACAAATCCCACCTACACATCTGTTCTGCGTCTCCCCGCAGAACCATTGAAAAAAAAAAAGATTGTTGTCATAAGCTGTCTTTTTACGAGTCAGCTTTGTGTTCGACCGCAGACACATACGTTTATAAATTACGTGCAGCCCTTTGCAGTTACTTGCATTGTAATCGGACGCAGCCCCGGGCTACAGAATTCAGCAGTCATAGCGGATCTATAGGCTAGGTGGGCAGTATCCAACTCATTGTATGATCAGCACAAGAACTGTAACGATAGAAACACACTGTCGCCTCGGAACATTACAATAAACATACTGTTTGAACACCGAAACATGGAGTTGCGTCAAAGATTAGCTCTTGCGTTGACGTTCCGATAAAAAGAAACGTGATCAGGGCCCAATTTTATGGCGCTGCTTGCCGTGGAACTCTGCGCTTTACAGCCCGCAGAATCCTGGCTTTTATGCGGAACTCGAAGGTAAGCACTGCCATCACAATGGGGCCCAGGTACATGTACCCTCTATCAAAGAAAACTATGTGCTGCCTTTTGACGAGGACAATGATCAAGGTCAGTGCGATGTTAATTGTGAACTGCCCCCGCTAATCTCTTCATATAAGACTCCCGAGGTTGTTGGTTCACAAAGGGATTGTGACTAGCTGCTTTTATACACCCCGTACACATACATTTCAGAATTAAGCTGCATACAGTACATAACCCATGTACTAAATGTAGGTTGACCTTACTTGTACATGTACTACATTACAAAGTAGTTTAAATACATTCTAACGTAGAGGCCTCTAAATCAGAAGAGACCCACATGGAACTGAACTCCAGGCCTGATGTTTCAAGGAGGCAGTGGAGGCCTCTGGTCATCGCCTTGTGCCCCTTGAATGTTCTAGTAGATATTTAAAACTCCCTCATTGAGGTGACTTTTCCTAAAGAAAAACCTACCCTGCCTTACATGCTCACAGCAGCAAATACAAGTACCAGGCCTGGAACTCTGAAGATCACCTGTACCACTCCTCAAGGTCGCAACTCATCCCCAATGCCTCCACCTCCTTCCCCTCCCCCTTACGATTCACAACTCATCCCTAATGTCTCCACATCCAACCCCTCCCCCCTTACAAGTCACAACTCATCCCCGATGCCTTCACCTCCAGCCCCTCCCCCACCTTCACAAAATCATCCAGAGCCACTGCTCGCATACTATTCGCAGACTGTTTCAAATTAACATCCAATGATTATGACCAATTTATTGAGTCAGTCAGGGTTAGCCATTCACTAGTTGAAAATGCCTCTAGTTCCAGTTCCTACTACCCAGCCAGCCCACATGCATTCCCACCTCCAGTTCCAGGTCCCACTACCCAGCCAGCTCACCCACCAGAGAGGCCCAGCCTGTACACAATAGACTCCTTTCATTTTTATGACAAACGATCTCCATAAATAGCTCTCAAAGAGTTTGCCCTGTTGACTTCTGCCTTCACACTGGTTAACTCCAGCCACCAGGGACCCACCGGCAACACCAGGCAACTGGAAAGCCAACGCCCACTCAAAAAATATCCCCCCCCCAAAAAAAAAATATATATAAATATAAAAAAATATCACCGAAGTTACAGCAATGCAAGGTGTTTGAACATTCTCTTTAGCCACATATTTATTCAAGTCAGTCTTCATTTCAGAAACACCGGATTCATCCTGTAAAATGAAAACGGATCTATCTAATCATTTGAAACTCAACCCGCTCCAATGAGCTCCAGTGAATAGAGGCTGATGAGAAAACCATGCAGTGAGACTACAGCGACCCCAGGTGACCTGACCCGCTGACCTCTGACCCGTTCCCAGCTCCTCTCACCAGAATTCCGGCGGCGACCTCCGGCGCCCTCCACAAAGGTGAGGGAGTTCAGTCCCATGAGCATCTGGTGTTGACACAAAAGCTGGTGGGGCCTCTTGTTACATAAAATGTGGTGAGGGACATACAAGTACTGATGCAGCCAGGGTAGGGGTTGGATTCTTCCACTGTCCTGTCAGTGAACATGAAATGTGAGGGCAAGCGAAAAGAAGATAGAGAGAGAGAGAGAGAGAGGAGAGAGGGGCCCAGAAGGTGTTTTGATGAGGAGTTGGATCAGTGTCGTCTTGAAAGAAAGCCAAGGGTATCTTCAAGGTCAACTCAGGAAAAAGGTTCTTGACTTTTTCAGTTACAGGTATGCACCAGGAAGGACGCTTTCTCATGTCCCTCCCCCCACCACCACCATAGATTCTTATGCCTTTCAGAAATAAGGGGACAATTACGTCCAGCAATTTTGCAAAACAAAATATTTAGACTGAACTTTTTTGTGCACACTGAATGCTAGCACTGAGTAACAATGCTAGCACTGAGTAACAATTTGTAATTTTTTGAGTAGCAAACTGATACATTTTGTGTAGCATTTTGCAATGCTAAACAAGGGAAATTGTTCATTGGAAAGGACACAGGTCTTAAAGTTGTTCACAGCAAAAAATGACCACACGTTTTTGCGCAAAATGTTACTGTAACCTTTTTTTTGGGGGGGGGGGAATTAATTGCATTGAATGAAAAACAACTTTTAAAAATACAAAGAAAACCTGTTTAAAGGTCTGACCACATTTTGGTATAAAAAGAATCGTTGCTTTTTGGTCACTGGAGGAAAAAAAATCATTACAAAAACAATATCGGATTTCATTCAGTTCGTTTGAAATAAATTACTATTTCTAAATTGAGGCTGGCTGAGCAATCTATACCATTGATGATTCAGTGTTCATCACATGCACTCAAGTGTGCAGATCTCGTCCCACCGGAACAACATTAGTCAGTGTGCCGTTTCACACTGTGCACAACAACCCATCCATGAAGACGGGCACTAAGACCGTAATGAGATTCAAAGCCTCCCTTTTTCTGATGGAGTCTAACGCCAATGAATATTACATTATGCTAAAGATGGGTTGCCATTCCAACGCAGTTTGGCTGGTGGCTACCTCCGCATACTGATATCATGCCGATATGAGAGCTCATTTGAAATTCCTTGCCGTGGGGCATTCCACACACAATTAAAAATCATATCTCAGCAAGCATGCAGGAACAGAATTACTTTTAGCCCAACATAAAGGGTCTACAATTTCTAGTGCCTAAACTCACCATCATAATTGTGTGATGTTTATAACAAAGTGCATGTATTTGTTTTGCACAATACATATTTTTGAGTAGCATTTTATTTCCTGCATTTATAAGGGCATTCCTCTTACATACTGTAAAATGTATTTCCTATGTGACAATATACAGTAGCAGCACAGTACAAATCCATACTCCACAACATGTCATGAGTCAAAGATGCAAGTTTCAAAAAAACAGAATGTACACGATGGAAATTTTGATTATAAACAAAAAAAACGTTTCAAGAACTGTTTGAGGGTAGCAGTGACCCGAGCTGAACTCTTTTGTCGGTTATTCTTAACATTGCACAAACATTTCATCGTACGTAAAATTATTTCCCATACAAACTCAACAACCTAAAGCAACAACCAACATCGATTTCATACTCTGCATAATTTCTATGTTTCGCCTGCTCATGTGAGATATAATCCCCCAGTTAATCTCGCTGCTCGTGTAGAATATAATCCAGAGTTAATCCACCCCGGGCACGGCCATCAGGAAAGGTCAGCTCCCTGCCCTCGTTCAGCGAAGCGCAAGGTTGGATTCTTCCATTTTTTGGGTGGGTACAACATTTTTTCCCACTATCATAAATTTACCGTCAATGGATTAGTTTCAATACTCGGTCGGGATTGGCAGGAAATGAATGGGTTTTTTTTGTTATGCATAACAGCAGTGTGTAAGAAATGAACGATCCGCTTTGCAATTTGTAAATCTATACCCACAGCATGTGGACTGTTTTCGTCCCCTGATATTTGCTGTGGAACTGTATTTTACAGACATATACATTAAATATGCAGGCCCAGAATTTTGTCTCTGAGAGGCCAGGGGCTTGGCCGTTTTTCGTTTTGCAACGAGGCACTTGGCATTGGAAAATCTTAAAAGTCTGAGATGGCAACTTTCTTATGGGGCAACAAGGCCAAGACCAGGGCAACAAGGCCAAGACCAGGGCAACAAGGCCAAGACCAGGGCAACAAGGCCAAGACCAGGGCAACAAGGCCAAGACCAGGGCAACAAGGCCAAGACCAGGGCAACAAGGCCAAGACCAGGGCAACAAGGCCAAGACCAGGGCAACAAAGGCCATTTCTTCCGTGTAATTCCAAGCCTGTACATGTATATATCTCATTGTACATGTACTTGCACAAATTTGAAAACACCTTAATTTGAGATTTCTTTTAACCTGTACCATGTAGTAATTTTGTCCAAAGTTATGATTTTAGTTAAAGATTTTTGGGAATTTAATCAGTTATACTGGAACTCTGTGATAACATTAATATGTAAATTGGGATTCATAATAAATACAGGTCTACATATCTGAAGAAAAAACAATAATAATAGTAGGCCCCTAAGTTTAAAAATTGGAAGTCGAAATTACATGAACAGACAGAGAAAAACATAAATTTCTATCACATAGAAATTAAAAGAAGGATTTTTAAACTTTGTAGGGTACAGTACGTGTAAATTGAAAAAGACGCACGGAAAGAAAAAACACAATCCAATAATCCCATAAGGAAACAAGGTTATGATCTGGACAATTTGAGCAAAATTGTCTGGAGTCTTCAGTGCACTACTATGTAGGCCTACAGTATGCCCTTGATAAACTCAAAGTCTCAGGTACTTCTACACAATGTACTTATCACCTCACAAAGGGACTGTCTACATGAGTCAAAGTGACATTTTCAATCTGCTGAATTTAGTTTCACAACATCCTAAAATTCACTGAGACGACCAGAGAGAGAGCAGGCCGAGGTCAAGATTCTTGGGCTCCCTGGATCAAAGATTCAAACAGGAGGAAGTTTTTCTTCCGAAAGTGACCTTAAGATTTACTAAAAGCAATAATAACTCATACCTCCAAAAGCAAATATGACAGCTCAATACTTTTATTGTAAACTCAATATAATGAATAGCTCTGCTAAAAAAAGCTTTTGTGAGCAAAATAAAAATAGTGTTATGAATATTATTTGTACAGAGTTCTGCCACCTGGCACTCGGTACTACCTGACCACCACTGGCAGAATTTTCTCCATTTCCGACCATCCCAAAAAGCACTAAGACAAGATTTATCTCATTTGTTAATTTGTAATATGGGTATGTAATCTTCAATAATCAACAGAAATATACTTATCAGACTGAAAATCAATATTATAACCAAAAAAACAAGACCACTGGACATGAGTTTACTGGCCCGATGCTAAAATTACTGGCCTTGGGCCTGCCGCCACCGTCCAGTGTCGAAGTTGAGCCATGACGTAGTGAAGGTGTGGTTGAATATCCAATGTACATGTAGCAACCTCACGTTATGATCCCTGAATTATATAGCAGAACTTGTACAATACCTCATGAATAATTTCACCATCAATCTAGTCACCACTGGTATAACGACCCGACCAAAGGCCCTTTACAGAACAGCCCTAAGGGCTAGTAAATTGTAAACATGAAGACATCATCTGCACTAAACTTGGAAATGGCTCATAAATTATGCCCAGGCCATCGGGCACGGTGCTGTGTTTATTTATAATGACATCCCAACTATGCCTCAGATGACCTTATTACAATGTCTGTCAGGGATCAACACAAATAAACACGGTTGCCCTTTTTTTCCCTCTTCTTTTTTTTTCTTTTTTTAAAATCTTTGAATTGGCAAACGTGGGCGGATTAATCTCCCAATCTTCTAACACCGGGTTTAGGTCGTAACCGAGTGCTATAAATTGACGGCTAAATTTACTTACTGAAGTGCACTATCCTGAACTACTCCATGCTGAGGAGTACATGTACATGTACATGTACATGTACATGTACATAGCCTTCAATTATGCACATATTATGTACATGGTGTACATTGTACACAGGTATCCAGGGGTGCAAATGCCTCACACAATGTATGGTCTTCTTTATGCCAAACAAGATTGGACTACAAGATTGGACTAAATAAAGAAATAAATAAATAATGTGTCGGGCATTCACAGCTGGGGTCATAGATTGGTAAGTACTCCAAAAATGAATGACCGTAAAAACTCACTTGGTGAGAAGCATTGCAGATGTTGATAGTATGAACTATTTTGAGAAAGGATTCCCTTCTAAGTAATATGGTTTTGGATAATTTTTCACCCCCAAAACATTTGAATCTGAGAAACGATTCACGCATGAATCGTTTCTCGGATTTCTGAGGGTTGGTGTCCGTTCCCAAATGCTGCGGCCAGAGATGCGCTTGGTACCCTATTGGGCCCTCGCTAAACGTGGATGGATCCGACGTTTGAGTGAAAATACCTTGACAGTTTTGTTTTTTGGGGCTTTTTTTTCTCAGCAAGTAACACAGTAAAACTTTCACAAGTGACTTTTATTGGATCTTTCTTTATAATATTGCCTTTAAAGCGGCATTACGTTGACAAAAAAATCAATCTATGACCCTTCCTTTAATGTGGATCGTTAATTTCTACTATACATGCCTCATTTCACTTGACCATGTTTGGTTAAGTAAGAGCAGTTCTTGACAATGCAATCCGATTAAAAATCTATACCTCGGTTCAATATCTCATAGCCTCGCACTGTACTTAATTAGTTCATTAGAATTGTCTCGGGTGAACCCGAGTCCATTAACGGTAAGGGTACATTATTGAATGGAATGTTGTCAAATAGGGCAAGGTCAGGGGTCATAATAAAAAAAGTGGCTCCGATAACGTACAACAGTGTTTTGGTCTTCGCAGCTGTTGTTTCATCGATGTCGCAACTCAATGGCAGGGGGGAACTGGCTGTGAAATAGCTGGTGCCCCTGACGGCTGACCAACTGCACGTACACCAGAGTTTTCCCACCATCAAATAAACGGCTACCAATACTGTGGCCATCTTAATTTCGCCCATTCCGATCGGTAACTATGAAACGGAGGCTTGAGGGGGGAAACAGTCTGGTCTCTTTCATATGCGTGAGAATCGGTATACACAACTGCAGAACGAGAGCCTGTGAACACGACAAAGATTGTGGGAAAACCCGACACAAAGGTCTATAGAATAAATACTAGCTCAACCGTAAAGACACACCTAATCACTTTGCCATGACCGCGTTTACATGAATACACAACAATAATATTTTCAGACCAGCTTGTTCTGGTAGATGAAATGAGTTTTTTGGGGGGGACCCTCGCGTCAGGGTGCAGCGCATTGTGATTTTATGCAATGTGTGCCAACACAACCGTCCCATTCAAATTTCTGACAATGCGGCTCTTTGAACTGTAAACCATTGTAAAACTCAAGGACTGCATTATAAAAGTAGAAACGAGCCAATATTTTCTTCATTTGAAAACAACAAATTAAAGTATGAAATGCCATAAAATCTTCGCTACTTTTGTGCTTGCATGTCAACAGCTCTGTGAAATTGTGCCTACTTAATACAGGGGTGAATGATGTCATTGCTGACCAAAAGGTCTCACGCTAGGATCAAATTTTCAGGACGTACATGTTACATGTAGGTTGAAAGGAATTTTTTTTAGGGAGGTACAGGTATGTTGAAATGATGGCATTTCCACCTTCTGGTAACCCCTGGAGTTAAAGCAAGGAGCTTCTTGCCACAGCATCCCGAGCACTCAGACATGCAGATCAAAGAGCAGGATTTCTTATAATCTGAAGAAAATAACACCTTCTTTTTTTCACCAATCGGACACAAAAAGTCTAAATCCAGAATGAAAGTCTGAAATTTTGTATCCCTCTTATTATAGACCTTATGCGTTGACGCCATACCGCCGCCATCTTGGAGGTAAAACGACGATGCAGCAATAGAAAACGCATACGCGCGGCGCACAGCCCATTAACAACGTTCTTCTCACCTCTCGCCGAGGGCGCCCAACTCAAATGGCGTCGTGTGCATATTTATACGGTCTGTTCCGCCTCTCGACTCGCCACACTTTAATCCTGCTCATATTAATGCGACCCTACACTATATCTTGGCCTTTACTATGCTGACTGGGCAGTAGGGGGTATTAATTGAACCCATGGTGTGTGCAAGACTAAAGGGCATGTGACTTGAGACAATATTGAGGCACCGAAGAGGGTGTTCAGATGCATCAAGAGATCGCATGCAGACACTTCAACCTTAATTTGAATAGAATGAAGACATAACAATCGTGTAGGAAAAATACTGATTAAATGAGGAAACCAAAGAGTGGAGATACGATTAAAAATATTCCACTTTAATTTTTGCTTTACCAACCCTTTTTTTACATAAAAATGTTCACCACAAGTTGGATGGTCACACCTTAATTTACATGTAAAAGAGTCTGAGCAGGATTTTACCAATCATTACCGAACTAAAGTAACAATGCCGCTGCGCCTTATCTTGATTCAAGCAGTAAACAACAAAAAGCAGCAGTCGCCAACAATACCAATGTAGTGCCTTATCTTGATTCAAAGAGAGTCAGTAAGCTGCAGTTGTACAAACATCGCTGATGCTTTTCGTTGACCTTATCTTTGATTCAAAATGAACTAAGCACATGACAGAAGTGTACAGCGTGGGCAGTTTTGCCATTCGCTGTAAATTGTCATAATTTTGTTTCTACAGCATCTGTCAAACCCAACCAGGCATGATATGTGGCCATTGGGAGAAAAAGTAGGACAATATTATTGTCTACAAGGGATGAACTACACTTGTAGAGGTTTTGATTGGCTTTTCAGGCTATAAAAATAACAATTTTGCTGATTTTTCTGAGGGCAAAATAACAATAAGAAATCAAATTAAAGTTGGAAGAATATCCTCCAGTACCTGAACCCACCACAATACCAGCGATTCTCAAATCTGAGATGTGGTATAAAAATTTAATTATGTAAGTGAAACTAAATGAAATAGTATTTGCCTCAAACTGAATTTATTGGTCTGATGTACTTGCTAAAATTTGTACAGTGTATTTGAGCAGGGCTCGAATTGGGGTGGGTGAGGGACCCACAACACCACAGGGCTTGTAGCTCAAAATATTCACTGGATCAGAACTTTGTTTACACTGTACAACACCAGAATATAAAATGAGAAGAAAAAAATGCCTAGGTACAAAGTTTAACAACTCAACTGTTTGAATTTGAAAAAGCAGCACTAAGAGAATATTTATCTCGTATTGTTTTATGGGTTTCATTCTACAATGCTCAACAGAAATATATTCAGCAGACTGAAAATCAATATTTGATCACAAAAAACTAAATTGTCCGCTCGTGATGAGTTTACTGGCCCGATGCTAAAAAATCACTGGCCTCTGGCCTGAGGTCCAAGTGTAAAATTTTAGCCCCCAGTGAGTGGACACAAATGTCTTGCAAAAGCACTCAAATCCACCATTTCAATCATTTACAAAAGTGATAATAATAAATTGGGCAGGCTGCCATTCTTCCCACTTAGGGAAACTTATGTTTAAGTCATGTTCACATCTCATTACAGGAAATCGTCTACGAGTCAATGTTATCCCTCCAATTAATTAACCGACCATCTGCAAGCGACGAGAGTGCCATTTCTTGAAAGCCTGACTTTAAAGGAACATTACAGAATTGGTAAAAAAAGAAACTTGTAACAGTATACTTTTTGATCACAGATTTACATAAAACTTACATGGTCTAATGATGACGATAGTAGAAAACATCCCTTGAAATATTTCTGTCTGAAATGCCATATTTGATGAGAAATAAATAAACTAATTTTCCGATTGGAGTTTATCGCTCAGTGAGCGTTTTATTCATTGGTTGAAATCTATATGATTTCATGCAAATGTGTAATCGTTTTTACACTATTTTCTCGTGACCCAGATGGCCGATCGATCTCAAACTTCTACAGGTTTGTCAGTTTATGTATATGGTGGATTACATAAAGTGCTCACACTGCCAGCAACTGTTTTGTTAGCAAAAACCAATTCTGTAATGTTCCTTTAAAGGCTGTAAATAGCCGTGAAAGGTTCTATGCGGGAGTGGTAAGGATACAAAAACATCATTGTATAATTTTAGTACGAAAGCTTACTGGTGACAAAGGTTATTTTTTACTGTAAAAAATTTCACTCTGAAATGAAGTCATAATCAAGAAAACTGTATCTGAAAACCTTTTTAAAAAAATATTTAAAAATGCAACAGCGGATTTCAGTTTGTTAACATCAAAATTAAGGACAACATATTACATGCTGAAAATTGTGCATGGTTTTTTTACTATTTTTCTCCTGACTCACACAACGGATTCACCCAAATTGTCATCGATTTTATGTAATGGTTGATCACACAAGACACTGTCTGCGACTATTTTGTCAGCTCTACCAATCCTGTATAATACCTTGAAGATTTTTCAGAGTACACCAAAGCCTTACTCTCATTTTCAGACAGCCCACCGCCCGGGAAACAGAGGCTCTGTTGGCCTTACCTTCCTCTTCTGGCATCACTTTCCCTTTCAAAAACACCTTCTCATAAACAGTTAAGATTTTCCATTGGAAGCGCCTTTAAAAAAAATGAAAATGAACTTCCCTTTTCCCAAAGTGAAACTATTTGCGTATCCGATTCGTTAAGACAAGAAATCTGGGTGTCTAAAGTCAGGTAAGAACTAGTTGGGAAGGAGACAGTACACATGGTACATGGCTTCATAAAATCAAACAAACACTTGTTACAGACCCAGAAAAATAGAGCAGCTCCACTCCTGACCCTGACCCTGCCTAGAGGTGGACCTATGAGTGGGAGGGATTATCAAGAGGCACAAGGAAAAACCCCACACAGCTGCAGCCAACACACTGTACACACAAAAAACCCAAATTACACTGACTGGCTGGCCTTGATCAAGGACACTGCTGCTGGGTGTGACACACTCTCAAGGGTGCAGGTGCTCTGACTACATCACGGCCAGTCTCGGTGAAAAGCGTGGACTGGATCCACCTGATGGCTTCTTCCCTGTACTGGAAGGCTGCGTCTGAATCAACACCATTGGCTATGGCTGATGGCTTACGGCTTAAGAATAATGGCTATGGCTTAGGATGGCTTAGGAACTTTGATAATGACTGGTGGCTGAAGAACTTTGGCTATGGCTAGTTACTACATAAACTGCTACAAGAAATTTAAGAATATTGGCTAAGGCCGATGGCTTAGGAACTTTGACAATGACTGGTGATTTAAGAACTTTGGCTATGGTCAGTGGTTTAAGAACTTTAGCTATGGCTAGTGGCCTAAGAACCTTGACTTTAGCCGATTGCTTTGAAGCAACAATGTTATAGCATAGGCAGATTTAATGATATAGCAGTAGCCACATGGTGTGATTGTTAACTTTTTGTCATGGAGCAGCCATCTTTCTTTTGCCATGACACCAGAGTCCAAAGTGCAAACTTACACATATCTGAGCACAAGGCATTTGCGAATTAGTCAGTGATGCATTCTAAACACAAGAGACTAAAGTGGAATGATTGGATTTGAATTTCCATTTGGTCTATGGTTGTTTCCCCAAAAATATTTTCACTTTTAATTCACATTAGCCAAACAGTTATTTCTTCTTCCACCCTCGTATGGACTGGTAAAAGCCAGTTGGTCAACGTCAACAATGAAAGACTAAAACCTGATTATAAACAATCAGCACAACAATCAACCTTGGTTGCCACAAAAACACCTAGTAAAAGAAGAGGACAAATATGTACGTAGCATCCAAAACATAAACTCTACAATTGCTATCCAAATGGAACTATTTGCCCTACTTAACCAGGGAACGAACTTTACGGTCTTCAATTACGAGGGAGGGGGGCTATCCTATAATGGAAATCCGGCGAGCATACATCCAAGTTCCTCTCTAATAACGGCAGAAATGCCTTCCTTGTCAAACACCAAGCCATCCCTCACAAGGAACATTGTGATACACTGCTGTGCCCACTGTGCACAGTTCTAAAAAAGAACTGAACACCTGCTCTAAGTTTTTTTTTTAATTTTTTTATCTTTTCAAAACATCAGAACATCCCAGCGACACCCACCGCTAAGCTTACCTTCAACTGTGACTCGATGATGCTCTCCAATTCCTCTCGGAAGGCCTGACTGTTGAGAATTAAGGAAACTCGTCTCTGTCTCTCCATGTTCATCATGTCAGCCTTGATGTGTGCCGGGCGCTGAAGCTCCTTCTGGAACTCCGGGTCGTCTAGATCGGGGATCAGTTTTTCTCTTTCATCCACGTTGTTGGCTAACGTGTCCGCCATTGTGTGTGGAGACCTAGCTTGCTACTACACTTTCCTTGATCACTGCAGGAAAGGAAAAGACAACAGTTAACCATCAGTTAAAAAGCCAAGAACTGATGAGTTCTTTCAAATCAATTCTCCACAGAGTATTTCTTGGTCATCTCTTGTTCTTTGCCCTTTCAAAGGTGAAATTCCAGGCCTGTGACGGGATCGAAGAGAAGGCATTATTTCCCTTTAACTTTGGCAATTTCACCTGAATCAAATACATAAATTTACAATGAACCTTGGTGTCCATTTCTACTTTTAATTTATACATTTCCGAGTCCCCTCCCAGTCATTGTATCCATGTGCTCTCCCCGTCCGTTCCAGACAAAAATCCTGCCGGCTCAAGCACCACATTTCGCATTGTAAAAGACAAGTCAGTTGATCCAATATATATAAATATAATTCTATTTATAACCTGACCGAGTCTTGCACCAGAATTTTTAATATTGTTGTGGCAGTATCGAGGACGAGTGGTATTCTATCTTATGTTTCATAATGCCGTGGCTCTGTGTTGTTTCAGCTGTACCAGCCAATCCCCGTACCTGCATGCTCTGATAGTTTTAAGTTAACATGACATTGGCTGGGTGCATGAACATGACCTGGCGCAGACAGACGTCTTCCCACTGCGATAGTATTAATGAGCTTGGGAACAAAAAAATATATATCAACGAGGTATGATATAAATGAAGATGAGTCACTGGATCTCGGTTTACATGAGGCAGCGAAATATAAACCTGGTTAAAGGCACTGGACACTATTGGCAACTACTCAAAATAATTGTTAGCATGAAAACTTACTTGGTAACGAGCAATGGAGAGCTGTTGATAGTATAAAACATTGTGAAAAACGGCTCCCTCTGAAGTAACGTAGTTTTTTAGAAAGAAGTAATTTATTCGAATTGATTTTGAGACCTCAACTGTGAGGTCTCGAAATCAAGCATCTGAAAGCACACAACTCCGTGTGACAAGGGTGTTTTTTCTTCCATTATTATCTCGCAACTTCGACGACCAATTGAGTTCAAATTTTCACAGGTTTGTTATTGTGTGCATATGTTGAGATACACCAAGTGAGAAGACTGGTCTTTGACAATTACCCAAAGGTGTCCAGTGTCTTTAAAGACAACCATGAAAACATACACTGGGCGTTCATCTGTCTCCTGAATGTTGCTCAGAAAAAAAAATCTTTGGCGGAAATCAGGCCGTGCAACTTTAAAAATCCACAGGTATTACAGCGTCTAACAATAATAACTAGTTTTTATACAGCGCTTTATCAACTGGCGTCTCAAAGCACTAAATCATTATTTATTTCCAGACAGGTTTTTGAAGTTTGTGAATTATGAGACCTATTTATGTAACACCTTGTAGGCGTTAACAAGGTGCTACACTGCACACTGAGCGATAAGTGTAACTGGTTTCTTTTACGTGCTTACAGTACAACAAACACGGGACCAACAGCTTTGCGTCACATCTGAAGGACGAAGCAAAAGTGGTTAAGTGGATGTTGCTTGAAGGCAAAGTATGCCTTTGGTTTTTGGAACCTTTGATTGTTCTAATCTAATGTAGATAAAAAATTTAAAAACCAACCTGCAAAAATTTCACTTCAAAAGGGGGTAGTGTTTTTGAGATATCGCCGAAAATCTGCAGTAGTTATGTTTTTATGGTTTTTAATTTTTGGAGTAATTAGGTACACCTTCCCTTGAAGGACACAAGTGTCAAGATCGGAACTCAAACCCACACTCAGCTGATCAGTAACACAAGAGCTACTGTTGTCATTGTTTGGCTAAACGTATATGTACAAGCATCTAACTCTCCTACAGGATTTGCAAATAAATTTCAAAGACCAAATTACTTCTAATAAAACAATAATATTTTATAAAAACTTACAAATTTAATTTTAATACTAATAAGGTCCCGATGATGGGCTTTACAATGTGTCGAGGTGTGTACATTGACATGTAAACATACAGCAAACGGCACTCAGGCCATACAAGTACTGAGTACCCGGGATAGCGCCCGTTTATTCATACATGCCATCATTGCTCACCATTTTGTGAATGATTAATAACTCATTAGTTCATTAACTAGGAGTGAATGGGTACCTGCAAGTGTAGAGACCTGCCGGTGTGATGGGTTGGCTATTAAATTCTTTTTAAACATCTTCACCAATTTAACACTGTATGTACATGTACATTTATATGTACACGTACACACATAATGAGCTTGCTGGAGCACACAACCTCTCAGATGTTAAGATATAGTAACAGGTAAGGTAAGTCCGTCTACATCAATATTACTCAAAAACTTAGTAATATTTTGACAAACCAAACAGCTCCTCTTAGTCTTAGACCTAACACTCCATACAAAGGAGAATTTCTACAATGTATCCCGCAAGACTGACTAGAAATAAATGAGCCACTGTAGGGAGAAAACTGCTAAATTTCAAAAGCTCTCGAGCTTTTTTCAAATTTGACCAAACTATGATTGAGGGCAGCAGATTCGATCTTACTTGGAGAGACTCGGCCCATCTCTGACCTGAACAGCTCATTAAAGCACCATGTAATAAATCAGGGTTTCATAATTTGAATGTGACAAACATTCACACAGAGTCAATCTCACAGCGAGCCAATGCGGTGGGAACAGCTGTTAAACATCCCATTGGGAAACGGTGTCCTGTAGCAGAAACAGACACGACTCTCAAAGCTGAACAGTTGAGTGGGAAGACAGCCATACAAATACCCTCCACTCGTTTCCATTTGTGAGTTTTGAACATGAAACCACAATGTCGTCGTGTGCGTGGAAGAAGGACGTAACGAAAAGTTACCGGGGAAAGGGCGTAAATCAATTAATGTGCAAAATTGTGTTTGAAGAAAACTGAGTCTGAAACGTTGATCGGTTTTCTGCCATTCATTAGTCATCATAGGAAGGTTTAAATTCTGCATGGGAATGGGAAAACATCTCTTTGCGGTAATTCTAGCGATAAAAATGTAACAGTAATGCCATTTTTGGGGGGTCAGGAGCCCTTCTTCAGGGCACACGACGGTGTGTGCTTGTTGACTGGGGTTATCTCTTTCGAGTGATTGTTTTGTATCGACATCCCAATAAAACCCCATAAACTTTGTACACTGTTTGTGTTTAGTATTCCCCAAACCCATAGTTGGAAATACCCACTGGACCACTGGCCAGAGTCCAGTGACTTTAACACTGGGGCCCAATTTCATAGAGCTGCTTAAGCAAGAAAAACTGAGCCTTAAAAATTCTCTGCTAAGCAAAAATAAACAGGATACCAGTCAAGTATGTTACATGCGACATGGTGTTTTGGCTGGTAACATGTTCACTTTTTTTTTTTTGCTAAAAAAAAGTTCACGTTTATCATATTGTATCATACCTTGTTTTCCCTTGTGCACTAGTTTTATAACTCTCTGCGTTGGGCTTCGTGGACTTGCATTTAAAACTGTTAACTGAGTCCAGTCATTCGTACACGTGTACTTCTTTGTTCCATTCATACACACAATTATTGACCAGTTTTCCATTTAAACTCAGACCACCACGGTCAGTCATTGACCACTTGCTCAACGGCTACATTATAAATGGCTCAACAAATATTACATAACACTCGGAACAGCTCTGCTATGTATTATTGAGTCACTCTGTACCCGGCAGTAAATCCCCCCCCCCCCCCCCCCCCCCCCCCCGGAAGAAATAGCTGATATGGAATTTTGACAGGTCTTAATTAAAATCTAGCCATTGTTAATCTGACAAAGGACTTTGAATTAATTCGTGATAAAAACCTGTTAAATCCGCTTTGGAAAGATTGGCTGCAAATCAGTGCATAATGTGATTTCAGTCTACTTTTTATTCAAGTCTGTTTTCCATTGCAATCATAGAAGTATTTAGTGACTTTAAAGGTAATGTAGGTTCGTGCTTTGGCAATGACCCCGAAAAAGAAATTGTTAGAACTACATAAAACACTTAAAACGGCCAGAGATGCAGTTGGTACCCGCTGTCACCTCGCTACACGTGGATGGATTGAACAAAACGTGACAGTTGGTACCCGCTGTCACCTCGCTACACGTGGATGGATTGAACAAAACGTGACAGTTGGTACCCGCTGTCACCTCGCTACACGTGGATGGATTGAACAAAACGTGACAGTTTTTTGGGCACTGTTTTCTCATATAAGTAAGGCCGTATCCGAATTGGCGGCTACAGCTACGGCTACAACTGTTGCTAAGAACGTCGCTAAGGACGTCCTATACCTCAACGCATGATGACGCGTAAATCTAGCCGTAGCCGTAGCCGCCAATTCGGACACGGCCTAACGCTGTATCCAGCTGAAACTTTCACATGTGACTTTTATTCTATCTTTCTTGATGATGTTGCCTGTAAATCAGCAGTGTCTACAAGCGTCTCCAATTAATATGAAAGTGGAAAAACTGAGGGACCAGTGAAATGACAAGCTAACTGGTCCTGCTGACTAGTCACTGAAAGAGATGGGCAAACCCTGTGAATGCATCCTTTATCTAAAACTGAGCAATTCTGCATCGACAATTCTCCTCGGGTATCTTTTTAAGCCTGTAGGTTCAAGTGCTAATCAAGGGTCCCTTGTTGCTTTAAACAGGAAGATTTGAATTACACAATAATCGTCGTTCAATAGTTTAGGCCTGTAGGTTCAAGTGCTAATCAAGGGTACCTTGTTGCTTTTAACAGGAAGATTTGAATTACACAATAATCGTCGTTCAATAGTTTAGGCCTGTAGGTTCAAGTGCTAATCAAGGGTCCCTTGTTGCTTTAAACAGGAAGATTTGAATTACACAATAATCGTCGTTCAATAGTTTAGGCCTGTAGGTTTAAAGTGCTAATCAAGGGTCCCTTGTTGCTTTAAACAGGAAGATTTGAATTAAACAATAATCGTCGTTCAATAGTTTAGGCCTGTAGGTTAAAGTGCTAATCAAGGGTACCTTGTTGCTTTAAACAGGAAGATTTGAATTAAACAATAATCGTCGTTCAATAGTTTAGGCCTGTAGGTTAAAGTGCTAATCAAGGGTACCTTGTTGCTTTAAACAGGAAGATTTGAATTAAACAATAATCGTCGTTCAATAGTTTAGGCCTGTACGTTTAAAGTGCTAATCAAGGGTACCTTGTTGCTTTAAACAGGAAGATTTGAATTACACAATAATCGTCGTTCAATAGTTTAGGCCTGTAGGTTCAAGTGCTAATCAAGGGTCCCTTGTTGCTTTAAACAGGAAGATTTGAATTACACAATAATCGTCGTTCAATAGTTTAGGCCTGTAGGTTTAAAGTGCTAATCAAGGGTCCCTTGTTGCTTTAAACAGGAAGATTTGAATTAAACAATAATCGTCGTTCAATAGTTTAGGCCTGTAGGTTAAAGTGCTAATCAAGGGTACCTTGTTGCTTTAAACAGGAAGATTTGAATTAAACAATAATCGTCGTTCAATAGTTTAGGCCTGTAGGTTAAAGTGCTAATCAAGGGTACCTTGTTGCTTTAAACAGGAAGATTTGAATTAAACAATAATCGTCGTTCAATAGTTTAGGCCTGTACGTTTAAAGTGCTAATCAAGGGTACCTTGTTGCTTTAAACAGGAAGATTTGAATTACACAATAATCGTCGTTCAATAGTTTAGGCCTGTAGGTTCAAGTGCTAATCAAGGGTACCTTGTTGCTTTAAACAGGAAGATTTGAATTACACAATAATCGTCGTTCAATAGTTTAGGCCTGTAGGTTCAAGTGCTAATCAAGGGTACCTTGTTGCTTTAAACAGGAAGATTTGAATTACACAATAATCGTCGTTCAATAGTTTAGGCCTGTAGGTTCAAGTGCTAATCAAGGGTCCCTTGTTGCTTTAAACAGGAAGATCTGAATTACACAATAATCGTCGTTCAATAGTTTAGGCCTGTAGGTTCAAGTGCTAATCAAGGGTCCCTTGTTGCTTTAAACAGGAAGATTTGAATCAAACAATAATCGTAGTTCAATACAGGGGCAAGGCCGTTTTTTTTTTCTTGTGAAAAAATTAACATCCCATCCATTAGAAAATCGGAACGTCTGTGAGATCATTTTGAAGGAGTGCTAAGTATTGACCCAGTTCACCTCACGCCATCACCCACGAAACATCTTGGTATAAAAAAACCCATTTTTAAATACTGTTTGTGACTTCGCAGGGCAAATTCTAGGCCACGCGCACGCGGGGATAGACGCGCATTCAGCTCTTTACATGCAATTTGATCTTGGGAAGATGGTAGCCGGAATATGATGTCAGACCAAGGGGGTGAATGGACAGCCATGCCCATGCATAATTTAAGGGCATTATACGGGATTGGAGAGTGTTCACGTTTTGTGTGATCAACCATACACATGAAATAACAACCCTGTGAAAATTTGGCTTTTAAAATCTGTTGTGTGAGTCAGGAAAAAATAATTTAAAACCATACAGAATTTAAGCATGTAAACACATTCTCCTTCATTTTGGTTGTTACAACCGAAATCAACTGTTTAAAGGTTTTTAGATAGTTTTCTTGAATATGAATTCTTTTCCGAGGGAACTATTTCACCGAAAAAATGCTTCTAGTATGAACTTAATAATCAGTAAACTTTCAGACTTAAGCTAAACAATGATGCTCTTTATCCTCACCAATCCTGTGTAATACCTTTAAATGCCAAAAATGTAGAATTTAAACGGCATTCTATGTGTTCAGACCTGCAAACGCGGACAAACACACAGTAGACTGTCCAAATCCAACGTGTTTATTCAGCACCTAGCATTGTGAATTACTGCAAACCTTGGGGCTCGCCGAATAAAGGATGGCTTTAATCAAAAATGGTGCACGTTGTTTTCACTGGGAAATGAGATTCTTAATGACGCACTTGTACGGAAAAATATTTTCATAACATTTTTGTGTACACAATGCTTCTTCCTGTGCACAACTGCAGTGATCTACATGATGGTAGATACTGTTACTGTGTACATCAAGATACACACGTACGTGTAATATTCATGTATGCATCATGTTTGTATTCATCACAGACCACTACCATGACTACAGTACAGTGTAGATTAATTCATTGCAGATATTAATAATGATCATAATGATAACAACTAGTTTTTTTTATAGTGCTTTATCTACTGGCGTCTCAAAGCACTTGTCATTATTTATTTCCGGACAGGTTTTTTGAAGTTTTTGAATCTTGAGACCCATTTATGCCACTGCCCGAAACACAGGGGCAAATCCCCTTCTCTTAGCAGATTTTCCCACATTCAAATGTTCAAAGAAATTATGGAAGAATTTGTTTTCATTCCCCCCCCCTCCCCCCAACACATAAAAGAATAATACAGGTCTGGAATTAAATGGGCGCCCCGGAGGCCATGACCTCAGTTGCCCTTCCCTGATCTTGGCTTTGGTGCCCCTTCAAACGTTCCACATAGACTTTCAGATTTTCCATTGGAAGTGCCCTTAGCAAAACTCCAAATGGCCTTGCCTTCTCAAAGATGAAATTACGGGCCTGAAAATATACACTTTGGGCTAGCATATAACCTAGTATCGTCCTAGCATGGACGAAACTTGGTATTGAATATTGACATAGCCTGGCAATGAATGACTTTTGGATCATAGTTTTTTTTTTTTTATTCAAGTGTTTGACCGAATCTCTAGTCGAAATATCTAGTTACTAGAAAAGTTATTAATCTGAAAAAAGGCATTGGTGCTCATGTCGTTGAAAATTCAGCATTATTGTTTTAGGGTCAAATTTCTTTGCCCAGGCTGTTTAGAGGAAAACACTTAGCTTTTAACGTTTCTCCGCTAATATGTAGGAATTTGTCAAAAACATTACACATGGTGTGGTTTTAATATGGCTGCTAACTGTTCCCTGCATAATGCAAGATTTGTTTGTGTTACCACAAAACCATGTCAAGGTGAAAAAAATGAAATATGCAAATATTGGATGCATATATTGAGGGCATTGTCAACGAGTATAATCACAAGGTGAAATCTGGACTATTCCATTTCACTTGTTTCGCCTTGTGAAATGGAACGGCCAGATTTCACCGAGTAATATATTCTCACACAATGCACAAGCCAAATGCACTCAGTATTTATTTTATATAACTCAAACGTATACATGCAGATCCTTGTCATTTAAAATTTGTTCATAATAATTAACACAAAAAGCCATGGAAACTCGTCCACCCCACATTCTGAAAATTCTAGAAAAAACCTTTCTGAACAATGTGGTCGACTCCATGAAGACACTTATCTTGTCTGCCGTGAGACAACCTTGCCTTTTTGGGGACAAACGGATTTGAAACAATTAATTGTTTGTGTTCACAAAATGTGTTCGCTTAAGGGATTCTATGAAATTTGATCCCGATGAGGGGCCACTCCTTTACTGAACTAACAAATTGCCTCAATCCAAATGGCAGAACCACTTTGTTTCCCCATGATGTTACCAAGCACTGACCCCTAAATCAACATAAAATTAGCATCCTATTGGGGGCTCTAACAACGCCACTTAATTAGGTTTAAAATGAACTGCGCAAATATCCACAAAACGGTCGGACATGTTATACGTATACAGTGCCTACAATACATGTAGTCAAAGTAGTAATAATACACAAACATGAGAACCGACACTGAAATACAGCTAAACTACACAAATATATGTATGCAGCCAAAAATCAATAACGGGCCGAGACTTTTGGCAAAGTGTATGCAACATAATTCAAGGTTGTTAAAACACTCATGGTCTTTTTACAATGCGGTAGACTAATATAATACACAAGGACTTGGGTGTGACTCATGCCCCTACTAGCCCTGTTCATACATTTGTGTGGACACAACGACTCTTCAAATACCGAGTGAGTATTACCGAGCGTATGAAAAGGCTAGCAAAGAGCTATATACTATTGACTGTCTACTCAAATAAATGTGACTGGAAGTATGGGCTCCATCCCTCGGAAATACACAAAGTCTGCACATTATGTGATAAAACGCTCATGTATTGATTACGTTACATCTGGAATAATGTGCTTGGTTGTGTTTCGTCTGAATTGTCTGAAATGCCCTTCATCGTGTCGTAAAACCTCCACAGCAGACATGACGGCTGCCGGTATGGTCCACTTATTCTCTCTGGGACACCAAGGGCATTGGCAGACGGTCACAGCGAAATAGGTCGTCTGTCTGAGCACCAGACTATTTTTATTTAAAGAAAGCCTAAATGATGCTGACAGATTCAATCTTGGTACAATCTGTCAAACATGCATGGTCCTTGGAAAATAGTAGGAAATGTTCATTGAGCACATACCTGTGGGGAAGCCTACTAATTATGGTGTATGGGCATTTATAGACCTCTCTATTGCAACGTCACAGGCCGAGTTTTTGTCAACCAAGGTTGGAAAACTATGGGAAGCCAAAAGTGCAAAGCACAAACAGGTAACCACAGTTTGTGATCAATGCTAACACAAATATTAAAAAAATAGTGACATTGGATTTGTTCGAAAACAAAGCAACCAATGAATTTGGACTGGTCCTCAGGTGATTTAACTGGCATTTGGGCAGCGGACCACTGTTCTGCATCACTTTCAGAACAATTGCTAAATAATGACACATCAACCATTATACTACATGTACATGACACATACTACATGACATGATGGTAGTTCTCAATCCATGACTACAAATGGTCAAACCAGTTCAGCAGTGAGTAACATTTTAAAGGTTGATTACATCATTTACAAACAAAATGTGCTTCCAAGTTCCTACAAAATAACTTACTTGACTGAAAGTACATTCTATTCCCAAGTATCCATTAAAATCTTTTTGCCGGGTGTTATGTAATTTTTTTAAAGAAAAATGCAATTTTGTAGCATTTCAAATTGATGGTTCACCGACCATGGTTTGAACATGCGAGTTTTTATACCACAAGATCTGTCTAAAATCATCACCAGTTGCTCTCGTTTTTTCTTGGCAGTCGCGGACGGACAAATGTAAACAGGGCGTTGGAATGATATTTCAAATTAACTCATACCCCGCAAATTTACATTTTCTCGACAAATACAGCACAAGCCTGGAATGACACAGAGGCTAGGGAGGCCATGGCCTCTGTTGCCCTAGTCTTGGCCTTGGTGCCCCTTCAAAAGTTTCCCATATACTTTAAGATTTTCTAATGGAAGTGCCCTTTGCAAAATGAAAATGGCCTTGCCCTCTCAAAGATGAAATTCCAGGCCTGACAGCAATTCCTACTAACAAAATTTTCCCTTTAAAAGGTGTGACGAAACAATGCTCGGCAGTCACCGACTGACCGATATAAACAGGTCGTTGGAATGCCATTTCATATTCAACTCATACCCCACAAAGCTACATTTTCTCAACAAATACAGCAATTCCTAATGATGTAATTTCCCTTTAAAAAGGTGTGACGAAACAGCTCTCAGATTTCACCCTGGCAACAGTAGAACATGACAAGGAATGCATCACACACAAAACACATTCACAAGCGCTGCACTGCAATATGGTACATTACATCTGGTAGGTGTTCATGTACAACAACACTTCAGGCACGACAACATATCAAGTGAAGCCAATTAGGGTGGGTTAACAAAGCAAAAATTTCTCCTGGTTGTTGAGCCAGCCGTGCAAGCATGCAATCATGCAGTCTTTTCAACAACAGAATTTCTGACAAAATAACCAGAGAATGAATGAACATTTATTTCCAAGTCTGTATAGATTTAAGATTACTTTTTAAAAAGCACAAGTTTAAACTTGCATTTTTAAGGTATAGGGTCATACTTTGGTAATAACATCCAAAAAACAATTGGTAGAATTTTCATCCCAAATTTGCTTGTCATAAATATGGTAATGGTAGTAAGCATCCTGCGATACAATTTCGTCTGAAGCGCCCCCATCGATTAGAAATCGATAGAAGTATGTCGAAAATTTGAATCTTCAAAATATTGCCTTCAGGCGACTTTTGGAGATTCAAATTTCCGTGTTGTGGGTTTGTGAATGCTGCAGCCAGCGATGACGTTAGTGCCCGCTGTCACCTCACTAAACCAGATGGAATCAACGTTCTTGATGAATTTTGTGCCATTTTTTAAAGTGGACACAATCAGCTGAAAATTTCACCAGGTGACTTTTATTGTATCTTTATTGAGATTTTGGCCTAGTGATATAAATCAGCATTGCTGTACATTCAGTTTAGCGTAAACACCATTACGTGTGTATATCATGTATCTACTTTGCTGTCTAGATTGTTCTTTGAGAACTTGTCTCGCTTTTTTATTCTACTGCCGCGGAGTAGATTTCAGAATTCGAAAGACCACTTAAAGACACTGGACACCTTTGGTAATTGTCAAAGACCAGTCTTCTCACTTGGTGTATCTCAACATGCACAAAATAACAAACCCGTGAAAATTTGAACTCAATTTGTTGTCGAAGTTGTGAGATAATAATGGAAGAAAAATCACCCTTGTCACACAAAGTTGTGTGCTTTCAGATGCTTGATTTCGAGACCTCACGCGTGAGGTCTCAAAATAAATTTTAAATATTTTACTGAGAAATTACTTCTTCCTCAAAAGCTACATTACTTCAGAGGGAGCCGTTTCTCACAATGTTTTATATATCAAGAGCTCTCCATTGCTCGTTACCAAGTAAGTTTTTATGCTAACAACTAGTTTGAGTAATTACCAATAGTGTCCAGTGCCTTTAATGTAGTTCTCCCGTTAACTAAGTAGTCTCCCGAATTTAGGGATCCGGGAAACTTAGTAAACCCATAATCAGCATTACGTTGACAAAAAACAATCTATGACCCTTTCTTTAAGGGTTGAACATGAAATACAGCACATTCAAAATCCTGGCCTGAGTTTTATTAGAGTATTATTGTTAGGCAGATTTCTTTTTATTCAGCTTTTAAAAAAAACACAGGCCCCCAGTAATGTATTACTCAGTATTCTCCATTAATATGCAATCTGTTTATAAATGCCTAACTTATTCAGCTGTTATGAAATTAAACCCTAGTGTGCTCCATTAACAGAACAGATAAAAATGGTAGTTTACTTGGTCGTGTTTCACAATTAAATATGCAGGCTCGAGTTCAATGAGACAATTCTAGAGAAGTCAAGACATAAACTTGCGATTTTTTATCTCTCGGCATCACGTATTTAGACAGGTGATATCATGAAACGCACTTGACATTATATAATTGGCAAACAACAATCCAACGGCTAGGTTTGCATGGCTTGATCGGTCCAAAGAAATGTGGGTCCAAAGACCGTAGCATTGAATCTCATTTTACAATCAACCGAAAAAAAACAGACCTTGAGACTACATGTAGGTATTAAATTTTCAAAAGTATGAAATTTCGTTAATCATTGCCATTAATAATACACAGACAGTAGCTGATGAATGTAGTAGTGTAATTATGCATGCTGCAGGTCTATATAGTCTGGTGATGAAATTTAAAAATCACAATCAGATCCCTATAGTGTGTATCCGACACTTACAATTTTTGTACGTAATCAGGGTGCCAGCCCAAGGTCAGGACTTCAATAGAATGTCTGCTATCCAATTATGAGCTGCACCGGTACCCAACATATAATCGAGTGGCGCTACACCATTGGCTACACCGGGCTGTATAATAGCTGTCCACCATCACACTCGGTGGATGCCTGCAGTGAGGGACTTGGATCAGATTTCTCACTGTCACTGGTTTGATGTTCTTCATGGAAAACCAGGTCGTGTCATCAATAATACCGTGTGAATAAAACTCTCGTCCGACATCAGCCAAAGGCCCTTTATTTATGGCGAACATACATGCTCATCACATTTGCACATGTACATGTATGCCTCATACTTTTTCTGATTTAAATTTCATGTGTCACCAGTGAATTCAAGATATGTCCGGGATGTATTTACAACTTCAAAACTCCAAGCTACAAAAACACATTCATTACATATTTTTCATCTACACAAAGTCACAAAAAAAGAAGAGGAATGCTCAATTTTAGAAAAAAAAAAACTAAAATCTGGTTTCATGTCTACAAAGACCGACTTTATCACACAGACGGATTGTAAGTTAATTTTTATTTCTAAGCTTTATCCAAGCCTTTCCACTAAAATCTTACAAAACTTGAGTTTAATAGTTTAGTTGAAAAGGTGCGGTTTTTAATGTACACTTGACACAGTAAAAGCGAACTATAGGAGGTCGTAAACCGCACCATAAAATAGTGTGAAAAGTGTCTGGCCTGGTATTGTTATCACACACTGAACCCAATCCCTGTGACCAGCCGGGCAAAACAAGTTTCCTTTAAAATCTAATTCACTTTGTTAAGGTAGAAGATTTATTTTGCGCCCCCCCCTCCCCCCAGGGGTCGATAAAAACATCAAGATGATTACTTTAACAAAACAAATTATAATGTAAGAAGAAAAAAAAGGGCATTTTCTTGCTAGAATACATTGTGCGTCATCCATGATTTTGCACTGTATTTACTGACGTGATGATCCAAAATTTCATATTGGCTAGGTGCCCATCCAATATGAAAAATTATCACTTTGCAGCATCTGTTCAAAATAATCGCCCCCCCCCCCCCCTTCCCATCCATTTGACCTAATGAGGCAAGGTCGTGACACAGTGGACAAGGTTGGTGTCTAGATGCACTAGGAGTTGTCCACATTGTTTAGAAGGTGTTTTTTTTTAAGTTAGAGTGTGGGGTGGATGAGTTTCTGTGTCTATTTTGTGTTTATTGTGAAGAAATTTCAAGAGACAAGGACCTACATTTATAAATGAATATATGAAGGTGAAATCTGGCTCTTCCATTTCACTCTTCCAATTCCAGATTCCACCTCGTGACTTCATTCTGCTGCAATGCACTCTTACAAGTATCCATGTAACTTACATGTAACCTTGATTTGTAAGTAGATTCTTTTAGTTTTACCTCACACTCTCTCTCTCTCTCTCACTCTCTCTCTCTCTCTCTCTAGCCCTGCCAACGATGTTTCATTACTCGTGAAGTGAAAGATTAAAAAGTGGAAACAATGCACGTACAACTTATATCCTGTCATTCTGGATACCGGTTTGCAATCAGGCTGAATATTCTCTTACCAAAGTGAATGTGAAACAGATGCCATATCTGTGACAATTCCGATTTATTGAGACTGGAACTCCACTTCCTGGATTGCTGGTGATAGGAAACAACAATTTCCTTAATTCAATACTTCCTGGCCATTCAACTTTTGCCCGGGAAAAAAAATTCTCTTTTCTTCTTGCTCACTTACATAGCTGGTTTTTCGTTGTTTCAATAGATTTATTTGCCAATGTTTTTTTGATTTTTTTAACTTTCAGGCACAATTACCATAATACACCCAAGCCTGCACAATGTATGTAGGTCACCAAAGGTTCTGGCATACTATTGCCAGCAGAAAACACATGTTACAATTTGTCAGATATAATTGGACAGTTACATTTTTTTCCGCTTCAACATTGTGTAACAGTGAGTCTCAGGAAGACCAGAAAAACAATTCAACAAAAATGGGTTCTTTTAAAAACAGTTGTCAGGTTTTAGCGTTGCAACAGAAATGGCACAGCAGTCTCCCTTAACAGTGGTCTGCTGGCAGGATGCCAGTTAAGACACCCGGGGACCAGTCAAACTTGACTCTAAGTGGTCCCCCTCTTCTATTTCATTTGAAATATGGACTCAGTGAAAAAGCTGACAGACTAGCGAAATGACAAGCTAACTGGCCCTGCTGGCTAGTCACTGAAAAAGTTAAGGGCAAACCCTGTACAGTCAAATTGAATGAAATGTTCACCCAATGGCAAAGCATAATGTGTAGCAATGCACATCATTCACAGCGACCCACCCTCATCTGCAAAGACTTGAGTTGTACTACCCGTATATTTACATTATACAAAATGAGATATTTACATCTCAGTATAAATACTGGTTGGGTGTGACTAAATGGTTAATGTATGTATAAATGAAATCATGGGTAACAAAATAAACATCTACATGTATATATTTAGACATTGAGAGTATAATGCATAAGTAAAAATTATTTTAGTGTACATAATTATGTGACTTGTGAGTTATTGTTATTTACAATTCTAAATACATAATCTACATGTATTTCTATAATAGTAATACATTATGTTCCAAATATTTAATTAAATGTCACACTTGGTTTCTATGGGGGAAAAGGCCTGGCAGTTTTTCCTTCAGTAAACAGCATCTTTAAGATGGAATTTAAAAACTAGTTTCAAATTATTCAATATGAGCATTACAATTTAATAGGCCTAGGCCCTATATAATTTTTTTTTAATTTTTTTAAATACATTTTGATATTATTATGGAAATTTTTTATTATTTTGATGTTATGAGCAATCGGGGGCCAGGGGTTTAATATATTTAATTGAACTGATCTCATTTCTATAAACTCACACCTAACCATATTAATCACGTACATAATTTTGCACTTAAAGTATCACAGCCGCAGAATTTCAGTCCCAATTATTGCTCGTATTTTGTTTTAATGCAATGTCCAGTCTTGATTGAATTATAATTCCAAACAAGGTATCAGCAAAGCATCAAACACGTTATGCCAGGGGTGCTAGTGTGTGGGTGTGTGTGTGTGTGTGTGGGGGGGGGGGGTTAGAGCAAGTTGTCATGTCTAGTGTGAGTTGAACATGAATCATTGTGAGTCACTCCACAGAAGCCTCGTCTCCAGCCAAGAACCTCGGTGATGAGGAGAGCGCTATGCATCATGCGTGGCTCACTGAAGTCATAAATAATTGGCTCATTATACATTCGCGAGGAGTTTAAACTGCCTCGTGGAGTCGGGGTGCAGGTACAAACAGTCATAAACCCATACCATACTTTCTTCTAAATTTGCCTTATTCTTTGATTTGTTTTGTTTTTTGGGTTCTTCAGAATGATCTCATACCATTTAAAGCTCTTTGAATATAAAATCAGTTATACTTTAATGGCAAATTTAAATTTCCGCACACAGCTCTTTTGCAAAGATCAATATTTGAACTAAGATTAGAATTATATGTCACACTTTGTTCCAATGAGGGAAGGGCCACGCAGTTTTTCATTAACATTTTTGCTTGAGCATTTCAAGGGGCAACAAGGCAATAGACTGTGAAATAGACTTCTGAAAACGTATAAATAATTTGAACTCAAACTCGGTTGTCTGTCACTTCATTCGATTGGGATTATTTTTTAAAGATTTCACACAAATTTACCAACGCCTCTTGATTTTGGTTTTGTGCATGAGATTAAATGATATCGCCTTGCAAAGGGTCCTTGGTTAATGCACAGTAATCGTTTCACACTACCTCGTGGCCATTTTAACATGGTTGCTAGTTTTGGGAGGAGTTCTGGACCCCCGTTAAAAATAACAAGGATCCTTGGTTATTATTGAACATAGATAGCTTTCACAGGACTGGAGTTACCTCATTTTTAAAATCGATGTGATTTTTTAGTCAAGGTCTCTTGTTAAAAACTGTCTCTTTTGAAGGAGCCTTTAGCTGATATCATAGACAAGGTATTACAATGCTTGCATTTTGTATTTATTCCGTCTGGTGAATCTCTTCGTCTCTTGTCATGTTTTCTACTTGTCTTGTTTGTTATTTAGATTAACTAAATGTACTTTTTTTCAATGGGGGGGGGGAGTAAACAGTTCAATCATGCTACAGGTTAATATTATTCCAATATAATTTCACTTCAACTAAGTTAACTTCAACCTGATATTTCCACTCAGATGTTTTTGCGATTCAACTGTAATGACAGCTGTTAGCTGGCCAGACATCAGCCATGAGGTTTTCAAAGCACTGTGTTTGTTGGGCATTGTGTGAGTGATCAAACTGTCCCCAATACTCACAAACCACAATGGGGGTGAGCTTCCTTGAACCATGCTTGACCGGTCACACCAGTTGAGTCACCCTCTAGGGGAGGTTGGAGCTAAATGTCCAATCACAATGAAGAAAGAAGCCTTCTAAATTCTATTCATAATCTAGCAATGTTTACCAGTTAGACCAACGAGGTCATAACAAAAAAAAATCCTGCTCAATCACAATTTTCACAACTGAATTTAGATTTATTCATGATGTCTTGAAGGTATGGACATAGATCTTGGTTTTTGTCAACAAAAACCAGGACAAAATTGTCAATAAAGATCCAATTAAGTCAGCAGATAAAAGTTTCAGCAGAATACAGTTGTCTACTTGTTGAGAAAACAGTAACACACTGTCACTTTATTTTCATCAATAATGTCAACTTATTCATGTTTAACCAGGTGACATGGGTATCAACAACAGCATCTCCTGGCCCTGCCGCAGCATTCACAAGCAAGGCGAGTTTTGGAGATTCAAATTTGTTGACACACTTTTATTGAAGTCTAATCGATGCGGGCATTTCAGACGAAATCATTTGATCATTGGATGCTTACCACCACAACCATGTTTATAAAAATAAAGGTTTTTTTTCTTGGGCCATTACCAAAGTACACCCTTCCTTTATCCCTTGGCTTGGTTTGGATTGTAAGCGAGGGGTTCTTGTGCTACCGAAAAGGGATTGATTTCAATCACACACACAATTTTGTTTGTATTGTAGGCAAAGCAACAAATATTGTTGTTAAGGCAATAGCTACAGGATTGGTCAGTACATTGAAACAAATTGATCACAAAGTGAAGGCTCATTGATGATTTTCATAGAGGCACCAATTATCTAGAGAAATATTTGTCTCTTTAATTTGAAGGTACAATTTAGTGTTGATGCTTCATTTTCAACTCAAGTTTTAACACCAATCATTAACATATTCAATCATGCATTATAAAACATATCTCATAAGGCTTGATATCGTTTCAAATATTACAGGTTGAATAAATAGACTGATTGCCTCAACAAAGCTGGCGGTTTTACTAATCCAAGCCTTCACTCCAGTAAAGCAAAATATTTGAAAAACATGATGATGGAGAAATCCTGGAGAACCAAACTCCAAGCCTAAAGCAGTGGCCCAGTGCAGTTGACAATTGACACTGCCACTGTCAATCGCGGCGATTAAGTTGATTTCAACCGCGAAAACAAGCCTTCTCCATTACCGATTCGGTTTCTAGTGTCCAGGGTAAGGGAACTGGACACAGTTATCATGGTTTATAGGCTGGGCAATCGTCTGGCCTGTGTCAACCAAGCCACTTCAGGCGTGACAACCATGGCAAAACCACGCGCTAAATTAAACTTCGTGTACGGGCCCACGCCTGTGCATCTGTCGCTGTTCAAACCCTCAAACTAGATTCTAGAAGAACAGCATGGAGAATAAACTTCACCGTATGAAAAGGGTATTTTTCAAACGATTTTATGCTTCACAAAAATCACAACCATTGAAAACATTGATAACTTACCATAAAATGTAATATATCCACTTTTTGCGTTAGAAATCCTCCGAGAAAAAAGCAATTAAAAACACAGTTTTCGCTGCGTCCTGTGCTCTCAGTATCCACAAGTACACCAGCAGCGCCGTTGCAAAAATCTGGGCGCTGAAATTAGCCCAAATGTGTGCCCTTGAAAGAGACGCGATATCAGTCGCTTGTTGTCGGTTTTCCCAGTTTACACGAGTGGCCCAATTGGGCTATAAAATAGCCTGTCTGGAAGCGCAGGCAGACGTTCTGTTGTGACTGTTTTTGTTCTCCCCGCTGTGTAAGCCGCTCCCACTGCCAAAAGTGGCCCGTTAAAAATCTCAAACCCTCACAAATTTGTTTTGTTTGTCACTAAATTATTTTTTAAGGATTAAAACAAAATTTCATATAAACAGTTTTTCTTAAATTTAAACAAAAATGAACATTTCGCGTAAAAAAGATCCACGAGGAGGGCAGGTGAGTATTTTTCCGAAGGGAGGGGCAGCAGCTGTTTAAATTGTTAATACATTTTGAACTACGGTATTAATGTCAAAAGAGGGCGCTGTGTAAAAATCTTTTAAAAATAAGAAAAAAGTTAAGCTCACGTGAGTGGCTAAAAATAATAGAGGAGCCAAAAAATTGTACTACCTGCTAATAACACTAGCATGGACTTCTTTCTAGTCGGTCACACTGCCTGCCATATTGATATAACAATATCTTATTTCATGACTTTTAAAATAGGGATTCAACCCACATCCCATCCCGGGTCTACTCGAACAAATTCTTGAAGGTATTACACAGGAATGGTAGAGCTGAAAGATCAACCGTTATACATGAAATAACAAACCTGTGAAAATTTGGGCTTAATCCATTGTGGGAGTCAGGAGAAAATAGTAAAAAAACATGCACAATTTTCAGCATGTAAACACATTGTCATTAGTTTTGGTTGCAACAACTGAAATCAGCTGTTGCATTTTTTTTTAGGTTTTCAGATCTAGTTTCCTGGATTATTGTGACTTCAAATCAGGAGGGAAATATTTCACAGAAAAAAAGGTTCTAGTATGAACTTCATAATCAGTGAGCTTTCAGACTAAAATTAAAAATCCTCACCAATCCTGTATAATACCCTTAAAGGAACATTACAGAATTGGTAAGAAAAAAACTTGTGAAATATACTTTTGATCACAGATTTACATAAAACTTACACGGTCTAATGATGATGGTAGTAGAAAACATCCCTTGAAATATTTCTGTCTGAAATGCCATATTTGATGAGAAATGAGTAAACTAATTTTCCGATTGGAGTTTATCGCTCAGTGAGTGTTTAATTCATTTGTTGAATCTATATGATTTCATGCAAATGTGTAATCGGTTTTTCACTATTTTCTCGTGACCCAGATGGCCGATCGATCTCAAACTTCTACAAGTTTGTCAGTTTATGTATATGGTGGATTACATAAAGTGCTTACACTGCTAGCAACTGTTTAGCAAAAACCAATTCTGTAATGTTCCTTTAAAGATCATACAACTTTCATTTAGGCTTTGACACTTTCCAATCACAGGTGAAACGCACAGCTCCATAAATATTTTTAGAAACCTACAAAAGACAAATCCTCTCAGTGGATTTCAACTAAAAACGGAGTTACCATCACACTTACTAACGGAATAAATGATGATCAATCAAAACACAATATAAAATGAGGATATTTCACCTTTATTGTTTGTCCAACCATCTATTGCACAATTTACATAACAAACAGGCTTTACTTCATACAGCGCTACTAACCGGTGTAATTATAATTATTTGGATACAAAGCCTGCAAGCAAAATAAACAACCTTTGCAATAAATTTTAAAATAACTCTTACTGCGAATTGCCAGCAATAATCAAGGAAAATCTCTGTACGCTTTTGTAACTTAAATTTATAAGTAATCAACTCTTCAATTTTTCTTTAACGACACAACACATCAACTCTGCACAAACTATGAGAGGTGACATTGTTCTAAGGCTCTTCGCACCGTTTGTAAAATGCCACAATGTGTGAAAATCATCTCCTCAAAACACCTTCCAACTCAGCTTAAATTGTAAAGAATTACTGAACTTCCACATATTAATTGTGCAGTCATTGTCCAATTTGAACTTTATATACGAGAGCAAAAAATCCCTGTCGTTTTAAACTTTAAAAATTACATTACTTTCGTTTACTCATATTTTCGTTTACTCGTTAGTATTATCTTCTTGACAAAATCTTTTACAATTTTTATGACTTTGTTAATAACTTGTACTGGACACCATGTTGAATAAAATGGTCGACCGGAAAAAAGTTTTAAAAAGTTAAGCATTTGAATCGTGCCATTTTGTACGGCGCTGGTATGATACGAGTACACATATAGAATGGAATGACCAACAATGCAAAACCAACTTTGAACTCCTCCTTTAACCTCTTGCAGCTTAAAGGTGCACTCTTGTCCCACTTTCCCTGGAAATTGGCTGCATCAAATTTGAACCTTCGACCTTGTGTTGCTCAAAAAACAAATTAGGCATGCATGATCATTTTCACAGCTTACCATGTGCAGCAAGTTTCAGAGCAGGCCAATGTTCAAGACTGATGCTTCAATGAAGCAATGGAGACAGCAATTTGAAAGGAAAGGTGATCTTATAGTAAAGTACTTTTTGAGTGTATGACAATTAAGGAATGTCAGTGTACAAAAAATTGATACAAATTAATTGGGATAGGAATAGTTTTTCTTCGTAGCAACAAAACTATACTCAATGTGAGACTTTTTGAGACACTTGGTGGCAGCAGACCAGCTGGGCCGAACTTCATAGAGCTGTTTAAAAAAACGTTTTCTGCTTAGCAAAAATTAAGCAGGATATCAGTCACAGAAAGTACCGGAATGGTATTTTTTTTCTGGTTACTTTATTCTAGTAAGCATAATTTTGTTATGCTTCGCTACATTTTGTGCTTCTGCAGTGTATGAAGTTAGGCCCAGGTAAAACTCGCGATCTCGGAAATGAAAGCATACTCAGAACTATTTTCCCCTGACAAGTCTTCTAGAAATGCAAAGTGTCCTATTTCATGAAGTAAATTGTTAACTCTAGGAAACTGTCAATCATTAATTGACGTAAAAAAAAAACCTAATAGTAATGTAAAACTTTCATTGATAAGATATCAAGTTAAGTATCACTAATGACACTCCGGATCCAATTTAAAGCCATACCCCCCAGTAAGAATTTCTCTCCAATTAAACTTAAGAATATTTTGACCAATAACATCTACTGACACTTCAACAACTTCACCGACGACGTCGTGGTACGACCTAGAAGACTGTGTGTGTTGTACTGGTGATGTCAGACTTACGTGACACCAAAATGGCTGAGCAGTGAGAAAGGCAAGACATGATGATAAATAGAAAAAAAGATTTGTCTATGACTGTTAACATCGTGGACTGCATGCAATCCCAAGTACTGTTGCATTATCAGGAGTGAAAGCAAGACTTCCCTGGGTGACAATTCAATTGCATTCTTTGAATCTGCTCCCACATTATGGCCTCAGGCCACGACAAACGAAGGAAAGTATGACTACGTTTAGACTTGTTATCAACATAAGGATTCTCAATGATAGCTCCTCAGTGGGCTTCAGGAAAAAAACAACAATATTGTGTTAAAAGGAACAGGTCCAATTTCCACTGGGATTTTGTAAAAATGGCCTTAGAACATTTTGCGGTTGATATCATACATGATATCAACATGAAATGAAATGGTTGGAATTTGTAGCAACGACAGAAACAATTGAGTATGAACTGTGCAAGTCTCGTGCATGTGTTCAAACTTTCAGGAAAAGTTGGTCCTGACCATTTCGAGTTTTACATGTGGCGATTCTGTTTTTTTTCAAAGACTTTAGTTTAATTGAGTTTATGGCAATAAAACTTATACCATTTTTTGTTGGAAAAGTTTTGATACACGCGAGACTTGCAGTCTATAAAAGGGGTAATACTAGCCGAGGAATTTTCTGAACTAAAATTCACTTTTGAAGTACCGGTACCGGTAGCACATTAAATATCACTTGCTGTTTTTCCCAAGGATAGTTCAGTGAATTGAACATTAAAACTGTTGATCTATGTTTAAATTATTGACACCCGAAAATCGATTTACCCAGGATGCACCTTAAATCTTGCAAACCCTTCTGGGCTTCCATAGAGACCATTGTAGATGCCCATTTTGACCAAAGTCCAAATTGCCAAATCTCTGGGCAGATGCCAATGTCGCCAACAAAGATCTCGTCCAAATCCCACAGAAGAGGTCCCGAGTTTCAACCTCCCTCGACAACAGTGGACAAGTCCTCAACAGGATCCGGACCCTCCAAGCCAGAGCAGATCATGCCTGAACAAAATTGAAGATGAAAGACAGCCCTTCGTGTGACTGCGGGGCCCCTGATCAGACTGTCAAGCACATCGTTTAAGACCTCACTTTTGGGTGCTTCCCCAGAGGTCCCAAGGCAATCCACGAAGCCACAAATGCAGCATTTGGCCTGGCTGTCTAATCTAAATCCGACAGAATAAGATTTGAAACCAAAGCCAATAGGAGATCAAATTGTCACGAAAACCAACACCACTTGATCATCCTAGAGCTTTCTAAAGCAGGTCAGAGGTCAAAATGTGAAAAAGCGTGGACATTACGTCACCATTGAAGAAGTCAAAGATAATTGAAATTTCACCCCTTGCATATGCTGTTCACACTCTCATACAGCGCCCTCACTCAGGCAAAAGGAATCAAGATCACTAACAAGTTGCTCTTAAAAAGTTGCTCGTAAAAACATGCACATGACCTCAGCATACCAGCAGCATTGATGCAAGGGGGTCTATTAAGTCAAAATCCCGCGGTGAGACAACTTCAAGTCAGTATCCCCAAAATACAAATAAAAAATTAACGAGTCCTAGATCCTTTTAAATGAACAAGCTCTCACCATGCATGCACTCACTTCACTCTCACAACAAAACTTACAACGTACTTTTTTCAAAAAACCTCGGATCGTTGTGAAGAACAATGTATTTTAAATACTGGCCTTAAACAACGGTTATCTACACAAAAACTCCTTTTTTCGATATCTCTACACACATTTTAAAAATCTGTATTATCTGTCAGCAAACACCTAAATTCAACTAACACTCATCAGCCTACACAAACCCTACTATTAATTTACATTTTCTAAGCATGCGGATAACACAGAATAACAGTGTTTGTTTAATTTTCAAACTTCAAGTGGGGCCATGGCTAGTTCCAAACCAAATCCCTAAGAGATTTCTGTAATGGAAGGTGCATTACTGGAAGTTTTACAATATAGAAAAGAGCTGAAAATTTCATTCTGGGAGAAACAGAATGACGATTGACCACAGCCCCCACCAAAAAAAAAAAAAAAAATGAATTTAAAAAATACCAGAAGGTCTATCATTTCAGTTTAAAGAGCAAACATTATGGGGAAGAAGCAAAACAAAAATAAATAAAAAAATAAACCTTTCAAATAATATTTTAGATTAATAAACTCTTGTCAATGGAAGAATTGTTAAATGGAATTTAGGCGAATATGTAGTGGACAGACAACTATGAAAACTGCATCTTGTAGATATCTGCACCGGATGTAAATACACACTTCCCTACACACAAGTTTACCACAAGAGGGCGCTATAAAGGGACCACACGACCACTAGCTAATTCGGGCACTTCAGCCAATTGACAATGAACATAACAATGTCCTTTTTTAAGTCACATAAATCAGTTAAGTGTCACAAAAATAATCTCTCAAATATCGGAAATGCAATTATATCTTCCAAGCACAAATATCAGTTTTTGTTTTTCAACTCTTTCAAAAATAGTTATATTTTTGTAAAGGATCATTTACAGATGGAAAGGGGGGGGGGGGATCACACCGACCCTTCTAAGTATTTCTGATAATCTACCAGTTGCAAAAGGTATTAGCACACAATACAAAACCTAGAACTTCATTCAGCAAAGTGGGAGGACTTCTTTATATTTTATAAAGGCCACTTCTCCAACCGGAAAAATCTGATTTGTCAATTAATTGGGAACCAAGGCAACAATCTGGAGTCATTTGTAGATCAAGAGCTGTTCAGGCCAGTTTCGGTCGCGCAACTAAAAACTAGACACGCAATCATTCAAAAACACAGTTTATAGTTATCGCTGATGCACAGTGAGTAATCGCTGACCACGCTGGCGATCATCAGCGTTCAGCAAAATGTCATTGCGCGATCGACCATAAAGCGGCCTTAAAGTTGCTATGCACAGATTTCTTTGCTTGGCAATACTGGGTTACCAGCCAAAAAGGCACACCAATGAAACAGCTCAGGGCTTCCGAGAAGAAATTTGTGCGCAAGAAATTTAAGTTCTTATCAATTGGTTCTAAGCAGCTCTGACACCAGCTCCTGTGGGCGGGTTGGGGGGAGGGAATGAAGGCAAATGGATACTTTCAGACTAAAGGTGGCAGCAGACTTCCTCCACTTTTTCCTTATGGCTGTATAAATGCAAGCATGAAAGGTATAATATAAAATAAAAAAAATTGGTAAGTCTCCAGTCACCTTCTTCCAAAAATCTCCATTTCCTCTGGTATGTTCATGAAGTTCTAGGCCTCACAAAATTTACCACTTAAAGCTGTACAATCTTGCTATTGAGAAAACTACAATATCATTGGATATCTGTCAACCAATCAGCTGAGCGCTAAACTCAAGACAACTCTAGCTAGAAAGGGCCACAGAGTATTGTTAAAGTTTTGTTGTTTAACACGTTCACATGCAGTTTACAAATACAAATTTTCAGAACAGTGTTACATGTACATCATACAATGACAATCTCACAGAGACTGGGTATGTTCATTATAAATCACATTCATTTACATCTTTTTTGATTACGTTAAATAAGTGTTAAGCAGCCGATCGCGTCATCCGAATAGAGGTCGTACTAGGGTAACGTTTAAGTGTCAGCTTTCTTTTGTTCTGAGTGGGGTACAACTCGAGTTGGTGACAGTAGGCCTTTCTTTTACAACATCACACCCGAAGATTTTTCGCCAACTTGTTATTGGCAAACTGTGGGTGACCATTCGTGCAAAATAAACGAGTAACTGTTAATGCTTAAAGAATACAATAGACAATATATATGCAATCTCTAAATCCAGTAATGGTGGATGTCTCTCCAGCTGTTAATGCTATCACTGTGGTCATGTTCTCTATACAAGTCAATAAATTAAGTGGTTCACAAAAATCATTAGCACCAGTCTGTATGTAGACGCGGGGCCTCATTCTGAGTTACATGGGCTGTGTAGAATGAGACAAGATATACCACTGAGAAATTGTTTTGTATCGTAAATTATATTAGTAGACATACATAGGCCCTTTTTGAGACCACAACCTGGGATTGGGCTTTTGCCTAAGGCTCCGTGAGTCATTTCTAAAAAGTCAAGAATCACAGCACGGTTTGTGATGATACACAGCAAAATACATGGCATAGCAATGATACATAATTCGGCAGAGTGCAGAGATGGAGAGAGACTAGTCCAAAGATTAGGGGCGACAAAAGAGAATGTTTTTTTCAGCAGCTGATCAAGAGATCTGTGATGAATTTTTGAAATCGGCGGACGGAGCCTAAGCCCTAGCCCAAGCCATGGTTTTAAAAAAACAGCCATAACTTAAAGTGCACAAGATATTCTTGAACCAATACAGCAATGGAACCCAGAGAGTGCATCATGTATCATCTACTTTAAGGTCAATTCATGCACGCTGCCATTTTAGCAGTTTGGCAAATTTTCAGCTTTCCCATTGGTTGATCTGGTTAATTTTTCCATACAGGCATGTCACATGGTAATTCTACTCTGTCAACAGCTGATGGCGAGCGCAACGGACACTAGGTGCTTCTTCCAAATCTTGGCTTAGGCTCCGTCTTCGGCTTCCGATTGATGTTGAAAAACAATGAATGTGAAAAATGTACACTGCTCCAAAATGTTTGACGGAGCCCAAGCCAGAGCCAGAGAACAAGCCGAGGTTTGGAAAAGGCCCTCTAGGTGCTAGCAGACCTACCAGGTAAATCCATTGTTCTTGGAAATGTAGGCATGCTCAGAGCTACTTCAACAATGGATAACTACTTTGTTTGTCTGCCCTGCCACCCAGCATCCACAAATCTCCCATTGAGTAAAGCATTTTCCTATTTCTATTATATTATTCTCACTTATACAAATATGATTAAGAATGCCCTCATCTTCGACCTCGTTGAATGGAATTCTCCATTTTTCAGCTAATGAAAATGTTCTCACCATTGTACTCATAAACATATTTTTGTATATTTTCTTTAATAAACATAAGCAAACATAAAGTATCAATCATTGAATGACTGTACACGATTATATATTAAGATATATAAAATAAAAATCAAATAAATATTAAAACAAATTAAACAAATCGTGATTTAGGCTAAGGTATGGCATTTGGCCTAGATATTTATAAATAAAATATAAATAATAACAACGTATAAATTCAACAGGCCTGGAGTTTCATCTTTGCGAGGGCAAGGCCATTTTCATATTGCAAAGGGCATTTCCATTGGGAAAATCTTAAAGTCTATGGAAATTTTATTTATTATTTTTTTTTTGGAGGGGGGGGGGCTACAATGTCAAGACCAGGGCCCAATTTCATGGAGCTGCTTAAACAGAAAATATTGCTGAACAATTGTCTGCTTAGCAGAAATGAGCAGGATAGCAGTCACGAATTGTACATGTGACATGGTAGCTTGGCTGGTAACCTTATTCTGGTTAGCATAGTTTTGTTGTGCTTAGTTACTTTTTGTGCTTAAACAGCTCTATGAAATTGGGCCCAGGGTATCAGAGGCCATGGCCTTCATGACCTCCAGGTATTTCCAGGCCTGAGTTTAGGCTGGAATAGCAAGGGCTTAATAGACTGTGAGAGTCTTGCGTGTGCAAAATATCCGGGACCAAGTTAGTCCTGACCATATTGAGTTTTACGATCCTGTTTCTTCAAATACTTTAGCTTAACATAATTTTATGGCTATAAAAACCATATCAAATCGTTGGGAAAGTAAAAATTAAGCCACAAAATATATGAAAGTAAAATATATTTAACAAATCAACAAAGAAAACCGGAGAATAAGACCTCTGTTTCCGGTTACTTGTAAACAAGTAAGAATTTTGCCCAACTAACATTCATGTTATAGCTATGTAATAGTCACACAAATTAGCATTCCTCGTCCCAAGTTTTAATGTTGTTTCAATGTTAACTTTAACAATTTGTTTGTATTATATCAAAAATTGAAACTGTATTTATAACAAATGGCTATGGGTATGTTTTAGTTTCAAGAATTTTGCATAAATAGAGTTCAAAAAGAAGATTTGATTTCGTGGAAGAATATATAGTCTTCATTCGAGTTGTTTTCCTGTTTTCGTAACGCACAACACTTTGCACAGTCTATTATAGTTTACAGTAATACTTTTTTTGGCAATTGTGGCCAGTTTACCAATAAGCCTTTATGTACAAATGCAAAATCAATTTTTTTTTCTCCATCACTTCGCCAAAAATGATGGAACCAAAACAATGACACAGTCATACGGGAGAATGATCGGAAATTGAAAATATAAGTTGATGCAACTACCCCCATTTCCTTTTTACCTTTTGTAAATACGCCACTGGGACCAATTTCATAGCTCTGCTTACCGCGGAATTCTGCCCTTACGGTCAAATTCTCCGCTTACAGAACAAGCACAGAATTTCAGCGCAAGCTGTGCAAGCGTTTCTGTTTCTGTTTGCACTTCAACCAGTAAAGCGAGTATGCTCCAGAGAAGGTCTTCTGCACAGTACAGGAAAATGATGACGATAAGCCACCAACCATTTGAAACCATTCGACTGCCAAGGTTGTGTACGGTGGCACAACTGTGCACAGAACTAACTGTGTACTGTGTACATGCATTCCCTCATGGTATCATATTTCAGGCTGGCATAGTTTATCTATCATTCAAAACCACAGTGAACGGTATTGAATGGTCAGACAGCAAGAGGGTTAAATTGAGCCATGATCATTTCCGGCCATAAATCAATTCTACAAAAGATGCGAGAGAAATCAAGTGACCTGAGAGGCGACTGGTGTTTTTTTTTTGGTTGTTATTTCTTGTTTTTTTTTCTTGCATTTCACAAATCAATGGTCCAAAGAGATACACACAGTTACCGACGACAAACATTTCCTGAAGTTGTCCAAAAATTGAATGTACCAAGAGAGAGAGAGAGAGAGGGGAGATGAAGTTACTTTAGACACCATTTGTGTTTCTTGGCGCGGTCGGCGAGGCGTTTCTTCTCTCTCTGCTGCTGCTCGTACTCTTCGGCTTCCTGCAGGTAGTAGACTGGTGGCCAACGCTGGAAGTGGATCTGCTTACAGACCTCCTGGCTGATCTCGCGGAGGAGGCGGGGGTGCTTCTTCGTGATGTCGTCATAGTGGATTGCCATGTGGTGCACACACCAGGGTACAGCTGGTCCGCATTGTGTAACTGCGATCAGAAAGATTGGGAATAGTAAGATGATGTTTTTTTTGGGGGGGGGGGAAGTTGTCTTCTGGTGCTCATTATGTGGCATGGTGTCCTACTGTGTCTTCATTGTTTTCTGGGAATCTCAGGAATTCTTTAGTGGATTTCGGGGGGTGGGGGGGTACTTCAGTTCAAGAGGAAAAGAGTGTGTTAAAGTATGATTGGACAATACATAAGAGATTGGCTGCTCATGTCATACTTCCTACACCATGGGAAGTTGAACCACAGATTAATATTTGCTATTTGACAGTTGTGCAAATTAGTATCAGCATGTACCTTATCTTGATTCAAAGAGAGTAACCATGTGGGCAGGGGTAATTGGTTCATGGGAATATTTTTTTTGGGGGGGACCCTCTGCCACATATCGAGCATGGTATAAAACGTCTGTAGTCTGCCCAACATATTAATTTTCAACAACTATTCGCAGTATTTTTGACTGCGTGAGGGCGTGTGTGAACCGAAATCACGTGGTGCAAAACAAGTAAACAAACTGTGTTTTTTTTTGTCATTGTTTTTGCTACTATTTTTGTGAATTTTAACCAAATTTCCTGTTGAGAGCGCCCTCGTGAGGTGAAAACTATGGTCAATTGTAGGTAACAACACTTGAGACTTCACCTCTTATCATTGCAAGTGGCGGACACGAACACATGTTTGTCAACCATATACATCAAGGACTTCCCTTTGTTCTCCCATTGTTTAGACTTATTTTTGTTTTTAAAGCGACGTCGTCCCTATTGGTTTGTACCCAAAAGCAAAGCGAGGAATGCCCCCAGTAAGTCATTTTATCGGATCCCTTTCGTCAAAGTCCTCAATTTGAACATGTGAACACACTCACACATTTGTTTGTCAACCACATGACTTCTCTTTGCTCTCCTACCATGTGGGCCCGTTTTGTTGTCGGATTCCACCAGATTTTAAACCACCTTTTTCATTTACCTTACACGTCTCCAGCAGACAGGAGATGTTCTCGCCGATATCGCACTCCCCCGTCGCGTCCCCCTGGAAGCTCTGCACCAGGCGTTGCTCGGCCAGCGCCACCAGCCTGGGCAGACACAGGAAGTTGGCCACCTCGATGACGGACAGCATCTCACTCCGGGTCAGCTGGTCGGGGAACTGGTCCGTGTAGAGGTACACTAAGACCGCCTTGAAGGTGGTCTTCTTGAAGCCTATCAAGACCACCTGTTTTGTGAAACAAAGAGTTTACAACAAACTTTAGAGGTACACTAAGACTGCCTCGAAGGTGGTCTTCTTGAAACCTATCAAGACCACCTGTTTTGTGAAACCAGCCAAACCAGCCCCTTTTTCTACATCCCCCTTCTCTCCTTCTTCATTGTTTGATCCCTTGCTTTTTCTCTGGGCTTTCTGCCTCTCTCTCTCTTTTCGTTTCTTTCTACTTCGGCTGCTTCTGTAAACCAGTTTACCTGTTTGTGTGTGTTGTGTTGTCATTTAGCCTTTGAGAAAGACTCTGCTAGGGTCAGGCTTAAGGCCATAAACCAATTTTAGCATTTATACCATAGACCCTTTTGAGTTGGTAAGCAGTTTGTAACAGCTAATTCTATTGTCTCAATGTAAACTGAAGTCGCCAATGAAAAAGAAAAAGGGCTATGAGTGCAGTCAACTAAAGGCGTCAATAGTCAAGATGAGAGGGTACGAGTGCAGTCGACTACATGCCTGGATGGTAAAGAAAAGGTGGCTTGAGTGCAGACGACGAAAGGCGTCGATGGTAAGGAAATGTTTAAAGAAGGGTAGGAATGGTTTAGTCCTTGAATGCGTTGTACATACCTCTTGATGAGATCGTTCTTTGAAGTGGCGACTGAGCATGGCCAGCATCGGGTCACAGCGAACCATCAAGAGACTCATGTGAGTGATAACTGCTCCATCGTCAAGCTTGATCACCATATCTACGACAACCACACAAAACTTCACTACTACAAATAATAGGCATTGTTTTAGGGCTTTTGAACATTGTATCAAATTGCCTCACGCTATCATCATCCCTGTTCATCGGGCCCTATGAATCATCCCTGAAACCATCTCAACTCCTTTGGATTATGCAGCACCGGCAGCCAAATTGGCGAACAATTTGTTAAGGGAGCGCCTCAAAAGTAGAGAACGTTCTAGGTGTGAAAAAAATGTACCCAGAGCCATACACTAGCAGTCCAGTGGACTGCCAGAACATTCCGCTGGACTGCGACATTGTGCAGAACTTCGGGAACGATCCTAAACAAGCGAATATGCGCGTTAGCATTTTGAACCTTCCTGCGATCCAACAGACCGGTCCATATACACGCGCTGGAACACTTAACTGATCCAATTAGAATGTTCCTACCATTCCAACTTTACAGATGCTCCCTAATCAATCACATCAACCATCTCTCCCCTCACAGGTTCTGGGTGATGAGAAGCAGTTATAATCAAGTGTCTTGCCCACGAACACAAGCGTCATGACAGGGATTTGAACCCACACTCCGATGATTGAGTCATCAGAGCTCGAGTTTTAACGTCTGGACTGCTTGGCCACAGCATGCTCCAATACCACATACAAACTCACAAAGACTGCCCTCGCTCATCCCATATGGTGTTGAGAGACACTAACAAAGACTTAATGACAATTCATTCAATGCTCAACTGTAATAGTAGTCTGGAAATCTGACTTACAATAATAATAATAATTTGGGAGGCTAATCATCCTTACTCGCAGCTGAGAAGCTAAAATTGCAAATGACGCGGCTTCATTGTGGTTGAGCTACATGCATGCAAGGGTGCCTTGGCAGCGAGCCACATCGACCCATATATGACCACGGAGCATAGCTTGAGATCAACAGTGCTTGGTTTTTGCAAAGGGAGGAAAACCGAAAGGCCCAGAGAAAAATCCTCATGGTATAGAAGAGAACTAACACACAACTCTACTCACATGTGGCCCTAGCCGGGTATTGAACCAGGGCCACAGTGGTGAGAGGCAAGCACTTTAGGCACAAGCCACCCATGCCACCCAAATTTATGAAGACTTGTGAAACATGACAGCTACTAGCCTTCCAACCTATCACCAACTCCTTGACGATGTTTACTTCAACCTTCTGAATATACCCAAAAATTACTTGTACTCTCTCTGACATCTAATAATCACCTGATAAAAATCCTTTGTCGGCAAACAGCTCCCTGAACCGGTCTCTCCGCCGGTCAAGAAAGGCCTCGGCAATCTCCAGATTCATATACTCCTCCTGGTGTTTAATGTTCGCGACGGCCGACACCACGTCCGGCAAGTCCAACAGCGACGCCGCTGTGATCACGTCGCTGAGGTTAGCACACTTCTCCGGGCTGAGGGACCCCGTGTACAGGAACCAGAGCACCGCCCTGAACGCGTCCCTGGTGATCTTACAGTTCAGGACGACCACGCTGCGCAGCTTGGGCCGCCCGGTGATCAGGTCCTCCGCCTGCTGCAGATGGATTGAATGGAAGGCCGGGTGGTTCATAACCTTACCAGGGAGGTATCTTAAACTCATAGGCACAATGGTAGCCTCTGTAATTGGCACATTGACATCTTCTCTCTCCATCGACTCCTCGAAATCAGTTCTGTCGTCGGGGAAGACCTCCAGCGGGAGCGCGGGAGGGGTCTTGTTGGCGGGGGCGGAAATCACACAGGTGTTGCCGTTCGGGGAGATGCTCATGCACCCCTCCTCCATAAGGACTCGGTCTCTGTCACAGTTGCTACGGTGATGGGGGTGGTGATGGGACGAGTTGTCCGGTGGGGTTTCTATGATGTCCGGCGAGGTGGACATGAGCTGGTGCGGGACGGAGACAGGACTCGACCAGTGCTGGTGGCCGTACGAGTGGCTGTCTTTGTAGCCGTCTTTGTCTTGAGATGCCGAGCTGTCCAACTGGTCAGAGAGGTCCAGCATAAAGAGATCATGGAAGACAGATGAGGCTGCTATGAGGCACACCTTGAAAATAGAGAAGGAAAGAATCCTAGTTATTGCTACTCCACATACTTGAACTAATTATAACACACCTCTTGTGGTTCTCTACTCTTATTGGCTGAAAGACGGTCACGTGGGGTTCAATGTTACAGGACTAGTGCATGACATTTGCGCTCCTGTGAACTAGTCGCGCGTCAAGACATTGCGCGTGCATAATTTGCAGGAAATACCTCCCCAACCGGGCAATATACGCAAAACTTTTGACTGGTTACAGCACTCTCTCATGATGTGAACAGTGAACAGCGGGACTCCTTAATATTAACTTCACTGCTTTGGAGTGAGGTCTTAATTCGTCTCAACGTTTCGACTAGCCTGCTCTATTCATCGTCAGGAGACTGGAGAGTGTTTGAGATGCTGGTCTCTTTACAAGGTTTCAGTGTAGAGTCAGCACTGCTCTGATCGAGGAGTAAGGTTTTAAGAACAGGTGTTAGTACCTTATGAGCGTGAATGTACTCTCCCTGGACGACGAACGTCACATCCGCACAGGTGAGGTCCTTCAACATACTGGAGATGTCTTTGTCGTACGTAGAGGGAGGGACGACGATTCTTGGTTCAATGGGGCAAGGTGGCAAGTAGGGGGCCTGGGGCAGGGGCCTCTGAACCTGAAGAACATATAATCATAAGGAAAGTAGTTACTGAATCAAAAGGGGAATTGGTCAATCTGTCAGTTTAAAGGTAACAAAAAGGGCACTTTAGATGTCAGTGGAGCTACTAGCGCCCTCAAACATCCAGAGTCATGTCCCTTTAAGCCTCTCAATACCAAATTATTTTGACATAAAAAAAACGATTGTGACCGAATTGCTTGACCACACAAGCGTGAGGCACACATTTTTACACAACACAAAGCTTTCAAAGTCCCTTTCTACAAACTCTATTATCTCCTTGAAGATGTTGTACAGAAAAATAAGTAAGAAAAAATGTCTTATTTATTGAATTCCCTTTCATATAATCCAAAATTAATTGAGATCGGCAAATAAATGTCCAAGTTTTTGGTCTTTATTTCCTCAGTGTGATCTGTTAACTCAAACACTTTCTTGTATACAGCATTAATTACCTTGCTTGTGTGTTAATCATTCAGTCAATTGTATATAATTTAACAGTTATTTATTTGAGTTTTTGTAAAGCGTCTAGAGATAACTTTATATTAGGCGCTATATAAATCGAATATATTTTTATTATTATTACACAGGACGCTCCATAGCTCTTTGGCATTTCGATCTTTCCACTCCAATTTTGAAAGGATTGCATAAACAACAGCCTTATTTTATTTTACCCTCATTGGAAAGATCTGATCTTTCTCTTTCCAATGATGGTAACACTTTTGGTAAGGCGGGTGACCATGGACAAAACGACAGCTTTGTTACAAAATGGCCTCTGTGCTCAGGCTTGAGTACTTTTTGGTGTGTAAGCTTGGACGAGTAAAGTCGCCAATGGTACGGACAGGGGGTACGAGTGCAGTCGGCAAAGTCACCTATGGTACGGGAAAGGGTTAATGATGACACAATCGATTCTTTCAAGTCCTTTCTAACGTTGTTCAGCGACCTCATCAGGCCATGGAGACGAGCTTTACCCAACAACACATCTGGGTCGGTCATCAGATGAGCCGAGTGCATGAATGTCCTTAATAGTGTCTGCACAGCAAATTTCAAGCCCCGCATATCTCACATATTTTGGGTGTAGATAGCATGACCCGAAGGCACAACGGAGGTGCTCATTTTTTATTCACAATCTTTTGAAGTTGGATATTTTAAGCTCAAGGAATGCGAAAAGGTTCGATCACTGGTGGCAGACAGCTCCTGATTAGGGAATGTCCTGGATAACCCTTAAAGGAACATTACAGAATTGGTAAGAACAAAAACTTATACTTTTGATCACAGATTTACATAAAACTAACACGGTCTAATGATGATGACAGTAGAAAACATCCCTTGAAATATTTCTGTCTGAAATGCCATATTTGATGAGAAATGAATAAACTAGTTTTCCGATTGGAGTTTATCGCTCAGTGAGCGTTTTATTCATTTGTTGAATCTATATGATTTCATGCAAATGTGTAATCGGTTTTTCACTATTTTCTCGTGACCCAGATGGCCGATCGATCTCAAACTTCTACAGGCTTGTCAGTTTAATGTATATGGTGGATTACATAAAGTGCTTACACTGCCAGCAACTGTTTTGTTAGCAAAAACCAATTCTGTAATGTTCCTTTAAGAACTGCCAGAGCAATGTAAACTACGCGCCTTAAAGGTGGTGCTTATAAAGTCACAGTTTCTCCAAAACAGTTTCACAATAAAGAGCGCCACCAAGAGGTCGCTTGTGAACGCCATAAAAACCTTTACAAAAACGCAACAGCTGATTTTAGTTGTTACAACTAAAAGTAAGGACAATGTGTTTACATGCTGAACAAATTGTGCGTGGTATTTCACCATCTTCTCCAGACTCACACGACTAAATTTTCACAGGTTTGTTATTTCACTGTGTACGGTCGATCGCACAAAACATGAACACTGTCTGCGGCTATTTTGTCAGCTCTACCAGTCCTGTATATTACCTTGAAAATGGATACGACAGTAGCATACCTTTTTAAGGTTGGATTGCCAGAAGCGATGCTGTCGCCTTGCAATGAGCGCCGCTCGTACCACATTATCAAAGACCTCCTCCACACCGTAGAGAGTGTATGCACTGGTTTCGTAATAGAATGCATTGATCTCCTTGGCGATTTGCCGTCCTTCTTTGGGCGACACGATACCCTTGGGGTCAAACGCCCGGTGCCTGGTGCAGTGGTGGCTGTCGGAGCAACAAGAGATACACGGGTCATGGGAATCAAGAGATGGGATTGGTGACTTCAAAATGTCACCGTCAACAAAAATAGTGTCCTTCCGTTTCAACAAAATCAAAACTTTCCCAATAGTTGCTGGCTCTTCGTAAAAAAAAAAAAGGAGCCAAAATGATGCCCAAATGGGCTTGGGTCCCATTTAAGCATTTGACTGTATAATAATAATTTGACTGTATAAAAAAAAAAAAATGTTTTGCCCCAGGGAATGATTGACATCCCTTTTGTTGGTGGAACTTTTCTGATCTTAATCCATACAATTTGTTATACATTTTGCTTTGTACTAGTAGGCCACCACCTGTTTTTTTTTTTGTAATGTACTGTGAGGACTGGCTACAGTATTCTATTTTTCATCCTGGTCTACCCTGGAAAGTGTGTTGACATTTGCTTCTTTTACAGGTAGGCTCATAGTTTGGATTGGAACTGGTAGACCTGGTTAAACGATTAAGGTTAACCAGAAGTCACAAGTTCAGTTGAACCATTCAGGACAATAAAAGTAGATGCTCAACCTTGGCATTTATGGACACCAGAAAAAAAGGTAATTTATTGAATTTACAGACCTTTTACAGGAGGCTTTTTTTAACCACAAGGGGGGGGGGTCTTGACTGACAAAAGGTACTTCAAACGAAATTCCAGACAGGTAAAAACGCACCTCACTGGCCCTCGCTCTTTGAGTAAAGCTTCTAGGTCTGCGTATCGCAGGTCGTTCTTCGTTCCGCAAAGAATGATGGGAGCTCGGGGGCAGAAGTGGCGTATTTCTGGGAGCCAGACACGAGCTGTGTTTCTTAGAGAGACGGCATCGGCGACGGAGAAGAGCAAGAGAACCACATCGGCTCTGGATGAGGGACAGAAGGCCCAAAGAAAAACAAGACAGTTAGACTGGTTCATATATATTTATTGTCTGTTCAAGAGAAAATGCAAGGCAAACTGGTGAATATTTTTTGATTTGATGATAATTTCAACTTTGAAAAAGTTTCTAACCTCAGATTAAAACGGTGTAAAATGCCACTTGTTTGTAAAATTCAAAAAAAAGTTCGATGACGTCACATTTCAAATATATGGTCTGTACATTTTTGTACAGAGAATTTTTACTCAATTCCCCTTTGGAATGTACAGAACAGACCCAAATGTTTTTGATGTCTGATGACGTCATGTTTCAAATTTCACTCTGAAATAGTATCAAATAAACAGACATTTTAACGTGAGGTTAGAAACTTGTAATTTTCCACCGTTTTCACAAGGACTCTATCTATTGGAAAACGATTGCATCACTAAATTTGACCTTGGCGCCCCTCTTTTAGACAAAAAGAGGGCGACCTACCTCCCGTAGGCGAACCGTCGGTCCTTCTCGTGATCTCCGAACGTGTCCCACAATCTAAGTGACACATTGACTCCGTCCACGACCTCCCACGAATTCTCGAGCACCTACATAAGAACAAAACGAACCCGGGCCCAAAGAAACACATGTTAGAGAAAATCACAATTCAATTTGAAGTCCACTTCTGACTGGGTAATTGAATAAGCGCTATAAGATATGCTGATGAGAGGGAGTCGTGACGTTAAGGGAGGGTGCACAGAGACGACTGGATGGCGTACATGTAGACGGTCGCCTAAAAAAAAACGACTTAAAAAAACATTGTGGAGCAGTCAAGGTTCCTTCCTTATTTTCTTCCTCAAAATTATTTCATTTCAAGTCGACGTTGTTTACAACAACAAAAAAAACCTTCTAGGATGTCTTCTTTTCTAAACTGAAGTTTCTATTTCATGGTATTCTACAGGATTGGTAAGGATAAAAAACACCATTGTTTATTTTAGTCTGGAAGCTCACTGATTATGAAGAGCCATTTTTTCTGTGGAATATTTTCCCTCCGAAATGAAGTCATATTTCTGAAAACCTTAAAAAACGCAACAGCTGATTAAGGTTGCTACAACCAAAATTACAATGTGTCTACGTGCTGAAAATTGTGCATGGTTTTTCATTATTTTCTCCTGACTCACACAACGGAAAAAGCCAAAATTTTCACAAGTTTGATATTTCATGTATATGGTTGATCACACAAAAAAACTGTCTGCGACTATTTTGTTAGCTCTACTAATCCTGTATAATTCCTCTAAATCTGACACCAGGATTACCATGACAATGCCAATGGTTTTGGCTCTTGTTTTATTTCTGCTCACTTCATTAACAAATATCCCTTCATTTACATTATTTTATGGTAATTATAATCGAGTCAAAGCTTCAGTATTTCTTGGTCATACTTATTTGAAATATAACATAAAGTTTAATCTCAACCTCCCCCCCCCCACCTTTTTGGGGGGACATATTTGATAAGAACAGTTTTGTTGGGAACCGGGCACAATTGCACTGTATTTTACATTGCATTTTGGCTGGTAACCTGTTTCTGGTCAGCAGCATTTGTTCAACGTACTTCTTGACATCGATGGTACTGGTCGATGGCCCACACGGACGGCTTGTGCGTCTGGAACAGCTGCGCTCTAGTCATCGCACTTTTGGTTGCCCGGGCGACAATGAGGCGCGTCTTGCCCGTGGAGCTGTCTCCGACCACGACGCATTTGACCAGTTCCTGCCGAGGGAGTTCGTTGTCCATGGCTGAGCGGCGGCGACGACATAAGGGATCTACGGCATGACCTAAAGAAAAATAATAAAAAAACAAAAAAAACAATGAGTTTCCTTGACATTTGTATAAGGTACCATCAACATCATCCTTCGGTTGCGGATTAGGCGAGCCCAAGTTTCTTCCAACTACTGCGATTTAGGGCGAGTGTTTGTACCAAGACGTGGCCTAAACTTCAATTAATACCCAGTCAGTCTCCCTTGCGGTTTCTTACTTGATATAATAAAAAAAACACACACTGTACATGCTTATTGGGATTGTTTGCGGCGATCAAAATAAGCATTGGTGTTTTGGGGGGGTCCTCAAATGCTATTTTCCTGACTTGGACAGCACTTCCGACGAAAAGTATTTCCTGGATTATCGGAACTGATGTTGTATGATTTTTTACAGTCATTGAGTTAATTCCGATTGAAACTGATCAATTCATTTTTGTATCAATGTGGTACTATGCCTGTAGATTTTTTTCAAAAGACTTAGGAAAGTACACAGTGCTTTACACACATTGGTGTAGGGGTCAAACAAACCAAACAAAATTCCTTGTCCCGATGCAAATTTAACATTTGTTCAATAAATTGTTGCCATACCCTCTGCTAAAATATACCGGAGCAATCTCTACCGGCCAATCTCGGTGCTCTAGAATGGCAAAGGTCATGGGTTCGAATCCCAAGCGAGTAATATGCCTGTTGATTATTGTTCACAGGAAAGTACTGAGTATACAGTGCTTTTACACACATCGGTGTATGGGTAAAACCAAATAAAATTCTTTATCCCCGATGCAAATTTAAAATCTATTAAATCCGGTACTTCTATCACAAATCAAGTCACACCAAATTTATATATAGAAACAATGTGCTTCTGATGCCTCTGGTGAATTTGATGGGAGTGACTGCAAAATTTTTCCGCATGCATAGAGTGGGGGTTCAAGTATAATGCCGGCTCATAAAAATGTATCACTCAGTTAACCTAGTTAAATATTCATCGATCTGACCGATCCATCATTCGCACTCGGTGTTCTGGAGGGTATCAAATATCTCTCGCGGGATTAAAGATAATTAATGTACACCAGAGATCTTCTAAGTCTAATCCCCTTGTTTAAGCCAGTGACTTTGGAGGGCTGCTTTTCGCAGGCAGACATGGAGGTACCTGACAGAGAGGAATTTGTGTTTAGAAGTTGTTGATCTGGGGGCGACGGGGTCGAGACTAGCTAATATTGGATGGTGCCAGCTTATTAAGAGGGTTTCCTATTAAGTGAAGACTGCAGTCTTGAAGAGGCAATTCTACTGCCAATGAGTGCTAAAAGGGTTCCACCATTATGAAGGAACCATACAGTCCGTGGGAACATTTGTTAAGTGTCATTCAGGGACCTGCCATGAAATTCCGGGCATGGACATCGTGTCACGAAATCAGTTTCGCCTGTGCAAGAGCATGCACATATTAGATTCCTCACTGCTGTGTGTATTTGGGTTCAGTCACTAAAAACCACATTTTTAAGTAGGATCTGAACCTTTGCACGCGGGGATTGCAGTCGGGCATCGGTTTTAACTGTAACACCAGGAACCAATTTCGTAGAGCTGCTTGTAGCACCCAAAAAAAAGTGCTTAAAAAATCTCAGCACAGAAAAAGGCAGTACACCAGTCACAGATTGTACATGTGACATATTATTTTGGCTGGTAAGCCATACTCTGCTAAGCATAATTTTGTTGTGCTTAGCTACTTTTTGTGCTTTAGTAGCTCTATGAAATTGGGCTTAACCTCTGTCGCCCTGGTCGTGTCCTCAAAAGTTTCCCTTAGTACGTAAGATTTTCCAACGGAAACTTTGCAAAATAAAAATTGCCTTGTCCTCTGAAAGCTGGAATTTCAAGCCTGTGTGTCGGCACCGTGGATGTTTTCATAAAAAATGACGTACATACCTGTACAATGTACACATTATGTCAATTAATAAAAAATAACTGTATTTATATAGCACCTAACACCTTTAGGATAGTCTCTAAGCGCTCAAAAAAACTACGATGACTTGAACAAAAATGTTTTGAGGTATACTAAAACTTGGTGAAAATGTTCACAGTGATGAGTATATTAATAATTTGCAGTTTGCAAAAATTTCTAACTTTTGACAGAGAGGTCACTTTATGGGACCAGCCTCAATCTGCAAAGGTTTTCCTCTTTTTTTTAATTACAGTTTCCATCAATACATGTTCACAATGCATAAAATGCACGATTCAAACTCGATTTCGCAGGAAGCAAGCTTTCCAAATGAATTACATGTATTTTCTCGGATGTGCCAGCGTTCAGATTTCATCTAATTTTCCCTCATATTGTATCAATTCTTTACTACCTGTACAAACTACTGAATCGTTTGCGAGATACAATGTAGATACAGTACTACTTGGCCCTCAATTAGTCGTAAGTGAATCAGAGTGGAGACCACGAAGTTACATCTCAGGAACGATGCTCCGTTCCGCCAATTGGAATTGCACCGGAGGAATTGATTTTATTGTCAAGGCCAACCTGGCTTAATAAGTAGAGCAAAATGCCGAGGCTTGTCCTATATAATCTGTTATTACACATCACGAACATGTTTAATAAGTAGATACTAATGGATCATTCAAAGGTTTGCCCTTTTTTTTTTTCTTCATCTGCCACGATCTCATCTATCCTCTGTGCCGAAGTGAAGGATTCAGAGGGACTGGGGCTGTTAGGACGTTGCAGTGGAGAGGATCCAGGAGGATTGGGGGCCATAGTGGGTTTCTGCTATGGGAGAATTTAGCAAAGGTTGGGGCCATAGTGAGTTTCTGCCATTGGGGATCCAGAAGGATTGGGGCCATAGTGGGTTTCTGCTATGGGAGAGTTTAGAAGGATCGGGGCCACACTAGGTTTCTCCTATGGGAGGATTTAGCAAGATTGGGGCCATAGTGAGTTTCTGCCATTGGGGATCCAGAAGGATTGGGGCAACAGTGGGTTTCTGCTATGTGAGGATTTAGCAAGATTGGGGCCATGGTGGGTTTCTGGATGCTACATATGTATGTAAGGATCCAGAAGGATTGGGGCCATAGTGGGTTTCTGCTATGTGAGAATTTAGCAAGATTGGGGCCTAGTGGGTTTCTGCTACATGTATGTGAGGATCCAGAAGGATTGGGGCAACAGTGGGTTTCTGCCATTATGGGGGATCCAGAAGATTGGGGACATAATGGGTTTTTGCATATCGGCACGCAATATCAGCACGCAATATCAGCATGCAATATCAACACGCATTCGGCCTAATATGCTAGCTTATGCATGGGGACAACCCCGGTGCTACCATGTACTTGAACTGTAACAAGCAGTCCTGAAGAAGCCCACAATGACGCTGTTCACTTTTTGAGATGTTATGAGCGAGCCAGGCATACCGGAAAAAAGATGCGCAGCGAGATCGATCACCCTTGGGAACGAGGTTGGGCAGATATGGTTTATAGCCATTGTGAGTTGGATTTGAATAAATGTCTGGTACAATGACTTGCTTCTTCACAAGGTACCGCTTAAATTTGAATTGCTCGGACTATCGACACGTCAGTTGCTACCTCACATGATTCGGGGCAAGCTTTTGCCTAGTTGCGTAAGAGACGGTGAACACCCATACACAATTTTGAATGAATGGCTATGACACAATGGTACAAGGGTTTGCTCATCTTGAGGTTGCTATATACAGAAGCTTGCCTGAACTATTTGACATAGCAACTGTCTCTACATAGTCTGAGGAGTTCAAATGTAAGTGACTTGTGACTAGGCAAGTCATTGTACTCGACATTTATAGGCCTAAAAAAATAATTTGTTGGATTGCCCTTTCACCCGATTTTTTTCTTTAAACAAAGGGCAACCGTATTTACCATTTTGTAAACATAAATATTAATGAAATCAAAATTCTGAAGTGAAAAAAGGGTAAACCACAATTTTTTTTTTTTAATTTAAAAAAACGCGACCGAGATTTCGCTACTTTTACGGTCAGTCAGGAAAGGGCAATCCAACAATTTTTTTTTTAATGCCTTATTCAAATCTAACTCACAAAATGGCTTATTGGAAAAATAAGGGGAAATTAACCTGCCCATACATTTAGTGCTCTGTTCTGAGGTACGACTGCTTGGTAAACTGGAAGATTAATTACTGTAATAAGCCCAATGATTCACAACAGCCAATTACAATGTGTAGGCCGACCGCTGATAAAGGCCGGCTATCTGGGTGAGGCCATCTTTCACACCTTCCGCTGCAGGGATCCCTGACTGACCGTACGGCACAAAGATAATCACTCTCTCAAGGGAGCCAGTCTATTTTCTTTTTAAAAGGCCCCGGTTTCATTCAACGACCGTCCGTTTGCACGGGAGGAAAAAAAAAAAAACAACAACATGATGATGATAAGCCACTTTTTAAAGTGGACTGGGACATCTTAAGGAACGCTGGGAAAGAGTGTCTGGGGCCAGCTCCTCCAGCGTCCATTTCTTGACTCTCTCGGTCTCCCTCTCCCCCTCTCTCTCTCTAGCCAAGGTGTCTACTTACCCAGCGGACTGATCAGGAATGGTAAATAAGATGTACTCGGCGCTGTTGACATCTCCAATTGAAAATTCACGTAGGGTGACTCCCCTGTATAGCCTAGTGCCATGTTAATGTAACGTACGGGGTGTGTACATTCATGCGCGGACAGTCTTTTAATACTGACTACAATAACACATATGGGTTTTCCATTCAGTACACTTCACCTTGATGACTAATGGCAGTCTTAAAATCAGAAAGTACTTTTCTGCAAAACAGCGTTTTTAACCTAGAAAATGGTGCTTGGGTTCAAGTACATGTGTACCTTGTACAAAAAAATATTTCTACATGTAAGACCATGCAGAGCAGCTAGTCTTTTCTATATGCTCCCGGCCTTTTGGTATAAACAATAAATCAAACATAATAAATCACAGATCCAATGAAGACACTAGAGTTTAGTACCTGCAGAAAACGTAGATTACCAGAATGAATGTATATAGCTCCAATGTAGTTTTGCATATCATGCATATTCATAATGAGGACAATGTCTCCCCTCCCCACTCACGGCCATGTAATAAAAAGGGGACAAACGAAGCTGGGCCCAGCGGATTTAACAGCGGACACACGTTGTTTGGTTTCCCTACATCGTACAGACTTGGGCACCACCCACAGGGCCCAATTTGATTAAGCACTAAAAGTAGCCTATGTAAGCACAAAGAAAATTGTTCCCAGAATAAAGATACCAGCCAAAGTACCATTCCACATATGTACCATCTGTGACAGGTATCCTGCTCAATTTTAGCTTAGCAGAAAAGTGATACGCATTACTTCCTGCTTAAGCAGCTCTTTGAAAAATGGACCCATAACAGCAGGGTCCAATTCATAGAGCTGCTTATATTAAGCAGACAACTTCCCCCCACCCCACACCTAGCATCAAATATCAACAATCATAATGTATTCCATCAAACAACAATCAGGTCACACAATGAGTAATATTATAAATATTAGATCTGTCTGGTAATGAAACCGAGGGAACCTCAAGGTGAATATAGTTCTGTGACCCTAAGGCCTGAAGATACATGCAGGGTTCTGCCCACAGTGGTCGGTGACGGTAAACCCGCCCGGCACTCAGGATTCCCCAACCACCACTGGCAGAATCTTCTCTGTTTCCGACCACCACACATTTTCCCAAATTTTTTAATTACACTTGCAGTTTCCTTTCAAATGTTTTCAACAAAATGTAAAATTGGGTATTTACCAGTAAAATTGGTATCCGACGCCATTGTTTTTGAGTACTTCTTTGATTTGAGTCTATTTATATGATCTACCGTGTAACTGATCCATCTCGCAATGGTTTCCAGGGAAACATTTTTCCACCACTAAAGAAATCCTGGGCAGAACCCTGTACTGTTACCTGTGTCAAGAAGACGATGAAAACATGTCAGTCTTGTGGGAGGAAGACCCCCAATTGGGGGGAAACCCCACGCAGTCAGATAGGGACTGAAAACCCGATCCCCCATGCAAGGCTTCCGGTCCGGGATTCGAACCCGGGTCATCGAGGTGAAAAGGCACGGGGGAAAAGAAACCACTGAACCCCCACCTGACTGCCCACTCCCTGGGCCGTGCTTAACACACACTGAATAACTACTTCCTTGTAACGTAATAACGGCAATCAGGCCCAATTCATAGAGCTGCTAAGCACAAAAATTGCTTAGCATGAAATTTCTTCATTGATAAAAACAGGGTTAACAACCAAATTTCCACGTGATTTTCAGGATAAGCAAACAACAGCTGAATACCAGTAACAAGCAATATGCAACACATGGAAATTTGGTTGGTAACCCTGTTTTTATCAAGGAAGAAATTTCACGCTCAGCAAATTTTTGTGCTTAGCAGTTCTATGAAATTGGGCCGTGGTGCACAAATGAAAGTGTGGTTGAAGCATCGAGGTGAAAACAAAAGCCGCCGCCATCATAAGCCATCTTGAAATTTACATTATGCATAAACGAAACCTGATCGATTCATTAAATCATTCCAATTACATGTACAGTGTACATCCCTGATGAAAAGCTAATTGCTAGTACATGACGAGTGTGTCGCATGCAGACTAATTGCGTCATGTGGGAAATCAAGAAACGATGGAGTTACATCCCACCAGTTAGAAGAAGGGGGGGGGGGGTTGGGGAGATGGGGGATACAAACAGTTTGATTGCCGGAAACCGTAATCAATCTAAATTAAATACTTCACTGTAGACACAATTACACTGGGTGTACAATTATATTGTAAACGTAAATGTTGACAGATGTGAAAGGTCAACACTATAATGAAACCGTTCACCCCTGAATTTCATTTATAAATTCTGGTTGCGAAACCAAGGACTCTCTAAGAAAAGCAAACTTAATCACAATACAAGCCGAGAACCCCCGTCGAGAGAAGACAAAGAAGGAAGTTTCAGTTTTAGATGTTGGAGGAAGAATCACAGGGAATTATTCCAGGGGAAAAACCCCCACGCAAGCAGGTAGCGGACTGAAAACCCAATCCGCATAGTGCCCCCGGCGGGATTCGAACCCGCGAGGAAAGAAACCACTACGCCAACCCGACCGCCGAATCCTTACATGATTACCACGGTATTGAACAGGGCTCTAATTTGGGGGTGATCATCCACAAGACTGTATGACTTGTAGGTCAAAAAGTTTACTGGACCTGGGGTCGATTTCACAAAACTCTTCCTAACTTAGGACTAGTCCTAGGCAATGCTAAGAGATAGGACTAGTCTTTAGATAGGACCAGTAAGTCCTATCTCTTAGCATTGCCTAGGACTAGTCCTAAGTTAGGAAGAGTTTTGAAAAATCGACCCCAGATTTTTTTTTAAACAAGATCAGAATTGTAACGAGAAGAAAAAAAGGCCTCCACAGTTGACCGTTTGAGCCGTTTTAACTTGAACTTGAGCAAAGGGACCAATTTCCAAGTTCTGTACACCGCTGCGACAACAACAACAGTGTGAACATCCCCGGTACGTATGCATGTCGTAGTTTTCACTTCTGTGTGTAATGTGATCATGGCTAATGCAGCAAACTGGACCTGGTATTTTTTTTTTGGCCAGTTTTACCAAGACAATACGTCCGTCCGCACTGGTCTTTTTTGGCTCTGTTAGTTTGAACCAGGCTAGTTTACCTGGGCAGAAGGTGGCCGGTCAAACTACTCACTGGACTCGGTTCAGTTTCCTGGGTGAGATTTTCTTGGGCTGATCGCACTGGTTTTAGAATGGTCAAGTTACCCATTTGCTTGGTTAGTTTCCCCCAAAAAAATTCCAGTGCGTACACGGCTTTAGACGACGATTTAAAGAATTGTTCTGGTAAAATCTGATCACCCTTAAAACTGTTAACATACTTTTTCTTGTAATGTTCGAAATTATAAGAATGATAACTGACTACAAAGGTCCAATCAAATGATGTTAAAGGAGTTTCCATTGTGGGAGCTGAGCAGACGTTCTGGAGGAAAATGTGACGTTGGGAAACGCCAACAGCTGTCGGATTAAAAATCCGTTTTAAGTCGATTTTCGGGGAAGACGTGGGAGGGATTTTCGTCTAAATCTCCAGAGGAAATGCTTTCGCTTGTGCCATCACCGAAATAATTGAATCTGGGGAGCAGTGTGGTGTCATTCTAATCTTTGTGTGTGTGTACTATTCAACCTGAACTTAAAGGTAGGGTCATGGATTGGTAAATACTCCAAAAAACGAACGACCATAAAAACTTAACTTTGCGAGAAGAACTGCAGCTGTTGATAGTATTAAGCTATTTTGAGAAAAGGACTCCATTCGAAGTAACTATGGTATGGATAATTTTCCACCCCAAAACATTTGAATCTGAGACACGATTCATGCGTGAATCATTTCTCAGATTTCTGTGGGTTGGAGTCCGTTCGCGAATGCTGCGGCCAGAGATGCCGTTGGTACGTGGATGGATTCAACATTCACTGACAGTAACAGTTTTTTTTTTGCTGTTTTCTCAACAAATAAACACTGTGTTCACCTGAAACATTCACAGGTGGCTTTTGTTGTATTTTTTATTTTTTTTTTACAATTTTGCCTATAAATAAGCATTCCGTCGACAAAAACCAATCTATGACCCTACCTTAAAATCACATTTGCAGGTTTGCACTGATTATGTGCAGAACTGAACAAGGGTAGGTTTCATTTCATGTTGACGATGAAATGATTTTATGTGCAAGTTTTTACTTTCCATTCTGTCAGGGTCTTTCTCAATCAGGAAGGTCATGAATACATGTGAAAAGAACTTGGTTTCGTTTATTTCATATGCCCTTAGGGACCGTTTTTTGCATTTTATCTTTCGTACAAAGCGTACATTGGGGGGGGGGAAGTCAGAGGTTGTGTATAACTTTAAAGGTTTTATAAAGGATTGGTAAGGATAAAAACAACATTATTCAATTTTAAAATGTACATTGTCTGTTACTTTTTCGTCGGCTCTACCAACCCTCTATCATCCCTTTAAATGTATTATAAAGGATTGGCAGGGCTGACAAAACAGTCGCAAACAAAGTTCATGTTTTGTGTGATTAACCATATACATGAAATAACAAACCTGTGAACATTTGAGCTCAATTGGTCATCGAGGTCACGAGAAAATAGTGAAAAGAGACCTTATGTGTTTTCTGTTTTTCAAACATCGAGTTTATTATCGCGCGCGATAAAAACTATTGTTTTATTCATTTCTCAGAAACGATAGCATTTTAGGCAGAAATATTTTAAGGAACCCTTTCTACCATTACTTACTTTAAATCATGTAAGTTATGTGTGAATCTGTGAACATTCGTGTTTTTCGATCTTACCAATAATATACAGGGCCTTTAAAGGGTGTTTAGAAATGGTGGCGTTTCTACAGTAAACACAAAGACTCAGGAAGTGATTACTGAGAGCCTATCAGTCAGTCCTGTTGACTGTATTGTTTGGTTTGATGGGGACTACATGTACATGTACATGTACACATTATGTTGATGCGTTGATAATGATGGTGATGACACACAAAATGCTGCTCATGATTCATGTGTAAGTACTGTGGGGAGGGTTGAAGGCCTTACAGCTAGCAATGCTCTACACAGGCATCAGGCCTAACACGTGTAATGCTTCGTTTTTGAAAGGGCGAGGGCACCCAAGGCATTCACTCCGTGGGCAATGGGGGCAATTGCCTCCAGTGCCTCCATGAAGTATTATCATCATCAGGCCTGAGGCATGATATCTGACTCTCAGAAAAAGTAGGAACATTTTATTGAATACACATGTACTGCCCTACATATGTACATAATGATTAACCCGCTCCTACTCTCAGTGACTCTTGGCAACATTTTCCAGTGAGTTGACCAACCATTTGAAACCATTCGACTGCCAAGGTTGTGTACGGTGGCACAACTGTGCACAGAACTAAACTGTGTACTGTGTGCATGCATTCCCTCATGGTATCATATTGCAGGCTGGCATAGTTTATCTATCATTCAAAACCACAGTGAATGGTATTGAATGGTCAGACAGCAAGAGGGTTTTAATAAACATTTATACAACTATTTAAAAACAATTTTGCTGATTTTTTTTTTAGGGGAAACCCACCCCCCCCCCCCAGAAATCAGACATTTAAGTAGAAAGAATACCAGGAAACTGCTCCCGGGAAACTGCTACCCCTGTTTGGGAGTAGGGCTAGCGGCCAGATGGGGTTAGAGTCTTGTGCACTTTCCCCCCCCCCCCCCAAGGAAAACCACATCAAGTGTGAAACGAACATGGGGGTGGCGGTGGGGTTAACAATTCCCCAGGAGTTTCCTGGGGTTTTTGTTTTAATGGGAATTGGCTTGGCAGTGTGAAAAAGGCTGATAAAAATGAGGCATCTGCACTTTTTGTCAAGAAGAAAGAAAGAAGAAAGTGCATGACAGAGCAAGACATTGTGTTTTTCCTACCTTCAACAGCACAGCTGAGAAAACCACAGAATCCGAGGCATTCAGCTGATCAGCTGAAACGATGCATGCTTGTTCAACACAGCGTTCAATTTCACATATTGACCTGTCGTGACAGCGTTTTTATGGCAACAAATTATGGGATGGGAAACAAAAACCTTGATGAACCCAATCAATAAAATTTTATTGGACCGTCCAGACAGTCAAGAAATGTGAACGCCCATATCTTGTCTGCTGACATACAAGATGTACATGCACCACGTCTATAATTTTACGATCAATAAAATACCGGATGATTACAGAAGTATTGGACAAACATAATTTATTGTCAAGTTGCAGACAAAATATGTACTCAAACATGTAACAATTTCACAAGCAGAAATCGGTAAAATGTAGAAAAAGTATTGAACGTACGTAATTTGTTGTGACGTCACCCAACATAACAAGATAAAATTAGATTGACGAAAAAAAGTCCTACTTAAACAATAATTTTAAACTAACTGTTACACCGGTGTTCTGTGTTGTCATTTAGCCTTTGAGAAAAGACTCTGCTAGGGTCAAAACGTCAGGCCATTACATGTAGCTGTTTTTTTGCATTTATACCATACAGTGTAGGTTGGTTAGCAGTTTGCAATCAGCTGATTCTATTTACTCAAAACATTAATCGTTCACAAGCAAAATTCCCTCAAAATATTGGACGACTCCAAATGTACAGTAGCTAATTTCTCGTGCAATCACTCAACCTGACAATCTAAAATAACATCCAAATAACTGTGGGGTGGGGGGGAGGGGGAATTTACTCGTACTCAAACAAGGGATATGTCCATTGGTACACAGGCAGATGATCTATTATCAGCCACATCAAAGGAGGAAATGTCCGACGTCAAATTTGCTGTACGAGAGATTGATAACCACTTCTTCAATTGAAGGAAGATCCATCAACAAAGTACTCCTTGGTAAAAAAGACGTTAATGCAAATGAGTGGAAAGTTGAACTGGTGGGTGTCAGTGTTGTTTGTTTTTTTATTTATTTTTTCCTTCTTGTTTTGTTCTTTTTCAAAGACGCAGCAGCGGGCCGTGAAAAACATAACAAATCTTTGAACCAGGCGCGTAGCAAGGTGTTTAATAGTGGGACGGCCATTTTGAAAAGTGGGACGGCCATGGCCATCCGGCCGTCCCTTTTGTTTGTTTTTTTTTCTAATAAGGAGCAAGGAAATGTTCCCCCTAAAAAGGGCACTTTTGTGGTCTTTCCAAACCCAGAATCTCTACATGGAAAAAATTACAGCATCAATAAGGGGCCCAAAACTACAAAATGGCAACAGATATAGATGACCTCGCTGTCTTACGATGTGTGGTGAATCTCATTTAAGCATTTTACAAAGAAAAGGAATAAATATGGTCCCTACACTGGATTCATGTCAGACTGACGACAATCGCACGGTATCCAAGACAACCCGACTACATGTATGCACTCTACATTAGAACTGGACGCCTCCAGACATGTGTTGCTTAGTGCACGTTTCTAAAGTGGCGGAGCATGCACAAAAATATCTTACCATTTCATCAGCAGGAACCATGTAACACGGTACAGTGGTATGGTGTTACACTGAGCCTCCACCAGGAACACTGAACAAACACTGGATTTGTTTTAAAAACTCTACCTGCTGCCCAGGCCGTGTTCACATGTATGTCTCTCTAAATATACAATTTTTTAACTGTGTGCTGCGGCTGACTTCTGCAGTTGGTTAAGTAGTACAGTTGACTGAGAGACAGCCAGATCTGTGCGCACAGAATCTCTATTCTGAAAACCTGACAGACGAACTGTGTGACTGACGGTGACAGCAAGCCAGCTGTGAGTGTGAGAGGGAAATCCCATAGGGTGAGGTAGGGTGTGTGCGTGTGTGCGTCTCGTGGTGGTCGGCCACAGGATGCTGTGTGTTTAAAATGGCAGTGTTTATGGACTGTCGCTGACAACTCCCATTCTTGTCATGAATTGTTTATCAACAAAACCCTGAATGAGTCAGCAGGATTCTGCCCAGGATTTCTTTAGTTGGTGGAAAAATGTTTCCCTGGAAACCATTGCGAGATGGGTCAGTTACACGGTAGATCACATAAACAGACTCAAATCAAAGAAGTACTCAAGATTAATGGCTTCGGATACCATTTTTACTGGGAAATACAAAATTTTACATTTCATTGAAAACCTTCGAAAGGATATTGCAAGTGTAGATTAAAAATTTGGAAAATGTGCGGTGGTCAGAAACAGAGAAAATTGAGTCAGAACAGGCCAAGATCCAGTGAGCTACAAAAAAGAAGGAAAAAAAATCAAATCTGGACTCCGTGATGATCCCAATGTGCAGACAAACTGGGGTTTTGTCGAAGGGAAGAGTTTTCCTGATGAATATGCCCTGATTCAAAGCAAGGCCATGCTCGCAAGTAATTAAGTGAAGAGTTTAATGGGCAAACAATTGTGTGAACAGTTGGCAACAATTCGAACAGGTGGCTACCAATTTTACACTGGACTACATATATTCTCTCACATGTCTTAGTGCTTGTTCAAATAGAAACAGTTGAATGCATGTTAAACGGTGTCAGGAAGTTTGTTCTCATTTTGATTCTGGTCTTGTAAAAAACATCTGGTCGAGTAAACATTTTAAGCTACATTGTACAAGACCTGCAGTCTTGTGGATTCACCCCCCACAAAAAAATTAAAATAATAATAATAAATTTGAGCTCTGAAGTATGGATCCAAAAGCATCAACTGCTACAAACTGGCGTCATCCAGAGTTTATGTTTTAACGTCAACATGGTTTACGGATCAATTTGCAACATCTTAAGTGTTTTTTTTTACTTAATTGTCGCTATCAAAATGTTCAAAAAATAAACAAATAACATAACTAAAAATATTTTTCTGTAATTACTAATTCATTTCCCCTATAGCATGACGGCCATTTCCAATCCCCACTAAAATAAATTTGAGACAGATGGTCATTCATTTGAAGTAGGATTGGGACGTTTAACCTCTTTTAACTGTTTAACCGTAAACAAACGTTGAAATTTGAAATTTGTTTCCAAATTTCCTTAACGGTTAAACGAAGCTGATGGTAAAACAAAAATTGAGACCTTTTCCTATTTCTTTAAAATGTTTGCCCCATACACTATCCAGGGAGAACAATCCCTTTTTTTGGTCAGTTAGTGGAATGTTTCTTATCATATTCCCCTACAAACGTAATGCATTACTTTCAATTCCCCTTACAATTTGTTAAAATACATTTTGCTTTGTATGCCATCCCCACTGTGGTTTCTGATTTTGTGACTGTACAGAGACTGGGTTACAGTGTTCTATTTTTAATCCTTTAAAAAGTCTGTTGCCATCTGCTCCTTTTACAGATAGGCTCTTAGTTCCCGATTGGAATCGGTAGTTGTCGGATAAACATCTAAATGGAAATCACAGGCTCTGTCGTTTAGGAAAATATCAAGCAATAAACCCCGAGGGAAACGGACTGGGTACATTTTATAAAGTTGAAAATTGAATGGAGCGGGATTTGAACCAGTGACCTCCGGATTGACGTGCCGGTGCTCTACCAACAGATTTGTCTAGATAGGCACAACTCTAATTTGAAGAACTCCTGAAGATGCACATGGCTGTTCCTCAAAATGCACTTAGCTAAATATACAACTCGAAAAAAAACCAGCCATGGGAAGGTTCCCCCAAATTAGCCAATTAACTTTCAATTAGCCATTAAATATCTCATACAACTCACCTCTGTATCAGCAAAATAATGACGCCGTTCGCAAACGTCTGCAAAACCGAGTCTGAACCTTCCAGAAGAATTTAGGACTGCAGGGGACCCCTTCTCCTCGATCAATGTCTGAAGAACCAAGTTCAAATCTCAGTCCCCTAAAGGTTGGGGTCAGAAGGGAGCAACTGGACAAGGGAAGGGAGTGACCGGCCTCAACTGGCCTTTATGATCCTTGACCTAAGATGATTCTGTAAAAAATCCAAAAAAAAAATATCAAGGGGGGTCAATGTGAGTCATCAAGTAGATGTATTTAATCTTTGTTTTAAGTGACAGAGCCATCCAGGGTAAGTTGACCAGTCAATATTCAACTTTGAACTCCTCAGTCTTACAGACAACATCGTTTTGTCAGACAGTTTTGTTCCAATGTGCAATTTTTTTTAATTCTCTTCTGTACACACACAGAAAGTTCTTAGTACAGGCAATTGTAAATTTGCTTTAAATTAATATTTATCAAGTAAATAAACCACAAGGAAATCTGACTGGGTAAACTGTTTAGTAGTTTGGGGTTGAGCAAAGAAAAAAATGACCAGAGCGGGACTTGAATCTGCGACCTCCGGAAACATGCCGGCGTGCTAGCCCTTCTGTTGGCAGTTTCCCGAGGGTTCTCCCCATGCACAAACTAGTGTATCGGGCTTATACGCGTAAATCCCTTTGCCAGAATTTTGGTCGATATGCAACAACAAAGAAATAACATTCACTAAAATCATCAAGATAAAACCATTTAGAATTCTCCAGATTGCACAGTAGGGCTTCTAAAACCAAGATACACAAAATTGGGTCTAGAATGCCCCCTCAGTTTTGAAAAATCCCCCGGAGAGCCCCGACACCCAGCTGTTCGTTCAACCCTTTCAAGACCATTCTCACTGACTGACCAATCTCCTCGTTCCCTTTTCTTTGACCCCTCTATTCCCCCAAGCCCTACCCCAATGTTTATCAACAAACCTCCCCTTCCCCCATGAAACATGACTAACTGTCTACAGATGTCCTTGGCATACAAGTACACCGTGTCCCCCGTCCTTCCCCCCCTTCCCCAGGTCTCTGCTACCCCTGAGATGAAGGATGGCTTTACATTGGCCCCTTTCTCCTTCCCTTCCATTCACTCCCTGGGACATGACACATCATAACAGAGATGATTCACTGTACAGTTCTCACCCTCTCTGACACAGGAAGACAGCACACATGGTGGTACAAGAGCACGACATGATACACAAAGCCCTGCTCTCTGTCTGTAGCCAGACAATAGACTGTGCACGTTTGCACAAATCCAAACTTCCGGGAACTTTTTTCGTGTGAAGGGAACTTAAAGGTAGGGTCATACATGTAGATTGGTTTTGTCATCGTAATGCTAATTTAAAGGCAAAATTATACAGAAAGATACAACAAAGGTCACCTGTGAAAGTTTCAGCTGAACACACTTGCTGAGAAAGCAGCAGAAAACTGTAACAGTATTTTCACACGAACATTGAATCAATCCACGTTAATAGCGAGGTGACAGCAGGTACTGACCCCATGTGTGGCCGCAGCTTTTGCGAACGAACACAAACCCTCTGAAGCCTGAGAAACGACTCATGTATGAATCGTTTCTCAAATTCAAATGTTGTGGGGTGTAAAATTATCCAAAACCATATTACTTCGAATCCTTTCTAACAATAGTTAAAACTGTCAACAGCTGCAATGCTTCTCACCAAGTAAGTTTTTATGGTCATTAATTTTTGGAGTACTTAACCAAAGTATGACCCTACCTCGAAACGTGTCCAAATGTTTAAATATAAGCATTGAGACTATTGCACAGTCTATTATGCAGAGTACAGACAAGGAACACTGTGTTACACTCTGACAATGACAGTTGACACTTTCTCTTCTGTGGCTCGCAAGGTCAACAAGTGACAGTACCAATGACAGTACCAATGATGGAGCTACACAGACAAGTCAAACCATCCGTCTGTAAGTGACGCCCTTCACCCCGGACCCAGCAGCCGCCTCCTAAAAGTTCAGGGACACTATTTGACAGTTGGCACCTTGGGCTGCCTTTGCAAAAGATGAGAGTGACAGTCACAACGACATAGATGACAGATGACACTCAGTTTTATCAGAGTGTCAGCTTTCTCCGTCAGCCACCCAGCCCTGCTTGAGCTCTTCTCAGCTCACCCTTTAATTTTCTTTCTTAAAGACAACAGACCTACAATTCTAGGGACACTGTTTGACAGTTGACACCTGTGAGTGACAAGTCAAGGCAAAACAGAGAGATGTTTTTTCCCTGGTCATCAACTTCAACTTTACAAGCACCTTTATCTTTGCAAAGAGAAGACTCAACAAAATGTCAAACACCGCTTGACACTTCAACTTTCAAGCTACATCTATTGCCAGAGAGTTTTGACCCTGGGATAGGTGTAGCAGTCACATTAAAGCCTCCCCTGAGAGCATCATTCTGCTCATCTAAAAAAAAAATAGATTCAAAAATTTGGGAACATTTTGAGACCAGGATGTTTGCGGGGACAAAACATACTTCTTTATAAACTGTGTCTTGTGAGGTCTACCCAGGAGTAACAAGCATAACTGCACAGTTATAAATGAACCAAAATTACTGCCTCGCTTTAACGCTCAAAAACATAGTGAAAGAGTCATCAACTTTTTTTTCCTAGGTGTATTGTTTTGTTTTGTGGCCGAGTGCAAAAGCCAGGATCAGGAATGAGAAAAAAAGCGATGAAACCTTCCTGACAGCTGTAGCTCCTTTCCTGACCTTCCAGGGTTTTACAACAAGTAGGAAAGGAAAAAAAAAAAAAAAACAGACATTTCAACTGACTCATTTTACTCTGCAGTGTCAATTCACTATCAATCCCCTCCCCACCCTCAAGCATGTATAGTTATTTCCCTTGGTTCTTCTCAACTGCGCTTCCTAGGTCAATAAATCAAGACCGCGGCAAGCCAAGTCTAACAACAACCATAGGGAGAGGACAATGAACATGATGAACAGAGACAAAAGTTAAGAAGCTTCAGACTGACACATAGAAACCCTCGCGGAATCACCCATCCCGTCCCACTAACTACTAGATTGTGAGAACAACCGTTTCTTCCCTCCTCTCGGCTGGACTCTGAAACCTTCTCGTCTGTTTACACTTTCTAGGTCAGCGTTAAAAAGCGAAGCGGAAGCCGAACACTTCCTGAGGTGTGAACAAACACAACCCAGTCCTTTTGTAGGTCAAGGGGAAAAATTCCAACAAATGGTACGGGTTTATCTTTGCAATTTAGCTCCGAGCAAATACTTCGCTGATCTCGAACTAGTCTCAGAATGCTGACAACCAGACAAAATTTGTTTTTATCTGAAGTAAGTTTTTGAGGCTTTGCGTGGAGAGATTAGTTTCTTTAGTTCTTGCAAGTACATCATTTGTAAAAATGATTTCTTATTTTGTAAGAAGCATCATAGGCTCTGCAAGAATAATAATAGTATTCAGTTCTTATATATAGCACTTTCTTTTTCTTTGTTCAAACCAAAATTGTGACAAATTTACCCAGTCAGTTTCCCTTGTGGTTTATTACTTGCTATTTGAAATAAAAAAAAGTTGCATCCCCTTAAGGTGATCCCTCTGCTGCTGCTTCCCAGGTTGTAATTGTAAACTGGGCTGTAACGGCAGTTACAGGTTGAACGGCTTCTGACTGGCACGCCCCAACAAAGATATTGACAAAAGGGAGACAACAAACATTAGAGCTAGATAGCTCAGTTGGTAGAGTGCCGGCACGTTACTTCGGAGGTAGCAGGTTCAAGTCCCGCTCTAGTAAATTTTCTGTTGTTCAACACCAAATTATTAAAGAAGGCCGTATGGCTCTATGCCCTTCTTCCAGGCACACACAGTACTTATTTGCCAGTAACCGAAGGCCGTAAGCAATAAAAATGGCTTCTGACAAAAACAAACGTGGCATTACTGTTGCATTTTTGTTGCTAGAATTACCCCAAAGATTACCATTCCCATGCAGAATTTAACCTTCCTATGATGACTAATAAATGGCAGGAAACCGATCAAACTTTCACACTCAGTTGTCTTGAAACACAATTTTGTACATTAATTGCTTACACCTTTTCTCCAGTAACTTTTTTATTCCCGCTCTTCTTCAGGGGTCGATTTCACAAAACTCTTCCTAACTTAGGACTAGTCCTAGGCAATGCTAAGAGATAGGACTAGTCTTAAGTTAAGACCAGTTACTGGTCCTAACTTCAGATAAGACTAGTCTTATCTCTTTGTGAAATCGGCCCCAGGTCACACAATGAAACTTAGCTATTTTTGACAAAACTACTTATCATTTTTTGTCCATGACCAAAATTTATACCCCATAGAAGATTTGGAAGATGTTACAGTTTGAAAAGCTACTTGGGAACCATGCAGTCACAATTCTGAAATTCTTGTATTGCAATAGCCCGAGAAGTTAAATGTCACCAGCCATGCCAAATCAAAGTTTGGAATTACACGCCCGGGTGCGTTGGTCTTAAACGCGTGACGTGATTCTAAATAAAATTAGAACAGGATCGGATTTTCCGTCTCGCCTGGGCTGTCTAACATTTCAACAACATGAAACACGGGTAATTACATACAAATCCATACGTATGCAGTCCATTTTACTTTATAACTTCAATGAGAGTCGTTGCTGACGAAAGGTTCAGGGGCAAGGATCCAAACTTTGGGAGATATGTTGAAATGATGGTCTCCCAACATTTAAAAGAAGGGGCTCCAAGGTTAAGCTGAGTTTTGTGATGCACTCATTTTCCAATAGATGGTCCTCATGAATGTTGGGAAAACATCGCAAGTCTCTAACCACACCGTCAAATGGTGTAAAATATCATTTTATTTGATACTCCGAGCGAAATTTGAACTATGACATCATCAAAAAACAAAAAACAAATGGGTCTGTACATTCCAAAGACGAATTTCTGTGCCAGTCATAAGCTCAAATTCAGTTCCGTTTTGATTTAACATCACCAAAATTCAGGAATGAACTGAAAATTCTCTGCACAAAAAAAAGTACAGACCGTATTTGAAATGTGACGCCATCGAATGTCTTTTGGATTTTGACAAAAAATGCACTTGAAGGGTATCAAACACGGAGTGGCATTTTACGATCAGTTTAACCTGAGGTTAGTGACTCGTAATTTTTTTTCTCTCTCTCCCATTTCCATGAGGACTCATATCTGTTGGAAAAATGAGTGGATCACAAAACTGAATCTGACATTGGAGCCTTTCTTTAAATGATCCCCTGGAGTTATAGATTTCCAGGCAACAGTCTCCTCAGTCACCACTATAGAGAGATACATCACAGAGTACTGTTTCTTTTTGTACATTCCACACTCACTCAGACCCTTGTCGTTTAATTGGTGGAACACGCGTCACGTGTCATCCCTCATTTTGTCATGTACACTGTGACGCTCCAAAATCTAATATACCCGGCCCGTACATTATCCAAATATTGGATGCACGTGAGTGCGATGCCGCCGAAGATAATCACGAGGTGATGTCTTGATTTCATGAGTGGAATGGAAAAAGCCAGATCACTGAGTGATTACATTCTGTGATGAATGCACAAACGAAATGCGTTCAATATTTGTCACAAAAATCACAGAAAAAAACACGGAAACTTGTCCACCGCACACTCTAGATTCAAAAAATTCCTTCAAAAAAAAAATATTACACTGACCTTGTCCCTCGTGACACGACCTAGCCTCCCTGGGATGAACTGGCGGGAAGGGTTATTTTGAAAATGACACTGCAAAAAGTCAGATTTTGGAGCGTTGTGGCAGTATAATATGGCAAAATAAAGGATGACATGTGACGAGTGTTCCACCAATCAAATGACAAGGAGATCTGCGATTTCTTAATGAGTAGACACTGTATTCAGCTGAAACGTTCACAAGTGACTTTTATTGTATCTTTCTTCATAATTGTGCCTATAAATCAGCATTACGCTGACAAAAAAACAACAAATGACTACCCTACCTCTACGCGTACACTGCACTGTTAAATAAACTTATTACTCTAAACAGCAAATTGTTTTGATTAGCAGGGGGATCCGTAATACGGTGTCCAGTTTACACAAACAAATCATTGGATTGTGCGGGGAGGATGGGTGATAGATCATTCTGTCAAGCACAAGATAACAGCTAACGGGAGACAAATTATGAGACTTTGGAAGTCTTGACTCAAGATTGCAGCCATTAGGCTCAGTCCCCCGGTCAATAGACAGATACGCATCGGTTGGCCAAACGAATCCATTTATATTTAAGTAATATGCCATTACTGGTTAGAAAGGAGCATGGGTTACTGATGCACTTTACACATTAAAGGTACATGTAAGATCATAGATTGGTAAATACGCCAAAAGTTTATGGCCATAAAAACTTACTTGGTAAGAAGCACTGCAGCTGTTGATAGTATAAACTAATTTGAGAAAGGATTCCCTTCAAAGTACAATGGTTTGGACAAGTTTTCACCCCAAAAACATGAATCGTTTCTCAGATTTTAAATGTTTTTCAGAGGGTTGACTAAAAATTCAAATATCTGTGGTGTCCGTCCGTGAATGCTGGTACCCGCTGTCACCTCCCTTAACGTAGAAGAATTCAACGTTCTTGTGAAAATACCTAGACAGTTTTTTGCTGTTTTCTCAACAAGTAGACACTGTACTCAGATGAAACTTTCACAGGGGACTTTTGTTGTACATGTATATTTCTTGATAATTTTGCCCATATCAGAATACATTCAAAACCAATATATTACCCTACCTTTACGTACTCATTTAAAAACATCAAGTTAGCTAGAGCATAAGGCAAGGACTAGTAAGAGTAACGTAAGGGTAAACTGAAATTAAAATCATTATCACAGTTCAGCACTTTTGCCCTTCCCCCATTCAAGTCAATACTGAAAGGGCTAAATAACCTGGTCCCAGTTTGGTGAAATGTAATCAGCATTTATTCATCATGACGTCGAGCACAGGTTTCAATCAAGGCCTCGTGGACACGCCTATAACTGACACAGTCAGTAACATGATAAAGAGGACACAGTTTCCTGTCAGCTGTCCGAGTCAATAACAGTACAAATACCTCATCATCTCGCGCTTAATGTAACTTTTATGAACAGTGTACTCGAGTTCATGTTACAAGCATGATTGTGGCCGCGTCAACGTCTTGATAAATGCAGCTCAAAGCGTCCTTCAACAATATTTACGGTTCAATTTTTCACATTCACATAAAATAACTACTGGTTAAGAACTAGACGAACAGTGTGAACCAAAATACATTATTAGTTGAATGCTGCAGGGTGGCATGACGTCTTCCCATGTACAGATAAATCCAAACATTACACGTACCGGTTCACGCCGTGCCCCGTCTACTTGGAAAAACACATCCTGCCCATCGCCCTGGCAACAGGTAATTTTAGACAAATTCATCAAATTGCATACGTACTCGAGATAAACAATAAGTTCCTCTCCGCTGACGCAGAGGCACGGGGGGTTCGTTTTTCGAACCAGACGGCTACACACACATTATCGCCCGGGCTCCATTTCACAGGGAAATTTGCTCGGCACTATATTCGGGTTACCAGCTAAAATGGCCATGTAATGGAAACTGGAAATGACTGGTTGGTTGCCTCCTGCGTACTGTTGTTTGATTAGTAAACAAAACTTAATGCACCATAAGCGAAACATTTTGCTTTGAAGAATAACAAGTGTCTAAGCTCAAAGGTCCGCTGCATGATAAACGTTGTAATATTTTTGTATGCATGAAGGTGTAATAATGTATTTTCACATGTAGATGAAACCAGACTTATGTCAGGCCTGGAATTTCACCTTTGAAAAGGCACGGCCATTTTTATTTTGCAAAGGCACTTCCATTGGAAAATCTGTGGGAACATTTTAAAGGGACACCAAGGCCAAGGACAGGAGAAACAGAGGCCATGACCTCCATATAATTACAAGCCTGTTATGTGTCCAAGTGACTAACTGGGGTGAGAGCCATCCGTCATTGCTGACAAAACAGTCTGCAAATATGATCCAAATTTCAAGAGGTACATGTATGTTGAAATGATGGCAATTGCACTTTTCAGTAACCCATGGAGTTATGGATTTCAAGAAGCTTCTGGGAACAGTATCCTCTGCACTACTAAGTAAATTAAAGAACAAGATTCTTTGTATCTGAAGAAACTAACACCTATTTCTTCCATTAGGCAGACATAACCAAGTCCGAAATTTTTGCTGTTTTGTACATTAGTCATGTCAGAATAACAGGTCTTAACAAATTGTGAAATCTTTTTTGAAATTGTTTTGACCCACCCACCCCAATTTTCTCTTTTAAAAATATCATCAACGGAATCCCTTACTGAAAGACAAAGTGATGAATAAAAAATTTGGAGGTCGATATATTTCCAGACAACACTTTTTAAGACTTTATCAGGTTAGAGATTGTATGAAAATGAAGATTCCTGTAATTTTGATAAGAATTTCCTCTTGGCGTGGAAACAAAGCTCCCTGAATGAACAGGTTGTTACATATAGAGGTCTCAGACTCTTTACATCATTTAAAATAGACTCATCTGGCGGTCTAGTCATAACATGGGCTGAGTCTTTTCATCTCTGTGATGGCAGGTTTGCCCTCTTTCACGAAAATCTGAAAGTGCAGGGAGCTGAAAGATTGTGGCTGAGCGGTTAAGAGCACCGGACTCAAGCTCTGGTGTTTCTGATCAACAGAGTGCGGGTTCGAGTGATGCTTTGAACATCATAATTGCTTTGTTCATCGGACAGGTAGTGTGTAAAGAACCCAGAAAACTTATCGTGGAAGAGTAAGGGTTAACCCCAGTGGTTTCAGTTCGCATAGCAAACACCCTTGTTTACAGGTTTCCTCAGGTTTGCGAGCTACAGTGATCAAGTTCACTTATGACTCCGAGTCATCCTTAGTTTCATTACCAGAAATAACAATAATAGTTATAATATAATAACAACAATGAACAATCCTGAAAAATAACCTGTACTCAAAGTCATGTACTTGATACTTGATTTTTTAAGTACTCATGGTCAAAATACAGCTGTCTAAACTATGTCATGTTTAAGATAAATTTATGCCATTGATATCCAAGGAAAGAGGAATAAAGCAATGAAAAAAGTTAATAGAAGTTCTTTTCGATATATTCATGTTTTCTGTTTTTAAAAAAGAAGAAACAAATTCCACCTTATTTTGCAGCATTTTTTTCTTAATAAAGTAATCGTACTCGTACGCGGAGAACCAAGTACTTGGTACTCGGCTGTTGTTACAAATTCGGTTGTTACAAATTCTCCTTCCTCCCAAGATCATTTGCAGAATGGAACAAACTACCACAGGATATTCGCAACGCACCAACTATTAGTATTTTTAAGAGTAAACTTCCTTCTATGGATATGGGTAACATTATCAGGGGGGCCCACTTCATGTAAATCATTGCTGCTCAGTCACCTGCACGTGTACATCCCGATATGTGGAGATTGTGCAGTAATTCACCAGAACCAGAACCAGAACCAGAACTCTTCCTTATGAGGTCCGTTTAGGTTCCTTAGGTTATAAACTTTAACATTCACCTGTTTTTAGTGAAATTATGTAACTAGGAACTGAAACATATTGAAGCAATCAGGGGCCAGTTTTCATAAATTGAAATGTGTCGTGTACCATATCCCTGCACCTAGGTACTCAGATATCAGAATACTCAACTGGATACTTGTGCAAGTACTCAATGGCCCAAGTACTCATTCTCAAGTACTACTTGGCCATTCTAGTACTCGGCAGTACTTGATACTCAAGCTGAAAAGTACTTGACCATATAACGCTGTTGTAAAGTTCACACAATGTATTAATTCTCCGTAAACTCTGTCAAATTGATCAAGTCCGCATCAAGTTTCACCTTTTTTCTCATTTTGCTCCCCACACCTGGAATGCACTCACTCTCTCCAACGGAGAATACTCTGACTCTTTATGCAAATTCGATAAGTGTTGCGGAAATATTTTGTACCCAATCGAATGCGCTGCGTTCTTGATGTAGTGGCACTTTACAAATGCCGTAAGTCGTTTACACAAAAAATACATCTGTCTGAACAGGCATTATGTTTGGCCCTTGGAAAAAAAAAGTACCAAAAGTACCAAGGGCTGACCTGCACAACATGGAATAGGCTTTTATAGACTTTAAGGGCTGTTTTTTAGGACAATTTTACTACTTTTTCAGGGGACAAATCAGATTAAAGTAAGAAGAACACCATGCTGAAATACTGTCAGAGTCAAGTAAATTGTATTTGAAGATGCTCACAATCATCTTAGTTATTCCGATCGCAGCAATTTAAAAATGAGAGACAGAGCATTAACCACTGAACTTGATGAAATTTTACAGCGATGAAAGTAGCATGTGTTCATTGAGTTGACACACATACATATAGAGCTACAGGATTGGAATTATGCACTTTCCCTTTTACAATACATCCTCTCGAAGGACTTCAGGAAATTAAAGACAGGGTATACTTTTGATAATGATCGAAGCCCAGTATCATCACTTGGTGTGTCCCAACATTATGCATAAAATAACAAGCCCGTGGAAATTTTGGCCTCATTTGGTCATCGAAGTTGCAAGAAAATAATGAAAGAAAAACCAACCTTGTTGCATAGAATTGTGCTTTCACTTTCAGATGCCTGAGAAAAGAAGCCTTTCTCAGATGCAAATCTTGGGATGAACAATTACCTCTTCCTCTAAAACTACATTACTTCGAAGGGGGTCGTTTCTAACAATGTTTTATACTATCAACAGCTCTCCAGTGCTCTTTACCAAGTAAGTTTTTATGGTCATTAACTTGTGGAGTAATGACCAATGGTACACCCTGCCTTTAAATAGTTCTGATGAAAATATTTCACGTGGATGACTGTAAAACTGAAAGGTTCCATGTACTAAGTATCGTACATGTATAACTTCACATGAACAAACAAATCCCAAATGACGAACAATGTTAATCGCATCCTTGTCCAACTCTGGACGTACATACGTAGATGTCTGAGTTTCGGTATTAAATCTCCAGTTTAACAGCAGTCCTGTTTCCCCGCACCACTCGCACAGATATATCATTCTACTCTACTGATGACTTTGCTTGTTTAAAGGTTGTGCACAGTGGTTTTTCCGTTAAAAATTAGGGGCAAGGGAAAAAATTAGGCCTGCATTCATGGAGGTAACCGATGCTACTCAAGGCTTGCTTAACAGTTTATGAATGGGTAAAATTTGAATCACTTGTCATCTGTTATTTTGCATTGTATTTACTGCCATGACACTTCAGAAGTTAATACTGGATCTAGGCCCATCCAATACAGATAGATATTGGACGCTTCGCAATGTCGCTTCCAAAATAATCTTTACCCGTCCGTTTGTCCAAAAGAGGCAAGGTTGAGAAATGGCAGACAAGATTGGTGTCCGCATGGTGACATCCACATTGTTCACAAGGGGAATATTTTCAAAGTGTGGGGTGGCAAGTTTCCATGTATATTTTGTGTTTATTGCAAACAAATCTCAAATAAAAACGACAGTTGAGCTAGAATATTGAATGCATTTTGTTTGTGCATTGTCGCAGAATACAATCACTCGGTGAAATCTGACAGGTCCATTTCACTCGGCTTTGCCTCTGTTAATGGTCCAGACTTCATTCACCTCGAGTGATTATATTTTGCAACCATGCACTCAAATGCATCCAATATTTGTATAATGGCCTGTAAAACAATGTAGCCTTCACAGTCATAGCATTGTGGAACTAACTACCCTTCCAACATGATGTAAGCTACATCAAATGTCAAGTTATAAACCACAAGGGAAACTGACTGGGTAGATTTTAAATAATTTTTGGATTGAGCAAAGAAAAATTGATTAAGAGCTGGATTTGAACACAATATAAAAATGCTGTATTTTCTTCTCTTCCATTCTAAAGGTACACAAAAACACACATTTATACAAGGCCTATTTGTTTAGTGTTTAGTGTTTAGAGTACAAATTACTACTCACGGCACCACAGGTTTTTTTTTTTTCATCTAAAAAAAATAAAATCTTAACACAGGATTCCAAATAAATTTACACCTTGAAGAGAAAATGTGCCAGTACATCACGTTCCAATCCCGACTGACGTGTCGAGCTACGTGCATAATTCGCCATGTTAACTGCTCCCTAAAAAAATGGCCAATCCAAAGGAATTTTCTTATCGCAAAATTGTCGTCTGGAGTCCGAGCATCGCCGAAAGCAAAATAAATTTCTAGCATTCTTTCCTCTCTGGAAGGGGGGGGGGGTGGGACTCAAATGAGAACAGTACCAGCAGGTTGATGGATGTCCCATACCTCCTTCTCCAAGTCAGTAACAGTTCATCGAATCCTTAATTTCAGTTTCCAATAAGGGCCGTGCACTCTGTGTGCTTGTACGGTCATCAGGTCGACAAAACAGCTGACGTGAAATCAGGGTCTTTATCCACGCATGGTTAGGCTTCTATCTTATTAAAAAAGAAAAACAAAATTCAGAGAAAAGACTTCAAAAATGTCTCGGGTCGCGCTTTTTTCCCAGAAGATCATTGATTAGTGTTGCTGCTGGCTATCTATTATCAAGAATTTTGTTTTGTGTTTTGAGTCTTTTGTGGTGATCTGCTTTGTGTATTAACCGTATGGCCAGAATATTATTCCGACCTTTGTTAGTCTATGATGATGAACCCATGCACAATGCATCAACTATACATCTATTACAATCATGCACTGTCAATTTTGCTTAAAGTGTACATTGCATACTGATTCACGTTATAATGTACATTACAATGGTTGTAGTGTAAATGCTGTAGTTTGGCAGTCTGTGCATGAATTTGTTGTAGACATAATATGTGCAAACCAACAGCAGGTTTCTGGTAACCCACAAGCTAGCCCTAAACAAACAAATTCCAGGGCCCAATTTCATAAAGCTGGTTTTAATTTAAAGCACAAAACGTAGCTACACCTAATAAGCACAATAAAAAATATGCTTACCAGAAAAAGGTTTCCATCCAAAATGTCATTCCACATGTAGGCCTACCATTTGTGACTGTATACTGCTTATTTTTGCTTAGTAGAAAATTTTTACGCAATATCTGCCACTTAAAAAGAGCTGTATGAACTACGGCCCAGGTCTGCGAAATCTTGTCTGCGAACATATATCATGCATTTCCGTGTACAAATTCATGACCTTCATTGAGACAAAGCATGATGCCTGGCAGGAAAGCAATCACTTCCTGATAAACCTTTGTTAACCTTGCTGGCCTGGATTCCCTGGAATGACACAGAGACCATGGCCTCTAGTTGCCCTGGTCTTGGCCTAGTTGCCCTTTCAAACATTTCTCACAGATTCCCCCAGACTGGAATTCCACAGAAGCCAAGGAGGTCATATGGCCTCTGTTGCCCTAGTCTTGGTCTTGGCCTTGGTGCCGCGGTTATAAATATTCCCCAGACTTTAAGATTTTCCAATGGAAGTGCCCTTTGACAAATTGAAAATGGCCTTAGCTCTTTCAACATGAAATTCCAGGCTTGACCTTGTTGCATTTTTTTAAGGTCATTATTTGGTTTTGCCCTACAACGATGTGTATCTTTTGTACTGTTTCTTGTATCATGAGCGAGCCCCATGAGCACCTTTTTGGGCGGATCCCGGTGCTACAGAAGACTCCATTATTACTGTTTTTATTAAGCATTGTCTACTCAGTACATACATGTACTAGGATTGGAACTGCCTCTAGCCACCAGGCTAGCTTGGTGGTCTACTGGTAAGTCATCTGCTCTAGCATGGCAAATATAATGGGTTCGAATTCCGCCCTAGTGATATGCCTATGGATTTTTGGGAAGTACAGTGTAAATATATTCCAAAATTGTTCATTTTCATTTCACAATACAAACATCTGTAGTTCTCACAACTTCCGTAACATAACTTCGCTTTGAAGGCACACAAGCTCCCCATATTTAACTTGCTCAAGTCGGGCCCCAAGCTTGGTCTGTAACATACATGTACTACAATGTGTATAGTACCCAGACTTCACATTTCAGCTCAATGCTCCTACAGCACGCTTTTGATTGCAAAAGACGACATGGTGTATTCGCCACAGGTTTGTGCTCACGTAATCATCTACGCTCTTGAGCAGTCAGCCAATGAAATTGCAGTACAGTTGTAGTTGTCAATAGATGGATTGCAATACGCATCATCGGCTGCCACCGTTGATGAAATGTGCACGCGTGAAGAGCAATCATTGGCTGAGAGTCGTGCGTAGCGCGTACACGCGTGCACTTTTCCATCGTTTTACATCAAAGATGGTGGTCAATGATGCGTATTGCAATCCATCTATTCTGAATGATGTCATTGTTGAATGTATGTTTTACACTAGGAGCATTATAGTAATCATGCATTGCTTTTTAGTTTTTTAAACTTTCTGCATCAGGTATACTCGAGGATGTTGGCAAAAACATAGCACAATACTGATTAAAAACGAGGCACGTTGTCAGCATATGCTTCCATATTTTAAGTCCTAAAAGGTGTGTACAACATCGGTTAGACTGAAAATACAAATGGTTACAGATTTGCACGAAACTTACATGATATGAAGATGGTCAGGGTGGAAAACTTCACTTGAAATAGTTTTGCTTGAAATGCTATAGTCTTTATCTGTGTGTCCAAAGCCCAACGTGCTGACAACGTAAAGGGGTTAGGTTTGTCCGAACAGGTGCCGCGTTTGAGGGTTTTAAACTTTGAACGGAATGTTGGTAACGAATCTGCAATGTTACATTTGTTTAATTTACAAATGTAGCACATGGACTGTACTCTCCTTCTCTATGTATTTTTGTTCACATAGCATCGCACAAATAAATGATGCATTAGTAGTCAGCAAAACAGGATAAAATGAAGATGGGCTTGACACCCAGGCAGAACAAAAGACCGAAAGGTGGAGCAAAATCACAACAGACTGGCAACCTCTCTCCAGTGAAAAGATAAACGGGCCTCGAGCAAGATGGCGAGACAAGATATATACAGTCAACCACGTGGCCAGGCAAACACAAACACAGGATGGAAACACTTGGCTCAGTTTGGGAGAGGCCTACATGTATTTCGCCCAGCGTGAGGGATGAGATGCGCTGATGATGACGGTGATGATCACACGTTCTCAGTCATTGCTTAATCTGCTGATTGAGTCATGATATTTCAGCTGATCTCATTGGTCAACATAATGTAGTTAGCCTCTTATGTTGCATGCAGAGCTGTATCATGGGCAGGGGGGGGGGTGTTTGATCAAGTCAACCTTTTCAACAACAGAGCTTTTGGCACTTTACTGATATGTGAGAGCAGGACTTGAATTTCATCTTTGTGGGGGGGCAAGGCCATTTTCATTTTTGCAAAGGGGCGCTCCCATCACCCATTGGAAAATCTTTTAAGTCTATGGGTAAATTTTGAAGGGGCACCAAGGCCAAGACCAGGGCAACAGAGGTCTTGGCCTCCGTGTAATTTTTAGGCCTGTGAGAGTTCACAATAAAAATAATCCAACTAAAGCTACATGGATTTAAACTAAAAGAAGCCTGACTTCAGTCAGGCTACATCCACATACATGATAAGGGCTTGAATTTAGAGGAAAAATCCACAAGACCGCAGGGGAGGTAGCTCAAAAATGTTTACTGGACCAGAATTTTTTTGCAAGACCAGAACTGAAAAGAAAGAAGAACAAATACCTGCATGTGCACAGTTTAACATTTCAACTGTTTTAAATTCCAACAAGCACTAGGAGAAGATTGATCTCATTTGCATTATGGGTCTGGGTCAGCATTCTTCACTTCTCATAACAGAATTTGTTATCGAGCCGAAAGTCAACATTTGACACAAAAACACAAGACCGCTGGACTTGTCCGGCCATAATTTGACTGGCCTGGTGCCAAAAACACTGGCCTTGGCCTGCAGTCCAGTGTTAAATTTCAGCCATGATGATAGTTGAAACCATTCTCTTTCCAACATAACATGTTACAGTACATTTTGTAAATGGCTTCAAAGCATTTACTTGTACAGTCTTTACTATTTCCAGCATGGAGCCTCCACAAAACTTCGTAAAGCTTGGCCCTAATAGACTCACTGATCTATGTTTACCTCCATGCTTAGACCCTGGAGGACAGCTCCTAGACAGATGAACTCGTGGTGAGGTCATCTGTTTGACCTTATTGTGTTGTGAGGTCAGTCATTGTTCCTCCGCAGTCAACATAATCCCCGACAGCTTTTGGAATCCTATGTAATTTGAGATCCTCCCAGTCCCTCAGGCAGTCTGTTTTTTTTTAACTCTATAGGAACCTTGGCCAAGATGGCAGACAACACTCATGTTTTCATTCCGTGTGCTACACAATATTACCTGGAGCAAGGTAAATTTATTCAGAGCTGGAACATTTATACTTTAGGAGAGGTCAGCTTGAAACTATATCACTGCTTTAACAAGTTGTTGCCCATTTAAAGGTAGAGTCACAGATTAGTTTTTCTCAACATAATGCTGATTTCAAGGTAAAACTATCTGAAAAGATGCAACAAAAGTCACATGAAAAATTTAAGCTGAATACAGCATGGAAAAAAAGCGAAAAAAAGGAGAAAGTTCCATTTTTTTAAACAAAAACATTGAATCCATCCACATTCAGCCAGGTGACAGCAGGTTCAAACCACATCTCAGGTCGCAGCATTCGTTACCGGACGCCAACCCTCAGAAGTCTGAGAAACGATTCGAGAATGCATTTTTCCTCAGATTCAAATGTTTGGAGTGAAAAATTTCCACACCATATTGCTTCATAGGGAATCCTTTCTCAAAATAGTTTTTTAATGTTTTATGGACCCTCAGAACAATTTTGGAATATATCCTCTTTTGGTTGCGGTCAGAACTTTGACCAGTTGACAAATAATAACATTCGCAGACAATTGATTGTGTAGCATGCAGTCGCGTGCACCCACTGTGCTACACTTTGTTTTCCTCGGACAAAGGAGGGACAATGGGTACTGGAACTCATGCTCGAAATCTCCCCCTTTTTTCGGGTGGGTTCTTGACACTTGTGTCCTTAAGCAAGACACTTAACTGTTATTGCTTCCTCCTTCGGGTGGAACCTAAAGCTGCATGTCCCGTGTGTAGTGTGTGTAAAAGAACCCAGTTACAATATCCTTTCTGTCATGGTAGACTGCATTAAGTTTGTGCCACATCCCCTGTAAATCATTACAAGGTGCTGCAGTATACATGTATTGCTTGTATAAATGTACATTGGATGGCTCTTCAAACCTACATTTAGCTCTGCATACTGTACCTGTTGTAGACAAAAAATAATAAGCGCTCTGGGACGCCCTCGGGGTGTGTAAAAAGCGCCATAAGAACTGCATACAGTGTACGTATATTGTACATTTATGTACGACACTGTAAATACAAAACTGCTGGCTCTTGCATGATGCAAAATCAATTATCAAGCACTGTCAAAAGAAACAGACCTAAATCCTTGGCTAGAGCCTTGAACTTACAGCACCTTGCTCATGAGACTAAAAACTGACTGCAAAGGCTGCAATGTGTTATAGTCTAACTTAGCCCTCACAAAAAAAAGCACCGTATGCAGAAAAAAAAATTGCTGGCTCCTGTGTGGCGTGATGATACCCACGTTCTTTTGTATGCATTCAAAATGTCTTTAAAACATGACCAAGTAATCTCCTCGAGACCAATCAGAATGGATAACCTGTCACAGGTATTTATGAATCCCAGTTATGACGCTTGTGTCTTTAAAGGCACTGGACACTATTGGTAATTACTCAAAATAATTGTTAGCATAAAAAACTTACTTGGTAACGAGCAATGGAGAGCTGTTGATAGTATAAAACATTGTGAGAAACGGCTCCCTCTGAAGTAACGTAGTTTTTGAGAAAGAAGTAATTTCTCAGTAAAATGTTGAATTAATTTTGCACGCGTGAGGTCTCGAAATCAAGCATCTGAAAGCACACAACTTTGTGTGACAACATGGACAAGGGTGTTTTTTCTTCTATTATTATCTCGCAACTTCGACGACCAATTGAGTTCAAATTTTCACAGGTTTGTTATTTTGTGCATATATGTTGAGAAACACCAAGTGAGAAGACTGGTCTTTGACAATTACCAAAGGTGTCCAGTGTCTTTAAGCAAGACACCTAACTGCATATGTAATTTGCTTCACTCATCATCAAGGAGTAAATGGGAGTTTGTAGTCCTGTGGGAGTTGCAATTGTTGATGGGAATGATTTACTGATGTGCTTCCCCCCCCCCCCTGCTGCACACTCCTAAAGAGCAGACATGGTTTCAGGAATGCTTCTAAAAAAAAGACTCCAAGAACACCGGTCACAATATTAACTGTAATTAATGCCCTGAGCACCTTGTTACTGAATTTGTGCACATTATAAAACTCTTTTATTGTTATAATTCTTACTATTATTATAACTACAAATTATTACATGTAGCTGTTTGAGTTTCGACACAGTTTTTATTGAGATTTTATTTATTTATTTTTCATAAAAGTGTTACTTAATTTACCCCAAATTGAAAAACGCGTTGTCAAAATTGCTTGCTGCCAATAAGTTGACCAATAATCAAATTGAAAAGCAGTACATTGTAGGATGCCTATAATACAAAAAATCTCAGTGTTCCAAACCACCCACTTGAATACCCCTCCAGCTACGTACCATGCTGAACATCCAGACCCATCATGTCAGAGCAGGGATGTTAAAGATAAAGTCAGGCCCCTGTACAAGTAGACCTTGAGGTCCCTGGACCCCAGGCCCCCAGGCCCCCGGACCCCAGGCCCCCAGGCCCCCATGGTTAGCACCTGTTACTATTTTAAGTGACCTTCAATGGTATCAAGATCAGTGAAGGTTCGTGAACCAAATCATGTACACTCCTTCAGTACCTCAGTCTGGTTACTCACAAACTTAACCTCTCGAAAAATATTTAAACAAATTAGAGAGTCTTCGCAGAAATAAATCTAATCAATTATATTTGTATTACAATAATTACATACAAGATGACCCTGGGTCATGTTAATACGCAATTCTTATAGCGCTTTATCACACACAAAATCTGTGTTAATTTTGCATCAGGGATAAAGAATAGTGTTTGGTTTTTGCCTTTACGCCAAGATGTGTATTACATTTAAGTTACAACTACCTCCATGGTTACAAGCACTGTATACTCATTAGGGCCTACTGGTCTAGATTGCACAACAAACCTTTTGTTAAAATATTCCAAGCACTCAAAAAAAAAAAAAAAAAAAAACAATAAATCAGTCATTTGCGATCAGTGAATTTTTTGCATGATGTCATGAATGTCTGAACGATGACATGTATGATATTAGTATTTCACAATAGATTTTTGAATTGGATTTCACAAACTACAGAAAGTGTTGTGTAGGTCACATGGTTAGGGGCAAGCTACATTGTATGGCAACCTCCAGATGAGCAAAGCCTGAGAATCACCGTGCCAAGTTTCACGTTCAGTCAAAATGGTGAAAACTGCGCAAAAGCTGGCCGCCAACAATCAACTGCCTCTAGTCTGAGCCCTGAGGGAGGAATTCTAGAGGTCACCAATGAGACTACAAAGTAAGTCATTGTACCAGACAGGGCTCAAATCTAACTCGCGATTGGCTTAATTTGAAGCATGTTGTGCTTCTCATGGATGAGCTCTTAAAATTATGTCCCTAGCAGCCTACATGTATTAGCTCTTCCACAAGTTCTTAATGTAAAAAAACAAAAACATGAACAGCTCTGAAAAATACTTTGATTGCACTGAAATTTGAACTGCATGTGCATAGCACCTACATGTATATGACAGTGTGGTGTCACACTGTCCAAGCTCAAAAATGTTGCCGCACGGTTTTGGTTTAACGTCGTATCTTCACACATGTAAAAGGGTTTGCGTCTACATCCGGAATTAGCTTTAACGTGACATGACGCTGTTGCAGTTTCAACCAAGCATGCCGTGAAAAGGTTATTTTTTGTTGATACAACTCGTTCTTACGCTGACACGGCGACAATATCGTGTGTCCCAGCTGAATACAGTTGTTTTGTTTCTCCTTACTACTTCCAGCCTCGCACGAATTAAGAGCTTACGCTGCCTTTTGTTTACAATACACAGCACCAGCCTTCTAATTGATTACACCCGTGATTACATAGAGTACCATGACTTACAAGGCACACTGTACAAAGTTAGACAGTCAGCAAGTAGCCCAGATATTATAATTCAAAATCAAACTCGAAATTCTACCAATAACTTTGAGATCACAGGTTTCCTAAGGGTCCTCAAAGCTCAATATTTATTCAATTTTTATATTATTACACAGCCAAACAGCATAATTAGCACCCAATGATTGTGGTGGGAAGCGAGAAGAAATGCTCAGTTTTAGACGTGGGCGAAAAACCCCAATGGGGGAAAACCCACGCAATCAGGTAGGGACTGAAAACCCAATCCACATGCAAGGCTACAGTCTGAGGTGGGGATTCGAACCGGGGGCCACAGAGGTGAAAGGCAGGGAAAGAAATCACTGAGCCAACCTGACCCCCCAACATGCACTAGACGATTGTAATGTGAATGACTTTTAAAAAAACAAAACAAATGAACTCCACTTTTCAACGGCCTGCACACCACAACCGCTGCCAGATCTGAGCTTGATCAACAGTTCATAAATCAAAAAACAAAAAACCATTACAAATGTAGCCTTCAGCTAAATTTGTATACAAAGTGAACCTCCAGAGACTAAGTGCACAGTACTACAAATTGGACTTTGCTACCATTGACACAATTATCGCCATAGGAACACCCATCTTTGTTTGTTATTGCTGCATACCACCAGATTCATCTTCGATGTGTACACAAAGGCGTTATTTAATAATGTCTGTACACATTGACTGCGTACATGTACTCTCTAAAGATGAATAAAAATTACAATAAAAATGCACGGCCCAGCTGGCTTAGTACAAATTGCATAAAATCTAGACAAGTTAATTATTTGATTACACAAATTAAAGGAATAATTTTGGATCTTTTAACAGATGTTTTTTTATTCTAAATGCTTTATGTAGATTTGTAGTCAAAAGTTACATTGTACATGTACACTGAGCCCTTTTTACAAGTGGTTAGACTGCACGACTTGCAATCCCAAGGTTGTGGGTTTGAATCCAGCCAAGCTACACGTAACAGGGCAAGGCTGGCTTGTTGACTTGTAAGATTTTCCGTCTAACTGGAACCTTGATCCTTGAACAAACTGAACAATGTGTGATCTGCACTGTCAGCACTGATAACAATTAGTAAGTACAAACACAAATGAAATGTAAACAGGTCTATACATAGCATCTACATCTATGCTGGTACTCGTCAACGCCTTTCAGCAACTAAAAGAGGGTTGTGTGTGATGTGTCTCAGTTGGTGGACACATGTGCGTGGTGCTCTCAAATTTACAAATACATTCCAATTTTTTTCGAAAAATGGGCTCTTCGGTCAAATTCAGTTTTATGATGCACTCATTTTTCAATAAACACATTTTCAATTGGTGCTCGATATGGGGCAGAGGGTACCCCCCCCCCTCCTATTGTGTCTTCATTGTGTGCTTTGAATCTCAGGAATTCTTTTGCGGATTTTAGAAAGGGTGGAATTCTATACAAGAGGAAAATAGTGTGTTATAGTATGGGAACATTGGGGGGGACCGTCTACCCCATATTGGGCAGGCTATACACATGTTGTAGGCCCAATAAAAATAATTTGTGAGGCTAATCATCCTTATTTGCGGCACATCTGAGGAGATGAACTGTGAAGGCCCCAGCAGCAACGTGTCTGAGGTGCAGCCATCCAAGGGCATCACCTTCCACAGCCAGCCCCCATCGACCCATGACCAGGGAGCCCAGCCAGAGATCCAAAGCAGTTGTTTTTTCTCCAGAGAGAGGAAAACCAGAGGGCCCAGATTAAAAAAACCTTGTGGCATAGAAGAGAAACCAGCACACAACTCTAACTCACAAAGATGGCCTTAGCCTGGAATCAAACCAGGGCCACATTGGTGAGAGGCGAGCGCTTTACGCACAAGCCACCGATGAAGTCCTTAAATGAAAATTTGAAACAAAAGATACTAAGTCTCTAACTTCTAGTTAAAATGGTATCAAATGACCTCTCTTTTTTTGTACACCCGGTTCCAAGGTCCACGCAGTGCTAAAATTGTTTTAAAACACCTATGTAAAACCACCCAATGTCACATGTACTGTATTACATTACAAGCTTACAGGTCTTTACATTTGTGTCAGGGAATTTAAAGTTTATCAGTTCGGGTGATGAGTTACTATGACATTGGATTTTGTTTAGAGTGAGAAAGCTCTCACAGTAAATCACTCAATGGAGTTAGGCCAGGGTCAAACATTCAATCCCTATTGCCTTGTTCTACTTGTATTCAAACAAAGTCAGTAAAATTAAAAGCCAAATTTTAATAATTTATGGGTTGGATTGGTAAATTATCAGAAAAGAAGAGGGCATGGCAACTTTCCGCTGCTTTATGAAGAGTCCCACTTAAGTAACATTACAGAATTTGTTTTTGCTAACAAAACAGTTGCTGGCAGTGTAAACACTTTATGTAATCCACCATATACATAAACTGACAAACCTGTAGAAGTTTGAGATCGATCGGCCATCTGGGTCACGAGAAAATAGTGAAAAAACGATTACACATTTGCATTAAATCATTATAGATTCAACAAATGAATAAAACGCCCACTGAGCGATAAACTCCAATTGGAAAATTAGTTTATTCATTTCTCATCAAATATGGCATTTCAGACAGAAATATTTCAAGGAACCTTTTTTTCTATCATCATCATTAGACCGTGTAAGTTTAATGTAAATCTGTGACCTAAAAGTATATTTTACAAGTTTTTTTCTTACCAATTCTGTAATGTTCCTTTAATATTAAGAGAAATGTGTACCACAGGGCAAATTTTTACATTAATAACCAAATAGTCGAAGTTTACATGCAGGCTTGAAAAGTCTCTGATTTTTTGTTCTATCATCAATTTTGGAGCAGTGTGAATTTAGTACAATGGTTCAAAATCAAACAGAGCCTGGAGCCGGAGCAGCACGAGCCAAGGTCTGGAAATGGACTCAAGAGTAAATTGGTTACGCAGCAGTGTACCTTGATGCTTCAATCATCAGCTAGTCTAAATTTGACTGTAATTTAATATATTTCAACTCCTTGTCAACAGGGGAAAGTTCTTTGTAGTACAATTATACGACAGTAGACTCATGTTTTTGTCAAGGTAATGCTGATTATGGCAAATTAGTCACCTGTGAAAGTTTCAGTTGAATACTTATTGAGAAAACGGCAAAAACTGTCACAGTATTTTCATCATGAACATCAAATGCATATGTTTGACATGAGCGAGATGACAACGGGTACCAACCACATTCTCTGGCTGTAATCCTTACCGAGGGCAGCATTTAAACAGACACTCAAAAATTTCCAAAGTCGTCAATCTCCCTGCAGGCTTTCGACTTGATTTCTAATCAACGGAGCACTTCAGACTAAATAATTTTGCAGGATGCTTACTACCAACTTCTGATAAAAAGTTATTTTTAGGGTCATTCGCTAGAGTTGACAGTACCTCTATTATATCCCTTTCCCAAGAACTGTTTGGATGAGGAGCAGGCTACCACAGTGGCTGCGATCTGAAAGGGTTCCAGAGAGCAGCACTGCCAGTAAGACTAGAGGGATAGAGCTTCCAATCTCTCTCAGGACAAACTCTCATTACCACCAGCGATAAGCATTAGAACACTAACACCAGTGTTAATGTTGCTAACACTAACATCAACAGTAAACACTACAGCACAAACACAGAGCATGAAATGCTCCTGAGCTGAAGGACAGGCAAATGCTTTTAAGTTTTTAGAAATTAGTTCACGGATGGCCTCACGTTTCGACCCGAGTCTTTCTCTGCCAGGCATGACATTCTAATCGCCCCTAAACCTAACATCAACAACTACGTTTGTTAAATGTATGTTTCCAAATGTAAATGTGATAAATACCCAAAACCATCATGTTGTAATTCACACAAATCTGGTTTCTAAACATTCGATTTCGAACACATTGTCGACAATGGTAAAACATATTTACATTACTCAATATTTCGTCGTACTAAAAAAGTAAAAAGTAGAATTAAAAACTGTTCAATAATCACTTACGTCAAGTGTGCAGTCTGTGCAGGGTTTGCCGGCGAAACTGTTCTACTACTAGCCACAGCCAACTGCTTCGGTCCTTTTGACCATGGGGCAGAGAATTAACGCAAAAAAAAAGTGGCCGACTTCTGACGAGATGGTTACTTCATCAGTCAATCGGGTTTATTGGATCAGCTGCCAGTACTGCCAGTCAAAACAACCCAGCGCCATGACGTATGATGGCGTATCGCATGCACACACACAAAAACAACATAATAATGTCTCACAGAGGGGCAATGGGAGACAAAGCGAGGCGGTACCCAGGTCAAATTTGCATGCAAAAGTATGGTGCAGCAACCAGATTGCTGTCAAAAATGTTTTTTTCGGTCATTGTAATATCTTATAGAGGGCGCTGTTCAAGTTTGTGGCGGTCAATTTCAATCCATGCAATTGAAAAATCATGGAAAACATGAATTTAATAAAAATAAGAAATACAAAATCAATCAGATATTATTTGCTGGTTAAGCGAATGAACTCCCCTCCATGGCTACAGTGGCTTAAGAAGAGGGTTGGGGTTGGGGGCAGGAACCCCCCTAAACCCTAAGGCACAAATGAATGGTTATATCCCCCCCCCCCTCCAAGATAAATAAATGTCTGATTACACCACTGCCTCCATGGTTTGAATTTACATTAGTCGACGCCCCTGCTCCTAGTCCAAACTGATCCTTATGTGTATTACAAATTTTGAAGGCGAGTGGGGAGAGCTTGGAAAACTTGTGGACTGCCTATGTGAACATATAGAGATCGAGCTGGAGGCGCAAGATGGGGAACTTGGGCTGACATGTGAAATTTGCACTGGACGTACCATTTCAGCAAGCAACTCTTCTGATGCAGACAATGTCAGTTGCATGCTCTCAATGATTAACAAAACATTGGCTTGCTAAAATGGCGCCCATGAGTATTTCACATGTTCCAACAATAGATAGAGCTCCAGTTCTCCATCTTGTGCCATCTGGGGTGCGCTCTACAAGCTTTGCTTGTGAATAAAGCTTTAGGTTCCCAAGACTCCTGTTGCGTAGACAAAGCGGTTAGGCAATTAGTTAATACTTTAGTGACACACAGACGAGTGTTAATCATCTGTCAGAACAACTGTGTGACTTTATTAGAGAGTGAGGATCAACCAGTCATTAGAGAATTACATACTTAGAATCAACCCATGTAGAACAAACATGGTCCCTAGAGGGCGCTATTCTACTCAACAACTCCAGTCTTCGCAGTCAACAAACCCACATAATTAAGGTACTCTTGCGCATGGGGCAACATTGCTGGGGATGGGAGGGGTTAGTATAACACCATTTTTAGTCATTTGTCGTACTAGGCTTGTTCTCCGATCTCGGATTTGGACACAACAATTTGGGACTCCATAGACTGTAATTCCTCATTGGATATGTCAGTAACATGCTTGAGACTTTCTACTGAACACAAACACACGTTCAAAAACTCAAACTTTCTGAACATTGAATCTAAAAAATATAAATATATATATATATTTTATTTGTACAAACAAATCTACAATTATTTGCAAGCTGGATGGACTCTTTCTGGTTGAAGTTGGCTAATTGTCTTCCTGGTAGAAGAGAAATCCACCACCATCCCCATCCTCTTTCACTTCACATTATTAAAGACACTGGACACCTTTGGTAATTGTCAAAGACCAGTCTTCTCACTTGGTGTATCTCAACATATGCACTAAATAACAAACCTGTGAAAATTTGAACTCAATTGGTCGTCGAAGGTGCGAGATAATAATGCAGAAAAAAATCACCCTTGTCACACGAAGTTGTGTGCTTTCAGATGCTTGATTTCGAGACCTCACGCGTGAGGTCTCAAAATCAATTCAAATATTGTACTTCTTTCTCAAAAACAACGTTACTTCAGAGGGAGCCGTTTCTCACAATGTTTTATTCTATCAACAGCTCTCCATTGCTCGTTACCAAGTAAGTTTTTATGCTGACAAGTATTTTGAGTAATTACCAATAAGTGTCCAGTGCCTTTAAACTGGGACTTTCGTCATGATCATAGCAGGCTCGTGGCTGCACATGGAATTATGAACTATAACCAAGTTACTGCACACACACGCTAGCTAGTCGTCATGTCACAACACAATAATCATGATGCTCTTTGAGATGTGACGGCCAGAGCATGTGGTGCAGTAGCAGAACCTCCCAGATGTTACAATTCAGGAGGTTTACAGACTATTATGCCCAACAAGAAATACAAAACTACAGGTCTGGAAATAATGTGCACTATTTCTTTCTCCATTTGGTGATTGCTTTGCTTCTTTCTGGAAAAATTTTAAGGCTCAAGGAGAATTTGGGGAAAATCCTGAAATCAGGAAAAATCCTGAGAAATCACATGCCTTTTTTTGTCTGATAAGAATCTTTAAAGAAACCAGGAACAATAAAGGGCACCATGCCGGCAAAGTAACTCTGAAAGGTCAAAACCCAAAGTCAGCCTGTACTATCAGAAGGCTGGTCCGCAGTTTCTTTATCAAAGGTCATAACCCTAAGTTAGCCTGCGTTATCAGAAGGCTGGTCCACAGTTTCTTTGTTGAAAGGTCATAACCCCAAATCAGCCTGCACTATCAGACTGCTGGTCCACATTTGGTTATTGAAAGGTCATCACCCAAAGTGAGCCTGCATTATCAGAAGGTTGGTGCGCAGTTTCTTTATCGAAAGGTAATAAGTTAACCCAAAGTGAGCCTGCGTTATCAGAGGGTTGGTCCGCAGTTTCTTTATCGAAAGGTAATAAGTTAACCCAAAGTTAGCCTACGTTATCAGAAGGTTGGTGCGCAGTTTCTTTATTGAAAGGTCATAACACAGAGTCAGCCTGCACTGTCAGAAGGCTCGTCTGTAAGATCTTGCCCTTCGACCATCCGCTTCATATGCATCTGGAGATTTCGCCGGCGATTCACCTTCCGTCAGCGTGAAGCTTCAGTTGATGTCAGACACTGACTGTCTTTTGGGGCAGCTACTCAGCAGCAAGTCACTCTAAGAGCTTCCCTGGTTGGGCGATACCATCAAACTCTGCAATCGCCTTATCGATGTTTTGAAAAGTCCATTCCTTCTCTGTTTGTAAAACATGCTGGAGGGAGAATGGCCCTTGCTGAGTTCGTTCCAATTCCACTAGGTGTGCACATGTCCCCAGAACTAAAATGAAAACAACAACAAAAGTTAAACCTAATATTTGTTTCTTATTAATTATTCACACAGGTCCTACAATGTGAGTCCCGATGTATGTAATAAACCAACTAATGGAGGACTGAAAAAAAGACAAAGCACTGCTAATTTTTTTAGAAGTGGTTGACATTTATATCCGCCAAACTTGTCTGGACAGGCTGACGGCAGATGGTTGACTATTTCCGAGGAAATCAAATCTTCTTTTCAAATTCTATTTATACAAATTTCTGGAAAATAAAAAAATACCAACAGCGATTTGCTGTACCGGGACAATTTCAAATTTTATATATAACAAACATTTTGTTAAAATTAACATTGAAACAAAATCAAAACTTGAGAAGCGGATGTCTGTTATGAAAAAAGAACTTTTGCCAATCGGTTTAAGGATAACATGAACATCAGTTGGGCAAAATTCTTAATTGTTTACAAGAAACCAGAAACGGAGGTCAAGTCTTTTTCTCAGGTTTTCTTTGTTGATTTGTTAAATTTATTTCACTTTCATATATTCCATGGCTAAGTTAAACTTTCCCGACAATATGATATAATTTCTTTAGCCATAAACTAAGTTAAATTGAAGTATTTGAAGAAACAGAATCGCGCACACGTAAAACTCAACATTGTTGGTACCAACTTGGTCAAGGAAGTTCCAATACACGCAAGACTTGCAGTCTTTTAGCAGTGCATGGCGGCTTTGAGCTGTTGTATACTGCATTTTTTTGCTTCCCAAGTCTTCAGCAGGGCGTTAATAAATAAACAAACTCCCCACTGCATTAATCCTGATAAGCCCTTTAGCAATTAAGTTTCACTGGACCATAAAAGCGCAGATCGGAAAGCTGTGCTCATCAGAATTTACAAAAAAAAGAGCTTTTTTTCAGCTGTTTCTTTATCGATTTTTTTTTAGTTCAAAGTAGCATCTCAACACAACATTACACTGCAGTGTATTAATCTGCTCAACTCTTAATAACTCATACATATGTTGTTCGTTACTACTAATGACGTTGTTTCATGCAGGTGGCTGGACAGTGCCATACCAAGGCCATTCTTGTGAGGTTGTTTTATAGGATTATTGCTGATTAGAATCTGGATCTCTCGGGGGGGGGGGGGGGGGTGCTCAGCCTTAAAACTGCAAGTCGTGAACCCGAGTGAGTGCGTGCTTCACTCAGGTTGCTGGCTAATGAGAAAACACCCTAATGGGGTAACGCAAACTAAGTCATAGATGTAATAATTTGCATCGAAATAATGAGTTTTTTGTTTGCGGTACCAGCTGCTAATTAGTAAGCTCGTTAGTCTAGTCGTTAAGATATCTGATCTAGAATCCCATCCAAATTTTTGTCCAGAAACTCGAGAGTCACTGCGCATACACTTCTTATCACACATAGGTGTATGGTAAAAACCCAAAAATATTATTTCTCACCCCAAATGCAAACTATTATATAATATGACAACCAACCTTTTCCTAGGTCATGAACAAGTTGCCGTACATAGAAGCCCCCACCACAGCAGACATCTGAGAGAAATAAAATAAGATGTCAAGCATTTGTCAATCAGTATTTAATTTTTTTCCAGGGGTATGAATAGTTTTTTCCTTGTTTTACGGGGTTGACAAATATTTATGGATGGGCGGGAAAAACAAAGTTTGTGGGGCACGTGTCACCGTTTTTGCCCCAGTAGCGCAGCCACTGCTTTACGTAAAATAAAGATAAACCAGGCTGTCCAAGAACAGACCCAGCTTCAATAGCTTCAAACCAGGGTTTTCAGGTCGGCTCAGTGGTTTCTTTCCCTGCCTGTCACCTCTGTGGACCCCGGTTTTCAGTCCCGCCCTGATTGCATTGGTTTTCCCCTATTTGGGGTTTTCCTCCCTCATCTAAAACTACTGACATTTCTTCAACATCTATTCTCTACACAGGTATCTTCAGGCCTACGGGTCACAGTGCTAGTCGCTTTTGAGGGTCGCTTGGTTTCATCACCAGAAAGATTTATAATCACATAAATATGCAAAAGACATTGACGAAGTGTAAGAGGGGAAGGCTATGAGGTGTGCTCTCGCGATGAGACAGAGGTCTATCCGACGCAGTTATAGACAGTCTGCCTATGGGTTACTAGTCGTGGCAGAGGTCGCCCTAAGCTGCGCTGGATCAGGGTATCTGCACACTTTAAAAAGGCAAATTTAAGACTTTTTAAGACCATTTTAATGCTACCCTTAAAAAGATTTTATAACAAAAAAACTAAAAAAAATGAATAAGGCAGTGGTAGAAACAGCTCTACCCGCTCACACTTTATGTTACTTTTTTACACGCAGTGTAATTTGGTTCCTTACGAGCTGATGGGAAAATTAATTGCACTCTTCATCCATTTTTTTTTGGACCTAAAAAAAAACTTAATTTAATACTTTTTAATCCTTCTTAAGGCCTTTAATTTGGAATGTTCAATTAGTCTTTTCAATACTTTTTAAGGATCCTCAGAAACCCTGTGGATAAACAATGTGACAAAGCGGAGCAGTAGAAGTGTGCAAAGCTGAGAATAGTAATGAATGAAAGAGAACAGGTGATGGTGGCGAGCACTGGAATGCGCCCCCATTACAATCGGAGGACGAGGCGGCCATGGACACAAGTCTATGCTGAATGATGATGATGCAAAAGACAACAACTTGGAATGATTAAAGACTCACCCAGAGTGAAATATGGTGGTGAAAATTTGAGGCACTTCAGATTATGCACAGTGACTGGTCGGGCTGGTTTGGGCTGGGTGATTTCACCACGGTGAGCCAAATCAGACATCCTCACGCCTCCCATTTTCAGAGCAGAGTACCTGTTAAAATTTCAAAGTGGTTATACAATGGAGTTATAATGCACACCACTGATTGAAATGTTTACAAATGGTGCATGCAGTGCATTGTAGTATACCCCCACCCCAACCCATACCCCTAAAAAAAATATGTATAATAAAACACTTACAAGGGAGGTACTTGCATTATATTGCCCACAAATCTTTCAAGCGAGGCTTCAACCATATCCTGCGTTACATGACCTACAAGGAAATGATAAAATAAGGTTGTAAATGTGCTGGACTCCGATGTGGTAATATCCCGTCCCTGCATACAGTATCAAATAAACAAACAAGACTTGCGGGTCTGCATGGTGAAAGTACAATTAGATGGAGGTTAGGGTCATGGTTCAAATCCCATCTGAGCAATATGTCTGTGTGTATTTTCACAGGACTTGGGAAAGTTCCGAGTATACAGTGCTTAAACACACATTGGTGTATGAGCAAAAACACAATTGATATTCTTTATCCCTGATGCAAATTTATAATTTATTAAAATCGTTGCAGCACCTGCTGCTAAAATATAGCATTCAAACTGCCTTTAGCTAACAGGCAATCTCGGTGGTCTAGTGGTAAGACATCTACTCTAGACTAGCAAGTACATGAGCTACCCAAGTGATTTGCCTCTGGATTTGTTCACAGAGCTCAGGAAAGTACTGAGTTTACAGTGCTTAACACTCATCGGTGTATGGGTAAAACCAAATAATATTCTTTCTTCCCAATTTTAACTTCTATTATTTTATCTTACGATTATTGAACACCGACCCTGCTGATTAAATTCTGAACCCCCAAATATCAAGACAATATGTTAAACTCTATTATACCTGACGGCAACTGAAGTGTAACTTTTCCTAGTGCATCCTGCGTGTCGGTAGCTGAACCAAGGCATCCAACTGCATGGTAACACTGTAATCCCCCGCCAAAACAAAAACCAACAAATATTAGTAAATGTAATTCCAGGGTTCAAATGGGTCCAGGGCCCAATTAATAATAAATAATAATAACTGTATTTATATAGCGCCTTTTGCCAAAGGATTCAAAGCGCTCAGTATTTTTACCGGCCATGTATGTGGAGCTACATTTTGAAGTATGAGACCTATGCACAATGTAATGGTTTACAAGGTGCGGTGGTGCAATATGCTGCCAATCAAACCAGGAACACCGGGGCGAACCCCTTCTCTTTTTGATAAGTGCACTGGGTTCTTTTACGTGCATTACACAACACACGGGACCAACAGCTTTACATCCCATCCGAAGGACGAAGCAATAATGGTTAAGTGTCTTGCTTAAGGACACAAGTGTCACGACTGGGAATCGAACCCACACTCTGCTGAACAGAAACACCAGAGCTTGAGTCCGGTGCTCTTATCCGCTCGGCCACGACACGCCACAGGGCATCTTAAAGGCAGGATACTTTTTGGTAATTGTCAAAGATCAGTATCCTCACTTGGTGTATCCCAACATAGGCATAATATAACAAACCTGTGAACATTTGGGATTCAATTGGTCATCAAAGTTGCAAGAATAAAATGAAAGAAAAAACACCCTTGTTGCATAGTGTGCTTTTAGATGCCTGAGAAAATTTTTGGGTGAAAAATGTCCTCTTTCTCTAAAACTACATTACTTCAAAGGGGGGTCGTTTCTACCTAAGTTTTATCAAATCAACACTTCTCCGGTGCTCTTAACCAAGTAAGTTTTTTATGGTCATAATTTTTTGAAGTAACTCCCAAAGGTATAACCTGCCTTTAAGTGGAAAATATTGCTTAAGACTTTAAAGAGTCTGTGAATATTCAAGAGTTTATAAACTAGGATTGGTAGAGATGAACCAATTTCATTTTATTCTTTCTTGCCTATGATTCCAAAGCTCATTACCTTTCCCCCTTTCAGCATGCTAGTCAGCATCTTTGTGCCTCTCCCAATCCCTATCACCAAGACACCTGAGGCGTTCATGTCTAACGTTCCACCATGACCGATCCGAAATTTCTTGGGTGGTTTGGAGATCCTCTCTGTCTTTTGATGGCTCAGCTCCAGGTCTGTGGATGTTTTTTTTAAGCGATTGGGTTTGTGGTAATTGAACTTTCATGGCAAAGGCTCAAATTTGGGGGGAGGGGATCCGCAAGACCGTAAGGCTTGTAGCTCACCATCTACTTTGCACTAGTACTAGTCTTGATTGGCGATGCTACACATGTAGTTTTTGCAGTTAGTCACCGGTAGACATGGTAGAGGGTAAACATTGACTGGCTCGGAGGGACTAGGCAAATCTCTGGCCTTAGGCCTTTGGCCCAGTGTGAATTTTAGAACTGATCATGGGTGAATAAATGGTGCCCTCAGCTGGGTTTTTTTCCCAATAAAAACATTTCCTTAAAAAAAAAACAATTTTGCAAACAGAAACAGTTACACAACAAAAACACCCTATCATCACGTGTCTTATTTTTGACTGTTTCACTTTCACTATTCTGTTTGTTTGTTTGTTTGTTGTTTGTTTGTTTGTTTAGATCTTCCCATAAACACGTAACTAGACGACAACACTTATTTTAGTCATTGTGTAATCAGCGGTTAGCTCGGTAGGATTCGAACCCACAACCTTGTGATCGCAAGTCCTGCAGTATAACCCCTGGACCACGGTCTTTACAGAAAAACTCATCAAGCAATATTTTCTACCTAACAGAAATCACAAAAACCTCTCTACAGGATCCTACTGTCTTACCATTGAAGAGGACTTTCTTGAGTCTATCCACTATGCCAGCCGACGTAATCCCAGTCGGCTTATAAACAGCAAACAGGCCGTTCAAATCGCACACAAGACGTTGCTTGCACGGGGTACCAGGCATTTCAAGGATGGTTTTGCCTGCATTTATAGAAAAAACTTTCAGATGAGTGATTGCTTTAATATATAGGAACAGTAGTGAAATTGGTATTTATTAAATTCATGCATGAGGAATCTCCTTGCCAAATGCTACACTGCAAACAATTTTTCACCTTGCTTTTATTTTTGCATCTCGTTTTTCATCAGACATCCATTTTCCAGATCAACACATGGCATGCCGACTACAAATTAAATGCCTTCTAATGTCAAGGTTTCAACCATGTTGTGTGAAAATAACCTCAACTAAAGGCCGTAGTCTGAGTGGCCTACATGTAAATCTAGGCTGAAAAAACAACCCTGATTGCTTTTTCAACAATTGCCAAAAGCTGCATCAAAGAATTTTTTACATGAGCCATATGATCAAGGAGAATCATCACCCTTAAATCTCTTAAAAGGTAAGGTCATACTTTGTTAACAACCCTGAAAAGAAATTATGCAATTTACTCTCCAAGGTATTTATTAATAAATAACAGTAACACTGCAACTTTTAGTCTGTAAATATCTAAGAAACCGACTGAGCGTTCAAAATGATTTTGAGTGAAATGATTTTGTGAAAATGAAATCATTTTGAACAAACAATCGTTTTCATGACACCGGATCTGCAGATACAGAAATTTTCCCCATAAATGAGTGAAAAAGTGGCAGTCTTATCCAGCATTAGACCCAGTTACTGGGGCGCTGTACTCCTTTTTCGAAAAATTTTGACGTTTATCGGTCGTACTACTCAGTACTCTAGTAGTAGTACTAGTACTCAGTACTAGTAGTGATTACTACTACTCAGCGGCCCGTGATTTCTGTGTGCACCATGTGTACGTGTAGCTCCATGCAAAAGCGACCGTACAGTTGAGTGTGGTGTATCGGTGCAGTGTAGCCTCATAAAAATCGAACCCCTGCGTGTGTGAGCGATGTTTTAACTGGAAACGAGGTTGTCAAATAGAGAGGTTAAAGCTCTGGCCATGCGATTACGTGCAAGAAATTTTCCAAGATGCCAACCAGACGCAGTTCGAAGCGACAAGATAAGAACTTCCAATTTTCGTAAAGACTAAATATAGATATAAAAATTTCTGTCCCCCCACATGAATTTAGAGTTATTAATCTTTCAATTAATGTACAAAACTTGAACCTACGCCTTCGGTAACGATCGTAATAAACAATAAAGCTAGCCGGTTTCCATCGTTTTTTCCAGCTCCCATACACTCTGCTCTGAAAACACGGATGTGGATTAGCTGGACTTAGCCTATTTTTCAACTTTATTGTTCCCATCGGTGATTATTGACATAATCAGGCATTTTCAAGTATTTGTTACACAAAAATAAATTAAGATGGCACCGTACTTTTTTTTGCTCCTTGTAATATGCCCAGAGGTCTATCAAGAAAGCATCATTTAAACATTTTTGACAAAAATTTCATTGTTGAAAATTGCAATTAAAAATTATGAAAAACTCTAATTATCGTCTTTTGCGCAAAATAGCATAAATTGGGGTATATTTTTGAACTTTAATTTTTAACATAGCTCGAGAACGGAATGTCAGATTTCAGTTTTTTCTGCAGTTCTGAGTTTCTTTCTTCATACTTCTTCATTTAGAAATGATTTTGAGCCATAAGGACACACTTTGAAAAATGGTGTGACATGCCTACTTTGACTTTAGTACTACTAGTACTAGAGTAGTACCGTACTACTACTACTACTACAAATAGTACTAGTACTACTCTAGTACTAGTTTACCGTTTTGTTTAGTACTATAGGTACGACCGATATATAAACGTAAAAATTTTCGAAAAAGGAGTACAGCGCCCCAGTAACTGGGTCTAATCCAGCATCATTACCAAAACATTTAATATATATATGCAGTTGTACCTTGTCATGAAAGATCAGCCAGAACCAGAACAGCAGATTCTTTCTCTTCCCCGTAAACAATGCGAGTTTGCGACCAGTGCTAGTTGGTAATGGGCGCAGCCATGTTGGATTCCCCGAAATGGGCTGGAGGAGGTTGATTCCATAGAGGGCGCTATCAGAAGAATTTTATTCGGGGGACAAGTTTCCCTATGACAAAGCTTGGTCCTTAGTTTGTTTTCCTTTGCAAAAACCTCTCACCGTTCAAAGACATTTCTTTTGACAGAAACCGATATTCTGCATTTCCTACGGGCTTCTGGCAATCGATAGGAGCCCGTTTGCGTGAAGTGGGCGTGGTTAATTATGGCCGCATCGCAGCCGCCTTTGAGAGAGTTCTTGAACTGCTGCATGCCTCCCCATGATGCACGGAACACTTCCGGCCTCGCCCCGCCCCAAATGACAACCTTTTCACGCTTTTATCATGAAATCTATAAAAAAAAAAAAAAAAAAAAAAAAAAAAATGTATTTCCTGTTTTGAGATTCAAATTTCTGCGGTATCCGTCTGTGAACGGCTGCGGTCAGAGGAGGTGTTCTTGGTAGCTGCTGTCACTTCGCTCAGAAACGTGGATGGATTTGACGTTCTTGATGAAAAAAAACCGTTGTTTTCTCAACAAGGGCGCTGTATGCAGCTGAAACGTTTGCATGTGACTTTTGTCGGGTTATAGATTTAGCCTATAGATTTTTTTTCTCTTGCGAAGTCACAGCCCGAGATTTTGCCAACTGGAAAACTATGGGAAGCCATAAATGCAAAGCAAAAACTAATTGCCACAGTTTGTAACAATCTTACACAAATATTCAAAAATAGTGTTTAATTTGTTGGAAATAATGCAACAAACCATTGCGGTTCGTTGTACCAACAATAGAAAGGTCTATAAATCAGCATAAGTTGACAAAAATCAAATCTATTACAAATACCCTACCTTTTATCTGTGGGTAAGCGCGGGCACACAGCTAATTATAACGTGTTGGTGTGGGCGTGGCTGTTCTGCAGTAACTCAGCATTTATTTTTTATGGAATCAGAAGTGAGTTGGAGCAAACAAAATTGTTAACGGATGACTTGTAGCCTTGGTGTCTATTGCACTTGGCTGCTCATCATCTCGGCAGCCTATAAATGCCTTGTCTGTAGGCCTACAGTCGTCATTTTAAGTCAAGTCCTCTTGACATATTACTAAGGTTGACAAATATAATCCGTCATGGGTGCATCGCTGACGCTCCAAATCTGCAAGACCGTCATCGGCCTGGTAGGAACACTCGGCAATGGACTGGTTATCGCAGTCATCTGTAGGGTCCAGTTCATGCACACGCTGACCAACGTGTTCATCGGTCACCAGGCCGCGATCGATCTGGTGGCGTCCCTCCTGCTGCTCCTGCAGACCAACATTCCCGCCCCGGACACGATCCCGCACACCCTCGCCGGTGAACTGCTGTGCCGCTTGTGGGTGGGAGACGCCCTGCAGTGGGTACTGTTCACCACATCTACTTACAGCCTGTTGGCCGTGACCATGGAGCGGTACATTGCTATCGTGTACCCCTTTCGACACACCGCGGTCTTCTCGAAGAAATCGACGGTTGCCATCTTGGGCTTTGTGTGGCTCATCTGCGTGGGTCTCAAGTCTTACTCCTTTATCATTTACTCTGTGGAGGACGGGAAATGTAACTTTCGGTTCTATGCCATCGTCAAAGTTTATGGGTCCGTTGATTATCGTCCTGCAGTACTTCGTTCCTTCGACAATCATGTTGTTCTCCTATACACACATCGCCGTCACCTTGAAGCGAAGTGCGGAGCAAGTTGCACCCCTCACTCTTCGCCGGCGCCTGAAGACACGGCAGGGCCGGGCAGCAGCAGCAGCAGCCACGAGTCGGTAACGAACAGCAGGAGTCGCTCCTTCCGTGCCCGGCGAAACACCGTCAAGACCCTGATCATCGTCTTTGCGACTTTCCTGGTCTGCTGGACGCCCAGCCAGTGCCTCTTCTTCATGTTCAACATGGGGTGGATCAGCATTGATTTCGACGGTGCGCTGAACGTCTTCACTGTCCTCATGGTCGCCTCCAACTGTTGCATCAACCCGATCATTTACTCCTTCAAGTACAAGCAGTTCCGCAAGGCGTTGAATAAAATGATCGGGCGTCAAACGGTGCGGCAAGACGATTGGCCGGGACCGTCAAATGCACATTCTGATCGCACTACTCGCCCAACCTGAGTCGCATAAAATAGATGTTCCATTCAACGATGCGAAGCTGTACTGAATAATACATTCTTCTTTTAACGAATAAGGGTAAATATCACTCTTTATGCTATGGATCAACCAATCAGAATCGAGTATTCAAGTTTGCTTGAAGTTGATTGGGTATAACTGTATTCTTCTATAGCAACGAAACATTGAAAAAGAAGATTTGTTTTGTTTACAAAAAAAGAAAAAAAAGAACACACACATACAGGTAGGGTGATGCTTGGTTATTGGCCCCGGAAATTGTTCGACCCGAAAGCCTCCTTGTTATATAAGGATGTTAAAAGCAGCAAGCTTCCTGCAAAATCACTTCTTCTGAAAACACCTCGTTGGTGATTAAAAAGAATAAGAATATATTATGTCAAACAATTTGTAAAAAGCCAAGTTTTAGAGATTCAAATGTCGGTGTCCGTTTGTGAATTGATGCGGAAACCTTACCTGCTGTCACCTCGATGAACGTGGATCGATAGAATTCGTCGTTCTTGATGGGGAAAAAAACAACATACGTAACAGTTTTTCCTGTTTTCTAAACAAGTAGACACTGTATTCAGCTGAAACTTTCATAGGTGACTTTTACTGTATATATCTTTCTTGATACCTGTGCCTATAAAATCAGCATTACGTTGTCAAAAACCAATCTATTATCCTACCTTTAATTTCAAACGTTTATTGATAATTGATCTCTCTAAAGAATATTTTAGTCCATAGTTCATAATTCTAGTCACACTCTCTCAGTTACAGTCACGTATACCCACGTCACGTAGATTTTAGTAATTCAGCAGCGTGATTGAAGAGAAACATGAACGTGAACGCAACAAAACTGTGCGGTACTTTGCTGAAGTAAGTCACCTCTTATGCGTTTGTGTGTAGGTGAGTTTGCAGTGACATTCAAACCGAGGACTTACAACAAAAGGGACAATAGGTCCACGATTGCTATCGCAAAGGAAAACAATGGGGTCCACGTTTGTCAGGACCAAGAGTTGAACAATATTAGAGGTCATTTACGCACTTGTGTGTGTATGTTGGTAGGTATACGCTTTCAAACCGGGAACCTATAACAAAAGAGGACAACAGGGTCCCCGGTTGGGGAAAGGTTCCCAGTTGGAGATTGTGTACAAAACTAATGGGAGCTGTTGCAAAAAAGTTATAAGTACAGACAAAAGAGGGACTAAAAGGAGGTTCCCGATTGCATCGAGTGTCACACTTTGGTATGTGTGTGTATGCTGGTTTTTTTTATGGGGGGGGGGGGTTACGTCATGTTGAATTGCACAGACGTCACCGATTCGTGAACAAATTGTTAAGTTCATGTCAGACAAAAACGTAAGTAATTGCTTCAGTTTAAGAAATGTTTGTGAACAATGTATACAATTAAACCTTGTAAGAAAGAAAAGCCGGATATATCTACCGAGACATATTTTAGGGACCAGTTCGATGGTTTTATAACTTGAAAATGTGCGGAAAAGCGCCTTGTATGTAACAACCTATATGCTGAAATGTCAGTCAGTCTCTGCGTGTATAAAATGACCGTAAAGTAAAAGTTTTATTTGCGCGTACTCGAAAACGACACTCACCCACGTACGTTGCTTGAAAAAACAAACATTTCGCACTGTCCTGGGCCCAGTTTCATAGAGCTGCTTAACGGCCGATTCTGTGCTTACGTACGAGTTTCTATTTCATAGCGCTGCTAACCGTAAGCACACGAAAAGGTATGCTAACCTTCCGGTGCTTACTGCCCGAAAATTAATGACGTAACAATGCAATTACACGGTGAACGCGCCTCATTTTCTTGCTAACCTGTGAAATACGCTTATGGTTAAGCAAATTTTTCCGCTCCAGGGCCCAATTTCATTGAGCTGCTTAAGCACAAAATTTGCTTAAGCAAAAAAATCATTGCTTAGTAAAATCAGACTACCGGCCAAGACTATACACTCAATTGTTATGCTAAGTAAACAACAGCTAAATACCAGTCACAAGCAATGTATAAGGCATGACATTTTGGCCAGTAACATGTGTAAAATAAGCAAGCTATTTTCATGCTTAAGCAAATTGTTTACTTAAGCAGCTCCATGAAATTGGGCCCAGGTCACATTCTCTAGTAATGTTTTGTCCCTTTTTCTTCTAAATATGTTCTCAATTATGTTTTGAGTGTTATGGTTGGATTCCTTAGACATTGAAGATCAAGCCCGTGTTCTTAGAATTTCTTTCATGATTTTCGAAAGTGGTAAAAATTGGGCATATCTGGTACTATAGTCTGTCAACATTGGTCGAAATTGCACTTATGGTCGAATCTCGTGCACAACACCTCGTAACCCTCCGGTAAACAGCCCGTCTGTAGAGAGGGTTACGATCATCGCAACTAATTCTGATACATGTTTTGGGTTTCTTTTTTTTGCAATTGTTTCTTTAATAAAATGTTTTTGCAGTATTTCATGTAACTTTTATTGCGTAGTTGCATCAACAAATACAAAATTAAAAAACAAAATTAAAATTAAATAAATAAAATCTTTACCTTATACTAAAAAAAAGATTAAAAAGTTACGCAATGCTGGTAGTGTCAGGCGTTCACGCGCCCGAGGGGTTAGATAGCGCGCTCTGCGCCCCCCTACGGACAACGATATAGTTCCCTTATTCGTGGCGGTTGACCCAGCAGCATATCCTCCCCTGTCTCCCCTGCCTAGCCACTAGGGCCCTGACACCTTAGGGGAGGAAGCAAGGCAGATCCCAATCACACTGTTGCCACAGACAGCAAAAGGCCTTGAACCTATATTAGTGCAGACGGCATTCGAACCTGGATCGCGTGGTCCAAGTGTTGAGACAGTCCCAGCACCTTATCCCACTGCGCTAGTACGGTGTTGGTACTTTAACCCCGTGAGTTTACAATGTATAGTAATACGTGTGCACTCAACCAGACTGGGAGAAAACAACAGACGGCAACATGTATCTATACTGAATGGGGACTCAAAAAATAACTAAATGAAAAGGGAAGAAGAAATATATAAGCAAATCAAGAAAATTTGCTTACCGTTAAGCAGCGCTATGAAATTGGGCCCTGTGCGCGAAGGAATTGACTCCCAAAATGGTGGAAACGGTGGACGCGCATTGTGCGAACGTTCCGCGTCATGCAAGGGGTACTCATAGATAGGTTGCAGTATGACGTAAATCGGCCATCTTTACGGGCAGTTTAGAACAAACAGTCGTGCGTTTCGTGTGAGAACGGCGTGCAACTCGCGCGCATTTCACGAAACTCATTGCAGGATTGGTCAGTGAACAACGCGGCTGCGTTAATAAGTTGAGCGTTTGACGCACATGCAAGCCAAAATGCAATTTGCCCGTAAAGATGGCGTCTACTGGGAACTATCTATAGAAATTGCATTGAGCTAGTTTTTGTATGAGGATATTTGTAAGAAAAGTTTAATAGTCGGACTTGGCTTTTACATGATGCGTTCTTCAAAGACCCGAGGTCTTCTCAAATTGATAAGTTTCTGACATAAGAAATGCTCTTTAGCGATGAAATAGGTGTTTGTAGCGTGTGTACAAATTACACATGGCCCAGCTTAGGATCTTATGGCATATGAGCTGACAATGCTTGTGCTGACAATGCTACTTTGCAGGGCTAAACATGTGAACAAATCTCGTCGTTTTTTTTACCGAAAGTGTACACGATTATCGAACAAATATTAACAGGCCTACAAATAATAATAAAAATACAATTTAAAGGAAAGGTATACGATTGGTAATCACTCTAAAAATTTATGGCAATAAAAACTTACTTGGTTAGAAGTACAGCAACTTTAGATAGTACAAAGCATTTCTATTTCATTCGAAATAAAGCATCCTCTAAATTTGGAATCTCAGAAACGTTTCTCAGATTGTGTATTCCCATTAGGGATTATTCTTCATGCGTGGACATAACCGCTCCAGATTTTTGCCGATATCTCAAAAACGCTACCGCCTTTTGAAATGAAATTTTCACAGGTAAGTTTTATTTTATATATCTACACTTATGTAGGATTAAAACAATATTAAATAAACTAAATAATAGATTACAAGTACAAAGCATCTATGAAATACGGAAATATTTCCACCTGAAGTACAACGCACTGCCATTATTCTACACTCCAAAATACATATGTTTATTCTTAATCTCATTCTCTCCGTACCCCCAAGTTCTCGTTTTTGAAAACCTATTTCAAGGGAGGGCGATTACTCCAAAAATAATGACCGTAAAAACTGACTTGGTAAGAAGCACTACCCCTGTTGATAATGTCTAAGATTTTGAGAAACGATTCCCTTCGAAGCATTGTGGTGTTTGAAAGAAAGGGAATCAAACATATTTCAATCTGAGAAACGTTTCATGCATGCGCTATACCCCAATCTCTGGTTAGTGGTTTACGGCACTGACTTGAGGCTATACATTTAACAATGCTCATGCAGGGTCCAATTTCATAGAGCTGTTTAAGCACAAAGAGTAGCTTAGCACCACAAAATTATGTCTACCAGAATGAGGTTACCAGCCAAGCTACCACGTCACAATGTACAAGTTGTGACTGGTATCCTGCTCATTTCTGCTTAGCAGACAATTGTTAAGCAGTATTTTGTGCTTAAGCAGCTCTTTGAAATTGGGCCCCGAGGTCAACAATGACTGCAAGATCTGCAGCTTTCATAATTTACGGTTTCATCGGATTATTGACTATTGATTTTGGCCCTAAACCGGATATTAAGTTTCCTTTTAACCGATAAAATAAAACCTTCTTCATCCATGAATTGACAAACAAAATACATCCCACTCGCCATTGGTCTTCTACGTTCAGGGTAAAGGAAACAAATGCTGAATCATGGTTTTTAATATCTAAGAAAGGTTGACCATTGTCTTTATTGATGTCTTGAAGTGGTCCATTAGGAAAATATATTTGCATATAACTCATGACCGGTTTACATCATGTACCCTCAGCTGTCTTGAAAGCTAAACTAATGGCATTTTATATTTGTGTTAGTAGCCTACCCACAATCGACCGGCTTCGCTCTCTGCCGGAAAAGCCCTTTTCTACGTTCTTGATATCTTTTTTTTCACAATAAAATGGGGAGACAAATATAAGTTTTGTTGTCATTGTCCAAAACTCCAACTACAAAGACCTCCATGTATAAGGGTTTTCGATTTTTTTTAATTTTTCTTTAATACAGTCTATTGATCATCGAATCCGGAGTGTGGATTCTTAAAAATATGTGGCTGTGACGATTTTGTAGGCGACGCGAGTGGCCAGAGAGTAGGGCTAGTACGAAAAGCAACTAAGCAAAGAAGGGCTGCGTAGCAAAACCAGCAAGGAATATACTGCCGAATAATGGCTGGAAACAAATTATGAGCTAAGTTTGAGTATAACTCATGAACTAAGCATGCTAGAGAGACGAAATTTGTACCTGAATCTTTCTTGCGTAGTCCTGCATCCGAAAATCATTTTTTTCAAAGCTACTTTCTGCCATCTTCATACCGAAAATTACAGGCAAGTGACGATACTCCGAATGTTCCTCAAACGTATGTCTAATGGGATTTTTGTACATAGTGCTGTTCGAAAGAGAAACATAAAGAATAATTTTGTTGTGCTTAGCTACTTCTTTTGCTTAAGCAGCTTTATGAAATTGGGCTCTGGTCGTTGGTGTAGATGCTAAAGAGTATAGCGGCGCAAGTACACTTCCCTGTGGTCGACCATTCCTGGGTCTCCGGTGTCTGCTCTTCTTTCTGCCCGGTTCAACGTAGAATTTATAGAAAATTATAGAAAATAGCCTCGGTGCAAATTAAACGAAAAGGCACCAGTACATTACATACTACAGCCCGGTTAGGTGGCCAGCAGGGCTCCGTTCGTCTGTTTTGGCAAGGCGAAGGAAAACCTTTTGTTTCGTCAGAGAATTGTGTGTGCCTAAGACAATTTTATTGATTATTATTATTACAAAAAATGGGGGGGGGGGGGATACATGTACATAGGCCCTTTTCGAATCCACGGATTGGGCTTCAGGCCCAGTTTTCTTGTCTGAAACCCTGACCGCAAAGCATGCGTAAGTTAAAATAATTGAGGGAGCCTAGCTAGCCTGAGCCAATTTTGGAGCCGAAGCCGTGAATTCGAAAAGGGCCATAATTTAGAGGGGCTAATGTATCGAACCATTACTTTTCGATCTCATTTGGGGAGGCAAGGAGGGTGGGGCGAGGGTTCTGAGCGTTGGGGGGGGGGGGGCTCTGTTGTTTGGGAGATCTTCAAATGTTTTTTCTTGAAGTTAACATTAACTCAGACAGAAATATTTTCTTCTCTGGAGGATTGGTACTATTAAGCAACCAAACATTTATTATCAACGAGCTTTCATATTAAAGTTCACAATTAATTGCTCCCCACATTTAAAATTTTTTAACAATAGTAAAGACATATTTAAAATGTAGCGATAAGGAAGTATTCATGTTTTTACGCATTGCTGTTTTGATTGTAAAAAGTACCTGATGTGACCATGGTGTGAAATGTCTTTACTTCAGTCTGAAGTGTCCGCTTTATCGTAGTCCGCAGGTGTGTATTGGGAGAGTTGCGACATGGAGGGACTAGTTTTCTTTGGTTAAAGTAGTAGCTTGACGCCATTTTAAAATCTAAATGAAGCACACAATTGGTGCTCGATATGGGGCAGAGAGAACCCCCCCCCCCACCTATTGTGTCTTCATTGTGTGCTTGGAATCTCAGGAATTCTTTTGAGGATTTTTTTTTTTTTTTTTTTTTTGGGGGGGGGGGGGAGTTCTATACAAGAGGAAAATAGTGTGTTATAGTATGGGAACATTGGGGGGGGGGGGGGGACGGGGGGACGACACCCTCTGCCCCATATCGGGCAGGCTATAGAAGCACAACCCATTGTGCAGTCTAGTCTGGCACCCTGCGAAAATGGCTCCTAATCACAAGTTGCTGCAACTCTCTTACTACACAGTGCTGTTGTGGTCCATTGGCTGAATCATTATAAACACAGACATCAAACGTGACACATTTTTAACTGTCACTGCAGGAAACGTGTACCAAAGAAAAAATGACTTGTTTAAGTAGTTGACAGAGAATTGATTGGGTATGATTAACATAGGTTTTCCCGGTATTTTCAGCAAAAAATTTATTCCATTGCCTTCAGATTGGGCACTTTGAGCAATAAAAAGTGTTAGTTAAGAAATGAACATGGTGGGGAAGATATTTTTAAAAGTAGAAAAAAAACTATTCAAATAAATATCTCTTGAAACTGTGTGGTTATCGTTTAATTTCGAGACAGAACACAGTCCACCATAAAGTAGGACCAAAATTTTTTCCGCTGGTTGCATTTCCAGAGGCAAATTTTATGTTTTTTAATCACTACTCACTAATTACAATACACTGTATGTGTTTTAGTGCATGAACAACTCTTAAATGGGATAAAGAGCAATTTCAAACAGCAAAATTATAAGAGGTTTGAAGGTTATGTGCACCTTTAACTCTTTCGCTACGGCGAGCCGCCCACAGCGGCTCACAGAAATGTCCCGTTCCCTACGGAAAGCCGCTCACAGCGGCTCGTTGACGTCACTGTAGATATTCGGGGCATCCCCATGACATGTGCCTTTTTAACATAATTTATGCCGTATTGCAATCTGGATGACCTCTGACCCTAGTTTCAGCGGCTTTGAACCGCGCGAAATTCGAAAATTCAATTCCGGAGCGAAAGAGTTAACACACAGTCAAATTCATGCATTTTTTGCCCCTTATTCAATCAAAAGAGAAGACAGAAAATCTGAATTGAATTACAATCTTAACAGGAGGGTTTAAACAAGGTGAGTTGTCATTTTGAGTCACTATCATTCATTAATTACTTGTTATTATATTACATCCAAATATATATATTGACTCTATAACTGTACAACTTTTTACAAACACTTAGCAGCTTTTTAAGTAACCTCTAGAAGTAATATGTGTGGTAAAGAACTCAAGGATATTACAAGATTTGTGTGTTTTGATTCAGTTTAAAGGCCATGCCACACAGGGCAATTTTTTTTCAGGCAACTTGGAGGCACCCGACTGCACTGCATGCACAAGGAACACTTCGGCAGCACAAGAGACATTCTTCTAGCTGTTAACTCACTGTCCCCAGGAAAATAATGAGAATAAACAGAAATGTGAATGAATTTCCTTCTTGGAGAGTGCCTGGAACTGGTTGCCTGCAAATTGCCTCGTGTGACATGGGTTGAAGTCTGTTCGCAGGAAAATAAGAAAGGGACGTTACCTGGGGGATATATTTCCAATACTTTAAATCAATAGGAGCAGGGGGAGGGGGAGGGAGGGGTGGGGGTGAGAGGTAGGGGCGGAAGGAGTGAGTGGCAGATAAAGGTGGGATGTCTCATACACTCTGTACTGCCTTGAAAACACTGGCAAACAAACACAAAGCTTTGGATGACTGCTAACATCTTTGGTGGCATTCAAATGGAATAAACAAAAGTTCCAAACTTTAACTTCAAGCTATGGCCTTCATGATAGAGTTATGTAAGAACTAGAGGGCGTACAAAACCATGTGACAGAGCCCAACCAGATGCGTTTTTGGCCATCGAGAAAATGGCGTTGACCCATCATATAGTTTTCAGGTCTTGCATCAGGTCACACAACCAACATTTTTGAAGTGGGCATCAGGGCCCAATGTCATAGAGCTGCTTAATTAAGCACAAAAAGTAGCTAAGCACAACAAAATTATGCTCACCAGATTAAGGTTACCAGCCAAACTACCATGTTACATATACAATCCGGCTAGTTTCTGCTTAGCAGACAATTGTTAGGCAATACTTTCTGCTTAAGCAGCTCTATGAAATTTGGCCCTGTATGTAATTCACCCACAGGGATTTGTGCCCATGGTGGGGCAGTGCGGTTACGTTTGTTTGATAAGGAGTGCGCCCTCTATGATGACTGCCAAAATGCACAAGTGCCGTCTTGAGAAAATCATACCTAACTGCATCTTGGGAAACCGAGGGCATTTATCTTATGTCAAATTGCCAAGATGGATGCTGCGCTGTAGTTGATGTGTAACTGTGCCAGGTTTCACGTGCTGTGTACCGCATTGTTTCAAAATCAGCAGGCCATGGACTCGGATTTCCCCACAAAATTCCTTTGCGCGCTGATTCTTTTCGGTCATGCGCATTGATGCATTACTAGGAATGTTTTCCTCCCAGATATGCAATGTACTCAAAGCAGCTTTGGAAAAAAGGCTGGTCCCCTTGAGGCATTTCTAATCAGCGCAATGGTACATAGGGTACCATGTCCCGAGGATCTTAAAAGAACAGGGTGTCCAAATTGTTCACTTTAAACCCTGATGGCTGCTGCAATCTCCACGCATCAGCCTTCCGGCGCTCTAGTTCCTGGTTCACTTTCCATGCACAGCATCCCTGCATTAACATTTTCCACGCATCAGCCTTCCGTCAGCTCCAGTTCCTGGTTCACTTTCCTTGCACAGCATCCCTGCATTAACATTTTCCACGCATCAGCCTTCCGGCTGCTCTAGTTCCTGGTTCACTTTCCATGCACAGCATCCCTGCATTAACATTTTCCACACATCAGCCTTCCATCCACTCTAGTTCCTGGTTCACTTTCCATGCACAGCATCCCTGCATTAACATTTTCCACGGATCAGCCTTCCATCCACTCTAGTTCCTGGTTCACTTTCTGTGCCTTCTCTGCTGCCTTGTTACAGTAATACCCGTAGGCTTTGCGGTTGCCCAACGCCAGGAGGTAACGAGCGTACTCCAAGTAGACTTTCTCCAAAAGACTCCATGAGATCAAGAAAGTTAAGGAAAAAAAAAAACTGGATTGGAGACTTTTTAAATCTTGCCACTTAAATACAGGGTCAGGCCTTGCACTAGTTTGTCAGCAGTAAATTTGACGAGTTTGCATCGATTTTGACCAGCCAGTGTGGTTCTGTTTCATATTTTCATAATTTGGGGTTGAAAAAAAAACCAACGACCTCCGGATTAAACAAACTTGGCTTCACAAAGGAAGGTAACTCATTTTCGACAAGCCTGCTGGGCTACCTAAGAATTAAGCTTGGCTAGTCCACAGCACTCTTGACTAGTGAGCAATGGGGGAAGCAAATCCAAAACAGTAGGTCTTCTTAAATCTCAAATTACAAAAAACTTGCCGTCAATAAAATTGACAACATCAAAACATAACTGAAAAAAACAAAACAAGACAGACTTTTGAAAAAGGATATTGATGTCTTCAGTGTCGGGCAATACTTCAAACTCCATACAGGCCTCAGCAAACATGCCAGCTCGGTCATAGTAGTGCATACTTGGAAGAGAAGAAGAATGACAGAAAGATTGAAAGGAGTTTTAGTCAGATTTGCAATTTAGCATTTCTTTATGGATGAGTGCCATACTAACCTTGTACTAACAATAATAGTAATAGTTTGTAATTAATAAATAATAAATCAGCTAAAAATAAACCTGTTGCAATCCTTTTTTTCAAATTCATTTCATTTAATTTCAAACGATGCTCTCTGGCAACGCCCACAAACACAAGCCTGGCTGCTCAAGATGTTTCACATGGAGTCACCGGCGAAACAAGAAGCTTCGTCCTTCGGATAAGACGTACATTTTTGTAAAGCCGTTGGTCCTGTGTGTTGTGTAATGCACGTAAAAGAACTCAGTATTGTTATTGTTAGGAGGAGGATAGACTGGTACGCTGTCCTTTATCCACAAGGATAAGGACAGGCACCGGTCTATTAGTCAAAGAGATGGTCACTGCTACTGGTCCCCCTGTCCGACTGGTCCCCCTGTCTGCAAGACCGCAATGGGATGCGAGGTCAAAGGTGCGATTGTCAGGATTCCTCCAAACGCTCAAAGCCGGTCTCTGGCGTAAAACACGAGCCTCGAAGTGTGACGTCAGATATTCGGCTAGGAGGAGGGCGGGCTTCGCACCAGTGTTTCTGGCATGGTTGGCAGTAGATTGCGCCACATCACTCTCAAAACTCTTACAAGGTGCTGCATAATTTGGGTCTCATAACAAAAACAATTCAAAACCCCAAACCCCTCATGTTACGCGAGTGCTCCTAGATAAAGCATTAATAAAACTGAATATTATTATCATTATTAAGCAGGCTTCTTCTACTTCCTTCTACTTCTCGCGTATGCCTGTCTAACTAAATGTCTTAGTCCAGTGAATGCAGCCACTGCACTGCGTTCTGTTTAGGAGGCTTCATTCTGATAAATGAGAGTTCTTGACTCACCTCATCAGTAGCTCGAGCACTCGCTGGAACTGACCCAGAGACAGAAGGACAAGAATGGCCTTGGTCTTCCGATTGTATGTAGGGGAACAGAGGAAGTCAACGTAACGGCGTAGGACCTCACTGTACTCCGGAAACGGCAGGGTGGCCTGTGGGAGAAATATTTAATCACTTCATTCACTAGAGTTATCAGCCAATGGGGAACACAATGATCGGTATGGTGCCTAATCACCATAGAAGTGAAATAACCAATATGGGATAAGAAAAAAATCAAATGGTCCTCATTGGATTTGAAACTAAGACCCCTGACACTCCGGGCAGATGCTCTACCAGCTGAGCTCACCAGCTGTGCGTCCATCCATGCAACACCGAGAGAAAAATGTGGTTCTTAGGGAAAACCTGAGGGAGTATACCGCTGTGCCTCATAGCTCAGTTGGTAGAGCATCTGCCCGGAGTGTCAGGAGTCTTGGGTTCAAATCCCAATGAGGACCATTTGATTTTTCTCTCTATCCCATGTTCAGCCAATGGGGGTACAGTTATCTGTGTGTGGTCTCCCCTACACAGAAGTGTTTGGATACTACAACACTATGGGCAAGAGTAGGAATGGATTTTTTTATACGATTTCAAATGGGCAATCAGCCGGAGGGCTAGTAATCAATCATATGCAACAATTTGGTGCTGCATACTCATTATGGATTGGGAAGGACACCAGGATGCCTGGTACCCTGAAATCCTCTTAATTGGAGACCAACATTTCAGATGGTCAGCTACCATTGGTGAGGAATGTCGACGAATTAAGCCAAAGTTCCTGGGGTGGAGGTTGGGCTAGTAGTCAATTATGTGCATCAATTTGGTGCTGCATACTCATTATAGATTGGGAAGGACGCCAGGATGCCTGGTACCGTGAAATCCTCCCTGATGGTTGATTCACTACAGCACGGCCTAACTTATTAGAGTCCAACATTTCAGATGGTTAGCTGCCATTGGTGAGGAAGTTGAGGAATGAGCCAAAATTCCTCGGGTAGAGGCAGGGCTTAATAATTTAAAATCAGAACAAAAAATAAAACGGTTGACCCTACCTTTGCTAGCCACACAGCCTGGCTCCATTCACCGTATGTAATCAGATACCGGCAAGCATCAATGCCTTTGTTGATCAGGCAAAGAAGTTGAACACCCTCTGCAAACATATAATAAATAAATAAATACAATTCGGAGTATACATTCATAAATACCTGAGACAGTTAATCCATTCTGATTTGGTCAAGAGGAGATCACATGCCCATGTTTAAACGTGCGATATAAACACAGTGAGTGTTTAAACAAACCTGAGGAAATTAAGTCAAAAGAGGGCGCCATCAGATGATTGTGCTGAGCGTGCAAATTTGAAACATTAAGTGGAACATTACAGAATTGGTAGAAAAAACACATGTAATATTATACTTTTTGATCACAGATTTACTAAAACTTTACACGGTCTATGATGATGATAGTTAGAAACCATCCTTGGAAATACTTTGTCTGATGCCATATTTGATGAGAATGAATAAACTAATTTTCGATGAGTTTTTGTAGTGACGTTTATTCGATTTGTATGAATCTATTGTTTCATGCAATGTGTGATCGTTTTCACTATTTTTCGTGACCCAGATGTCCGACGATCTCAACTTTACAGTTAGTCAGTTTATGAATAGGTGGATTACATAAAGTGCTTACACTGCCGCACTGTTTGTTAGCAAACCAATTCTGTAATGTCCTTAAGCACACAAGTTCTAACTTGCGTAGAGGAGCTACATGGCATAGTACATCAACAGTAGCATTCAAAAAATGTAGACAACATTGACTGGTCGGACAGGAGGAAAATGTTCCAGGCCAAACTACCAGTACCGTGGCCTTACCGAGAGTTTGCCATTAGCGATGAGACTAGTGGCCACCAGCTTGATGGTGCTCTGAGATGCTCCTGTTGATTTCACCGTGGCAACTAGGCAGGCCAAGATGGAGTCTAGGTAGTAGTTGCTATTCTCTGCCTCTGTCTCCAAGTACAGCTGCACTGCTCGATCAAACTGTGGGCACAACATGAATCAGCGTCATACCGTTGTGTCAGTGCAAAGTAATACATCTCTGAAAGTAGGCTGTTACAAATAGGCTGTTTGTCTAAAACTGCTCAAATACAGTTCTTTTCGGAACGGTTCTTTTCAGAAATAAGTAGTCTCCCCAATTCCGAAATCTACTCTGCGGCAGTAGATTAAATAGTAAGACAAGCTCCCAAAGAAAAACTCTACACAGCTAAGTAGATATATACACATTGTGTTACCGCAAACTTAATAATACATTGCTCAAATACCGTTCAAAATATTAATAATAATAAATATTTACAATAATAATAATTAATATTTATAACAATAATAATTCATATTTATAATATTTACCTGTCCCATCAAGATAAGGTTCTCGGCACATTTCATGGTGTGTTCGTGACTCGTTCTTTTACTGTCATGAAGACTTATGCGTTCCAGTTGGTATTTCTGGAGAAAAGGGTTTTTTTTTTAATGGAAAAGACGATAAGTAAAGACAAGTGTAAAAACAAATTAAAAAACCAAAATAACCCACAGGTTTGACTTCAACTAAAGAACCACACAACAAATCATAGCATATATCTAGCTGGGGCTCTTTGATACATGAGCAGGTCATAACATCCTCTGACCTATGAACTATGACCTACCTGATATGACTTGCTATTAAACAGCATATCATAGTAGGGGTTCTTTGATACAAGAGCAGGTCATAACATCCTCTGACCTATGAACTATGACACACCTGATATGCCTTTCTATCACATAGCATATCATAGCATGTGTCTAGGAGGGGTTCTTTGATACAAGAGCAGGTCTTAACATCCTCTGACCTATGAACTATGACCCACCTGATATGCCTTGCTATCACACAGCATATCATAGTAGGGGTTCTTTGATACATGAGCAGGTCTTAACATCCTCTGACCTATGAACTATGACCCACCTGATATGCCTTGCTATCACACAGCATATCATAGCATGTGTCCAGCAGGGGTTCTTTGATACAAGAGCAGGTCATAACATCCTCTTCTGTGGTGTCCATGAGTAATGAAGCCTGTCCGCTTTGCATTGTGCCAGGACCGTCACTGTGATACAGATCAAAGATGACACCAGGTCCTGGGTTCTCTGGCGAGTCCTGGAGACAGATTAAAAAAAGAAATGTATAATAAGTTCCATGTTAAAGGTACCGAACACTATTGGTAACTACTCAAAATAATTGTTAGCATAAAAACTTACTTGGTAACGAGCAATGGAGAGCTGTTGATAGTATAGAACATTGTGAGAAACGGCTCCCTCTGAAGTTTTTGAGAAAGAAGTAATTTCTCAGTAAAATATTTGAATTGATTTTGAGACCTCCCGCGTGAGGTCTCAAAATCAAGTATCTGAAAGCACACAACTTTGTGTGACAAGGGTGTTTTTTCTTCCATTATTATCTCGCAACTTCGACGACCAATTGAGTTCAAATTTTCACAGGTTTGTTATTTTGTGCATATGTTGAGATACACCAAGTGAGAAGACTGGTCTTTGACAATTACCAAAGGTGTCCAGTGTCTTTAAGAAGTCACTACAACTAGTGAACTTGCCGGTACAACCGTGTGAAAATCTTTTCAGTGATGTTTGAAGCTTTGCATGGTGTGAAAAACTAAGAAGGTAACTATAACTAGTAAACTTGCAGGTACAACAATGTGTAAATCTCTTTTGGGAGGAGTGTTGGCTCCGCCTCCTTAAGACGAGCAGAGTATATATTGTTCGAACTGTCGAGACCGCAACATCGACTCTTTTCAGATCCACTATATTTTTTGTACAGTAAGTTAAAGGAACATTACAGAATTGGTTTTTGCTAACAAAACAGTTGCTGGCAGTGTAAGCACTTTATGTAATCCACCATATACATAAACTGACAAACCTGAGATCGATCGGCTGTCTGGGTCACGAGAAAATAGTGAAAAACCGATTACACTTTTGCATGAAATCATATGGATTCAACACATGAATAAAACGCTCACTGAGCGATAAACTCTAATCGGAAAATGAGTTTATTCATTTCTCATCAAATATGGCATTTCAGACAGAAATATTTCAAGGGAGGTTTTTTTTACTATCATCATCATTAGATTGTGTAAGTTTTATGTAAATCTGTGATAAAAAAGTATATTTTACAAGTTTTTTTCTTACCAATTCTGTAATGTTCCTTTAACCTCCGTTGAAGTTAAAAAATTTGGTTTAAAAGATGGCAAGTATTGATATAGAAATCCGCATCCGGAAAAAACATACCTTATGAACCACACAGTTCATTCTCGCCTTCTCGGCCTTCAGATACTGAGACGCGACCGTCCAGAAAATGGTCTCTGCCTCATCCCCAAAGAGTTGTGCAGCAATCAGGCAGCGCTGGGCCGTACCATAAGGGCAAACGGGGAGGTAGTTCTTGATCTTCTCCGGCAAGATGTCAAACTGATCATTCACTGCTTTGATGAAATTTTCATCCTCTGGAGTCTCGCTAAATCGAGGGAAGAACGGTAAGGGAAACTTTTGAACACCAAGGAAACTAAAATAGATAAATATATACTTTCTTGGAGCGACGTTAAAACTAATAAAAGTTGCGTGTAAAGTAGAGCATAATAAGTTTTTGAGTTGAGTATAAATTGTGATGAATTTTGTTCAATTGGGAATTCCACATGTTTTTTGAACAGTTTCAAAGCTGCTACAATTAACAAACCTTTAAAAAATCATTTTGTTTGGAAACTTAAAAACCCACAATTTCTCCCCTCTTCTGTAAGACTTGATTAAATAACATTTACAAGTGTCAAATTATCACTTTGGCTTTGCCTTTTGATAGATGCACAAATAGAAGGAAGGTGCAGCAGCATTTTTTTTTTTTGAAAATGTGCTAAAACTAATACACAAGTCACTGAATACACGATAACAAAATAGAAGAATCATAGACTATGTTTTGGAGAAAAAAAGGAAAGAATCACAACATGCTTTAAAGTCACACACAAATTCAGTAAAATGAAAAATATACAAAAATTGTTAGTCAATTTTTAAGGTAACCTCTCATAACTCCAGACGTCCTACTTTGAACATTGATTTCAGGAAGAAATGTTCAAAATCAAGTCTCAGTGTTATGAGATGCTTCCTTGTCAACTTATAAGAATTTCTCCTGCGCGTTGTAAATTCCATCAACCCGTCTCCCGTTACAAATAAGACGGATTCCAGTTACTTTGAATTTAATTTGTTCGTATCACTGAACAAAAAAATTAAAACAATTTAATGTGAAAGGAGAGGGGAACAAAATAAGTTTTTGCAAACAAAAATAAGATTTTCTGCAATTGTTTTAAATTGAACTCGCTCATAAAAAGTTAAATAAATAAATAAAATACAAAAATGTCAAAGCTTTTTGCAACTTTACATTTTGCAGATAGATTCTAAGAAACTCACAAATACATGGCAGGAAACCTTCTTACACACGAAGCCTGAACTGAACATCAGTCAGACATACACTTGGCAGTAACACACTGCAAGTTAAACCAATGTATCAACACTTGGCGAATTCAAGACAAGATCAGTTTAAAGGCAGTGGATACTTTTGGTAATTAGTCAAGAAATACATTACCATAAAAACTCACTTGATAAGGAGCACCCGAGAGCTGCTGATAGTATAAAACATTGTGAGAAACGACTCACTCTGAAGTAATGTAGTTTTTGAGAAAGAGGTAATTTCTCATTCAATATTGAATCTAAGAAAGGCTTCAGGCATGAAGTCTTTCTCAGGCATTTGAAAGCTCACAATTCTATGCAACAAGGGTGTTTTATTGTTTCTTATTTTCTGACTACTTTCGATTCAATTGAGCCCAAATTTTCACAGGTGAGTTTTTTTATGCATATGTTGGGATGCACCAAGTGAGGATACTAGTCTTTTAAAATTACCAAAAGTATATCCTGCCTTTACACATGACATGTGGGTTAGCATGCCTGGAGAGAGTAACAAACTGATGCTCCGTTTGGCTGTGAGGAGAACTGTAGGGGTGGGATATTAGTCCAATTACATTCATGTATGATGGTTAACAATTGTAGTGTTAGTCAAAGATCCGGGGAAAGAATTTGAAACAAGATGCAAAAGGAGAGGAAAGGTTGGATGTGTTAATTGTGTTTGTACTTAAAATGTCAATTATGTACCAAGATTGCCTATTATTTTACTTAACGGAGACCATAGCAGCTGCAAAAGGTCAGGGTTCAATGTGCTGAAAAGACAGTATCCATGTCTGCTAAAAGGTAACATATTGTTTAAGAAAAACCCTCTTTTTTGACAAGGTTTTTTCCCCTGAGTCTTTCTCCAGCAAAAAATTATGTGTTATTACAAGTTTATCAATATCAGAGAAGTCTGGGCATTTGGCGATGAGTATACAGGAGCAAGTTCGGGTGGGCGACTAGACTTGACCAGAGCCACATATTGGGACCAGAAACTGTTACGTAGCTCTCGAATTGACCAAAGTCGACCATGCACTGGAGCATGGTCGAGTGCATGGTTCGATATAGTCGATCTCCCTGTGCTCTATAGTTTCTGGTTAGTCTAGTCGGTCTAGTCAAGTTGCCACCCGAACTTGCTCCTGGCTGCAAGAAGCCTGAGAGTTTACTGACGTTGCAGATTGGAAGGGCACTGTGCACCAACCTCCACCTTGCTCAATCTCCACAATTTTCACTTTCCAATTAGGCTAATTGTCAAAGTATATAATACGCTTGTGTTTAGCAACGCAGTTTCTTACTTGCTGAGAAAACAGCAAAAAAACTGTCACGGTTTAGCATCATGCAGATTGTTTAGATTCAATAGAAAAAGTACAATCAAAAGATGTCTTCATGCGAAGGATTCAAATACATGAAATCAGTGAGCCACTTTCTCTGGTTTCAAAAAGTTGAATACAGTGTATTTTTTATATTAAAAAAAACCTGCCTTGTCCTGAATAAGGTTGCTGTCTGGGGGGGGGGGTAAACCCTTTGGATTTGTGAAAGGGACTTTACATTACCTCGATGACTCAATGCCAGAGTAAAAGCTAAAAGAAAAGGGCGAGAATCTCACACGACAGAAGTCGTCGTTCAAGAGACTCCATCTGCGTTTACACATAAGGCAGTAGAAATTCCTGTTGGCTACGACATTCTAAGGAGTCACATCTAGCCAAGACAGATACACAAAAGCAGCAGAGTTTCCTGTTCCCTGCACAAGTGATTCTACATTCGGTACAGAAGAGTTTACAGCATGCAATACCTACTAGGGTGTCACTAGACAGCAAAAATGTCCTGCCTGATAAAGTGATATTAAAGATTGTACCGGTTGGTTGGTGCCCTAGCAGAGTAACTTTCACAAACCAGTACATGTATACCTTTTTGTTCAACGAGGTGATTCTAAAAAAATGTGCTCTAGCCTAGTAAGTATAAAATGAAGTAGTATACAATAGAGTGATTGTAATTTAAGTAATACAATCTTCATTGTAGCCCAGTGTGCATCATGACAGCAGTACACTCCATGATTGTGATTTGTACATCCATCTAATGTATCAGAAGCCAGCAGTACGCAAGGTAGGGCCATTGATTAGTTTTTGTCAGCATAATGCTTATTTTTAAGCAAAATAAAAAAGATACAATAAGAGTCACACATGAAAGTTTTCAGCTGAATACAGTGTCTACTTGCTGAGAAAAACAGCAAAAAACTGTCACGGTATCCATCCCACGAATTATCCAATCCAATAGTCCATCTACGTTTAGCAAGGTGACAGCGAGTACCAACTGATCTCTGGCCACAGCAAACTCGACGACGGGACACCAACCCACATAAATCTGAGAAACGATTCATGCGTGAATCGTTTCTCAGGTTCAAAAGTGAAAAATGATCTAACCAATTCTACTTCAAGGGGAATCCTTTCTCAAAATAGTTTATACTATCAACAGCAGCAGTGCTTCTCACTGCTAGAAACAGTTGTAGCTGTAGCTAGTAGCCGCCAATATGGATACGGCCCTTAGAATACAGTACGCTGACCGCAAAGGATGCAAACTAGCCTGGTGTGGATCTTAAGAAAGCAGTATCCAATGCAGTGATTCTAAAGGATACACTCTAACCAAACATGTACAACAAGACAACAATATCAAATGCAGTGATTCTATTGGATACGATCTAACCTAGTGTTTATCACAGGACATCAAAATCCAATGCAGTGATTCTGCTAGATACAATCTAACCAAGTGTTTATCACAGGACAGCAATATTCAACACAGCGTTTCGACAGAACACGATCCAAAACCCCCACTGCAGTGATTCTAAAGGACAGAATCCAACCTACAGTGTTTAATAACAAGACAGCAATATTCAACACGGTGATTTTTTAAGGGATGCAAAATGTTTTTCATGCACAACTGTTTGAGGATAAAGCAGACAATACTAAGTGACGATGCATGCATACCACCGTTGCATCTCTCCGTCTTCACTACCGATCAAGCTATCCTCATCAGACACGGAGGAGGAGGATGAATGACACAGCCAAGAGGGGTCATGGAAACTGCCGGGGTTGAGATCGGTGGTGGTGGTGGTGGTTGTGGTGGTAGAGGAGGTAGAGTAGGAGGAGGGTAGTCGGGGATGGAATAGAAGCGAAGGGGGAGAGACACACACCATTACTCAAAAATCGTTATTTTTGTACCAACTAAAAGCCGATTTCCTACAATTCTGTGCAGTGCAAAACAAATAAATCCTCAATCGTGCTAGCTGATGTAATCATATCTGGGATAAAGAACACCAAGAGTTTTGCTCAACGCTGGTGCATAAAGCATTATATAGATGTTAAATTTGCATCGAGTATAAAGAATACATGTACGTTTTGGTTTTACCCGTACACCAATGTGTGTACAGCACTGTATTCCCCGAGTCCTGTGAAAAAAAATCCACAGGCATATTACTCGGGTGGGATTCGAACCCACGACCTTTGCCATTCTGGAGCAGAGTCTCACCACTAAACCACCGAGATTGCCCGGTACATGTAGCTAGAGGCAGTTTGAATCCTATACTTTAGCACTGGGTACCGCAACAATTTAATAGACGTTGAATTTGCATTGGGGATAAAAAAATAATATTAGGTTTTACCCATACACCGATGTGTGTAAAGCACTGTATACTCAGTACTTTCCCAGAGTCCTGTGAAAAAAATCAACAGGGCATTATATACTTATTGTTTTCCGAATAAAAAATCAACAAGCGACTTGGTTGGGATTCTAACTCCAACCTTCCACATTCTACAGTGGATGTCACATCATTCAAAAACTCATCAAAATATGTTTGGATGTAAAAAAGGAAGTGCTGAAAATGCTAGTGAAAAGCTCAAGAGATACAAGCAGAAATTATCAAAAACTTTGTGGGACAGGTTTAAAATATGGGTTCAAAAAGAGGGGCTGGAAGTTCAATGGTTTGCTACTGACTCTATGTTAGCAAGATAGAAAGAAGCTTCATAAATAATCTGTCAACTAAATAAAATGTCATTCAAGTGGGTTATTGCGTTTGGCAAAAAAATGCGTTTGGCAAAAAAATCTCTACGCAGAACTAACACGCTACAAAAGTGCCTAGGGCCTCGGTTTCTGAAAGCATGGATGGCGAGCACAACAGTCAGACATGGGGGAGAGAGGAGTACACTCGCTCTGGCGTGAGAGAAGAATAAAAAAAATTAAAAAAACCTTCTCGAACTAAAAAAGTGTTTGTGATGATGTGGAAGAAAACAGCTGATGACGTAAACACAAATGTAAAGAACTGAAAACATCGATGAGTGAGGAATACAAAAATAATAATTAAAAAAAAAACAGAAAACACAGCAGATTAATAGACACGATCATGTTGTCGGGGTTCTTACTGGGGGCGTGGCTTGTCCTCGCTGGGGAGGGGCGGTTTATCACGAATGCTGCGAGAGAGAAATATCATTAAAGGAGACGTAGAGAACGTGACATTGAATCTTACAAGAGAGCTGAAGGCATGGAGAGCATTCGATAGAAGACGACGAAACATGAAACACTCGAGGAGACTTTGAGATATCAGAGCTAGTCTAAAGAGAAGATGAACTATCAATTCCTACAAGAGTACATATGCTCCGGCCATTTCGTTTCCAAGATACACTTCATCTGCTCAAGTACTAAAAGGTCCTTAAATGCAATTTCATGCCCCCCCTTTTTTGTTTTTTAATGATCAAATTGGTAAATATTTTATGTAAACGAGCTAGATGGGCAGGTAACTTTTATTACCAAATACATTTCTAGAGAGCTGAAGACCAGTTAAATTTGGAAGTACCAACGACTTAAACTTCACAACTCTCAAGGTTTGCCTTGGTTTTGTTGGCGCAGATCTCATATGGATAAATAATCTAGAAAACAAACGCAAGGTGGAGAATTGCATAGCATAAAGGCATCTTAATTAAGGCCTCAGTAGTCAGATTATAACTTCTTATTCTTGTGTTGAAAGTTGACGCATTAATTGGATAAAAGAAAAGTCAAATTCATGAAAAAATCATAGACTTACTTTCTGATGACAAAAACTTATACAAATATAATTGTTACATTTAAAAAAAAAATTTTTTCAAAGAAAGAGTCAGTTTAAAATCAGGGCTTGATTTCACAAAGCATTAAGACGAATATTCAGTATTGCCATGGTGATTTGCATTGTGACATCACACTGTTCTTAGCAATTAACATTGATACAAAGCTAAGATCAATCTCAGCGCTTTGTTGTGAAATCGGCCCCAGGTCTGATTTTTTATACAATTATTACAAAATAATTCCATTTTTTTCTGTACAAATCCACTATGACAACAACATTTTCGAAAAGGAAAATTGAACAACTCACGTTGCCGTGTGAAAGAATGCTTAGCCACAACAGAACTGAGTACCAGTATGAAAGCACACACTTGCATGGCTTTACATGAGCTGGTGACCGATCAAGCACAGTAAGCAACAATCTAAAAGACTGCTTAGCGATATTTGCACAAACACATCATGACCTGAAGAGGGGGAAATTACTTACTATTCCTTGGAGAGTTGTAGTGTGTACTCTTCATTCCAGGGCTGGTGCTGCATGGTGTACTTCATGGCTAGAGCAGCTTTGGGTGATAGTAAGTACGGACAGAACACTGGATCTGTACAGAAACAAGAAATTGGAGTACTTCTCAAATATCAAGAAACTATCACAGAGCGTCTTTATCCTGAAGACAAGCAGAGCATAGTTTTTGAAACGCCAAGATCGCAACGGCTCTTTTCAGAGCCAACACTCCTCCCGCAAAAAAGATTTACACATGGTTGTACTCGCATGTTAACTAGTTATAGTTATTCTCACCTATATCTTATACCAACTGAGCTATGTAGCCCTAATGTTAGCGGTCTTCTTATTTTGTCAATATCTTTGTTCGGGGCTGCCAGTCAGAAGCCATACAACCGTTAACTGCTGTGTAGCCAGGGATCACACCCAAGTTTACCATACAACCTGGGAAGCGGCAGCAGAGGGATCACCTTAAGGGGATGCAACTATTTATTTCAAATATTATACACATATAAACTGGCAATGAGGTCGAAGGCCGAGGGAAATAGGTCCCTCTTCTGGTCACTCACAGGCCCGAGGGGGGATAGACGAGCTCTAGTGACCGAATCATGGCAGTCCATATGTGTTTTATAACACAACTCGGTCCAAAAAATGAAATAAGAAAAGAAACTACCGTAATCCGATCCAGACGCCGCATTTTTCTTTTTAAGATGAGCCTGGCAACCTCTTGAGGGCGCTGTAACCAGTCCAAAATTGAAAGACTATTGCCCGCTTCGGGAACTATTTCCCGCAAACTCTGCGCGTGCGATGTCTAGTTCATGGTTGTGCAAATCTCATGCACTAGCCTATAATAGTTCATCCCACGTGACCGTGTTTCAGCCAACCAGAATACAGAACTAGCAAGAGGTGTGTTATAACAAGTAATAAACCACACAGGATTTTTATTTATCAGACTTATTGGAGTGCGCATTCACAATGGTGTTTGCTCATGACACTACAGAGCTCAAAAGATTAGTCTATTCGTGACAAGCGATGAGACAAACGCAAACAAAAGTCCACGCAACTCACCGGCAAATTCTGCAAAGTCCATAGCAGAACACGTTGTCTTGAGTTTGATATCATACACACGTATACAACCATCGGAGCTAACGACAATCGGTTTATCTGACGCCGCCCAATCGGCATCGATTAATCTCACCTGCTCTTTGGCCACCTTCATGGAACTGGTACCCTTCACCTGTCAGTTTAAAGGGGTTTGTAAGAAAAAAACATTTAAAACCTAACCAGGGCAAGTTTTAATCTTAGTAGGCTTTTACCTTGTTGGTTGAAGTGTTATCACCTTTGGCTTGGGCTCCGTCATCGATTCTTATAGCCTACCCGATATGGGGTAGAGGGTCCCCCCCCCCCCAATGTTCCCATACTATAACACACTATTTTCCTCTTGTATAGAACTACCCCCAAAAAAATCCTCAAAAGAATTCCTGAGATTCCAAGCACACAATGAAGACACAATAGGAGGGGAGGGGGGTACCCTCTGCCCCATATCGAGCACCAATTGTCGATTCTAGGGAAGTGTACATTTTGCACGGTGCTTCAAACAAAGCCCGGAGCCAGATTCGCAGACAAAGCCAAGATTTAGAAAAAAAAGCCACTATTCTTGTTTCTCATTGTCAGGTTCCCAGTGTGCCATCCCACTTGTGAATACAAATCTCCATCATAACTAGAGAAAGGTTCCAGACTAAGTTTCCTTCAAGCCCCACGAATTGGTGTCCGAATTTGCGGCTGCGGCTACAGCTATGGCTGTTGCTAAGGATGTTGCCATGGGTCTCCTATGCTTCAGCACATGTTCGTGTGACGATCAATCCGCAGCCAGCCAGCCAGCCAGCCACATCCGCAGCTGCTAATTCGGACACGGAATCAGTTTGGTATTCATATTAAATAGAGCTTTCAGAAATGCTTTTCTATACTGAACTAATTGGACCAATTGGAGAGAATTTTGACTGGTCCTCAGGTGGCCGCAAATTGATAAAATGGTGTTTTACAAGAGTCAGTATTGAAATTTGGTAAACATCTTGAAGAAGTTGGGGCCGGATCCTACCTCTTTGATGTCCCATATATCGAGCCCCTCACTCCACAGACACAGCACCTTGAGATTACCTTTGCCAGGGGCAAACTTCACCTTCTTTATGGAGGAACGGTGAGTAGGGTAGTTCCTGGACGGGATAAGAAAATTATTTCCATCAAATAAAAAAAATTACATCGATGCGACGGCAACAAGTTATACATACTCCAAGATCCCATCCTCCGAGGTTACCTATTGGATTCAGGGTTGTCACTTAACTAATTCAGTGACTAGCCAGTGGGACCAGTTAGCGTGTTGCTTCACTAGTCCGTCAGAGCGTTCACTGGTCCACGGCTCATATTAAATAGAGCTTTCAGAAATGCTTTTCTATGAACTAATTGGAACAATTGGAGAGAATTCTGACAGGTCCTCAGGTGCTTCAACAAGCATAAGGCCAGCAGACCACTGTTAAGGGAGAACACTGGCATTCCACCTTAAAAAAAGTTGTCCATGGCTTAACCTACATACCTAGACACCCTAGCCTTAAGATCCCATACTCCAAGGTTCCCGTCGGCATCTCCCATGACCAGTGTTTCCCCCTTCCAGGTCATGCATGTGATGGACCCGAGACCACTGTCCGACGGCAGGCGTGACCCTTCCTTGACCACGCTTCCCTCCACCCAGAAGTGGTGCAGCATGCGGCTGCTCTCGGCAAAGAAGAAGTGCTCTTTGGTCGCTGACGTTTGGGACACCTTGCCGTCCCCGCTGCCATCTGAGAAAGATTGATATTGGTGAACAAAGAAAACTTTAAGACGAGAGAATTTGAATCCAAAACCTTGAGTGAGTAATCATGGAGCTGGGGCCGATTTCACAAAGAGATAAATCTGAAGTTAGGACCAGTAACTGGTCTTAACTTAAGGCTAGTCCTATCTCTTAGCATTGCCTAAGACTAGTCCTAAGTTAGGAAGGTTTCGTGAAATCGACCCCAGATATGGGAAATATCTGGGAGAATTGTGCCTTTGATGATAAATGCATGGAATTTCTCATGGCATACTCTGACCATACTGTGTCATGAGAGAGGCATTTGGCTATAAAGCAACCGCAGATTTGTCCATTGAAAAAAAATACAGATAGAATAACAAGCGATTTTCAAAATTGTCAAAATGGCTGCCTTTGCTTGTTTATACTACCAATATATTTTTTTCAAAAGATGAATCTGCGATGACCCTAAAGCCAAATATTATTCTCTCGACACACATCAATGTGTGCCAAATTCCATGCTTAAAGGCACTGGACACTATTGGTAATTACTCAAAATAATTGTTAGCATAAAAACTTACTTGGTAACGCGCAATGGAGAGCTGTCGATAGTATAAAACATTGCGAGAAACGGCTCCCTCTGAAGTAACGCAGTTTTTGAGAAAGAAGTAATTTCTCAGTAAAATATTTGAATTGATTTTGAGACCTCACGCGTGAGGTCTCGAAATCAAGCATCTGAAAGCACACAACTTCGTGTGACAAGGGTGTTTTTTCTTCCATTATTATCTCGCAACTTCGCCGACCAGTTGAGTTCAAATTTTCACAGGTTTGTTATTTTGTGCATATGTTGAGATACACCAAGTGAGAAGACTGGTCTTCGACAATTACCGAAGGTGTCCAGTGTCTTTAAACCATCAGAGGCACAAAATCCCATCACCTACCCCGCCGTACTATAAAGCATTACAAACCCCCCAACTGCATCCCCCATACTTAGGAACGGAGCTACTCTTACCCAAGATGTGATGTGAGCTACCGACTGAGTCCAGCAGTGAGGAGCTACCGACAGATTCCTGAATGCTAACTGCGGATCGCTTCTTGTGATGAGTGGGCGACCATTCCTATCAAGAGTCAATTCAGTAGGATCCAGTTCAATTCGTAAGAAAGCACAAATTTATAAATCAATGCATCACTTGAAATGTCTACGTGACGGCCTGGTGATTTAATAGGATGTCTTGGGAAAACCTCTGAGGAGGATGAACTGGGCGACGGTGCTCCAAAAACCTAGGCCCTTTTCGAATTCACGGCTTCGGCTCCAAAATCGGCTCAGGCTAGCTAGGCTCCCTCAATTATTTTAACTTCCGCATGCTTTGCGGTCAGGGCTTCAGACAAGAAAACTGGGCCTGAAGCCCAATCCGGAGCCGAAGCCCTGGATTCGAAAAGGGCCCTAGTCTTGAGGGACCTCTCGGTCTCTCCAATGTAGGATTCTGTACACTGGCCTCGTCTGGTCTGCCCTTGACAAGGAATTTGGTAGACTACTCTAGTGTGGTCCTTCCTTGCTGATTTTATCCTCGGCCATCACGTAGACATTTCAAGAGTAAACATCCTGGACATAGACGCTCGATATTTTGAATGGGGGGGTGAAGGAGGCAGCTTACATCAGCGCCTACAAACCTTCCCCCAACCGGGACGGGTGGGCGGTACAAACTCCCAGGAGTCTATGACGTTGGGATCACGTGTCCGCAAGGTCACGGATGCTTCATCCGGGTCATCCTGCTGTACTGATGAAGACTGTAGTATCGGTCAAAAAATTTCAGGTACGGAAATATTTCCAGTGTTGTGATCAAAAGTTAAACATTTAATTACACTTTGTATTATTATTTATTGTCAATAAATAATTTGATTGAATCAAGATGAGCACTCGTCTTACCAATGCCGTGACGACTGGAAATGAGGTGGGCATCTCTCGCAGCATTGTACGATTCTTCAAGTCCCAAATCTCAAACGGCTTCTCCTTCAACATAACTATGAAGTACTGTCTGGAAATCACAAGGGAAAAATGGTTTGAGGTATGATAAATTATATTTTGTATCTACTATTGAAAAGAGTTAAGGTTTGTGTGGTACCAGGGGTGAGATTATATGAAAATGGGAAATCTTCAACATTTGATCAAAGTTTCCTCTTGGTGTGGAGATGAAACCCCATGAATTTACAAGAAACCTGAAGTCAAAGACAAATCAATGAAGAATTCTGAGATCAGGACAAATCCTGACAAACCATAGACAGGGTGACGATTTCACAAAGCACTAAGATAAATCTTTAAGATGAGTTGTCAATATCACCATAGTGATTTGCATTGTGACATCACACTTTGCTTAGCAATATAAGAGTAACTCGCCGTTAACCCTCCTACTCTCAGTGACTCTTGGCAGCATTTTCCAGTGAGTTGACCAACCATTTGAAACCATTCGACTGCCAAGGTTGTGTACGGTGGCACAACTGTGCACAGAACTAACTGTGTACTGTGTACATGCATTCCCTTATGGTATCATATTTCAGGCTGGCATAGTTTATCTATCATTCAAAACCACAGTGAATGGTATTGAATGGTCAGACAGCAAGAGGGTTAAAGGATGTGTACAACTGTGCACAGTGTACTGTGTACATGCATTCCCTCATGGTATCATATTGCAGGCTGGCATAGTTTATCTATCATTCAAAACCACAGTGAATGGTATTGAATGGTCAGACAGCAAGAGGGTTAAGATGAATCTTAGTGCTTTGTGAAATCAAGCCCCCGGTTTTTCTTACTTCAGATGAGACACCTTGACAGCCTCAATGGGAGCCTCGTCCCCTTTGTGCCCCCGTAGCAGAGTGGTACGACCGTTCACAAGATCAAGGAGTAGCAACTCGTTGCGGACCATTCCATTACTTGGCGGGTTGTGATAGCTGTACGAGAGGAAGCTGGTCAGACTCACCCACTCAATTCCCCTGGAGCAGAAGTGAGACGCCAGAAAAGAAAAATACGAAACAATGACGTCGGTCCGATTTCAAAATCTTGGAGTGGGGTGGAGTTGGTTGGTTTGTGGACGTCATGAGAAGCCATACTTTCTGAAGATTTCTAATGGTTTTCAGATGAGGTCAAGTCAAAGGTTTTGAAACAATGTCCAGGCCTGTAAATTGTAAAGTCAACTGTTATTGAGAAACAGGGCTCTGCCGTTAGAAAAACGTAAATGGGAACCTTTTTTTTAAGGGGGTGTCCAGATGAAAGACCAGAGTAACTGATGCAAACCCCCAGGGATTCCAGTCATAGAGTTTCCAATTCTGCACATTGAGCCTCTTGTACTGACCTGATTGATGCGGTATGGATGTTGTATTCACGCCACAGGGATCCCGTAGTCAGATTAAAGACCTGAACGAGCCCAGTTGAGGACCCTGGAAGGACAAGATTTAAAGACACTCAAAACCATCCATAATTACAGAAAATAGTTCTTTGGAGAAGGGGGAGGAGAAAAAAGAGAGACACTGTTCAGCAGAGTGTGGGTTCGAGTCCCGGTCGTGACACTTGTGTCCTTAAGCAAGACACTTAAACCATTATTGCTGCGTCCTTCGGATGGGACGTAAAGCCGTTGGTCCCGTGTGTTGTGTAATGCACGTAAAAGAACCCAGTGCACTTATCGAAAAGAGTTTTGGGATTTCGAGAAAAAATTGCAATTAAAAAGTATCAAACAAAGTTGCATTTTATATCGTCTTGATGTGAGGTTAGAGACTTGTAAATTTTTTTCTCATTTTCATAAGGGCTCTAGATCTATTGGAAAATGAGTGGATGAATATATGCGAAGCTTAAAGGAACATTACAGAATTGGTAAGAAAAAATATACTTTTGATCACAGATTTACATAAAACTTACACGGTCTAATGATGATGATAGTAGAAAACATCCCTTGAAATATTTCCATCTGAAACGCCATATTTGATGAGAAATTAATAAACTCGTTTTCCGATTGGAGTTTATCGCTCAGTGAGCATTTTATTCATTTGTTGAATCTATATGATTTCATGCAAAATGTGATCGGTTTTTCACTATTTTCTCGTGACCCAGTTGGCCGATCGATCTCAAACTTCAACAGGTTTGTCAGTTTATGTATATGGTGGATAACATAAAGTGCTTACACTGCCAGCAACTGTTTTGTTAGCAGAAACCAATTCTGTAATGTTCCTTTAAATTGTTACAATTATATATTTTGTTTACCTAGAGCGACGAGCGGCCGATACTTGTGAATGTTTCTGGTTGTGACTGGCGGGCACATCCTGATGACAGTGGGCACCGAGGCCACGCCACTGCTCAGTCCAGTCATAACAAACTTCAGGATGACCCCGCGGCCCTGCTGCTGCTGCTGCTGTTGTTGCTGCTGCAGGCCATTAAGGTCCCCACTGATGTTGGTCTGACAGATCAAATCTCCTAGCGACACCTTCAATCATAAGCGTTTAGAGGACGACATTACTTTGGTGATCTCCCATGACAAAAATGGGCTTGATTTCACAAAGCGCTAAAATGAGTAGGCCGATGGATCAATCTTAAAAGATCAACTTGGAACGGAAACACTCAAAACTAATTTGACTATTTATCCTTCTTATGTTGTGTTCAGTTATTATTTGGTCATAAGTATGACGATTTCCTCCCTGTAATTTTGTTGTATAGATGGATTGCAATACGCGTCACTGACCGCCATCTTTGTTGTAAAACGATGGAAAAGTGCACGCGTGTACGCGCTAAGCACAACTCTCAGCCAATGATAGCTCTTCACGCGTGCACAATTCATCAAAGATGGTGGTCAATGACGAGTATTGCAATCCATCTATTTTGATTGGAAAAACTAGCCCCCCTCCCATTCTTTGACAATATCTTTACATGCGACTTGACTCAGATCGTGGGAAGCTACTAGCCGTGTGTGACATCAGTGCAGGGGGGTCTGTGTTTATAGTAGTGCACATCCACAATCATGGGTACACATTTTTTTCGTGTCCATGTTATGAACAACAGTTTGAAAACCAGTGATGTAACAGTTATTTTAATGTTGTTTGTAAATTAAGTAACCAGAGCTGTGTGAATGAAGAGTAGAAAGTACATGAGTTTGTCGAATACAAGATCTGAACAGAGTTACTCAACATTTATGTGTTGTTCATTTGGTGTCTTTGAAACTAAAAGTGTACCCATGATTGTGGCTGTGCACAGTAACAAGTAACTAAGTGAGCGATTTGGAAACTATTTTCTAAATCTTGGCTAAAAACCCTGGCAAGAACCCTCACCTTTGGGTAGGGTAGCGTGGGCTGCCCCGCTGCAGTACACGTAGGTAACGGCGGCAGGAATTCAAAGTCGCTGTTGGCCACACTCGGCACTGCGCCGGGGGAGTACAGCGGTGACAACACCATCTGTGTGTGGACATTGCTGGTGCTGCTGGCCACGTGGTTGACGGTCATCAACGACCAGATTAGGGTCCGGCCGTCGCTCATCAGCAGGCCCATCTGACGCTCAGTGGACATGCAGCACGCCAGGCCGAACGCGCGCATGTGCTTGGTGACCCGCAGCGGGTCAGACTGGCAGCGGAGGTCGTAGATGATGTCGTGGGGGTCACTTGCCAGGAGCGAATCCCCACCTGCAGAAAATAAAGTTTAGTGGAAGAAGACAAGGTCAGTTTACAGTGGGCTAAACATACTCATGCATGTATCACAACGAATGTTGAATGGTGATTCTCACAAAATGAGCACAGCTAAACTAGGATGAATAATTTGCTGTGATTTTGGGAGCTACGGTAGTCACTCGTCTTTAGGTAACTGTGAAAAAAGTCTTTTAAAAAAGAAGCAGAAAAAAGCCTCTCAAGTAAGGGCTAGCCCTTTAAACATTGTTCTGACTTTCCAATTTGTAAATTTTAAAAACAAATAATAAATCCTTTGATTGGGAAGTTAGCCTGCAGTTCCCAGGGCTCTGTTTAATTAAATTCCCTGCAAGACTTCCCTTATCACAGACGTATATCACGGCTTGCAAAATCTTCTTTGTGAAAAAAAGCACTTAAAAGACATCGTCCCATCAGAGCATGTTTATATGTTAATAATACTATTAATTCTTTATAATTTGTCAAACTAAACAACATGAGGACTGTACAAGAAAACTTAACACAAAACAGTCTCAATACAGCACAAAACAATTTAAAAACTGCCAGACAGAGATTAACACAAAAACCATCAGCATGAAACTAATAAATGAAACAAAAGAGTGATGATGCAATTATCTTAATTTGATGGATTCGGCGAGGCAATGTTTTACGCCTCGTACATCATTGTTTATCCACCTGCCAAGTTATTGATTAGCCCGGCCATTACAATAGTGGCTTCTTCTTGTTAAATTGCAGTAATAATAACCATGTTCAATTAGGCAACATCTGCACGGATCTCCCATACCAGATGTTAATCTCATAATGCAATGCACACCATCCATGGCTCAACGCAGGCCTGGAATTTCATCTTGGAAAGGGCAAGGCCATTTTTTAATTTGCAAAGGGCACTTCCATTGGAAAATCTTAAAGTCTATGGGAAAATTTTGAAGGGGCACCAAGGCCAAGACTAGGGCAACGGAGGCCATGGCCTCTGTGGCCTCCGTGTAATTCCAGGCCTGTCAACGTCACAAAGCTTTCGTGTATAGATAACCCGGCCTGAATGCTTCGCTCTTGGTAAGGGCGGGGCAATTTTTTGTGATAAAGGGCACCTCTATGAGGGAAATTTTAACTTCTACTCTGGCATTTCATGTTTCAAAGGGCACCAAGGCAATGACCAGGGCCCAATTTCATAGAGCTGCTAAGCACAACAATTTGCTTAGCATGAAATTTCTTCATTGATAAAAACGGGATTACCAAACAAATTTCCACGTGATTTTCAGGATAAGCAAACAACAGCTGAATACCAGTAACAAGCAATATGCAACACATGGAAATTTGGTTGGTAACCCTGTTTGTATCGAGGAAGAAATTTCATGCTAAGCAAATTGTTGTGCTTAGCAGCTCTATGAAATTGGGTTCAGGGGCATCAAGGCAACTGCCTCTGTTACCTTCAGGTCTGGATATACATGTGCTTTGTATCAGAAACAGACTACCAGCTAAAATGCTACGTACTTCAGACTTTCTCAACTGCATCCGATTTCATAAAGTTGGTTTTAAGCACAAACACTTGCTGAGCACAACATTTAAACAGAGATGGGTTACCGGTCAAACTAGGCATGTACAAACATTGCTTTTGACTGGTTTCCTGCTCAGCAAATACATTTCTTGAGACATATTTGCATATCAACTTATTTCTTGAATCTGTAAAAATAGCTATTCAAAATTTAAATCTAAATTTTCAAGTGAAATTGGCCAAAAGTCGGACTTAGCATCTTTAAAAGATGAAGCAATGAAAGATGCGAATTCAGGACATGACCTTAACATTGAACTTTTGGGTTGAATGGAAGTAGGTCTATGGACGATTAGTCTTGTGGCCATTTGCAGCCGCTATGTGCATTTTAGTACAAGCCGCTTGCGACTGCTTTGGTCTCCAAAGGTTTGTTAAAGCACAGAATTGATTGAGAACCAATCAAAATGCCACGTTGATGGCTTGTAGTTTCCTTCAATGCACATGTTTTCCATACTATCAAGCAAGTTCGTGTGAGTCGAGGAGCTGTTGAAAAGTGTGACTCCATGAAATGAAACCTTGCAGACTGATTGATTGAACCTGTCAACGAAACCAGCTGGGATTTGTCTACGTTATGCCTGGATTCACCCGACTTGGTGTAAACGAGCAGTTTATTGCAATGGCAAGGCCACTGCCTGGTCAAATCTACACGCAGAGCGCATCCATAAGGTTGGGATATTTAAGACTGTCATTGAAACCTCCGTACTGTGTTATAACGCATAAAAGACGTGGGCAAATTTATCACATATTTATTTGGAAAGGGATATGAAAGATGTCACAAAAAAACAATATCGCAGAGGCACGGTAAAAATTTGTTTGTGCCATCGTGAAGTTTTTAACAGCGTAATTAAGCTTCATTTGGTAAACTAGGCTCCCATTCTGTCCTGTCAAGTGGTAATAAACTAATTGCGAAAAGACAAACAAACATTAACGAGCGATATACACCGATCATAAGCTTTTCATGCGTGTTTAGCCAGCTGGTACCTGTTAGTCCCACAAAGTTACCGATTTGGTCGACAGGTGTGACGGCGCTCGGGCTGGCTGGAGGGCGGGGTCGCCGTCGAACCCTCACAGTGATGCTTCCATTCTCATGCAGACATACCAAGACATCACGCTGCCTGAGGAAACAAAGACATTGACATTTCAAAATTAGCAGACAGATTTTGACAAAGTATTCCAAAGTTTGTTATACTTGTAGCAACTTTAAGAAGTAACTATAACTGTAAATAGTAGTAAACTTGCGGGTACAACCATGTGTAAATCTCTTTTGTTTGAGTGTTGGCTCTGAGAAGAGCCGGTTTGGTCTCAACGTTTCGAACAGTATACTCTTCAGGAGAACTCTGCTCGTCACGAGCAGAGTATACTGTTCGAAATGTCGAGACCAAACCGGCTCTTTTCAGAGCCACCACTCAAACAAAAGAGATTTTACACATGGTTGTACCCGCAAGTTTACTATTATTTACAGTTATAGTTACTTCTTACTTTCAACACCATGCAAAGCTTCAAACACCACTTAAGATGACAAATGTTTGGATACTGACTTGCAAGGGTAGACCTGCTGGAAGGGACTCCCACTGCGCTCCATAGGGATCATCCCCACCGTCTGATAGATGTCCAGGTCCAAGATGAGGATCTCTCTAGGGTAGACCAGCAGGAGATGTTGCCTCCTTGACTGCAGATAAGACATCTGTAGACACTCATTCAGAGTGATGGTGTCAGAGTCATCCCCGGAGAACTGGGAGTTCCTTCAAAAAGCAAATTAATAATAATAATAATACATGGGTTTTGTGGCATTGCATTGTGAGGTATATATTCGGTGTGCGGTAACACCATGTGTATAAATATCTACTTTGCTGTGTAGATTTGTTCTTTAGCCCTCTTGCTGTCTGACCATTCAATACCATTCACTGTGGTTTTGAATGATAGATAAACTATGCCAGCCTGCAATATGATACCATGAGGGAATGCATGTACACAGTACACAGTTAGTTCTGTGCACAGTTGTGCCACCGTACACAACCTTGGCAGTCGAATGGTTTCAAATGGTTGGTCAACTCACTGGAAAATGTTGCCAAGAGTCACTGACAGTAGGAGGGTTAGAGAACTTGTCATCTCTACATCTCTTCAGAAATGTCAACTTGTTAATAAGTTTACGACGTCTGGTATTGATAGGGTCTCTTAGGGAGAGACTCTTTGGGACAACATTAGAGAAGAGCGTTGAAAACAACTTAACAAGTCCATTGGTGCCCTCCCCGTAGAGCATACGTATATGGGTTTTGAGGCATTGCATGGTGAGGTATATTCGGGAAATGTCAACTTGTTAATAAGTTTACAACGTCTGGTGATAATACAACTATTTAAAATACACTGTAAGATGTGACAATTCCTTAAATGTTTGTAGGGTGTCATGGCCGAGTGGTTTAGAGCATCGGACTCAAGTTCTGGTGGTCGAGTCATCGGGGTGTGGGTTCGAAACCCCGGCCATGACACTTGTGTCCTTGAGCAAGATGCTTTACTATAATTGCTTCTCTTCACCCAGGGGTATAAATGGGTACCTTGAAATATTTCTGTCTGAAATGCCATATTTGATGAGAAATGAATAAACTAATTTTCCGATTGGAGTTTATCGCTCAGAGAGCATTTCATTCATTTGTTGAATCTATATGATTTCATGCAAATGAAGTTGGTTTTTCACTATTTTCTCGTGACCCAGATGGCCGATCGATCTCAAACTTCTACAGGTTTGTCAGTTTATGTATATGGTGGATTACATAAAGTGCTTACACTGCCAGCAACTGTTTTGTTAGCAAAAACCAATTCTGTAATGTTCCTTTAACTTTTAATGCTTACATGTAAGGGTCGTGTCACATGAGGCAATATACCAGTTTCTCAGACAATCTCAACGAAAAAGCATTTTCCACCTTTTCAATGTTCACATAATTCTCCTGATAACAAGTGATGGGTAGCCATGTTAAAGTCAGGTTATCATGATCATTGCAAAAAAGGACAACAAATTGTAGCTCTTTAATGACTAACTAGTAAAAACACGTGCATAAGTGTTCATAGCAACAACGTCATCAGATGCAATGAAGAAAAACAACTTCAACCAAAATGTATTGTACAGTCCCAGCACAGGATGGATCAGATGCACAGAAGAAAAGCAACTTCAACCAAAATGTATTGTACAGTCCCAGCACAGGATGGATCAGATGCACAGAAGAAAAACAACTTCAACCAAAATGTATTATACAGTCCCAGCACAGGATGGATCAGATGCACAGAAGAAAAGCAACTTCAACCAAAGTGTATTATACAGTCCCAGCACAGGATGGATAAGGAAGCAGCAGAACAAAGGTTTATCTCAACACTGACTGTGTTGATAGTGGACTGAATAGGGATTGTGGCTTTTGTGACTCTACAGTACTGACTCATTACCAGGCTTTTTTTTTTTAGACTGTGCTGGACTGTAAAAAACCTTGAAGTTGTTTTTCTTCATTTTGTCTGATGAAGTCGTTGTTTTAGCTGCGCAAGCTTCTGCAGATATTTCCTACTGTTAAGTCATTGAAGTGCTACGATTTATTTTCCTATTTATAATTTTCCTGGGAATTTTTTCAGAAAAACACCTCCTGTGCTACCAAAGTGCTCCGTTTGCATGTGTAGCCGTTTAATAGGTTGGCTTCGAGTTAATACTAAAAATTGGTCTGTGTGAGAAGGCCCTCAATGACAGAAAAAAGACAAGGTGTCCAAATTAAAAACAGGATGTCGACAAGAAATCCGGACACCCCTCTGTCCGACACTATGCCATGTCCCCCTTCCCCCTACCACTGATCTTCCCAACATCTTCATCATCATATGGCTGCGTTTGTCCAATGTAAATTCATTATCACACGCGTGCTCGTGGAATACGAAAAAAATATAGCGCTTCTGCGTCCCATATCCAACTTGGCCTTCGAGTATAATGTCTTTACATAATCTCTATTACTTGCTGTTCTTGTACATACTGTTCTTGCATTACGATCTTCTGTCACCCCTCCATCTATCTCCCTTTCTCCACCACTTCTACCTTATTCCCTGTCCACCATCTTACCTTGGTTTATTATCTCCGACCAAAAGACGCACTTTCCTGAAGCGGTTTCCAATCTTTTTATCCGCTCCAGCGGGTAGGTTTGTGCTGCTGGTGGAAGGGCTCGGTCCGCTGTTCCCAACGGGAGTCGTAATGTAGAATTTACGGCCGTTGCTGGACGGTGATTTGTTAATACTGAAGTCATTGACGAAGAGGATGCAGTCGTTGCCAAGTACTGGATGGTGTCAAATAAACAAACAAATAAATGAAAACAACTTTGATATGGAACACCTGTCCTTCATTTATTTTACATTTTTTTTCTAACAGCCTGATGAGAGTAAAAGACAATTTATTAACATTAAGGGGGAAAAATTATTGTTTTGGATTTCAACTTCCGGCCTGGAATTACACGGAGGCCACGGAGGCCATAGTGCCCTGGTCTTGGCCTTGGTGCCCCTTCAAAACTTCCCCATAGACTTTAAGATTTCCCAATGGAAGTGCCCTTTACAAAATGAAAATGGCCTTGCCCTCTCCAAGATGAAATTCCAGACCTGCAACTTAGTCGGAGTGAAAAGGTAACAAGGTAAACTGAATGATAATCTGTTCTAGAATGCAGACATTGGTTGGTTCGAATCTCACCTGAAGTACCTGTAGATTTACTTACTAAACAAAAATATATGTTTATTTTTTTTCAACTTATTGATTCTGGTTGTGAAGCCAAGGATTCTCGGAAAAGCGAACATAATCACTACACTAGCCGAGAACCCGAGAGGACAAGGTAGAAAGTTACAGTTTTAGACGTGGGAGGAAACCCCAGAGAATTGTTCCAGTGAAAAACCAACGCAACCTTGGAGGGACTGAAAAGCCAATCCATATAGTGCCCCCGGCAGGATTCAAACCAGGGTCCTAGAGGTGGAAAGCAAAGAAAAAAAACACTGCGCCAATTTTGTCATCCCCCCCACCCCCCAAAAATAAAAAGTTGCGACTGCCCATTAGTAAACAAATTTTTGTTTATTTAGAATAAAACCATACAATATTTTTCTTTATCCCTAACGCAAAAATGTTCTGTAAATTTCAAGACAGTTTCATAACTTCAGAAGTTTTTTTTTCTCTCACATGCAATATTTGAAGGTTCAAATGGGTCAAAGGTTATGGAGACGATAGAATCGGTGAACGTTTTCTTCCAGAGTTTGATGCCGGTGTCTGCGTTCCACAGTACGATGGAGTACGGAGGATGCAGAGCAACGAGGAGGTCATGGGAAGCGTCTTGGGTTGATAACCACTCCAGATCTGCAGACAAATAATCATGAAAAGATAAGAAAAAAAGAAATCTTCAATTGTTGGTTTAAGAAACGGAAACATTCGGTCAAATATTTCAAAAAGCAAATTATGCCTTAAAAAAAGCTGTTAACATTGCCTCACATTGGCATTTGGGTGTTTACAATGTTGCATAAATAATTCAATAAAAGTGTGATGTACACTGTCCATTAATAACACACATCTTCTATTTTTTAAGATGAAATATTATTTGGAATTTGACATAAAAATGCAGTCAGAGACGAGAGAAGTTTCAGTGTAAGTAACTTGTGGTTTATCTCTGAAGGCAAACATTCATTAAATTGTTGCGGCAACCGCTGCTAATCACAGGACTCCAACTGGGCCCAATTTCATGGCTCTGCTTACCGCAGATTTCTGCGCTTAGATATCATAGAATTATGTGCTACAAGGGCTCAGTAAGCACAGAATTCCGCGGTAAGCAGAGCCATGAAATTGAGCCCTGGCCTGTCCTTTTTTTTTGGGGGGGGTTGGGGGTTGGGGAGTAAGCAATAAGTATACAGTGCTTATCAAACATTGATGAAAGGGTAAAAACCAAAATAGTATTCTTTATGCAATTGATACTCTAGTAAAAATGAAACTTTACTTTGGTTACACCCATTTTTGCTCTTTTTTAAAACCCCATCTTGCTTTATCCTGAGGTGAAAAAAGGGCAGAGCTGGCAACATTTGCTTCTTGCTATCAGGGAAATTTTGTACAACAATCAGGGAGATATTCAGAATATACATTCAACATAATACGGACAAAGTTTCCATTATCAGGGAGATTTTCAAATTTGATCATCAGAACATGGAAAGTGTGGTTTATTTTCAGGGAACTTTCTGCAGAATCAGGTCGAGTTGGCAACTCTGAAGGGGCATCAAACTTCTATTTCTTCACAGAAAACACCTGAACAAACTAATTTAAAGGGAACGTGTACCTTTGGTTTTTGGAACCGTTCAACTGTTTTAATCCTATATAAATGTAGATATATACAATAAAACGTGGTAAAGTTTTTGAGATATCGCCGAAAATCCTGAGCGGTTATGTCCGTGCAGGAGGATTAATCCACAATTGGAATACACAATCTGAGAAACGTTTCTGGCAGAAACGCTTCTCAGATTCAAATTTGTTCTGTTAAAACTTGATATATTTTTCCATAACCACATTACTCCGAAGTGAAATGATTCTCCAATTATGCTTTCGAAAGCTGCTGTACTTCTAACCAAGTAAGTTTTTATTTCCATTAATTTTAAGAGTGATTACCAAACGTATACCTTCCCTTTAATTCAAAATTAAGGGTCTGCGTGTAATGTACGTACTATTCACAATATGGTTAAAATCTGAAAATTCACAAGAAAACTCAGCTTAAATTTATGTACAGGTAATGTAACGAGATTAAACTGAACACGTTAGCATAACTTGCTCATTATTAATTCAGCCGACCCATTTTTCATGTTGTTGCCAGGCTTTGAGTTCGCGGATGGAAAGACTGAATCCAGAACCGTGTCAGCAGCAGTTAATCCATTTTAAATTTCAATTTAAATCACTCAATCCTGCCTGGCATACATGTGTAGCACAATTCACACACACACACGTTCAGTTCGAGGCAGTCGAGTTTTCGCTACTTATTTTCTTAACTGATACATGTGTACACATACCACATATGTAACCTGTCTTTATGTGCACTTACAAATAATGCCATTATACAAAAACTACACTAAGATGGAATTAAAAAAATCAAATAGTGATCAAGAGTTCAACTGACCAAGTACATGTATTAGAGAAGTTATTTTAAAAGAACAGAATCAAAATGAAAAAAGACTTCCTGCATGGTTAACTGTTTTTAGAACATTGATCTTATTTGTCTTAATGGGTATTACTTCATTACTCAATAGAATTGACGGTCAAAGTCAACATCTGAACATAATTTGTTCTTGCTCAAGATATTACAGGGCTCGAATTTGACACTGGACCGCTGGCCCAAGGCCAGTGATTTTAGCATTGGGCCAGTAAACTCATGTCCCTACAAGTCCGGCGGTCTTGTGTTTGTGTTCAAATGTTGACTTTCAGTCTGATAAATACAATTCTGTTGATTATCGAAGACTACGTTCCCCTACTATACAAATGAGATCAATCTTCTCTTAGCACTTTTTCAAATTCAAACAGTTCAGTTATTGACCTGTGTTGGCATTTTTTCTTCTCACTTTAATTTTGGTCTTGTACTCAAAATTCTGGTCCAGCAAATATTTTGAGCTACTAGCCCTGCGGTCTTGTGGGTTTTTCCCCCAAATTCTAGCCCTGTATTACACAGAGTGACGTATTATTATTCCATTGAAAAAACACAAGAGCGCCGAACTTGTCTGGTCATGAGTTTACTGGCCCATCACTAAAACTCCTAGCCTCAGGTCTGTTGTTCAGTGTAAAATTTGAGCCCTGAGATGTATGGCACATGTACATTAATATGTTCAAATAGCACGTACATGTTCATGTATTTTGTTTTTGCCAACACTTAGGGGGCCTATGCGTAGTAACATTGCAACCATGTTCGTGTTCATGATTATGATTGCAAAGTAGTGTCATGTAACGTACTTGTCTGCTAAATGCTCTTGACTTTGGCCACAGCCAGCAACACATTCAGGCCTGATGATTCGTTCTTAAAGGCCCTGTACACTATAGACCGATCCGTTAAACCCCACCCCTTTAGCATATTGACCAATCACAGCATTGGCTGCCTCACCACTGCACACGTGTGCAGCACATGTGCGTCTCTCCAATGCCACACTCGCGACATGAACGTGCGCGCTTTAAGTACGCGCACACGCACGTTTACTTTTCTAATGGATTTTAGCGTGTCAGACTTTGTCGGACTTTCGGTGGCGTATAGCCAAGGTTGTGATTGGTCAACACGTAAGGGGCGGAGCTTAATGGATCGGTCTATTGGTAAGATCGACAAAACACAATGTTCGCAGATTTACACATAACTTACATGATTTAAAGTAAGTAATGGTAGAAAGGGTTCCTTAAAATATTTCTGCCTAAAATGCTATTGTTTCTGAGAAACGAGTAAAACAATAGTAATTATCGCGCGTGATAATTTGAAAAAACAGAAAACACATAAGATCTCTTTTCACTATTTTCTCGTGACCTCGATGACCAATTGAGCTCAAACTTTCACAGGTTTGTTTGTTCATGCATATGTTAAATCACACAAAATGTGGACACTGATTTTGAGCTGTTACCAAAAGTGTACAATACCTTTAAAAGGGCAAGGGCACCTCCAAAGGTTTTTTTTCAAACACAATATCAACCTCTACCCTCGTAGATACCCATTTATGTACCCCTGGGTGAAGAGAAGCAATTGTAGTAAAGCATCTTGCTCAAGGACACAAGTGTCATGACCATGACCCGATGCCACACCCCGATGACTTAACCACCAGGGCCCAATTTCATAGAGCCGCTTAAGCACAAAAAGTAGCTAAGCACATCAAAATTGTGCTTACCAGAATAAGGTTACCAGCCAAACTACCATATCACATGTACAATTTGTGACTGGTATCCTGCTCATTTCTGCTTAGCAGGCATTTGTTAAGCAATATTTGCTGCTTTAGCAGTTCTATGAAATTGGGCCCAGAACTTGAATCCGATTCGCTTAACCGCTCGGCCATGACCACGCCATGATGGTCATAGATGTCTGGAGTTTGAACCATCAGAGTTACAAAGTGAAAATCTGAAGATGTCTACCCATCTGAAACTTACCCAAGACCGGTTTGGTTCCCTCACTGAAGCTGGCTCTCTCGGATGCGTCCTTGACGTCCCATACAATGATCTGCCCTCCTGCATCGGCAGAGGCGAGTCTCAGCATGTACGGCGCATCGATAGTGTGATGGTAGTTCTCTCTTGCCCACTTCACCTTCACGACTGTACTCTTGTGCTTCTCCAATGTCTGGATGACCTTGTTACACACATTCAAAAAAATAACCAATCCTACATCACTTGCGCCAGACATGTGCTTCACACGTCTCGCCTCATTTCATAGAACTGCTTTAAATCTGAAAATATTGCCTAACAATACTCTGCTAAGCAAATATGAACGGGATCCCAGTCACAGACGGTACATGTAACAAGGTAACTTTAACCTGGTAACCTTATTCTGCACAGCACAATTTTGATGTGCTAACTGCTAAGCTACTTTCTGTGCTGAGCAGCTCTATGCAAATTGGTTCCTGTTCTTAAAAAGAATTAGTGGAGGCATATCAGACAATGCTTACTACCACTACCACCATCATAACAAGTAAGCTTTTGGAAAGAAATTACAGATCAAAATTAGGGGAACCAAAGTATGAACCTAGCTTTAAATGAAAATGGGCCAAGGCAGCCTGTTGGACAAGACGGTAGGAAACCACTGATACAACTACATGTACGATGGGACAGACTGAAAAGGTGCTCAGACTACTTACCTGGACAGCTTTGGTATCAACTACCACTACAGATGAATGGCACCCATATGCCATTAATGACTGCCATCCCCTGTTCAAATATCAAATGAAAAAGAAAGAAAAATAATTAACTAAAACTGGTTTTTACGAATGTTACATTAGTAAGGAAGGTCAGGATTGCATTACACTAGATGTGTTCGTTTTCAAATTTATATAACTTTGAGGCAACTTTTTAACTGACAACAATTTGCTTGTAAAGATTAATTTAACACTGGACCGTTAAAGTGTGCGAACTTGTTTCCAATGGACGTGCAGGGTTCCGCCTATGATTTCTTTAGTGGCGGAAAAATGTTACCCTGGAAACCATTATGAGATGGATGAGTTATACGCTCGATCATAAAAATAGTCTCAAACCAAAGAAGTACTCAAATTTAATGGCTTTGGATAAATTACCCAATTGGTAATTACCCAATTTTACATTATGTTGAAAACCTTTGAAAGGAAATTGGCAAGTTTTATATTAAAATTTGGAAAACATGTGGTGGTTAAAAACAGAGAAAATGCTGCCAGTGGTGGTTGGGGAAATCCTGAGTGCCGGGCTGGTTTGCCGGCGCCAACCACTGTGGGCAGAACCCTGTACGTGGGACCAAAGTGATCTCAAAATGTTCAAATATACGCGAGGCTTGCACCGTCTATACACACACATGGCGCACTGATCAGTCAACATCATGGCTGCTGGTGAGATTTAAACATGCAATTGCTAGTACTAGTAGTAGTGACCACTGCATGTAACTATGTAACAGTGTAATGGGTAAATGTGTACATTGGGCCAAAAAAATAAGCAAAACCAAAAGAGAGAGCTAACATTCAAAAAGAAAAGGGAGTCTCCAATACTGGGGGGGGGGGCATACGGCCAAGAAGCGGAGATTATCAGTCCAGCGTATTGGCACTAAACAGTATCAATGGGGTTAGAACAGTATGTTCTTAAAACATTTGCTTACGATTCCTTCAATATCCAATCAATAGGTTAGTTTCAGAAATGGTTACTCGTTTACAAAAATTACTGTAAACACACAGGTTTAATGTGTATTTATATAAATATAGACTGTGTTTCAGCGATTTGCTATGATTTTTGTTAGTGGTACATCCATGATCTGAAAACTGCAAAAGCACGACCATCAAAGTCAAAATTTCAAAAAGAGGAGTAGGCCTGCTGCTGGGGAGTGCTGGCACTGCATCCCAAGACTCCCAGTTTCTGAGTTTAGTCTTCGCCCCCCTGCCCCTCCCCCCCCCCCAAAAAAAGAAGAAGTCCATAGTATGGAATACGCCATTAGCTCCATTCAAGCAAGGGCCACTCCACTTGACTTCCTTAGACCAGTGGATTTGCCCAAGCAGAGATCATCAAGAGCAGACAGTGACAAAGAGATGAAAATGCCTTTGCCCTTTCATGCCTTTTGGCATTCACATTTTCTTTGCCGATTATTAGCTGATAACATAATGTCCCCGAAAAACCTAAAATAAAATTGTTTACTTACCAGTCACAGGCATTTTTATTCTGGGCATGTAAAGCACCAGTAATTGTTCTTGGAAAAATATTCATTTTCTAAAACAGCTCACTTTATCATGCTAAGAATGTTGCTTTCCAAGATATTTTTGACGGGGTTTTCATAGTTCCCCATACGAAAATGAGCCTCGCATGTGTAACTGGTGTACTGCATCTTTTCAGTGCACGATTGAATTATTGTTTACGCTGGTACGCATCGATATCAGGTGAAAAGTCTGCTCTCCTTTTCAATCTCCCTTCATAAAATTTGGGATGAAGTCAGGTACACGACCTGTCCAAATTGTGGGCGGGGCACCTACTACAGCAAAACCTCAGTTTTTGCGCTTGTTTTAAAAATCATATTTGTTTTATATTTTATGGAAATTGCACTGTCTGATTTTTGTATCAACTTTTGATATGAAGAAAGGAGACCGACTTCTCAAAACTTGTTCAGCTGTTACTGTTAGTGTTACTTTTGTTTATTTTGAATATATGTGGAAATTATAACACAAAATATAAAAACGAAACTTCAGTGTCGTATCTCTCTTGCCAGAAAGGTCCTTTTTGAAAATGTACAAGGTCACTCTTTTTGCAAAACGAATACAACTTTCTAGTTTTCTGGAAGACATTTTGTGTGGGAAAAGATGTTTGGCTGAAGTGGGCTCTTCCTTCCCCCACCCCTCCCCAATTTGTTAAATAAAGACATCCCTTCGAAAATATATTTTATTGACAATGGGCTATTGGATTATGTTTTATTTTTTAAGGGGACTGCAAATTTTATGTGGATCGCCCTTCCTACTTGATTTATCAAAATACTGTTTGAACTTGTCTTTGTTTCTGTTTGTAAAAGATACACTTTGTTTCCAAATCTTTGAGCGAGTTCATCTGATGGTACTTGTTTTACGAATCCCCCCCCCAAAAAAACCCCACCTGCAAACGCAAGGAGGGGGGGGGAGGGGGTGTGCGACTCAAACTCGCGCATGCATGTCTACTTTTCTAATGGTATTTACGCGTGTCGGACTTTAGTCAGATAATTTCGGCAGGGGTGGAGCTTAATGGATCAGTTACGATTACAAACTCACGGTTAATGCACACGCACGCGCGCTGGCCGTCACACAACAACGGGGCGGCGCCCTTCGAGATGTGACGGCCAGCGCGCGCGTGCGTTTTACGACCCCGTCGCGTCGGTTAAAACGGCCGGTTAATAAGTTAATATGACTATTTTCTTCCTCCATGATATGACCGAGTCATTACTCTAGTGAACTGTTGGCATGATCGTAGCAGGCGCCTGTGTCTAGTCTGTCCATGGTAATATGAACTCTAACCAAGTTCAAATTTGACGGCCAGCGCGCACGTGTGTTCAGTCCTTGCTCTATCATCTATGGTTCAGTAACTGTGATAACAGACCATAGAGCTATATAATAAGAACTTATATAGCTCTCAGACCGATCTATTAAGCTCCGCCCCCTTAATGTGTTGACCAATCACAATCTTGGCTACGCCACGTACCGGTCACCGAAAGTCAAAAAAAGTCCAACACGCTAAAATCCTATTTTATAGAAAAGTAAACATGCGTGCACGCGAAAGGGGCTGGGGCTGTATGGATTGGTCTGTTCCGTCCATAAGTACAGCCACTGATGACGTCTGCTACGATCATTTGACAGTGCCCCTTTCAGAAAACAAAATAATAAAATCCAATCGTGGTGCAGTATATTGATTGTGATAAAATGAAAAAAACATTTGAACAATAACCATCAATTTCATGACACATGGCAAGTGATGAATAAAACTCCAACAACATCCAAACGTCTTGGTGTATTAGTTTATACTTCTGTTAATATAAGAAAACATAAAATGTGTACATAAGGTTATTACAATATTACAATAGTTATATTTAAAACTTAGCAGAAACCTTAAACCAATACCTATGCCTAAACCAACACAACTTTTCACAGATTGTTTTGCTATCTTATCACATGTATTTGTTTATTTTTCGAAAGACATGGAATAAAAGTTTGGGAGGAGAATGATTTTTTGCTCACAGCATTTTTAATTGTGCTTTTTTTTACATTTTTTTCCGATCAAGAGGAGGTAGCCATAAGGTTCAATGTACCTTCTCAAAATCCCTGCTTCTGTCAATAACTTTGAATTAATATTAACATTTGATACGAATACATTCAAACAGAGCCCAAGCTCGAGCCATGGTATCGAAACAGGACCCTTTTTAACCATTCAAAATTCGTTTCCATCGGTGGATTTCTAGCCCTTGGTTTTAATTATATAAATATATCAATAATCAGTCGTTGATACAGAGTTAATTAGTTTAACGGGGCACTGTCATCGACCGTGATCAAGTCTGCTTGTGGCTGGACATCATTTTTTTTATGGCAACATGAACTCTCGCCCAGTTACTACACGTGCGCTGTGTTGACCGTCACATCACACACAAAAGCATTAAGCCATCATTATCATCGCGCGCGCGCGTGTGCAGTAACTGTGGTGAGAGTGCAGAATTTAATGTCTGGCCACAGTCTCACCGCTGTGATCACGACGACAGTGCCCCTTTAAACGGGAAAAATGAGCCGTCATTTTTCGGAAGAGTAAAATAATTCCACTCGTCTAGTTATAAACAAACACAACGTAACAACAACCTGTAAAAATGTCATCAAATTTGGTGAAAACAAACAACAAATTGTCAGGAATTTTGTGCACATTCATACAAGCTAAAATATTGATTGCTGGATTTAAAAAAATAGTATAAGCATTAGTGATTTGTGGGGTCTTCCAATGGTATTTCCTAACCTTTGATAATATTTCAGAAAGAAATATCTCTCTGAAGGGTTGGTACAGGTGTAATCAGTGTAAGTCAGATTGAAAGTAATCAATTGTGTGTTTGTTTTTGTCATATTTAAAAATCGCGAAAAAAATAGTAATAACAGAAGTTTAAAATAAAACAAACACAAATAAGAATATTTTAACAATGCTTTATTTCCAAAAGCAATGTAGACTTTCGATAAACAATTATAACTTTATATATACCACTAATTGGGCCGACACCTAAACAAGAACAACTTTTTTGAAAATTGTTCAAGTTTTCTTGAAACTGGAATAACTTTGTAAATTTGCAATATGGGTAATTTTTTTTGTTTCTGCAATGACTACACGAAACCCTTTTGAGCTTTCACTTCGTAAACTAAAAGCTTTCAGGTAGTACCCCAACTACCTTTGTTTTTAAACTTTCATGAGGTACAAAAAATATCTCTCATCCATCACATGCAAACTTTCAAATGGGGCCTTGATTACCTTTTATTCATTTATGTAACCCTCTCATCTATGTAGTTAATATGGTACCACATGATTACCACGCAATCTTGATCATGAGGCACCACAACCCTCAACCTCATCATGACTGTATACCTCTCATCAATCTAAGCTTTCATGTGACACTTTGTTAACCATTTCAGCTTTCCCGCAGTCCCTGCCTCTCATTCATGTAAGCTTTTCTGTGAAATCACCACTGACAGTCATCCATGTAGGGTTCCATGAGGTACCAGCTATACCTCTCACTGCAAGTGCTATACTTCTCACCATGCAAGCGTTCATGTACCTCTCATTAACATGTTTCACATTGTTCCGAGCATAAACTCTCATCTATGCAATAGTTTTTCACTGGTTTATCATGACAACCTCTCATCCTTTTACACATACGTGATACCATGACAGCTTCTCATCCATGAATGCGCTCATGAGGTACCATGACTACCTCTTCTCTATTATTTCTAATGGACCTCAACAAAACTTTTGTATTATTTTCCTTGACTAGTCTATCTTTGGCCAAACATTTAATAACACACCCTGTCATCTCTGTTTCAACTATTACGCACACTTTTATGAAGTACTCTCTCATCCATAGAGGCTCCACCATGACTACCTCTCTACCACAAAATATTTTATGTGGTACCTCGAACACATGCTAACCATGCAAGCTTTCATGTGCTTCTATGAGGAGTGTGGTACCAAGAACACCTCATATATGTAAGTTTTAGTGTGGAACCAAGACTGCCCCTCATGCAATTGCATGCAAGCTTCACCACAATTACATGAACCTCCAAATCATAGCAGCTCTCATGTTCTACCACACCCATCTCTCATTCATGATCTCTGACCACCTCTCATTTACATAAGCTTTGAATGGTACCACGATTAACTGTCCTAATCTATGTAAAATCTCATGTGGTACCGGTACCATATATCTCAAGTTTTTATCCGATATCTTGTTTACCCCTCATTCTTGCAAACTTCCATTTGGTGTCGTGACTATCTCTCATTCATGTAAGCTTTCGTTGTGCAATCAAGAGTACCTCTCATCTATAAGCTTTAATGCGCAACCACATAACTCATTCAAGTACCTCACACTCATGTTAACTTTCATACTTGCACCCAAGACTAGCCTTCATGTGGAACCCAAGACTACATTTTATGTGGCACCCAAGATTATACTTTCAGTAGCACTCAAGGTTACCTTTCAGCAGCACCCAAGACTATGTTTCTTGAGGCACCCAAGACTACCTTTTAGTAGCACCCAAGACTACCTTTCACTAGCACCCAAAAATATGTTTCTTGAGGCACCCAAGACTACCTTTCACCAGCACCCAAAAATATGTTTCTTGAGGCACCCAAGACTACCTTTCATGTGGCACCCGAGACTACCTTTCATGTGGCACCCAAGACTACCTTTCATGTGGCACCCAAGACTACCTTTCATGTGGCACCCGAGACTACCTTTTACATGGCACCATGTCTACCTTTCATGTTTGCACCTAGTACTTGCATTCAAGTGGCTCCAATGAGTATAGCGTTCATGTGGCAATTTAACGACACATTTGCCAATGAGAAAGTATTTCACAAAAAGTCAGCTTGAAATTAATTGAGCGCGAACTAATTGGGGAACGATATTATTTATCTTACGTCATGTACGTAGTCTACAGCTGTGGTAATCACTGGGGAAAATTAAAATATTTCTAATCTAGAAATCTTACAATGTTGAAGTTTTGAGGTAGTACCAATTGTCAACAGAAATATTTATAATCTGAAATAATACTTTGATCAAGATAGTTTCCAAAAACTTTTTTTTCTGAAGCTAAATCATAAGAACAAATGAATGTGCACAACATTATTGACAAAACATAAATTGCTATTTACTGAACATGTATTCCTAAAAGTGCATACCAAATTTGATGAAATTTCCAGTTTGACGAATGGAATGAGTGTACTCCACCGAAAAACAAAAAGGATCATAATGACTTAAAATATAAACATACTGTGGCAAACAACATCACTACGCTTAAAAAAAAAAGCCTTGTTATATACTGCAGTTAAAACAAAGTATTGAGCTGTTCTGATTTTCAACTTGTTCCAGTAATGTTTCAAACCCCAAGTTATTAGAGTTAACCAATTAAAACGATTAACATGATAATCTCATAATGATGCATGCCCAACACCAGTTAATTTGTGGAATTAGTATGTATTAAATTTCAATGTTTCTTGTCTATTATCAGATAATTTCTTAGTGATCTATTTTTAGGACAACAAACCCTAGACATACTATAGTATTGCACAAACTATTATAACAGAAAATAGAGGTATTTGACACTTTCATCTTTGAAAAACCTTTTTGATCTCTTTAGAATATTAGACAATCGAGTTTTAAAGGGCAAAGGCCTGATTTATCAGCACCAAGAATCTTTGAGTATAGATAATTAACGGAGAAAACTAACCACAGTAGTCTTTAATCATGCTGCCACCATCACCGTCTTGTTCCACATGTGCAATAGCATCGGTGGCTCACTGAATTCCATTGTACAAAAAAAGGAAGAGGGGGGCCTGTCTATTTTTTTCCCTTCCAGCCTCAGTATGGTTTAACTCAATGTATTCGGGTAGGAGGGAAAACAAACGTAACCAATTTGAAAAACTGTGCATTTTAATAAACACCATTGGTTGACAAAAACTTGAGACATGACATTTACGCCGTTTCAAAACTGTAGGGCTACAGCTACAGCTGCACTCACTACATTAACATGAAGCCATAGGTAGCCCTTGGTAACAGCCGTAGCCGCCCAATGGGCAACAGCTTGATTTGAACGGGGAAAAAATACAAGATGGTTGCTCCACAATGAAAGTTCGTCATACAAATCACAAATTATATAGACTTGAATTACAAACAGTTCATGCACGACGAGTTTTGTGATTGGTTATGTTGATAAATGAAAAAGGTTGCGTGTACATGATAAAACAAATCAATCACTTTCGGCGTTTTGTTTTGTCTTCTTTCTTTTCTGCGTTACAATTTATTCCTCGGATATTAGTGTGGAAAACAGCAAGAACAAACATACCGACCAAACGGTGTCATTCATTGGAGGCCAATAAACCAACACATGGCCCCCCGTCATTATTTCACAGTCTGGTCATCTTTAATTTCTTAAAATATTACCTTAAACGTTTTGAAATGTGTTATAATAATTTCTTGAGTAAACCAGTTCCTGTAATTTATAACAAGCATCTTGTGCAGTCGAATATAAAAACAATAGAAAGAGAAATTAGATTTCAATGGCCTCGTTATAATAGACACAACGGCAGAATATGGCTCAAAGGCAAAATAGAAGCAATGGAAAAATGTGTTTATTATGGACAATATTTACAAGAATATTTTCGATTACAAAGAATATTTTCTGTTACAGTCCATATTTGGATATTTCAAGTGAAGTTCACAGTTACACATCTATGTTCCGACATCCCTATGTAACAGCACCCCTATGTATACCAGCACCCCTATGCTCCGCCACCCCTACAAATGTACCGGCATGTTCCTAATCCTAACCCCAACCCTAATCCTAACCCTTACCCTAGAGTGTAGATCACAGAGGGTTATCGGACATAGGGTTGTCGGAACATAGAGCAGTCACTAAGTTCACAACATGTTATGTTTTTCACCACAACTGTAAAAAGGGCCAATCGACATAATGAACCAACTCCATCATAATCTATACATTAGAAATGTTTCTTTTTTTAATGACCTCTTTGATGTTTTAGATCTCAAACAATAAGATCATAGCTTATGTTGATTCAATTCTGCTCATTCTTGGATATTTTTGTTCCTGGGTGTCCTGCTTTAAGAGAAGTGACAGCAAGCCAGCAATGGTAGTCATAATATACTCTCTTTGAATCAAGACAACTTACATCATTGGTGAAGTTGACAAAAGCACTTTAACTGGTTGCCCTTCCTTGAACATGGTAGAGCACTCTTAATGATGCTCTTGCTTCTGGCATGTTCTTACCTACTTTAATTGAGATTCATCGGTTTATAGAAGACAAACCAAAAGCCAAATATGCAAGCTTCATAGTGTTTTGCAATACAAAATACTTTTTATAAATTGTAAAAATTCCTTTTAAATTTGTTATCTTTCTTTATTTGTTACCTTTTAAAAGTTTAATGTGATTGAAAGTTCTTAAAGTTACTCATCAAAAATTCAAAAGTTTGTATTTTCTTCACAACTAATCATTGTTTAACAATCATTTCGAGAATTCTGGGGAGATTGCTGGCAATAGACTGTGCAAGTCTAGCGCGCATTCGAACATCGGGCCCTGATATAAAGTGTGCGAGTTTGTTTCCTTCACGTGTTAAAGCATTGTGCGTGGGACCAAAAATGGTCCCAAAATGTATGAATACGCATGAATACGCGCAAGACTTGCACAGTCTATAATCTTACATTGGAATTGCTCGAAGGACATGAATTACCAATGAACCAATGCTGCACAGTATCCTGAATCCAAAGACACTCTCACATGATTTGATTGGAAATGACAATGCGACCTGAACTCTCCTTTCATTTCTCTAAAAGGAAATTGCAATTGATTGCCACGTAAGCTCTACCTAAGAATTTACTGCCATGGGTTGAGAGGCTCTTTCTGTGACTATTTCATAAATTGGACCGGACAGTTATACATAATGCAATTGATATGAAACATGACTGTGCACATTAAGGTATTTCAGACGCTTTTTGTTTTGAGTTGCAAAATGGGTGCATCAAGGTGAATCCAATCATTGTGCCTCTGTGATAAAAAAAACATGAGGGAGGGTTGCTGTGCGTTTTAACTCCACTTCTATTGTGACTATTATCAATGAGGATAAAGGAAGCCCCCCACCCCAAACAATTTCATCAGGCATAAATTTAAAGCTTTGTTTTCTGACAGTTAAACTGTCAAAAAACAACTGTATACAAACACATGATGCCATATTATATCAACAGGAACAAACTGTGGAATAGATTCATTTGACATTTTCTTTCGATTTCAAGAGTGAAGGAATTTCATCTGTTGCACAGCACCTCCATCAATCAGTATCTGTAAATCGACTGGCTAGATTTTCAGAATAAAATAAAAAAAAACCAAGGCAAGCACTCGACTTGAAAAATTTTCTTTTCACTATAAACAAGTCTGATAGACCGAGTGGTAACAATTGTCGTGTTGCGGGGGCCGAGGGGGGAGGTTAGATGCACTTGAGGCTCGCCTCCTCTCGCACGGCAGAATAAGCAACAATGCAATGAGCTAAATGAGCTACGGCGATTGATACCTAATTTTAAACATGAACTGATTGGACTCAAACTATTGGATGACAAGCATACTGGGGTACTCCCGTCACCATTGTGAAGTATGACGAGACACATCATGTCTGACTCCCTATACATGGATGTTCGGAGATGAACAACTCTGACGCCCGCATTATTAGTTCGATTCATGATGAGGAGATATCGTATGGATGGGGATCATTTTAGCAAGCTCTCCTAGTCTTTTTTTTTAAACAGGCGCTTAATTGAATAAATGTGATACAAAATCAATAGAATGTTTGAGTAGCTGTACTACAAAAGAAAAAACAAACAAACCCAAACCGACACCGTTAATGAGTTTGCGGTTCGATGGTTAATACATTAGCGTAATTGATTCAGCTTCAAAGCGGAAAAACAGTATCGGACTGACGTCTTTCATCTTTCATCTATAATGCAAGAACTGTACATTGGCCTTTCCGTTTATGTGTACTGAGCATATGAGTGATGTGGAATGAATGATGGGGCAAATTATCTTTTAAAAAAACCTGCAGGGCACATACACCAGGGAACATGTTGTGGAAGAACCTCCACACATATTTAATTAGGGTAATTAATTACCCCAATATTGTCCCCAATATCTAATACACCAAGGGCAGAGCAAACCAAAGGGTAAACCTTCATAATTATGGTCACACTATAGTCATTTGTCCCACGACACTCGGCACATTAACAAAGTGTGACACTGTGTTCTGTTGCCAACGCCCGCCCGGAACTTTCCAAACAGCCACCGGAACTTTCCAGACAGCGGCCAGGAACTTTCCAAACAGCGGCCAGGAACTTTCCAGACAGCGGCCAGGAACTTTCCAGACAGTGGCCAGGAACTTCCCAAACAGCGGCCAGGAACTTTCCAGACAGCGGCCAGGAACTTTCCAAACAGCGGCCAGGAACTTTCCAAACAGCGGCCAGGAACTCTAGTTGAGCAGATACTCCAGAAGTTTATGAATGGACTTTATGTTTTTAAAAGTTAATAAAGCAGAGTTGTTGTATTGATGAAAAATCTGTTTTTTTCTTAGGTACTTTCCATCCGGCGTTTTGCCAACAGTTAGTAAGAAAACCCCCAGAAATAAACCACGTTACAAAAGGCACAATCTCCAAGCATGTGGTATTTAGCGTGTAGTGAACCTTCCTAGGTGAAATAAAATGATGTACAAACTTTCCCATCCTAGTCCAGACCTTCTATGTTATGAAATCAATGGCTATGGAGGCCTGTCTATTTGGAGGTGACATGGGACCATGTGGAAGGTCAAACAAATCATGAATATTCATATTTGTGTGGAGAATTATTCCAACAGAAATGCACGGGAGGGTTAAATCGGACATAAAAAGTAATGTGATGTTGCGAAGTCGCTATCATCAGAGACTCTCGCATCATAATATGATAAACTTTATTATTAACTTGAAAATACTAAATATGCTTTACCACACCTTTAAAAAGCTTCCACTGAGAAATTTGACAACAATTTATTGGTAAAACAGACTCTCTCCCCCCCCCAAAGAAGAAATTTAATTAAAGAAACCTGAAACCGACACAAAAATAATAAGTAAACAAAAATTGGTTTTCATAACAGACAGCTTCGCCTTGAGAAAATAATCATTACAACATGAAGTGATGAGAAAACGATATTCGACTGAAAGCAATAATGTAACAGATTGTTCAAAGAACATCACTGAATGAAATTGAGTATCGCAAAATGGAAATAATGGATGGCTTTCAGTCAGTTGCATCCCGAAACTCTCCCCCAGTATCCAATAATCCTGTCATACATGATTCACAAAGGACGATATCGTCTCACATATTTTGCTTTCCTAATGCTCCCAAGGCGTCCGACAATATCGGGTTTGTTATTAATAAGCGAGGGTGATGGAGGCGATCGGCGCATTGGAAGTGGTATAAATATTGTAGTGATTTCTTTGGATACATCGATAGGCACCGGTGATGGAGTTAAATTATTGATATGTTGTACGGTGTCGGAAAGAAAAGAAGAAAAAAATAAAGTTACAGGAAGAATGTGTAAGCTTTGGGCCGCGGACTTAAATAGCAGTATTGATGGGAAAATTAAGTGATTTGTAATCTAAAGAGCTTACTCAGTTATTTTGAGAAATATTCCTGCCTGACATGAAGTTCTGTAATTCCATCACCTTTAGGACCATTACAGAAACAGAATAATGTTGAACACCCAAGACAAGAGAAAAGAGGCACAAGGGATATTTGAAGTTTCATATTTGATGTACGACTTGAAAGTGAGAGCATTTTGGCTGAATGTGATTATTCTTTGTCGAAGGCTTACTGACTTTGTATCTAGCGATTAGGTGCACAGCAACAGAAATGTTTGGAAAACTGTTGAGACTGGCGTCCTTACTCTATCTGAATCAAGGTAGGGCACACAGTATTGGGAAATGTTGGGAGCATGGCTACTTCTTTACTCTCTTTAAAAAGAGTAAGCACCGTTAATGTTAAATGCTATGCTTGCTCTCTTTGAATCAAGATAACGTACAGCATTGGTAAAGTTTGCAAAACTATTATCTGGCTGAGCATACTTTATTTGAACCAATAATAATAATAATAAATAATAATAATAATAGGTTCTTACATCCTAGGGGCTAGATCGAGGCGCTGTGAAGATGGAACAGTTAGAATGGATAAAGTTCAGTTTTGAGCAATTTCTTGAATGTAGCATCTGAGGCCGAAGATCGTATGTTGTAGGGAAGATCGTTCCAAAGGCGGGGGCCAATATAACCCAAGGCACCTCAGCCAACAGATTTGAAGCAGGTAGATTCAAGGTGAGAGGATCAAAAATAAGGTAGAGCACTGTCATTGCTTCTTCTATATCCACCCCCTTAAATGAAAATCATTGGTTGAGGGAAAAACAACTACAACAAAATAACAGCTTATTGTTTTGCAATGCAAAATATCTGCAAACTGCAGCCAGCGTCTTACTGCATCTTTCTTTCCCACTTTAAAAAAAGCAACAGCAAATATTGGCTCGCAAGGAAATTGGGTATTTTGTTTTCAAAATATTAATTAATTCTTCTTTTTTTTAAAGACCGTTCCATCACTATAGAGCTATTTATCTGATTGGTTGGTATTCCCGAGCACTTGTTTGACAATCCAGTGCGCTGAGAATTCGTATATAACTTTCTACCAAATAATACAGTCTGCAAAGTGCAAACAGAAAGTACGAAATGGTCTGACCACCTTTTTCCGTAATACGAGAATCACAATTCATAATTGCGATTGCACACAGGGGAAATTTCAAAATGTAGTTCCAGTTTGATGAAGGTATAAGGTTTGTTCCTGGCCTCCTCGGAAAATGAAAACAAAACATCGTAATTCAAGCGTAAAATCTGCAATTTCATCATTTGAATAAATATTACATACACCGAGTAGACTCCTAAACATTGTGTATATAAGAATACCAACGTACTTCTCCCCCCACGCCGAAAAAGAAAAAAAGAAGAAGGTCAAACTGATTTAGCTGCCCTTACGTATCTTTTACAGCATGCAGACTTACAACTCACTATAGATGTTGTTCACAAATTTAGTGGAGTAAAGTGCACAACAAACTATTCACAGAATACATAAGATAGTATTGTACAGTCGAAAATATAAATAACACTGAGGGGGGAAAAAATATATAGAAAAGCAGATGAAAATAGAAAAAAAAAGACCAGAGAAGGTTTGCAGTGAGCGCCATGGGAATAGATATCTCTTGAGTTGCGTTTGGGTACTGTATACCTTCTTTGGTGATTTCATTCCACCATGCAATAAAATTGAAACCTTGTGTAGATAATGATATTTATACAATTTATTATACTGCTGGGCAGTTGAGATAGTACAAACAACACAAATAGTAAGCTGACATTTCAGAAAGAAAGGGGAAAAACCTTAGTGAATGGTTGTTCCCAAAGGGTTGAAGGGGAAAACATGTAAAGTTCCTTGTATAGACCAGGTGACCTGTGACCTTTTGACATCACATGTTTACAAAAGAGCCGCCAAGCCTGGACTTCCTACTGGCACGATTTGTACACAGCCGAATGGAAGAAAACATTTAATCTTGCATTTTAAGGAGATTGCACTGTCTGATTTTTATAAATTGTTGATACGACGACAGCAGGCACATCTCAAGGCTTGTTCAGCCGTTCTTTTATAACTCCGGGATTATGTGGAATTTATGACAACAAATTCCATACGGCCGGTGCATTATGTCGCCTGCCAGAAAGGCTTAATAATGTACAAGGTCACCCTTTTTGTAAACAAAAGTCACATGGTCTATAGGAACTGTAAACTTAGAGGTGTCCAAAATTGTCCTTGTCTTAAAAAATGTTTTTTTTTAAATTCATAGGGGTTTGGGGATGGAAGGAGTGGTTTAGTCGTGCATCCCAGTTGGAATATTTTGCACGAGTCCATTCAACTTTTTTTACTAAAACTTGTTTATCATTCCAACTTAACTATTAAGATATCAAGGAAAAAATAATCAAATGAAATGACAATTCCTCTTGTTGTTAATTTTATGGACAACAAAAAGACTCCCCGAATATGTGCCCGGGATCAGGTGTTCACCAAATCAGAAACAAATTCCCGCTCAAATCTTGGGTAACCCCCTCAAACCACATGGATACACTCTGCCCTACCTCAGGGGGACAGCTTATAGATGGGTCGTGAACACAACTACTCCATACCTAAATACATGTATACTCAAGACAGAGAAATTTTACCACCTGGTCTAATTACCCCGCTGCCCATTACAAACTAATTAAATGCATGTGCGAAACAGTCTACCCCGTGATGAATGATTTATGAAATGCTTTGTCGATATTTACTGACAGGCACTTTTCCTTTGAGTAATAAAATATTTATAGTAGGTACAGACACAGAGACTCTCTACTTTATATTCCCAGGCACAAGACATTAATAAACATCCTTCCCTCCCTAGATGCCCTCCCAGCAAACATGGATATGTTTGGAGAGCCATATCCACCCCCTACGGTGGCTGAAATTTTAATGAGGCGAAAAAAAAGAAAGAAAAAAAAAATAAAATAAAAATGGCCAAGAGGACAGGGGAAATTCTCGTCGGTCTTCAACTATCATCTACATGAGTGGTAAATCAAGGGCTCGTCATCGGTAAGAGATATGACAAATATCTTAAGGGTGGTTATTAGTGGTGTTTAAACAGCCAAATTTCAGGATCAAGGTACGAAGGAAAATTCCGGGATTCAAGATGGATTGTTAGGCTTTAAATTCAAACTTAACCTAAACTCTTCATACTTCAAGTGCATTTCAACAGCGAAGGAAGATTATTGAAAATGATACGGCTTTTAAAAAAAAAGCCTCCCTTTCCCCCATTTGCATGACCCTATTTGAAATGTTACAATGTCAGGTTTCTTCGTGAACCCTTTTTGCCTCTTGAAAAAAAAATGCCACTGTCAAATACCGGCTATTACCCCCTTTAATCTTCTTCTCCACATCTTTTTTTTGTGGATTCTTCATCAGTTACTAAGTGCTTTACAAAAGCCTCCACCGGGACAGTAAACTGACTAACGCGTACCGGAGTCGTGGCGTTCCGCTAACGAGTGCAGACGTCTCCCCTCCCCTGATAGCGCAGCATTTATACCCACAGGCTCTATCGGAGCTAGAGCCTGTGGACCCCCATCAGCTACACAGTGATGCTGTTTCATTCCATTCAATTTCGGAGTTCCCCAAGATTCTGTGAAGTGTGAAACTTGCTCGGGTTGGATCAGTCCCCCCTTTTTTTCCTCCCCGATGTGACTTGGGGGAAATAAAAAGTGTGATTAAAATGACCACAGGTGATTGTTAAAGGTGTCGACGGCTGACGGCGCCATAATACCCATCCGTTTCAGAAATTGTGATTTCGGAATTGTTGTGCTGATTGTCTACGGGATATGAATTTGACGATCGAAATCGGCGGATTATGCTCTCCATTGGCGTGACGTTGGAATTAAGGGTTGGAGAGAGCCAACGGGGTGAAAACCCTATAATAGAGCCACATCATTTTTAAGGATTTTGATTACAGCGAGTTGCTCCGAAAAAAGTGGTTGGATAAAAGAAAATAAATCTTCAGTTTATGGACATCAAATCGTGCAACTTTCAGTGAAGAGTAGACAAATCTTATACCATTACATACTGACAATACACTTTAAAAAACAAGAGAAATAAACAACCTTTCCATCAGTGGCTGATTTCAAAACAGCCTTTGATGATTTCTGGTGAGTTAATAAGTTATACATGCAAGAAAAAAAACAAAAGAAGATGAGTTGGATCGTTACAAATATTTCAAGGTTTGCTTTTGGCTCTGAAGTATGAACTCAAACTTAACACAGTCATCAGAAAACCACTTGGGGATTCAAACTGTTTTTTTATGTGTTATATACATGTATACAACAATGTACAGTGTCTGTAACAGACAAAATGAGGTGTTCACAACTGAACTGAACAGAATCGTGCAAACAAGTTGTCCATTACATCAACTTTTCTGTATAAATAAATAAAATGACATATATGTATTTTGTACATGGTATGCATGTACATGTATTTATCAGTGTTGCTTGGTCAGAGCACGATCACTACTTGGCCCAAATTGCCCCAATTCTGACCGTGTGAGGGCGTATGTCATGTATGTGAACCAAATTCACGTGATGCAAATCAAGTAAACAAACTATCTTTTCCATTGTTGTTATTATTATTTTTTTTTCTGTATTTCGCCGTTGATGGAAGAAAACAACATACAGAAGATAAAACTGTAATTGTGATATGAAAATTCGCTGTTGAAAGCGCCCTCATGTGGTCAAAAATTATGGTCAATTGACTTTTGGTACGGGGCCGCCATCTTGTCTTTCTCCCTTTCACGTACACCCAAGCCCAATTTAATAAAGCATTTAAGCAGAAAACACTGCTTAGCAAAGAAAAATCTTGCTTGGCAGAAACAGGTTACGAGCCCAAAATACCATGTAATGTATATTATTTGTGACCGGTTCCCAGCTAATATTTGCTCAGCAGAAACAGTTGCCAAGCAAAATCTTCTGCTTAACAGCTTTATGGAATTTGGCCCTGCACATAGACGTGTAGCCATACTAAAAGTGAAAATAATCTGGTTCCCCTTTCTGTTTAGTGGGAATCACTGTTGGTTATTGCTATTGAATACGGGGAACATGGTAAAGACGGTAGTAGTACGGTGAATATTGTTTTACTGATGAATTATGGGTTTATGGGATAACTAAAATTTAATGGGTTTTTGTTTTCAAAATAATGCTTAGGCTAGTAGGGTAGCATATAATTAAGCCCGTAATTTCATTTGGAGCAATGCATTGGTGCAAACGGCCGCTTCCATTCAAATCCATGTGACCAAAATGAGGCTCGGAAGAAGATAGTCTGGTCCCATTTATACAGCAGTGCTCGTCAGTACAATGTTCAGGGGCTCTGACAGCAATGGCCACATCATGATGAAGACCTATAGACCTTTCCATTGATGATAAACAAACCGCGCTGGTTGGCATGGACAGCCGAATGTTAGCAAAACATTCAATCATGTTAACAGAGAATATGACCAAATTCAACACTTTTGCAAATTTTTATTTAACACAAATACAGTATTTTTGAATTATTTTGTGCCACATTGTTCCAAACTGTAGCTATCTGTTTTTGCTTTGCATTTCGGCTTTCCATAGTTTGCCAACCTTGGTTGGCAAAAACTCGGCCTGTGACGTTGCAATAGAAAGACCTATTGGTCCCAGTGTAACATGTTAACATGGCGTTCCACAGCATGCAGCATTGCAGGCCTCCCATTAATTCCTGATCAGGACTCAATTAGGATGGCCGGCTCATCGGGGGCTGCGTGTGAGCGCGTCAACGATATCAAGACCAAGCCAGAAGCCAAAAGATTAAAAGGAAGTTTGAGACGATATTGAGTTTCAAGCAATAATCTGGCACCGAGAAATATTGCCACCAAATTACTGCTGGAGTGGCGCAGTCGGCGAAGAAGACGATATCCAAGTATTATGGGTACATATACACATGTGTAATAGGACTGTCAGGACCATGACTGGCACCATGAAATGATTTCAGTGAAACTAGATCTATTTCAGTTGTGGGCTGAACAGAATGTTCACAGTAATGTACCCTCATATGCACGCAAATGCCCTGAAACAATGAGGGGAAAAAAAAAAAAGGCCATCCATTCCATCGAGTGACCTTGTGCATCACCACTGGAAGGGCGGAGCAACCAACCTACCTCCCCTTTCCCGCTGCTATACCTAATAGTAGAAATCAGGGACCGTTGTCAAGGATACATTGTATTCGCCTCTGTAACAAACATAATTCCTAAGTAAAAATCTGCCTGGAACCAGTAATTAACAAGCAGTATACGTTTATGTGACATTTGGGATGGTACCCAACGCCTGGGAAGCTAAACTTGTCCAGGGCTAAATTTTATAGAGCTGCTTATAAACAGAAAAATATTGCTCAACACTTTTCTTCTAAGCAAAAAAATAGCAGGATACCAGTCACAGATGGTACACATGGTATGGTATTTTGGCTGGTAACCTTATTCTGGTAAGCAAGATTTAGTGTGCTCGGCTACTTTTCGAGCTGCTCTATGAAGTTGGGCCCTGTTCTTGTAACGTTTGTGTGAAAAGCTCTCTACAAAATCGGCCCACGATTTAAAAAAATATTAATAATAAATGGTGGATAGATTACCATTGACTCCATCATCAGTGACACTACAATTATGATGAGATGCATATCGTTAACATGACTCAACTATAATAGTGTCAAACCTCTGACTGCTCCATATATGTATGTATAGTATATACAAAAATGTTAAGTTAAGAACTACTTGTGTTACTGCTGCACCGTTGGGAGGTCTGTTTGCTTATGTGCTCCACTGGGCGGTGGTGGTTGTTGCTCTTGTTGTTGTTGTTGTTGTTGTTCTTGTTGTTGTTGATCTTTTGATGATGCATTCTCTGAGGGTGGTACTGGTGCGTCTACGCTGGTTGTTGTGTTTTCGCCGGGTTGGTTAGGGTTACCGTCCTCCGGTTTTGTTTCGCTTCCTTTACTTTCCGTTTCATTCTTATTCGGCCTGTTGAAGATAATTATTTAAAAATAAAAATTAAAAAAAAATTAAATCTGCACATGATTATAAGAAACACCAGTTTGAAGAAAAAAATGCCCTTATGGTTTGTTACGTTAACAAGTTCTGAACAGGGTGCACATTTCCAAGATGAATGGCATTGCCCCCAATGGCTCCCATTGGTACTTTTCAGAAACTACAATACTTTCTTAGTCTGAATTATTCTTCACGTAACAGGGATGAGATTTGATGAAACAATGTCAAAAATTTCCTGAAAAATAGCTGGCGGCCGCCTGGGTTCCCCCTTATTCTAGACCCGAAGCCTCTCAGATGTTGCAACCCGAGAGGTTTACAGACTCAGTGCATCACTAGAAACACAAAATAGTTGTGAAATAGTTACGAACGAGATAATTAGAGGCTTTGTATTTGGGATTAGCGGTGCAGAAAGGATTTTCCATTGGATCGGGGGAGATGGGGTATCAGAGTACAGCCCCCCCCCCCTCCTCCTCCACCTCCCCGCAACAATTTCTTGCAATCTTAATCCAACCGACAACGAAAAGGCTATCAAGTGTCAAATGATAACGCACGACAATGCGACATAACAAATGCTCGCTCCTCGAAACTTGCTACAAGTAGTCCAAAGCTTTCCTTCAAAGAGGCAAACCTACAGGCAAGGCACTGATAAAACACACACAAAAACATCCATAGAAAACCTCCACATTTAGTCACAGAAATAAAAACAAGATTGGACATCGTCCGGGGTGTTTCTCCGTATAATACAGACGGCCACAGGGGGAAACGAGAAGGGAAAACTCCTCACAAGCCTCGTCAGTGTCCGGAATATCTTTTCAAAAATATTCACATTCCCTTAGAGAATTAATTCAATTACCATCCGACAATGACTGTGCCTCGGGGTCGGATAGACCTCTCATAAACATGTATCCATCCAAAAAAAAAAAGGTACATCATCGGGTGCACGCTGGAAATTAAGAAAGGTGTGTTGCTTGGAGGAGTTGGTTTCGTTGGCTGTTTTTTCTGAAACAGCTGGAAATGGAACGAGGCCTGAATGGGGTAAAGGGGCGATGGAATTTCACCACTTAAATATTTGACCCAAATATTGTGGCAACTTCAACGCTGATGCACTTAAGAAGTACAATTGTAAATTTGCAACAGTGAATAATATTAAAAAATAAAAAAATAAAATTGTCTTATTGAAAGGAACCTTTCACACAAAACTAAATTGAAGTGAACGTTTTAGCGACGGAGGGTCACAGTTTTTTTCTTCTAAACATCGTCTTCAATTTTGTCCTCACCTTTTAACCCATTTCATCCAGAAACACCAGGGGTCGATTTCACAAAACTCTTCCTAACTTAGGACTAGTCCTAGGCAATGCTAAGAGATAGGACTAGTCCTAAGTACTGGTACGTCCTAACTTAAGACTAGTCCTATCTCTTAGCATTGCCTAGGACTAGTCCTAAGTTAGGAAGAGTTTTGTGAAATCGACCCCCTGGATTAACCCCTACTCTTCCATGATAAGTGTTCTGGGTTCTTTTACATGCACTACCAATCCTAGTACATGGGACCTACAGCTCAATGTCCCATCTGAAGGTCAAAGCAATCACAGCAAAGTGTCTTGCTCAAGGACACAAGTACCACGACCTGAACCTAAACCCACACTCTGCTGATCAGAAACACCAGAGCTTGAGTCCGGCGCTCGTAAATAACCGCTCGGCCACGGCACTCCGCATTTCAAAACCTATTGGCCAAGCATTACCATGGAAGTGGACTGCGCTGCGTGATTGATTTCATCATGCTATGTACATGAAGCTCACATTGTTGATACACTAGATCCTGTGCAAATACACAAAACTTTGCCTTCCAGCATATGACCCCAAAACGCACTGCTATTTTTGTCAGTGGTTATACACCATCTGAATTAGTGCAAGACCTTCTTATACGGATCATTATTGGGCACGTTTGTACATCTTAAAATCACCCACCAAGAGGGCGCTACAATGTTAACGACCAACAGCCACTAATACTCGGGAAAGGATCCATGTCTGTAGATTGGAACCACAGTCAGGCGTTCGTGCATACAATAACCGATATCACAAGTGAAAGTCTAGCACCCAGACTACTGGAGAGAAAAACCACACTCTCTCGGAACAGGTGGTATTCCCCTTGGGGTGTGGTTCATAATGTTGCACTTTAGTTTAATAGAACATACAATTAGACAAAATGTGCTCACTGTAAACCAGTCTATGTATACAGCAGCTGCTCATACCGTAATGCTTACACAACATTTTTTCGCTAGCAGGGATATCGCTGTTTCTTCCTTAATAGAGAAACTGTTCAGAGGAATAAGAGGGTAGAGTTACCTCATAAAAATGATACAGTGAGAAAGTGATATCCAATTTCTCGACCAAGACAAATCTTTGTGTGTGTCCATTTGGAACAGACAAAGAAAAGATTTTCCTGATTTATACACATTTTTGTTCCCTGAACACCGTTTTTGAAAAACTTTTTTCCCGCCTTCCTTGCGGCACCTTATAAGATACAGCTCAAAGACAAAAAGGCCTGGGCACCAATAGCACAATGTGTCACTGCAGGTCATATCACTATAACCCCTGGCTTGAAGACTAAACGAGTGACAATGACTGCTTTTGAGAGTCACTGCCTTTTTACCATTCTCAGCTAAAAGACAGAAAGGCCTGAACACCAATAGCACAATGTGTCACTGCAGGTCATATCACTATAACCCCTGGCTTGAAGACTAAACGAGTGACAATGACTGCTTTTGAGAGTCACTGCCTTTTTACCATTCTCAGCTAAAAGACAGAAAGGCCTGAACACCAATAGCACAATGTGTCACTGCAGGTCATATCACTATAACCCCTGGCTTGAAGACTAAACGAGTGACAATGACTGCTTTTGAGAGTCACTGCCTTTTTTACCATTTTCAAAATACACAGAAGATGGCAGCGTGTATTGAGTAGACATTTCGCAAACAACATCACTGCCTATTCCCCGGCCAACTGTAATGAGGTCAAAGTGCAGCGGTGTGCACCATTATGAAATTTGAATGCTGTTGAAAATTTCCAGACATATAAGAGGGCCATCATCTTTTGTGTAATTTGAGCCAACAAGACGTGGAAAGAGATCGCTGAGGAATGTCTCCAAAAGGTAAACTTTTCAAGGTAAGATCTTTCACTGGGCAGACATTTAAAAAACAATCTGGATTCAGACAAAAGTTTGAGATTTCTTATCCCTGCAAGTATACAAGAAATCTGACCAACGCCATGAATGGTCTGTTGTTTGTTTTTCCCAGACCATGACTTTGTCTTCAGCTTTGACTCAGTGAAAATACTCTGAAATAACATGCCTCCAGCATACACAGTGCCTTAAAATGGTGGCCGAAACCTACGCCAGAGCAGAAGCAATAGACCTTTTTCTTGTTGCCACCATCGTTGTCTTGTCCCCTGTCAACCATATCTACTGATTTTCATTAGGCCAACAAGGGGTCAGACTAATTTTTCTTTCCAGCCTCGGTTTGGTGACACTGATTTGAATGGGAGAAAAACAAGATGGCCGCGCACCGAGATAAAAGTTGTGGGGTGTTGTGGCCGAGCGGTTAAGAACACCGAACTCAAGCTCTGGTGTTTGTGTTCAGCAGAGTGTGGGTTCGAGTCCCGGTCGTGACACTTGTGTCCCTGAGCAAGACACTTTACTATAATTGCTTCTCTCCACCCAGGGGTAAAATGGGTACCTGTGAGGGCAGAGATGGTTCTTGTGATTGATTTAGCTTAGTAGCGCATTATTTGTTGCACAGGCTGTATACTCCCCAGGGAGCTGAGATGGTTTAAGGAATGAAACTAATGGCCCAGTGACCAGGGGTAATAAGTGTGAAGCGCTTTGAGACGCCCTTCGGGTGTGTAAAGCGCTATATAAAAACCGAACATTATTATTATTATTATTACAAATTGGAAAACTCTCCAGCGTTGATCCTAAAATCCATATCTTACTTTTCTCTGTTGTACACTTTGAACTCTGCATTCAAGCTATCAAGCTGAGCCTGCATTTCTTCATCCTGTAGTGAGAAGAAAAAAATAAATAATAATAACTAAGTTGTCACCGTGGTCAAGTGGTTAGACTGCAGGACTTGCAATCACAAGGTTGTGGGTTCCAATCCGGCCAAGCTGACATAGCTGACTGCTGATTTCACAATGACTAGAATAAGTACACTCCTCAAAAGGTATTCTTGAAATAAGAACAAAATTGTACTTCAAGAAAAAAGATTCTTGTGTCACTCCTTAGAAAGTTTTTCTATTAACATTTTTGGGAGTGACACAAGAACACAAAAAAAAGATTTGTTCTTATTTCAAAAACACAATTTTTAGCAGTGTATTGTCGTCTAAATACTGAATCACAATTTATTGGTTTGTGCGATTCAGAACCATTGACGTTAAACCAATGTTTGTACAAACGAGATTGGCTGTTGCCAGCTTGGTGCTTATAATCCCCTATGGGAGCTTTGCCGAGTTTCCTTGTTAGAAGAACATAGACAGTAAACAAACAAACAAACAAACAAACAAACAAACAAACAAACAAACACCCCAACAAACAAACAAATAAGACCACGTTGTCAGTTCGCGTATAGGACTAATTGCACAGAGACCATTGAGTCTGTTTTATACACTAAATGTAATTTCCTGCATGTCATTATTTCAACATGTTCAATAAGGACCAAACAAAAAAAAAATCAAAAAATTACCTTTCTGACTGGCGGCCCCTTAATAAAAAATATTTACCAAATGCAGAGAAGTTTGGTGGAGCACCGGACCATAAACCTGGTGGTCGCAGGTTCAAATGACACTTTTGAAAAAAAATTTCTTTGTTCATTCCAAATCACTCCTGCTCAAAGACTCCTGCTTATCTATTTTGAGCCTGACTGGTCACCCTACTGCCTACACCAATCTAGCGCGAATTGCTGCATTGACAATAAACATGTCACCATTAATACTGCCCTGCAGATATAAACATCTTCGGACAAACTGTACATATATATTAATCGGAAACGGTACAGCATCCTCTGTAATGAGATATATATTTTGCTACACTTCCCATCTGAGATCACTACCCGCGTAGAGACGTGTAAAGAGAAAGACACTAACTTATTGTTCATACTGTACAGGTTTTTCCCGTATATATCTACACACAGGAATTCCCGTGTAGACAGGTGCATGTATAGCTTTCCAACGTCTGTGTGTTCCACAGGAAATCTCGTCTGTCTAGGCAGATATGGCTCAAGATCTCACCATCAACATCCCTCTCTCGTATTTCAGAGATGGGGAAGGCAGTTCCGGGGGGAACAACCTATAATTTTCAATCATCGATACGGTTTTTTCCCTTAGCTCATTGGATGTTTGGATATATACCGCTCCGATTCCCCATGGGAAACTTAACCACTTCAAATTCTCTCATTTCTTACCGTAAATACATGCATTAAAAATAAACAACAACCGTTTCGTCAGGCAACTTGCAGATTGATCGTGAAAACGATGGACATATATATTGCGCGACCTTTATGGAAATACTCTACTGCGCATTACAAAAAAAATAACAAAAGAAATGCAGAGTAAAAATACGAATCTACAGAGAATTTTCGTGAACAAATGGGTTTTTAAAGAGGGGCTCCAAGGTCAAATTCAGTTTTTGGATCCATTAATTTTCCCAATAGAGTCCTTAAAAAAAATGGAGGGGAAAAATTACAAGTATCTAACCCCAGGTTAAAGGAACATTACAGAATTGACAAGAACAAAACTTGTAAAATATACTTTTTGATCACAGATTTACATAAAACTTACACGGTCTAATGATGATGATAGTAGAAAACATCCCTTGAAATATTTCCGTCTGAATTGCCATATGTGATGAGAAATGAATAGACTAATTTTCCGATTGGAGTTTATCGCGTTTCATTCATTTGTTGAATCTATATGATTTCATGCAAATGTGTAATTGTTTTTTTCACTATTTTCTCGTGACCCAGATGGCCGATCGATCTCAAACTTCTACAGGTTTGTCAGTTTATGTATATGGTGGATTACATAAAGTGCTTACACTGCCAGCAACTGTTTTGTTAGCAAAAACCAATTCTGTAATGTTCCTTTAAGATGAAGTAAAGCCATTGTGTTTGATACCCTTCGAGTGTAATTTTTGTCAGAATCAAAAAATGACAAATGTCGTCAGATTTCAAATAATATAGGGTATGTACATTTTTGTACAGAAATATTTTTAGTTCATTTCTGAATTTTGATGATACTATATCTCAATGGCATTGAAGTTGACCATTTGGAATGTACGAACCCATTCGTTTTTGGTGTCCGATGACGTCATGTTTCAAATATTGCTCTGAAAGAACATCAAATAACATTACACCATTTAAACGTAACGTTACAGACTTGTAATTTTTCCCCCACTTTCTTGAGGACTCTATCTATTGGAAAATCGGAAGATTCACAAAACTGAATCTGATCTTGGAGCCCCTGGCCTCTTTAACATGAAAAATACATCAAGTGAAACCAATTGTCTAAAGCAAGGCAGGAAATTATTCCACATTTTCAGAGCACAGAAACATCAACAATTAATACAGAGTTTCCTTCCACATGGATAAGCAGTCATTGCGATGGGACGGGAATGTATCATGCCGTCACCTTTGTCTTGCACCCCGTGTGCAATACTGATTACTAATTCTTAAAAACCAAAATGGTGCCAGACTAATTTCCCATTCAGCTTCAGTATCCGCACATTAATTCAAGGGAAGGAAAAATACAAGATAAATAAATAACTAGACAATTGGTTTCACTTGATGTATTTATGTTAAAGAGGGGCTCGAAGATCAGATTCAATTTTGTAAGATGCGGGGGATGAGACTGGACGAATGTGAAACTTCCTGAAAGATGGTTTGTGGGTGTGATGGGTTCCCCTTATTGTAGACCTGAAACCTCCCAGATGTTACAATTCAGGAGGTTAACAGACTCTGAGCATCCCCGGAAATACAGAACTACAGGTTTGGACCCAATGTGAACTGTTTCTCTGGTGATTGCTTTACTGCTTTAAAAAAAATTTAAAGGCTCAAAAGGAGGTTCTCAGAAAGTCCTGAAATCAGGAAAAAATCCTGAGAAAACGCGGAAAAAAAGGGTCTATTTGGATGAATGTTCTCTTCCGAGCTGTAATGTAATTAGTAGTTGAGCGAGAGGTTGTCTTCAGCCGACGCCTTCTCGAAAAACTCTGATGGTCGTCTTCCACGCATCCCGGTCCAGCATCAAAAAATGTAATTACCCAGCACACAGCTGCCACATTTTTTTCAAAGCGTGCCAAACAGCAGCTTTAACATGCAGTAAACCCCCCCACAGCGCAATATCCATAAAAAGCCGGTTTCTACCTGCTGCACAATGCAGACCGACCCCTTTCACTTAGTCCCATAACATTTTGCTATTCACTACAAAACAAGATGACGATCTTTTGCGGCTCGGACCACGAGGAGACAGAGCGGTGCCCAAGATCGCCGGAGGTGCTCGCCGTCCACCTGTGGCCAAACACCCATTAAGAGTTTGCAAAACACCTGCAAACAGACACGTTTAACAAGAACCTGCGCGCAAAATTCATCTTAAAGCTACTACTTGACCCCCAAGAAAAAAGAAACAAGAAAAACAGATTAAAATTATTTTAAAGAAACCTGCGTTCAGTATGCTGTTTTGTGTCTTCACAATTTATCATTTGAAAGCGTTCCCGGTGTCGAAATGGAAGTATATTCATTAAAAATGTTTTAAATATTTTCTCTAAATGTTCGTTTCGGTGTCTCAACCCGAGATTTTATCCATTGAAAGCTGGTTTTCCAAAGTACGAGAACATTGATGACATTTTTTACAGGTGACTTGTACAACACGTTTCCTACAAAAACTAGATGGTATGAATAAACAAGCTCTGCTGGAAAAAAGAAAAGCATTTCCGTAAATTCTTTTTATCTCAACCCAAGATTTTATCCAATGAAAGCTGGTTTTCCAAAGTACGAGAACATTGATGACATTTTTTACAGGTGATTTGTACAACACGTTTCCTACAAAAACTAGATGGTATGAATAAACAAGCTCTGCTGGAAAAAAAGAAAAGCATTTCCTTAAATTCTTTTAACATGACACACAGGGCAAGTAATTGAAGCATGGCTGCTTTATCAAGCAAACAATCTCTGATTGATGATAAGAATAATGAGAATATTTTTAATGGATTTCCCCTATTTTTTTTCTCTCTGATGTGTCACATCTGGAAAAAAGGACAAAGACACCAGTGCTATTAAAACTACTCTGCTTAAAGGTGATTGACATTAGAGACTATAATACTATTCCTAACTAATGATTTTCAATAATGCACCATATACCACTAAAAAGGTTCTAAAATAAGGTTGATTTTTTTAATTTTAATTTTTAATTTTTTTTTAAAATACTGTTTAAAAAATTATGTTCTGTCATCGGATTTTTAGCACATTCATACATTCATGTGCATGCGTGCTTAGTTCAAGTTTGCATTTCTAAAAATGGAAACTCTAATCTTGGTTTTTGTACACAGTATCAGGGACGGGGATCACCAAATGCGAGAAAGAATTCCTGATAAACGACTCCCAGGGCATAGGTTCTCCCCTTATTGTAGTCCCGGAACCTATCAGATGTCACAATTTGAAACAGGAGGTTTACAGACTCTGTGCATCACCTGAAATACACAACTACAGGTTTGGGACACAGTGTGAACTATTTCTGTCTCCCTTTGGGGACCGCTCCACCTCTTTCAAGAAAACTTTGAAGGCTCAATTAGATTTTGAGAAAAGCCTTAAATCAGGAAAACATTCTGAGAATTTACAAGCCCGCAGTATTTGTACGAGTATACCGGGCCCAATTCGATAGAGCTACTTATTAAGCACCAAAGCTTACCAGAAGAATAAGGTCACCAGCCAAAATACCATCTCAAATGTACCATCTTTGACTGGTTTCCCGTTCACTTTCGCTCAGAAGAATTTCGTAAGCAATATTTTCAGCTTAAGCATCACAGTAAAAATTGGGCACGAGGATTCAATTCACAAAGACAGGCACGATGTTTGGCCTTTGGGAAAACATGTAAAAAAAACTTTATTGAGTACACGGGCTGACCTACATGTTTATTTACATATGCAGGGCTAGAATTTGGGGGGAAAACCCACAAGACCGCAGGGCTTGTAGCAAAAAATATTTACTGGACCAGAACTTTGAGTACAAGACCAGAATTGAAGTGAGAAGAAAAAAGCCTAAACAGGTTAATATTTGAACTGTTTGAATTTGAAACAACCTTTCTGATGAAAACCATTCTTAATTTCTTTTTTCCTTTCTAAAACAAATCCTCTATCATGCTTTCAAAAGGCATCTCAGGGAGATGTGGAGCTGAAGACTTTTGTGTTTTTAATGGGTCATGAAATGATAAAGTGATGGAAAAAAAATGAATTCCTTCAATACTTCTCAGCTTTCATTTCATTGTAATATGTGCCTCCCCTTTTGAGAAGGAGGTGGGGGGCGGCTTGGACATGACAGTTACACAATTCAGAATGTCTTTGCATATAAAAATCATTCTACCTGGATTGTAATTGTATTACAAAAAAAACAAATTGAATTACTTAAGTCTATTTGTATTCAATTTTACCTAAAGTCAAAACTCACTTTGTATTTGTGGGACCTCAAAAATTAATGATAATAATATAAGACACACAAATAAAAAAAAACAAAAAAAACAAACATGCTTTCTTGTAATTATGATTTAGATTTGGCCTGCAGTGCTTCCCATGTTGAACAAAGAAAGAAGAGAGCACTTGAGGATGTCACAACTGCATCTAATGGATACTGACAACTGTAAATTCATTGTCATCAATCCGGGGGAGGGAGGGGGGGTGGTTGGAGTCATTGATGATGTGTATATTTAAACTTGAACACGTATTACTGCTTCCTTTTGTCCAACAGCAAGTTTAAGGATGAATCCAATGGGGACAAGGGCCCTTGAAGTGACACCAATATTTATAAATCTTCAGGGATCTGTTGCGGCAAAAAAACAGACTGGAATTAGCAGCCATAAACGGACACAAAGAGAAAAAATGGATCCCGCCTCCTTTCATGTCTTGACAGTCCTTCACTGACAATTCTAATCCACGCTTCCAGTGTCAATCTTAAGGTCAATTCCATGGTCATTTACGTTACCTTGACCAGATCAGAAAATAGATTGATGGTTTTTTTCGAGACTTGATATGCTGACATTTGCTAATAAATACAAGGTAAGTGTGTCAGGTCACACAAACCTTTCGTGAAATTGTACTTCTGATATCTGTGGTAGAGGTGACATGTGTGGGAATGGAGTTGTCAATAATTCGTTTCGGGCCCTTGAGCTTGGCTCTTGAAGGGGCACAGGCAAATTTGTCCTCTGGTGAGGGGCGTTTCCATGAGGAAAATGTAAAATTTGTATTGGAACTTTGCAAAGGGCACGACAGCAAATAAGCACAGGGCACGGCAAAATCGCTGTGGGTGCCTTGGGTTAATTATGAGGGCCTGCTAAGTTGAAATAAATTGAAAATGTGACATCCTTAATTTCAAATCCCGCTCTAGTCAATTTTGTGGTTCATTACTCGACATCCTTAATTTCAGTGATCATGTAGTAATGCCAAAAAGCTTTCTACTCTTTTGATCTTCTGTAAATACCCTTTAGCCATCACACTGAGTGGCCTATTTCTGCAGCCTTGTGATTTGCAACAAGGTCCCATTAAAAAAATAATACGTTAAAAGCAACCCTCTAGCTTTGAGTAAATTTTCAAGGTGATGGCATCCCAAACTCATGTTCAATTATGCAGATAGACCACTATCAGACTATAGCCGACTTTTCCCGGATGTCAGGATAATGTTCAAATGATACACAGTTCTGCATGTAAATGGTCGGTTCATGGTTAATCTAATGTGATTTTCTTGTCTATCCTCAACTTGCAACTTTTAGCCATAACCTTGAGTGGCCTATTTTTAACTTCCCATAATAAAAAATAAAAAAAAAACACATTAAAAACACCATTAGTTAACAGCAACCCTCAAGCTTTGAGTAAATTTTTAAGGTGATGGCATCCCAAACTCATGTTCAATTATGCAGATAGACCACTATCAGACTATAGCCGACTTTTCCCGGATGTCAGGATAATGTTCAAATGATACACAGTTCTGCATGTAAATGGTCGGTTCATGGTTAATCTAATGTGATTTTCTTGTCTATCCTCAACTTGCAACTTTTAGCCATAACCTTGAGTGGCCTATTTTTAACTTCCCATAAAATAAAAATAAAAAAACACACATTAAAAACACCATTAATAAACAGCAACCCTCGAGCTTTTAGTAAATTTTCAAGGTGATGGGCGACTCATGGGCAGTTTTCGGAGGACACTATGGCTGACTTTTTCCCGATATCTGAATATTTTTCCGATGACACACACAGATCGGCACATAAATGGTTATTCATGGTTAAAGGCAGGATATACTTTTGGTAATTGTCAAAGAAAAGTATCCTCACTTGATGTATCCCAACATATGCATAAATTAACAAACCTGTGAGAATCTGTGCTCAGTTGGTCATCGAAGTTGCACGAAGATAACTTAAGAAAAAACACCCTTGCTGCATAGAATTGTGTACTTTCAGATGCCTAAAAAAGGCTTCATGCCTGAAGCCTTTTTCAGATTCAAATATTTCAGTGAGAAATGACCTCTTTCTCAAAAACTACATTACTTCAGAGGGAGTCGTTTCTCACAATGTTGTATACTGTCAGCAGCTCTCAGGTGCTCCTTACCAAGTCAGTTGTTATGGTAATATATTTCTTGAGTGATTACCAAAAGTATCCGCTGCCTTTAAATCTAATGTGATTTTCTTCTCCATCCTCAACTTACAATATCCTTCCCTTTGGAGCTCTGCTTAGCCAGGCGTTTCTTTTTCTTGTGCAGGGGTTTGGCCTCGATGATCATCTCCTCGAGTTCAAAGGTTGGGTCACAGTTCAAATGATCCTTCTGTTGAGATAAAACAAAATATCGAAACAGGGAAAAAGGTCAATGATTTATCTTGGAATTTTCGGTATTTAGGTGTAGGATTAAAACAATCAAATAGTCCCAAAAACGAAAGGTATACTTTGCCTTGAGGGGTCCTAATGTGTAAACACAAACGAGACTCATACATGATTAATCCTGACGTGTAAACCCCTTTAAAGGAACATTACAGAATTGGTAAGAAAAAAACTTGTAAAATATACCTTTTGATCACAGATTTACATAAAACTTACACGGTCTAATGATGATGATGATAGTAGAAAACATCCCTTGAAATATTTCTGTCTGAAATGCCATATTTGATGAGAAATGAATAAACTTATTTTCCGATTGGAGTTTATCGCTCAGTGAGCGTTTTATTCATTTGTTGAATCTATATGATTTCATGCAAATGTGTAATCGGTTTTTCACTATTTTCTCGTGACCCAGATGGCCGATCGATCTCAAACTTCTACAGGTTTGTCAGTTTATGTGTATGGTGGATTACACAAAGTGCTTACACTGCCAGCAACTGTTTTGTTAGCAAAAAAAACCAATTCTGTAATGTTCCTTTAACATCTTGAACTATATATAGACCATACTTTACAACTGCACAGTATACAAGTACATATAATTGTATTGCTGAATCTTGCTGATCTTGCAGATTTTGTCAACCCTTCGCTGAAATTGTCCAGCTGACAAAAATGAGTAGCATAATTTGTTTATTTTGGGGAAAGGTGGAATGTATGTTGACACCGGAACATGGGAAAAGTGTTAACAATTCAGAAAAATAGAGACCTTTACTGTGACCTTCGTGTTTACATGTATACTGCTTGTGCCTGCCACAGTTACCTCTACAGATGCCTTTACGCTACAGCAGTTAAATATTGTAACTAAATTTAAAATAGCCAGTTAAAGTAGACTAATTAAAGGCATTCTATGTTTGAGTAATGCAGGATGATTTGATCCGGGCTATTTGTTCAATAAAACAAGTGGATTTGCAGAGAGGGGGGGGGGGGGCTTACATTTGTGTGTATAATGTACATAGTGCACTCAACTACAATTTTTCATTCATCAATGAGAAGAATGTTATTTGGCCGTGGTGAAGATTGCTGCAAAGTTACTAGTTTTTCCCCCTTTAATTGTATGAACGCTATGATCATTACTACACATAGGGAATCACTAAAACGGCCGTGCAGGCTTCATCAACAAAGGTTAACATCAAAGAGAAAAAAAGTCCCCAGACCACGAGTTACTAATCATTGCTAACACTACTTGGTGAGCCCATTCTAATGGGACACGTTGCATTGAACTGGGCTATTTGGGCTGTAAAAAGGCATTTTAAAAGCATTTGTTAAGTGAATATGGTTGGCAAGATGTTTTAATAGTAGAATATACATGATCCACACAGATATGCTTCAAAATTGCGTGTTTTTCTTGATGAACTAACACGGTCCCCATTTTGTGGGATCAAAAATTGGGTTTCTACAAAATGCCAGGTCCGTGTTAGATTACGAAGTGAATGGTAAACCACACAATTTCGAAGCATATCTGTGTGGATCGTTATATTCTACTTTTAAAACGATCCGACCAACCATATTCAATTCATAACGAACGCTTTCAAATGCTTTTTTTCTAGCCCAAATATAGCCCAATCCAAGACAACATGTCCCTTTAACAGTCCGATTCCAAACACGAGACTCCCATGATGTTCAGTCTGAATCTTACGACACATATCACCGTTGCTACGGCGATGCCTTTGTTTTCAAAGGGAGTACGGGTTCGAGGCTTGAATTTCATTTCTTGAGTTGAGAGCACGTTGTAATAGTGATATATCCTGTCATATTGCTGACTTGATTGTCAAGGCCAAATGCACAAATGCTGGTACATATTCATGGCTTCTATGGTGAACAAGCGCAGTATTTTGCAACTGTTTGTTCTTTAACCAAAGGATCTGAGACTTTATCACGTTTCCATATTTTGTGAAGGTCTTCCCGCCCTTTCTGAGTTGATCTTTTGGAAAACATTTTTTAAATGAGTCGAAACTGGGAACTGTATAAATGTAAACATTGCGCAATAATATTGAGCCATACCTAATGTCATTCTTGAATTTTCAATTCTATTTCAAATCATTTTTTTAAATTCAAGTAGGTCAACGAGAAAGTATGGAGAAAAGACTAATGTGATAAAAATTTAAAAAAAGAGACTCAAAGAACAATTTCAAATTTTTTTCCACATGATTGAGTGTTGTTTGGTAATGTTTGTCACACATTTTATCACGACTCCATTTTTAATAGCTCTTTTTAATGTATCACTGTATAGCGCAATTCAACTCATCGGTTGCAATACTGTATATTATTTTATGTTTTGACTGATGTATGAAATAAAACCAATAATACCATGTGACATTCACACATATTTAAAAACAGTTATCATGGAAAAATTGCCCAAAAGGCCAAAGGGCCACTCGAGGTGAAGGCTACCGTGGGGAGAAAACTAGATTTAAAGGAACATTACAGAATTGGTTTTTGCCAACAAAACAGATGCTGGCAGTGTAAGCACTTTATGTAATCCACCATATACATAAACTGACAAACCTGTAGAAGTTTGAGATCGATAGGCCATCTGGGTCACGAGAAAATAGTGCAAAACCGATTACAAATTTGCATGTGTTATACAATGCATGAATAAAACGCTCATGAGCGATAAACTCCAATCGGAAATTAGTTTGATTTATTTCTCATCAAATATGGCATTTCAGCCAGAAATATTTCTAGGGATGTTTTCTACTATCATCATCATTAGACCGTGTAAGTTTTATGTAAATCTGTGATCAAAAGTACATTTTACAATTACCAATTCTGTAATGTGCCTTAAAGGCCCTGTACACTATTGGTAAGATCGAAAAACACAATGTTCACAGATTCACACATAACTTACATGATTTAAAGTAAGTAATGGTAGAAAGGGTTCCTTAAAATATTTCTGCCTAAAATGCTATCGCTTCTGAGAAACGAGTAAAACAATAGTAATTATCGCGCGCGATAATTTGAAAAAACAGAAAACACATAAGATCTCTTTTCACTATTTTCTCGTGACCTCGATGACCAATTGAGCTCAAACTTTCACAGGTTTGTTTGTTCATGCATATGTTTAATCACACAAAATGTGAACACTGATTTTGAGCTGTTGCCAAAAGTGTACAATACCTTTAAACTGCAAAATGTTTACATATAATTCCCAGCAACTACTGAAATGTTGTTTTGCTAAGAATTCATCTGAGAGTGCCCAAAATTCCTCTACAGCACACGAGCTTGCTTGGCGAACAAAAATCTTGCTTCAATAGCAAAAGCAGGTTACCAGCCAAAATGCCCTTTTAAGATGAGTATTGCTTGAAACTGGTCCCACATCAAGATTTTTTAAATAAGCATTGTTTACTAGGGAGCAGACCGACTTGAAATTAACCAATGTACAGACTCTTCTTTAATGCAAGCTCTATTGCTCTTTTATTTTTTTATTTAAATTTAATTTGTGTTTTGTTGTTGTTGTTGTTGTTGATGTTGTTGTTGTTGTTGTTGTTGTTGTTGTTTTTTTTTTGGGGGGAGGAGGGGGTGGTTTTATCTTAAAAGACATACTGCCATATTTGTGCTTTGTTACTTTCACATCAGTTTCTTGCTAGGGGAGGGAGGGCAGGCTGTAATGAAAAAAAACTAGACAGAGAGGGGAAAACTATCCCAGCTAGAAATGTTTCAGTGTCACACATTTTTTGTAGCTAGCGGGAGAAAACACATGACAATGTGATAAAGAGTTGAAGCTGTCAAATTAAGGAGCGGATTGATCAATCATGTAGGAGGTGCGTTTTTATGAGAATTTGTTGTTATTGGCTTCGGGTATTGTAATACATTATGCAGCCTTTCGTTTGAACGATTTAAAGGTAAGGGTAGCAGTGAATGTTGACTAAAAAAAAACTACTGTAGCTGTTATTGTTCGCTTGTATGTTCACTGTCTATAGAATGTACTGTATAATGGCGTGTCGTGGCCGAGCGGATAAGAGCACCGGACTCAAGCTCTGGTGTTTCGTTCAGCTGAGTGTGGGTTCGAGTCCCGGTCGCGACACTTGTGTCCTTAAGTAAGACACTTAACCATTATTGCTGCGTCCTTCGGATGGGACGGAAAGCCGTAGGTCCCGTGTGTTGTGTAATGCACGTAAAAGAACCCAGTGCACTTATCGAAAAGAGAAGCGGTTCGCCTCGGTGTGCCTGGTTTGATTGGCAGCATATTGCGCCACAGCACCTTGTAAACCATTGGTACATGGTGCTATGTATAAAGGAACAGGTCTAATACTTCAAAACGTAGCTCCACAATACATTGCAAGAAAATACTTAATGTTGAAGCACATTGAACGTCACTGAGTGATGGATATGAGCGCTATATAAGAAGCCACTATAATTATTATTATTATTTATTATTTGTGTATAATGATTCCCACCAACATTCCATTGTGTAGCCTGCACAAGCATGCACTCACAGTGCCACGCTTTGTTTCCCCTGGAAAAAAGAGGGACAAAGCGCACTGGAATTACGCCTGAAATCTTCCTTTTCACTCGTGGGTTATTGTGACCCTGACTCCAGACCTTTGCCTTTTGTTGTAAAAAAAAAAAAAGGGATTACGATAGATCAATACGCTGCCACCATTCTTTGTCATGGTATGGCAAAGTTTTGGACCTCTTCAAAACAAGACATTTCATAATTCTTGGAAAGAAAACTTTTTAAAAAATGTGCATTTTATGAGGAAATTTTTCTGTCTTTTCTTTGTTTAGTAAGTAGTTGATTGTGATAACGGTATTCACCCTCTACAAAATACTTCAGTAGTTCCGGAAAAGTTCAGACAAAATAATACCGCACAGTAGAAGTTTATTTGTTTTATGCCGTTGTAAAGTGGTTAAAAAAGAAGACAGCAACACATCAGTTGATATGTTTCTCCTGAAGTCTCTCCTGAAGATGAGCAGAGTATACTGTTCGAAACGTCAAGGCCACACCGGCTCTTTCCAGAGCCACCACTCTCACAAAAGAGATTTACACATGGTTGTACCCGCAAGTTTACTATTTATTTATAGTACCTTCCTACTTTTCCACACCATGCAAAGCTTCAAACAACACTTACATCAGTTGACGATAACACAAGACAAGTTTGAAGCGGGTATACTTACAGGGGGCACAAATGAAGGCTTGATCTTCATGTCTAGGACGGCATCCCAGTCGGCATCGGACATGAACGGGTGCTTACACAAGGCTGCTAGGCTGATCAGTCTCTGCTGGGGATCTCGAGCCAAGAGCTGCAGAATCAACACAAGACATCAGTCAACTTGAATAAGTAACCACAATTTGTATTTTTGGACGAGGAATCTTCGGAAATATCTAGGGGAGAATGGGTGTACCTTGGGAATGCAGAAAACTTGATCCAAGACAAAATAGGTGGATTCCGCCATGAATATGGGATGGGAGTGGGGGATTTTGTTGATGGCTTTCATAAAACTCATATGGATCTTTGGAGTTTTGTCCCCTCTAAAAAAAAAATTGTTTAATTACAAAATAAATAAATAAAACAATAACAATAATCAAGCAATAAACCACAAGGGAAACTCTGACTGGGTATATTTTAAATAATTTGGGGTTGAACAAAGAAAAATTGGCTAGAGCGGGATTTGAACCAATGAGCTCTAGATTAACGTGCCGGCGCTCTACCAACTGAGCTATCTAGCCCTATGCCGGCTGTCTCTTTATTTTGTCAATTAGGGAGACTGCCTACATCGGGCTACAATCCCGGCCAAAATGCCTGGGCCACCCATTCCTAACGTTACAATAACCATACAATAACCGTTCCCTGTCTCACAATAAACATTCTGTCCCCCGTCCCCCATCCCCCCGCTCAATGTTGACTGGAACGTAGAAGACCGTGCAACAATGTTGAACATCGAAAGGGGCAGGGGGGCCCAACGAGATATGGCCGGGATTGTAGATAGCTTAGTTGGTAGAGCGCCGGCACGTGAATCCAGAGGTCAATAGCTCAAATCCCGCTCTTATCAATTTTCCTTTGTTCAATCCTCTTCGTTTCTTCTATAGTGCTTTGAGGGTTTTCCAAGTTTGCTTGAAGATAAACGACATTTGCAGAAAACATTTCCGACTGATATTTACAACACCCAGTGTTGGATATCACGAAGAATCCCTTCTCCTTGATCTCAATTATGAAATATGATGATTTCCTCCCACTTTCGGGGAGAGTATGATTTTTCCAGCAATCCCAATTAAACATCTTCCCGTTACGATGACCATGAGCCACCCAGTGGGAGAAGCCTACATGTTTACTTCTACGGCAGACTTCTTCTTCTTCTCTTCTTCCATATAAGTACAAACTCAATTACATGAGCAAAATCGTACTGTGTAGGTGCGCATGGGTTGGTCGAAAATGACGAGATACTGTATAAAGGCAAATGCAAAAATTTACAGTGTAGTTTAAAAAGAAAATGAAGGGTGGAGCTACATCAGCTGATTAGCCCTCAGAGCTGTCTTAAAGGAGTCGAGGGATGAATACATAGCTGGATCCTTCTGTAGGTTGTTCCAATCCCGGATGGTGCGACGGAAGAAGGAATTAGTGTACACTGATGAGCTGGTCTGAGGAATCCTAAAGCGGGAGCTGTGACCTCTAGTTACAGATGATAGAGGAGTGAGGTAGAGGTCTTCATTGATGTCGGCTAGGTTGTGATGGATTCTGTACATCAAGGCCAGGCGACTCTGGTGACGTCTTTCCTGCAAGGACTGCCATTTGAGGTCTGTTAGCATGGCTGAAACGCTGCTCTCTCGGCTATTGGCAAAACATCCCACTAATTGGACCATAAAGAATTCAAGAGTCTCACTGTCCAGTCATCGCGAGGAGTACCAGTGAGCAACAGTTGGCAACCCCCGGGGCTTATGGAGAAAACACACTGCTTTAAAATTACTGCTTGCTTATGTTCGTTACTTTGCCCAGTTGCGCATCCATGCAACACCGAGGGAAAAACGTGGTTCTTAGGGAAAACCTGAGGGAGTACACCGCTGTGCCTCATAGCTCTGTTGGTAGAGCATCTGAGGAGTCTTGGGTTCAAATCCCAATGAGGACCATTTGATTTTTCTCTCATCCCATGTTTGCTTGCTTATATGAATAGCATGTATGGTTCACTATCAGTTTTTGTGCTTTCAGGGGAAAAGCCAGATTGCATTTAATTATTTTTCTTTTGTAATTTTAGGTTGAACAAAGACAAATTGACTAGAGCGGGACTTGAACCTGCAACCTCCTGATTAAAAAACTGAGCTCTACCAACTGAGCTACATGTATCTAGCCCCGTGTTGGCGGTCTCCCTCATTTGTCAATATCTTTGTTCAGGGGTACCAGCCAGGAGCCATTCAACCTGTAACTGCCGTAGCCAGGGATCACACCCAAGTTTACAAGCAGCAGCAGAGGGATCACCTTAACACGTTGACTGCCGGTCATCCTATTCGTAGTGCAGTCCCATTTGCCAAGTGCGGTGCGCACGCGCACATACCAAATAGGTACTATACAAAACAAAAAAAATTAACATGCACATTCTAAGGTCGATGTCCTCACCACTGCCAGGAAGCATGTGTGTTGCGTGCTCAGTGATGCCAGTGTATTTAAATAACAATACAAGCCCTTTCATTCACTACGAGTATACTCGTAGTGGCAGAATTCGTCTAACCTAGCTGTTACTACATATACTCACAGGCGGCAGTCAACATGTTAAGGGAATCCAACTATTTCAAATATCAAGTAATAAAACCAGAAGGGTAAATTACTTATGTGTCTCTTTTTTCCCTCGAGGGAGAGAGAGGGTAGAGGGACAGAGATGGGCTGGAATAATTTCTCAGCCATTTCATGCAGTGCTCTGTATTGAACGACTTATATAGACAAAAACAAACAATTAGCTGTTGCAAACATTTAACCGAGCAAAATGACCTGCGGCATAAATGCACACATTTGTGGCCATATCTCATTTTGAACCCAGCAGAGTCGTTGTCAAAGGCTAGATGAAAGACTCTGCTACGAAACGTGAAGCCATAATTTATTTATTTAATATTCATTTTTTTTGGGGGGGGGAAGGGGTATTCATAGAGACAACACAATTGTGTATGATCATCATCGCCCAAGCTGGACTGGTTTGGCATATCTTTCATCCCAGTCTTAAAGCAAAAAATTAAATACATACATAAAAAGGCTGGAAAAATAATATGCAAGACGAATTTGTTTTAGAAATGTAGATACAGGTGTAAAAAGCAATGTACAGTGTATGCTAACATAAAAACTGTGAAGTTGTCAATTCAGAACATGACCTTTGTTTACTGCGTACAAAATACCACCTTTTTTGGTTGGATACAATGCCACATCTTGAGGCTGTTTGTGGCTGCTATTGATTACAGTGTTGCGAAGAGTACCAGTGCTGTACCTTATCTTGACTCATGCAGTGTCAGCAACGAGCAGCTTTTTCCGCAAAAACATGACCAATGTTGTAACATTATATCTTGTATTCACAGAGTGTAAGACCGCAAGTAACACCGAGTGCTAATAATTGACATCGTTAGACAAAACCGAGACAGTTTACCAGCCACGGCCCGGCAGTCCGATTACTGTTGCAATTCTAGACGATTTGGGAACACGGAGTGCGTCCTCTTAAGCATGTCATCACAGTCTCTTGAATATTGGTGCCTGCGAGCTAAAGGAGTTTACATACGAGTGCTGGGTATGTGTGTATAATAATGTTGGCGTCTGGACACCCCGGTGGAAGGCACACACTGATCCAAGAGAGAAGTGATTGGTCGGTATTCAGCGCTGCTGGCATGGCCGGGGTTGACACAGGTGTGTGAAGCATGTCTGGCCGGAAGGCCAAATGCTTCAAATAGAATCATCCAGCCGCTAGTTTGCTTTCCCTCGGACTCTCATGATTTACTTTTCCCCACATGTACTCAAATGTCTTGTAAATTGTTAGAATTTCAGCAAGCGGTTATTCTATATACAAAAATGTTTTTTGTAACTTTCTAAATACAATTTTGTACTTACTGCAGAGGGCCGGGTAACAAAACAAAACACACACACTGGGCTCTGTACCCCAGGAATGCAACTGTAACTTCACCAAAAAAAGAGGAAATTACAAAATGTCAATGATTTTGTACAGTATTTTTCAATTTTGAATGGTAAAACTGAGAAGAAAAAAAAAGGGGAAATCAGCTGATCCGAGGAAAAGTTGCACGCCTGGTACCCTCTGTGGACATTCCTTTGTTCTGTACACTAAAAGGGTGTGTACAACATTGGTAAGATTGAAATATAAATGTTCACAGATTTGCACATAACTTACTTGGTATAAAGATGGTCATGGTGATAAACATCCCTTGAAATAGTTTTGCTTGAAATGCAATAGTTTTTAGGAAATGAGTAAAACAATTAGTCTTTATAGCGCGTGAAAACAGTGAAAACACAATAGAGTTTTTCACTGTTTTCTCATGACTCCGAAGACCGATAGAGCTTAACATTTCACAGGTTTGTTATTTTATGTAAATGTTGGGTCACATAAAGTGTTGATACTGGTCTTTGAAAATTACCAATGTTGTACATGTGCTTTGAGGAAAATCCCATTCTTCGACACTGTAATAAACACTGTGTGGACGTGTCTAAGTCCAATCCACCAGGACCTAATTTCATGGCTGTGCTTACTGCCGAATTCTGCGCTTACAGAAAACTGTGAAGCATATACATGTAGTTCTACGTGCAGAATTCCACGGTAAGCAGAGCCATGAAATTGGGCCCTAGTGAATTGAGTCAACACATAATATCTAAAGGGAAAAGTCATTTACAGGTGGAGGTAAAATTCGACTGAATTTTATTTGAAAACACAGTCACTGACATGTTAGCATCTAACAGGTTTGGGGTGAGAATGTGAACATGAAGGTGACTGCAAATTACACATCTAAAAATAGTGAATGTACTTCCACTTTGGGCAAATTGTTTTGTGTCAAGTTGCGATGTCAGATTGTGTTTTGCAACGGACGACCCATGAAGTGCATGCAGTGATCGCAGCTGTCAACGATGCATTATCACGGTCTCCGAGACCTGACCAGTTTTTGTTTTTACAATCCAATAACTCTCCCTGTTTATCAAATATTGCGCGTCCCGGTCTCTCGTAAAAAAAAAAACGGGCATGTTCGTGTAGAAACTCAAATTCCATTACAGTGTGCATAAGAGACAGATTGCCGAGGACTGTGTACACAGGGTAGAATCGTGCGGACACTGCGTTTACATAATACAAGTGTCTCATCTGTTATGGGGGCTATCCAACGCAAAACAAGCTCTAAACACTACGTGCGTTCCACAGCCTGCCCATCCATCTGAGATATTTCTATAATTAAACAGCCTTTCATCATCAATACATTGTTTTTTTAGGGAGGGGGGGGGTGGGGGATGTTTTTTGAAACTTCAATTAGACTGAAAGCTCGGGATTTTCATGCTCCACTCAAATACATGAGATAAGCAAAACTCCACTTTTTGACGAATATCTGCACAGGGTGACTCGTGCTGAAGTTTTGTAAAAAAAAAAACAAAAAAAAAACCCAACAATATGGAAGACTAGTTCATGGATTCTCAAAACAACCGTTGTGGAATTGATGCTGAGAGAAGTCAGTCAGAAAGCCGAGATTTGTTGGCCACTCAATGAGAAGGGAAAAAGGATAAAGAGGCTGATAGTAGAAGTTGCAGCAGAGGCAAAGAGAAGGGGTAGACCATCGGATAGATGATATCAAATAATGGACAAGATAAAAGGATTGATAAGAAGTTCTGAATTAAAAGTAGTCAAAAACAGGATTCATGGCCATACTTCTTGTTTGGTGACCCCTGTATTGCAGTTTGAATTATTAGAACCTGACATACCAGCAGCTGATTTCACGAAAAATTTACGCAACTGCATGAGTCCACTCGTGCAAGATTTCAGGTGCACAACGCATGCAATAAATGTTGCGAAAGTGGACTTATACCCAGTTTGCATAAAGATTTGTGAAATCTGCTGCAGGGATGAGATTTGCAGAATGTGAAACCTCCTGAAAATAAGCCTACGGGTCTCTGGGGCTCCCCCTTAATCTAGACCCGGATCCCAGTTGTTTCAATTCGGGTTGACAGACTCTGTGAATCACCAGAAAGACATATCTAATGGGCCCAAATTCATAGAGCTGCTAAGCACAAAAATTTGCTTAGCATGAAATTTCTTCCTTGATCAAAACAGGGTTACCAACCAAATTTCCATGTGTTGCATATTGCCTGTAACTGGTATTCAGCTGTTGTTTGCTTATCCTGAAAATCACGTGGAAATTTGGTTGGTAATCCTGTTTTTATCAATGAAGAAATTTCATGCTAAGCAAATTTTTGTGCTTAGCAGCTCTATGAAATTGGGCCCAGGTTTGGACACAGTGTGGACTATTTTTTTCTCCGTTTGGTGACTCCTTTACTTCTTTCAAGAAAGTTTGAAGACTCATTGAGATTGAGAAATTCCAGGAAAAAAAACTCCTGAGAAATTATATGTCAGACATAGGTAGAAACTGGCATCACACATTTCGTGAAGAATTGTGTGTTTTGACTTTGAAGCCTCCACCAGCCTCAAACAAAGCAGGAATCCAGGGTGGGAGTTTCAAACGGGCTCATGTACAAATCAACATGTAAAAAGAGACAAAATGTTGTACAAAAAACACAAAATCTGAAAGAATTAAATGCATTTCCAGGAAAACTGTCCCTTCTTTCAACTCCTACATATCTATAAATGTAATGCATTCATCCCACAATGACTATAACCTTTGTTTCCAATTAATTGTGTATTATGAGGCCTTGCGATTTTCCCCGAGAACAATGGTGGCATTTTGGGGACAACACAATCACGAGGTGAAACTCGACTGTATATTGCCCGCCTCTGAAATAATTATAAACTGTGTTATCCCAGAGTCGGTGCCGTTTATTGCACAGCGGGGGGAAACTCACGGGCAAGTGCACCGCTGAAATGCATTTCAATCAATACAAATGCATTTCATAAATAATGTCGTTAGAGAACGTAATTTACTTTCCTTTTAACAGAGGAAGCGGAATGGAATTGATTGAACACAAACATCATATATGGGTTAAATAGTGACACACCGAGCAGCTTTGAAGTCTTGCAGCTCACCCACCCCCCCCCCACTCCTCCCGAACCGGGCCCACTAGAGGGTTGATCCAGCCCTTAAAACACATAAATTGCAAATTTGCTGAGAAAAAAATGTGCACGCACCCGGAAAAAGAGAGGGGGGGAAAAAAGGATTGTAAAATTTAATGTTGTCACCTCTGGCATTCAGAAGACCTTCATGTCAAGATGAACAGGGAGTGATATCCGTTCAATTCTTCTCGATCAACCATTTTTTAAAGAGAATTATGCGTGCCAGTATGCAGGGAAATCTTCACTTGATTGCATCAATACAAAGTTCCAGTACGAGAAGCTGTCACACCCATAAAGTATGCATTATGAGCCATCAAGAAATTACCCCCCACCACAAATAACCAAGTTCAAACCTAGCGAATCCACAGAAATACAAAAACAAACAAACAAATAAACAAACAAATAAAACAAACAAACAAACAAACAAACAAACAAACAGTATATATTAAAGGCACCGGACACTATTGGTAATTACTCAAAATAATTGTTAGCATAAAAACTTACTTGGTAACGAGCAATGGAGAGCTGTTGATAGTATAAAACATTGTGGAAAACGGCTCCCTCTGAAGTAACATAGTTTTTGAGAAAGAAGTAATTTCTCAGTAAAATATTTGAATTGATTTTGAGACCTCTCGCCTGAGGTCTCGAAGTCAAGCATCTGAAAGCACACAACTTCGTGTGACAAGGGTGTTTTTTCTTCCATTATTATCTCGCAACTTCGTCGACCAATTGAGTTCAAATTTTCACAGGTTTGTTATTTTGTGCATATGTTGAGATACACCAAGTGAGAAGACTGGTCTTTGACAATTACCAAAGGTGTCCAGTGTCTTTAAGTTTGCTGTAACACCATGTTTATAATATCTACTTAGCTGTATAGATTTTGTTTTTTGAGAACTTGTCTCACTATTTTTTCTAGTGCCGAGGAGTAGATTTCGGAAATTGGGAGACTGCTTTAGTTCATGAAAAAGAGAACTGTCCCTGCTTCCTACTAGCCTGGGCGGGAGGTTGGAAATCAGCAGGGGAGTAACTACTTTTGCTTAGTGGATCGAGGGGACCTGCTTCCTACTAGCCTGGGCGGGAGGTAGGAAATCAGCAGGGGAGTATCTACTTTTGCTTAGTGGATCGAGGGGACCTGCTTCCTACTAGCCTGGGCGGGAGGTAGGAAATCAGCAGGGGAGTAATCTACTTTTGCTTAGTGGATCGAGGGGACCTGCTTCCTACTAGCCTGGGCGGGAGGTAGGAAATCAGCAGGGGAGTAACTACTTTTGCTTAGTGGATCGAGGGACCTGCTTCCTACTAGCCGGGCGGGAGGTAGGAAATCAGCAGGGGAGTAACTACTTTTGCTTAGTGATCGGGGACCTGCTTCCTACTAGCCTGGGCGGGAGGTCGGAAATCAGCAGGGGAGTAACTACTTTTGCTTAGTGGATCAAGGGGACTTGTTATCAACTTCACCGCTGCGGATGGAGTTCTAATTGGTAGGCATACACACATGGTGTTACCGCAGACTGAATGTACTTTGATAATGTACCTCACCATGCAATGCCTCAAAAAACCACAAACAAGTAATATTTACAGCAATCTTCAGTCCTCAAGAGATAAAGCACCAATTTATAGACCAATCTTTTGTAGCCCGTAAGCGCTTAGTGCTGTATGCTAATGCTGTACGCCATGTCGCCATTCTTGGACGCTGGCAGCGCAAGGTTTCGTACACAAAGACATGAGAAAACCTGAGTCTTTTTTTAAATTTTTTAAAAAATACTTTTCATGTGAATTCAGTGTCACCCTCAACGATTAACACAATTTCAATGATTGGACAGCATGATCTAATGATGTAGAACATACTGTTTAGTATTTACAACTAGGAACAGAAACAGAAAGTGAACACTGACATTCTGATGAAATAAAACCTTGTTGATGTGATGCATCTAAACCTTGACCGTGCAGTTTCTGTGTCTGTCACACTTAAAGGAACATTACAGAATTGGTAATTGTAAAATATACTTTTGATCACAGATTTATATAAAACTTACACGGTCTAATGATGATGATAGTAGAAAACATCCCTTGAAATATTTCTGTCTGAAATGCCATATTTGATGAGAAATGAATAAACTAATTTTCCGATTGGAGTTTATCGCTCAGTGAGCGTTTTATTCATTTGTTGAACCCATATGATTTCATGCAAATGTGTAATCGGTTTTTCACTATTTTCTCGTGACCCAGATGGCCGATCGATCTCAAACTTCTACAGGTTTGTCAGTTTATGTATATGGTGGATTACATAAAGTGCTTACACTGCCAGCAACTGTTTTGTTAGCAAAAACCAATTCTGTAATGTTCCTTTAAACTCACCTTTCATCAGCGCGGTTTTCAGGGTTCCGTTAAAAATTTTTAATAGATGCCAAGTTTTGCATCAGGGATAAAGAATTTAATTTTGGTTTTACCCTTGCACCGATGTGTATTAAGCACTGTATACTCAGTACTTTCCCCGAGCGCTGTGAGAAAAAAATCCACAGGCAAGACATCTGCTCTAGCAATGCAAAGGTCATGGGTTCGAATCCCATCCGAGTGATTTGCCTGTGGATTTTTTTTTTTCACAGAGCTCGGGAAAGTACTGAGTATCATTGCTTAATACACATCGGTGCAAGGGTAAACAAAATTAAGTTAAGTTTTTTATGTTGCAAATATTTATGGTCAATGTCACAGGTATGCCATGCCGTCCTGTCGGGGAAATTGTATAAATTGTTGAGCAAGATACATCAATCACATAACAAATTGAAAAAGACAACGGTTTTCTCATGTCTTTGTGTACAAAACCATGCACTGCCAGCGTCCCCAGCCAGCAATGGCGGCGCTGTGTGCAGCACTTGTTCGTATGGATTGGTCTATAAAACAATTTTGTATTTTTCTTAATTTCTTATTCCAGAGAGTAAGAGACACGTACATGTCTACCTTTTTGTGACTGCATCAATGTCAAGCAAGCACTTATTAACAAAAAGCCCCCCCCCTATATTCTCTAATGTAAAGAAAGGACAGGAGTATTGAATAAAACCACAACAAACTATGAAAATTATCAGAGACTTTTAAATACCTTAAATCCAACAATTTACTGAAGGACAACATATTGCTCTCAGCTTTCGTTTTGTTATTGCATGCTGCAAGCATTTTGCAAGAAATGCAGATAAAGAAACCTTGCGTGGAATCAGGGGGGGTTTAACAATACAGAGAGAGAGGATATTAAGTTGTGCCTATCATCTCATCAGCCTGAAGGAACAAAGTGTAATTCTAAAGCCTTGTTAGAGATTGGAAAGATATATAGACTGTGGACGGCGAAGAAATCACTTCGACTGATGGAGAACTTTTGGCAGGGATACTTAGAGATGCAGTTCTGATCTGGTGGTATACACTTTTATCATTCGTTTCTTCCGGTTAACTTCACTTAACGTGTTCGAATTGTTTTTTTGTGAGCTTTAAGGCTCACATGGTCAGGCCGAGTTTAAAATAGTAAACATCTGTATCTGACATTAGCCTTTTGTCAAGGCCTTCGTGTCTTGGAGCTGCGATGCCAAGCGACTGAAATGGGAGACCACGCACGCGAGTGGCGCAGCCACGAGGGCCTTTTCCAACTTGTTTGCGGTTTCTTATGTGTTTCTTTATAATCTCGACTTTTGCTACCCGAAACGGTAGCAAAAGTCTAAACCAATGCATAACGCACGTTCCATACTTCATGAATAATTCATTACAAAAACCGCAAACAAGTTGGAAAAAGGCTCGGCTCGGGCACGTGGTCTCTCATTCCAGTCGCTCCGCTGTTTAAAAAGCTGTCCAAGCCACGATGGCCTTGACAAAAGGCTATATCTGACATCTGTGAGGTACGTAGAGTTGGACTGCTTACGCTGATAGCATGTTGTGGCCGAGCGATCTCCTGCATTGAACTCAAGTTCTGTTGGCCGAGTTGTCAAAGTGTGGATTCGAATCACCGTTGTAATACTTGTGTCCTTGAACGACACATTTTTACATTAATTGCTTCTCTTCAACCAGGAGTAAATGGGTACCTATGAGGGCAGAGCTGTTTCTTGTACCTGTTGTAATAGACCCTTCCCATGAAATATGTAAATTACATTCACGCATGCGTACAGATGCTGCTGGTTGGCAAACGCCATAGAGTTGTGCACAAGGCAGACGCACAAACGCGTGTGCGTCACGCCACCATCAGTCCATGCAAAAAGGCGTGATGTTCACTCGTTTTGCCAACCAGTAGGGAGAGTGCGCACGCGCGATGTTCAATTTGCATATTTCATGGGAAGGGTCTATTGATTTAGCTGGATTTGATACATCTGGCAGTTCAGGCTGTACAATCCCCAGGAACTTTCAGCGGCTACAGCTACGGCTATGACTGTTGCTAAGGGTGTTGCTAAGGAGGACCTATACTTCATCACTATGATGAAGAAGAAATCTAGCCGTAGCCGTAGCTTTAGATTCGGACACGGCCTAAGATAGTTTTAGGAAGGAAACAAATGGCCCAATAACAGGGGTAATGAGGCCGTGTCCGAAATTTTTAGCAGTGGCTATGGCCGGAACGCCGTAAAAAGTCTTATTCTTCAATGCTGTCATTGCAGCCAACAACGGCCTTAGCCGCAGCCCGAGTCGCTTGATTTTGTTCATGGTGCCTCGAGCATTATATTTGGGATCTTTGGAAATGACCATTAAAAATTGTTATCATCATTAGTTGCACCTGAACACCCCTCTATACATGCTCCAGGTGATTAGTCAGCAGTTTGTTTAGACGCTACCACTGAAACGGGTGGTTCAACTGTGATTCATGTTCCCTGTCTCATCTGAAAGAACAGCAGGCATTTCTCTAATGACAGTTGGTTTGGCTGGCAATGATCCGGTGCAATAGCTGTAGGAATACCCAGGGACAGCTAGCTTGAAATGAATCCCAAGTCGTCGTCGTATTCACACTTGCTATTAAAGAGAGGCAGTCCATGCAACCACCTTCATGGTGGACTAGTTTCAAACAAACCAACATCGAAACAATCTCCCTCCAGAAAATGTTTAAAAATATCCATTAAATTAAAATATCAAACCTAGGTCCCCCCCCCCCCCTTCCGAAAAAGTTACAAAGTTACAAAAGTTGCAACCTGGGTCCATATTCATAAAGCTGCTTAACTCGTTGACTGCCAGTCATAGCTTCGTAGGGCGTTCCCATTTGCCAAGTGCAGTGCGCATGCCCGCATACCAAATAGGTACAATACAAGAACAAATTTAACATACACACTCTAAGGATGTATGTCCTCACCACTGCCAGAAGCATATGTGTTGCGTGCTCAGTGATGCCAGTGCATTTAATTAACAATACAAAGCTCTTTCATTCTCTACGAGTATACTCGTAGTGGCAGAATCCGTTACACCTGTTACTACGAATATACTCGTAGGCGGCAGTCAACGTGTTAAGCACTAATTAAGTAGCTAAGCACAAAACTATATACTTGTGTAGGTTACCTGATATAGGTAACCAGCCAAAATACAATTTCACACGTACAATTTGTGACTGGTTTCCTGCTAAATCACGCTTAGCAGAAATTTGTTCATCAACATTTTTTCCTTAGGCAGATTTATGAAATTGAGCTGCGTAAGCAGACAATAGTGCTTAAACAAAATATCAGCCACGCAAAAATAAGCAGGCTACCAGTCACAAAGGATAAAAATGATGTTTTGGCTGGTAACCATATTGTGGTAAGCAACATTTGTTTGTGCTTAAGCAGCTCTATGTAAACAGGCCCTGGATCAATCTTTGAGGAAAGTATACTAGCTTGTCTAATAAAATCAAACCCGCTCTCCTATTTCTCCTCCCAAGCCCCTACAAAAAAAGAGAGAGAAAAATAAAACCAACAACGAACCCTTGCTCAACAGAATTCTACAACCAGGGGCCCAATTTCACAGAGCTGCTAAGCACAAAAAGTGGCTAAGCCAAACAAAATTATGCTCACCAGAAAAGGTTACCAGCCAAAATACCATGTCACATGTACAACTTGTGACTGGTATCCTGCTCATTCCTGCTCATAGCAGACCATTGCCAAGAAACATTTTCTGCTTATAAGGCAGCTCTCATGAAATTGGGCCCTGGACCAATCTTTGAGAAGGGTATATATATACTAACCTGTCTAATGAGATCAGAAAGAGCTGGATTCCACGACGAAGGATAATGTGGATGGGTGGACTGATACATGTGCATCATATCGCTGATGGAGGAGTTGGAATGGATGTCATACGGCCTCTGCGGGGATGGCACCGGACACCAGCAATCCAAGAGGATCCACCCAGAGCCGGGGTACCGGATGACGGAATCGAGACGACGTTGATAACCAAGACGATTGCAGAGATTCATGTACACACATACGAGAGGAAGAAAGAAGGGAAAAAAAAGGGACAAGTAAAATACAGAGCAACATACAAAGACGACGTTACAGGGTAACAATCGATGATCTTCGTTTTCAATTGATCTGGGGACACAGCGGTGATTTATTCAGGGTTCCGGTGATATGGCAGATGTCTGCATCCACTCAGAGCGAATGCAATGGAGTGTGCCACAGCTGAGTCTTAATCGAAGGAAAATATGACTACCTGTGTGCTCTGTTGCTCCTGCATCCCCATCTGCATTGAGCGTCTGATAGCAACCCTCGTTCCCGGGGGTGGGGGGGGGTGGCAATCTCACCGCCCGCCATTTTATTATAGTGTTGGATTTAAATGTGCAAAACTAGGGCACAGTTTTTTTAATTAGGCCTGTGGGTTGCTCTACACAACCCGCATGCATGGTAGCCAGTAATAATGAAGCATGGAGTCGTCGAACAATTGATCCCTCTCAATCTTCTTAAAGGAACATTACAGAATTGGTTTTTGCTAACAAAACAGTTGCTGGCAGTGTAAGCACTTTATGTAATCCACCATATACATAAACTGACAAACCTGTAGAAGTTTGAGATCGATTGGCCATCTGGGTCACGAGAAAATAGTGAAAAACCGATTACACATTTGCATGAAATCGTATAGATTCAACAAGTGAATAAAATGCTCACTGAGCGATAAACTCCAATCGGAAATTTAGTTCATTCATTTCTCATCAAATATGGCGTTTCAGACAGAAATATTTCAAGGGATGTTTTCTACTATCATCATCATTAGACCATGTAAGTTTTATGTAAATCTGTGATCAAAGAGTATATTTTACAAGTTTTTTTCTCACCAATTCTGTAATGTTCCCTTTAATCTTGTTACATTAAGGATGAGATTTGATGAATGTGAACATTCCTGAAAATGGAACGCTGGCCCTGGGTTCCCACTTATTCCAGACCCAGAACCTCCCATATTGAACAAATCAGGAGGTTTACAGACTCTGTGTATCACCAGAAGATACCAAACAACAGGTTCCTACGCAATGTGGACTATTTAATGTTTCCACTTTAGTGATGACTTTTTCTTCTGTCAAGAAGATTTGGAATGCTCAAAGAGATTTTTAAGAAAATCCTGAAATAAGGAGAGAGAAAAAAATGAAAAATCTCATGTCTGCTAATATAGATGCAATTTAGGGTCACTACATATGTAAAGCAAACTGACGCATAGTAAGCGTCCTTCAAAAGTTTTTAATGAGCATAAGCGTAAAGCAGTCACTTTCAGGAGCCAATCAGCATTGTGAGTCAGTGTCTCCCTTCCGGGGTGGGGGGGGGGGTGTCAGTGGAGGGGGATCAATATGGCGCAGTAACCCATGGAAACGTGACTGAGCACGGACATCCAAGGCCCCCCCCCCTGGACTGGCCGGTGAATCATGCCAAAACAAGACATGGTCTCCCATCAACCCATCCAGGCATCCCAACAACCCAACCATTTCAATACAAGAAGGGTCTACAGCATGAGTTATGACCACAGTCAAGCATGCTTTAACGACATGACCAGACCATGCCACCAAGGCTAGACATTCAAACCATTGATAAGGAATGTCTCCGATCCAGGTACTGACCACAGTCAAAGATGCATAACACCAAGACAGTACAAGGAATATCTCAAATCCAGGTACTGACCACAGTCAAAGATGCATAACACCAAGACAAGTACATAGGATGGACACACATCCAAGTACATGTATTTAACACAGTTAAGAATGCTTAACAAACATGACCCAGACTATAAAACACCAAGCAAACCAAGCCACCGGCAAAAGCCAAGCCAAGCCAAGCCAAGCCAAGCCAAGCCAAGCCAAGTCAAGTCAAGCGAAGCCATCACCAGGAAGGTTTCCATCAGAGTACTGAGTACCTTCAACAATGCTAATAACCAACATGCCCAAGACAAGCCATATATTTCACTAATTTTTTAATCAACTAACACCAGATGCTACATTGAGACACAATTTTTTTCTTCTTCTCAAGAACACGCAATCAGGGACCGTCTAAACACCCAATCATAATGTTCTCTGTGCGTGGAGACGGTGTGGCAATCCGCTTGGAATGTTCTGTGCAAAGCTTAACAGCAGATGACATGTTGACTCACTGGGAAGGTATAAAAATGTGCATAACAAGGACTTTGCATGTAGTCTGGGTGCCGCGCCAAAAGGCGCTGGATTCCCTGAAATCCAGACCTTTGTTCCTTCGTTTGACATACCAGGATTTTGAAAAATCGAATGACTGCCACGACTGTTTCCATTGTTCTCAACACTGAGATAGGTATGCGATTCCAGCGATTATCGACCATGGCTTTCAAAGAGTGCTTCATGAATCCCACAGTGCCAAAGACCACCATATTTATTGTCTTCGCTTCATTTAGTCATTATTATTAGTAGTATCAGTATTTTATATTTGTTATTATACATTTCTGGTAATGAAACCAAGGATGCCTCATTAGTGAACTTAATCACTGTAGCTGGCAAGCCTGACGAAACCCGTAAACAAGGGTGCTTGCTATGTGAACCAGAAACACCGGGATTAATCCCTACTCTTCCACGACAAGTGTTCTGGGTTCTTTTTGACAAGTGTTCTGGGTTCTTTTCGACAAGTGTTCTGGGTTCTTTTCGTGCACTACCAACCCTAGCACACAGAACCTAGGGCTCAATGTCCCATCTGAAGGACAAAGCAATTATGGTAAAGTATCTTGCTAAAAAACACAAGTGCCACGACCAGAATTCGAACCCACACTCTGCTGATCAGAAACACGACACGCCATAACACTGCTTTAGTACTAAAACAACAGTCCCCCAGAAAACACTGTTCGGACCGTCATATCATGGGCGGTACCATAAAAATCTGGGGAAAGTCACGTTTAATTGGCTGAAAATGTTAACATTTCAGTTACAATTTTGTTTGTATTCAGTACAGATTTGAAGGCAAAGTATAACTTTGGCTTTGGTATAACCGTTGTTTGATTGTAATAATCCTATTTAAATGTAGATATAATACGATAAAACCAACCTGTGACAATTTCATTTCAAAAGGTGCTAGCGTTTTTAAGATATCGCCAAAAATCTGGATCGGTTATTGTCCATGCAGTAAGAATAATCCGTAATTGGAATACGCAATCTGAAAAACATTTTTAAAATTTTTTTTATGCAGAAACGTTTTTCAGAATGAATTGGTTTTTAATCCCTCTCTCTAAAACCACATTCCTTTGACGGGAATCGTTTCTCAAAAATGTTGTACGTTATCAACAGCTGCAGTGCTTCTTACCAAGCAGGTTTTTATGGCCATTAATATTTTGAGTAATAACCAAAGGTATAACCTCCCTTTAAATATTTTTTACATGGAGATGGTTTAAAAAAAAAAAAAAAAAAACCACAACACTGGCTTAAAGGAACATTACAAAATTGGTAAGAAAAAAACTTTTGATCACAGATTTACACAAAACTTACACGGTCTAATGATGATGATAGTAGAAAACATCCCTTGAAATATTTCTGTCTGAAATGTCATATTTGATGAGAAATGAATAAACTAATTTTCCGATTGGAGTTTATCGCTCAGTGAGCGTTTTATTCATTTTGTTGAATCTATATGATTTCATGCAAATGTGTAATCGGTTTTTCACTAATTTCTCGTGACCCTGATGGCCGATCGATCTCAAACTTCTACTACAGGTTTGTCAGTTTATGTATATGGTGGATTACATAAAGTGCTTACACTGCCAGCAACTGTTTTGTTAGCAAAAATCAATGCGCCGTATTTTTGACCGCGTGAGGGCGCTCTCAAAGATAATTGTATCACTTCCGGGGATATAACTTAAGCGATTATCGTCTGCTCAGGTAGTAGCTGTGTACAGTTTTAACATCGGCGTTCTGTCACTTCTGTGCGCGAGAGAGTTTAGTCAGTGCCGTTATTACCATATATTCTAGAAGCACTGACTAAACTCTCTTGCGCACAGAAGTGACAGAACGCCGATGCTAAACTGTACAAAGGTAGCTGAGCAGACGATAAGTTATACCCCCGGAAGTGATAAAAATGTTTTTGAGAGCGCCCTCACGCGGTCAAAAAAACGGCGCATTCTGTAATGTTCCTTTAAACAAAACCCCCACTCATACCCTTTTGTTTTATAAAGAAAATAGTCATTCTTCAAAGACATCTCCATGCGAGCAACGTACCACAAGTCATTTTTTTTCCCCAGCCATTTATGTCGAGAAGAACCTTTTTAAGGTCAGTCTCAAGTATGAATGTGCCGCTTAGAAAAACACAGAGAATTTTTCTTTCTCGACTTAAAATTCAGAAGACAGCAAATAAGTACTCCATTCCCAGCTAATGGAACTACATGTATTGTACTAACAAAACATACAATTCATGTTTTTCGACATGTTTTTGCACGACATGAGTGGGTTGTCTTTTCTGTCTGGCTGGAGAGGGTACATCTAGGAACCCCAAAAAGGGCCCTGGATCGATAGAAGAGACCACCCACAAACCTCCCACTCTTAGCGGGGTGGTACTGTGCTGATTACATGTGTGCACAGCCACAATCATGGGTACACTTTTTGTTACAAAGACACCAAATGAACGACACATAAATATTGAGTAACCTCTTTGCAGATCTTGTTTTTCGACAAACTCAAGTACTTTCTACTCTTCATTCACACACTGCTGGTTAATCAATTTACAAAAAAAACATTGAAATAACTGTTACATCACTGGTTTTCAAAGTGTTGTTCATAACATGGACACGAACAAAATGTGTACCCATGATTGTGGCTGTGCACGTGTGATTACACCCTGCTTTCAGCAGCTACATTGGCTTCCGGTCAAAGAGAGAGTATAACTTTCAAAGTTTTAGTTACTGTGTTTAAATGTCTCCTAGGAATAGCACCGGGCTACTTATCATCTTGCCTTGCTCTCTACCGACCGCCACGCGCAAGCTTGCGGTCAGCTTCCGACACCACACGCCTAACTGAACACTCAACCATCAGAACACTCTCATCTGCTCACAACCAGACTTTAACCTGATGTTGCTCCCCAAATGTGGAACAACCTCCCCAGTATCCATTAGAAATTGTATCTCTTTGCCAATTTTCAAGAAATCTCTTAAAAACTTATCTGTATCAAATGTTAATACGCTGTAGTGTAGTTCCGTTGGTTTGCTCACTTTATAGCGCTTTGATCTTGACGAAAAAGGCGCTTTATAAATGCTCTGTTGTATGTATGTATGTATGTATCAATTACTTAAAATGTCTAGATATATTTGTAGGGAAGGTATACCATGTAATTGTGCATAGTAGGGCAGATAAGAGAATTATGTTGGCGGAATTGTCCTTGATGAAACAAGTATGGACTTTGGCACACAGTCAGAGTATGTCAGGACAAAGATATTCGGCTGCTGGCCCATCGCGGTTTGAAAAAAACATCAGTAGAATAACAAGTAATGGCAGCCATTTTGAAAGTTTTGCTATTCTTCCCTACAATTTGTCAAAGAACAAATCTGCAACAGCCCTATATCCTTCTTAGAACACACTCTGAATGTGTGTCTTTTCAGAATTGAGAAGTCTCCCGAATTCTGAAAAAATCTACTCAACAGCAGTAGAATAAATAGCAAGACAAGTTCTCTAAAGAACATACTCTACACAGCCAAAAGTAGACATACACGTGGCGTTACTGCATACCAAAACATACAAGAAAATAACAGCTACCTCTATTACCAGGCAGACCAAAAAAGCAGACTCGGTTCAGTTGGAAATTTCTCATCCCTACAGACCGTATTGAATATGACGTCACCATTCAAAAACCTGCCCTACAACATGGCGTCTGTGAGCGTGTGCATGTACGTGTGCGTACGTGTGCCGTAGAAATCAAACCGGGAACGCTGCGCGCTGCGTGCTTCATTGATGTACGCGTTTAGACGCGCATACGGTTTGCCCTACAAGATGGCGACTTTCATAGCAACAAAGGGGTTATTCAATACGGTCTATATCAACCATAGAAGTCCCCAAATTGATCAACTCAAATCCTACATCAACTGATGAGACAACGCTGTAACCAATCACATTCATACATGTACCACCATCTCATTTTTCCCTGTCCCCAAATGGAAGCTGGTCATCCCATCTCCACTGTGTTTTTTTCCCAACAGAAGTCGAGTACCATGTGGGGGGAGAGACTACTGCAGTAGATACCCCCCATCATTCAATTACACTCATTTCCTTGCAAATTCACCGGAATGCCTCCTGCTTGGAAATCTGCTTTGTATAAATTGAAAAAATTCTCTCGGCATTAAGGAGCTGCACCTCTAGGGGGGAGGGGGGGGATTGCTAATAAAGGTTTTAGCTCAAAAGTGAAAAATGGATACAGAATATTTCAATGATTGCCAGAGTTGAGAAATAAATAAATACTCCTGCGCTTAAAGGTAGGGCCATCATTCGTCAAACAAAATTGCTGATTTATTGGCAAAATTATCGAAAAAAAAAGAAAGTTTTCAACCGAAAACAGAGTCTACTTGTTGAGAAAAAAAAAGAAACGCAAAAAAGATGGCATGGTAATTTCACGTGAACATCAAATCCATCCACGTTTAGCGAGGCGACAGTGGGTACCAACCGCAAACCTGGCCGCAGCATTCGCGAATGGACACCAGTCAAACCCATGAATTCATGCATGAATCGTTTCTCAGATTTAAACGTTTTTTTAAATTGATTTCTAACTAACGGGGGGCATTTTAGACGAGAACACTGTGCAGGACACTTAGTACTATTACTATTTTGCATGGAAATTACACAATTTTATTTCGGACTCATTACCAAAGTATTACCCTACCTTTAACTGGGACCACAATAAGTAGCAGGCCATGTGAATAATTGTCCAGAGAAATGGCTTTTTTTCCTTCTCTCTCTCTCTCCCTCTCTCCCTGCAATCTAATCAAGCTAAGTCTGAAGTGGTCCGTTGAGTACATTTTCACATACCTTAGATTTCAAGGCAATCATCAGGCCTGGGTCTGCGCTCAGACCCTCTCAAGACACGCAAGATAAAGTATAGAGTTTCCCCCTTGCCTTACCCCGATGATTAGTTATATTTAATGAGCACTTTAAAGCCATCGGATGACGAGGCGGCGGCGAAAAAAAAAACGGCAAACACTTCATCAATAACCATTGGATTAGATTTGAATTCCTGTGCAGCCTTAAGAAGGGATTTGTGTTCTTTTTTTTTAATGTGAGTTTTTTTTCTTTTTTCTTCTCTCTTTTCTTAAGGGTTAAACATCGGTTGATAAAAGCCTCCTTGCTTATCCACCAACAAGCCGTAACGGCTGATCCTCTTCGCTAGAATGACGCATTCACTTACTACAGCCGTCTGTGACAGATTGGTTGGTCAGGGTGCCTCTTTTTTTGCGCCCACAACCAAGAAATTAAAGCTTCCTCCATAAGCTTCTCTCATGAACTCTATGTTTCAAAAAAATAAAATAAATAAATTTTAAGAGCCGTTTAAATTGTTGTTTTGATCCTGCCGTTTTCAAAGCACCTTAACTTTGTGAGCTCTATCCTATCATGGTTTTCTGGGTTTTTTTCCAAGTCAATTATAGTCTTCAATGTAAAAGGTCAGTGGGAAAAAAAAATTCAGAAAAAGAATCATCTTCCGCTTGACAAACAATTCAATCAAGAAATATGAATGGAATTCAATTTAAACTCTTCTTCGGAAAACAAAAATGTTTTCTCTATATAATATAACAATAATACAAAAATAAAATAAAAAAAAGTGGAATAATTTCAGAAGCCAACTGGTGGATACAGCATTGGTAATTGAAAAAAAACACAAATAGATTTATTTGATTCAATCTGTGCAGCCAAAGCACCAACCCTTCAGAGGAATACGTCTGTAGCCTGAATTACTATCCAAGTTGTGGACGGACCATTTGAAGACCCTGCAAAACCATTGCTCATTCCAACGGCCCCAATTGAAATACTACTGAACTATATGAAAGGACAATGGAAATCAATTGCTCTATGGTATCAACAGCAAGTTTATCAACAAGCTACAAGATGTTCAGAATGCTGCCGCTCGTGTATTATCAAAAACCCGTCAACATGATCACATCACAACCGTCCTTAAACAACTTCACTGGCTTCTAGTCTGTCAAAAGAATTAACTTCGAAATTACATTGCTCGCACGGAAAGCTGTGAACAACAAGGCACTACCGTATCTCAAGGCACTTCTCTCACCTTATGCTCCGAGTCGCAATCTTTGATCTACAAACAAACTTCTTCAAACTTTCCCTAAAACAACCACATCCTATGTGCATTCTCAGTATCGATCCGCTCCCATACTCTGGAACTCTTTACCATCAAATATCCCAGCTACAGAATCTCTGGACATTTTCAAAAGCATACTCAATCACATTTGTTCGACATTGCTTTTGACTGACTCTATATTTTACCCACTTGTTTGTTGATAGTGTGCAAATCCTCCTGTGCTCTTAATTACATCCCCTGTAAACTTTGATAATCTAATTGTCTTGTAATGTATGCTTTTCTTAGGTGTTTTTTTTTTCCAGTGACTCGGAATATGCTTGATCATAAATAAATGGCCCTTTACAAGCTTTGTATTATTGTTATTAACGTGAGCAAAATCTAAGACAAGACATAAACCTCTTTTCGTTGTATTTACTTAAAACCAAGCCACCCAGTTTGATAACAATGTTCACACGGAGTGGCTGTTTATCGACAACTAGAGGCTAGGCGTAAATCTTCCCTTCCAAAACCAATGATATACCCCCTCCCCTTAAAACCCAAATAAAGTTTTAAAAAGGTGTAAAACACTGAATCTCACAAACTGACAGTTTCATGCATACTTCAAACATTTCAAAACACTTCCTATTTAGATGGAAGCAGAATTTGAACGGTGTGAGGTTCTGAATTAAAGATGACAGATTTAAAAAAAAAATTGCCCCAGACTCATCTCAGCCGAACAACTGCACCCAACACGTTTTAAGTCATTCGTCTGCGCAGAATTGCTGATAGCCAGGCCTAGACAAAAGATTCAGGCAAAAAAGAAAGAAAGAAAGAAAAAAAAAGAACCCCCCAAAAAAACCTCAATGATGTTGTCATGAATGCCAAAAGTAAAGCCGGAAATAGAGATAGTAGTTTCCATGGAAATGGCAATTCACTCCGCATGGCTACCTATTGATTGTGGATTTAATCTTAAAATTCTTTCTTAGATTTGTCCTCTTTCACGAAGAAGAATACGGCAGAGAGAGAGAGAGAGGGAGAGAGAGAGATGGGGAGAGAGAAAGGGGGACAAGAACGAATGTGTTCACATCTGACCTTTCCGCGTAACATCTCGTAGGCACAGACCCCTAGCGACCACCAATCCACATGAAATGTGTATCCCTTGCAGTCCGCTGAGGCCGTATTTAGAATATCTGGGGCTGTATAGACAAACAGGGGAGGAAAAAGAACCAGACAGATATTGACATTAAAATCAGAAAAATCAAACAAAAAAATAGTGTGGGAAAACACTTCAAAAAAGAGGGGCAAAGACAGAAATGATAATACAGTTACATTTCTTAAATGCTTAGGGAAAAAATTGATAAAATATTTGTGCCTGTTAATGAAAAAGGAATGTTATGTCGTCTGTCCACTCTGGCTCCAATTCCATGCAGCTGCTTATCTGATAACATTTTAAATAATTTAGAAGCAAATTTTAAAGGAACATTACAGAATTGGTATGAAAAAACCTGTCAAATATACTTTTTGATCACAGATTTACATAAAACTTACACGGTCTAATGATGATGATAGTAGAAAACATCCCTTGAAATATTTCTGTCTGAAATGCCATATTTGATGAGAAATGAATAAACTAATTTCCCGATTGGAGTTTATCGCTCAGGTGAGCGTTTTATTCATTTGTTGAACCTATATGATTTCATGCAAGTGTGTAATCGGGTTTTCACTGTTTTCTCGTGACCCTGATGGCCGATCGATCTCAAACTTCTACTACAGGTTTGTCAGTTTATGTATATGGTGGATTACATAAAGTGCTTACACTGCCAGCAACTGTTTTGTTAGCAAAAACCAATTCTGTAATGTTCCTTTAAGAAGCAAAAAAACAAATCAGTAGTTTTACGTGGTAAACTACAATGAAAAATTGATCTCTTCTGGGAAGAAAGGATGGGGTTGTGAGAAGATTCTGAAAAACAGACTAAAATGTGTCTATATTTAGAAGAGTGGGCTGCTGCTCCCAAGAGACGAGGGTGAACATTCAAGCCAAACCCAACACTTCACATGGCTGCTACCTGCAAACTACTTCCAGGTGTTTTTCTTACTTCCTACAATATGCAAAGCTTTCAATCCTTACGGAGCCAAATTCTGTCTTAGACCATCAAGACTGTCCTGGCTAGAAACCTTGTTGTGCCTAGAATAATTGAGAGCTTTAAAGGTAGGGGCATAGATGGGCTTCTGTCAACACACTACTGATTCATTCGCAAAAATATCAAGAAAAAATACAATGAAAGTCACATGTGAAAGTTTCAGCTGAATATAGTGTCTACTTGCTGAGAAAACAGCAAAAAAAAAACTGTCAATGTATTTTCGCAAGAACGTTGAATCCATCTGCGTTTAGCGAAGTGACAGCCGGTACAAACCACATCGCTGGCCGCAGCAGTCGCAGACGGACACCAACCCTTTAGAAATTTGAGAAACAATTCAAATGCAAATACTTTTATTTATTTATAGTCAACTGGGGGGCATTTCAGACGAAATAATATCACAGGATGCTTACTACCATTAACCATCTTTATAACAAGTAAGCTTTCGGATAGAAATAAAAAAAATAAAACCAAATTCAGGGTCCTTACCAGTATGACCCTACCTTAAAACAATAAAATGGAATTTCATTCTGGTCTCTATGGATGGATCCATTCTACACATTCTACATTGTACAGACAGGTGTCATTCACATTGTACCTTTGGCCTATAATATCATAGAGCTGCTTAAAGGAACATTACAGAATTGATTTTTGCTAACAAAACAGTTGCTGGCAGTGTAAGCACTTTATATAATCCACCATATACATAAACTGACAAACCTGTAGAAGTTTGTGATCGATCGGCCATCTGGGTCACAAGAAAATAGTGCAAAACCGATTACAAATTTGCATGTGTTATACAATGCATGAATAAAACGCTCATGAGCGATAAACTCCAATCGGAAATTAGTTTGATTTATTTCTCATCAAATATGGCATTTCAGCCAGAAATATTTCTAGGGATGTTTTCTATCATCATCATTAGACCGTGTAAGTTTTATGTAAATCTGTGATCAAAAGTATATTTTACAATTACCAATTCTGTAATGTGCCTTTAAGCAAACAATTTGGCTGATAACAATTTCATTTGCTAAGCAAAATTTAGCAGGTTACCAGTTAAAGATGGTGCATGTGACATGGTACTTGCTGCCTTATTCTGGTAGGCATGATTAATTTTTTGTTGTGCTCAGCTATTTTCTGTGCTTAAAAAAGCAGCTCTATGAAATTAGGCCCTGATCATTTCCACAACGAGCGGAAATATGAAATGACAAAAAAAAAATTTAAAAAAAATTGCTGATCCTCTTGAGCTGTAGGCGGAAATGAAAACACAGAGACGTTTATAAAGACTGAATCATGAAGATCACCAAGCTTTGCCTCTGAAAGAAAGGTTCATACAGGTTGCGAAGGACCATGGAGGTGATACACTGTTAAGTGCAAATTGAGTGCAGACAGCTTTCCATATGCCACACCACCGTGCTTTATCCAATATGTCGCCATGTCAGATCAAGTCATATCCTCTTTGAACCTGTCTCATTTTAAAGTCTTCCCTAGACCTATTAAAGAAATCAAGCCAACAGGACCACCATCTCTCCCTAGAATTGGTCATGCATTGAAATATACGTTAAAAGGTTTTCACGTACATTTTAAAATCCCCCACCACCTTTCAAATTTGCATTTCTCAACACAGAAAGGGGGGGGGGGGAAGGGGCGGCAAACAGGACCATCCCACACCAGATTTTCCTTTCATTGAAAAGTAAGTTTTCATGAACGTTTCAAAATTTACATTTGTCAACAGGGAGTGGGAGGGGCTAACAGGACCATCCCACTCCAGGTATTCCACACATAGAAAATTAAGATCAAGGTTTTCCATGTACATTTCAAAATCTCCCCCCACCCCTCCCTCCACCTTTAACCTTTATATTTTTTCACCACGGATCTCTGCCAGTGTGTATAACTTCAGGGTATATTTAATTGAAGTTTGCTTCTAAAAGTGACAATTTGCCAATGGACGGACATCTCCCCCGAGTTTACCCTTCAACCCAGAGTTGAATGATACATCGGTTATATCCACAGCCGTCCAAAACTCCATCACAAGTAACTTGAGCATTTTGATAAAAAAAAAAAAAACCTTCACAGTGTATATCTTTTTTTTTTTTTTTTCCCCCGTCTTTCTCCGAGTTTTGAGACGTCCTAATCCAGGCATCGTGAGACAGCTGCTGCTGCTTCCAAAGACATGTTGATAGGTTTTTTTCCCCCTCATCTTTATTGAGGGAGGTTTCAATTTCATTGATGCTGCTTTAACAAAATTATCTGCTAGACAAAAGTCTGTGGGGGGTACGAGAAACACGTAATTTACACCACATGACATTTCAGCTGGAAATATGTTTTTTTGTTTTTGGGGGTGTTTTTTTTTTTTTGCCGGAGTGTTAATTTTCAGGAGTTGAGTAAATTTTTGTGCAGCTTCAAGAAGCTTCCTGCAATTAAGTAACTCCGTGAAGTTCCAATTTATATAAAAAAAAAAAAAAAAAAAAAAAAAAAACTTAAGTCAGGGATGGGATTTACCTGGATGCCATGGCCTCTGTTGCCCTGGTCTTGGCCCTTGTGCCCCATCAAAAGCCTCCCATAGACCCTAAGATTTGCCAATGGAAGAGCCACTTGCGAAATGAAAATGCCACCCCCCTCCCCCCCACACACACACACCGATGAAATTCTAGGCCTGTTAAGTACACTTTGTTCTTCATTGACAAAACAGTGGATAATTGATATATAAATAACTATAACAAAAAATATATATATAAAAACTTGATCACTTGATATTTGGAATTAAAAAGTCACAACCCCTAATATGGTAATCCCTCTGGCCGCTTCCCTGGTTGTATTGTAAACTAGAGTGTGATCCCTGGCTATACGACAGTTACAGATTGAATGGCTTAATTCTGACCAGCACCCCCGAACAAAAATTTTTGACAAGATAGGGAGGCCGCCAACGTTAGGGCTAGATAGCTCAGTAGGTAGAGCACCGGCACGTTAATCCGGAGGTTGCAGGTTCAAGTCCCACTCTAGTCAATTTTTCTTTGCTCAACCCAAAACTATTTATAGTTTACCAAGTCATTTTTCCCTTGTGATTTATTACTTGATAAAAATAATAAACCTGTTACATCAATGGTGTCCAATCTGCTGTTCATAACAGAGGCACTTACAAAAAAGAAGGTGTGCCAGCGATTGCAGATGAGCTAGACAAAGATGGCAGTAACATGACAAAGGGTCTGCCGTTGTACTTGTACTAACTGACGGAAGAGAGAGAGGAGAGAGAGAGAGAGAGGGAGAGAGAGAGAGAGAGAGAGAGAGAGAGAGAGAGAGAGAGAGAGAGAGAGAGAGAGAGAGAGAGAGAGAGAGAGAGAGAGAGAGAGAGAGAGAGAGAGAGAGAGAGAGAGAGAGAGAGGAAGTGGTTTTTTTAGGAAAGCCAGCGCCTCAACCGTTCAGTGAATGCTGGATTGTTATGACAGTCGGGAGGAAAGGAGCAAAAGGTGCACATGTAGCAACGCAAATTAATGAATCGTTGCAACAAGATAAACACATCTGGACGTGTCGTCGACGACGACTGGTAAAATAACATCAAAGCGTACACGGTTCGCAGTGCAGGTAAAATAACATCAAAAGCGTTCGATGGACCAATGAAGTTTGTACTGTCTGATCACGGCAGGATATTTTGATACTGTATTGTGGAACAGCAGACTCTTTTATCTTCTGCACGACAGACATACTTTTTTTTTAATCTGCTTAGTTTCTTCTTGAGTGAGGGGAGGGGGGTGGGGTGGTGAGATGCAAACAAGGTGTGTTTGCTTTGGTCGGTCTACAATATTTACTTCCATGATAACTGTTATTCTTATAAGTCGATATTGGCTGGTGAAGGCTGTGGAAATGTATGTGAAACCTGTTGAAACCAACGGAGGTTTCAATCTTAGAAAAACCTAGTCTTTAAAGATGATAGGTACGATTTTTTGCCAATTTGACCGGAAAATTCAGTAGTAGCTATTTTTTTTTACAGAATAATGAAAGTTAAAGGCTTTCTTTTTAGGAAATGCACAAAAAAAAAACAACCAATGGTAAGTTATAACATTCAAATCTACATGTAAATAATCGGGTCAAATTATTTTATTGAGAGAGAAAAGGCAAACTGGTATCAACAGTTTTGCAAGGCGGAACAGTGTGCTTAAGTAAACGTGATCAACCTAGACTAAAAAAGGTATATGATTTACCGACCGAAACATGATGTATATTATCTTGCTTCATAGAAAGTAACCCCTGTAGTAGAAGTACTGATGCGGTACTCTTTATTCAAAGATACCAACATCATCAATGCTGTACCTTCACTTGACTCAAAAACGGTATTCGCAGCAGTAGCTTTTCCCAAACCACGAGTTCTTTCCAAGATATATTTTTTTAAACACGACTACATAGAAATCAAATATTCCTGCAGATCAGTGCCAGTCTTAAAGACACTGGACACTATTGGTAAATGTCAAAGACCAGTCTTCTCACTTGGTGTATCTCAACATATGGATAAAATAACAAACCAGTAAAAACTTGAGCTCAATTTTGGTCGTCGAAGTTGCGAGATAACTATGAAAGAAAAAAAAAACCTTGTCACACGTAGTTGTGTGCTTTCAGATGGTTGATTTCGAGACTTCAAATTCTAATTCTGAGGTCTCAAAATCAAATTCGTGGAAAATTACTTCTTTCTCGAAAACTATGTCACTTCAGAGGGAGCCGTTTTTCACAATGCTTTATACTGTCAACCTCTCCCCATTACTCGTTACCAAGTAAGGTTTAATGCTACTAATTATCTTGAGTAATTACCAATAGTGTCCACTGCCTTTAACCAAAAACCAGTTGGGCCCAAACCGCACAGGAAATTACCCATCGCGCTGCAACTGGACACCTCATTTTTGTTTGTTCAAATATTTCCATAACCCATATCTACGGCCCAGCAGATTTACATAGTTCTGTGTACACAATCACTGTACATGTAATGCGCTCCTCAGGCATTGTTTTCTCTGCAATATGATCATAAGAAAATGATATCCTCTTTCATATTACTGCATATTAAGAGATGTCAAGGAGGAAGGGGGGGGGGTCGATTCAGTGTTGTTTTTAATAATGTTTTCCACATCGGTTCAATTTCGTTTGATGGAAAATTGTCATGTTGGTAAACCTCTGATTCTGTGGGGAATTGAATTGCTCAAACGTACGGTTTGTACGGATTCGGAGAGGCCATGTGGAGAAAAAAAAACCAACGATCAAAAATCAAAAGTGGTAAAATGTTTACATGAAGAACTTGTTTATTATGGTTTTTTTTAATTCTTAAAACACAAAAGTAGCTAGCCATCGGTTTCCAACCGTCCTTACAAAAATGTGTTTAGCGGGAAAACGGTCATTTCTAGAGTAGTACGATTGTTTGCAACCCCAGTAGATGGTAGTTGGATTAAAACCGGAAAGCTCTTCTCCTTCCCAGGTGAGTGAGAAACTTTGTACAACTTCAATTGTTAACTTGACAACTCCGCTCTACAGTTCGTTGTACTTCTATGTAATTCATGTGCAGTCAAGGCACCATTGTCCCAAGGGGCTCTTCGACTCGTAAAGGTAAATGTGAATTTCAACAATTTGAAGGGGCACGAAGGCAAATGACCAGGGGATAGAATGACGGAAATCTTCCTCATCGCCCTAAAAATCGATTCTATAATAAAGCAAGTTTCATTTTAAAGGTAGGGTCACAGATCGGTAAATAGTCCAAAAAAATAATGACCATAAAAACCCACTTGGTGAGAAGCACTGACAGCTGTTGATAAACTTTTTTTCAAGAAAGGATTCCCTTCAAAGTAATAACGGTTTGGATAGTTTTCACCCCCAAAACATTTAAACCCCTGAAACGATTCTTGCATGAATCGTTTCTCAGATTTCTGAGGGTTGGTGTCCAGTCCGCGAACGCCGTGGCCAGAGATGCAGGAGGGTTATACCTCCTATGGATGTTGCCTCCATTTGTACCTTAATTGTAAACATTTTCAATACTATTACAACCGTTGTATTTTCAAGTTGTGCAACTGGAAATAAACCAAACAAACAAACAAACCTTGACCCCCCCCCTCACATTTCAACAAGTCTTGGTTTTTGACTCTCTGAAAAGGAGACAAGGTTTTTTTCCTCATTCTTCGGAGACTTTGCCGTCCACAACCAGACAGACCCCCCCCCCCCCACTATCTAGCAAACAAATCTCATCCACAAAAGGGTGCATTTAATTGAATGATCCGTCTGCTCTTCACGTTTCACATTGACGGGGACACAAAAATTATGATGGCAGAATAAAAACACCTTGTCGTCACGTTCCGGGTCCAAACAAAGGGTACACGGTTAACCTGTTTGCTTTTCGTAGAACGTAGTTTTTTATACTTTTGTCCCTGTTCTTCTGCTTGCGAATTTTAACCACTGAAAAATCTTCATAAAAAAAAAAAAAAATCATTTACTTTAGGTCTGCCAACATTTGCATCTTGCATTCAGGAGGATTTCGTACAACTTTCAGGGAGATATCAAGAATTACATACGTACGTTTCCATAATCAGGAAGATTTTCAATTTTTTTTCCTCAAAACATGGACAGATTTGTTTATTTTCAGAGAACTTTCTGCAGAATAAGGGAAATATGACAGCTCCGGTATTTGTGGAGAGAGCTGAGCTGGCATACTTTTCCTGTACTATTCCCAAGTTTACGTTCGCTTTGTTTTTTGTTTTGTTATTATTTTGTATTATATTGAAAAAAATCTTAAATCTGCACTGTGATATTATACAGAGCTGCCAACATTTGCATCTTGCAATCAGGGAAATTTTGTACAACAATCAGGGAGATATTTAGAATTGCATTAATCAAACGGGAAAAAAAAGCTCTTATAATCAGGAAGAATTTCAAACTTGTTCATCAAAACGCGGAAAGATTGGTTCATTTTCAGGGAACTTTCTGCAGCATCAGGGAGAGTTGGCAGCTCTGATATTATTATATGAATTTCCCCCCAACTTTTCTTTATTTTGGTTGATCATATTATCATTTTCTGTTTTGTTTGGGTGGGTCCTGAAGGGGGGGGGCATAATAATTGTAGACAACTATACTGATGCAATAAACTTCATTAGACTGAAAGTGAGTAACCCATGATCTTTTGCTCCTCCATTTCAAATGGAAAATGGAAGATGGGGTGGGGGGGGGGGGACACACGACACGACAACACAATCTTTGAGGTCCTGACATTTGCAGAACACTTTTGTTTTCTCCATTCTGATGGCTTCCAAGCTCATTATTAATACAGACCGACTGGTAGTGGCAGAAATATGACAAGCTAAATTATGCATCCCTGGAGGTTTGGATCGGTCTTCGGAGGCTGAGTAAATCCGAGATGGCATTTAAAAACATGCAATCACGGTCCGAGTCAATCAAAGAAACCCAAAAGGTAGATTGATCTTTGTCTTTCAGGGGAAAGAAAAAAGAGAGAAGAAAAAAAAAAAAGGAAAAAAACTGATGAATACATTTTTGGTATTGGGATAATACAATTAGGAAAAAACACGTTAGGTGTGTTGGTGACAAACTGACAATTGCGCATACAAATATGAAATTACTAGATTTACCATGGAGACAAAGACAAAAAAAGAGACTGAGAGAGAAAAAGACAAGGAGAGGAAAGATGGAAATGATAACAGCATCAGACTCTTAGCTCCTTGAGAATACCGTAACCATGGCAACAAACAGCCCATCAAGCGATGGCGGCGACGGCGGCGGTTCCTGTTCGCTGGGAAAAATCCGAGGATTAATTAACAGGTACCACAGTTTTGTTTGCTGCCTGTGTGATTAAAAATGCCGAATGGCACGGCCATCTTCAATTTTGGTCTGATCCAGGGCTAGGTATATCAAATAACCAGGATAGAGAAATCAAACAACCAGAATTGCTGATGGAGAATCACAACCTTGTACTATGACAGCTGAAGTTTACAACCCCCCCAAAATGGATTTGAAACAAATAAATCAAGCAAATAAAGAGAGCTATAAAAAGAGTGACTAGTTAATTCACATACCGGTACATGTTATCTAGTGCTGGTTGGAAAGTTATTTTTAAAAAAAAACTGGAAAAAATTGTTGTTTTTTTTTTTTTGGAGGGGGGTTTTGTTTCTTCTCCAATGGAAAAACGTGTCAATTTTACAGTATGATTTTCTCCAAATTGACCTAGAAAAAGAGTGACAAAACAGCCTTTTGTAAAAAACATGCTTTGTTTTGGTTTTTTTCTTTGGAAATGTTCTGTCGGTTTGTCAGATCGACCTCAATCTTGTATGAAGATAAACATGGTCAACAACAGCCAACATCAACCCAAACACATCACTGACATGAGGACCTACATGTAATACTGTAATTTATATGTATTTTTCGCTAGACTTTCCCTCGTTGAGTGCTTGGAGATTTGTCTAAGGCGCTGTATAAATAACATATAATTATTTTTACATATTTATTTAGTTGTTTTATGCAAGTTTGCAAAGCCGCTCTTGGTAAGGGGCTACAAGAAGAAAAATGTTAAAGATGAAAAAAAACTCAGGGGAGCTGAAGGTAGGAATTGATATTCCTCTTAAAACAGTCTAGATGTAGGATGGAGGGAAACATGCACCAGGCAAGGAGTTCCAAAGAGATGCCGTATGTGGAATAAAGCTGTTGGAATGCCCGGCCGTACAAGACTTGTTCAAATGCCACCCAGTGACTCCTAACACAACACCAACACAAGTAAATGTATAAGTAGGACGTCTTATTTGTATAATTTCTTAATAAAGAAGTATTTGTTTTAATCTTCAGGTTTTCAAATAACAATTTAAAGGAACATTACAGAATTGGTTTTTGCTAACAAAACAGTTGCTGGCAGTGTAAGCACTTTATGTAATCCACCATATACATAAACTGACAAACCTGTAGAAGTTTGAGATCGTTCGGCCATCTGGGTCACGAGAAAATCGTGAAAACCCGATTACACATTTGCATCGGATTTCATATAGATTCAAAAAATGAATAAAACGCTCACTGAGCGATAAACTCCAATTGTAAACTTAGTTTATTCATTTCTCATCAAATATGGCGTTTCAGACAGAAATATTTCAAGGGATGTTTTCTACTACCATCAACATTAGACCGTGTAAGTTTTATGTAAATCTGTGATCAAAAAGTATGTTTTACAAGTTTTTTTCCTACCAATTCTGTAATGTTCCTTTAAAGTTAGACCGTGAAAATTATATTGATACACAAGGCCCTTCTCATTTTTCAAGAAAAATCGTCTGAGTATCTCACATTTTCCGAAACCACAGTGCTTTGTTTTGCGGCGCCTAAAATCTCCCCAAAGCTCAAAACAGATCTAAAAGTAACAGTCAGGGCTCAATCCCACAAAGCACCTCAGATCTCAACCGAAGATGAGTTGTCAGTATCACCATAGCGATTGTAACACCACACTTTGCTTAGCGGTTAAAGATTGATTTGCACTTCAGATCAACATTAGCTCTTTGTGAAATCGAGACCCGGTCTATGGTAGTTTAAAAGAGAAAATAAAATTAGCCATTTCACAGAGCTCGGGAAAGTGTGAGTGTACAGTTCTTAAATACACATTCGGTGTATGGGTAAAACCAAAATAAATTCTTTATCCCCAATGCATAAAAAAAAAAAAATTAACATCCATTAAATCGTTGCAGTACCCGCTGCGAAGGATTCGAACTACCTCCATTGACCTCTAGCCAGCGATCTAGTGGTAAGACATCTGCTCTAGCAATGCAAAGGTTGTGGGTTCGAATCCCACCCGAGTGATTGCCTGTGGATTTTTTTCACAGAGCTCGGAAAGTACTGAGTTTACAGTGCTTAATACACATCGGTGTAAGGGTAAAACCAAAACGACAAAAAAATTGTTAAAATGTTTCAAAATGCTTACCAAAAAAAAGGACCAAATAAATGCAGAAAATAGTTAGTGGCTTGACGTTTAAAACCAAGCAGAGTCTTTCTTAAGGCTAAATGACAACACAACACACCTAAAAGGGTATACTGGTGTATTTAAAGGAATATTACAGAATTGGTTTTTGCTAACAAAACAGTTGCTGGCAGTGTAACAATTATGTGATCCACCATATACATAAACTGACAAACCTGTAGAAGTTTGAGATCGATCGGCCATCTGGGTCACAAGAAAATAGTGAAAAACTGATTACACGTTTGCATGAAATCATATAGCTTCAACAAATGAATAAAACGCTCACTGAGCGATAAACTCCAATCAAAAATTAGTTTATTCGTTTCTCATCAAATATGGTGTTTCAGACAGAATTATTTCAAGGGATGTTTTCTACTATCATCATCATTAGACCGTGTAAGTTTTTATGTAAATCTGTGATCAAAAAGTATATTTTACAAGTTTTTTTCTTACCAATTCTGTAATGTCCCTTTAAACAAAAGCAGTCAAGTGGAAATTAATGAAAAGAGAGAGGGACAGAAAGCATACAGTAAAAGCAAAGGATAAACAATGAAGAAGGAGACAAGGGGGAGGGGGTAAAGGGAAGAGACTGGTTTGAAAACAGGAGGTCTGAAACACAAAATACAAAATCAAAGCTGGGATAAATGTGATTAATTAGTGAATAAGCCAGGATAAAAATGGGGATATCTGTGGGGAAAAAAAAAGAGAAGGCAAAAAGTTATTAATCATTCCTTCTGCCGTGGATGTTCAGACCATGGGGTTGAATGGTCTTTATGCGCCTTATCCACAATTTCTCCCTACTCAGACGGACAGTCGCTCTGTCGTTACCTAGTGCCCCAATGCCTTGTAAAATCATGACAGAAATGGAGTGATTAGGAAGATTGGAGTGATGCCCTGCGGGTGTATCCAGCTTTTGGGTGTTGACTGTGGATCTGTGGCTGTAAGAAATGCCTCTTGAGTGTAGTTCTTGTTTCACCTACACATACTGAACACCACAAACTTTGCAAGATCTTAAACACACGTAGATGAGATTCGTGGTTGTGCAGGTGAAATGAGTGTTAAGGACTGACATAATGTATCAGTTCACCTGTACTGTTGGAATTTTGTGCAAGAAAAATAGCAATGTGTTCAAAACAATTTGTTGCATTAGACTCTTTTAAAAAAAATCTGCTGAAAAAGTGTCGAAACGAAAAAATTTAGATAAAATTCCACTTGAAATCACACAGTGTAAAGTCGGCCATTTTAATGGGCAATGATGTAAAAATTTTAACGTGTTTTTTTTATTGCGCAAGTACAGCATGTGGCGCGCGGGAGTTTGTTTGATCGAATTCCTTGCATGATTGGTTGGTGACTTGGCTGCGTAGAAAAGCGTGAACGCTTAAGACAGCTTAGCGCCAAAACCCTGGCTGTCCGTTAAGACGGCGTCTGTCGGGACCTATCTATCATATCGTGCGAATTCCCCTATCTGCAAGCAAACAATGTGCAACAATTGATGTCAAACAATGCCAATGACACCGAATTTCAAGTTAACTGAGAAAAAAAATTACACATATATCGGTATACAAAAGAGAAAATGTCATTATACAGACATACTGGCGCGAGATTGAGCAAACTCACCGGGGCAATTTGTGATATAATTAGAGCTGTTTGGGGGCCAGGGAACGCGTGGGCAATTTAATCACATTCGTGACGGTCGCTTTAAGACGATCCACAATCTGGTATTGGCATTATATACACAGAGTACACAATGTGGGAAATCGATTGACACTTATTCTTCAGCTACACATATCAAGCCAACAGGGAGTTCATATACACAGCCCCAGCATAACACTGTATATAAGTAGACTTGGTCTGCATTATGCGAAATAATTTTTAAAACACGTTTAGCATCATGCCTTTTTTAAAAGAGGCCGGCTGTTTTTTTTTCAATTTTTTAAATGGTCCCCTGACACATTTTTCAAGACAACCGGCCGGGCTATTTTTTTCAGATGGTTGCCAGCTTTTTTCTGTTTGTTTTTTCTATGTGCTATAGTCAAAAATACGATGTTTATGTATTTTAGAATCATTTTTTTTTGTCAGAGATCATAAAAAATGATCCTTTAAAAAATAAATAAATAAATAAATGAGGCGGCCTCTTAAAAGGAAGCAGGTGGGGACGCTAAACATGTTTGTTTTTTTATTTGGCCTTATGTTGTGGTACTCGGGTAATTAATCGCAATGCACAGCTCTCAGGTGGTGCACGGCTGCACAAAAATAACGAGCAACGCAACCGCATGTTTTTTTTTTGGCCGTCCCCCCATCTGCATATAGTGTGCATGAAAAATAAACTACGAAATAATGCGTGCGTAGATTAGCGCAGATTCCGAAAAATCCCATTACGGATGAAATGCAATTAACGTCAGCGCCGTGGCAAGGGGCAATTGGGAACACATGTAAAACATGCGCCATGAAGCTGCCACACGAATGCTTTTAATCAATCCAGTTTGTTTACACTTGCAAGGTACATTGTACTCTACACAATGCAGTCAACGATCTGGAAACAAATTGATGTTTTAACATTTATTTTTAATTTCTTTTTTTTTTAATGCATGGCTAATCTTTAAATTTGTTGATGAGGTGATTGTTGTTGTTGTGGTGGTTTTTGATTCAATTTGTCTTATTTCCATATCAAAGAACAGATATAAATAGTTGGATATTAATACCGTATTATTTCGGATAATACGGCAACCATTTCCAGTACAAGTATAGATTATCAGTTAGGCCATATGAAAATAAATTTATGTTTCTCATTACCCCCTCTTTCCTTATTGGATGCCGCCTCAATTTGTTTATTTGTTGTTTTGAAGAGAAAACAAATTTAAGTAACAAAATAAGTAAACAAAAATAACCAGAATACAATAAAAGTGTGATTTTTACACCTTTCTTTGTAAAAAGCTTGTATATTATACCTTCTTCTTTTTGAGGGTGTTCAAAGGTAAAGTATCATTATCCATACTACCTAAAAAAGTCATTCAACAGTTTAATTAGATCTGTCTACAGACCAATTTATTGAAATGGGTAGGGGCAAAGGCTAAAAAGGCAGGCATCTTGGGGAAAGATAATTTTAAATGGAAAATAACTAATAACAAGGACCTTCACCTTTTTTTTTTAAAAAGATCGGCCAGAAACATGTATTTTTTTCCTCTCCAAGGTTAACTTAAGCTTTGTGATGCACTCATTTTCCAATAGATAGAGTCCTCATAAGAGTGGTGGAAAAATGACAAGTGTCTAATAAAGGAACATTACAGAATTGGTAGGAAAAAAACTTCTAAAATATACTTTTTGATCACAGATTTACATAAAACTTACACGGTCTAATGATGATGATAGTAGAAAACATCCCTTGAAATATTTTTGCCTGAAATGCCATATTTGATGAGAAATGAATAAACTAATTTTCCTATTGGAGTTTATCGCTCAGTGAGCGTTTTATTCGTTTGTTGAACCTATATGATTTCATGCAAATGTGTAATCGGTTTTTCACTATTTTCTCGTGACCCAGATGGCCGATCGATCTCAAACTTCTACAGGTTTGTCAGTTTATGTATATGGTGGATTACATAAAGTGCTTACACTGCCAGCAACTGTTTGGTAGCAAAAACCAATTCTGTAATGTTCCTTTAAGCAATGTGATGCACTCACTTTCCAATAGATATAGTGCTCATAAAAATGGGGAAAAAATGACTAAGTGTCTAACCTCATTATTAGAAATGTGTAAAATGTCATTTTAATGGATACCCTTTCAGAGTGCAAGTTGAAACGTGACGTCATCGGACACCAAAAACAAACAGGTCTGTACACTCCAAAAGAGGAATTGTTGTGCCAGTCAAAAGGTCAAATTCAATGCGTTTTTGATTGATCATCATCATCAAAGTTAAGGAATGGTCCGAAAATTCTCTGTACAAAAATGTACTTGAAGGGTTTCAAACACAGTGGCATTTTACACCATTTAAAGGTTATATTTTTAGAGACTTGCGATTATTTTTTCCCCATTTTCATTAAGGACTCGATCTACTGGGAAATGAGCCGATCACAAAACTGAATGTGTGCGGTTGGCTGACAGGGTTGGTAATACCGTCCACTTGTCCTATAGTATGTTATTGCCCGATTTTTATACACTTTCTGCCAAAGTCACGTCATTGTTTGTATTTCATCTCTGATGTATGTTTATATAATGTGACGGCCAAAAAATGAACAGCTGTGCTGGATGGGTCACCCTCGTTAAATATGGTTTTTAAAATAAATTTAAAAAAAAGACCTTGGAACCCCTCTTTAAGAATATGGCGTACACTACATAAGAGCATGATACAGTGTAATATTTTTTAAAGCAGCAACAAACATGGAGGGGGATGACAAAAAGCATTGCTATACCTCTGTCTTGAATGCTGTATTTTCATTGGTGCAGAACGATCACATGAGCGGGCAACAGATATCCATGTACCACTCTCCTCTCACGCGCGCGCGCGTCGTACAACTTTCTGTGCAGCAAAGGATCGAGATTATCATCGTTTCGATGAAATTGGAGTCCTTCAGATGAGGAAAATATTACTAAGAATTCAAGACAGAGGTATAACAAAACAATTGTTGCCTGCTGTGACATGGTCCATCGGTTTTGTACACCCTCGGGGCAAATGGCACCCTCAGCTGTTGCCTCAGTTGCTATTTGCCCCCTCGGGTGTACAAAACACCATGGACCATGTCACCGCAGGTAACAATTGTATAGTGTTGACTGATAGAACAATCCTTCATTACATGTAACATTCTCTGTTCAGCTTCAAGTTTGCTTAAAGACAGGGTGTTTTTTGGTAAATACTCCACAAGTTAATGACCATAAAACTTGACTTGCTAAAGAGCAGTGGAGAGCTGTTGATATTATAAAAACATTGTTAGAAACGACCCCCTTTAAAGTAATGCAGTTTCGGAGAAATATGTAATTTTTCACCCCTTAAATTTGAATTTAAAAAAGGCTTCAGACATGAAGCCTTTCTCAGGCATCTGAAAGCACACAATTCTATGCAACAAGGGTGTTTTCTTCTTAGGTTTTTTTCTTGCAACTTCAACGACCAATTGAGCCAGAAAATTTTGACAGGTTTGTTATTTTATGCATAATATTGGGATACACCTAGTGAGGATACTGGTCTTTGACAATTGCCAAAAGTACATGTACATGTAAATACCCTGCCTTTAAAGGTCCTGTACACTATTGGTAAGATCGAAAAACACAATGTTCACAGATTCACACATAACTTACATGATTTAAAGTAAGTAATGGTAGAAAGGGTTCCTTAAAATATTTCTGCCTAAAATGCTATCGTTTCTGAGAAACGAGTAAAACGATAGTAATTATCACGCGCGATAATTTGAAAAAACAGAAAACACATAAGATCTCTTTTCACTATTTTCTCGTGACCTCAATGACCAATTGAGCTCAAACTTTCACAGGTTTGTTTGTTCATGCATATGTTTAATCACACAAAATGTGGACACTGATTTTGAGCTGTTGCCAAAAGTGTACAATACCTTTAAGAAACTTGTTTCAATGCACTATACATGTAACTAATAACGGTAAATATTTCTTTTCTGATATGGGAGCCTGAAATGCAGTCTGGTCCCAATTTGGATGGCAATGCTTACCACAATAAAATGAACTCAAAGTGCAGAGTAAAGTGCATGATTCTATGGGTCATACCGTATACAGTGTGCGCAGAATTCCACGGTGAGCAGCGTCATGTGGGCCCAGGGCGCAATTTTACAAAAAGAGCCAAGATTGATCTAAATATGTATTGATCTTAAATGCTATAAGCAAAGTGTGATGTCACAATACGAATCACTATGGCAATATTGACAGCGCATCTTAACAGATGGAATCTTTCTAGTGCTTTTTAGCCCAGGGGCCAATTCCATAAAGTCTGTGAGCATCTGTTTTCTGCTTTCTGAGCGGCCCAGAACACCGTTCAATTTGGTAGCCATTATAAATGTTTACCGGGGCCCAATTTCATAGAGCAAAAAACTAGCTAAGCACAACAAAATTATGCTTACCATAAAAATGCTACCGGCTAAAATACCAATTCACATGTAGCATCTGTGACTGGTATCCTGCTTGTTTTTGGTTAGCATATAAATTGGGCCCAGAAGCAGAGCAACAGACACGCGAACTTGCTGGCCGGTTCAGTTCTTGTAATGTTGTGACACAACAGCGCAAATCCTTTGTGATTGCAAACACACGCACTGTCGAGTCTTCTCGATCGTAAATGAAATACTATTTTGCTACCACATCTTTTTTTCTCTGCTGTATTATAAGCACAACAACTTGCTTGCCAGTTAACAACTTCAGGAAGCTGAGACTGAACACGCCAAATGGGGTTGCGTCTTAAAAGGAAGGGTCGTCGTTTTGTATTTTTTGTCAACGTAATGCTGATTAACAGGCACAATGAGATCACGAACGATACAATCAAATTCACACTGTGAAAGTTTCCGCTTATCAAAGTGTCTACTTGTTGAGAAAACGGCAAAAAAAAACCTATCATGGTATTTTCATCAAGAACGTCAAATCTATCAACATTTAGCGGGTACCAACCGCATCCCAGTCTGTATTTGGACACCACGCAAATTCCAACAAGTTGCCCACAGGCAATGGATCTTTGGAGATTCAAAATTGTCGAGAAACTTGTATTGATTTCTAATCAGCAGAGACAATTCAGACGACATAATTTTGCAGGATGCCTACTACAATAACCATCTTTAGGACAAGTAGGCATTCGGATAAAAATTACACCATTTTTTTTTTTCTTTCTTCTTTTTTTTTTTTTTTGGGGGGGGGGTGGGGGTCGTAACCAAATTATGACCCTTTATCATTGGATACACTGCCCCTGCATGTGTGCACTTGCCAACAACAGTACTGGAAATGGTGCACATCGAATGCTAAAGATAAGGTACATGTACACACTATGTATCGTGCCATCTCCGGATGATTATTTACATGCCCTTTTAAATTCCATGGTAATTGTAATGCTAGTCATCAGAGCGTAGCATGTTACAAGTTCAATCATGTTTATATGTAAATGCATATTTCAAATTCTAATTTCTGTAGTGGGGATTTGTACACCTGAATGCAATTTGGACGTCTGGCCACAAGTTTGATCAATGGTACAGGGACTGTATAAAGATGGAGAGGCGATTACAGTGTTAGAGTCCATAGAGCAGGTAAGCATAATAAAAAATAATAAAGACATGTGTACAGCGTCTAATGCAAAAGCCTCTAAGCGCATTAAAGAGAACAATAAAATATACAATGAGTGAAAGATACATTACAAGTAAGCAGATTACAAATAAGCAGCTTCAAACAAATGAGTTTTTAACAGCTCGACTTAAAACAGTGTAAAGAACTAGCCTGGCGAATATGCACAGGAAGACTATTCCAAAGAAATGGAGCAGCGTAAGAAAATGATCTTTGGCCATAAAAAAATGAGCATAATTTGGCTCTGGTCTTTGCTCTGTGGTTAGACCAAATCAGTCAGATATTCAAGGCTGCAACATTTTACTCAAGTCAGGTACATTATATGTGGCTCTAGAGTTTATTCCTCGCACCACCAGAAAATCAGGAGACAGAGCATTTTCAGTTGCAGGCCCTAGGAGTGTGGAACTCCATTCCACACTCCATCAAAAGTTCTAGCTCTGTGACCATATTCAAAAGGTCCCTGAAAACATACTTGTTCAATCAGTAACTCTCGCCCGGCTTGGCCTGCACGTTCTCGTCAAAGAGAGACCGGCTTTTTGCGGGACTCTCTAGGCTAAATGCTGCAGGCCTTGCTTAGTCTTGGTTTTCCTCTCGGTTTTGTTTGCATTCCCATTGTTGTTGTTTTTTCCTGTCATTCTCTGAGCGCTTTGCAACCTTAGGAAAAGGCGCTATATAAATGGTGTTATTATTATTATTATTACTATTATTATTATTATTAGAAAAGAAAACAAAATTTCCCATGCTATTTTCCATATGCCATCAACAAAATTTGCAGCGTATTTTTTTTCCCAAAGGCGTTTTTCCCAGGTACAGTGTGAGGGTCCCACCCCTGAAATAAGTTTTACAGACAACTGCCGGCCGATCCCTTCAAATCCAGCCAACGTGAGTCAGGCCACCGATACTTGGCATTGACTCCATGCCCCCATGCAGGCCCTGAATTTTTATCTTTGAGAGGGCAAAGCCATTTTCATTTTGCAAAGGGCACTATACTTTCCATCGGAAAATCTTAAAAGTCAATGGGAAACTTTGGAAGGGGCACCATGGTCCATTAGGCCTGGGGCAACAGAGAGGCCCTGGCCTCCGTGTAATTCCAGTCCCGCCCTGGCCAATGCTATGCTGCCCCTTGGAATGTTCCAGTACAAACTCATAGATGTGCCCTTTTGTGCATCAATCTTTTTTTTTTAATAAATCAAGAAGACTTGATGTACTTGTACTGTGGGCTGGACTTCACAAAGCCCCAAAGATTCATCCTAAAGTTCAGTTGTCTCATTTTTTCACCATGGTGATTTGTATTGTGACATCACACTTGGCTGAGCAATTAAGATCGATCCACAGTTAAGATCAATTTCGCCTTCTTGTGAAATCAATTCCTGCACAATACAAGTACATTTATTTATGTATGATAAACTCAACCGTGCGTCAATCCTTCTAAATCCTCCAGAAGATTTTGGAAAAAGATCATGTTTGAACGATTGTCAGAAAAGAAATATTAACATTTAAAAAAAAGTTACCTTGATGAATAAATAATTCCCCGAAAAACCACCAAGAATGTGACACACACATGAATCTCGAAGTGCTTTGCATTCGTGCAAGAGAAACAACATTTTGATTTGTTGAAAGATGAAATAATAATATGCTCCATTCAACTCGGCTTCGCCTCTTTGAATGAAAGCGTGCCATCTCTTAACTCATGAAAAATACTCTCACCATATTGTAAACTTGCATCAGCTAGCACGTTGTTATATAAAGTACTATATAGGTGCACACTATTCAGTCTCAATGAAGGATTTGCACTGGAGTTGGAAATCAATTTCCTCTTTCAGAGGAACGCCACCAATGCCATAATAACAAACACCTCATATACCCCCCCCCCATCACTTCTCTCTTCTCTCTCATCTTCTAACAATGCTCTCCATTACAACGTATTGGAGCATGCATCAACTGCCCGATTACTCTTATGAACTGTCTCATCATCATAGCGGCTCGGGGGGGCCCACGTCATGGAAACAGAAATGTACACAGAGAGAGTCTGACGATGATTATTTACGCAGAGCACAGCCATGACAGCCTTTGTGACCTTTTGTTTTTTCAATTGTGAGAAATCACTAATTAGCTGTCCTTGCACGCTGTGAATGCACTATCCCCCCCCCCCCACACGACACAAACAGTTAGATATTTTTCCAAATTTGTTTAGATGATTTGCTTTTGCTAAAAAAAAAAAATCCGGACCGCTGTCTGAAGCACAGCAAATTGTCAGAACAATGAACCTATTGTCAGACAAACGTTTTGCTTTTATTCTTCACGGTGTGATCTTTGAGACAAATTAATAGCTTCGAGGCAGGCGGCTGACCACCGAATTACTGATTCCAATCAACCCAATTCACTTTGGCTGTTTACATGTGCACATCCACAATCATGGATACACATTTTTTTTGTGTCCATGTTATGAACAACACTTTGAAAACCAGTGATGTAACGGTTATTTCAATGTTGTCTGCAAATTGATTAACCAGCAGTGTGTGAATGAAGGGTAGAGAGTACTTGAGTTTGTCGAAAACAAGATCTGCAAAGAGTTACTCCATATTTATGCGTCGCTCATCTGGTGTCTTTGTAACAAAAAGTGTACCCATGATTGTGGCTGTGCACTTCATGCACATGCGGACAATTCATTCATTTTACTTGACGTAATTAGTCTCACTCTATTAGTGATTGCCAGTTTCATTTAATACTCCGCAAAAATTCACCTTAAAAAAAAACTAGCCCATTGTAGGAAGTAATATCACATTGCACATAAATCCAGTAACATCACACCGAAGGGAAAATCACCACATCCCTTCAGATTCAGAGAAGAATGTCAATAATGTACCAACGTAGATCTATGTGTTGTTTGGCACTCCAAACCCATCTACTGTGTTGTGTGGGGAGAGAAAACTGCCATCGAGGCACATTGCTGGACACCTTGAGTACGCGTCAATTACACTCGTGTGGAAAGGTCCGCGCAATGATGCACAGTAAGGTCATCTAATGTTATTTAGTCACGAACAGCGATGAGGAGGGTGTACCCTAGAGGCGCTGTCTCAGTGTCTCCGACACCAATATCGGAGACGGGATTGATCAAAAAGTGCAAATTAGACCACGGTTCTTAGAGACGGCAAACATCACTTAGGCTAAATTTGATACTACACGTACATGAGGTCTCACATCAACTCATGAAACCATTCATCGGCTCATGAAATTATGTCGCACAAAAAAAAGTGAAAAACACACACACACACAAGTTTTCTCTCTGCACTTGCAGAAGTGTGACAGTACCACCCCCCCCCCCAAAAAAAGAGACAGCTAGGGAAATATTTTGCTTTCATGAGAGATTAAGGAAGATTACTCTTCTCGGCAAAATCGTTTCATTAATTTATGACAAGAAAAACAATAAAGGGTACCCCACTTTGCATCCGTCACAAAAAAAACAAACTAGTTTTCCCAACGGTTGTCAATTTTAATTTAGTTAAGTACCTGATACCGCCCAAACGTGTTTTTTCAACTTGTGAATTGACATGCAGACTTATACTGAAAATAGTTTGAGATGATTCATATGTTTAAAAAAAAATTAATTTTCATTAAAAAAATCACCCTCAAGATCCCATCAAAATGGACGGGAAAAGTTTACTTACCTTTTCCGTCCAAATTTGAGAGTAATTAAAAACTTAATACTACTACTAATCAACTCAAATTATTTTCAGCATATCCATTCACAAGTTGAAACACTTGTGGGTGGTTTCATGTACTTAACAAAAAGTTACAACCATTGGGAAAAACTGCTAAGATGACGGTATGTAAGTGGTACACTTTGTTAGGTTTTCTTGTCTCACAAAGAATTTAATTGGTTTCTGGTCAAAAAAAGGAACCATTTCCCCTTGAGATTAAATTGAAACTGTGAAACATAGTCATCACAGCAAATGGTGAAACTTTTCAATGGCAGGTTTTTTTCAATGACCATGCACATTTCAAATCAATGCACTTCACTGGAACATAGTCAATGAAAATTTACCCGGTAACATTATCGCACGAAAAAAAAATTACAACTCTGTAGCGGTTAGTGCCTGAAAAAATAATTGGCAAGACAAGCTCATCTGTATACACAAAAAGCAAATTTTGACCTCAACAAAAAATGAACTATAGCCAGCGATTGTCAGATCGTGAGTGAAATTTAGCATTCCGAAGTTGAAAGCACTGAATCAAATTTACTTTTATATAACATTACACTGAACCTGCAGTACACAGTGCATGTAACTTTCCACTTTCCCAAAATACACAAAATTCAAAGCGCAAAACTGTAATCAAAACTTCCTTTGGGGGTCCGGTAGAAAAATATTAATTACCGGCTTACAGTACATGGATCCCATTTATTTAAACAGAGTCGAAACCCAAGACGCAAACACGAGTAGGTGGCTTCTCTCCGGACCCAATTTCACAATGGCTGTGCGACAACATTTTGCATCCTTTTACACGGATCAGCGGGCAGGTGGACTGGGACGTCTTATTTTTTCGCAATTCAATCCAGTTATCGTGGTATATCGCTTCACATTAAAACAAAAACAGGTTATACACACGGGAACTAAGTCAAGCTGCACTAACCAAACCAGGTCTGTGTTTCTCATTCTCGCATGTTTTTAGATCACTGCAGACGGCACGTTACAGGAGGGAGGCCAAAAGCTACTAGCGGACTTGGAAAGAAGAAAAAAAAGAACGAGGGAACCGACACTGGGAAAATGGGGGTCCCCCCGGGGACACCAGTTAGCACGTTTTTTTTACCTCGGCCAGAGAAAAAAAAAGGAGGCCAGTGCCCAGTGAGAAAAATGTCGGAAAAAAACACACAGTGTGGCGGCCCGCGATGAAACTGTGAGCATTATTTGCAAATTGAATCAGGTTGTCTGTACTGACTTACTCACCCATGTATGGTTTGGTTCCGGACATTGACGTTGCTAGGCACCCTTCTTGCAATACTGTCGCTATATTGAAATCTGTTATGTGCACATGACCTGTAGAGAGACACAAAAAAAAGGAAGGCAAAATTAGAACAGTGTGGAAAAAAAGTAGATCCATATTATTCATTATAAATATTGCATTTGTGTTCGGTAGTCGGAGGACACAAGGTGTGGTGTTGTCAGTTTGTGTTTTCAAAAATTTACATAAGTTTCATGAATTACATAAAACAAGGCATTCGACTATTACATTTGACTACTCCATAAACCATCTCAATCCATATAGAAAGAGTATGCAAAACAATTTGGTAATTACTGTATTCACAATAACAAAATGTCAGCCCTCATTCAGATCACCCTAATTCACATGAACGCAGTATCCATTTACCTGAACCTGTGAAATAGGTACCATGACCACTTAGGACCCTTTAGCAACATGTTGGCATGAAAAGAAGCTCAGCACAAAACAATTATGCTAACCAGAAAAGAAAAGTTACTAACTAAAATACAATGTACAACCCTGTCACATGTACCATGGGAACCAGTGACAACAATGTAAACTCTATGACACTTTGGCTGGTACCAAGGCCAAATTTCATACAGCTGTTGAGCTGCCCAAAGCAGTAAACCGCTAGGGCTAAGAGATTGGGCCCAGAACCGAATCGCACATAAATCTGACACTACCAGAACATGGGTAATGTGCATTAGATCGTACGGCCTCAATTCACTAATGGTCCTTAATGCATTGACGTCATCATGCCGCCATCTTAAGAGATAAAACGCTGAGGAAATAATGGGAAATGTCAATCTACAATGATCTATGTACATGCTGTGCACAGGTCGGGCCATTGAGCAAACCTTCTTTTAGACTTCTAGCCGAGGGCTCACAACCACACAGTGGTGTCATATATGCAGAAAGTCTATCAAAACTTTATCAGTCATAAAGTTTTCTTGCCCAACAAGAAGATATATATGTACATGTTTTAATAAAAAAAACTAAGTAGACAGGCAATTCATCAAACCAAAGGTTCAAAAAGTGACCGTGTTTCAGAGGAAACATCTCTTTTTTTTTAATATTAACTTTTATTGAGCTGATGATAGACCATGTTACATTTGTTTACAGAGTGGTGACCTCGTATCATTATAATGCTATTCCTGACGGGCAAGATACTACACAGGCTCAATGGGAACATTTATATTTTGTGTCATAATTTTCACATAAATTCAAAATTTACAAAAGCAACAGCTGTACAGCTTTTGAGATGTCCCCCTTTCTTCACATCAAAAGTTGAGGAAAATCAGACAGTGCAATCTCCATAAAACATAAGATTTGTTGTATTCTTCCATTGAGCTGTGTACAAATGTGCCCACCGGAAGTCCAGGCTCTGTGGCTCTCTTTTTAGAGGCCGCCTCCTTTTTCTTCCTGTTTTTTAAGGATCAATTTTTACGATCTTTGACAACACAAATCGATTCTAAAAATAAATAAACATCGTATTTTTGACTATAGCATATACAAAAAACACACAGGAAAAAGCTGGCAACCATCTTTAAAAAATAGCCCGGCTGGTTGTCTTGAAAAATGTGTCGGGTGGCCATTTAGAAGAAAGAAAAAAAAAAAAGGCCCGCCTCTTCCTCTTTTTCAAAAAGGCAGGACGCTAATCGATGTTTAAAAAAAAGAGGGTCCCCAAGATCAAGTTCAGTTTTGTGATGCACTCATTTTTCAATAGAGAGAGTCTTCATGAATGTGGGGAAAAAATACAAGTCGCTATTAACCTGCCTCGCATTAAAATGGTGTAAAATGTCATTTTATTTTATTATTAAGAAACATGAGGTCAACGGACATCAAAAAACGAATAGGTCTGTACACATTCCCAAAAGGAATTTTTGCGCCTGTCAAAGGTCAAAATAAAATGCTGTTTGGATTGAATTTCATCAAAAGTCAGGCATGAACTAAAAAGTCTTTAAAAAAATGTAAAGACCATATATTTGTAAGGTGACATCATCGAACGTTTTTATTTTTTGTCAGAAATTGAATTTGAAGGGTATCAAACACTGTGGCATTTTTACCATTTTAACGTGAGGTTAGAGATTTGTCAAGTAATGAACCACAAGGAAACTGACTGGGTAAATTTCAAATGGTTTGGGGTTGAACAAAGAAAAATTGGCAGAGCGGGATTTGAACCAAAATGACCTCCGGATTAACGTACCGGTGCTTTACCAACTGAGCTATCTAGCCCTATGTTGGCGGTCTCCCTATTTTGTCAATATCTTTGTTCGGGGGGGGGGGGGGTGCCAGTCAGAAGGTTAAAGACTTGTCACTTTTTTCCCACATTTTCAAACGAGTGCATAACAAAACTGAATTTGACCTTGGAGCGCCTCTTTAGCAGTCTCCAGTTTACAAATAGAGTCTTCGCGTTACAGAGCCTTATCATCTCCCGACTTAAACAAACAAAAAACCCACTAGGATCCTTGACTCCGTTGTGATGGTTTAACAAGAGGTAAGTGTTTAAAGACTCTAGGCGAGGTATCAACGGGCATCTACAGGAGCACCTCCAAGAAAAGACTCCGCTCTCACCGCTAGCCACAGAGGAGTTGTCTTCGCTTTCATCGTCATCTATTTCATCAGCTGCTTCTTTCTCCCGAGGTGCATTTTAAGATCCCTCTGCGATGTTCTCCTCATTTACAAAACGGCTTCCGGGGAAAATGACCGCCATCCTCCCCAGTGTAGAAGTAGCTACACGTACTCCTACAGTGTAGAAGCAGCTACATGTACTCCTACACTCTGTTTATACACGTACCGTCACTGTTTGGATGATGAGCCACATTTTGTCCGAACACCTGAGCCCAATGTTCTGAGATTACATGCATTTAAAAATCTGACCGACCTAATTTTTACCCAAAAAAACATGCAAAAAAGCAATGTTTTGGGTGTTTTTTTTTTTTGCATTCTATGTGCCCTCATACATTTCTTCCACTTACCCGATAATCGGAATAAAAACAGGTTCATTTGTATGTATAATTATCAAGATGTCTTCATAATTGTCAAGACGTCTTCACATTTGTCAAGACGTCTTCATGAAAACAGAAAAACACACAACGAGTGTGTTGTCAACATGTTTTTACAGTGAATTCGCGCAAATGTCAGGTGAACCAGGCATACCCTGAAGTGTATCTCTTCACAGAGCCACACAATTGACTGACCTTCTTTACAAACCAATTATTGTTTACATGGTTTTGTATCCCACTCAGGCTGGCTCTGTGTGAAAAAAAAGCAAAAATATAACTACTGCAACTGCAGTTTGCCCACCCCTAAAAAGGAAAAATGCCAGGCACAAAGTAGACTTTCTAAAGTTTCAATGACACAGAGAAACCCAAATCGAGGAACTCAGCTGACCAGCTGAAAAAAAGGTTGCATGCCTGTAATAAGATGACGGCCATTCGCCTCATTTTAACTTAATGAGAAAATGAGGCATATTCAATTGATCCAGTAGACAGTCAAGAATGCCCATATTCTGTATTTTTAAACCACCAAAATGAAGACACACAATATTTTCAGAATGAAAAAAAAAAGCTGTGTGGCTGTTTGTGAAAACATTGAGAACATATCACGCATCATGTGCATTAAATCATGGTACAGACTACATGTATTTAACCATCAAGCCTCCATTTGGTTGAACTGGTGGTCTCAATTTCATAGAGCTGCTTTAAGGCAGTGGATGCTTTTGTAATCACTCAAGAAAGACATTAACTAAAAACTTACTTGGTAAGGAGCACCTGAGAGCTGCTGATAGTATAAAACATTGTGAGAAACGACTCCCTCTGAAGTAAGTAGTTTTTAAGAAAGAGGTAATGTCTCACTAAAATATTTGAATCTGTAAAAGGCTTCAGGCATGAAGTCTGTCTCGGCATTTGAAAGCACACAATTCCTGCAACAAGGGTGTTTTTTCTTTCATTATTTTCTTACAACTTTGATGACCAAATTGAGCCCAAATTTTCACAGGTTTGTTATTTTATGCATAATGTTGGGATACACCAAGTGAGGATACTAGTCTTTGACAATTACCAACAAGTATATCCTGCCTTTAAGCAGTAAATTATGCTTGACATTTTTCCTGCTAAGCAAAATTAGGCAGGATACCAGTAACATTTTGTACACTATGTAAAATGGTATTTTAGCAGGTAACCTTATTCTGGTGAGCATAATTTTGTTGTGCTTAGCAACATTTTCTGCCTAAGCAGCTCAATGAAATTAAGACCCCAAATGCAAGAAGCTTAAGCAGCAAACAGTGCTTAATTAACAGTGCAAAAATTAGCAGAATACCAGTCACAGATGCTACATGCGAATTGTATTTCCTGGCCGGTAAACCTGATTCTGGTAAGCATAATTTTGTTCTGGTTATTAGCAACTCGTTGTGCTTTATAAGCAGCTCAACCTCGCTGCACCATGATTAGTTTTTCAGCCACAATCTGATCTACGATATTTCCTTGCCTGTGCTCTAAAGCCTTTATACTAGGGGCGAACGACAAAATAGTTTTGCAGTGTGAACACACTTGACTTGAAATTGAAGAGACAAACGTACCAGGAGTATTCACTGCATGGTCAAAAGTGAGTGAAGGTCTCATAAATGCCAGGAATAATATAAATGAACATGTGAAAGGAAGTGTGAAACACTGTGCAATTACTTGTACTTGTACAGGTACAATGTACCGTACATGCACCTATGCAGGTAGTGGACAACCTCATAACAGATGGCCAATATCTGGCAGTGCCATATTGCTGATTAAATGGCACACGTACCAATTGGGATATGTCCGTAGGGTACCTTGCACATGTAGGGTACTTTGCACATCATGTACATGATGTACACTACATCCGCATTTGCAACTAACTGGTACGATTGCTTAATTTGTATCCTCCATTTTTTGCCCAAGAACATTTATCTAGGTGTCTATTTTTTATTTGAATAGGATATAACGAGCCCTCTGATAGTTGCACAGGAATACGAACAGGTCACAGATATTACTTACTGCATGTTGTAGGATTGCTACTTTATTAGAAAGAAACCGTTCGTTTGCAATCAGAATACTAATTTGCTGTAAGGTGAGGCCGTATTTGTATAGGTGGCTATGGCTACGGCTCGACTGTTAGCTAACGGTGTTGCTATACATGTACTTCAATGCACGATGACGTGGCTATCCAGCCGTAGCCGTAGCCGGACACGGCCTTTGGTAACCAATCATCCAAAGCAACATGTCTGCCCGTCAGACAAGAGAACTGTACCAAGGCCACGCAATCCAATCAACCATTACATTAATGCAATGTTCAAAACTTCAGCGTCTTTGTGTACACAATGACTATTCCATACCTTGCTATTTGCATGTTCTATGCAAGCTAGAGGAATTGAAACGGAGCACGTTCCAAAACCCCTCACAAATAATTAAAATGTAATTAAGCTGTTCCCTATCGCTGCTGGATGCATAGACACATGTACATATACACTGCATGATAATGCTACTGCTGATGTCATTCTGCAGAATATGAACAGCTGAAGCTCCTGCCATTCTGCAGAATAACCGATAATGAAGCTTAAAGGAACATTACAGAATTGGTTTTTTGCCAAAACAAAACAGTTGCTGGCAGTGTAAGCACTTTATGAAATCCACCATGTACATAAACTGACAAACCTGAAGAAGTTTGAGATCGATCGGCCATCTGGGTCTCGAGAAAATAGTGAAAAACCGATTACACATTTGCATGAAATCATATAGATTCAACAAATGAATAAAACGCTCACTTTTACAAGTTTTTTTCTTACTGTTCCTTGAACAGTAATTTTGTACAAAAAATAAAAAAAATAAATTAACAATCTGAAGCTCCCTTCATTTTGCAGAAAAATAACTGAAGCTCCTGGAACTACAGAAACTACTGTGAAACTGAATCTAAAGCTGCCATACATCTGTATATCTGCAGGCAATGCGTTACACCTGCTGTTGTTATTTAGCGTAGCGTGATTTTGTTCTGCAGGTGATTTTGTTCTGCGTAAAAACAGCTCAAGCTCTGGTCTTTCTGAAAAATAGAGCTAATTGCTCCTGTCATTCTGCAGAGTTACTATTCAATCTCATGTTATGATGCTGTTGTTTTATCGTTTAAAAATATGAGTAGCAGTGGCACTGTAGTAGTATTGTTATTGTTATAATTATTATTCATTTGACAAAGGCAAATTATCAGAAAATCTGTACATGGACAAGAAAGAAAAAGTAATCCATATACAAGTGAATAAAAAAATTAAAAAAATTAAATAAGTATGTAAATAAACTAAATCTAATAAAAAGAGGAAACAAGAAACAAATTGTTGGGGGCAAAACAATTTGAACAAGAAGACAATAGAAACGGATAGAGTGAATGTCCATGTTTTAACTTATTGTCTCGTTTTAATTTCTTGTGTATTTTTGGTATTTTCATATTTTTATATGTGCAAACTGAGGTGACGATTTTCATGCTGGCATGACGAATAAAATAATTGAATTGAATTGAATTGAGGGCGAAGGATGCAGGAGGGGAACAAAACCCAAAAAAAAGGGGTAAGGAAAAGTCAAACATTGGAAAAAACAATAACAACTGCCAATGTACAACAGGGTTCTCCCAATGATACACACACTACTAGCGTATCAGGTTGCAAATTGCATACCGATACTTGCAAATTATGGTCAATCTTTTTAATCTTGTTATTTTTTATTGGGGGGGGGGGGTGAGATCTAATTCACAAAAAACATCATTTCCACCCACGATGCTGGAGTACCCACACAGGACACTACACACTCCAGATATGGTGACTGAAAAGCCAAGAATATCTGTTGGTAAATGTTCAAAATATGACCATACATGCATGAGAAAGCAGTGCGTACATGTTTGGTCGTTTGTTTAGATGATCTTCCCAACAAGGGAGCTCTGCAAAGCTCCCTCAAGGGGATATATCACTAACAGCCAAGCTGGCAACAGTCAAGCTCTCTCATACAAACATTGGTTCAACTTTGATGATTATGAATCGCAAAAATCAATAAATTCTCATAAGGAAAAAACTATAAATAAATAGTTGTAAACTTGCGGGTACAACCATGTGTAAATCTCTATTGTTTGAGTGTTGGCTCTGAGAAGAGCGGGTTTGGTCTCGACGTTTCGAACAGTATACTCTGCTCGTCTTTCAGATTGTTTCTCCTGAAGACGAGCAGAGCAGAGTATACTGTTCGAAACGTCGAGACCAAACAAAAGAGATTTACACATGGTTGTACCCGCAAGTTTACTACTATTTATTTATAGTTTTTCCTATTTGTCCACACCATGCAAAGCTTCAAACAATATTTACAATAAATTCTCATTCAGTAAACTAGACGACAGTACTTTTCTTGTACAAGATTGAACCGTACACATCAAGCAGGTTCACAAGTAAAACCATGGTAACACTACATGTATGTGACATTTTTACCTCTAACCACACCCGAGGATTTTTATCTTTTGGAGATTGAGTGGATCACAAAAGTGAATTTGACCTTGGAGCTTCTCTTTAAAATCAATCAATCAATCAATCGTTAAATTTTTAAGGCGCCAATCCAACAGTCATTGCTCATAGCGCCGTACAGTAGGCTTTCAAAAAAAGTTAAGATTTAGGCAAAATTTTGAAACTGGCTAATGAAGTAGATTGCTTGATGTTCTGAGGAAGATGATCCCACATCCTTGGTGCTGCGATAGAAAAGGCACGATCCCCCCCCCCCCCAATTGTGTTTGGTTCTAAAAGACAGCCCCGTATCTGCTTATCAGTCAGATTTCGAATCAGGTATGCAACTTGCTCACTTTGCTATGTTTTGCTCTCTTTCTTTTTAATGACAACAGGGTCTCAGTTTCATTTAAAGACTGGTTGATCTCAAGATGGTCAACTTCAAATCAATTCACTTCCATCCTCCACTCAATCACTCCCTCATCCCATTTTTTTGTCTTCTTCTTCCCCCTTCTTTCTTTTTCTTTTTTTTCCTTCTCTTTTTTAATTCAGAACAGCCAGGGCTATTGATGAGGCCATTCCAGCACTGGACAGCTCAGTTTAACGCTGAGTCAATATTGGCCAACTGTAAACTTCCTGCTGAAATTGATCAGCAACCGTTTTTTTTCCGGTTTTTTTTTTCTTGTGGAGCAATCTGGGTGGTCAAGACAGTTCTATTCAATGCTGTCCGGTTGTGTTTTGCTTGATGAGGCCCTTCTGGGCACACATTTGTATTCTTGTCTTCTGGAATGGGTGTTACAAGCGCAGTGCGTCCCCTCCCTTTACTGTTTTGTAGCCAGAGTGCCAGTGCGGGGGAACAAAATCGTGATTGTGATCAATTGAACTAAAGTCCTCAGGTGTTACTTGTGTTCGGTGTGACATCAAGACTGGTTGTTTTATATAAATGTAGACACCAAAAGAACAGTTGGGCCTTGGACCGCTCAATGAATCTCTTTGCGCGTCGAAACGATTTAATTAAAAGAAACTCCAGACATTTGTTTCCCTGAAACAAATGAAGTTATTCCCTGAAACAAATGAAGTTAATGTACATGCATGACATGTGACGACAATGTGGCTTCTTTTCTAAAGAGTAACACCCTGTACGTTATGTAGAATTTCTTGCTGTAATTATTTTCTGTGGCTGTTTTTTTAATACTAACAACAAGCTGTAAAATTGGCCTGTTGGATAGCTTAATATGGGCCCTAGATTTAAAAAAAAAAAAAAATCCACCATAATGGCGTGTCGTGGCAGCGCGGTAAAAGAGCACCGGACTCAAGCTCTGATGTTTCTGATCAGCAGAGTGTGGGTTCGAGTCCCGGTCGCGGCACTTGTGTCCTTGAAAAGCAAGACGCTGAACCGTTATTGCTCCGTCCTTCAGATGGGACGTACATGTAAAGCCGTTGGTCCCGTGTGTTGTGTAAGGTTGGGTAAAAAAAAAACAGTCACACTTATTGCCAAGAAAAGGGGTTTGCCCCGGTGGGTATCTGGCAGTGGCTGCTGAATGCGCTCAACTTCCCTTGTGAACCAGAGCTGCCAGGCCTTGCTCTTAAGCTTTTTGTAAAGTAGCCCGCCGGGCCAGTAAACTGTGCATTTTACTTGCCCCCAGGAAGTTTTAGTAGCCCAGATATAAACAGGAATTACCATAAATGTAATATTCTGATGTGTTAATGTTAACGATCACAACCAGTTTAATGTTCAAATGAAGTTATATTCACACACTCAATAACGATCAACACATTTTATGCATTAATTATTCACATCTGAAAAGGAAGAAATGAGCATTTTAAACAAGTAGGTTGCACAGTTTATAGTAGCCCACAGGGCAAGTTGAGAAGTGGTGTTTACTAGCCCATATCATTTTTTACTAGACAATGTACGCCGGGCTAGTGTTAAGGGCGAGAGCCCTGGCTGCCAACATTTGCATCTTGCAATCAGGAGATTTTGTACAACAATCAGGGAGATATATTAAAAAAAACTACATTCAGCATAATATAGAAAAATTTCCATAATCAGGAAGAGTTTCGATTGTGTTCATCAGAACATGGAGCAACATGTTTATTTTCAGGAAACATTCTGCAGAATCGGGGAGAGTTGGCATGCGCTCTGTGTAAACCCTTACAAGGTGTTACATAAATCGGTCTCTTAGTTCAAAGTTATTCAGAAACGTGTCTTAAAATGTTTCTCTTCTTGTTCAAGCAACCTTGAATACCTTACCGGTAGATACATGTACGTGCGCTATATAAGACTATATTTTACTATTGTATAACCTTTCTGTATTGTTGGAATTGGGTGTCATTAGAAGAGGATCTTTTTAGAAACGGCATTCCTCTCAAACCCTCAAACTAATCAACTTAATATCGAGGGGGATTTCTTTCCTGAATGCAATCACGTGAGTACTTGGCAGGCAATTTGTATGGCTCCATTTTTGGGGGTAGATTCCCTTAAGATACACCTAAATAATTCCTTTTGGCAGTGGTAAATAAGAACAGTGTACCAATGTATGTTAACTGGGAATTGTGTCAGTAAATTCCAATTTTACGAAGATAGGCTGAATTGGTCATGATCGCAATCCCATAAAAAACAACGTTGACAAAATATAATACTATTGGGATATTTGTGAAATGCTTTCCTCGTGGATAATTTGCTTATATACTTATTTATTTTTACTCTTTCACACAGTTTCTTGAGAATGCTGCGGAGCATTTGCCTTTCTGAATGCACCCGAAAAGTGATCTCAGCAAAAAAAACTTCCAAATGCAATTCAAGAATTACTTTTGAGCAGCGGAAGGAGAGAGTCTGGGTTGAATTACACGCACTTGTACACCCCCTGCATGCCTCGTAGAAAACAGCCTGAAAAACAAGCTCCCCTGGTCAAAAGGCAGTGCTCGACCCTTTTGTAAACAAACACACGAAAGTCCTGCATACAGCTGGCACACAATGCCATTCCTAATCAAGCAAATTATCCACTAGAAAAGCATTTCACAAATATCCCACACCCCCCCCCCAAAAAAAGGCTCTTAAATGTAAGAAACGTAAACAGAATTTGAGTGATAAATAAGACTAATGAGTCACTTACCGTCTTCAAGAACATACCAGTAAAATGATTCAGGCTATGATTCCTGTATATTAAAAAAAAAAAACGAAAAAATACATAATAGACATAATACACATTCTTCTTCGAATTATTTTGGTTGAACAACAATAAAATTTACAGCGGGGAATTGAACCTGTAACCTCTGGATTAACATGCTGGCTCTCCGCCAACAGAGCTACATGTATCTTGCCCTAACGTTGGCCGGTCTCCCTATTTTGTAAACATCTTTGATTGAGGGTGCCAGTCAGAAGCCATTCAACCTTTCACTTCCATGTCAACCAGGGATCACACACAAGTTTACGATACAATCTGGTTAGTGGCAGGAGAGGGATCACCATTTAAATACATGGTTAGGGAAGAGCAGAATTCAGAAGGAAATGCCCAAAGACACAAATACAATGTCCCATCAACTTCAAAGATCATACTATGGTTTACATGTTTTGATGGTTATCAAAAAGCAATTATGCAATTTTTAATCTAAAGCTCACTTTTTATAGAGTTGTTACTATAGCGCACTGTCGTCATGAGAAATGTCTGAAATAATATCATGAAACCAAAAGCTATGATCAAATCCAATCAAAGTTCCCAACGCCTGTCTACATGGGAAGTAAGAAGGCAACAAACAACATTGACCACTTCAGTCGGATGAAATCGCTAAATTTTTTCTGGACTGGCCTATGGTGAACGTGTTTTCAAGCCCGGAGCAACTTCAGAGCATCCTCAAATGTTTCCAGTCAGTCAGACGGATGACTTGTATATTCACCCGGCCATCCCTATTGTGTAGCACGCGCAGCAGGCATGCCCCCTCGTGCTACATACACGCTTTGTTTCACCCGTACAAAGAGGGGCCAAAAGGTACTGGAATACATGCTCATAATATCCCTTTTCCCCGGGGGTTATTGTGTGATCCCCCAATTCCAGACCTTTGCCCTGTTGTTATACAAATGTGGCATACCAGATTGGACAGGCTGCCAGCGTTGCTTGTCATCGTATTCAGCTCAATAAGGAGGTCAGTCCGAGCATTCCGAGATTCCAACAAATCTTGACAGATTATCAGCCATGTCTTATGGCCGATGTTTTGCGATACACGGTACCGGTAAGTACATTATACTCATGTGTTCTCTCAAGAGAACCACAAATCCCAGTGCTTATTATGAGAACCTTCGTTTTCCTTTATTTGTCAAGTCCGGGTTTCATTTTGGCTACAACATTTTCAAAGGAAATTTTTAAATAATCATTTTTCGGAACAGCGATATGAAGTGGGTGTTACTATAAATGCACCCTATCTTCCTGAGAAGTGTTATCAATAAATTAAAAGCCACAAATAATGTATGTTTAAATTCAATGCTTTTCCGCAAACGGGAAGTAAGAAAGCAACATGACATTTAACATTAACAGAATATGGTACAAGTTAGTGTTGCATTGTGTAGATAGGATTAAATGTTCTATTCCAATTACCATAGGTTGTTGGAGAGGCAAGTCAGAAAAGAAGAAAACAAATTCAGCCTGCCCCGTTCTCTAAGAAGATATTTTTACAGATAGTTGAAACAGCAAAAAAAAAAAGGGTATCCGGTGTGTCACACGGATCAAAGTACAGACACCTCATCGGACAGGGAAATATAAACAGTACGTCTGCTGTTGAAAGCGCAAATGAAGAAAAGGTGCAGATTCCCACAGTGCTGAGATTATGTTGGTAAGTACCATCTAGGGAAAAACACGCGATAAATATTGCTTTGATTGCAACTTTTTCCGAGAGCGAATCAGTGAGAATCAACACTGAGCTGAAATTTCACTCCAAAATTGCTACGTTGACAACTGCAATCCACATGACTTAGTGCTCCCCCCCCCCCCCCCGAAAAAAAGGAAAGATACAAGAACTGTTTTCAAGGGACTGACATAAAAATTCATCGATTTTTGATTCTGTAGTTAAAGGTACCAGATGAACTGTCGGTTATATTTTTTTATTAGTTTCCTTGACTTTTCAGAATATTATCGGGTTTTTAAATGTAACAATTAGTATTGGTAAGGATTTCAGCAACATCATTGTTTAATTTTAGTCTGAAATCTTACTGATTGTGATTGTGAAGTCATATTCGAGAAAATGCGATCTGAAAACCTTAACAAAAAAATGCAATTAGCTGATTTCAGTTGTTATGTCAAAATTAAGGACAATGTCTGCTGAAAATTGTGCATGTTTTTTTTTCACTACTTTCTCCGAACTCACAGAACAGATTAAGCCAAAATGTTCACAGGTTTGTTAAGTTCATGGTTGATCACACAAAACATGAACACTGTCAGCAACTATTTTTGTCAGCTCTACTAATCCCGTATAATACCTTTAGGATGCTTGGCAGTAAGACTTCTGCTAGTTGTAATCCCTGGGTAAAAATGATCACGTAGCTTATATTAATGATGATGTAGCACCAGTGCTAAATGTAGGTAAACACAATTATTATGTGCCGGCCCTTCTCAAGTATTTAAAGCAGGCACCCGGAAGGTTCTCTGCAGTGCGAAGGCCACACAGTCCATAACGCTCAACATGTATATCGCTCAAACCGAGTCCGGGCAACAGACGTATTGATTTTCCTCCAGTAAAATTAGGGTTATGAAAAGGGAATAATGAGAAAATGGAACAGGGACATTGGCAGTAAGTGGCCAAGGGAGATACGAGGAGAGTATCAGGTGGTTGCGACGGAAAGAGAGGACGGCAGCGGACAGCGTTGTAACCATTGGCCAATTGGGGGAGGGGGGGGGGTGCAGAGGAATCGCGTGGAATAAAACGAGAAGTAATTACACGGTTGGCAGTTCGTCTTTTGAACAAAATTACCGTGAATTAAACGCAAATTAAAGCAGCTGATTTCCCCGAATGAAATTCAGGCCTTCGCCTTTTCAATGAGGCACTCCGTTTTCTGTTGATGCGAGGCACGGCCACTATCACTTGTACCCCTCCTAGATATATTAACATTAGTTCATGTGCATTTCCCAAAATATATTTTCATCCTAGTGACTTCTTTATATGCCCAGCTAGTGCCCTGGATTATTTTCAGACTTATTTTGTCTCTCTCCGATAAGTAATTGAACCTGTGTATGGCTTGATGGAGGCCTATTGTGACTGTATATGTATTATGAAATGACTGAAATTTTCAGATTTCTTTGAGAAATTTGTTGAACTATATATAATATCTATAACAATCACATTTAAATGTTTTGTATGTGATTTTTTTCTTTTCTTTTTTTCCCTTTTTATTTATTATTTATTTTTTGGGGGGTGGGGGGATTGTAAGAAAGGAAATTCATGGTAGGCACCAGAGACAGTCGATGGCGATATTAACTACTGTACCCACGCAAGCTTTCTCTGCAAGGTTTCCAGTTTCATTTCCAATTTTCAGTTGTAAGTAATTTGTTTTAAGGTGATTTTAAAAGGCTACCAGACATGAACAAAAAATGATAATAGAATTCAGTGGAACTCACTCATAAAGCCAAAAAATGGCAGGCCCAAAGATTACAAACAAGATATTTCTCATGCACCTCACAGTGGACGGTAACCTTGTTTCGCCAACAGTCATTTCACCAGAGGGAAAAATTAACGTAGTAGAACTTGGGAAACCGGAGAAAACAAACAATTAACAGCACTCTACAGTGAGAGCCTATATCCATGTCCCTGGTGGCACGGGGGAGGAATGACTTCTTTGCATTTTGCAATGTCACCCGCTGTGCACTTGCATTTTAAGCAGAAGAATTTGACCCTATTTGCTTAAATCTTTTTTTTCAATTCTGAAATCAAAGTTGGGGCGTTGAACATTTTGTACATTCCAATTGGGTATGAAATCTACTACTGAGTAAATAAGCAAATGAATTTGCAGGATGCAAAACGCAAAAGTCGGTTGGTTTACACCACAATAATGAGCAAAGTACAGAAAGAAAGAGACAGCAAACAGCAGTAGAAACATGAGGAGGAGGGTTACGTTTTGGTGACAACAAAACCCCCTTTACATATAAATTATTTTGTCCGTATTTGGTTGTTTCCAGTAAAAAAGGAATACATATTTATTGACCTATGCATATTAAGAATATCCACCTCGGCCCCCGACGTGTTGTCACAGTCAACATCTCAATGAATTTGACCAAGTGAGGGAGTTCAACGCTTAAATCAAATCGATGAAAGATTATACGAAGATTGCCTGACAGAGCAGACAATGCGACAAAGGAAGCCATATTGACTCCACTGGATTGGCAAGAGGCGAAAAAGGAAACCCCCTCCGCAAATGAAATCATGGATGGAACGTGCTTGTTGAATAGTGCTGATTTCCCGTCGGGAGATGAAATTGAAGGGGGTGGGGGGGTGGGTGGTTGGTGATAGCAAAAAAGCAGACCGTGTAAAGCCGAGTCTCACCTGTGAATGATCCGATGTGCGTTGAGATAATCTAAGGCCAGCGCTATCTCGCACAGGTACAGCTTGACCCGCTCGGCGTCAAACTTGACGCCCTGCTGTATGTGGTAGCGCAGGTCCCCGCCCAGGAGTAGGTCCACCACCATGAACATGTCCTCCTCGTCCTGGAATGTGAACCACAGGTTGACCAGGAACGGGTGCTCCACGTTCTGGAGGATCTCCTGCTCCTTCAGAACGTTCCGCACTGCATCCTTGCGTATGCACATGGCTTTGTTCATATACTTCATCGCAAACATCTTCTTTGTGTCCTTCTTCTGCACTATACACACCTGAAATGACACAGAATAAATGATGTTAAACCCCAGTTGAAGGAGCGTGTTAAATGTTTTTGTTGCACTTGTTGTAACTTAATTGACCCGAGGGGATGCCTTGTTTGATGGTTTTTTGCATGATCTGTCAAAATTAAGGTGGAACGTATCTTTTATATTGTAGTGTTGTCTGTAGTCCATTTGCCAAAATGCAGGTTCAAACACCCGAGGACCAGTCAACATTCTCTCCGAGCATGCCAAGTGGTCCGGCTGGCTAGTTCAGTTTTGAAAAAACATCCCTAGTTTATATGAAATATGGAGAAGTGAAACAGCTGGCAGACTTCATTGACAACACATAGGCCTAAACTTTGCCAAAGTGTTTTCTCAAAAACAAGTCAACCAATTTCATGAAAGCTCAGCTGTTGAGGAGTTTTACTGATAAAAAAAATATATATATCTCTGCACCAAAACCATCCTTAACTGCCCTAAATGCTCACCTTTATAGTGTAATTTTCAAGCCTGAAGGAACTATATAAAATACAATGCAAACAAACGCATCAACATGTATTATGACTAAAAGATTGTGTGCGTAAAAAGTATCGTACATGTAAATGTTTCACTGCTCTCCGTGCCTTTCAACATATTATCATTGTGCAATCAATCAGGAACTAAATTTTATTTTAAGTAAATTGAGGGTGACACCTTACATACATTTGCTTGTACATAATGTACAGCGTACATGTAATGATAACAATACCATGTTATGTACCTCCCATACACTCCAAGCTGGTATGACAGACACAAAATATTTGTCCTTGAGTACCCCTACATGTCCCTCTTCCTGATATTGTAGACCTAGGTTTATGTACACCTAGCTTTAGCTCCCTCCTCAATCCAGCCCAAGCTCTCCCCCACACCCCCCTCCCAACCCAACTCAATGTTTATCCCAATCAGTGCATGAAATGCCAGGCTCCACCTTCTCTGTTCCCCCCCCTCCCAGGGCTACAAATTAACACTGAGCCTCAGTCCCGAGGCCAGTAGGCAGAGTGTTTTTAGCATTGGGCCAACTCATGACTGGACAATACCGGCAGTCTTGTGTTTTGGTTCAAATGTTGACATTCAGTCTGATAAATCTCTCCCAATTCTGTTGGGGCATTGAAGTATACAAACCCATAATACAAATGAGATCAATCTTCTCTTTAGTACTTGTTCAAATTAAACATTCAAATGTAACTGTGTAGTTGTTTTTTTCCCCTTTCTCTCATTTAAATTCTGGTCAGGTAAAAAACAATTCTGGCCCAGTAAACATCTTGAGCAACAAGCCCCGCGGTCTTGTGGATTCCCTCCCCCCTAAATTCAAGCGCTGCAACTGACCGCCAACCCTGCACTTTGGATGTTTTTTTTTCCCTCCCCCCAAGTGCCTCAATGACTGATCACCTTATCACCTTCTTCCTGTGGACCCAAATCCCAGGCACCATCTCCAGATTGCAAAGTCTGGCCATTAAAGATGCAGATCAACAGTTAATCTCAAGCGACACTTGCATGGTACCAGTTAGATCTGGTGTCCGCGAAAAGGTTAACCTGATGTGCGTTATGGAGGGGGGGGGGGGGACGACTTTGTCATCAACTTGGGGGCTCTACGAATATTGGATCAGACATTAACAGACCCTTCTGTGGTATTTTGATAGAGGGACAGTGCAAACACTGCAGGCCTAGGGTTAGTATTTGGTTTATCTTCCACGCAAAACAAATATGAGAGCAAAGGGACCAATGAACATGAATAATTGTGTTTTTAAAAATGTGTACAGTGTGTGTGTGGGTGTGTGGGAGTTTGTAGTTGACATTCAAACGAAGGTCCACGTTTGCTATCACAAAGGAAAACAATGGGGTCCATGTTTGTCAGGACAAAGAGTTGAACAAAGGAGGGTCCATGATTGGAGGTCGTTACACTTGTGTGAGTTTGTAGTGACGTTCAAACCGAGGACTTACAACAAAAGGGACAATAGGTCCACGTTTGCTATCACAAAGGAAAACAATGGGGTCCACGTTTGTCAGGACAAAGAGTTGAACAAAGGAGGGTCCACGATTGGAGGTCATTACACACTTGTGTGTGTTTGTAACTGTGTATTAATATTCCCTACCTTGTGGAGACCGAGGACAGACAAAAAAAGGGGAAAACAAAAGGAATTTTGTATACAAAGTATATCCATGGGAGGATGTTAAGTGCAGAGACAAGGGAAAGTACAAAAGATGTCTCCATAGGGATGTCCAAATTACAGTTAACTGACTCATGGTCGTCATCTTTTCCAAGGAGCCACTTGCTCTTTCCAAGCTATTTTTGTCCTCCCAACATCTAATGACTCTAAAAACTACAGACGGACAAATGGAAGAGGGAGTTACATGGTTCATGTGCCATGTCCCCACAACTTCCCAGGTCCCCACAACTTCCCAGGTCCCCACAACATCCCAGGTCCCCACAACTTCCTAGGTCCCAATTTGATGGCTCTGCCTACTGCGGGCATTCTGCCATGATTCTGCATTTATGGCCCATAGAATCACATGCTTTAAAGGGTGCCATATACAAGTGCAGAATTCTGTGGGTAGACAGAACCATGAAGATGGGCCCAGGCACGAACAGGCATTACGACATGTAGGTTGGTTCTGAATGTAACTTGTATTGATATGTAACTCTCCGAGTTTGCCAAAACTGCTACACGTAATAGACCAAGTGACCCGTGACATCACACTTTTACAAAAGAGCCTGGACTTCATACAGGCACAGCTTGTACACAGCTCAATGGAAGAATACAACAAATCTTGTGTTTTTTTAAGATTGCACTCTCTGATTTTCTCAACTTTTGATATGAAGAAAGGAGAGGGGGACATCTCAAAAGCTGTACAGCTGTTGCTTTAGTAAGTCTTGAATTTATGTGAAATTATGACACAAAATGTAAATCACCACTCTGTAAACAAAAGTATTATGGTATACATGGTTATGGACAACAAGTATAGTCCACACAACTAATAACTACACACTGTCAGAACTTAGTGACAAGTTTAAAAAAAAAGAAGAAACATCCCTTTTAGGCAAGCGAGCATGCACCAGTCTCAAGTGAGTCATTTCAAATCGGAGACATACCATGTAGCCATCTCATCAAGTTGCTTTGAACGGGAGTTGATATGACAGTCGGACCTAATGCATTGAGAGGTCCGCTCAGTGCGCCAGACCTGCCCCCGCTGGCTTGTATCACTAATGAACGGGGGTCCCCCGCTGCTGCCTATCCCCCCCAGCCACATGTTGATAATCAAGGGTGCTGTTAACATCCGCTCCCTTGTAATATGGTAAATGGAAATTAAACACAGGGGTGATGTCACTGAGAAAGACATCAGGGATGGATGATGGATGAGGAGGAGGATGGTCGAACATTTGGTGATTATCTCTTCATGTTCAGGTCCCTGGGGGCTAGACTTGGCTCAAGCCGGGTCCCGCGCTCAGAGTAGATGCGCTACTGCGACGCTTGTAACACGCGCCTTCACGTGTATGTCACTTCAATGCCGACTGGCAAGTTGTCGAATCATGAAACTGGACTTGGCGGGTCCCACCTCTTCCCATTCGGGTAGCAGCCATCGAGTTTGAAGTATTTGTCAATCATAAGTACTTAATGTCATGGTGTTTTTTTTTGCACTGTTGTGGGGATTGTGCCAAACCTAAGCATGTCTGTTTTGAACGCCTCAAAGGTGGGCTCATCCTTTGGTTTTTCTCAGCGTAATGCTGATTTATTGGCAAAATTATCAAGAAAGACACAATAAAAGTCACCTGTGAAAGTTTCAAGTCAAGTCCTCGAGGATCGCCTGGTCCTAAGTCTTTGCCCAACAAGGATAAAGACAACCTTTGATGTTGCTATAGCAGTTATTGACTGAGTCTACACTGCATCTTGCAAGAATGTTGTATTTTTCTTTTTTTTGGTGGCTGGGGCATGGGTAAAACACTTGTCATTAAACGTGTGCAGCGACACCAAACTAAAGGTCAAAGGTTAATCACAAGGAGCTCCCGAGGCTGCGATATTTCACGAACCTCAAAGAGTAGTTATAGTGCAAGGTGTTTGGGTTAATCCTTATGAATAATTTGAATAAACAGACGTAAAGTTCCCACTAAGCACCAAGTACATTTTTATAATATACTGTCACTGATTTTTAATTTCAAAAGATCTGAAATACAAAGACTCAACAGAACCCAAATCAATTCATTGGCGCAATTGATCTCCGTGCCCCCCCCCCCCCACTTTGAAATCTGGACTTCTGAGTTTAAACGTTTCAACAGGAAAATTCTAAAAGCTTTAATGTTTTTATAACTATTTTTCCATTTACACGCAGACAATTTATTTGCTTTTACACTCACCTTCATGGCGCTTAACAAGAGCGCCGAAAAAGGAACTTGTTTAAGAAAATGCAAACGGAACTACAGTTTTAATTGGCCCCCTAGAGAAAAATGGTACACCCCCTTGGGCCCCCTCCCCCCCCCCAAAAAAAAACCCATAATAATAACAATAAAAATTTACCCTAGTTTTGAATAAACTCCTGATATACTTGTAGTCTGAATGATAAGTAAAGGTCCTCGTTATTTTTTCCTTTTTTTAAGGGGGACAAATTCCTGGAAAATCGAAGTGTCAGTGACTTCTAGAGTTTTGCCACTTGAAAGTATCCATACAAAATGACGAGCACTTTTGACACAAGTACTTGTCTCTTTTTCGTCACATCCAATGATGCTACAATAACCTCCTCTAACAGCACATTGACTCCGCGATTCATCTCTCCAGCTGTCAATGGTCAGTAATCCCTTGGGACAACACTTTGTTTTAACTGCATCAGAGCAGTCGTGAGCGGGTGCCTGACAAGGCGCTAGTGAATCTGTCCATGGTCTCTGCCTGATGGTTGAAGATCAGCTGTCTTCTTCTTCCGAGATTCAGCTCTGGCTTACACCAATCATGCTTTACATCGACCCTCGCTCCTCGCTCCGTGTACGTACCATGGAGGGAGACTTCCATGATCTTTACACGTAGCTGTCTGTAATTTTTGAATCTTTGTGCTTTTGGCCTTTTCAGTCTAAAGATTTTCTTTAAAGCGACCGAGAGGATCAGTGGATAAAATAGTGTTGAACCTATGAATTGTCTTCTCCCCCAAAAAGTTTTAGTTTTAATGAACCAAACTTCCAACTTCAACAGATGGTGTACAGTAATATAAGAAGACACAAGATACACCTGTACAGTGTATTGTATGTAACAGAATATTAATCAGGGTTTGCCCTTAACTGTTACAGTGACTAGCCATCGGGACCAGTTATTTTCTCATTTCACTAGTCCGACAGCGCGTTCACTGGTCCATATTCTAAGGATATCTTTCTCAACATTGTCATCAGCATGGGACTTGTAATTTGAACTAATAATAATATGAAGTGGTTTACATGGAATGACGGGAGGCAATAAACAAGCCAGCAGGACTCAGTTAGACAGAACTCAGACCGGTCCTCGGGTGTTTTAACAGTCATTTGGCCATTGGACCATTCCTAGGGGGGAGAACACTTTTAATGCTCTTCTTCAGCCACACAACCCTACTCGCACGCTCCATTACAGCAATATGTTTCGTCTCTGTGAACCCAGATCTAAACAATCATAGTAGGAGGAGTATAGGTCTTTTTGAAGATGCTGCTCTAAGTCTATAGAACGCATTGCCTTCACAGGTCAAATCATGTCCATCAGTGACTCAACTAACTCAATTACGTTAATAATTTTTGGGGTTAAATTTACACTGCAATCCTAAGTTCTTTTTTTAAAATTTGCTTCCATGTATTACACCTTGAGCTTTGCGAATTATAAATTAACCTAACTACCGCATGATGTGCATCTTGCATGTGTGTGAGCTTTAACACATTACATACCCCGAGCCAATATATATCGGCTGGCACGTGCAGCGCCGTGGCCGAGGGGGTTCTAGATCACAGGACTCAAGCTCTGGTGTTGTCGGCAGCACAGTTCGGGTTCGAATCCCGGTCGTGACACAACGTGTCCTTCATCAAGGCACTTTACTATGATTGCTTTGTCCTTAGGATGGGTAAACCTAGCCCTGGTGGCCTTTCACTTTCGTATTACACTACAGTGACGTCCTGGATATCAGGTACCATTTCTGGGGCCTTAATATTTAGGACTCTGTATCTGTGTACAGCACAGAGAAAGAGTCCTATATAGGGCTAGGGTAAACCACTCATCATAAAAGGAGGCTTGCCCTCCCCTCCCCCTCCCCCCCCCCTCCCCCTTCCCCCTTCCTCTCCCCCCCCCCCATGCCCCGTGTTTCAGGTATGTTTTGGCAGCGAGTTACACCACCGCACTTCCCTAGTGGGCGCTGTCATGGTTCACATAAATATTCGCTCTAAATAAATCCATCACCTACTTGTTTGTCTTTGTTCCAGTGCCTTAAGCACCTTATTGATAGATACGTCTGCTTCATATAAGACTCTATAGCTCTCCCTCGGCCCGGGATCATAATAATAATAATAATATCGGCTAGACGCCGGCATCTTGCAAGGTGATATTGCCTATTAATATAAAAATTTTAATAATTAATATGTAGGCCGCAGACAATTCAAAATGCATGGGAGCCTGTGGGAGGGACTTAAATGCACTCCAGTGACAGCTTGAAGAGAAAAGAGCGCTGATTTTTTTTTTCCCCTTATTTATATTATTAATAATAATAATAATAATACGTAGTTCCTAGTTTGAAGATACAGTACATGTACATGCCAAGTCCTTCTAGAGTAATCGCTCGGACAACATTTCTTTTGTTTTAGCCGTAATGACCTTGACATAGAGGGTCCTAACAACGATAGGTTTCTATTCTGTTTTGTCTGATATATACCAATGGAATACCACTGTAGGGAATTGGCCTTTAAGGTACAGTGCCCCTTTAATGCCACTTTTCGCCTTGTTCAGTGCTGTATCACATCACATGATGTCTCCCTCTGCAATACAAAAAACTGCATGTCATCTTTTCATACAAATCGTTCAGTTATGAAATTCCCCTGATTGCGTTATTTTTTATTCTATACGAAATTTCATTCAGATCTTTGGTGATGATAGAGAGAAGTTTGGTTTTTGCATAATGTTTTATAGCTACATTATTTCTCCCCCTGTATAATTTGTTCTCGAATTTGACTGCATTTTGTTGTTGTTTTTTGGTCAAATAAAACAATGGAGGTATGTAATGTGCATATTGCACGCATTATGTACAGTAGGAACAAGCTGTGGCTGTTATGGCCCAATTTCATACAGCTTCTTAAGCACAAAAAAGTAGCTAAGCACAACCAAATTATGCTTACCAGAATAAGGTTACCAGCCAAACTACCATATCACATGTACAATTTGTAACTGGAGTCGCGCTCATTTCTGCTTAGCGGGCAATTGTTAAGCAATATTTTCTGCTTAAGCAGCTCCATGAAATTGGGCCCTGGTTACAATTGGGCTAGCTCCCTTCAACATTGTACAATAAACTACCCGGCCATTACCATGCTGCAATCACCTTCATCACGTTATCTAGGGGTTCACCCCACTAAATAGGGAGTAAACAGAGCGATGGCCTCATGAATATTTTGTAGGCCCTCAAAATATTCTATACTAGACCATGGAGGAAGAAATAGACTGATTCAAGAGCAAAATGAAAGGATTACGATGTACAATTTTGCACAAATGTGACCAGGACGGTTGTTGACTTCCAACTTGGAAGTATTTTGGATGACCTTGGCACCGAAAATATTCATAACTGTAGGGGGGTGCGTTTATTTGGAGGGAGACCACCCATGTCAAATTGAGCAGAGGATAACAGTTTAGGAGTCAATGGGCAATTTTCTCTTTACAGTACTATTTTGTTTTCTTTCAACATTTAGCATTTTGCAATGTATGCTAGATGTGAGTGGCACTTGTGTCCTTGAGCAAGATACTTCACCATTTGTCCTAGGATTGGTAGCGCACGTAAAAGAACCCACAACACTTATCGTGGAAGAGTAGGGGTTAACCCCTGTTTCTGGTTCACATAGCAAGCACCCATGTTGAAAGGTTTCCTCAGGCGTGCGAGTTACAGTGATTAAGTTCACTTATGAGGCATCCTTGGTTTCATTACCAGAATTTTATAATAATAATAGTAATAATAATTAAAGTAATACATACCAACCCTCAAGGCACGCCTTAAAACAAAGGATCAACATTTTTGCAGAAATATTTCTCAAAATAGTTAGTGCCAGTACAAACTCTGTAGTACTTCCACGTATCAAGTCCGCATTGCCAGTAGGCAAATTAGCATTTGATTTTCTCGATGACTACACTTGCACCGAACCTACCTACACTACGTCTTTAAACAGACATTAAATGTTAAATGTACTTTCGCTTTCACTAAAATTGACTAACTTAATTGTTAGCGAACCGTGTAGGTCTAACAGGCACTTAATGAAACCTCTCCAAAAATTTGCTGATTTTGAGTAACGGAGACTAAAGGGGTACAAATGTCTAACGCAAAACAAATTACTGTTCGCCCGCAGCGATACGTGATCGGAGTGTCAAAGCCATACCTTACTAATTACAACTTTCTCTCCCCAGACAGTGATTCCTGCAAGCCATAAATCAGCATGCAAGGGTCTCTTTCCCCAATCTTGATTTTTTTTTTTTTTTTTCATATTTGATGGACAAGAGCAAATGATTGCAGTCAAAAAATACCGACAACATCTGAGATCGGTTGCTTTAGTCACTATCACAGTTGAAGATCAGTCGGCAAGTGTTCAACGCGGGGTTATTTTTGGGACACAAACTTAACGTGGCTGCCATGTCACAAACGGGCCGGCCGGCCGCAAAACACAAGCTGTCGAATCTCCTCAAGATCCCGACCGGATAAAAGTTGCATGGGGGGACTAGCGTTGCTGCAGACTTGAAGTGTTGTCCCTTGGCTCTTACTGTGGCTACTATACGTGTGGTGCATACATGTCCCACAGCCGCACAGTGCAACTCTGTTTTTCGCAGACCAGGGGTGTACTAATGTACAATGTGGGCAACATGAACAATTAAGAAAGAGAATGTGCTAAGCATTAGCACGCAATATGCCATGGTAAAATCATATCCCCTTTCCTCTTAGAAGCTAACAAGCAACACACGTACAGGTACATGTACAGTGTGTGTTCGCGTTCGTAGGCCTGTGATCCCAGTTTATTTTGATACCTCAGTAGCTGTCACTTGACTCTGTTTATTCCAAGCCATCAAGCACACTCTTCTCGGTCCATCAAAACACATAACCCAGCTTTCTAAAATGACACTTTCAGAAGGCCTGGAAAAAAAAACGTACTATTGGAATTCAGACGGTATGTTTGGCATAGCTGGCGGACAGTGTTTTTAAAGTGCTCTCATCATCGAAGCAGTCTAATTGCTGAGACCAGGCCAGAGACTAGACAAAATTCTCTCCCGGTAATCCAACTAGCTTGGTATTTGAGTTCTGAAATACTTCTTAGAGTACATCTTAGATGCGTTCTTCCATATTTTAATGGCTTAAAATTCAAGTCTTGTACAAACGATTTTTTTGAGAAAAATCCTGGACTTAGGAAAAAATGCTTCTAAGTAAGTGAAAACTGCTCGAGAATAATATGTCAACTTTTATGAAAGGCGGATTAGAGGGCATTCCAGGATGCATCTCCAGTGCAAACATGTATTACAGCTCTTGGTTTCTCACAAGGGTTTAACGCAAAGTGGTGCGGACATCATACATAAAAAATCTAGGTGAGGTTGCAACCCATCCATAAGATAAACAACAACGAGCTAAAGGGTCTTTCCCAACCGATCTCTTGGAAGCTGGAATCGGGGTATACATCAAACATCACAATCTGTTCATGTTCATTCCGGCCGTCAATTTCACGCGAAAGTGTTAGAGTGCACGGTAATTTGATTGCCTGCCGCAAACATTTTCATTCCAAGTGCTTCGTACATGGGTAGCTCTTCGGAGAACTTTCCAAATTTGATTGAATCCTGGTACAAATATACTGCTTGTAAACCGAATTACATGGATAATAAGATAATAATGCAATGGCTTATATTTGTGGATTTGATTGAACTGTTTGGAGCTCGCACACAATCTCGTTTTGACAGTTCCGAGGACTGTTCAGAGTCAAGCAAGTGCAGATGCCACCAGGGAATCAGTACACAACTCAAATTTGTGATGTTGAGAAAAAGAAACCAGGATCTGAAGCAAGCCTACTTAAAATCACTTGCCTCGGCATTATATAACGAAAGTTATGCCCTTTTAAGGAAATGGTGGCCATTTTGAATACATTACATCATAATTAGGTCAAGGTCATTGCAATTTTTTGGAGCATGGAATTTTATCAATCTACATACCCATAGGAGTCTTCAAAAAGAAAATTGGTGCTTTTGTCCACCGTGTCACGATCTTCGTGTTGTTTGTCCTTAATCCACCTCACTATAAGAAGTAACTGCAACTAGTAATATTGCTTTTTTTTTTTTTTTTTTTTTTTTTTTTTTTGGGGGGGGGGGGGTTTTGGCTCTGTGAAGAGCAGGTGTGGTCTTGACGTTTCAGACAGTATACTCTGCTGGTCTTCCGGCAAAGCAAGCCTGATATTTTTTAATAAAGATTCCTTTTTTTCACAGTGAATGCTCAGACCTAAACAACAATCATAAAAAGAGTACGTAACAACAAGGGCTCCTGTTTAACCACTTCGGGTCGGTATTCTGAAACATTTTCCGTGCCCACCCACGGTACTATTTTTCAGAACTTTATATACATGTATATAGTAATCGTTTTCCTCTGAAAATACCCTTGCCACAACGAAACCCTGACTTGACAACGCAAAGACAACAAAAGTTCTCAAATAAGCACTGGGATTTGGTGTTGTCTTGTGAGAAACATGAGTATGCGTTTACCGTCAATCGCAGAACTTCAGCCGGAAGCCACGGCTGGTAATCTGCCACTGAGCTGAATACAATAATAAACAGTTAGTTGGCGGCCTGTCCATTCTTGTATGCCACATTCGCAGAACAACAGTTCAAACAAAGGTCTGGAATCGTGGGTTTACACAATATCCCGCAGAAAAAGGAACATTATGAGGCATGACTGCCAGCACCATGTGCACCTCTTTGTACAGGTGAAACAAAGCATAGCACAGTAGGTGCATGCCTGTGCACGCTACACAAAGAAATGTCAAGAGTGGATACGTGTATTTTTGTCAGCCATCCTCCTGCCAGCAGAAAAATTGAAGGCACACCAAGGTTGTTCAAGTTGTAACAATCCATCCGCCATAAGCCAGTCCAGTAAAAAAATTGGCAGATATTCACTTCATCCGACGTGGAGTGGTTAAGGCGTGAGACGTCTCACCTCAACAACCCCATCCCCTCGCTGCCAAAATTTTCCCTGATGAAAATGAATCTTGACATATGAATCATTTCATATCAGAAAATCACCCCCCCCCCCAAAAAAAAATGTTCTGTTTCCGGTTACCCGACCGACCCTTACTTTAAACCGAGACCTTAAAGCTTTTATTCAAAATAAAAAGAAGAAAAACCACAACAACAACAAACAATGGTTCTAGAGAGAAAAGGTCTGACCTGACCAATTTAACATGTTTCAAACCAAACTAAAAACCAGAACAAATCAAGAAAATTTACTGATACTGTATCTCCGTGATTTAGTGTCTATTTTGTGATCCACCCGGCCGTGTAGTAACCAGTTATCCTACAATGTCGACTACGAGCAAAAAAAAATACCCGATCTCGCAATAATTTCCAGTAACGCTGGTCATTATAGGAATGATTTCCCCATGGTGGCAACGGCTGCTATTCAATTCAACGCACAGCATGCACACCGGGAGGCTTGATGAGCGCATTCTCCGGAACTGCACAATCTGCAAATTGCACACGATTTTGCCCAATCAGCGGAATTAAGCCGCCAAATCCTGTAGAGCGCAAACTGCAGATTGTGCACAGAGTTTTGTCGTATCCAGTGTGCAGATCCATTGAATGCACTCAACACACATACGGGCGTGGATGCACAACAACAATGTCAGTGCGCATCCGTTTTTGTAAAAGCCGGAATTAAAAGCCGGAATTTTTTTTTTAAAGAAACGTATCTGACACAATTGTTCAACCCTATTAACCGACAACATCTCCTGCGTACCTCATGTGAGTTTAAAGGAACATTACAGAATTGGTAAGAAAAAAACTTGTAAAATATACTTTTTGATCACAGATTTACATAAAACTTACACGGTCTAATGATGATGATAGTAGAAAACATCCCTTGAAATATTTCTGTCTGAAATGCCATATTTGATGAGAAATTAATAAATTAATTTTCCGATTGGAGTTTATCGCTCAGTGAGCGTTTTATTCATGTGTTGAATCTATATGATTTCATGCAAATGTGTAATCGGTTTTTCACTATTTTCTCGTGACCCAGATGGCCGATCGATCTCAAACTTCTACAGGTTTGTCAGTTTATGTATATGGTGGATTACATAAAGTGCTTACACTGCCAGCAACTGTTTTGTTAGCAAAAACCAATTCTGTAATGTTCCTTTAAAGTATATTAAAGAGGTCTTTGAACAGTTTTTTTTTTCACTCTCTGTTGTTGGGAGTTGAATTGAATCACGGAAGTAGGGCATTTTGACACACTCAATAAATAAAAACGCAACATCTTTTATAAATAAATCCTGACCTACAACCCTATTTTAAAATGGCATGCAAACTGAAAACAGAACACTTTTTTGGGTGGCCGTAGGTTTTTCATGACATCTTTTCAAAATTTGACAGTCTACACACACATGCATCTTTTGTACATTGTACATGTACAACATGTAGTTTGTACCGTAGATGGCATTATAATGCAATTTGTGAGAGCCCCCGTGTTTACATGCTGTGTAATCTTTGATTGGATTGCTTGACTTTGACCATGTTGCTCAGCCAAGAGCATCATCTACATCAAATTACAAACAGGGATCTGATTTGACAAATGTGAAAATTCCTGAAAATGGCTAACTACAGGCCTGGGTCCCCCCTTGTTCTAGATCCAGAACCTCCCAGATGTATAGCGCCTAAATTCATGAAAAAAAAAACAAGCTCTATGGCACTTTACACAAATTACATGTATTAAGGAAAGAGTTACGATTAATAAAGCATTGTTACAAACAACTACAGGAACAATTTAAAATATAAACAGGAAAGTTATGTGATCAAAATCATGTGTACATGTATTTAAAATGCAGAGAATAAAAAGTCCTCATTGAAAATGTAAAATGCACAGAAAACCTACAGTGTCAATCAAAAAAACTACTTTGAGTGACACAACAGAAAGAAAACTGTGAGATCACCCTGCCCAATCCCACAGGAGAAACAAAATGGTGACCCCCCCCCCCGAAAATATTTGGCTTTAAATAAATAAGTCTTTAGGGATCTTTGGAATTTACTAAGTGTATTAATTTCCCTGAGTTCTTAAGGGAAGGAATTCCACAATGTGTAATATGTACTATGTACACATGTAATGAATAGTGGTCCACAGAGGTGTTAACATTAGGTACTAATGCAGGAGTGACTAACAGGAAGATAAAATTACATCAAGAGACTGTGCATGCATATATCGAAAACAAGAAAAAACAAGTTGAACAAAGACTACTTTTGTTTTTTCACGTAATCTAATTTTCTTTTCAATATCTAATTATACAAAATTCTTGAAAACAAAAACACCCATAGCAATTGTTGGAAATGCAATTTCAGTTTTTACAAGGGACGAGTAGGATTAATTTTGAGAAAACACAAAATGGAAATCACGCTATAACTTGTGCAATTTAGGTTTAAATGATAACATGAACGCCAGTTGAAACTGACGTTCATGTTATCGTAGAAGAATTGCCCAAATAGTTAAGCAATTCTTCAATGTTTACAAGTAACCGGAAACGGAGGTCAAGTCTTATTCTTGGGTTTTCTTCAAACGATTTTTTTAAAATCTACTTTTCTTTCATATACATGAATTGCATCGCAAAATTTTGCTTTCCAAACAATATAAATTTTTTGAGCCATATAAACTACATGTAGACTAAAGTATTTGAAGAAACAGAATCGCACACACCTAAACTCAATATGGTTAGGAACAACTTGATCTTGGATGTTCGAATGCATGAAAATCTTATGTGTCATCACAAACACATTGTATCTCAACCAAAGTCAACACTAAGGGATAGGATAAACTAAAATACAACATGCTGAATTTCTAGCCAATTTCCAACTTGTCACAGGAGGTACACGTGCACGTTATAAATGACTGACATTTAATCAAACCCCCCCCACATCAAAACTCATCTTGAGCGTGCAGTTAATGGTTTACTTTGATAGATTTGTGTGCTAGCTAGAGAGTGAAAGAGTGTGCACTTTCACCATGCTAAATTTGACAAGCAAAATATGATGGCGCCGATCGTTATTGCGACAATGAAACACAAAATATCACCCAGTTACATGTGCTACACAATGTACACAGTCAGTTATACTCTTTTCCTGGCTACAACAGTTAGATCTCCGTTTACGAACAACAGAGCACGTTACCCAACAACAGAGCGCGGTGAAGTGTAATCATTTGCAGATTCTTTTCACAAAATTAATGCAAGCAGAGACAACTGTTCTGCTTAAACAATGCCATATGCTTCTCCGATTGTCCGGAAGTATCAACTATATTGTATCATTATAAAAACAGTGGAATTTCCCTGACAATGGAAAAATGTCAATCTTCATCTTACTGATTGCACAGTGTATAATGTAACACAAGGTTGAAAGCTGCAGTCATTTTTGTAATGTCCTGGTGTACAAGCCACACTTAGGGTGGACTTGTGGACAAGTCGTTAAATGTTTGTCGCGTTGATAGCTTAACAGTTATCACACGACGACACTGCTCTCGCGAGACTGCTCAGAAGTCTCACAGGAGCAGCAGTATCGCAAGAACACCAGTTTCGTGAAAGTCTAGTCGCTTGGGAGCCGTTACGCTATCACACCGCGACAAACAGTTGTTGTTTTAGACTTGTCCACAAGTCTACATTTTGGGAAGCCTTGACTTAGGCCGTTGCACACGTATTATACTATATGTATTCCCCAAAAGGTTTCACGCTGCACGACTGTAGTTCGTCACCAGCCAGCTGAAACAGAGGCTGCCATGCCACAGATCCCTGTCATTCCCAGTGTACAGCAACAGTTTACGTACACTGGGAACAAGACTCAATGCATGCAAAGACACGCTATAGTTCTTGCATATGTTTATCTTCGAATCCCACCCCAAAAATATGCCTGTTTGGTGTTTTTTTTTACAGGACTCGGGAAAGTACCGTGTAAACAGTGCTTCACACACATAAGGGTAAAACCGAATAATATTCTTTATCCCGATGCAAATTAACATCTATTAAACATGTTATTCTTGCTTCATATTCGTGAACATGTGATTCCTGCTCCATGTGGTGGAGGGGGCATGCATGCGTAAAGAGCCTTGGAGAAGGCGATAACCTGTGATAGTCTGTTTTATTCATCAACAGAGAGTCGTACACACAGTCAGTGCTCGATACTTAACAATGGACAGCCAATCCGAGGCCAGTGATTTTAGAGTCAGGCAAGTAAACTCATGACAGAACAAGTTTGAATAATGCACTTTGGTAATTTTTTGAATTTTTTTTTTTTCAACTATGATGTTGAATAGTTGACTTTGACTCTGGTCAATTCTGTTAAATAATGAAGTATACTCACCCATGAGGAAAATGAGATATTTCTCTAATAACGCTTGTTAAAAGATTCACACGATAACTTACATGATTTAAAGTAAGTAATGGTAGAAAGGGTTCCTTAAAATATTTCTGCCTAAAATGCTATCGTTTCTGAGAAACGAGTAAAACAATAGTAATTATCGCGCGCAATAATTTGAAAAAAACAGAAAAACATAAGATCTCTTTTCACTATTTTCTCGGACCTCGATGACCAATTGAGCTCAAACTTTCACAGGTTTGTTTGTTCATCATATGTTTAATCACACAAAATGTGGACACTGGATTTTAAGCTGTTACCAAAAGTGTACAATACCTTTAAAGGCAAAGTACACCTTTGGGTTTTGGAAACGTCCGATTGTTCTAATCCTATATAAATGTAGATAAATACATAATAAATCTAGCCTGTGAAAATTTCCTTTCAAAAGGTGGTAGCGTCTTTGAGATATTGCCGAAAACCGGAGCGGTTATGTCCACGAGGGAAGAACAAACCGTAATTGGAATACACAATCTGAGAAAACGTTTCATGCATGAAACGTTTCATGCATGAAATGTTTCCCAGATTGAATTTTCCTCGAATCCCTTTCGCTAAAACCACATTCTGTAGTTAGGGGAGTCCGTTCTCAAAATGGTGCTTAGTCCCAAGTGAGTTTTTTTCATGGTCATTAATTTTTGGAGTAATCAAAGGTATTACACTCCCTTTAAGATGAAAAAAACAATTTGTTTAAATTTCTCATTTTGATTCTGGTTTCGGAAAAACGATTCTGGTCCAGTAATTTTTCAGCTGCAAGCCCTGCAGTCTTGTGATTTCATACTTCCTCCCCCCCCCCTAAAAAAAACCTGAAATAAAAATGCAAGCACTAACAGTATGCACACACATTATTTATTTGTTTTTTCCAACAGGAATCTTCTTTTACCTTTCCAAAGCTTCCCTTTCCAATGGCTCGCAAGATCTGGAAATGGTCAAAGTCAACTGAAACGAGAACAAAAACAAGAAATGTTGCTATTGGAATAAAGGAATAAGCAAACCATAAAACGTGACTGTTGTTTTTTATCACACCATGGGGTAGGACAAGAACAACGTTTCCTTTGAGCAAAATGCCGTTAATAAAACATAATGCAGCAGGTTAACTTCACCCCCAACTTCCTCTTCTTCCCTTTTTTTTTGCAGATCGATGAGCAGCACTGGCCGTGTTTGGACCAAAAAAATATGTTGCTTTAAAAACAAAAAAACACTGCCCCTGACACAAGTCGATAAACACTGACAGGGGTTTGTATAAAAGCTGACTGTGTTTTCAATAGAGATCTGACTAATGCTAATGTAAGGGATGCTCCATTTCAAGCAGCTTCAAGCAGAGAGAGAGTGTCTGCTTCCAGGCTTTATGGGGGTTGGCCCCTGGGCCCAATTTCACACAGCTGATTTTAAAGCATAAAATGCAGCTTATTTTCCCCCCAATCCACAGGGAAATTTTATACTCCATAGTAAAAAAAATACTCATCTCTCCCGATAGCTACAAATGCTTGCACATGCGCATTGCAAATATGCATATCTGTAGGTATCGGAGGTGAGGTATTTTTCCGTAATAGAATTTACCCCCAAATCCGCAGGGATTTTTCTCTTCTACAAATGTAGTAAGAAAGTATTCACCTTCGATACCATCAAATGCGCATGCGCAAGCATGTATCGGAGGTGACTATATTTTCAGTAAATAGAACAAATTTTTCTGCGATTAACAAATTAGCAGGGCACCAGTTACATGTACAAGCAGTATGGTAATTTGGCTGGTCACCAGTTGTTTCTCCTCAGTAAGAATGTTTTGTGCTAAGCATACAAATATTTGTGCTCATATTAACAGCTTTATGTATTTGGGTCCAGGGTCCAATTTTAAAGAGTTTGCTTAATTTTTTTTTGACTGAGCAAAATAGCAGGATATCAGTCAAATACCGTACATGTGACATGGTATTTTGGCCGGTAACCTTATTCTGGTAAACATAATTATGTTGTGCTCCACAAGGAATGTTGTGTACAAAGACTACGAGATGATGTTGACTACAGGGAAAAGGGAAAGAACAAAAGATGTCTCCACAAGGATGTAAAAAAATAGATTGTGTGTACATGCAGAGCTGCTAACATTTGCATCTTGCAATCAGGAAGATTTTTCACAACAATCAAGGAGATTTGTTAGAATCACAACCAACATAATAGGGAAAAAAGTTTCCACAACAGGGAGGCTTCAAATTTGTACATCAGAACATGGAAAGATTGGTTTAATTTCGGGAAACTTTCTGCAGAATCAGGGAGAGTTGGCAGCTCTGGTACATGTGTATGTGTGTGAAGCCCAATTCACACCATACAACATTCCTGGGAAATTCCTGAGAAAATCTGGTTGACCTTTTCATACCTGAAATGCTAACCCTGGCAAAATAGCCATTTTCTGTGGGAAATACTAGCTACCCCCCCACCCTTGGGGTTACATATAGGCTTTAAAAAGCAAGTTTCAACCCTGGGTTAGCAAACTGAGTGTGCATTGGCTGGGCCCCCAGGAAAAAAGTGAATCAAGTTTGAACAAAACATAGGGTGGAAGTGGGGTTAAAAAAATCGCCAGGACTTTCCTAGAGTATTACTCCTGGGAATTGGCTTTTAAAGTAGTGTGAAAATTGCTTAACCACTCCAAGGCAAGATTCCACAACATTTCACTTTCCTCTGCGCAGTATCATTTTGTCAGAACTCTTAGGAACTTCCGGAGTAAAGTTTTTCCTTTCAATATATTATCAGTGTCACAATGACTCGACAAAGGAAAGGCGACATTGGTTCTCATAATCAGCTCTGGGATTTGTTATTTCCTTGTGAGAAAAATATGAGTTATGCGTTCACCGTGAATTGCAAAACTTCGGCCATAAGCCACCGCCGATTAATATGCCATGGTATGCTGGAATCTCAGGACGTTTGGACTTATACCTCCCATTAAACTGAGTACGAGGATAAATAAAGGGACATTACGAGCATGAATTTGAGTACCTTCTGTCCCTCTTTGTACGGGAGAAACAAAGCCGTAGCACAGTATAGGGGCATGCCTGTTTACGTTAATGTTAGGGTGATTAGCAGTTCAGCCGTCCACCCGACTGCAACATATTGAGGGCGCTCAACAGTAGTTGCGGGCGTTAAAAAAAAAAATGTCCTCCATCAGCCAGTCTAGACGACGTGAAGTGGTTAAGAAGACAAGTTACATACTGAACTAACACATGAAGTACGGTACAATATCAACACCAATTCCATGCAATGGGATTTGATAGATCACAGCTATAGATTTGCTGAGAACCTTCGGTGGCATGCTTGATGAAATAGGACCCAGTTCAGAAAGCCTCCATTTGCGTCAAAACAAGAATCAGATCTGTTTTCACGCACTACATGCTATGTGCGGACAGAATGTGTTTCTACGGTCACTTTGGGCTTGTGGGCAGATTATAAACTGCAGCTTCTTCATTTCAATCGCTTTCTTTTACCGGTAACCAATGCTGTAACACTAGATCTTTAACAGTTAACTTCTGAGAATTGATTGCGAGCTAATGCATTTCACTCGAAGGAAATGCCTATAAAAGAAAAGTATCTCCAACCCCCCCCCCCTTCCACCAGAAAAAAAGTCGAACTCCCTGATTGCATCCAGCAGAAAATCCAATCACGGTCAGCACCAATCTGGTCAATTAGGCCGCTGCCCAATTTTAGGGGGGTATCTGGTCATGCCATTTGAAGAAGACTTCAAGAAAGAACACAAGCTCAGGGTCTTAAGAGGCTGAAATTGCATGTCAGCTTATTAATTGCTCTCCCTCTTGTGACAGGTATCAGCTTGCAAGGAGGAGACGACCGAGCGAGGCTCCCACGTGGAATGGAATGAGCTAAACCGAGTTAATCTGCCAGGTTTTTTTTTTTTTTCCCCCCATCTCTCCCCAACCGTTGCCCTGTTGTCATTTTTCCCCATAGGCATGTTTTTATAAAAGTGGGTCACCGCATTAGGAGTGCCAGACTATTCTGAAGAAAGCGTTTTTAATCTGCGGTGCATTATTGGAACAGTTGACACTTTTCGAGATCTGGCGTGGCACCCTAAACCCTTAATTGTCTTAGATCTTGAGATTCTTCGACGAGACACGTTACAAGGTAGCGTTGAAAGGAAAAATATTGACGGTGTGCAGGAACACAAAAAGTGCTGGAAAATGTTACAGTCTTTTGATTGTATTCCATTGTACATGACATGCAAAGAGCTGGCAACATTTGCACCTTGCAATTAGGGAGATTTTTGTGCAACAATCAGGGAGATATTTAGAGTTACACGAAACATAATTGGGAACAAGTTTCCCATTATCAGGAAAATTTTCTAATTTGTTCAGGAGAACATGGAAAGATTGGTTTATTTTCAGGGAACTTTCTGTAGAATCAGATTGACATGATAGAGTTGGCAGGTAAATAATATGTAGGTGTATGAAGGAAGACTTTTTGCAGGAAAATCTTCCGACTTAAAAACGCCTTACTGAAAAGAAAAAAAACTACTTTAATGGAATTTACATACATGACAAAAATAAAGAATAAAGTGTCTAGCCATAAATGGCACTCACAAAGTTTTTTTAAATCACATCTTAAAACGTTCCTTTTTTCAGGGAGCATTTGGTGGTGTGCAGAAATTTTTTTAATCTTTTGGTTTTGCATGGTTTATATTTTATTGTGTACTTTTTGAAATGCGATTGTAGTGAGTCTGTATCTTTTAAGACAGTGTTGTGGTGTTTAAATGCACATTTTGTGTGTGCACATGTTTAGGCCTTTGATTAAATTTTTGCATATTTTGTACAATACCGATTCAACACAGATAAAAAAAGGGTCAGTCTAAAACTAACACCCGTCGGACCTGTGCAGGGTCTGCCCCTTACTTTTTCAATGGCTAAACAGCACGACCAGTCACTAGTCACTTTTTCACTAGTCCATTATTTGATTAAGGTTTTCTTTCCACACTGTCATCAGTATGGGAGATGTAATCTGACCTAATCATAATGAAGTGGTTTACATGGAGCGAGCGGCATTGGGAGGCAATAAACTAGCCAGCAGGACTAGTTAGACAGAATTCTGACTGGTCCTCAGGTGTTCTAACTGGTACTTGGCCAGCTGAACCTGGGAGAACGCTGAATGTGTTCAACGCAGAGATTTTTTTCGTAGTTTGAATTATAGTACCAATTTAGTACATTACATGTATTGCGCTTGCCCCTTTGTAATGCCATTATTTATTAGTATTACATTGTACAAACAGCTTTTGAAAGTTACTATGGTGCGGTGCAAGACAACATTAGACTGTGATAGTCTCCGAGTCATGCATCTAACTTCCAGTATACAATTGTTGCAAGCTGCGATGAGGTCCATGGTGTTTTGTATGCCCGAGGGGGGCAAATGGCACCAGAGGCGAAGCCGAGGGTACCATTTGCGCCCGAGGGTGTACAAAACCCATGGACCCAATCAGAGCGTGCAACAAATGTTTTGTTATACCAGTGTCATATGTTCCTCTTCTTTTGGAAGGGAACGGTTGACGACGAAATTGGCACAGTTGAATAAGTAGACGGACAATAAGTGGTTAACATTAACAATTGTAAACAACATTGGCGGAACAGTAGTTGAAATAAACAAAATTCTTCACTGTTCACTCGAACCGGGGCTATTTCTAATTGGACAAGGCACTGGAAACGACCAACGGTGGGCACGATCAAGGTAATGTATCCCTAGGGATGCATCACTCCTGTTACCCTCATACGCTGTGCGTAATGCGCAACCCTTAAAAATGAGTATCCACGCTAAGCAATGCACATCCTTTTTTACGGATAACATAGTACACAATACGCGTGTAATTTCATTTTTACGCATTACGCACTACGCATTATGCACAACGCTGGACGGACACATGGATTTCCAGCCTTAGATATGTTACATGCATCTTTGTATCACATCAGGTAATTGGTTCTCGATCAATAAAAATTAACAATTAATTACCCTGGTATAACAAAAACCTTTGGAAACCTTGTAGAGTGGCTAACAGATGAAGAGCATAAGACTGCGCACTTTATCAGAATCCCAATGTTCACATAGGCATGAGACCTGCACAATTTACAGAGAGGATCCACGCTGATCTGTTTTTTTTTGTTTTGTTTTTGTCTGGGGATTTTTACTTTTACTTCAGAAGGACAATGTGGCACTTTTCACTGAATTTCAATTGCAGCTGTTTGATTTTAAATTTGATTTTCCTCAAGGCCGTTTGTAAATGCAGTAACTGCCAAAATTGTCACTTACCACTCTGAGACCAACCTCAGATCGTTTAGGAAAACCTCTGTCGATAGAGAATCCTTGGGTCAGATGCAATCTATTATTTAAGCCTTTTCACACTATCTAGCCCCAATCCTTGACAAAGGCTAGAAGAGAAATCCATGTAAATTCATAGAATTTTGACATGGTTTAAGATCCGCTCTGCGTTCACACTGCCAATGTGAAATTGGCAACATGTGTTATTCTCTACATGGATCAAAAAAATTATCAAACACCTCCCGAGCAGGGATGTTTTCAACAGTTATGGGTCAGAGAGAATCCCTGGGTCAGAGAGAATCCTTGGTCAGAGAGAATCCCTGGGTCAGAGAGAATCCCTGGGTCAGAGAGAATCCCTGGGTCAGAGAGAATCCCTGGGTCAGAGAGAATCCCTGGGTCAGAGAGAATCCCTGGGTCAGAGAGAATCCATGGGTCAGAGAGAATCCATGGGTCAGAGAGAATCCCTGGGTCAGAGAGAATCCATGGGTCAGAGAGAATCCCTGGGTCAGAGAGAATCCCTGGGTCAGAAAGAATCCTGGATCAGAGAGAATCCCTGGGTCAGAGAGAATCCATGGGTCAGAGAGAATCCATGGGTCAGAGAGAATCCATGGGTCAGAGAGAATCCATGGGTCGGAGTGAATTAGAATTCCTGGGTCAGAGAGAATCCCTGGGTCAGAGAGAATCCCTGGGTCAGAGAGAATCCCTGGGTCAGAGAGAATCCCTGGGTCAGAGAGAAAACATAGTTCTGAGAGAATTTGAATTCCTGGGTCACAGAGAATCTGGAGCCCTGGGTCAGAGATAATCCCTATGCTAGAAAGAATCATTGGTTAGTGAACAATGCAGCTACACCAGGTCTGGAATTACATGGAGGCCACGGAGGCCATGGCCTCCCATTGCCCTGGTCTTGGCCTTGGTGCCCTTCAAAGTTTCCATAGAATTTAAGATTTTCCAATGGAAGTGCCCTTTACAAAATGAAATTTCCCTCTCCAAGATGAAATTCCAGGCCTGCTACACTAGCAATTTAACCCCTCGACGCGCCTGCAATGCAAGGCAAAATGCCATTTGCCCGTAAAGATGGCTTCTTTTGCAACGTATCTACAGTAAAATTTTAATGTATTTAAATGACATCCAATCTCCCACTTTTATTTGAACTGAATGGTGGAGTCCTGACATGAAACCCTTGGACTTTGGTCATTATTCTGCTACTCTCTTCAACCGAGGTTACCGTATTGACTGTGCGGTCTTACCCAAATTTACATTACATGTGTGTAACCATGGCATATATTGAACACTTTCAGGCTGCCTTTGTGGCCAGTTGGCAATTCAATTTCAGAATTTCAGTTTACTTGGTGTCAGGATAGTGCGACTTTCATCTGATATGCTTTTTTTTTTTTAGAGAACTTTACTCCTAACGAAACCCAGGCTCAAAGTTCAAGTCCCCGTACCTATGAGCGTCGCAGATGTAACCTAAACAGTAATCTCCTTTACCATTGTAATATTATTAATTATTATTATTATTATTGTTATCATATATTTCTGGTAACAAAACCAAGGATGCCTCATTAGTGAACTTCATCATCATTAACTGCAGTTAATTACGAGAAGTCCCCCCGATCCACAAAGCTAAAGTAGTAGTCCAGGCCAATTTCCTACCTCCCACCCAGGTAGTAGTTAATAAGCAGGACAGTTCTTTTCAGAACTGAGAAGTCTCCCGAATTCCGAATAAACCTACTCCGTGGTAGTAGAATAAATAGCAAGACAAGTTCTCTAAAGAACAAATCTACACAGCAAGTAGATATTTTTTACACATGGTGTTACCGCAAACCGAATATATACTGATACCTCACCATGCAATGCCTCAAAACCCATATTCATCACTGTAGCTCGCAAGCCTGAGGAAACCTGTAAACAAGGGTGCTTGCTATGTGAACCAGAAACATCAGGGTTAATCCCTACTCTTCCTTGACAAGTGTTTTTTGGGTTCTTTTGCCAAGATTCAGGATGGTTATAAGCTTTCATTTAAAGGTATTATACAGGATTGGTAGAGCTGACAAAATAGTCACAGACAGTGTTTATGTTTTGTGTGATTCAACATATACATGAACAAACAAACCTGTGAAAGTTTGAGCTCAATTGGTCATTGAGGTCACGAGAAAATAGTGAAAAGAGACCTTAAGTGTTTTCTGTTTTTTCAAACATCAAGTTTTTATCACGCGTGATAAAAACTGTTGTTTTACTCATTTCTCAGAAACGATAGCATTTTAGGCAGAAATATTTTGAGGAACCCTTTTTACCATCACTTACTTTAAACCATGTAAGTTATGTGTGAATCTGTGAACATTTGTGTTTTTCGATCTTACCAATAGTGTACAGGGCCTTTAAGGTATTGCATGACAAATCTACCAGTAATAAGTGGTAGAAAATTAAAAACTGTTGTTGGGATCCTAATATTATCTCTTGTCCATCAGCCACACCTGTACAAACTATTTTACATATTGTGCATGTTCCGTGGCATTCGCAAACGTTTGTCTCAGTTTTGTTTTTTGTTTTTTAAACAGCATCATCTGTCAAAATTTGTTCAGAGAAATTATTCTTTTAAATTTTTTTTCGTCCAAAACCAGGCCATGCAACTAATTAGTTACTGTTCTTTACTGAAAACAAAAACCCATTTGGAAATTAGTTTTTGAAATAATTCATTCATACCATGAGCCATTCCTTTTCATATTCGTTTCAGAGTAAGCCTAGAATTTTATCTTAGGAGAGGGCAAGGCCATTTTTTTTTTTTTTTTTTACATGTTTTTTTAAAACAAAGAGCACTTTTATTGGAAAAGTCTGAAAGTCTTTGGGAATTTTTTGAAAGGGGCACCAAGGCCAAGACCAGGGCAACAGAGGCCATGGCCTCGGTGGCCCTCCATGTAATTCCAGGCCTGATGTACAAAAACAAAGAGCATGGAAATGCATCTGCAAGGACATCATTACACATGTAGAATAATACCACAGTGCCCATGCTGTTTTAAAAAACAAAGAACAAGTAAAATGTATCGAGGCATTCACTTGTGAACTCATTAAATTAACAGCCTAATGGCGGAATCCACAGTTAGACCTGTCACCAAAGAGCACACTTCATGCATAGAAATTGCATTTTTGCATCACTGCTCCACTGTCAAATAAAAAAAATAAAAAAAACCACCCACTCTCCTCAGAGCTGCACCGGGCTGTGTGTAATGCATCTTGTCAGTTACCATGGCAACTTTTAGAATATATATTTATCTTGTTATCCTAGAAGCTTGTCATGTGTCAGGAGAGTCCAGCCAACTGCTGGAATCCACCCCGAGGCGGGGATAGGCTAGGTTTTATGGTTAAAGTAGGGATAAAGGGTAGATTTAGGTTTTGAGGAACAATCCATCTGTGTGTTGTGCAGTACACATTGCCTGGATTTTAAACTGCCTGGAAGTTCAAAAGGGGGAAGAAGGGGGGGGGGCGACGGAATTTATGGGTCAGATGCATACATGGTAGTTTTTCAAGTTTGTTTTTAGTTATGTACCCAAATCAGGTTCTCACCAGGATTTTTCAAAACCTTTTGGCCAAAGTACGCTGAATTGAAACAAGGTCTTCGGAAAGTTTTCTACTTGGTGTTTTATCTTGGTTTTAGAAGCCCTACTGTGCAATCTGGAGCATTCTAAATGATTTCATCTTCAAGATTATCTTTGTGAAATTAGTAAAATATATATTTTTTGTTTTTTTTGTTTTGGGTTTTTTTTTCGGGGGGGGGGGGGGGGGGAAATGTCCGAGTATCAGCCCACAATTCAAATGTATCAGCCCGATACACTAGCTTGTGCATGGGTTGTTAAACACTTACAGTGTACATCACATGTACATGTACATTGTATGTAATGTTGTTAAGGCATTGCATTTTGTGCAAAGTGGTTGCCTGTATGCGCAGACTTTCCAATTACCTGAACTTGTGGTTTGCCTGGCTTTACCCATCAAATTTTCAGTTCGAATACTGATTGATTGGGCCTTCAGGTTACTTTTTATTTTATGTAAAAACAGTATTCTGCAGAACCTCGAGCAAACGAACAGCTGGTTTTTTTTCTGATAAAAAATCTCTGTGGGCTCAACTTCACGGAATTGAGGTCATAATGCACGAAATAATCTTTGCTAAAAACCGGATATAATGTTTGCTTTTACATTGGAGCTATGCTTGTAACCAGGGGCTTTAAATCAACTGGACAGCAGGCCCCAGGTATTGAGTTCGAGCCCCATACGACAAGAAATACAATCAAGGGTATACCACTTTTCTATTGTCACAGCAGTTTTCCCCCAACGGTTGTAAGGTGTTGTTTTAACTACCTGAAACCACCCAAAAGTGTTTGAACACTTGTATCCCAGGGACATGTGCAGACTTTTATGCTAAAAGTATTTTAAGATGATCAGAACTAATAATCTTTTTTAATTACTCTCAAATTTCGATAAAAGTATGGGTGGAAAAGGTAGGTTAACATCTTCTGTCCATTTTTCGACGGAAATTTGTGTGATGTAAAATAATTTAAAAAAAATCAACTCAAATTGTTTTCAATCAAATTAACCTCTGGGCAAACTGCTAGAACATGACAGATGCAAATTGGTATTTTCATTGTGTTTCCTGACAACTTCAGCTAAAAGCTAATAATACGGGTCCTCAAAAGACTTTTTCTCTCACTGATAACAGGCTTGAATTTTACACTGGACTTTGTCATCGTCGGGCCTGTAAACTCACAATTGGACAAGTCCGGTGGTCTTGTGTCTTACAGTAAAATAATTATACCTAACTGTGTGATATCTTTAAAGTTAAAATAATGAATAAAACAAAATAAAAATGATGTAATATGTTGACTTTGAGTCTGGTAAAGTATCTTTCAATGCAGTTGAGTATCAAATAAATAAACTTTGTACAAAGTTCTTTCTCATTTTGGATTCTGTTCTTGACAAAATAAATTATGGTCCAGTAACAATGTTTCCCCCAAACTCAAGGCCTGACGAAACGTTTGTCATAAAATACATTCTGTTCATGTTTTAGTGAACACAAACAGTGGCTTGTACACTGTGCATAGGGACAAGCAAATGAAGATAAAACTTCCCTGAAGTGCTGCTGAAACTGGTGTGTATAGCCATAACCACCCAAACCCATCAAAATCCGAACCTGCATTGACTCTGTTGAAGACAGCTCATTTTAAAAGTACATGATGCACTATGTGTACCGACTACTAATTTGCTTTACATGTGATCAGGTGTACTGTACCATCACTATGGAGTCCAACAGGTTGGGTGGTGAGACAACACAACAGTGTTGGATTTTGTTAGACTGAGAAAGGATCCTCCAAAATCACAGAAGGGAGTGAAGGGTAATGCATAATCCTCAACAGGGGATATTGGAATCAAATGGTCTTCAACTTTGTTTGAATTTATGTATTGGGATGTATTTTTCTTCTTGATAACAAGTCTTCCTTTTAACTGTACATGTACATGTACAAGTACATGTAGGTCATACTGAATGATGTTTACATAGTCTATACAACCAACGTTTTCAACAATTTGATATTTTGTACTTCTTGGAAAATCAAAGACGGAGAAATTAAACCCATTACTTAACTGAATGTCACATTGATTATTACATTACAATCCATGGAAACTCACTTACTGAGGATGTTACAGTCCAAGGGAGTCTTTTTAATTAAAATTTTCAAGTTAAAGGTAAAGTATACCTGTTGATTTTTGGAAGTGTTCTGTTGTTATAATCCAATATATAAATTTTCACAGGTTATTTTTTTTTGTATGTATACATAAAACTAACCTGTGAAAATTTCATTTCAAAAGGTTGTAGCTTATTGAAGATATTGCCGACACTACAGAGCAGTTATGTCCACGCAGGAAGAATAATCCGTAATTGGAATGCTCAATCTGAAAAAACGTTTCATGCAGAAACGTTTTTTCAGATTGAAATGTGTTTTTTAAACCCCTCTCTCTAAGTCTAAAACCACAGTCCTGTGAAGGGAGTTGTTTTGCAAAACGTTAATGCATTATCAACAGCTGCAGTGCTTCTTACCAAGTAAGTTTTTATGGAGTAATTACCAAAGGTATACCTTCCCTTTAATAGTCTTTGACATTTCACTACTTACATGTAAATTGTTTTTGTAAGATCTTATCTGTCAAATATTTCTTCAAAAAACAATAGTTTCCAACGATGATGCACTTCAAAAGTAAATCAATATTTTATACTGGGCATTTAAATAAATCTGATATTCTCCTTAAATGACAATTTTTTTTGTTCGTTTGGTCATTTACATATCATGGTATTTTGTCTTCAAAGTGAACAACTCATGTGAGAAAAATTTATTTATGTGGAATTTATAAGCTCTCTATTTTAAAACATTTTCATCGAAAATTATTCATTTAAAAAAAAAAAAAAGGGTAATTTTTTAGGTCTCAAAAATGAAATCTGCAATACACACCTTTTTTTCTTTTCAATGTCTAATACATTAACTTGTCTAAACAGACACTTATTGCAGAACAAAATGTCAAAAGACCAGTAGGCACTTAAAACGTGCAGGAGAAAAAAATATCCATTGGGAAACCATTACTTTCAAATTGTTCTTATCGATGACAATCCACTTTGTAGAGAAAAAAAAAATAAATTCAATTTTTATGGAGGTTTCATCAAAAATTTGTTCACTGTGTCAAACCCAATTTGCTACATCCCAGGATGGTTTTCATCTAGGCTTGAGGACCTGTAACCAATAAAAAAGCAACCCCTGGTCTATAAATTTAATTAGTGAGACCCATCTTAGATATATAGTGTATATTGATACAGTTGCTTAGCAACCCACCCGCTGTACTTGTGCACGCTGTGCTGTGCTGTTGCGGCAGCGGTGGTTGGTCAGTAAATGGCAGTAAATTATTATTAACGAGCCTAAAAAACAAGGACAGGATGGCATTGCGAGATTTATTGTGATCAATGTTTCCTCCACGGCACTTTCCATGTTGAACTCCATCTTGCATGAAAAGTATAGAAACGGTATTTCAGCAAATTGCATTTTGCCGCCGCAACCATGACAACAAGTTAAAGGGGACACGTTGTCTTCGGATTGGACGCTTCAGGCTCGCAACGATTATAGGTTGGAAAGATATTTTAAAAGTAGAACATAATGATCCGCACAATAAATAATAATAATAATAATAATAACTGTATTTATAAAGCACCTTTTGCCAAAGGATACAAGGCGCTGATATTTTTACCTGCCATGTATGTGGAGCTACGTTTTTGAAGTATGAGACCTATATGCATTTATAGCACCATGTAATGGTATACACGGTGCTGTGGCGCAATATGCTGCCGATTAAACGAGAAACACCGGGGCGAACCCCTTCTCTTTACGATAAGTGTACTGGGTTTTTCACGTGCATTACACAACACACAGGAATAATGGTTAAGTGTCTTGCTGAAGGGCACAAGTGTCACGACTGGGACTCGAACCCACACTCTGCTGATCAGAAACACCAGAGCTTGAGTCCGGTGTTCTTATCTGCTCTGCCACGACACGCCACCTCCAAATTGTGTGGTTTTCCTTTTACTTTGTTAGCTAACATGGTTCACCATTTTGCATAACCAAATTTTGTACTCCACAAAATGGCGGACCGCGTTAGTTCACAAAGTAAAAGGAAAAAATGTCAAAGGAAATTTTTGGGGAATCGATATATTCTGTACTTTTCAAACACCTTTCCAACCATATTAATTTCATAACAAACGCTTTTTTACCCAAAGCACCCAATTTGAAGGCAACGTGTCCCTTTAAAGGCATGTATGATAATCACATACACTTGTTCATGATATGTGTTTGCTATTTTAACAGCAATATTTAGTGTACCTTGCATTATGACAATTTGATTTTACAGTAAATTATACACACAATGTATTATGTACATTGTTTACATTGTAATAGCACTTGCACACTGTACACTGTGTTTAATTGGTGTAAATACCACATTTTGTCCATCTCTAAAAAATTTCCCTAAAACTGCACAAAAAACCACTAGAGTACGGTCTTTTTTCCAACTTACATGGAACTAAATTGAAACAAACATCTTGATGAGCATACGCAAATTCCTGCGGGCCCAATTTCACAGAGCTGCTTCCTGCAGAAAATGTTGCTCTTCTGCTAAACAGTAGGCCTATACAATTGTTGCCTGCGGTGACATGGTCCATGGTGTTTTGTAAACCCGAGGGGGCAAATGGCACCCGAGGCGAAAGCCGAGGGTGCCATTTGCACATGGACCATGTCACCGCAGGCAACAATTGTTTTGTTATACCTCTGTAATATTTTCCTCATCTGAAGGACTCCAAATTCATCGAAACGATGATAATCTCGATCCTTTGCATGCTGCACAAAAAGTTGTACGACGCGCACGCGCGTGAGAGGAGAGTGGTACATGGATATTTGTTGCCCGCTCATGTGATCGTTCTGCGCCAATGAAAATACAGCATTCAAGACAGAGGTATAACAATTACAGATGGTGCAGGTGATGTGGTATTTTGGCTGGTTACCCTTATTCTGGTAAGCACACGTTGTTCTTAGCTACTTTTAGTGCTTTTAGCAGCTCTATGAAATTCCGCCCTAGCCACAATGACATGTATTCCAGTAGTTTGATGAAACGAGGAAGAAGATACAAAGCTAGACTGTCCCATGCGCAGCCCAACAATTTTTCCCTCATATTTATTCAGTTGGCGTGTCGTGGCCAAGCGGATAAGAGCACCGGACTCAAGCTCTGGTGTTTCTGATCGGCAGAGTGTGGGTTCACGTCCCAGTGGTGACACATGTGTCCTTAAGCAAGACACTTAAAACCATTGTTGCTTCGTCCTTCGGAAAGTACGTAAAAGAACCTAAGTGCAGTTATCGTAAAGAGAAGGGGGTTCCTGGTTTGATTGGCAGCATATTGTGCCACAGCACCGTGTACATGTATGCTATGTACATGTACTTGTACATGTAAAGTAATTACACTTCACCGAGCACGCAAATGCACTGAGCACGCAAATACCAGTACTGTACCAATGTAAGTTGACACTTTACAAAGTACAGACTTGCAATGTGATTTTGCAAGTGCTTTGTATGTGTTTTAAGTGTTTGTTTGCTTGAGTATTTGTGTGTCAGTAAACAGATCACAGTGTCAGACAATTTAGAAAGGTTTTGCTTGAAGTCAAAATTACTAATTGTATTAAACTCCCCCCCCCCTCCCTCCCCACCTCACCAATCCCTCCAACTAGGCTGGCAAGGAAGTTGTACACGTATACAATTTCTGAATTTATCAATCCATTAGCTCAATCTATTCCAACACTGAGCCCCTTATTTCATCTTTAGACAAGATGCCCCGACAGGACATTGTCAACCAGCATGACACAAGATGATGGTCTCAGGGTTGTCTTGAGCATCCTGAGTGTGATCTTCACCAAGCAGGGCTCAAAATTTACACTCAGACCACAGGCCCGAGGCCAGTGATTTCAGCGCTGGGCCAGTAAACTCACGAACAGACAAATTGAAAAATAATAATACCTCACTGTGTAGTAATGTAGTATCTTGAAAAAGGATGTTCAAATATTGATTTCGAGTCTGATAAATGATTTTTTAATTCTAAAGACAAATAAGATAAAATTATCTCTACCTACTCTAAGTGCTTGTACAAATAAAAAAAGTTTGTTGTATTTTTAAAAATCGTTCAGATGTTTTTGTCTCACTTTTCCCTTTGATTCTGGTCAATGTAAAAGAAATTCTGGTGCAGTAAAAATGTTGAGCTACACAAATACAAGCCCTGCAGTCTTTAGGATTTGTTTTTCCTCCAAATTTGAGCCCTAGCAAAGATCTTGAGTCGTGTGGATTGGTTGAGTGGCACCTGTCACAATTATGCACTTATTGAAGTGCCACACTCTCCATCTTGATTGTGAACTGTACATAGGTTGTAATGTGGCAAGGGTGGGGGGGGGGGGGCTACTCGCCCTTGGTAACCCAAATGGTAATGACGCAGTATAGAATCTCAGTGAGCAAGGTACATGTAACTGTAGATGATTTCATTTTATAGTTGGGCCCATTTTCATAGAGCTGCTTAAAAATCTAAAACAAGTTCGCTTATTGGAATTAAGGTTACCAGCCGCAAAATAACACGTCACATGTACCGTTTGTGACTTAGTTTCCTGCTTACAAATGTAGGTTTGCTTTAAATAGCAAGAAAATGTTCTACTTTTCAACAAAATGGCAGACCCTAAGCAGAGAGCAGGCTCGGTAGCATTACATGTATGTGCAAGGGGTCAATGCGATTTATTGGCTGGTAACAAATGATGTTAACATACATGTTTTCAGCATAAAATTACTAGATAATGATGGGGAACCAGTCAGGCAGATACAACCAAATGTTTCGCTGGTGGTAACTCGTTTCTGCTTAGCACAAATTTTTTTCTCTCAATCCGTAGCATCTTTTAAGTGTTTTACCATTCTCCCCAGCCAAATTAAACCTGGGAGCAGAGTACAAATGTAGCCCGCCTTGCAAAATGTCAGTGCCGCCGCCTGAAGTTATTGCCAGCAATGCTCCCCTTGGTGCTAAAATGCGCAATAAAGTAAATTAATAACGGACTCTAGTGGATACACCAAGTACAATTGATGACAACATTCCCGCCTAGCCGCTAAAGTTATGCAGTAAAGTGAATTAACAGCGGACTCTCAACAATGGCTGACACCTACATGTATCCTAGTTTACAGTATCGTTGCAGTAGAATTAGCGAAAAAGTCTAACAAAGTAAGAGACGCACTAAAATTATTATTAACTGCTATTTTCTTGTTTGGTTCAATTTACATCATGTACATTAAGTTGTAAAAACAAGCGAAAAGTGTTTTTATGCTAAACCCCCAAAATATACACCTTACTTGCCTTTTAATTGCCTATAGAATACATGTCCTGGGCACCAAATTCAAACATTGACATTTTGCAATGAAATGACTTTGCGGACACAATTTTTTTTAAAGCAAAATATCCAGTTAGCTTACTGCATGATCGGCAGTGAGTTTTCGTGAAATTTGTTTCTGTAAACCGATTGCAGGGTTGCGATGAATTTTGAGTTCACAATGGATTCAGGGCTTTACAATGATCGCAAAGTTGGCCAACTGGTGAAATATGTATGTTTCTGGAACGAACTCAAACTCAGTGAACTGGTGAACAACATGTAAAAAGTACTCTCAAGTTTGACCAGCGCCCTACTACTAAAAGACAGCAGGGGAAATAAACTTGATTATATTGATAGTAAAAACAAAAAAAAGGACGAACAAAAATTGAATTTACTCAAGAGCCCTACGGGTATACGGTGTTCAACTGTGTACAGTAGGCCTACTATGTACATCAGTTCCACACACAGTTTATTGCTGTTTCAAGTAATATTTGTATAATGTCCAATCAACCAATGTATGGGAGCCTTTGCCCGCAGGGGATATAAAATCACTTCAAATTGGCGTTTAATCAAATCTTTTCTCGATCATGATTTTATTGACGGCACATTGACTTCAAAGAATTTCCCACAGCCATTCACCTGTTCACTGTTTCACAGTTCACCTTTGTACTGAACATTCTGTATATAATTAGAAAGATATGTTATCAGTGCTTGAAAAAATGTGTCATGTTTTAGTATTTCAAAACGAAGAGAATAGGGGCCTACTGGAATGCATAAAAATGAGCGTTAGGAACACAATTTGGAGTGGTGCAGTACTAGCGCATTGTACAATGTAGTTGCATATTGAGTAATACGTGCCATGGACTCTCCAAAATTTCCGGAAAACATCAATACCTGGGCCCAATTTTTTCTAGAGCTGCTTCAGCAGAAAATATTGATTAAAAACAGTTTTCTGCTTAGCAGAAGTGAGCAGGATACCAGTCACAAATTGTACATGTGCAGGCCTAGAAATCCAACGAGAACCCGTGAATCATTTCGCACCGGACATGAACGCTGCAAAACCTGAGTAGATCCACGCCGCATTGCCAGCAATCAGAAGGAGGAAATCACTGGAAAAATAATGTTAAAAATAACCCCAGGGACCATTCTTGCAGGCTAAGTATTAACTATTTAACTTACACATGTCACTTTGAAAATCTACCTGTAAATTAAAGATTCCAGCTCGTTTTCTTTCTAACAGACAGGTGGTCAGGTTGGCGCAGTAGTATCTTTACTCGCCTTCCACTTCTACATGTAGGACACCGGTTCTACGCTATTACTAGGCTGTGTACTGTTACTGAATGTTTATTTTTTAAATAGTGGAAACACCGAGGTGGGAACACTGTGAACCAGCACAGCACTGGAATACTACAATGTAATGTTAACGTCTATTCGGCTTTATTTTCCAACATTACATTTTGAATATAAACTTGTACATTTGCAAATAAAACAATTTAAAAAAAGATTCTTGCAAAAAAAACAAACTGCGCAAGTCCATTCCCCCGTAAAATTGCAAAATCCTGGATTCTCGCAATTAGCGAAGATCCATATTATAGATTCTCGCAAAGTCTTGCGAGCTTCCAGACCTGATGTGCCACGTTGTTTGGCCGGTAAATGTATTCAGGAAAGCATAATTTTTTTGTATGCTCCTGTTAATCTTTGTGCTTTATAGCAGCTCTATGAAATTGGGTCCCTGGACAGCGTGCTGCACACTGGGTCCGATAAAAGAAGAGTACTTTAAATGTAAATTTACAACAATTTCATATCCATAGAAACATGTATTCCAAAAGAAATGAGGAAAAAACAACAAATTGTACCGAGGTAAAAAAACACCCCAGAAATTCAGGGCTCATTTTAGCCAACTTACATATGTACATGTACAGTAGGTGTAATGTACATATGCATACCCAAGTCAACTTTGTCAGCCAACAATTTGTGCAATTATTGAGCACTTTATGTTTCAATATTTCAAGATCACAATGTAATGTATAATGTATTCATCGCTCAATTAATTTAATTTATGCAGCATGTATTGTACTTATTCAAATAAGACCATGCTTCAGCTCTGAACCTTGTTTGTATTAAATATTCACCACCACATCTCCGATACAGTATGTAGGCCAACGTACTGTTTTTTATTCCACCGAAAATTGTCAACATATTACAAATACTGAACTGTACACACTCAGTAACATGCAGGGCTCGAATTTGGGGGAAAAAATCCTCAAGACCAAAGGACTTGTATCTCAAAATGTTTACCGGACCAGAAACAATTTTACAAGACCAGTTCATACTGAGAAAAGACTTCCTTGCACAGTTTAACTTGCATTTAATTGAACAAGCACTAAGACATAATATGAGAAGATTGACCTCGTTTGTCTTTAAGGGTAGTACATTTCAAATCATTACTCAAAGTCATTATTTGAACATAATTTGTTTCTGTTCAAGGCATATGAGTAAGGTACATGTACACGTACATGAATTGTTATTGAATTGAAACCACAAGACCGCCGGACTTGTCCGGTCATGAGTTTATTGGCCCAATTCTAAAATCACTGGCCTTGTGCCTGCGGTCTCGTGTCAAATTCTAGCCCTGACATGGGCAGTCACAAGGGAACTGAAAGAGAAACTGGACGGCTGAGCTACACACAACTCACTACAGAAACGCCTTAAAAATGTAAACTGGAGTCAACCTACATTGTATAATTTATGACAAATGCTGAACTGTTTGGCAATGAACCCAAACTATCCGCTCAAATACAACAGCGTCATGTGAGACTAGCAGGGCACTCATACAGAGTTATCGAAGAACCTGTCTCTCAGCTTATCACCTGGGCCCAATTCCATAGAGCTGCTAAGCACAACAATTTGCTTAGCATGAAATTTCTTCATTGATAAAAACAGGATTACCAACCAAATTTCCACGTGATTTTCAGGATAAGCGATAACAGCTGAATACCAGTAACAAGCAATATGCAACACATGGAATTTTGGTTGGTAACCCTGTTTTCATCAAGGAGGAAATTTCATGCTAAGCAAATTTTTGTCCTTAGCAGCTCTATGAAATTGGGCCCTGGTCACCAAAACATGGGAGGGGAAATATCTAGGGGAAGACAAAGCTCAGCTAGATACAGATGTAGTTGCCAGGGACATCTGGGTGCTTCAATCCGATCTTCTTAACTTAATGAGGGATAAAAAATGAATGGGCAAATCTCAACGTGAGTCCGACCTCGGTCGACTAGAGTGAAAGAGAGAGAGAGAGAGAGAGAATTGTCTGCCATGTCTCCTGAAACTCTTCAACATACGTACATCAGGGCTCGAATTTGTGGGAAACAATCCACAAGGCCGCAGGGGCTTGTAGCTCAGAATTTCTTGTGGACCAGAATTGTGTTTACATGACCAGAGACAGTTTTAACATATAAACTGTTTTTATTTGCACAAACACTATAAGAGAAGATAAATGAGTATGTAAACTTTGATACTCGGCATAATTGAAGAGCTATTTATCAGACTTAAACTCAACATTTGAACATCTGGTTGTTGTTTTTTTTATACAAAGATATTGAATTGAAAAATACAAGACTGCCGGACTTGTCCAGCTGTAAGTTTACTGGCCGACACTAAAATCACTGGCCTCGGGCCAGCAGTTCCTGTGCAAATTTCAAGCCCTGATACATAAAAACTTTGCACACACTACCAGCTGATTACACATAAAAAAATAGACAGGATACAGTATCAACACACATGTGTAGAGTAAGTACATTAAAATGCATTTAGTTCAATATACATAAATTTTTAGCACACATGCTAAAAATATAAGTAGGATTTTTAGTACAGTACTGTACTGGAGTGATTTATGACTACATGTGTAGGTCATGTAGGTAGACTCACAAGCATACTGCTAGCTTTGCAAATGTCCTGGTAGTAATAAACACAGATTTCATGAATTTAAGAAGCAAGATGTGACACATACGTAAAAGTGAAATTCCAAATTTAAAAGTGTGTTTTCACCAACATACATTTTTACTGTGTACACAGCTTAATCAGGTGCAATACAAACATTGTCCATGGCAGTTTCTTGTTGTTGGTGTTGTTGTTGTTGTTATTGTTGTTGTTGTTGTTGTTGTTGTTGTTGTTGTTGTTGTTGTTTGGGGGAGTTGCAGGGAGGGGGCGTTGCAGGGAGGGGGCGTTGCAGGGAGGGGGCAGTGCTGGAAACATACATGTGTACCCTATCACATTCAAAATTATCTTGAGCTAAGAAATGTTGTTAGCTTTTAAAGCACCCATGCAATCATGCCCTGGTGTTTATGGCCAGCCTTCGTGTGCCCTTTTAAAAAAATGTCTCAATCTAAATTGTACATTGTAACTGACAAGTGTACAATGTTAGCATGGAGGAAGAACATTGGAAGCCAAGTCCCCACATTCTCTAGTCTTGATTGGCGACGTTCATTTTGTTTAACGTAGCGCGATATCGCAACACGAATTACTGTCCGCAACACGATTTACCGAGTCAGACTCCCAAACAGTCATTGCAGCGCCCTCTACCGGTGGCTAATACAAAAACAGCGTCGCCAATCAAGACTACACATTCTCATGAGAGAGTACCTTTCCCACATATATACAGGTATGAAATTCTGGACTGGTTTCAGCACAGCACTTTTATCCTCCTGAGGTTTCCAGGGCTAAATTGTAATCAAACCACCATGAGCTCCTTTCACACTATCTGACTACTGGAATTTCCATGGAAAATTCAGTTGATTTTTCTTACACTTGAATTGCTAACCCTGGCAAACTTCCTGTGAAATACTTGTAGCTACAGTTCCCAGGAAATCATTCAACCTGCTTGGGAGTCCAGAACTAGGGTACTACAATATGTAAAGACCAAAGATAGTGTTGCTTGAATTCCTTGGATGGGTAGTCTTGATTGGCGATGCTAGTTTTTTTGTATTACATGACATGTATACATGTACGTAGTCACCGGTAGAGGGGAAAAACATTGAATGGCTCGCGGAGGGACTGGGCAAGTTTACGAATCTGGATCAAAACTAGCCTCTTAACAAATTTGGCCAAAGCTGCCTGGCAAATGCCAGGCAGATCAAAATGAGGCTAATAATGCATTTAAATTTATAATGAGGTATTCAGCAAGAGAGTATGGTACCTGCATGTAGATGTACATGTAGTATGTCTGTGACAGGTCAGATGCTTCCTTTTTGAAAGGGCAAGGGCACCAAGGCCTTTTATTCTTGGTAAAGGGCACCTTAATGAGGAAATTGTATAATCTACTGGAACATTTCAAGGGGCACCAAGGCAATGCCCGGGGCAACGGAGGCAATTGCCTCTGTTGCCTCCGTGAAGTATCAGGCCTGAATGTGATGTTTGGAATAACTGTTTGGAACAGTTTTAAAACGTTGTGTTATGTTGGAAATGACGGTTTTAGTGCTAGGGACAGTTGATCGTGTCCGGCTGGTACCGAGTCCGTCTGGACACACCAAGTGTGTACTCTAGTTTTAAAAAATAACCCTTAAAAAGTTTGATCATTTGTTGAGCGTACTGAAATAACTTTTAAAAAAGAAAAATTCAATTTTTTTTCCATGTTATTTTCCCTTCCGGTCTGTAAATGTTTGAGTTTATAATAATCTGTGTATTTATTATTTCTCAAAATATCTTCAATTACATGGTTGGCGTCAAACACGTAAACAACACTCTTTAAAAAAAAATATATCAAAATACCATCGGCAATAAATTGAAGACATGTAGGGGGCCTATAGACTCCACAATAGCCGTGGTGAAAGGAAAAAAATTGTTTGGCACACGAATGATCACGGCACACAAACGATCACGTCTCGTGCACAAAGATCGAATGCACACACAAAAAAGCATTTGATTTCATCCAGCTCAGAATCATTATTTGATAGCAAGCCGGAAAGGCAGACAAGATTACATTGCATTTTTATAGGGTTGGTCACCTTATCAAATTGGCAGCGCTGCGGGGCACTACCCCCCTGCTTCTACTAGATAAGCCTCTAAAATTAATTCACTTTTTGCTAGGCATGAACATGTACCGTACACCTGTAATGCTAACTGTTTGTTTATGTTTTAAAGGTAGAGCCATACTTGATTTGATTTGATGTAAAAATGTTTTATTGTCATAAAATGACATTTGCAGCCAAAGGCAGAATTGCGGTCAAATTACAATGACTTTTAAAATTTTACAATCAGAAATCAGCCTAATTACAACCAAATTAAAACCTAATCACAGATCACAACTACATGTACAACCAAAACAATTAGTAATGAACCCGAAAAAAAAACACATTGTAATTTTGATCTGAAAGCCTACTTGTTATAGGATGAAGATGGTAAAGATAGTAAGCATCCAGCGAAATTATTTCGTCTGAAGTGCCCTGTTGAGTAGAAATCAATTTAAGAATTTAAATCTCCAATTTCGGGAGATTCAAACTTCTGTGGTGTCCATTTGTGAATGCTGCGGCCAGAGATGTGGTTGCTACCCGCTGTCACCTCGCTAAACGAAGATGGATTCAACGTTCCCGACAAAAAATGTCATGATAGTTTTGTTGCTGTTTTCTCAACAAGCAGACCCTGTATTCAGCTATAAAACGTTCACAGGTGACTTTTATAGTGTCTTTATTGATAATTTGGCCGATCAATCAGCATTACCTCTTGACAAAAACCAATCTACATGTATGACCTAATCTTTTAAAAGACAAATCCTCTGTCCCTAATTTTCCCAATGGAACCATTAAAAGAATCACAAAACCCTGATTATTATCACATCATCTCTAAAAAAAGCTTTTGTTAATTCCTTCTTTTAAACCTGTTCTCATAATACAAAATGATATTTATGTTTATAAACAAAAATGAGAAGTAGAAAAAGATTTTTGTCTCACCGTCACCATTTTCATCAAAGGATAATTTCCTTCCGGAATGATTGGCTCCCATAGTGCAACCTATCTTGACGACAAGATCAAAGGTTCTACCCCACACCGGGGCAAAACACTTCCAATAGAAAATGACAACCTCCAGAAAGCCGCGGCACCAACTGCGGCCACTCAGTATTCCAGATAGGGGTGGGTACGCTCAGTGGATGGTGTGTCTATTTACACACTGCTCGGATCCTGCATAGCGGTTGTGTTGTGTACCGATAGCACAATATGTAAACCATCCAGGAAGCCTTTTTTTTTTTCTTTATGTTACAAACCCTCAAGAATTTGCGAGCAGACCTCCCCTGGCTATGTAGGAATTTCCTGTTATTGTCATCAAAGTTGGGGGTCGTACCGCCGAAGAGAAGATACACGGCTCCGCTTGATTTAAAAAAAAAACCCACAATGATCCACACAGAGGTTTATGCTTCCCCTCGTCCGTCTCTGGGTTGGGTAGCGACTATATAGCACACAGTCAATGATACGACGACGCTCAGTGATTCCCCCAGCATCCTCACACAACCTTGATGTGATTGTATGTATGACAGTCCATGATGGCGTATGCCTGTACACCGTAGCAGGATCCACTCTGTGTGCTCGCAGTCACATACGCCGTCTTACCTGCATTAATCAAAGGGCAAACCAGGCGTAGCTATGTGATAAATTGCATCATTGAAACAGAGCGTATCTTATTGATTTATGGAACACACAACCACCAACCAGCATGTTTCAAGCAAGAGTGGATTTGTTTTTTATTTAGTTTTTTTTTTTTTTTTTTGGTTTTTTTCAATAGCTGATTGTAGCCTTGGTGATACAAATAAGCGTAGTTTAATCAGAAGAGTCAGAGTTCAATTGGCTTCTTTACAATAACATGCCTTGACAGAACTAGCTGCACCCAGCTCATCTTTGTTAGTAGTGTATTAAATCAAAATGGTTGTACCACTGACGACTAGTTGAAAATTCAATGAACTCTTTTGTCGTTCAGTTTAATTATAAACTGAAATCTGTCCCGTTGTTCGTAAATAGAGGAAGTCAACAAATTCCCTGTACGTAGCAAAAATAATGAGATTAGGAATGTACTTTGTAACTTGTACTCCAACAGGGTACATTTACAGTGTTATTATGAAACAATGGTGGACATACACAGACTACATACTACACATCCACAAAGTTAAAGAAGCATGTCCCAATTTTCGCTGAAAGAAATTTTTTTTAAAGAATTTTCTCTGAAGGCATTTTGACAGAAGTACTTTTTTTTTCCAGAAAACTAAAAATATACTTTTTAAGCACAGTCTTCACATTTTAATATGCCTTGGACAATGCATACTTGTGTACATATGTAACATGAAAAATTATTTTGAAACGGCTGATCATGGATGTGAGATAATATCAGGATCCCAACAATCATTTATTTCTAGTTTTTAAATAACAACCCTTTAGTTTTTTTGGGGTGCAAAACCTTAACTGAAAGCATATTGATACATGTAGCTTCAGTTCTTGAGTCTATAAAAACAGCTATTTAAAATGTTATTAGTATTAATTTTCCGGGGTCAAATCGGCCAACAAATTTACCTACATCCTCAAGCTGAACAGTTCTTTAGAAATAGGGGAAAATTTGCAGTATTTTTGACCTGAATTGTGAACTGAATTTGTAGGCTATGTGGTGCAAAACAAGTCAAACAAACTTTCTTTTTTTCCATTGTTATTATTATTATTATTTCATTTGGCTATTGATACAAGAAAGCAACCTAATGTACAGGCAGTCAAAATTGGATAAATCTGAAATTAAGATGCAAGCAAATTTTCCATTGAAAGCGCCCTCGTGCGGTAAAAACATACGGTAATTTGAGAAAACCTCCGCATCAGTAAACACAATTAAATCACAACCATGCTTTTCCTGTCCAAATGCAAGAAGTCCATTATGTTTTTAAAACACGAGTATGGTTTAATAGAAGGCAAAAAATAATATATTTGTCAATTAAAAAAACAATGAACATGACAATAAACGACCGACACAAATGAAAAACAACCTCCAAAAAGCAAATGAAACATTACTCGATTGTACAGTGTCAGTAAGTAGAAGGTCCATTATTCATGAGCAAGCCTGGAAGATAAAAGAACAGCTCAGTATAGTCTCCATTTCCTGTAATACTAGCATTGATGCTCAAACTTGTTTTCACAATTGCTCTGATTTTTAGACTTCCGGGTGTTATCAGGGAAGCGGCATTCACTGCCACCTTTAAAGACACTGGACACCTTTGGTAATTGTCAAAGACCAGTCTTCTCACTTAGTGTATCTCAACATATGGATAAAATAACAATTGGTCATCGAAGTTGCAAGATAACTATAAAAGAAAAAACACCATTGTCACACGAAGTTGTGTGATTTCGAGACCTCAAATTCTAATTCTGAGGTCTCGAAATCAAATTCGTGGAAAATTACTTCTTTCTCGAAAACTATGTCACTTCAGAGGGAGCAGTTTCTCACAATGTTTTATACTATCAACCTCTCCCCATTACTCGTTACCAAGTAAGGTTTTATGCTAATAATTATTTTGAGTAATTACCAATAGTGTCCACTGCCTTTAAGTGCCAACTCCAAACTCGCCTACTTCGCAGATTATGATCTGTTTGTTATCGTTTCATTTTTTTCCTTTCTTTTTCGTTTATTGAACTGTTGTTGATCGTGGGCACTGTGTTCATTGAAGAGCATCATATAAATGCCCTGTATTATTGTTGTTATTATAATGGCGTTGCCTGGTTTTGTTGTTTGTTTGTTTGTTGTTGTTTTGGGGTTGGTTTTTTATTTTATTATTTTTTTTTAAGGTTTTTTTTTTTTTTTTTTTTTTTTTTTTGGGGGGGGGGGGTTGGTTTGTTTGTTGGCATGTGCGTTCTTGTTTTTTTTTTTTGGGGGGGGGTGTCAAGAAAAGTGCCCCCCTCCCCCCTCCCCCCACCTTACAAGAAATTAATTAGTTTACTGACCTTTGTCAGATGGAAATTAAGTGAAATTTATGATCTGGATTAAATGCAGGATTACATGACTGGACCTTTCTCTAAGATTAAATGTACATGTGTACACAACAATCATATCCCCACAATGCTGTAAACACATTATCAACTGCGTGACATTTGTGGGGGACAGGGGAAAGGTTTAACGAGATTACTGGAATGATAGGATTAAGGGATTGTTTGAGGGACGGATTAGTGAAGGGATAAGAATGTAGAGGTGAAGGATTCATTTGAAAGATGGTACTGGTAGATTCATACAATGATTTATACAGCAAGAGTCTTTGCTCTGTGGTCAATTGAATTCTGTTATAAACATAAACTGAATCCAAACTCCATGTAACAAGTTTTGATTCGTTTAAAAACAAATTAAGTAGGATTTAAAGCTTTGCACGGTGGATGTATAACTAGGAGAGGTTTGCGGTGACACCATGTTAAATCTCTTTTGACACCATGTTGGTTCTGAAAAGAACCAGTGGTTAACGACTCAGTGTTTCAGTTAATCAGTATGCTCTGATCAGTATGCTCTCCTGAAGACGATCAGAGCATACTGATTGAAACGTTGAGTCGTTAACCACCGGTTCTTTTCAGAACCAACACTACTCAAAAGAGATTAACATGGTGTCACCGCAAACCTCTCCTGGTAAAAACAAATTTACAAAACACTATTTACATGTACATTTAGTACCTGTTAAAAATTGTGTAGACTTCTTTATCAATGAGGTCTATATGATGTTTTGTATACCATTGAAATGGGCAGCCATTCAAGCTGACTTAAAGGAAAATTACAGAATTGGTACGAAAAAAACTTGTAAAATATACTTTTTGATTACAGATTTACATAAAACTTACACAGTCTAATGATGATGATAGTAGAAAACATCCCTTGAAATATTTCTATCTGAAGTGCCATATTTGATGAGAAATGAATAAACAATTTTCCGATTGGAGTTTATCGCTCAGTGAGCGTTTTACTCATTTGTTGAATCTATATGATTTCATGCAAATGTGTAATCGGTTTTTCACTATTTTCTCGTGACCCAGACAGCCGATCGATCTCAAACTTCTACAGGTTTGTCAGTTTATGTATATGGTGGATTACATAAAGTGCTTACACTGCCAGCAACTGTTTTGTTAGCAAAAACCAATTCTGTAATGTTCCTTTAACTTCTACCCACATGCAGGCATGTCAGGACTTACGGGCTGAATAAACAAGTGGGTTGAGTTATGACACAATATACTAAACTATTGCCGACAAAATCACACCCTTTGGTGAATTAACCTCATCCTCTGAAAATGTAAACAAAACCCCCAACGTCAATACTCGGTCAATAGACCTCATCCTGCACTTGACCACAAGAGGGCCTCGTGTTGGGAATAAAATGCGGCGAGATCCTTTGGAGTTGAACATTTAAACCTTTTATTTAAAGAAAATGTCAATTTATTTGATCAAGCATGATATTTGGCCCTTGGAAAAAAAAGTAGGAATAATGTATTGAGTACCTGGGCTGACAAGTACAATACGGTATAATATAGACTTTAAAATATGCTTTTCAGGCTATTTAATAACAATTTTTCCGAGGGTCCAAAGTAACATCAGAAATCTGACTCAAGTAGGAAGATTATCATGCCTGTTTTATCTAACTGCTCCAGCCAACGTCGCTACTAATTTTGCACTCATATGTTTGTGCACAAGTCCACTTCTTCATTAACCTTTTTCAAAGTGGTGACAAACTACACACTTTAAATGACTGTAAATCACACCATATCAGTTAAATCGGCGACAATGCTGTACCCATCAGCAACAATTTGAGCCTGATTATAAATGCAGAGCAGGTCAGATTTCTGGGCTGGGCATCTTTGGTGTACTGATCGGACCCTATTTTTCCTTCTTTTTTTTGAGTTCATTGGAAACTAAACCACTCCACATATAAGAACCTTTTTAGAAAAATAGAGTGGTTCAGAATCAGGCTTGACTCAGACAGTCACATCCAATAACTATGTAATGTAACACTACATAATTGTGTATTAATTTATGCACGATCACAGTCTCCCGACTTGAGTGTATACTTGAGGGCTATGGCCATGACTTACAATAATCACACATCAATGGTATTGATGTGAATCTATCAGTACATGTACAGATACAGTGTGTACCCTTTACTGTAGGCGACTGCTCTCCGTTGCAAAAACCGTTTACTTTCTGACAACCTTATAGTTCTGATAACCCCTAGTCATCTACATGCTAAAGGCTCAAGGGTGGGGGGTTAGGGTTAGGGTTAGGGTCGGGGAAAATACATTTGTAGGGGTGTCGGAGCACAGGGGTGTCAGAACGTCTATATACTTGAGCAATCAGAACATAGGGGTGTCGGAACACAGGTTGAGCACTTTGCAATGCCAAGGGGCATAGAGGCAATTGATTTTGTTGCCTTCGCAACGCATTGGGATACAATATATTTTCGTAATTTTTAAGAGGGGGCTACGAGGTCGAATTCAGTTTTGTGATGCACTCATTTTCGAATAGATAGAGTCCTTAATGAGGGTGGAGAAAAAAAATATGACATGTCTCTAAATCTCGGGTTAAAACTGTGTAAAATGCGAAGTTGCATTTTATACACTTTCAGTGCAAATTTTGTCAAAGTCCCAAAACATCCAGTGACATCACATTTCAAATATATAATGGGTCTGTATTTTTTGGTTTAATTCCTGAATTTCAGAGATGTTCAATCAAAACGGCATTGAACCTTTTGACGAAGGCAAGAATTCCTCTTTGGAAACGACCTTTTGTTCTTGATATCAAATGACGCCATCTTTCAAATTTCGCCCTGAAATACATGTAGAATCAAACAATGACATTTCACACCATTTAAAAAGTGAGGTCAGACTTGTAATTTTTGTCCACACTTTCATAAGGACTCTATCTATTGAAATATGAGTGCATAACAAAACTGACTTTGACCTTGGAATCTCTTCTTTATTTCATAAGTATGCCTTTGGTTTTTGGAACCGTTCGGTTGTTTTAATCCTAAATGAAGGATACAATAAAACTAACCTGTGAAAATTTCATTTCAAAAGGTTGTAGCATTTATGAGATATCACTGAAAATCTAGAAATGATATGTCCACGTGGGAAGAATAATCCACAACTGGAATACAAAATTCTCAGATTGACAGTATTTTGAATCCCTCTCTCTAAAACCACATTCCTTAGAAGGGACTTGTTTCTCAAAATGCTATACATTTAATTATCAAGAGCTGCAGTGCTTTTTACCAAGTAAGTTTTAATGGTCATTAATTTGTGGAGTAATTACCAAAAGTACACCCTCCCTTTAATGTACAGTGTTACAAACTGTAAATTGTGCAGTGTTACAGTATGTGTACCTGTACTACATTATGCACCCTCATGCAGTAAGAAGTCAAGATACAAAACTCAATAGATGCCAGTAAGCATTAAAGTGTTGGGGGTGCGTGCTCTGTCATAGAAAACTGCTCTTAGTGTTTGTTCAGTTTCTCCATGACAATGCATGAATACCCAATAGAAGAAAGGCCTTCAATAGGTTTTTAATCAGCTGCATATCATTATGATTAATCAGCTGCCTATCATGTGACAAACGTGGATAGAAAACGAACACGTTTCACCTTTTGTACGATATTTGTTCAGTTTCCTCCTACCACGATCGCTGAGTACTCTTTAGAACTTGTACTATTATACCCGAGCAATTCATCACCGAACAGTTCTGAGAAAAATGCACTCTTAAGATTCAAGGTGTCCCCCGTTGATGAAATGAAAAGGGCAATGCCATTTATATGTCAGCAAGACGGCACTTCCGTTGACAAATCAAGAAGTCACTTGGGAATGTTTTTAAAAAAAACGCCACAGTCAAGACAGTGGAAACAAAGGGTCAAGGTTTTGGTGGCATCCACAAAATTCCTCCCCAAAGATTTTACTTCAATTGTGAGATAATCAGAGTATGACTACAAGCAAGGCCTACTAGTATACAAATTGCACAATCTGAAATACATTGTACTGAGATTTGTACTTCATGTATTGTATGAGTGCGCCTGCTTTGATCATGGCGACAGTGCCCCTTTATTCAATGTGGGAGTGGGGAATACTTTGAAGATTGTTCCTGGTTCCATTAAGGGACAAAAAAAAAAGAATAAAACAGTATTTCCAGTTCATGAATGCCAGCTTTTTCCCCTGGTCCTAGTTTTGGGGAAGATGTGGTCAGTCATTCCAATAGATGAACAGAAATTCAATTTATGCTGAAAGGGAAACCGCGAAGTAAAAAGAAGAAAAAATGTTTTTTTAAATCCACTGTGAGATTCATGCAGCTATCCAAAGGGGACACAGTGGTACAAAAAAAAATAATCAGATTAAAAATCCTCCTGGATTATTGGGTGCTGACCTTTTCAAACGTTTTCCCCCTCAGCCCGTCAATGTAACGAAAAAATTGTCTCTTTGTGTGTCACTTATTCTAAGCGTATTCTTCCTCTTGTTTTGATTGGATATATCTGTGCGGGTCTGACGAAGCTAGGCAACGTCATCTCAGACAATGAAATGGCCTTCCTTATTTGCAGGATGTGGGTGAATATCTATATAACTCAAGAACACACTCTTTTGCCGGCCAATGCCAAGGTTGTTTTTTAATTTTTAAATTTTATTAGGGGTCAATTTTTTTTTAAATTCTTTGTGTTCAAACATACTGAGCTCAATTACAGACATTCTAGATGTTTTAAATAATAATAATAATAACAATAATAATCAGTTTTGTACATAATGCGCTTTATCTATGGACGTCGCTTTTTGGGGGGGGGGGTTAAAGACAGGGCTAGTTTTTGAATTACTAAGACCCATTTGAAGCCCTTTGTACCTAGGGGGTTTACAGGGTGTTGTGTCACCTTCTGCAGCCAGAAACAACAGGGGGAGCCCCTTCTCTAAAACAATACTTGTGTACTGGGTTTACTAGTATTTATGTGCATTATGCAACACAAGGGAGCTAAGGCTTTACGTCCGGTGGAAGTTCAAGCAATAGTGGTTACAAGTTGTCTTACTTTTAAGGACACAAGTGTCAAGACTGGGATTTGAACCAACACTCTGCTGATCAGAAACACCAGCGCTTGAGTCCAGTTTCGCTTGACCGCTCGGCCACGGAATGCCTAATAGACGATCATTCTAATTCTAATGGAGACTGACACCCAACAAATAGGGCCAGTTAGCGCATATGGAAGAGCACCAGGGCCCAATTTCATAGAGCTGCTAAGCACAACAATTTTCTTAGCATGAAATTTCTTCATTGATAAAAACAGGATTACCAACCAAATTTCCATGTGATTTTCAGGATAAGCAAACAACAGCTGAATACCAGTAACAAGCAATATTCAACACATGGACATTTGGTTGGTAACCCTGTTTTTATCAAGGAAGAAATTTCATGCTAAGCAAATTTTTGTGCTTAGCAGCTCTATGAAATTGGGCCCTGCATGTAAACCCAGAGATCTACCCGCTCCCCCCCCCCCCTAACTTACCCAGTCAGTTTCCCTTGTGGTTTTTGGTCTAAGAAACTTTACATGTACACCTACTTTATCACTGACTAGCAAAGCACTGTCCCGGCAAGCTTTGAAATAAAACTGCCTCATAGTACAGTGTGAAGTACATCAGGCCTGCATATTTTTGTCTCAGAGGTGGGGCAACGCCACGGACACTGTTTCTGTACAATGTACACCAGATGCAGTAATGTAGGCTACTTCTTCTCTTGTCACATATTGGTGATTAGCTACTGCCTAAATCGTCACATTTGTCTTTGGGTGTGACTATTTATGCTTAAGGGGTGTGGCTACACTTGTCTGTCTTGAGTACAAGTATTTCATTTCATTTATAAATTCTGGTTGTGAAGCCAAGGACTCTAATAAAAGCTAACTTTTAATCACTCTAGCCAAGAATCCCATGAAGATAAGACAAAGAAGGAAGTTTCAGGATGTGGGAAGAAAACCCCTAGAGGATTATTCCAGGGGAAACCCACGCCATTAGGTATGGACTGAAAACCATGTAGTGTCCCCGGCAGGATTTGAACCGGGGTCCTCGAGGTGAAAAACGAGGAAAGATACCACTATGCCAACCCGGCCCAGACAATTATTCTAGGGAAACCCCACACCATCAGGCAGTGACTGAAAACCCCAATCCGCATGACAGCCTGATTTGAAGCCGGGGTCCCAGACGTGGAAGGCGTGGAATGATACCACCACGCCAACCCAACCGCCTAAAGTATGAATCCAGTCCCAAGCTTGCTTTGTAGGAAATAGGCTGACGGTGATAAAGGACATGTTTCTTCAAGCAGATGGTATCCTTTAAATAGAGCAAGACATTCCAGGTAATAAGTTTTTAATAAGACACTCTGTCTAGTGCTGCTGTGCAGAAACCCGACATCATCCAGCTATCCTGAAAATATTTCATTTGAACACTTCTGTGCTGATTGATTCGTTTCGATAACAATCTAAGAATCATTTACAGATTAGACGGTTCAGAAGTTAGAAGACCTCGCATAATTTTAGAGCTTAAAAGACATAATTTGTGGACAAAAATTTATCATAAACTGCAGCAAAATTTTTAGATCCTCTGTTAACCCTAAAGAACCCAAGTCCTACAATATCCTCATTGCCAAAGTGCAGGATTGCGAAGGATTTGGGCTATTAGGGATCTGCAACAGAGGAGGATTCTGAAGGGTTTGGGCTGAAATGAGTTTTTGTTAGGGTAGGATTTCGCAGGACTTGGGCTATCGGGCTGTTTTTACATAGGAGGATTTTGAAGGTTTTAGGTATTATGCAGCTTAGCCAAAATAGGATTCTGAAGGTTTTGGGCTTTTTTGACCTTTGACTCCCTAACTTCTGTCTCTAAAGGATTTTGAAGGATTTGGGCTAATATGTATACTTACAATAAGTTGAAGGATATCAAAGGATTTGGGCACTTTAGGTTTATGACGACTTTAATCTGAAGGATATCGAAGGATTTGGGCAGTATGTCTACCCAAGGGTCAAGTCTGTTAGGGTTAATAGCCCAAATGCACTCACTGATTTTCTGCGTACAGCAAACTGTACCCCAGGACTGCAGATCATCATTTCGTTCAGCTTAAAATGCTTAAATCCAAGGAGTGCAAAAAATAGCACTCCTTGACGTTTAAATTGGATTTCCTTTCAACAAATTGCATTCACATCATCCAATGAACTGATGTGGTGTTTATTTACTTTGTATCACAAAAATAGCAATTCATCGCTCAAATCCCGAGCGATATCGGTCAGAGGTATAGTATGTGCCTAAATTTAACATCAATTAAAACATTGACTCAGATTTTATGAAATCCTGTTTTAATTTCACTTTTTAGACTCGTGTATGAACCTGGAGAGAGTGCACAGGGCTCTCCTAAACAGGTAACAGCTGTCCTCGTTTTCTTAAAATATGAAGGGCTGCAACTGCACTGTTTGTCTGTTTCTTAGGCCAAATTAAAAAAAACATGTTTAGAGCCCGCCTCCTTTTTTTCTCTTTTTCTTTTAAAAAGGATCAATTTTTACGATCTCTGACAACAAAAATTGATTCTAAAATACATAAACATCGTATTTTTGACTATAGCACATACAAAAAACACACAGAATAAAGATGGCGACCATCTTTAAAAATAGCCCGGCCGATTGTCTTGAAAAATGTGTCGGGCGGCCAAATAAAATAAAAATAAAAAAGGGCTTAACTCCTCTTTTTCGAAACGGCAGTACGCTAAACATGTTTTTTGTTTTGTTTTGCCTTACAGTCGGTTTCGCACACCTCAGCCGTGCATCTTCAAAAACCATGCACATTTTATGCTGTCAGTGTCATAAGAGTGGAAAATGTGAATAACTGAATTAATTTTTAGAATGGTGGATATGAAAAGCTCTTCACACTAAACAACCAGGGCGGCACTTCCTACGAAAACTCAAAACTGGTAGTGGTATGAGAAGTAAGAGCTTTCAAATAACACCTTAGGCCCTAACTTAGGAGTATAGAATTTACAAGTGTATCAACCTATAGTACAGAATGTCAACATCACACGCAACATCGTGGCTGATATTGATAATTGGGTTGTCTTCATACGGCATCATGGTACAATGTATCTCAAGTCAAAATGCCTGGTTTATTACATATTAAAAATAACAGCGATTGAAGAAAATAGTTGAGGTCAGATACAGCATGACAGCATGCCATGGATACCAGTACCACCATAGTCCATACAGCAAGTTTGCCGAATTTAGCACTCAACACATTTACCCGCTAGATACACTCTACATACTCCTAGAGTTATGAGGTTCGGTCCGCTAACGGCTCCATGAAGCCGTTAGCGGATCGAACCTCATAATTCTAGGAGTACACTCTACATACAGCTGGGAGTCATACATTTTGACAGAGGTACTTTTTATCCTGAGCTAAGTTAAATGCTTTCATGGTTCTTCCTACTACTACAATAGTACTACAGTGCAGAGATATAAGTATATTAACACTAACCATAGAGAAAGCACTAACACAGTAACAGAATACGGACAAACAAACCAAGACGACTCGACCGTATACAACATTATTGTAAATGTAAACATTGTATTGAGTCAGTGGCGGTCTCTGTCAGTGTCATGTCTGTAGGGAAGGCGTTACGACTTTTTTGCAACTCCATACATTGTAAAAGTTAGTGTAAAGTTAGAATAAGTTGATTCAACAGCTCAAACAAATGAACGAAAAATGCAGCTTTACCCACCTGAGCTTGACTTACAAGAGATTTGCCAACTTCATACTCAGCCTACAAAATGTACAACTTCACTCTCGCCTGGTGGACGTTTGATTGCTTTACTTCTTCGAGCCAGCTCAAACTAACTACCGGTCCCCTAATTCTGTGCCAGCAGCCAGAGAGGTGTACTGCGTGTGTGTGTACTGTGTGCCCCGGCCTTCTCGATCCGGTATCGAATCCTCCGAGCCGACCAGAAAGTCAAAACAACATTTAAAAAAAAGGAGTGGAGTCGATACCACCAGCTTACTCAATCAACACAAGAGGGCGGTATTACATTTTGTTCGCGGATAAAGATACTGTCTCGAAAGAATTAATGTTTTGTTTTGTCAAACTTCGCCAACCGGGGAGAAGTCGCAGACATGACAATTTTATGTCAAATTCGCGACATGTGGGAAAAGTTGTGACATTTTCCATGAAACTTTTACGTCAATGTTTAGGTCGTGTGTGTTCCTCCTGCAGGCCTAGGCCTATCTAAAGGGTGTGTACAACATTGGTAAGACTAAAAATATAAATGTTCACAGGTTTGCACATAACTTACATGGTATGAAAAGAAACTTGCCTTGAAATAGTTTTGCTTGAAATGCTATAGTTTCTTGAGAAATTAGTAGAACAATGAGTTTTTACCACGGTGATAAAATCCGATGTTTGAAAAAAGTGAAAAACATATAAAAAGGGTCTCATAACTGTTTTCTTGTGACTCTGACGACCGATTGAGCTTAAAATTTCACAGGTTTGTTATTTCATAGATATGTTGCTTACAAAAAGTGTGGATACTGGTATTTGACAATTACCAATGGTGTACACATGCTTTAAAAGTTTTAGAGCACGTACGTTTAGACAGGTTATACAATTCTGGGGTGTTGTGGCCGAGCGGATAAGAGAATAAGAGTTTCTGTTCAGCAGAGTGTGGGTTCGAATCCCGGTCGTGACACCTGTGTCCCTGCGTGAGCAAGACACTTTACTATAATTGCTTCTCTCCACCCAGGGGTAAATGGGTACCTGTGAGGGCAGAGATGGTTCTTGTGATTGATTTAGCTTAGTGCGCTACATATTTGGCAGCACAGGCTGTATACTCCCCAGGGAGCTGAGATGGTTTAAGGAATGAAATGGCCCAGTGATCAGGGTAATAATGTTGGAAGCGCTTTGAGACATGGTGTATAAAGCGCTATATAAAAACCGAATATTATTATTATTAATTCTTGTTTGGTCTCACCATGGAGGTAGAATAAATCCATGGTCTCACCACCACATAGTTCTCCACATGTTTTCTACAGAAGTAGTGCATAATGTATCGTGACGCAAAAGTTTTTAAAGGTATTATTGTACACTTTTGGTAACAGCTCAAAATCAGTGTCCACAATTTGTGTGATTAAACATTATGAACAAACAAACCTGTGAAAGTTTGAGCTCAATTGGTCATCGAGGTCAAGAGAAAATAGTGAAAAGAGACCTTATGTGTTTTCTGTTTTTTCAAATTATCGCGCGCGATAATTACTATTGTTTTACTCGTGTCTCAGAAACGATAGCATTTTAGGCAGAAATATTTTAAGAAACCCTTTCTACCATTACTTACTTTAAATCATGTAGGTTATGTGTGAATCTGTGAACTTTGTGTTTTTCGATCTTACCAATAGTGTACAGGGCCTTTAGCGATTAAGTTTGAAAATGAATTAAATTTAAACATTTATTGACTAAACATTGGAATACTCCACATATGAATGTTGTCAAACAGTTGCAAGCTTCACTAATGTTTGTATTAATTAAAAAAGAAGTCACTCTTACTGCAGATGCAATACACGTGGTGACTTCCAGGGGGTGGGGTGGGGGGGGGGGTAATTGAACCCTGCCCCGGAGGATTGAGCCATTCTCACATTACAAACTGTTGGCTCAAAGGACTAACTCAGCCAGAACTGACGCATTGAGCTAGATTTTCGTCAAGATTCACTTGAACTTCAGACTTGCCTTTCATATAATGCGAAAAGGACTGTTCAGGTAGGCCTATAATATAGGTCAATTTTGGGTTGAACAAAGAAAAAATAAAGAATAAAGAGAGGGATTTTAACCCGCAACTGCCAGATTAACGTGACAGCGCTCTGACTAATCGAGCCATCCTGGCCGGTGTGACAGGAGAGTCTGTCCCCCCCCCCCCCAATACGGCGAACTGTGTGCAAGCTTCTTCTGATAGCGCCCTCTTTTGAATCATCCTCTTTCAGCCCATGTTAATTTCCCAAATATGGGGAACAGAATCTCTGGGGGACAGATTTCCCTATGACACCGGCGGCCCTATAGTGTTGGTGGTGTCCCTAATTGTCAATTATCTTTGTAACCTCGCAACCTCGTCCCCATGGTTTACTTTATTTCCAACCATGTTTACAATAGTAAACCCTGGGAGGGAAACTCCTTACTTGGACCCTGATTGGACAAAACCAAATGTTAACCTTTGTCAAAACAGCCGGCCGTCAACCAATGTACAAACAGGCTATTAAATCTGGTACCGGACCACGAGACCATGACGAAGATGTGAATTTCGAAAAGCAGCCAGACTGTTCTAATTTGCATACGTATCCAAACATTTTGGATATGCAAATGAGAGCGGTCAACCTGGTACTGCTCGACACAACCCTGGGGACGAGGTTGCCTAAAAAGTGCACGACACGGTATCACACGGGGACACCGCTCCCAATTGTGCAACCTAAATAGACTAGTGCAAGTCTCGCGCGTATTCGAACATTGCGCCCGTTCATCTGCGCTAGTTTTTGTCCTTCGCCCGTTGAAGCAATGTACATGTACGTGTGACCAAAGTGGTCCCCCACATTTTCGAATGCGCACGAGACCTGCAAGGTTTACAGAGCAACCAAGAATGATGTGATGATGACGTCAGGAGAACCGGGTCAATGGGCTTAACTTGGGGGTGGGAGCGGCGAACTAGATTTACCAGGTCAAACAACCCCGGCAGCTGTCTTACCAATGTAGAAATTCTCAGTAAAACCACCAACAGACCCCAGGTACCCCAAAACCCCATCGAACATACCGCCATGTCTAGAGCGTTTACTGGCATGAGGTAAAAATGTTAATCCCGGGAGAAAATTGAAAAGGGGAACGGAATTTATTTCATAATCCCCGCTGACCGACTTTGAACGACTTCAAACACTCCTCCCCCCAATTTCTCGGATTTTTCTCTTTAAAAAGTCCACTCACAGTTAACATCAAGTACATGATATCGCATGATGTTTTTATAGCACCTCGCACAACATGAAACAGTTCAAATGAGTTCGCAGCTCAGAAAGAATGTGCCCACCCTGCAGAGCTCCTGCGGTTTCTTCTGACCAACAGGAGGAAGTTGGAATGATGTATTTGGGGCAATTTTAACGACGGCTGGTGACAGGTGTAAGGGGGTTCATCCATAGATCCATCTATAAGGAGACACATTATTGACTTCAGAAGAACAGAAAAAGGACAGCACTCTTGTTGCGAGTACAGTAGCAAAGAAGGAAGTAACCCGTGGTGGAAGCAATGCCCGAACGCCAAGCGAGAAGCCACTCCACGTAAAGGTCTCAGTTCCAATTTGGCATCGGACATTTTTGAGGATTCAGCGACGGTTTCTTGAAAGTATGTTGAGACATTTTCAAACTTAGAGTGTTTATTTTATATAAAAAAAAAAAACACAGGGATGGTCAGCTTTGCTTAGGGTCCTATCGCCTTGGATTGATTTCCAGAAAATACATATTCAGAGCTAGACTCAAAAGTGAACTTTATTCAAGATGGCTGATGGTAGTCTCAATGTTTGAAAACGCGCCAGGCTTGCGCAGCCCACCTGTAACTTGTACAGGAACCGTTGTTGTGAGGAAAAGTTCAAAAAAAAATGTCGACAATTTTGAACAATGCAGTCATATAATTATTTGTCTGTCTTTACTTTTCAGGGAATTGGGATGAATGTCTTAGTTGTGCGTTTGTTATTGACTGGCATGCTGGTGGCCGTGTCGAGGTGTCAGGAGGGAGGCTCCGGTCCCGACGGATCCGCTCAGACGGGTGAGTGTGTGAACGTAACGAGAATTATTGAGAATCTAGCAGTTTTAACTACTTGAGAATCCACTGAACCAATCCAGCGAATCAGGGAAGGGTGGTTCTTTGCCTAGAGTAAGGGGGGGGGGAAGTAGATTATCTTCCCCTCTGCCCCATTTTCTCTTAGGATGTTAGTAGGAAAGGGGTTTCTTTGAGGGAGGAACCACAAAATATAAATGTGAACGAGTGGATGGATACATCATGTGAAAACCTTCCCTTGCCTTAAAGGGAAGGTTTGCGATTGGTAATTACTCTAAAAATGTAAGGCAATAAAAACTTACTTGGTTAGAAGTACAGCAACTTTCGATTGTATAAAGCATTTTGAGAAGTATTTCAATTCAAAATAATGTGAATATGGAAACAGATGTCAGTTTTGATCCCCCAAAATGTGAATCTGAGAAACGTTTCTGAATGTTTCTGTCAGAAACGTTTCTCAGATTGTGTGTTTCTATTAGGGATTATTTTTCATTCGCGGACATCATAACCGCTCCAGATTTTGGGCGATCTCTCAAAAACGCTACCACCTTTTGAAATACAATTTTCACAGGTTAGTTTTATTGTATGTATCTATATTTATATAGGATTAAAACAATCGAAAGGTTCCAAAAACCAAAGGTATACTTTGCCTTTAAACGCCTACCTTCGAATGTGCGAGATGTTTGTTTTCTTTCTCTTAAAGGAACATTACAGAATTGGTTTTTGCTAACGAAACAGTTGCTGGCAGTGTAAGCACTTTATGTAATCCGCCATATACATAAACTGACAAACCTGTAGAAGTTTGAGATCGATCGGCCATCTGGGTCACGAGAAAATAGTGAAAAACCGATTACACATTTTGCATGAAATCGTATAGATTCAACAAATGAATAAAACGCTCACTGAGCGATAAACTCCAATCGGCAAGTTAGTTTATTCATTCCTCATCAAATATGGCATTTCAGACAGAAATGTTTTCTACTATCATCATCATTAGACCGTGTACGTTTTATGTAAATCTGTGATCAAAAAGTATATTTGTTCTTACCAATTCTGTAATGTTCCTTTAAAGCTAACATGACAAACGGATGGTTGTACTTGACCACGCCTTGTTCAATTTGGTCTTGTTTAAATTCCAAGACACACCATGAAATAACTTCAAATCATGGGCTCGCAAATATTGTTTCCTTCATTTCAGTCCCAGCAGTACATGTACGTGTCTCTCTATCTTTTGTTTTAAAATGTAAAAAATTTTTAACAAAGTTCAAACAATAATCATTTTCTGAGCGTTGTAAAGACTCGTGGGTATAAATAACACTTTCTTATTCCAACGACCTGCAGTTTTCGAAGACGCTTGCGACACTGGTCGCTACACCGTCTTAGACGATGCCCGGAGGAACTCCGGATTCTCCTCCATCCATGTTGAGTCCACGGAGCTTCTCAGTGACCACATCTTGCAAGAAGGCTGGTATAGATTCACAGGGGCTTCAGGTGAATATTTTTTAAAGAGATTTATAGACCATGTTACATTTGTTTACAGAGTGGTGACCTCGTATCATTATAATGCATTTCCTGACGGGCAAGATGCTACACAGGCTCAATGGGAAAATTTATATTTTGTGTCATAATATTCACATAGATTCAAAATTTACAAAAGCAACAGCTGTACAGCTTTTGAGATGTCCCCCCTTTCTTCATATCAAAAGTTGAGGAAAATCAGACAGTGCGGTCTCCATAAAACATTAAAGATTTGTTGTATTCTTCCATTGAGCTGTGTACAAATGTGCCCGCCGGAAGTCCAGCGGCTCTGTGGCTCTTTTGTAAACATGTGATGTCACAGGTCACATCGTCTATATTAGTTCAATAACTTATCGGGAAGTCATTATTAGCCATTCCATCAGTCTTATATTATGATGTCACTCTGTGAATGTTTCGGGTATTTTTGAATTCTGTTGTAGCGTTTTCACAAGATTTTGAAATGGGCGTTACTTTGTAGAGAACACTTCTGTATAAAATTATGTCATGGGTCTACATAACGAAGGATTTTCTCCTTAATAGCACTTTCCAGAGAAGCATGTGTACTGTACAGTATAGCTGTCTCAGCCAAACTACTAATTAGAGCTTCCCACATATTTCCAGATTAAGCCTGTTCCATTGTATTTTACATTCAGTTCTAAAGAATCAACTTATAAAATACTACTCCCAATTTCTTTTAACCAATTACCACATGGTTTTTCCTTTAACTGCTGTATCCAGTATACAGTCATATACCTACCTCAGGAAATTTGATTGAAACTGTGATCTGGGGCCAATTTAATAGAGCTGCTTTTAAGCAGAAAATAGTGCTCAACAATTTGCTGCTAAGCAAAAAATGAGCAGGATACCAGTCACAAATTGTACATGCGGCAAGGTATTTTGGCTGGAACCTTTAGTCGAGTAAGCATAGTTTTGTTGTACTTAGCTACTTTTGGGGGGCTTTATAAGCAGCTATGAAACTTGGCTCTCAGAGTGACCACTGTGGATGGGTCTACGTGTATTTCTTGTTTTTGCTTTTTAACTGAAATTGCTTGCATTGAAATGGCTTGGACAAGAGCAAGGTTATCCTTCCACGCACAACGTTACAAAGTTGCAAACGGGGATAAATTTCGCACAAATAAAAAAAGTCGTAACAAATAATAAACGCATAGTACTTGGACATTTCCCATTTCAATTCGTTTCGGTTATATTGAATTACTTCACCAACAGTCAAAACTATTTGCTTTTTGAATAAAATGAAAAATACGCTCAAATTGAACTATGTTTGAAATTATTGAAATAAACCAAATTAATTAAGACTTAAAAAAAAAATCAACAATCGTCACCTGCGAGATCATCGAGGTAGCTATAAGTTAACAGATAAACAATAAAATAAAACAGATAATTACTATTTGCTAAACATAAATAAAAGGGCATGGAATTGGACAAAAAGTAGCATAGGACTTTTGTTAGAGCCTAAATATTAAAAAGGCCGCTATATGGGGGAGTTAGTCTCAAAATATTTAGATTTACAGTAAAAAAACAATTATGCATAAAACACACAAATAAAAAACACAAAACAGTTGTTCACTCTTTTTTGCCTTGTTGCTTGTTGTTGTGATTTTTTCTTCGCTTTTTTGTTCTTGACGTGTAAACAAATGGGTATTTTACTATGGGCCATGCGTGCCTGTTCTGAGTTTCCCTTTTGCACCAAAAGTCATATTCTGGTGTTTTGTGCAAAGGAAATAAAATAATCAACAAACACCGTAGGCCCAAGTCAAGAGGACTACCACCACCAGGTTCGCAGTAGACGGTGTAAGTCTCGCGCACATTGCATTTGGATTGGGCGCTTTGGGCTCTAAAAGCGTTTGTCATGAAATGAATAGGGTTGGAAAGCTGTTTTTAAAAGTAGAACATGAAATTCCTTTTCCTGGTGTGAAAAAAATATATATATAAAAATATATAATTATACTGAATGGATCATCCAGGATAAAAAGGAAATACATCAAAAATATAATAAATACAATAAATATTGGGACTCCGTAAAAAGGTACCTAAAAAGATTTCAGATTCAAACAGGATTTCCATTAGTTAGCAGATTTTTTTTAAATATAAAAATAGACTGAGTGGTTAACTCCACCTAGGCCTATGTTATTTTCATCAAATTGTACAAACAGTTCAAAGTTTATACCACACACCTCAAGGCTATTTTTCAATACTTAACCACAACTCCAGATGCAAAACAGTTTTCTCTCTATTCTTAATTATGTTGTCCCACATTTTGACAAACTCTTAAATCAAGGCCCACCGCAACTTTGATTCACATTTACCGACACCTTTTTTTGCCATTCTAAGTGCGTTCTTGACCCTTTTCTTTGCCTTGTAGGTCCCCAGGCCTCTTTCAAGTTTGCTGTCCCTTGGTGTGCCAAGATTTTTTTCTTCAACCTCGATAATCCTAACCAAAACTTTCCCATCCCAGCTTTCACTATAAAGTAAACGTCTCAACTTAGTCATTTCTGTTAATCTTTAGCCATTGTATTTATAGCCACAATAGAGGTTTTTTTTAGCATTCTTTTAACATTTTGTTTTGTATTGACCATTGCTCTAATTATTTTGAAACCAGTCATGATAGAATATTGATGGCAAAAATGGATTGCTGATTTTAGCTTGGCACAGCAAAGTCGACACATCAGAACGCGCCTTTATGGGTGGAAATGGTCCCACGACTTGCGTTCACTAGACCCACAAAATTATGCTTACCAGCATAAGGTTACCAGCCAACATTACATTTCACATGTGTTATCCTGTGACTGGTATCCTGCTCAGTTTTGCTCGGCAGAAAAAAAATGTTAAGCACTATTTGCTGATTGAGCAGCTCTATATGAAATTGGGCTCTAGTCAGTGGTGGAATTTTAGCCGGGGAACGAAATGAAAGGCAGGAATCCAAAGATTCCACTATCCAATCTGAGGGGCCTTTACTTGATCTTAACTGTGTATCAATCTTAATTATGGTTTAGTACTCAATCTTAACTGCTAAGCAAAGTGTGACGTCACCACTGTGGCATTATTGAAAACTCGTCGGCTCACGACTATGGTCGTTAGTGCAACTTGTATAGATTTCATCAAATCGGTCTTGCATATTTTGGAGCTCCTGGTAAACGGAGTTTATTGATCAAAAGTGGTCTCAAAAAATTTGTCTGGCAAAACGAAATTTTCAATTTCTAAGTAAACAATTACTTATTAATTTTGGTTTATATTTTCCGAACTTATTCGCAAATTTCACATAACGATCTTTTGATCATTACGAATTTTAAATTGCACCTATAACGACCTTAAAGCACTGAGCCGACGAACTCATCTAAAGATGAATCTTAGTGCTTTGTGATAATATCGAACCCAAATCCCCGAGAACAAAAGAAAAAAACCTACCCATAGCCTATATCTGATGATAATTAACAAGTTATGAATTGAACAAATGATTTATTATTCATCTTCTAAAAAAAGGTACCCGGATGCCGACTGAGTGCGTCCCGATGGGGATGTGTGCAACCCGCTACCCTGTTTGGATGGACGGCCGATTGCCAGCGGATAGAAACAGCGCTGTTGTAACTGGTTGTATTAACACTGGTAATTATTTTACACTCGCAAACCTCCGGGTCGTACTTGACCCAGATCCGGGTCCCATGCGGGGCCTGACCCGATTTTGGGGCCAGATATGACGCTGAATCTGTGTCAAAAATGACCCAGGAAATGGGTCAATCTGACGGCAGAGTCCCAGCTCAAAATCCCACATGTTTCAACCACTTTCCGGGGTCAGCGTACCCCAGAAATGGGTCAGACCCCCGGGACCAGGACCCCGGGTCAATATCAAAGCAAATGTCCACATTAATGTCTTTAAAGTTGATCCCTCCCCACCCCACCCCCCCCCTTTGGAATCTAACTATTAATTGAAAAGGCAATTAAACTTAAGAAAACGTTTGTTTTTGTAAACCTGTTTTAAGATCTTCCGGTTTGGTTCTATTTCGGTTCCCGTGAGGTTTTGCTTTTGTGTCTGGGGTCTCCTATTTAAAAAAAAATCTGTTTGGAATATTCTGTTTTGGTTTCAATGTTTCCCACTTTTTTGTTGGGTGGGGGGGGGGGTGGTGTATTGGGGGGGGGGGGGGGTGGGGGAGTGCGTGTGGTGGTGGTTCTTGTACCAACTATCAACTTAGCAACCATGTTTTTAGACGAAGTTGTTGTAGACAATGATGTGCTATTTCACTTAGACAAAATAGAAAAAAGAAGAAGATTACAGTACGATATTTAGCACTCTGTTTATTTTGTACAAGTTTAGCACGGTCGGCATTCTGTGAAAAAAACACAAGGAATTAACGGCGATCCTGGCTCAAGATAGTTCAGTTAGGATCTAAACATTTCAGGATCTAAACATTTCAGATGGCACTTCCGGAGCTCCGTAGTAATGTTGTTATACCTTTGTTGCCAAACTGTGGTTGAGTTTAAAAGGCAAGAAGTTTATAGGCCATGACTCGCACCCTAGGGGGATATAAGAAATGATCCCCCAAAATGCAGAACACATGTGGTCAATAAATAACGGAAATGTTTACTCTCAGTGGAGGGGAAATGGGAAAACGCATAAAGTGTTTATGAATTGAATTATGAAAACGGAATGTCTTTTTGGCATGACATGTTTATTTGGGGCAGCGGATAACATTCCTTTGCATCCAAAAAGGGGGCCTACTAAAAAACCTTATTGTCCGTAGGTATTATTAGGTTGACGACTGTCAATATCTTTTGAAGTTGACAACTGAAGTATACAAAAGAACTTAAAGGCAGTGGACACTATTGGTAATTACTCAACATAATTATTAGCGTATAACCTTACTTGGTAACGAGTAATGGGGAGAGGTTGACAGTATAAAACATTGTGAGAAATGGCTCCCTCTCTGAAGTGACATATAGTTTTCGGTAAAGAAGTAATTATCCACGAATTTGATTTCGAGACCTCAGAATTAGAATTTGAGGTCTCGAAATCAACCATCTGAAAGCACACAACTTCGTGTGACAAGGGTGTTTTTTCTTTCATAGTTATCTCGCAACTTCGACGACCAATTGAGCTCAAGTTTTTTACAGGTTTGTTATTTTATCCATATGTTGAGATACACCAAGTGAGAAGACTGGTCTTTGACAATTACCAATAGTGTCCAGTGTCTTTAGCAGACCCGTAGATTTATGACCATAGGTTGTTCTCCTTTTGTTTCTTTTGTCCTATATAATTGCACGAGACCTTTCTCTCCATGAAATAACGTATAGAGGGCCCGGTGTCATAGGGAAATCTGTCACCGGCGATTCTGTCCCCCATATTATGGGAAATTAACATGGGCTGAAGGAGGATGATTCAAAAGAGGGCGCTATCAGAAGAAGCTTGTACACAGTTCGCCGTATGCGGGGGGGGGGGGGCGGACAGATTCACGGGGGGGGGGGGGGCGGCACAGAATCTCCGTCCACACCGACATGTAACCGTAGGAGAAACTGTCTCTAGTGACACGATTTAGTTGGGTGCGTTTTCGCGGCCGTAACCAATATCTGTTTCGGTCAGTGCCTAGCTGGTGGCCTTTTACTTTCGTATTACACTGCAGTGTACAGCACAGAGGAAGAGTCCTATATAGGGCTAGGTCAGTGCCCAGTGATTAACCAATGGCCAAGTCAACCGAAACAGTTATACTGGTTACGGCCGCGAAAACGCACCCCTTGTCAATCCTCACACAACCATGCTAGATATGTGGCAGACGGTGTCCCCCAAAAATGTTCCTATACTTTTCTCTTGTACAGACGTACCCCCTCTATAATCCTCTCAAGAATTCCTGAGATTCCCAGATCGCAACGAAGACACAATCCCCTTCGCTCGGCCCCAGCGGCCTATCCAGGGCCGCTGGGATGGGCTAATCAGCTTGCACAGATTCTTGTTCAGGAAGTACGTCATGCGTGCAGTGTGCGTGTGATGCATGATGGGACTGAGCATTAACCAATGAGCGTGCTTGATACGTTTGCTCATCCCAGCGCCTTTGGTTTTATGGCAAGGCGCTGGGGACGAGCGAAACAATCCACGCGCAACCAACCGGCGTATGCCAGATTTATATCTTCCACCCTTTGTACGGATCACTTGCGTGTTGATTCAGAAGGGATGGAAAGTGGGTGTGTCATTCATACATTACGTCATAAAAAGAATGATTTACCAGTAAAAGTTATCTCGATGCATTTTGTGTAGAGGAAGATGGATGTTGCAACGAGAGGATCAAAATGGTGGTGCGTAACTGTGGGGCGTTCTACATCTACCGCCTACCACGACTTCCACGGTGCGTCAGGCCTGCTGCGTTCTGTACTGGTGAGTTCAATCTCAGAATAATAATAGAGTGGAAATGTCATTTCCTTTATTTTGTACAAAGTTTTGAGTTATTTGTAGAAACATAAACATGCAACAGTTGGTTAGAACGGCGGGTAGGGGTGGGATTGTGCATTTGATGATATCTAATTTTAGCGTGGACTTTGACAAACAGTCAAGAGTGGAGACAGATATTTTCATTTCCAAAAGTCTATTTTGAATGAGGATTTGTTTGCATCCATACTCCATGTGGGACTTTTGGGGCGCTAGGTGGCAGCAGACTTACCAGGTAAATCCATCGTTCTTTGCACTGTGCGCATGCTTAGAACTACGTAAAAATATAAAGTTTTTACCGGGTATGCCTGCTGCCATCTAGCGTTCAAAAGTCTCCCATTGGTTAAACAAACTAATAAGTACTTCAGGCGTAGTTTCATTTTTCCCGACCTGGGCTCAAGCTCATAACAAATCAGGAGCAGATAATAAAACTGGACAATTTTATTTGCCATGCAAATTAAGCGGTATATGTATGAGCCAATGGCAGTCGGTGAAGATGAAACGGCACACTGGTAAACACATGCCGTTTGCTGTGTTTGGGCAGATTGGGTTCACTTCGGTCTCTTTTTCGTATATTGACAACTTTTGGAACATTTTTGTCTCGATTAAAGCCGTATCCAAACTGGCGGCTACGGCTACGGCTGTCTATAAGGGTGTTGCTAAGGACGTCCTATACTTCAACGCACGATGACGCAGCGATCCAACCATAGCAATAGCCGTAGCCGCTAATTTGGACATGGCTTTAAGCTTCCATGCCGTATAATTTTTTTAAAAATAATTATCAGCATTTGAGTTTACAAAGTATAATTGGATACACTTTGTCATTGAATTCTCGTATTATTTCTCGCCTTTCAGACAGCGGACCTTGGGTAATGGTTTTTAAAGCCATGGCTGGTATCTCCGAACCCGACCCTTTTGAGCTGTGGACCAGCGAGGAGGCTCTCAATGAAAACATACCGGAGGCTGCAGCCATAGGGACCGGTTACCAGGGACACTTCAAGAGCATGTTAGTGAAAGCGTGGAACTCCTTGAATATTGCCGAGGTAACACGCGCCCCCCCCCCCATCCCTTATTCTCCCATGGAAGGAAGAAAGTACGGAACGAAAGAAGAAAAAAAAGACGCAGTAGACAGTTTCACGAATTTACAATTGTGAATCGTACTATACGAATTGTGAATCCGTAATATTGCATTATTATGAAACCGTACTAACCCTGTGCACGGAGCGGATAAACTTTTGACGGTATTTATAATTGCAGGTTCGGGTTTCCTTGTATTCGGATGGGATTGAAGTTCTTCGGATCGTCTTCGATGGCTCCGGGACAGATAAGACCTCGTGGTTTGATGGCGAAAAGGTTCTATCGAGCCCATACAATGATCTCAACGGATCTGCAAAATTCGTGCAGGCTGAGTAAGTAAAGTTTACATAAATATTTGATGGCTCAGAACTGAAGATGTGTTTCATCTTTGATTTTGTATTTTCTATTCTAATTTTGATTTGAATATTTTCACATAATTACCACACTGGGTGATCATACTGCAAGAACTAGCCTTTAAAGCAGCAGCGTGTACAAATTCGTCATCACTGTGTAGAAGCCTAACAGTGTGACTTGGACCACTGTGGACACACTGGGAAGAAGATAACACAGTGACTTGGCCCACTGTGGACACACTGTGAAGAAGATGACAAAGTGACTTGGCCTACTGTGGATACACGGGAAGAAGATGACACAGTGACTTGGCCCACTGTGGACACACTGTGAAGAAGATGACAATGTGACTTGTTCCACTGTGGACACACTGTGAAGAAGATGACACTGTGACTCGGCCCACTGTGGACACACTAGGAAGAAGATGACACTGTGACTTGGCCCACTGTGGACACTCTGTGAAGAAGATGACACTGTGAGTTGGCTCACTGTGGACACACTTGGAAGAAGATGACACTGTGACTTGGCCCACTGTGGACACTCTGTGAAGAAGATGACACTGTGAGTTGGCTCACTGTGGACACACTTGGAAGAAGATGACACTGTGACTTGGCCCACTGTGGACACACTGTGAAGAAGATGACACTGTGACTTGTTCCACTGTGGACACACTGTGAAGAAGATGACACTGTGACTTGGCCCACTGTGGACACACTGTGAAGAAGATGACACTGTGACTTGACCCACTGTGGACACACTGTGAAGAAGATGACAATGTGACTTGTTCCACTGTGGACACTCTGTGAAGAAGATGACACTGTGACTTGGCCCACTGTGGACACACTGTGAAGAAGATGACACTGTGACTTGGCCCACTGTGGACACACTGTGAAGAAGATGACAATGTGACTTGTTCCACTGTGGACACACTGTGAAGAAGATGACACTGTGACTTGGCCCACTGTGGACACACTGTGAAGAAGATGACACTGTGACTTGGCACACCTAGCATCTATACATTTTATTATTGAACATCATGTTTGTGCTTTTTTTCATTTCTGTTGTTGCTCAGTAGGCATTTTAACCGCCGGTTCATGATGATGCGTACAAATGCCTCGAGCTGTTGGAACGACAATGGGTGGCTGTTGATGATCGCCTCGCCTGGTGTCTGCCACTGGGAAAGCGACGGCCCATTCCCGATGTTCAAATACAGCAGAACTAACGCAGCTACCATATGGGATTTGGGTAGGACAAGTTTTTTTTTTTAATTCATGAGAATTCATGTTTTTACTATTCACTACTTTTTATCGAGACCGAGGACAAAAACAGGTCTCCATAGGGGCATTTATGTTGAATGCTGGGAGGCGTTCACAACGCAAACGGCTGTGAGAACAGTGTAAATTGGCAACTAACATTAAAAACATGTTGTTGTCACCAAATCTTGGCTTTATTTTATTTTTTTTTTTATTTCAGAGCAAGTTGGCGAGGCGGATGAACTGGCGATTTTCATGAAGACAGAAGGTGAGGCGATAATGAACATTTATCTCCATAACGCTGATTTTGATTCAAATCTAGATGAGTTCAGCATAGTTTTACATTTTACTGAACAATGAAGATTAATATGTACTTAAGGTCTAATTGTTTCAACTCGTTTTTGTTTTCTGAAAGTTGTTTCTGAAAGATTTTTTTCTTCATATTTGTAATTTTGTTTTAAAAATGTTGTATAAAAGCATCGTCGCTGCTTATTAGCTTTTCGTTTATTTATTTTGTTTATTTTATTGATTGGCAGAGGCTCCTGTGTGCAGAAAGAAGAGTTTCCAGGTCTTAGATAACACAGAACGAGGTGTCAATTCGAGAGGGAGTGGGCAGGTAGTGGTGAACGACAGACAACTCGCACCCGGCTGGTACCGGTTCGACAGCCCTGCTGGTAATAAACACTCTCTTATAAAAAGTAACACTCTAAATGAATCATTAATTTTGATTTAAAACAGCAAACGAACAAATACTCCAGCAAAAAAACAACAGCAGCAGCAAAAAAAAAAAAAAAAAAAAAAAAAAAAGTTATTGTATATCCCGATTGAGTTAGTTGTATTTCCCGATTGAGGTAGTTGTGTATCTCGATTGAGGTAGTTGTATATCCTGATTGAGGTAGTTGTATATCCCGATTGAGGTAGTTGTATATTCCGATTGAGGTATTTGCATATCCCGATTGAGTATAGCAAAATTACAGTAATTTTGAAAACGTGCACTTTCGGTACCTGATTTCACTAAGGAGGACCATGCCTAATCCAGAGCCTCGAAGCCTACAAACCGTGGTTTCGTATACGGCCTAGGTGGTTCCTTATTGTGGTTGCTAAAGATGCACAGTATGCTTGGTATTAGCTAACTTGTCCCGAACTGACATTGACAAATACAATATTACAACTATTAAAATGTTTCGTCATTTGGTCATTTCAGGTGAAGAGGTTACGCATTACTGTCAGAGCATTGGCTCCTGTGGGACACGGTACCCAATCTGGCTATTGGATGTACAAAACACAGAATCCGGCGAGACAGTTAAAGGAATAATGTGCGTCAACACAGGTGAGGATACAAATTACAAACCACAATCTGAAACAATTTTGATTTTTGTATTCCACAAAAAATGGGACTCCTTTAAATTATTGTGTCAAGGTTAACTCTGGTTTTTACAAAGTGTTATATCGGTCAACTTTACATGTCATGGCTTTTCAGCATGTATTGTATAATGAGGAGTTGTTTAAAGTTTGAATAAATAATTTCCTCCGTGGAAAAAAAAGAAGAAGAAAAAAAAATTGTAGGTTCTAAACAAGATATCAACAATGGGGCCATGAATCCAACGGCTATCACTAAACACGAGTGGCATGAAATATTATACACAAATTCCGATATATTATAAACAATTGTCTTATCTGTTTTTTCTCATCAGATGAGCCGGGCTGCTGTAACATCAAGATCATGGTGCTTGTTCGTAACTGTGGTGGATTTTACATTTATCGCTTGCCTCAACTCAACACAGACCAGCCTGCTGGTTACTGCACTGGTAAGTGAGGAGGGAACGGACAACCAACCCCCTCAGATATCTTATAAACGATTCATGCAAGAATCGTTTCTCGGACTCAAATGTTTTTGGGGTGAAAAATTTTCAAAATCATAATACTTCGAAAGGAATACTTAAAAAAAAGTTTATACCACCAACAGCTAGAGTGCTTCCCTCCAGTTAATTTTTGGTCATTAAATTTTGGAGTATTTACCAATCTATTGCCCTACCTTTAAGAACAATAGAATAATGCTACGCCACAAGGTTTTCCTTGTTCAAGTTGTATTCCAGAGAGGACACCTTTTGACTGCAACAGAGCAACAATGAAAGGACCCCAAAAATAGTGTGAGGGAGTGGCGCGTTGTAGTACATGTACTCTTCCGATCACCGTGCATTAGAATCTCTTGTTACCTCCCTATAGGGTTCATTGAGTGGGATCTCGTAATGAAAGGAGTCTCGTTACCAGACCTGTACCATAACAACATCTACAAGCTTTGGGCATCTAAACCAATCAGTGAATGCGGACGTCCCCGAGGCCAAGATCATGGACACCTCATTCAGAGAACCTTTCAAGAGCAGCCTCGTCAACAACTGGCACCAGATGTATATCCAACAGGTGGGTGCGTCTAGTTCACTGTCACAAAATAACGGCAGTCTCTGATGAGTTGATTCACTGCGGCTGCGGTTGTAGCCAGTGGCTGCGTCGGCCATGTTGTAGAATGAGTACATTACAGCAATCTGGGCCTAGTTTTTGAAAGCTGTAATTAAGCTTTATTTATGGAAACATGGAAACTTATAAACAAAAGAATGTATGAAGACAATCGTCGGCCTGTTGTGGAACAGGCTTCGCGGTGCTCAAAAAAACGCGCAGTTGTACAACACTTTTTAATGTCTACTGCAGAATATTTTCTTTACCATTGAAAGTTTCTTATCGCTCTCTCTCTTTCTCTTTTTTCCACCTCTCATTTTTTATTTCAAAAAAATGCAAATGGCATATGATGAAGAAAAAGAATCAATTCTGCCGCCGGTGAAAAAAAACAAAAAAAACACACACTTTTCTACTTCCCCTCTTTCTTTCCCCTCTCTCTTTTCTCCCCCTTCTTGTTGTCCTTTTTCAGGGACCCTCTTGGGGAGAGGCAGTATAGCCAGAACTGCCACTTATTCGTTGTTCTCTTCTTCATATTTCTGGTTCAACTAAAAAAAAAAAATGAAAGAAAACACCTTTAAGCTTAGTCATTTTATCCCAGGTCCGCTTGTCACTTTACAAGAACGGTCGCGAGGTACGGCGATTCACATTTAACGGCGTGGGATCGGATCGCTTCAACTGGTTCTCACGAGGCCGCATCATCGAGACGCCGTACACCGACATGATTGCGAACACCACTTACACAAAGTTCACCATGGGCAGGTAAAAACGATCATTCCTTCAAGTGTGGGTGGTGGTGGGAGGGGGATACAAAACGGTTACCCACCGTCACCCACCTATGATTGTGAGGGTGACCGGCGAATTTTTTTTTCCCAAACTTTTTTTTTTCCCTTTTTTAAATATTTTATTTCTTTCCAACATCCGCATTCCGATCGAAAAAAAAAAATCAAAATCATAACAAAAAAGGGTCATCATAGCAATGTCGCTTGGGAAAAAAAAATTCGCGTCTGGGAAGAGTATGATGATGCTTCCTATTGTAAACTTAATGTAACTGAAGATTTGCGATTCCAAGGTCGCTGGCCCATGGGTAATGAAAATAGTATAGCAGGTAGCCCTCTGACGGCACCTTTTCTCTTGACACCGTAATAAAACAAAAGGTTCGGTTTCCCCTAGCCCGAACATCTGACGTCACACTTCGAGGCTCGTGAATTACGCCAGAGACCGGCTTCGAGCGTTTGGAGGAATCCTGACAAACGCACCTTTGACTTCGCATCGCATTGCGGTCTCGCGGATAAGGACAGGGGACCAGTCTAGTAGTGACCATCATTTTTATTAATAGACCGGTGCCTGTCCTTATTCTTGTACATAAGACCAGTCTAGGTTTCACCCACCCATGAGTTTGGTAAACTCTGTAGTCCCTTGTGTAACGAGTACCACTTGTGTGCCTTGCAATGGCACTTGGGTCGAGTTCCCACACCCTTCGAGGCATTTCTCTATAATACACTTTTTTTTTTTATTGTAGTAGACCCAACACTTTCTTACCAGACTCTATATTTTCTGAGAATTCTTACCTGCAAAAAAAAGTTCCATCGACTCGAAAATAGACTAAACAATAAACTCAATATTTTACTTTTTCAACAGCAAAGACTCCAGGCAGTTCTTTATCAACAGTTTGGACGGAACTCCAGAGGATTTTTGTGCGGACGCCGAGGGCTGGCTCGCCGTGTCATCGAGTTCAAATGACTGCCTTTCCACCCATAGCAACATGCAGAGCTTCCTGTACAGCGCCCGGGATACCTCGGTCCGCTGGGCAAGTGGTATGCTTGAAGAGGGGCTCATTTAAAAAGTTGTCGATTAAACCAGAGAGAAAAAATTATCTGAAATACTATAGATAGTTCCCAGTAGACGCCATCTTTACGGGCAACGTGCATTTGGGCTTGCAGGTGCGTCAAACGCTCAACTTATTAACGCACCCGCGTTGTTCACTGACCAATCCTGCAATGAGTTTCGTGAAATGCGCGCGATGTTGCACGCCGTTCTCACACGAAACGCACGACTGTTTGTTCTAAACTGCCCGTAAAGATGGCCGATTTACGTCATACTGCAACTTATCTATAGAAATTGGAGACCTCCAAGTCAACATAGGCCCTTTTCGAATTTACGGCTTCGGCTCCAAAATCGGCTCAGGCTAGCTAGGCTCCCTCAGTTATTTTAACTTCGCATGCTTTGCGGTCGGGGCTTCAGACAAGAAAACTGGGCCTGAAGCCCAATCCGGAGCCGAAGCCGTGGATTCGAAAAGGGCCATAGCTTATTCCGATTGCAGCAACAGATGGATTGCAATACGCGTCATTGACCGCCATCTTTGATGTAAAACAACGGAAACGTGCACGCGTGTACGCGCTACGCACGACTCTCAGCCAATGATAGCTCTTCACGCGTGAACAATTCATCAAAGATGGCGGCCGATGACGTCTATTGCAATCCATCTATCGAAACAAACAAATAAGTAAATTAGTTTTTTTTTTTTTTTTTTTAAGCTATGAAACTGGATGATCTAATTATTGAATGACATTTTCACCGGTTGGTTTCGATGGTGTGCAGTTATTGCAAACTAGAAAATGTGAACAACATTTACCCTTCCCCAAAGAGAGATGTAATAATTTCATATTAATGAGCCGCACTCGGGTTCTTGTTTTCTCACAGGTTTGGTTGAAAGTGCCGATGTTATTGCGATCTTCGTCAAATCTCCATGTAAGAGGCAGTCACATTTAAAGTACGGTGCCAATAGACAACAAAAACCACACACAACCTTACGGATAGGGCTTGTGGAGGCTTGGTGTTGTTGCTCTATTGTTTCCTTGTCTAAAGAATTCCTTTGTGGGGGTCCAAGTTGAACAAAGAAAAACGTTATGGAGTCCATTGTTCCCAATCCATAGTGTAAAAGACACCACAAGGGCCATTCCGTATTAAGCCCACAAACACTTGTTCGTTTACATACAAAGTGTGGACCTGAAAACTAAAGAAGCCCACATGATGAAGGGACTTGAAACACCATGTGGACTTACACGCGTCCACACAGTGTTTTTTTAAAACAGTGTTGAAGAATATATTTGTTTTTTTTGCATAGAATAAAGGAATGTCCACATAGCGTATGCAACACAGAGCTCTGCGTGTGTAAACATCTTCAATCGAAAGACCTCCCATTGCCCCACACAATGTTCGTAAACTGTGTAAACCGAGGACAACCCTTTGTGCATAAACCGAGGACACCACTTTGTTCTTCTATTGTTTAAATGATGTAACAGTTCGTAGTTTTATCCAACAGTGCTGATAAACCCCTGCAGAGACCGGAGTCACGTGGTATTGACCGATATTCGGCGAAGCCGTGATATCAAAAACTACAACGGACGAACGTTGGATGACCAGAGCATCAGACCCGGCTGGTATCGCTTCACTGACACAAAAGGTCTGAGAATATTTTTGATTGTAAAAGACAGAGTGCAGTAATAGTGTTTATTATAACAATATTTATTATACATGTATAATCAACGGGCATGAATGTACTCGTCTAAAACAATGTGTATCATACATGGTAGATGATGACCTCATGTTCAACGACCAAGACCAATTAAATTCAGTTAAAATGATGTCATTTGCATTCAGAATGGGTTTGACAAAATCGGTGAGGATTTTAACAGACATTTCATTTCTATTCATTCTTTCTGACCAAACTATAATACTTAGGAGCACCCCTTGACATGCCTACAAGCTGTGTGGAGCTGGATCACTGCGGCACCCAATACCCAATATGGGTTGAAGGCGAGTTACCAGACCAACCGGGAGCACGTATTCCTCTTGTAGGGTGCATCAACACAGGTAGATCAAAACTCCCCGTTGCTGATTTTCTCTTAAAATGAATATGTTTCCTCTTTCTTTTGTAAGACGAAAACAAGAAAATAAACACAGCGCACGTTACGAAGTATCGCAAAAAAACGAAGTGTCGAAAAAGTGTTCTAAACAACACCCGTAAGTTGTACTGTAAATAAGCATTGCTAGAAATCTGTTATTTCAGTGAAGACTAGCAGCTAATAAACATATCCATTAAGCTCCGCCCCTTGCGTGTTGACCAACCACAACCTTTGCTACGCCACCGAAGGTCCGACTAAAGTCCGACACGCTAAAATCTCATTAGAAAAGTAAACATGCGTGCGCGCGTACCTAAAGCGCGCACCATCATTAAAGTTGTTCATTCAATTATGTTTTAAATTGAACTCGAACGCAGTTAAAGTAAGAGCAGCAGTGGCCTAGTGGAAGGGCTCTGGACTCTGAATGCAAAGGTCTGGGTTCGATTCATTGGCGTTGTTTTTGTATGATATTAAATTAACATTGTCCATTCTAAGGCTTTCTTTTTAAATCAAAGTTACACGTTGTTGATTTCATGTTCTATGCTCTTAAATCAAACTCGAACGCATATTCGAGTAAGAGGAGCAGTAGCCCAGTGGAAGGGCTTTGGACTCTGAACACAAAGATACAAGGTTCGAAACCTAGGTTTTCTTTTTTTCGGTTGTTGATTTAAAGTTGTCATTCTTATGTTTTAATTGGAGAGATGCATATTGTGCTGCCCACGTCGTGTGCAGTGGTGATGTAGCCAATGCTGTGATTGGTCAATATGTCAAAGGGGTGGGGCCTAATGGATCGGTCTATTATTTTTTCTAATTATTTGAAGTGAAGGATTTATTCATATTTGTGTTGATAAACTTACTAGTGATTATCGTACCGGTACTTTATTAGTCTTCATTTCTTTAATTTTTTCCCTGGATCAGAGGAAGATGGTTGTTGTAACATCAGGATCACCTTGGGAGCACTGCACTGTGGAGACTACATTGTTTACGCCCTCAACGAGGTTCCCTCCGCGGATGATGACCACAGTAAACACTATGGATATTGCACAGGTCAGGTTTCAAAAATATTCCTAATAGGCCTCTCACTTGATATTATGTCAAATTAAACATTGCACACCTACGCACTAAATACTACTGCAGGTTGGCAGTCAGGGAAGACCACGCCTATTTGTAATGAGGCTGATGGTGGCATGACGCACGAACTTCAACCGAAGAATGGTAAAAATATAGTAGGCCTATTGAATGTAAAACAAATTATATTTAAGCAGGCTGGTTCTGATTGGCAAATCCATGGCAACAAAGAGTGTGACATAAACCTATAATTATTGCACTGCTCGTATCAAACTATGCGTAATGCGCTGTTTTAACTTCGCGCATTGCGCTATTCTACGCTATACGCAAAAAGTACAGCTACATAAGTCGTAAGTGGCGCGTTTGCCACCCCCTCCCGTTTAAAGCGGTGCGTCATCCATCTTTACTGCGCGCCAAGTTTTACAAAAATCCTGGTTTTATTAAATAAGGAAAAAATTTGTAAAGTTTGATGCATTAAAGGCACTAGACACTATTGGTAACTACTCAAAATAATTGTTAGCAACAAAAACTTACTTGGTAACGAGCAATGGAGAGCTGTTGATAGTATAAAACATTGTGAGAAACGGCTCCCTCTGAAGTAACGTAGTTTTTGAGAGAGAGGTAATTTCTCAGTAAAATATTTGAATTGATTTTGAGACCTCACGCGTGAGGTCTCAAAATCAAGCATCTGAAAGCACACAACTTCGTGTGACAAGGGTGTTTTTTCTTCCATTATTATCTCGCAACTTCGACGACCAATTGAGTTCAAATTTTCACAGGTTTGTTATTTTGTGCATATGTTGAGATACACCAAGACTGGTCTTTGACAATTACCAAAGGTGTCCAGTGTCTTTAATGTTTTAATTTGAAGAAAAAAATCCTGCTGAAATTGACAGGGAAAAATATGAAATATGTATTAAAGTATAATTTTGATATGACTTTTTCGTACAGAGTCTGAGAATTGGGAAATGGTATTCAAGCTCACGGACGGGTACCAAGCTCTATCGAGCAACAAACAATTATGGCGGCAACAATTCTCATTGAACACTGATATCCCGCCCGCACGTAAACTTGACAAAACCTTCCCTGGGAACTACAAGACTGACCTCGTGAGGTTGTGGGAAGAACTGAATATTAATAAGGTGAACATAAATTATGACTATTAATGGTAACTGATGAATATTCACTTAAAGGAACATTACAGAATTTGTAAGAAAAAAACTTGTAAAATATACTTTTTGATCACAGATTTACATAAAACTTACACGGTCTAATGATGATGATAGTAGAAAACAACCCCTAGAAATATTTCTGTATGAAATGCCATATTTGATGAAAAACGAATGTGTAATCGGTTTTTCACTATTTTCTCGTGACCCAGATGTCCGATCGATCTCAAACTTCTACAGGTTTGTCAGTTTATGTATATGGTGGATTACATAAAGTGCTTACACTGTCAGCAACTGTTTTGTTAGCAAAAACCAATTCTGTAATGTTCCTTTAAAGTAGCGCACTCGTTAAAATGAAGATGGAGAACTATACATAAGCGACTCCATTAAGATTGATACCGGTTCCCTAAAAAAGCTTCGAAGGAGTTCAAATAAAGGACACTTGCCTTACTTCCGTCCCTTCCCTAGAAGACCAGGGACCAAGTCTCATGAAGCTGTTTAACAGAAAGCTCAGCTCAACAAGTTGTTACGATGTAAACTTCATGGAATTTTGGGTTGGCTACCTATTTCTGCCAAGTAAGATTTGTCTGCGCTTAGCAAGTTTTTGTGCTTACAGGCTTTATGAAATTGGGCCCTTGCACCGTAACCTTTGTTGAAATATGATACGGTGGCCGAGGAGGGACATCACAGATTATCAATTTGATTGAGTTGCAGTTGTCAAATCCTGAAAGACAAGTTAACTGTTTACCACATTGTTTTGAATGTCGTGTTTGTTGCGTGCCGTGTCATCCGATTATCACTGCTCAGGTAAAGCTGTCAGTTTACAAGGATGGGAAGGAGAAGATTTGCCTCATCTTCGATGGGGAGGGCACAGACAGCCTCGGCTGGTTTTCCAAGGAGAAACTCCTCTTTTCACCGTGGGATGATCTGACTAAGGAGTCAGAGTGCAACGTCTTCTCGATTGAAGGGTAAGCTTAAGACGGCAATGTTTGCAAACTCCTTTGCTCTCTTTTACTAATTGTTGAACCTTTATTGGCAGTACTACACCCAGCGTATAGCAATAGAGTCCAGCATTCTCCTGAAGACGGTCAGAACATACTGATCGAAACGTCAAGTTGTTAAACCCATCGGCTCTTTTCATTGTATGTACATGGTGCCTCCGCAAACCTACAGTACGGTACAATGGTCATTCAGGGGGAGTATAGCCTGCCCAATATGGGGTAGAGGGCCCCCCTAATGTTCCCATATTAATAACACACTATTTTCCTCTTGTATAGAACTACCCCAAAAAAATCCTCAAAGTAATTCCTAAGATTCTAAGCAAACAATGAAGCCACAATAGGTGGGGGTACCCTCTGCCCCATATCGAGCACCAATTGAGGGGGAGGGGGGGGGGCTATAGTCTGGTGCTTTTAGTACAACACGTCTACTGTCATTGTTGTTACAGGCAATACACGCCTGCGGCCCTCGGAACAAGACGTTGGCTCATCAATAAGAAGCTGAGTCCGTGTGAAGGAGGAAGTGAGGGATGGCTGATGATCATCGCTGACAGTGGCTTCCTGTGTGCATTCAAGAAGCATCCACAGATCTTATACTCCAACTCTACCACTGCTGAGCTCTGGACTTCCGGTAAATAAGTATTCTTAAAGGAACATTACAGAATTGGTTTTTGCTAACAAAACAGTTGCTGACAGTGTAAGCACTTTATGTATAATCCACCGTATACATAAACTGACAAACCTGTAGAAGGTTGAGATCGATCGGCCATCTGGGTCACGAGAAAATAGTGAAAAACCGATTACACATTTGCATGAAATCATATAGATTTAACAAAGGAATAAAACGCTCACTGAGCGATAAACTCCAATCGGAAAATTACTGTATTCATTTCTCATCAAATATGGCATTTCAGACAGAAATATTTCAAGGGATGTTTTCTACTATCATCATCATTAGACTGTGTAAGTTTTATGTAAATCTGTGATCAAAAAGTATATTTTACAAGTTTTTTTCTTACCAATTCTGTAATGTTCCTTTAACATACAGCCATAGGGGCGAATGTATCAGTTAATTACGGAGCTCTGGAAGTGCCATCCAACATGTTGAGATTCTGAGATAATTTACTGCAGGACGATGCCATCATAAACGTAAGATGACGACATCCTGAGATGGTCTATCTCGACATGACGTCATCCTGAATTAAGGTGTCGTCTTCCCGATGTATTTTATCTTAGGGTGTCAACAATATGAAAGCAAGATGTCAACTTCCCGAGATAAATCAACGGTATAAGCTGACAAAGCATCGTATGCGTTTTACCTTTTGTTTTTCTTCTTCTGCAGGTTCAGTTGAGAAGGGTGACTTCATGACCATCTTCATCTCAACGAAGAAGAAAACAACCTAATCGTATAATTACACCGGAGCACTACACACTCACACAAGTGGTAATGGCCGTCAACCGTGGACCCTCCTTTGTCCAACTCTTTGTCTTTAAAAAAACCCGGACCCCATTGTTTTCTTTAGTGATAGCAATCGTGGACCTATTGTCCCTTTTGTTATAAGTCCTCGGTTTGGATCTCACTGCGAATACACACACGTGTACTTGGTTGGGGTGTAGACTGTGAGCTTTCCCACTGCCCAATGTATTGTGATATCCGCGAGGATGCATTGTCCCTTTTGTATAGATCTTGTGCACCAACGTCACAGATCGCACTGGTACTTTTCTAACTGCTATTTTGGTGATCACGTCTTACATGACAAAAAGTACACGAGATTGATGTTTATAACAAATATTTGACAGATTCGAGGAACTCTGTTATCATCTTCGGAAACTGTATACTAGGGGAGCCTATGTCCCCTAATGAATGTATGTGTCATGCTCACTTTCATAACAAATTTCCGTTGTTTACGTAGTTCAGATCTTGCGCAAGTTTCCGAGATCAATGGATTTACCCATGTCTATGGATTTACCTGGTAAGTCTGCTGCCACCTAGCGTCACCAAAAGTCTCAAATTCAGCGTATTGCGTCTTGCGTCGCGCACAAGCTTTTCGTAACAGTTACACGCAACCTCGTCCCCAGGGTTGATCGATCTCGCCGCGCCATTTCCTTCCAGCATGCCTTGCCCGCTCATTATAGTGACGAGAGGTATCGATACGGCGCGCTGCCCGGGGCTCGGTTACACGCGACTTGTATACGCACTGGTGATCATTAAAAAGAAAACACTGGTCGATGACATCATGAGCACAAGGTCTTATAACTTTCTGAAGCGCCCTGTATTGCTTTTATACATGCTTCTTTGAAGACCTCCAGAAACAAAGATTGGACTTAGACGGACTTAGGGTTCTTTTAATTTTTTTAAATGTCATCGGAAAGGGATGGTTTTGCTGCAGAATGTGCTGTGTGATAATTATGCTTGCATAAAAGTGTTATCGTTTACGACGAAAAGATTGTGTGACAACCTTATTTCATTATAAGATGCATGGTCCGATTTTGGGCCGATTTGGGGCCGATTCGGCCCCAAAAATTGTCGAGAAAGTTTTAAGCTTTCATTGAAGGTGTTGCACGAAACAAAAACTCCGCCCAGGATGAGTGGGAGGTCGTTATTAACTAGCAACTAAAAAAATCACCTCACCATCTGCAATGTACAAACAAAAACTGTACGTTATATGTATTTTATGCATTTTCCGTGTTATAATCATGCGAAAGTGTTTGTATGTAGGGTTTTCTTTTTCGTTTTGAAGCATCTGTCCAAACTCGTTCAGAAAAATTATGCTTAACAAAATTCTTTCTTCGAAAATCGGGCCATGCAGCTTTACTAACTTTGGGGCATCTGATTGTAACCTGTACTTAATTTGTTTTTATAAATTGTTTTAGTAGTCGCTTTTAAGTCAAATGTAGGCCTATTTGGTTTTTTTTAGTGAGTGTTTTGTTTATTTTGTGTTTTGCCACTGTGCACTTGGTATAAACAGCTTGTTATACACTATAAACTATATTTTAGTCACAAGCGTAGAGAAACATATTTGTCTTAAACGAGTACAAAACGATTAAATATGTAAACGTACCACAATTAACTTGAATCTTTCCAAGCAAGACCTTTTATTGTAAAATGGATTTACACAGTATGATTATGAAGTGATTAGTTTGTTTTCGTAAAAGATGGTCCAAATTCACGGCACTGCTTGAACTGGTACGGGCAGGACACTCTGAGAACTCCCGGCCACCGGGTCATAAATTGACCCGGATTCTAGGTTCTGATCCAGGGGGAACCCTGACCCATGTTCTGGATCAGGCTGACACGGAAATAACAATTGGATTTTTGACTGAGATTCTTTTGTCATTATGACGCAGTTTTGGGGTCAGTTTGACACAGATACCAGGTCAAAGGTCAATTGACCGACATCACGTGTCGGCCACTGGGGCTTCGGAACAGCAGAGCATGTGTTTTAATCTTGCACCGATACGTGTTAAGCACATGCTCTTAAATGCGGGAGTCGTTGGTTCGAATCCCAACCAGTTAGTATATGCCTTTTGGATTTTTCCCCCGCAGGGGACTAAATATAAAGTTTAAAAAAAACACAGAGTATAGTAAGGGTAAAACCAAAGTGATAAACATCGCATCTGTTCACAGCTACCGCATGCATTTCATCAATTCATAAAAGAGTTGCAACCCAAACTGAGGATGTTAAACCTTTACATTGATTCTCGAAATCCATATTTATACTATTATTGGCTAATATAGATTTCGTCTATACTCATTTGGTGCTGTGGTCTGGTGTACCCCTCCCTCCTCTCATTGTGTCTTCATTGTGTTCAGGGAATCTCAGGAATTCTTTAGAGGATTTTAGTGGGGATACCTCTGTACAAGTAGGAAAGAAAGAAAGTATCGGAACATTGGGGGTCACCGTCTGGTATATTTCGGGCATGGTATTGGAAAAGCAAAGCACTACGAAGACCTGAGCTATCGTGAGTTTTTAAGGCCATGTCACACCGGGCATATACGGGCAACCGGTTCCAAGCAATCGCCAAGAAGACAAGGCATTCAAATTTCAATGTTCACATATGTTTCTTGAGTAGGTCTATTATAATACATCGTTAAAGGAACATTACAGAATTGGTAAGAAAAAAAACACCTTTTTGATCACAGATTTACATAAAACTTACACGGTCTAATAATGATGAACGTAGAAAACATCCCTTGAAATTTTTCTGTCTGAATTGCCATATTTGATGAGAAATGAATAAACTAATTTTCCGATTGGAGTTTATCGCTCAATGAGCGTTTTATTCATTTGTTGAATCTATATGATTTCATGCAAAATGTGTAATCGGTTTTTCACTATTTTCTCGAGACCCAGATGACCGATCGATCTCAAACTTCTACAGGTTTGTCAGTTTATGTATATGGTTGATTACATACACGCCAGCAACTGTTAGCAAACACCAATTCTCTAATGTTCCTTTAAGCAATGTGACCTGTCACCAGTCTGTAATAGTTTGGCCATTGTATATGGTGGATTACATAAAGTGCTTACACTGCCAGCAACTGTTTTGTTAGCAAAAAAAACAATTCTGTAATGTTCCTTTAAACAAATAACTCTTGTGGTACAGAAGTGTTCCTTTTGCACCCGCGGTGCAGTTGGTTGCCTCCAAGTTGCCAGTAAAAATTGCCCCGTGTGACAAGGCCTTTGTTTAATGTGTGTTATTGCGTTTTGGACCATTATTTGTACGGCCCTGTCATGTTCAGATCGCAACCTCAATAAACATGCCGAGTAAACTATTGACGATTCCTCTCGTTTACTAATGTATTCTGGTGGAGCTTTGTGAGTATACCGACCGCGATTTTTTTTTCTGCAGCACACGTCGGCTATGGAGTCAACAGTTAAGGGATAGGCTGTTCTCCCCTATCCCTTAACTGCTGACTCCATAGCCGACGTGTGCTGCAGAACATAAATTTGCATACCGACCGTGCTATCAGGTGCTACACACGCCATGGTACCGCCAGCAATTTTTTTCCGTACCACACTAGAGCCAATGCATACGGGCGCTTTCCCGGATCCCTTCACTGTTGACCCCCTGTCTCTAGTGTAGTACGAAAAAAATAATTGCGTACCGCCATCATGATGCAACAGGTACGAAACTTGAACTATGCGTGAATTCAAATCGTGTTTGCCTTAACCCTCTAGTCCCTGCACCGCTCGAGTTTGCTGAAAAAATGTTTAGTTATCAAGACTCTTGCAGAATATTGTTAGAAACTTGGTTCAAATTTTAAAAGATACCCAAGGCCTGTTTACGTTTTTACCTTTTCGTTAATATTGTCATTTAATAATTACAGCTCATTTCATTTCGGCAAGTGATAAGTTCCCGGGAACAATAAGTGCTTCTCGTTAACGGTTATCGGTAAATTTTATGGCGGTTATTTTAAGTACAATACACAATATACTTTTGTCTGGCATCAAATGCTCATACAGATTAATTGCTAAGGCATTAGTTTTAAAACATCATGATGAATGAAAATTATATTGTTGGTACAAATGAGCGTGGTGTTGATGGGAACTACAATTCGTCGCGTGAGAACTATAAGGTCCTTAACAAACATGATGGACAAAAGGTCGTTAACAATTTTTTTTAAAGCCTATAAACAAAGATAATAAAATACAACTATCAGAAATTAATGTTTCCTTATGAAAATCAATTTTCAGATTTTCATAAGGAAACATTAATTTCTGATAGTTGTATTTTATTATTTTGTTTTATAGGCTTTAAAAAAAATTGTTAACGACCTTTTGTCCATCACGTTTGTTAAGGACCTTATAGTACTGAGCCGACGAATTATGCAATCATCATTAGCGTTAACATTGAGCACGGCAACTGTGAAAGGGGGAATTAAAAATTATTGCTATTGACTTGACCTAGTTCATTTTGATGTTACTTTTATTTCTCCAAATAAACACAAGCTGGTGAGCGATTTCTCCTACCGCGTGTAACAGTGTACCGCTTTGGTCGGCTGGGCGGTACAGTGGCTAAAGGGTTAATTCCCATTAGCCTTTTTGACATATGGCGGACACTATAGGAGTGCACTGTTTGGTTTGGGTGTATACAGACTAATTTACCCAAACCTAATAGTGTCATAGTATTGAGTCCGCCGTATCTCAAAATGGCTTATTAGGCCTAACGATTTGACTGCACGAGCTGGAAAGGTATGGCGCGATTGCAATTAGTCTTCTTTCCATCCATTTCTACGAAATTAGTCTTCAGTTCAAGACGTAACAATATGCAATTTTCTGTTACACTCGAATAATCATTGCTCGATGTACACATTTCAGAGTACACGCGGCACATGTATATTGTCACGTATACACCCCACTTCGTCATCGAGAACAGCATCAGACGGTTATGTCATCTTATTTTCTGTGCCTTGAATAATATAGGCCTTGTTCGTGTTATCATTCAAATCAATCTACCCAAAGCGAGGCTGGAAGGTCAAATAGTCGGATTGCTTTTTTTTATTTTATTGTACAGTGATAATCATTACTTGCTGTTAGTATAAACTGCGGGTCCGGAACACATTCCAAAAAGTTCCGGGTCTGAAAGGACCCGGATCAGGGTCCCGTGGGGCTTGTCCCATCTCTGGCCAGTACGCCCTGCTGCCATCGATTTCACCAAACTCTTCCTAACTTAGGATTAATCTTAGGACTTAGGAAGAGTTAAGTTCCGTATCCATAGACATTAGGACACATTGAACCCATCCTAAGTTTAAGGACGAGTTACTCGTCCTAACTCGAGATAGGATTAATCCTAGCGCTTCGTGACATTGGCTGCAGCTACAGCGTCAACCTGATAAACAACCGAAATGGAGTTCATACACATCAATGGTAATTAGCTAATTGCAAAATTTTTTAAAATTTAAATAAACATGTAGGCCTACTTACCTATGGTATGTCAGCTTACGAAGGACTCCGGGCCCCTTTCTCTTTTCTCTGCTGAGACATAATATGGCTGCAGAGCAATTTGCAACCATCCTTTAGCCTTAAAAGGCCTAATTACATTAAATTGTGAAAAGAGATCTTATGTGTTTTCTGTTTTATCAAATTATCGCGCGCGATAATTACTCTTGTTTTACTCGTTTCTCAGAAACGATAGCATTTTAGGCAGAAATATTTTAAGAAACCCTTTCTACCATTACTTTCTTTAAATCATGTTAGTTATGTGTGAATCTGTGAACATTTTGTTTTTTCGATCTTGCCAATAGTGTACAGGGCCTTTAACGACAACGTTCCTATAAAAACAGCCCTCTACAACACTGTCAGGCATACACCAACCTGTTGTCACAACCTTGTTTGCCTTAATTAGTAACCCTATTTTCTGAACTGAACCACTTCAGTAGCTATATACGCACCAGTCGCTTCTCACATTCACATTGGGAGTACACATTCAACGACATTATCGCATGGCCACGAAGGTGAAACTCATCAAGTCGTCCACCGGCATTTTGTTTTGAGATGTGTGCATCATGTGGACGTAAATACACAACTGCTTTGAAACTGCCGCACACCGACAGGAAGCATCAATCCAGAGGTGAAGTAAGGGCGGTTATTAAGGACAACATCCATAGATGGTGAGTTGACGAAACAATTTGTGGGATAACATGACAGCAATGCCGATGATAATGATTGCCGTATTTCTATGAATTTTTCCATCAATTACGCCATTGAGAAACAGTATCTGCCACATAAATTATCACAAGGACCTCGTTCCATGGTGTAAGCTTTTAAACTGTGGTTACTTAATTAGTGGAAACAATCATGCTTGCTCTGTATCTTTTGAAATGCACTTTCCTTGTTCACGACGAGAGGTCTGTGTGTGGTGTAACCGAAAGCTGTGTGACACCAAGTTCCAACCTGAGCAATGTTTAGTTTTACGGTCACCGAACACCCCCACTTCCACTCCCCCAGACCAGTCCCGCTTCCTTTCGAGATCAGCCTCGGCGGCTCTCAAGAGAGATCACATAATTGCTGATCTCGGTGTCCCCCACCAAAGGTGTTCCCCTCGGTTCGGAATTCCAGGTCTTGATACACTTTGTACATGACCGAATTTAGAATGATATCGCCTGCTCATGGCCATGACGGTACACCAAGAACTGCGAATAAAACAGCAATTTAGTGAAAAGTTACTTTTTGGCAAAGCCAGCTCATCAGGAGCCAGTGAGTCACAACTAAATACACTAACAATCAATGTTTTAGCCAGGATTTGATAAAAAGGGTGTCAAATTTGCTGCGAATTTAATAACTGGGTGTCCAAATTGTTCACTTACAATACATTTGCATGGAATACATGTGAATGACAGATAAAACATGGTGTCCAAATTTAAAACAGGGTGTCCAAAAGACACCCAGACACCCCTCTGGCTACTAACACTATGCTAACAATGGACATTTATAGATAGCGCCGATGTCTGGACGCTCATGGCGCATGAACGTTAGAAACTACCGGGTCAGAATTGACTCGGACTGGGTCACGTGGAGCATGACCAATTTCCGGGTCAGCATGACCCGGAATTTCGATCACAATGACCCACGTCAAACCGACGCAGATCCGAGTTAAAATTATTTTCTAAGAAAACCTTTTTTTTCCTCTTTTTTTTTGAGTCAGCTGACCCAGAAGTGGGTCAGGTTCCCTGGGACCCTTAATCCGGGTCAGTTTATAGTCCGCACTGTGCTTTAAAGGAACATTACAGAATTGGTTTTTGCTAACAAAACAGTTGCTGGCAGTGTAAGCACTTTATGTAATCCACCATATACATAAACTGACAAACCTGTAGAAGTTTGAGATCGATCGGCCATCTTGGTCACGAGAAATTAGTGAAAACCGATTACACATTTGCATGAAATCATATAGATTCAACAAATGAATAAAACGCTCACTGAGCGATAAACTCCAATCGGAAAATTAGTTTATTCATTTTCTAATCAAATATGGTATTTCAGACAGACATATTTCAAGGGATGTTTTCTACTATCATCATCATTAGACCGTGTTAGTTTTATGTAAATCTGTGGTCAAAAATTATATTTTACAAGTTTTTTTCTTACCAATTCTCTAGTGTTCCTTTAACTCTGATACGGAGCCCGGAACTGGAACCCATAAGCCACGGTTTTGAAAGAAAACGGGAACAATATTACGAATGAGGGGAAAACAACCTTTTTCGGCTGTAGCCAATATTTTGTCAATTTTCAAGAAGTAGGGTGTCCCTTTAACATACAGGCTTTGCATCATGGTGGTTTCATCTTCATAAAAAATATGATAATTCGGTTTTATTGTCATCACTAATGGACACATGGGACTGTCGTAAAAATCGCCACTTCCACACAAAATCGTTATCAGTCAGTCGTAGTTGCGTGTTTCTAAATAAGGTACAGGTCGAGTTTGGCATCTGTGGGTTGTGTTTTGTTGGGCAGCCAAGCAAGAAATGAGAACCCAAGGACATTATGCAATTTTGAAGAGCGACATTCAAGGTGAAAGTTTGCACTATAACATGTTCAACTGGGAAAAAGCAAAAAGATAAAGGGAAAAACAGTGAGTTATTGGTTGCTCGGACAGCCAAAACTTGTATAGCTTATAGACACCATGTCCTCAGGTTTCCTTAAGCTAGGAACACGAATACAGAAGTGCGTTACCTTACCAAAATTCGATTACTTTTGCCCTTTGTGACTGTTTCTCTGTTCTTTAGTGGATATATATATCCCACCACATAACTCTGATTGGTTCTTAGCCAGCCCACTGTAACTTTGATTGGCTGTAATTTCCCCTCCTTTTTCAGGATACCATCCCATTGTTGTTTGCCTCTCTTTTTTGCTATAAATGGATATGTTTTCAGTTTGTGCTTGTTTATGCCTCTGACGAAGGTCCGGTTTGGATCGAAAGCTAAGGCCATCTACCCTACAAATTATATATATATATATATAAATGAATAAATAAATAAATGAATAAAAAAATATGAATTAAAAAAAAAATTAAGAAACACCCAATGAAACAGTATAACTATTTTGAATTATAACGTTTTGTGGTCATGCTATTAATAGATTGCGTAAATATAAGAATCGTTCACAACCCGTGGGTTCTGTGCTTCAACTTTTGAGGAGACTTGATAAATTAAGGCGTTAAAGTTGGCCCTATTTGACCGGGGAAGTGGAGAAGTGCTTCACGAAAACTGGCAGCAGGTCGGTTTTGGGAAAAGACACATTTTTGTTGTTCGCGTGGTTTTTTTCGTCTTCTGGGGTAGTTAGGAAAAATTCCAAACGGCTGACCTGCCAACAAATGAAAAGAATTCTAAAGTTCAGTCGTCTGTAAACATGTTTGAATGGTTTTCAAGAGGTTGAGAGTCTTGTGAGCATTTTTGAATATTTATCATAAGCATTGGTTCCTATGGGAGTTTATTTAGTTTAGTCTTACTAGTTTGTTTCCTTCCAAGTGAAAACACCTCAACGCCGGTGAAATTTTCCCTGCGTCCGGGCATCAGTCTTGAAAAATATCCCTACACCTCTTGGCAAATAGGACTATTTATTTTTTAGTGCCTACGTCACCCAAAATACCTCAAGTTGAAAGTTAACAACCCCCAGGGCCCAATTTCATGGAGCTGCTTAAGCAGAAAATTTTGCTTAAGCAAACAAATCATTGCTTAGTAAAATCAGACTACCGGCCAAGACTATACACTCAATTGTTATGCTAAGTAAACAACAACTAAATACCAGTCACAAGCAATGTATAAGGCATGAAATTTTGGTCAGTAACATGTGTAAAATAAGCAAGCCATTTTCTTGCTTAAGCAAATTTTATAATTAAGCAGCTCCATAAAATTGGGCCCAGGTCACATTTGGGCATGATATTTACACTGCGGTACTGGGCTCTCGAATCAGTCTATTGAGTAATAGCCTATATATTATTTTGAGGGCCTAAAACTTAATTTACCATCTTTGTTTTCGGGGAGAGGGAAAACTGGCAGCAGGTCGGTTTTGGGAAAAGACAAATTGTTGTTGTTCGCGTGTTTTTTTTGTCTTCTGAGGTCGTTGGGAAAAATTCCAAACGGCTGAACTGCCAACAAATGAAAAGAATTCTAAAGTTCAGTCGTCTGTAAACATGTTTGATTGGTTTTCAAGAGGTTGAGAGACTTGTGAGCATTTTTGAATATTTATCATAAGCATTGGTTCCTATGGGAGTTTATTTAGTTTAGTCTTACATAGTTTGATTCCTTTCAAGTGAAAACACCTCAACGCCGGTGAAATTTTCCCTGCGTCCGGGCATCAATCTTGAAAAATATCCCTCGCCTTTTGGCAAATAGGACTATTTATTTTTTAGTGCCTATGTCATCCAAAATACCTCAAGTTGAAAAATAACAACCCCCAGGGCCCAATTTCATGGAGCTGCTTAAGCAGAAAATTTTGCTTAAGCAAACAAATCATTTCTTAGTAAAATCAGACTACCGGCCAAGACTATACACTCAATTGTTATGCTAAGTAAACAACAGCTAAATACCAGTCACAAGCAATGTATCAGGCATGACATTTTGGCCAGTAACATGTGTAAAATAAGCAAGCTATTTTCGTGCTTAAGCAAATTTTATACTTAAGCAGCTCCATAAAATTGGGCCCAGGTCACATTTGGGCATGATATTTACACTGCGGTACTGGGCTCTCGAATCAGTCTATTGAGTAATAGCCTTTATAATATTTGGAGGGCCTAAAACTTAATTTTCCATCTTTATTTTCGGGGAGAGGGGAAAACTGGCAGCAGGTCGGTTTTGGGAAAAGACAAATTTTTTGTTGTTCGCGTGGTTTTTTTGTCTTTTGAGGTCGTTGGGAAAAATTCCAAACGGCTGAACTGCCAACAAATGAAAAGAATTCTGAAGTTCAGTCGTCTGTAAACATGTTTGATTGGTTTTCAAGAGGTTGAGAGACTTGTGAGCATTTTTGAATATTTATCATAAGCATTGGTTTCTATGGGAGTGTATTTAGTTTAGTCTTACTAGTTTGTTTCCTTCCAAGTGAAAACACCTCAACGCCGGTGAAATTTTCCCTGCGTCTGGGCATCAATCTTGAAAAATATCCCTACACCTCTTGGCAAAAAGAACTATTTATTTTTTAGTGCCTATGTCATCCAAAATACCTCAAGTTGAAAGTTAACAACCCCCAGGGCCCAATTTCATGTAGCTGCTTAAGCAGAAATTTTGTTTAAGGAAAAAAATCATTTCTTAGTAAAATCAGACTACCGGCCAAGACTATACACTCAATTGTTATGCTAACAGCTAAATACCAGTCACAAGCAATGTATCAGGCATGACATTTTGGCGAGTAACATGTGTAAAATAAGCAAGCTATTTTCGTGCTTAAGCAAATTTTATACTTAAGCAGCTCCATGAAATTGGGCCCAGGTCACATTTGGGCATGATATTTACACTGCGGTACTGGGCTCTCGAATCAGTCTATTGAGTAATAGCCTATATATTATTTTGAGGGCCTAAAACTTAATTTTCCATCTTTGTTTTCGGGGAGAGGGGAAAACTGGCAGCAGGTCGGTTTTGGGAAAAGACAAATTTTTGTTGTTTCGCGTGGTTTTGTTTTGTCTTCTGAGGTCGTTGGGAAAAATTCCAAACGGCTGAACTGCCAACAAATGAAAAGAATTCTAAAGTTCAGTCGTCTGTAAACATGTTTGATTGGTTTTCAAGAGGTTGAGAGTCTTGTGAGCATTTTTGAATATTTATCATAAGCATTGGATCCTATGGGAGTTTATTTAGTTTAGTCTTACTAGTTTGTTTCCTTCCAAGTGAAAACACCTCAACGCCGGTGAAATTTTCCCTGCGTCCGGGCATCAATCTTGAAAAATATCCCTACACCTCTTGGCAAATAGTACTATTTATTTTTTAGTGCCTATGTCATCCAAAATACCTCAAGTTGAAAAATAACAACCCCCAGGGCCCAATTTCATGGAGCTGCTTAAGCAGAAAATTTTGCTTAAGCAAACAAATCATTTCTTAGTAAAATCAGACTACCGGCCAAGACTATACACTCAATTGTTATGCTTAGTAAACAACAGCTAAATACCAGTCACAAGCAATGTATAAGGCATGAAATTTTGGCCAGTAACATGTGTAAAATAAGCAAGCTATTTTCGTGCTTAAGCAAATTTTATACTTAAGCAGCTCCATAAAATTGGGCCCAGGTCACATTTGGGCATGATATTTACACTGCGGTACTGGGGTCTCGAATCAGTCTATTGAGTAATAGCCTATATATTATTTTGAGGGCCTAAAACTTAATTTTCGATCTTTATTTTCGGGGAGAGGGGAAAACTGGCAGCAGGTCGGTTTTGGGAAAAGACAAATTTTTGTTGTTCGGGTGGTTTTTTTGTCTTTTGAGGTCGTTGGGAAAAATTCCAAACGGCTGAACTGCCAACAAATGAAAAGAATTCTGAAGTTCAGTCGTCTGTAAACATTTTGATTGGTTTTCAAGAGGTTGAGAGACTTGTGAGCATTTTTGAATATTTATCATAAGCATTGGTTTCTATGGGAGTTTATTTAGTTTAGTCTTACTAGTTTGTTTCCTTCCAAGTGAAAACACCTCAACGCCGGTGAAATTTTCCCTGCGTCTGGGCATCAATCTTGAAAAATATCCCTTCACCTCTTGGCAAATAGAACTATTTATTTTTTAGTGCCTATGTCATCCAAAATACCTCAAGTTGAAAGTTAACAACCTCCAGGGCCCAATTTCATGGAGCTGCTTAAGAACAAAATTTTGCTTAAGCAAAACAATCATTTCTTAGTAAAATCAGACTACCGGCCAAGACTATACACTCAATTGTTATGCTAAGTAAACAACAGCTAAATACCAGTCACAAGCAATGTATCAGGCATGAAATTTTGGCGAGTAACATGTGTAAAATAAGCAAGCTATTTTTGTGCTTAAGCAAATTTTATACTTAAGCAGCTCCATGAAATTGGGCCCAGGTCACTTTCTCTAGTAATGTTTTGTCCCATTTTTCTTCAAATTATGTTCTCAATTATGTTTTGAGTGTTATGGTTGGATTCCTTAGACATTGAAGATCAAGCCCGTGTTCCTAGAATTTCTTTCATGATTTTCGAAAGTGGTAAAAATTGCGCATATCGGTACTATAGTCTGTCAACATTGGTCGAAATTGCACTTATGGTCGAATCTCGTGCACAACACCTCGTAACCCTCCCGTAAACAGCCCGTCTGTAGAGAGGGTTATGATCATCGCAACTAATTTTGATACATGTTTTGGGTTTCTTTTTTTGCAATTGTTTCTTTAATAAAATGTTTTTGCAGTATTTCATGTAACTTTTATTGCGTAGTTGCACCAACAAATACAAAATTAAAAAAAAAAATTAAAATTAAATAAATGAAATCTCTACCTTATACTAAAAAAAAGATTAAAAAGTTACGCAATGCTGGTAGTGTCAGGCGTTCACGCGCCCGAGGGGTTAGATAGCGCGCTCTGCGCCCCCCTACGGACAACGATATAGTTCCCTTATTCGTGGCGGTTGACCCAGCAGCATATCCTTCCCTGTCCCCCCTGCCTAGCCACTAGGGCCCTGACACCTTAGGGGAGGAAGCAAGGCAGATCCCAATCACACTGTTGCCACAGACAGCAAAAGGCCTTGAACCTATATTAGTGCAGACGGCATTCGAACCTGGATCGCGTGGTCCAAGTATTGAGACAGTCCCAGCACCTTATCCCACTGCGCTAGTACGGTGTTGGTACTTTAACCCCGTGAGTTTACAATGTATAGTAATACGTGTGCACTCAACCAGACTGGGAGAAAACAACAGACGGCAACATGTATCTATACTGAATGGGGACTCAAAAAATAACTAAATGAAAAGGGAAGAAGAAATATATAAGCAAATCAATAAATTATTAAATAAACAATCATAATAAAGCAAACAAAAAAAGTGAGACCCCCCAAAAAAAATATAATATTATATATGCCTCTGAGAAGGTGGTTTGGATCAAAGCTAAGCCTCTACCCTATTCATTATGTAAATATATATATATAGATATATATATATTCTTAAAAGTTTGATAAACTATACATTACTATTATATATAAATTAATATAATAAATAAATAATTAAAAAAATATAAGTTAAAAAAAAAAAAAAAAAAACCCAATGAAACAGTATAACTATTTTGAATTATAACGTTTTGGGGTCATGCTATTAATAGATTGCGTAAATATAAGAATCGTTCACAACACGTGGGTTCTGTGCTTCAACTTTTGAGGAGACTTGATAAATTAAGGCGTTAAAGTTGGCCCTATTTGACCGGGGAAGTGGAGAAGTGCTTCACGAAAACAGGCAGCAAGTCGGTTTTGGGAAAAGACAAATTTTTGTTGTTCGCGTGTTTTTTTTGTCTTCTGGGGTAGTTAGGAAAAATTCCAAACGGCTGACCTGCCAACAAATGAAAAGAATTCTAAAGTTCAGTCGTCTGTAAACATGTTTGATTGGTTTTCAAGAGGTTAAGAGACTTGTGAGTATTTTTGAATATTTATCATAAGCATTGGTTCCTATGGGAGTTTATTAAGTTTAGTCTTACTAGTTTGTTTCCTTCCAAGTGAAAACACCTCAACGCCGATGAAATTTTCCCTGCGTCCGGGCATCAATCTTGAAAAATATCCCTACACTTCTTGGCAAAAAGTACTATTTATTTTTTAGTGCCTATGTCATCCAAAATACCTCAAGTTGAAAGTTAACAACCCCCAGGGCCCAATTTCATGTAGCTGCTTAAGCAGAAAATTTTGCTTAAGGAAAAAAATCATTTCTTAGTAAAAGCAGACTACCGGCCAAGACTATACACTCAATTGTTATGCTAACAGCTAAATACCAGTCACAAGCAATGTATCAGGAATGAAATTTTGGCGAGTAACATGTGTAAAATACGCAAGCTATTTTCGTGCTTAAGCAAATTTTATACTTAAGCAGCTCCATGAAATTGGGCCCAGGTCACATTTGGGCATCATATTTATACTGCGGTACTGGGCTCTCGAATCAGTCTATTGAGTAATAGCCTATATATTATTTTGAGGGCCTAAAACTTAATTTTCCATCTTTATTTTCGGGGAGAGGGGAAAACTGACAGCAGGTCGGTTTTGGGAAAAGATAAATTTTTGTTGTTCGCGTGGTTTTTCTGTCTTCTGAGGTCGTTGGGAAAAATTCCAAACGGCTGAACTGCCAACAAATGAAAAGAATTCTAAAGTTCAGTCGTCTGTAAACATGTTTGATTGGTTTTCAAGAGGTTGAGAGACTTGTGAGCATTTTTGAATATTTATCATAAGCATTGGATCCTATGGGAGTTTATTTAGTTTAGTTTTAACTAGTTTGTTTCCTTCCAAGTGAAAACACCTCAACGCCGGTGAAATTTTCCCTGCGTCCGCGCATCAATCTTGAAAAATATCCCTACACCTCTTGGCAAATAGTACTATTTATTTTTTAGTGCCTATGTCATCCAAAATACCTCAAGTTGAAAGTTAACAGCAATGTATCAGGCATGAAATTTTGGCCAGAACATGTAAAAAACAAGCTATTTTCGTGCTTAAGCAAATTGTTCTTAAGCAGCTCCATGAAATTGGGCCCAGGTCACATTTGGGCAATTTACACTGCGGTACTGGCTCTCGAATCAGTCTATTGATAATACCTATATATTATTTGAGGGCCTAAACTTAATTTTCCATCTTGTTTTCGGGGAGAGGGAAAACTGCAGCAGTCGTTTGGAAAAGAAAATTTTGTTGTTCGCGTGTTTTTTGTCTTCTGGGTGTTGGGAAAAATCCAAACGGCTGAACTGCCAACAATGAAAAGAATTCTAAAGTTCAGTCGTCTGTAAACATGTTGATTGTTTTCAAGAGGTTAGAGACTTGTGAATTTTTGAATATTTATCATAAGCATGTTTAGGAGTTTATTAGTTTAGTTTACTAGTTTGTTCCTTCCAAGTGAAAACACCTCAACGCCGTGAAATTTTCCCTGCGTCCGGCATCAATCTTGAAAAATATCCCTACACCTCTTGGCAATAGACTATTTTTTTTTAGTGCCTATTCATCCAAAATACCTCAAGTTGAAAGTTAACACCCCAGGGCCCATTTCATGGAGCTGCTTAAGCAAAATTGCTTAAGAAAAAAAATTCTTAGTAAAATCAGACTACCGCCAAGACTATACACTCAATTGTTATGCTAAACACGCTAAATACCAGTCACAAGCAATGTATCAGGCATGAAATTTTGCCAGTAACATGTGTAAAAAAAGCAAGCTATTTTCGTGCTTAAGCAAATTTTACTTAAGCAGCTCCATAAATTGGGCCCAGTCACATTTGGCATGATATTTACACTGCGGTACTGGCTCTCGAATCAGTCTATTGAGTAATAGCCTATATATTATTTGAGGGCCTAAAACTTAATTTCCATCTTTGTTTTCGGGAGAGGGAAAACTGCAGCAGGTCGGTTTGGGAAAAGAAAATTTTTGTTGTTCGCGTGGTTTTTTGTCTTCTGAGGTCGTTGGAAAATTCCAAACGCTGAACTGCCAACAAATGAAAAGAATTCTAAAGTTCAGTCGTCTGTAAACATGTTTGATTGGTTTTCAAGAGGTTAGAGACTTGTGAGCATTTTGAATATTTATCATAAGCATTGGTCCTATGGGAGTTTATTTAGTTTAGTTTAACTAGTTTGTTCTTCCAAGTGAAAACACCTCAACGCCGGTGAAATTTTCCTGCGTCCGCGCATCAATCTTGAAAAATATCCCTACACCTCTGGCAATAGACTATTTATTTTTAGTGCCTATGTCATCCAAAATACCTCAAGTTGAAAGTTAACACCCCAGGGCCCATTTCATGGAGCTGCTTAAGCAAAATTTGCTTAAGAAAAAAATCATTTCTTAGTAAAATCAGACTACCGGCCAAGACTATACACTCAATTGTTATGCTAAAAAGCTAAATACCAGTCACAAGCAATGTATAGCATGAAATTTTGGCCAGTAACATGTGTAAAAAAACAAGCTATTTTCGTGCTTAAGCAAATTTATAATTAAGCAGCTCCATAAATTGGGCCAGGTCACATTTGGGCATATATTTACACTGCGGTACTGGCTCTCGAATCAGTCTATTGAGTAATAGCCTATATATTATTTCGAGGGCCTAAACTTAATTTTCCATCTTTGTTTCGGGGAGAGGGGAAAACTGGCAGCAGGTCGGTTTTGGGAAAAGATAAATTTTTGTTGTTCGCGTGGTTTTTCTGTCTTCTGGGTGTTGGAAAAATTCCAAACGGCTGAACTGCCAACAAATGAAAAGAATCTAAAGTTCAGTCGTCTGTAAACATGTTGATTGGTTTTCAAGAGGTTAGAGACTTGTGAGATTTTGAATATTATCATAAGCATTGGTCCTATGGGAGTTTATTTAGTTTAGTTTACTAGTTTGTTTCCTTCCAAGTGAAAACACCTCAACGCCGTGAAATTTTCCCTGCGTCCGGCATCAATCTTGAAAAATATCCCTACACTCTTGGCAAATAGACTATTTTTTTTTGTGCCTATGCATCCAAAATACCTCAAGTTGAAAGTTAACAACCCCAGGCCCAATTTCATGAGCTGCTTAACAGAAATTTTGCTTAAGCAAAAAAAATTTCTTAGTAAAATCAGACTACCGCCAAGACTATACACTAATTGTTATGCTAGTAAACAACAGCTAAATACAGTCACAAGCAATGTATAGCATGAAATTTTGGCCAGTAACATGTGTAAAAAAAGCAAGCTATTTTCGTGCTTAAGCAAATTTTATTTAAGCAGCTCCATAAATTGGGCCCAGGTCACATTTGGGCATGATATTTACACTGCGGTACTGGCTCTCGAATCAGTCTATTGAGTAATAGCCTATATATTATTTGAGGGCCTAAAACTTAATTTCCATCTTTGTTTTCGGGGAGAGGGGAAAACTGGCAGCAGGTCGGTTTTGGGAAAAGAAAATTTTTGTTGTTCGCGTGGTTTTTTGTCTTCTGAGGTCGTTGGGAAAAATTCCAAACGGCTGAACTGCCAACAAATGAAAAGAATTCTAAAGTTCAGTCGTCTGTAAACATGTTTGATGGTTTTCAAGAGGTTGAGAGACTTGTGAGCATTTTTGAATATTATCATAAGCATTGGATCCTATGGGAGTTTATTTAGTTTAGTTTAACTAGTTTGTTTCTTCCAAGTGAAAACACCTCAACGCCGTGAAATTTTCCCTGCGTCCGGCATCAATCTTGAAAAATATCCCTACACCTCTTGGCAAATAGACTATTTATTTTTAGTGCCTATGTCATCCAAAATACCTCAAGTTGAAAGTTAACCCCATCCATCCAAAATCCCAAGTTGAAAGTTAACAACCCCATGCCAATTTCATGGAGTGCTACGCCAAGCTTACAAAAAAAAAAATTCTTAGTAAAACAACTACGCCCAAGATATACACTAATTTTTGCTAGTAACAAGTAAATACCAGCACAAGCATGTATCAGCATGAAATTTTGATAACAGTGTAAAAAAAAGCAAGCTATTTTGTGCTTAACAATTGTTTACTGCAGCTCTATAAATTGGGCCCAGTCACATTTGGGCTAATTTAACTGCGTCTGGCTCTCGAATCGTGAGTAAAGCATAATTTTTGAGGGCCTAAAACTTAATTTTCCTTTTGTTTTCGGGGAGAGGGAAAAATGCAAACGGTTTTGGAAAAGACAAATTTTTGTTGTCGCGTGTTTTTTTGTCTTCTGAGGTTTGGAAAATTCAAACGCTGAACTGCACAACAAAGAAAGATCAAAGTTCAGTGTCGTAACATGTTGATTGTTTTAAAGTGAGAACTTGTGAGATTTTTGATATTATCATAACTTGACTATGGGATTTTTAGTTATTTATTTTTTTCTTTCCATGAAAACACCTCAAGGGTGAAATTTTCCCCCCCGCTCAATCTTGAAAATGCTCTTACACCAATTGGCTAAGGACTATAATAATTTTAGTCTAATTCCAAAAACCCAAGTTAAAGTTAATTTTC